>OY390707.1:38862386-40112386 GCA_959613345.1 Tolmerus cingulatus
TAATATGAAAATTAGCAAAAATGCTACAAAAACACAATTTATTCCGGATTTTTTGCAATTATCTTTCAAAGTAAATAAAAGTAACTTACTTGACGCAAAAAACCCGGCTGCAGAAGCCCTATTTTAGAAAATCGATTTTTTAGGTACATTTTGCACTAGCTGCGTAATATGAAAATTAGCAAAAATGCTACAAAAACACAATTTATTCCGGATTTTTTGCAATTATCTTTCAAAGTAAATAAAAGTAACTTACTTGACGCAAAAAACCCGGCTGCAGAAGCCCTATTTTAGAAAATTGATTTTTAGGTACATTTTGCACTAGCTGCGTAATATGAAAATTAGCAAAAATGCTACAAAAACACAATTTATTCCGGATTTTTGCAATTATCTTTCAAAGTAAATAAAAGTAACTTACTTGACGCAAAAACCCGGCTGCAGAAGCCCTATTTTAGAAAATCGATTTTTTAGGTACATTTTGCACTAGCTGCGTAATATGAAAATTAGCAAAAATGCTACAAAAACACAATTTATTCCGGATTTTTTGCAATTATCTTTCAAAGTAAATAAAAGTAACTTACTTGACGCAAAAAACCCGGCTGCAGAAGCCCTATTTTAGAAAATCGATTTTTTAGGTACATTTTGCACTAGCTGCGTAATATGAAAATTAGCAAAAATGCTACAAAAACACAATTTATTCCGGATTTTTTGCAATTATCTTTCAAAGTAAATAAAAGTAACTTACTTGACGCAAAAAACCCGGCTGCAGAAGCCCTATTTTAGAAAATCGATTTTTTAGGTACATTTTGCACTAGCTGCGTAATATGAAAATTAGCAAAAATGCTACAAAAACACAATTTATTCCGGATTTTTTGCAATTATCTTTCAAAGTAAATAAAAGTAACTTACTTGACGCAAAAAACCCGGCTGCAGAAGCCCTATTTTAGAAAATCGATTTTTTAGGTACATTTTGCACTAGCTGCGTAATATGAAAATTAGCAAAAATGCTACAAAAACACAATTTATTCCGGATTTTTTGCAATTATCTTTCAAAGTAAATAAAAGTAACTTACTTGACGCAAAAAACCCGGCTGCAGAAGCCCTATTTTAGAAAATCGATTTTTTAGGTACATTTTGCACTAGCTGCGTAATATGAAAATTAGCAAAAATGCTACAAAAACACAATTTATTCCGGATTTTTTGCAATTATCTTTCAAAGTAAATAAAAGTAACTTACTTGACGCAAAAAACCCGGCTGCAGAAGCCCTATTTTAGAAAATCGATTTTTTAGGTACATTTTGCACTAGCTGCGTAATATGAAAATTAGCAAAAATGCTACAAAAACACAATTATTCCGGATTTTTTGCAATTATCTTTCAAAGTAAATAAAAGTAACTTACTTGACGCAAAAAACCCGGCTGCAGAAGCCCTATTTTAGAAAATCGATTTTTTAGGTACATTTTGCACTAGCTGCGTAATATGAAAATTAGCAAAAATGCTACAAAAACACAATTTATTCCGGATTTTTTGCAATTATCTTTCAAAGTAAATAAAAGTAACTTACTTGACGCAAAAAACCCGGCTGCAGAAGCCCTATTTTAGAAAATCGATTTTTTAGGTACATTTTGCACTAGCTGCGTAATATGAAAATTAGCAAAAATGCTACAAAAACACAATTTATTCCGGATTTTTTGCAATTATCTTTCAAAGTAAATAAAAGTAACTTACTTGACGCAAAAAACCCGGCTGCAGAAGCCCTATTTTAGAAAATCGATTTTTTAGGTACATTTTGCACTAGCTGCGTAATATGAAAATTAGCAAAAATGCTACAAAAACACAATTTATTCCGGATTTTTTGCAATTATCTTTCAAAGTAAATAAAAGTAACTTACTTGACGCAAAAAACCCGGCTGCAGAAGCCCTATTTTAGAAAATCGATTTTTTAGGTACATTTTGCACTAGCTGCGTAATATGAAAATTAGCAAAAATGCTACAAAAACACAATTTATTCCGGATTTTTTGCAATTATCTTTCAAAGTAAATAAAAGTAACTTACTTGACGCAAAAAACCCGGCTGCAGAAGCCCTATTTTAGAAAATCGATTTTTTAGGTACATTTTGCACTAGCTGCGTAATATGAAAATTAGCAAAAATGCTACAAAAACACAATTTATTCCGGATTTTTTGCAATTATCTTTCAAAGTAAATAAAAGTAACTTACTTGACGCAAAAAACCCGGCTGCAGAAGCCCTATTTTAGAAAATCGATTTTTTAGGTACATTTTGCACTAGCTGCGTAATATGAAAATTAGCAAAAATGCTACAAAAACACAATTTATTCCGGATTTTTTGCAATTATCTTTCAAAGTAAATAAAAGTAACTTACTTGACGCAAAAAACCCGGCTGCAGAAGCCCTATTTTAGAAAATCGATTTTTTAGGTACATTTTGCACTAGCTGCGTAATATGAAAATTAGCAAAAATGCTACAAAAACACAATTTATTCCGGATTTTTTGCAATTATCTTTCAAAGTAAATAAAAGTAACTTACTTGACGCAAAAAACCCGGCTGCAGAAGCCCTATTTTAGAAAATCGATTTTTTAGGTACATTTTGCACTAGCTGCGTAATATGAAAATTAGCAAAAATGCTACAAAAACACAATTTATTCCGGATTTTTTGCAATTATCTTTCAAAGTAAATAAAAGTAACTTACTTGACGCAAAAAACCCGGCTGCAGAAGCCCTATTTTAGAAAATCGATTTTTTAGGTAAATTTTGCACTAGCTGCGTAATATGAAAATTAGCAAAAATGCTACAAAAACACAATTTATTCCGGATTTTTTGCAATTATCTTTCAAAGTAAATAAAAGTAACTTACTTGACGCAAAAAACCCGCTGCAGAAGCCCTATTTTAGAAAATTGATTTTTTAGGTACATTTTGCACTAGCTGCGTAATATGAAAATTAGCAAAAATGCTACAAAAACACAATTTATTCCGGATTTTTTGCAATTATCTTTCAAAGTAAATAAAAGTAACTTACTTGACGCAAAAAACCCGGCTGCAGAAGCCCTATTTTAGAAAATAGATTTTTTAGGTACATTTTGCACTAGCTGCGTAATATGAAAATTAGCAAAAATGCTACAAAAACACAATTTATTCCGGATTTTTTGCAATTATCTTTCAAAGTAAATAAAAGTAACTTACTTGACGCAAAAAACCCGGCTGCAGAAGCCCTATTTTAGAAAATCGATTTTTTAGGTACATTTTGCACTAGCTGCGTAATATGAAAATTAGCAAAAATGCTACAAAAACACAATTTATCCGGATTTTTTGCAATTATCTTTCAAAGTAAATAAAAGTAACTTACTTGACGCAAAAAACCCGGCTGCAGAAGCCCTATTTTAGAAAATCGATTTTTTAGGTACATTTTGCACTAGCTGCGTAATATGAAAATTAGCAAAAATGCTACAAAAACACAATTTATTCCGGATTTTTTGCAATTATCTTTCAAAGTAAATAAAAGTAACTTACTTGACGCAAAAAACCCGGCTGCAGAGCCCTATTTAGAAAATCGATTTTTTAGGTAAATTTTGCACTAGCTGCGTAATATGAAAATTAGCAAAAATGCTACAAAAACACAATTTATTCCGGATTTTTTGCAATTATCTTTCAAAGTAAATAAAAGTAACTTACTTGACGCAAAAACCCGGCTGCAGAAGCCCTATTTTAGAAAATTCGATTTTTTAGGTACATTTTGCACTAGCTGCGTAATATGAAAATTAGCAAAAATGCTACAAAAACACAATTTATTCCGGATTTTTTGCAATTATCTTTCAAAGTAAATAAAAGTAACTTACTTGACGCAAAAAACCCGGCTGCAGAAGCCCTATTTTAGAAAATCGATTTTTTAGTTACATTTTGCACTAGCTGCGTAATATGAAAATTAGCAAAAATGCTACAAAAACACAATTTATTCCGGATTTTTTGCAATTATCTTTCAAAGTAAATAAAAGTAACTTACTTGACGCAAAAAACCCGGCTGCAGAAGCCCTATTTTAGAAAATCGATTTTTAGGTACATTTTGCACTAGCTGCGTAATATGAAAATTAGCAAAAATGCTACAAAAACACAATTATTCCGGATTTTTTGCAATTATCTTTCAAAGTAAATAAAAGTAACTTACTTGACGCAAAAAACCCGGCTGCAGAAGCCCTATTTTAGAAAATCGATTTTTTAGGTACATTTTGCACTAGCTGCGTAATATGAAAATTAGCAAAAATGCTACAAAAACACAATTTATTCCGGATTTTTTGCAATTATCTTTCAAAGTAAATAAAAGTAACTTACTTGACGCAAAAAACCCGCTGCAGAAGCCCTATTTTAGAAAATCGATTTTTTAGGTACATTTTGCACTAGCTGCGTAATATGAAAATTAGCAAAAATGCTACAAAAACACAACTTATTCCGGATTTTTTGCAATTATCTTTCACAGTAAATAAAAGTAACTTACTTGACGCAAAAAACCCGGCTGCAGAAGCCCTATTTTAGAAAATCGATTTTTTAGGTACATTTTGCACTAGCTGCGTAATATGAAAATTAGCAAAAATGCTACAAAAACACAATTTATTCCGGATTTTTTGCAATTATCTTTCAAAGTAAATAAAAGTAACTTACTTGACGCAAAAAACCCGGCTGCAGAAGCCCTATTTTAGAAAATCGATTTTTAGGTACATTTTGCACTAGCTGCGTAATATGAAAATTAGCAAAATGCTACAAAAACACAATTTATTCCGGATTTTTTGCAATTATCTTTCACAGTAAATAAAAGTAACTTACTTGACGCAAAAAACCCGGCTGCAGAAGCCCTATTTTAGAAAATCGATTTTTTAGGTACATTTTGCACTAGCTGCGTAATATGAAAATTAGCAAAAATGCTACAAAAACACAATTTATTCCGGATTTTTTGCAATTATCTTTCAAAGTAAATAAAAGTAACTTACTTGACGCAAAAAACCCGGCTGCAGAAGCCCTATTTTAGAAAATCGATTTTTTAGGTAAATTTTGCACTAGCTGCGTAATATGAAAATTAGCAAAAATGCTACAAAAACACAATTTATTCCGGATTTTTTGCAATTATCTTTCAAAGTAAATAAAAGTAACTTACTTGACGCAAAAACCCGGCTGCAGAAGCCCTATTTTAGAAAATCGATTTTTTAGGTACATTTTGCACTAGCTGCGTAATATGAAAATTAGCAAAAATGCTACAAAAACACAACTTATTCCGGATTTTTTGCAATTATCTTTCACAGTAAATAAAAGTAACTTACTTGACGCAAAAAACCCGGCTGCAGAAGCCCTATTTTAGAAAATCGATTTTTTAGGTACATTTTGCACTAGCTGCGTAATATGAAAATTAGCAAAATGCTACAAAAACACAATTTATTCCGGATTTTTTGCAATTATCTTTCAAAGTAAATAAAAGTAACTTACTTGACGCAAAAAACCCGGCTGCAGAAGCCCTATTTTAGAAAATCGATTTTTAGGTACATTTTGCACTAGCTGCGTAATATGAAAATTAGCAAAAATGCTACAAAAACACAATTTATTCCGGATTTTTTGCAATTATCTTTCAAAGTAAATAAAAGTAACTTACTTGACGCAAAAAACCCGGCTGCAGAAGCCCTATTTTAGAAAATTGATTTTTTAGGTACATTTTGCACTAGCTGCGTAATATGAAAATTAGCAAAAATGCTACAAAAACACAATTTATTCGGATTTTTTGCAATTATCTTTCAAAGTAAATAAAAGTAACTTACTTGACGCAAAAAACCCGGCTGCAGAAGCCCTATTTTAGAAAATCGATTTTTTAGGTAAATTTTGCACTAGCTGCGTAATATGAAAATTAGCAAAAATGCTACAAAAACACAATTTATTCCGGATTTTTTGCAATTATCTTTCAAAGTAATAAAGTAATAAGTAACTTACTTGACGCAAAAAACCCGGCTGCAGAAGCCCTATTTTAGAAAATCGATTTTTTAGGTACATTTTGCACTAGCTGCGTAATATGAAAATTAGCAAAATGCTACAAAAACACAATTTATTCCGGATTTTTTGCAATTATCTTTCAAAGTAAATAAAAGTAACTTACTTGACGCAAAAAACCCGGCTGCAGAAGCCCTATTTTAGAAAATCGATTTTTTAGGTACATTTTGCACTAGCTGCGTAATATGAAAATTAGCAAAAATGCTACAAAAACACAATTTATTCCGGATTTTTTGCAATTATCTTTCAAAGTAAATAAAAGTAACTTACTTGACGCAAAAAACCCGGCTGCAGAAGCCCTATTTTAGAAAATTGATTTTTTAGGTACATTTTGCACTAGCTGCGTAATATGAAAATTAGCAAAAATGCTACAAAAACACAATTTATTCCGGATTTTTTGCAATTATCTTTCAAAGTAAATAAAAGTAACTTACTTGACGCAAAAAACCCGGCTGCAGAAGCCCTATTTTAGAAAATTGATTTTTTATGTAAATTTTGCACTAGCTGCGTAATATGAAAATTAGCAAAAATGCTACAAAAACACAATTTATTCCGGATTTTTTTGCAATTATCTTTCAAAGTAAATAAAAGTAACTTACTTGACGCAAAAAACCCGGCTGCAGAAGCCCTATTTTAGAAAATCGATTTTTTAGGTAAATTTTGCACTAGCTGCGTAATATGAAAATTAGCAAAAATGCTACAAAAACACAATTTATTCCGGATTTTTTGCAATTATCTTTCAAAGTAAATAAAAGTAACTTACTTGACGCAAAAAACCCGGCTGCAGAAGCCCTATTTTAGAAATTGATTTTTTAGGTAAATTTTGCACTAGCTGCGTAATATGAAAATTAGCAAAAATGCTACAAAAACACAATTATTCCGGATTTTTTGTAATTATCTTTCACAGTAAATAAAAGTAACTTACTTGACGCAAAAAACCCGGCTGCAGAAGCCCTATTTTAGAAAATCGATTTTTTAGGTACATTTTGCACTAGCTGCGTAATATGAAAATTAGCAAAAATGCTACAAAAACACAATTTATTCCGGATTTTTTGCAATTATCTTTCAAAGTAAATAAAAGTAACTTACTTGACGCAAAAAACCCGGCTGCAGAAGCCCTATTTTAGAAAATCGATTTTTTAGGTAAATTTGCACTAGCTGCGTAATATGAAAATTAGCAAAAATGCTACAAAAACACAATTTATTCCGGATTTTTTGCAATTATCTTTCAAAGTAAATAAAAGTAACTTACTTGACGCAAAAAACCCGGCTGCAGAAGCCCTATTTTAGAAAATCGATTTTTTAGGTACATTTTGCACTAGCTGCGTAATATGAAAATTAGCAAAAATGCTACAAAAACACAATTTATTCCGGATTTTTTGCAATTATCTTTCAAAGTAAATAAAAGTAACTTACTTGACGCAAAAAACCCGGCTGCAGAAGCCCTATTTTAGAAAATCGATTTTTTAGGTACATTTTGCACTAGCTGCGTAATATGAAAATTAGCAAAAATGCTACAAAAACACAATTTATTCCGGATTTTTTGCAATTATCTTTCAAAGTAAATAAAAGTAACTTACTTGACGCAAAAACCCGGCTGCAGAAGCCCTATTTTAGAAAATCGATTTTTTAGGTACATTTTGCACTAGCTGCGTAATATGAAAATTAGCAAAAATGCTACAAAAACACAATTTATTCCGGATTTTTTGCAATTATCTTTCAAAGTAAATAAAAGTAACTTACTTGACGCAAAAAACCCGGCTGCAGAAGCCCTATTTTAGAAAATCGATTTTTTAGGTACATTTTGCACTAGCTGCGTAATATGAAAATTAGCAAAAATGCTACAAAAACACAATTTATTCCGGATTTTTTGCAATTATCTTTCAAAGTAAATAAAAGTAACTTACTTGACGCAAAAAACCCGGCTGCAGAAGCCCTATTTTAGAAAATCGATTTTTTAGGTAAATTTGCACTAGCTGCGTAATATGAAAATTAGCAAAAATGCTACAAAAACACAATTTATCCGGATTTTTTGCAATTATCTTTCAAAGTAAATAAAAGTAACTTACTTGACGCAAAAAACCCGGCTGCAGAAGCCCTATTTTAGAAAATCGATTTTTTAGGTACATTTTGCACTAGCTGCGTAATATGAAAATTAGCAAAAATGCTACAAAAACACAATTTATTCCGGATTTTTTGCAATTATCTTTCAAAGTAAATAAAAGTAACTTACTTGACGCAAAAAACCCGGCTGCAGAAGCCCTATTTTAGAAAATCGATTTTTTAGGTACATTTTGCACTAGCTGCGTAATATGAAAATTAGCAAAAATGCTACAAAAACACAATTTATTCCGGATTTTTTGCAATTATCTTTCAAAGTAAATAAAAGTAACTTACTTGACGCAAAAAACCCGGCTGCAGAAGCCCTATTTTAGAAAATCGATTTTTTAGGTACATTTTGCACTAGCTGCGTAATATGAAAATTAGCAAAAATGCTACAAAAACACAATTTATTCCGGATTTTTTGCAATTATCTTTCAAAGTAATAAAAGTAACTTACTTGACGCAAAAAACCCGGCTGCAGAAGCCCTATTTTAGAAAATCGATTTTTTAGGTACATTTTGCACTAGCTGCGTAATATGAAAATTAGCAAAAATGCTACAAAAACACAATTTATTCCGGATTTTTTGCAATTATCTTTCAAAGTAAATAAAAGTAACTTACTTGACGCAAAAAACCCGGCTGCAGAAGCCCTATTTTAGAAAATCGATTTTTTAGGTACATTTTGCACTAGCTGCGTAATATGAAAATTAGCAAAAATGCTACAAAAACACAATTTATTCCGGATTTTTTGCAATTATCTTTCAAAGTAAATAAAAGTAACTTACTTGACGCAAAAAACCGGCTGCAGAAGCCCTATTTTAGAAAATCGATTTTTTAGGTACATTTTGCACTAGCTGCGTAATATGAAAATTAGCAAAAATGCTACAAAAACACAATTTATTCCGGATTTTTTTGCAATTATCTTTCAAAGTAAATAAAAGTAACTTACTTGACGCAAAAAACCCGGCTGCAGAAGCCCTATTTAGAAAATCGATTTTTTAGGTACATTTTGCACTAGCTGCGTAATATGAAAATTAGCAAAAATGCTACAAAAACACAATTTATTCCGGATTTTTTGCAATTATCTTTCAAAGTAAATAAAAGTAACTTACTTGACGCAAAAAACCCGGCTGCAGAAGCCCTATTTTAGAAAATCGATTTTTTAGGTACATTTTGCACTAGCTGCGTAATATGAAAATTAGCAAAATGCTACAAAAACACAATTTATTCCGGATTTTTTGCAATTATCTTTCAAAGTAAATAAAAGTAACTTACTTGACGCAAAAAACCCGGCTGCAGAAGCCCTATTTTAGAAATCGATTTTTAGGTACATTTTGCACTAGCTGCGTAATATGAAAATTAGCAAAAATGCTACAAAAACACAATTTATTCCGGATTTTTTGCAATTATCTTTCAAAGTAAATAAAAGTAACTTACTTGACGCAAAAAACCCGGCTGCAGAAGCCCTATTTTAGAAAATCGATTTTTAGGTACATTTTGCACTAGCTGCGTAATATGAAAATTAGCAAAAATGCTACAAAAACACAACTTATTCCGGATTTTTTGCAATTATCTTTCACAGTAAATAAAAGTAACTTACTTGACGCAAAAAACCCGGCTGCAGAAGCCCTATTTTAGAAAATCGATTTTTTAGGTACATTTTGCACTAGCTGCGTAATATGAAAATTAGCAAAAATGCTACAAAAACACAATTTATTCCGGATTTTTTGCAATTATCTTTCAAAGTAAATAAAAGTAACTTACTTGACGCAAAAAACCCGGCTGCAGAAGCCCTATTTTAGAAAATCGATTTTTTAGGTAAATTTTGCACTAGCTTGCGTAATATGAAAATTAGCAAAAATGCTACAAAAACACAATTTATTCCGGATTTTTTGCAATTATCTTTCAAAGTAAATAAAAGTAACTTACTTGACGCAAAAAACCCGGCTGCAGAAGCCCTATTTTAGAAAATCGATTTTTTAGGTACATTTTGCACTAGTTGCGTAATATGAAAATTAGCAAAAATGCTACAAAAACACAATTTATTCCGGATTTTTTGCAATTATCTTTCAAAGTAAATAAAAGTAACTTACTTGACGCAAAAAACCCGGCTGCAGAAGCCCTATTTTAGAAAATCGATTTTTTAGGTACATTTTGCACTAGCTGCGTAATATGAAAATTAGCAAAAATGCTACAAAAACACAATTTATTCCGGATTTTTTGCAATTATCTTTCAAAGTAAATAAAAGTAACTTACTTGACGCAAAAAACCCGGCTGCAGAAGCCCTATTTTAGAAAATCGATTTTTTAGGTACATTTTGCACTAGCTGCGTAATATGAAAATTAGCAAAAATGCTACAAAAACACAATTTATTCCGGATTTTTTGCAATTATCTTTCAAAGTAATAAAAGTAACTTACTTGACGCAAAAAACCCGGCTGCAGAAGCCCTATTTTAGAAAATCGATTTTTTAGGTAAATTTTGCACTAGCTGCGTAATATGAAAATTAGCAAAAATGCTACAAAAACACAATTTATTCCGGATTTTTTGCAATTATCTTTCAAAGTAAATAAAAGTAACTTACTTGACGCAAAAAACCCGGCTGCAGAAGCCCTATTTTAGAAAATTGATTTTTTAGGTAAATTTTGCACTAGCTGCGTAATATGAAAATTAGCAAAAATGCTACAAAAACACAATTTATTCCGGATTTTTTGCAATTATCTTTCAAAGTAAATAAAAGTAACTTACTTGACGCAAAAAACCCGGCTGCAGAAGCCCTATTTTAGAAAATTGATTTTTTAGGTACATTTTGCACTAGCTGCGTAATATGAAAATTAGCAAAAATGCTACAAAAACACAATTTATTCCGGATTTTTTGCAATTATCTTTCAAAGTAAATAAAAGTAACTTACTTGACGCAAAAAACCCGGCTGCAGAAGCCCTATTTTAGAAATTGATTTTTTAGGTACATTTTGCACTAGCTGCGTAATATGAAAATTAGCACAAATGCTACAAAAACACAATTTATTCCGGATTTTTTGCAATTATCTTTCAAAGTAAATAAAAGTAACTTACTTGACGCAAAAAACCCGCTGCAGAAGCCCTATTTTAGAAAATCGATTTTTTAGGTACATTTTGCACTAGCTGCGTAATATGAAAATTAGCAAAAATGCTACAAAAACACAATTTATTCCGGATTTTTGCAATTATCTTTCAAAGTAAATAAAAGTAACTTACTTGACGCAAAAAACCCGGCTGCAGAAGCCCTATTTTAGAAAATTGATTTTTTAGGTACATTTTGCACTAGCTGCGTAATATGAAAATTAGCAAAAATGCTACAAAAACACAATTTATTCCGGATTTTTTGCAATTATCTTTCAAAGTAAATAAAAGTAAATAAAAGTAACTTACTTGACGCAAAAAACCCGGCTGCAGAAGCCCTATTTTAGAAAATCGATTTTTTAGGTACATTTTGCACTAGCTGCGTAATATGAAAATTAGCAAAAATGCTACAAAAACACAATTTATTCCGGATTTTTTGCAATTATCTTTCAAAGTAAATAAAAGTAACTTACTTGACGCAAAAAACCCGGCTGCAGAAGCCCTATTTTAGAAAATTGATTTTTTAGGTACATTTTGCACTAGCTGCGTAATATGAAAATTAGCAAAAATGCTACAAAAACACAATTTATTCCGGATTTTTTGCAATTATCTTTCAAAGTAAATAAAAGTAACTTACTTGACGCAAAAAACCCGGCTGCAGAAGCCCTATTTTAGAAAATTGATTTTTTAGGTACATTTTGCACTAGCTGCGTAATATGAAAATTAGCAAAAATGCTACAAAAACACAATTTATTCCGGATTTTTTGCAATTATCTTTCAAAGTAAATAAAAGTAACTTACTTGACGCAAAAAACCCGGCTGCAGAAGCCCTATTTTAGAAAATTGATTTTTTAGGTACATTTTGCACTAGCTGCGTAATATGAAAATTAGCAAAAATGCTACAAAAACACAATTTATTCCGGATTTTTTGCAATTATCTTTCAAAGTAAATAAAAGTAACTTACTTGACGCAAAAAACCCGGCTGCAGAAGCCCTATTTTAGAAAATTGATTTTTTAGGTAAATTTTGCACTAGCTGCGTAATATGAAAATTAGCAAAAATGCTACAAAAACACAATTTATTCCGGATTTTTTGCAATTATCTTTCAAAGTAAATAAAAGTAACTTACTTGACGCAAAAAACCCGGCTGCAGAAGCCCTATTTTAGAAAATTGATTTTTTAGGTACATTTTGCACTAGCTGCGTAATATGAAAATTAGCAAAAATGCTACAAAAACACAATTTATTCCGGATTTTTTGCAATTATCTTTCAAAGTAAATAAAAGTAACTTACTTGACGCAAAAAACCCGGCTGCAGAAGCCCTATTTTAGAAAATTGATTTTTTAGGTACATTTTGCACTAGCTGCGTAATATGAAAATTAGCACAAATGCTACAAAAACACAATTTATTCCGGATTTTTTGCAATTATCTTTCAAAGTAAATAAAAGTAACTTACTTGACGCAAAAAACCCGGCTGCAGAAGCCCTATTTTAGAAAATTGATTTTTTAGGTACATTTTGCACTAGCTGCGTAATATGAAAATTAGCAAAAATGCTACAAAAACACAATTTATTCCGGATTTTTTGCAATTATCTTTCAAAGTAAATAAAAGTAACTTACTTGACGCAAAAAACCCGGCTGCAGAAGCCCTATTTTAGAAAATTGATTTTTTAGGTAAATTTTGCACTAGCTGCGTAATATGAAAATTAGCAAAAATGCTACAAAAACACAATTTATTCCGGATTTTTTGCAATTATCTTTCAAAGTGAATAAAAGTGACGTACTTGACGCAAAAAACCCGGCTGCAGAAGCCCTATTTTAGAAAATTGATTTTTTAGGTAAATTTTGCACTAGCTGCGTAATATGAAAATTAGCAAAAATGCTACAAAAACACAATTTATTCCGGATTTTTTGCAATTATCTTTCAAAGTAAATAAAAGTAACTTACTTGACGCAAAAAACCCGGCTGCAGAAGCCCTATTTTAGAAAATCGATTTTTTAGGTAAATTTTGCACTAGCTGCGTAATATGAAAATTAGCAAAAATGCTACAAAAACACAATTTATTCCGGATTTTTTGCAATTATCTTTCAAAGTAAATAAAAGTAACTTACTTGACGCAAAAAACCCGGCTGCAGAAGCCCTATTTTAGAAAATTGATTTTTTAGGTACATTTTGCACTAGCTGCGTAATATGAAAATTAGCAAAAATGCTACAAAAACACAATTTATTCCGGATTTTTTGCAATTATCTTTCAAAGTAAATAAAAGTAACTTACTTGACGCAAAAAACCCGGCTGCAGAAGCCCTATTTTAGAAAATTGATTTTTTAGGTAAATTTTGCACTAGCTGCGTAATATGAAAATTAGCAAAAATGCTACAAAAACACAATTTATTCCGGATTTTTTGCAATTATCTTTCAAAGTAAATAAAAGTAACTTACTTGACGCAAAAAACCCGGCTGCAGAAGCCCTATTTTAGAAAATTGATTTTTTAGGTACATTTTGCACTAGCTGCGTAATATGAAAATTAGCAAAAATGCTACAAAAACACAATTTATTCCGGATTTTTTGCAATTATCTTTCAAAGTAAATAAAAGTAACTTACTTGACGCAAAAAACCCGGCTGCAGAAGCCCTATTTTAGAAAATCGATTTTTTAGGTAAATTTTGCACTAGCTGCGTAATATGAAAATTAGCAAAAATGCTACAAAAACACAATTTATTCCGGATTTTTTGCAATTATCTTTCAAAGTAAATAAAAGTAACTTACTTGACGCAAAAAACCCAGCTGCAGAAGCCCTATTTTAGAAAATTGATTTTTTAGGTAAATTTTGCACTAGCTGCGTAATATGAAAATTAGCAAAAATGCTACAAAAACACAATTTATTCCGGATTTGTTGCAATTATCTTTCAAAGTAAATAAAAGTAACTTACTTGACGCAAAAACCCCGGCTGCAGAAGCCCTATTTTAGAAAATTGATTTTTTAGGTACATTTTGCACTAGCTGCGTAATATGAAAATTAGCAAAAATGCTACAAAAACACAATTTATTCCGGATTTTTTGCAATTATCTTTCAAAGTAAATAAAAGTAACTTACTTGACGCAAAAAACCCGGCTGCAGAAGCCCTATTTTAGAAAATCGATTTTTTAGGTAAATTTTGCACTAGCTGCGTAATATGAAAATTAGCAAAAATGCTACAAAAACACAATTTATTCCGGATTTTTTGCAATTATCTTTCAAAGTAAATAAAAGTAACTTACTTGACGCAAAAAACCCGGCTGCAGAAGCCCTATTTTAGAAAATCGATTTTTTAGGTACATTTTGCACTAGCTGCGTAATATGAAAATTAGCAAAAATGCTACAAAAACACAATTTATTCCGGATTTTTTGCAATTATCTTTCAAAGTAAATAAAAGTAACTTACTTGACGCAAAAAACCCGGCTGCAGAAGCCCTATTTTAGAAAATTGATTTTTTAGGTACATTTTGCACTAGCTGCGTAATATGAAAATTAGCAAAAATGCTACAAAAACACAATTTATTCCGGATTTTTTGCAATTATCTTTCAAAGTAAATAAAAGTAACTTACTTGACGCAAAAAACCCGGCTTCAGAAGCCCTATTTTAGAAAATCGATTTTTTAGGTAAATTTTGCACTAGCTGCGTAATATGAAAATTAGCAAAAATGCTACAAAAACACAATTTATTCCGGATTTTTTGCAATTATCTTTCAAAGTAAATAAAAGTAACTTACTTGACGCAAAAAACCCGGCTGCAGAAGCCCTATTTTAGAAAATCGATTTTTTAGGTACATTTTGCACTAGCTGCGTAATATGAAAATTAGCAAAAATGCTACAAAAACACAATTCATTCCGGATTTTATGCAATTATCTTTCAAAGTAAATAAAAGTAACTTACTTGACGCAAAAAACCCGGCTGCAGAAGCCCTATTTTAGAAAATTGATTTTTTAGGTAAATTTTGCACTAGCTGCGTAATATGAAAATTAGCAAAAATGCTACAAAAACACAATTTATTCCGGATTTTTTGCAATTATCTTTCAAAGTAAATAAAAGTAACTTACTTGACGCAAAAAACCCGGCTGCAGAAGCCCTATTTTAGAAAATCGATTTTTTAGGTACATTTTGCACTAGGTGCGTAATGTGAAAATTAGCAAAAATGCTACAAAAACACAATTTATTCCGGATTTTTTGCAATTATCTTTCAAAGTAAATAAAAGTAACTTACTCGACGCAAAAAACCCGGCTGCAGAAGCCCTATTTTAGAAAATCGATTTTTTAGGTACATTTTGCACTAGCTGCGTAATATGAAAATTAGCAAAAATGCTACAAAAACACAATTTATTCCGGATTTTTTGCAATTATCTTTCAAAGTAAATAAAAGTAACTTACTTGACGCAAAAAACCCGGCTGCAGAAGCCCTATTTTAGAAAATCGATTTTTTAGGTACATTTTGCACTAGCTGCGTAATATGAAAATTAGCAAAAATGCTACAAAAACACAATTTATTCCGGATTTTTTGCAATTATCTTTCAAAGTAAATAAAAGTAACTTACTTGACGGAAAAAACCCGGCTGCAGAAGCCCTATTTTAGAAAATCGATATTTTAGGTACATTTTGCACTAGCTGCGTAATATGAAAATTAGCAAAAATGCTACAAAAACACAATTTATTCCGGATTTTTTGCAATTATCTTTCAAAGTAAATAAAAGTAACTTACTTGACGCAAAAAACCCGGCTGCAGAAGCCCTATTTTAGAAAATTGATTTTTTAGGTAAATTTTGCACTAGCTGCGTAATATGAAAATTAGCAAAAATGCTACAAAAACACAATTTATTCCGGATTTTTTGCAATTATCTTTCAAAGTAAATAAAAGTAACTTACTTGACGCAAAAAACCCGGCTGCAGAAGCCCTATTTTAGAAAATTGATTTTTTAGGTAAATTTTGCACTAGCTGCGTAATATGAAAATTAGCAAAAATGCTACAAAAACACAATTTATTCCGGATTTTTTGCAATTATCTTTCAAAGTAAATAAAAGTAACTTACTTGACGCAAAAAACCCGGCTGCAGAAGCCCTATTTTAGAAAATCGATTTTTTAGGTACATTTTGCACTAGCTGCGTAATATGAAAATTAGCAAAAATGCTACAAAAACACAATTTATTCCGGATTTTTTGCAATTATCTTTCAAAGTAAATAAAAGTAACTTACTTGACGGAAAAAACCCGGCTGCAGAAGCCCTATTTTAGAAAATCGATATTTTAGGTACATTTTGCACTAGCTGCGTAATATGAAAATTAGCAAAAATGCTACAAAAACACAATTTATTCCGGATTTTTTGCAATTATCTTTCAAAGTAAATAAAAGTAACTTACTTGACGCAAAAAACCCGGCTGCAGAAGCCCTATTTTAGAAAATTGATTTTTTAGGTAAATTTTGCACTAGCTGCGTAATATGAAAATTAGCAAAAATGCTACAAAAACACAATTTATTCCGGATTTTTTGCAATTATCTTTCAAAGTAAATAAAAGTAACTTACTTGACGCAAAAAACCCGGCTGCAGAAGCCCTATTTTAGAAAATTGATTTTTTAGGTAAATTTTGCACTAGCTGCGTAATATGAAAATTAGCAAAAATGCTACAAAAACACAATTTATTCCGGATTTTTTGCAATTATCTTTCAAAGTAAATAAAAGTAACTTACTTGACGCAAAAAACCCGGCTGCAGAAGCCCTACTTTAGAAAATTGATTTTTTAGGTACATTTTGCACTAGCTGCGTAATATGAAAATTAGCAAAAATGCTACAAAAACACAATTTATTCCGGATTTTTTGCAATTATCTTTCAAAGTAAATAAAAGTAACTTACTTGACGCAAAAAACCCGGCTGCAGAAGCCCTATTTTAGAAAATCGATTTTTTAGGTACATTTTGCACTAGCTGCGTAATATGAAAATTAGCAAAAATGCTACAAAAACACAATTTATTCCGGATTTTTTGCAATTATCTTTCAAAGTAAATAAAAGTAACTTACTTGACGCAAAAAACCCGGCTGCAGAAGCCCTATTTTAGAAAATTGATTTTTTAGGTAAATTTTGCACTAGCTGCGTAATATGAAAATTAGCAAAAATGCTACAAAAACACAATTTATTCCGGATTTTTTGCAATTATCTTTCAAAGTAAATAAAAGTAACTTACTTGACGCAAAAAACCCGGCTGCAGAAGCCCTATTTTAGAAAAATGATTTTTTAGGTACATTTTGCACTAGCTGCGTAATATGAAAATTAGCAAAAATGCTACAAAAACACAATTTATTCCGGATTTTTTGCAATTATCTTTCAAAGTAAATAAAAGTAACTTACTTGACGCAAAAAACCCGGCTGCAGAAGCCCTATTTTAGAAAATCGATTTTTTAGGTACATTTTGCACTAGCTGCGTAATATGAAAATTAGCAAAAATGCTACAAAAACACAATTTATTCCGGATTTTTTGCAATTATCTTTCAAAGTAAATAAAAGTAACTTACTTGACGCAAAAAACCCGGCTGCAGAAGCCCTATTTTAGAAAATTGATTTTTTAGGTACATTTTGCACTAGCTGCGTAATATGAAAATTAGCAAAAATGCTACAAAAACACAATTTATTCCGGATTTTTTGCAATTATCTTTCAAAGTAAATAAAAGTAACTTACTTGACGCAAAAAACCCGGCTGCAGAAGCCCTATTTTAGAAAATCGATTTTTTAGGTAAATTTTGCACCAGCTGCGTAATATGAAAATTAGCAAAAATGCTACAAAAACACAATTTATTCCGGATTTTTTGCAAATATCTTTCAAAGTAAATAAAAGTAACTTACTTGACGCAAAAAACCCGGCTGCAGAAGCCCTATTTTAGAAAATTGATTTTTTAGGTACATTTTGCACTAGCTGCGTAATATGAAAATTAGCAAAAATGCTACAAAAACACAATTTATTCCGGATTTTTTGCAATTATCTTTCAAAGTAAATAAAAGTAACTTACTTGACGCAAAAAACCCGGCTGCAGAAGCCCTATTTTAGAAAATTGATTTTTTAGGTAAATTTTGCACTAGCTGCGTAATATGAAAATTAGCAAAAATGCTACAAAAACACAATTTATTCCGGATTTTTTGCAATTATCTTTCAAAGTAAATAAAAGTAACTTACTTGACGCAAAAAACCCGGCTGCAGAAGCCCTATTTTAGAAAATTGATTTTTTAGGTACATTTTGCACTAGCTGCGTAATATGAAAATTAGCAAAAATGCTACAAAAACACAATTTATTCCGGATTTTTTGCAATTATCTTTCAAAGTAAATAAAAGTAACTTACTTGACGCAAAAAACCCGGCTGCAGAAGCCCTATTTTAGAAAATCGATTTTTTAGGTAAATTTTGCACTAGCTGCGTAATATGAAAATTAGCAAAAATGCTACAAAAACACAATTTATTCCGGATTTTTTGCAATTATCTTTCAAAGTAAATAAAAGTAACTTACTTGACGCAAAAAACCCGGCTGCAGAAGCCCTATTTTAGAAAATTGATTTTTTAGGTAAATTTTGCACTAGCTGCGTAATATGAAAATTAGCAAAAATGCTACAAAAACACAATTTATTCCGGATTTTTTGCAAATATCTTTCAAAGTAAATAAAAGTAACTTACTTGACGCAAAAAACCCGGCTGCAGAAGCCCTATTTTAGAAAATTGATTTTTTAGGTACATTTTGCACTAGCTGCGTAATATGAAAATTAGCAGAAATGCTACAAAAACACAATTTATTCCGGATTTTTTGCAATTATCTTTCAAAGTAAATAAAAGTAACTTACTTGACGCAAAAAACCCGGCTGCAGAAGCCCTATTTTAAAAAATTGATTTTTTAGGTAAATTTTGCACTAGCTGCGTAATATGAAAATTAGCAAAAATGCTACAAAAACACAATTTATTCCGGATTTTTTGCAATTATCTTTCAAAGTAAATAAAAGTAACTTACTTGACGCAAAAAACCCGGCTGCAGAAGCCCTATTTTAGAAAATTGATTTTTTAGGTACATTTTGCACTAGCTGCGTAATATGAAAATTAGCAAAAATGCTACAAAAACACAATTTATTCCGGATTTTTTGCAATTATCTTTCAAAGTAAATAAAAGTAACTTACTTGACGCAAAAAACCCGGCTGCAGAAGCCCTATTTTAGAAAATCGATTTTTTAGGTAAATTTTGCACTAGCTGCGTAATATGAAAATTAGCAAAAATGCTACAAAAACACAATTTATTCCGGATTTTTTGCAATTATCTTTCAAAGTAAATAAAAGTAACTTACTTGACGCAAAAAACCCGGCTGCAGAAGCCCTATTTTAGAAAATTGATTTTTTAGGTACATTTTGCACTAGCTGCGTAATATGAAAATTAGCAAAAATGCTACAAAAACACAATTTATTCCGGATTTTTTGCAAATATCTTTCAAAGTAAATAAAAGTAACTTACTTGACGCAAAAAACCCGGCTGCAGAAGCCCTATTTTAGAAAATTGATTTTTTAGGTACATTTTGCACTAGCTGCGTAATATGAAAATTAGCAAAAATGCTACAAAAACACAATTTATTCCGGATTTTTTGCAATTATCTTTCAAAGTAAATAAAAGTAACTTACTTGACGCAAAAAACCCGGCTGCAGAAGCCCTATTTTAGAAAATTGATTTTTTAGGTAAATTTTGCACTAGCTGCGTAATATGAAAATTAGCAAAAATGCTACAAAAACACAATTTATTCCGGATTTTTTGCAATTATCTTTCAAAGTAAATAAAAGTAACTTACTTGACGCAAAAAACCCGGCTGCAGAAGCCCTATTTTAGAAAATTGATTTTTTAGGTACATTTTGCACTAGCTGCGTAATATGAAAATTAGCAAAAATGCTACAAAAACACAATTTATTCCGGATTTTTTGCAATTATCTTTCAAAGTAAATAAAAGTAACTTACTTGACGCAAAAAACCCGGCTGCAGAAGCCCTATTTTAGAAAATTGATTTTTTAGGTAAATTTTGCACTAGCTGCGTAATATGAAAATTAGCAAAAATGCTACAAAAACACAATTTATTCCGGATTTTTTGCAATTATCTTTCAAAGTAAATAAAAGTAACTTACTTGACGCAAAAAACCCGGCTGCATAAGCCCTATTTTAAAAAATTGATTTTTTAGGTACATTTTGCACTAGCTGCGTAATATGAAAATTAGCAAAAATGCTACAAAAACACAATTTATTCCGGATTTTTTGCAATTATCTTTCAAAGTAAATAAAAGTAACTTACTTGACGCAAAAACCCGGCTGCAGAAGCCCTATTTTAGAAAATCGATTTTTTAGGTAAATTTTGCACTAGCTGCGTAATATGAAAATTAGCAAAAATGCTACAAAAACACAATTTATTCCGGATTTTTTGCAATTATCTTTCAAAGTAAATAAAAGTAACTTACTTGACGCAAAAAACCCGGCTGCAGAAGCCCTATTTTAGAAAATCGATTTTTTAGGTACATTTTGCACTAGCTGCGTAATATGAAAATTAGCAAAAATGCTACAAAAACACAATTTATTCCGGATTTTTTGCAATTATCTTTCAAAGTAAATAAAAGTAACTTACTTGACGCAAAAAACCCGGCTGCAGAAGCCCTATTTTAGAAAATTGATTTTTTAGGTAAATTTTGCACTAGCTGCGTAATATGAAAATTAGCAAAAATGCTACAAAAACACAATTTATTCCGGATTTTTTGCAATTATCTTTCAAAGTAAATAAAAGTAACTTACTTGACGCAAAAAACCCGGCTGCAGAAGCCCTATTTTAGAAAATTGATTTTTTAGGTACATTTTGCACTAGCTGCGTAATATGAAAATTAGCAAAAATGCTACAAAAACACAATTTATTCCGGATTTTTTGCAATTATCTTTCAAAGTAAATAAAAGTAACTTACTTGACGCAAAAAACCCGGCTGCAGAAGCCCTATTTTAGAAAATCGATTTTTTAGGTAAATTTTGCACTAGCTGCGTAATATGAAAATTAGCAAAAATGCTACAAAAACACAATTTATTCCGGATTTTTTGCAATTATCTTTCAAAGTAAATAAAAGTAACTTACTTGACGCAAAAAACCCGGCTGCAGAAGCCCTATTTTAGAAAATTGATTTTTTAGGTACATTTTGCACTAGCTGCGTAATATGAAAATTAGCAAAAATGCTACAAAAACACAATTTATTCCGGATTTTTTGCAATTATCTTTCAAAGTAAATAAAAGTAACTTACTTGACGCAAAAAACCCGGCTGCAGAAGCCCTATTTTAGAAAATCGATTTTTTAGGTAAATTTTGCACTAGCTGCGTAATATGAAAATTAGCAAAAATGCTACAAAAACACAATTTATTCCGGATTTTTTGCAATTATCTTTCAAAGTAAATAAAAGTAACTTACTTGACGCAAAAAACCCGGCTGCAGAAGCCCTATTTTAGAAAATCGATTTTTTAGGTAAATTTTGCACTAGCTGCGTAATATGAAAATTAGCAAAAATGCTACAAAAACACAATTTATTCCGGATTTTTTGCAATTATCTTTCAAAGTAAATAAAAGTAACTTACTTGACGCAAAAAACCCGGCTGCAGAAGCCCTATTTTAGAAAATTGATTTTTTAGGTACATTTTGCACTAGCTGCGTAATATGAAAATTAGCACAAATGCTACAAAAACACAATTTATTCCGGATTTTTTGCAATTATCTTTCAAAGTAAATAAAAGTAACTTA
The DNA here is from genome assembly GCA_959613345.1 of Tolmerus cingulatus. Classification (NCBI taxonomy): domain Eukaryota; kingdom Metazoa; phylum Arthropoda; class Insecta; order Diptera; family Asilidae; genus Tolmerus; species Tolmerus cingulatus. The sequence continues at coordinate 38,884,433 of OY390707.1, forward strand.
CTTGACGCAAAAAACCCGGCTGCAGAAGCCCTATTTTAGAAAATCGATTTTTTAGGTACATTTTGCACTAGCTGCGTAATATGAAAATTAGCAAAAATGCTACAAAAACACAATTTATTCCGGATTTTTTGCAATTATCTTTCAAAGTAAATAAAAGTAACTTACTTGACGCAAAAAACCCGGCTGCAGAAGCCCTATTTTAGAAAATCGATTTTTTAGGTAAATTTTGCACTAGCTGCGTAATATGAAAATTAGCAAAAATGCTACAAAAACACAATTTATTCCGGATTTTTTGCAATTATCTTTCAAAGTAAATAAAAGTAACTTACTTGACGCACAAAACCCGGCTGCAGAAGCCCTATTTTAGAAAATCGATTTTTTAGGTACATTTTGCACTAGCTGCGTAATATGAAAATTAGCAAAAATGCTACAAAAACACAATTTATTCCGGATTTTTTGCAATTATCTTTCAAAGTAAATAAAAGTAACTTACTTGACGCAAAAAACCCGGCTGCAGAAGCCCTATTTTAGAAAATTGATTTTTTAGGTAAATTTTGCACTAGCTGCGTAATATGAAAATTAGCAAAAATGCTACAAAAACACAATTTATTCCGGATTTTTTGCAATTATCTTTCAAAGTAAATAAAAGTAACTTACTTGACGCAAAAAACCCGGCTGCAGAAGCCCTATTTTAGAAAATTGATTTTTTAGGTACATTTTGCACTAGCTGCGTAATATGAAAATTAGCAAAAATGCTACAAAAACACAATTTATTCCGGATTTTTTGCAATTATCTTTCAAAGTAAATAAAAGTAACTTACTTGACGCAAAAAACCCGGCTGCAGAAGCCCTATTTTAGAAAATCGATTTTTTAGGTACATTTTGCACTAGCTGCGTAATATGAAAATTAGCAAAAATGCTACAAAAACACAATTTATTCCGGATTTTTTGCAATTATCTTTCAAAGTAAATAAAAGTAACTTACTTGACGCAAAAAACCCGGCTGCAGAAGCCCTATTTTAGAAAATTGATTTTTTAGGTAAATTTTGCACTAGCTGCGTAATATGAAAATTAGCAAAAATGCTACAAAAACACAATATATTCCGGATTTTTTGCAATTATCTTTCAAAGTAAATAAAAGTAACTTACTTGACGCAAAAAACCCGGCTGCAGAAGCCCTATTTTAGAAAATTGATTTTTTAGGTACATTTTGCACTAGCTGCGTAATATGAAAATTAGCAAAAATGCTACAAAAACACAATCTATTCCGGATTTTTTGCAATTATCTTTCAAAGTAAATAAAAGTAACTTACTTGACGCAAAAAACCCGGCTGCAGAAGCCCTATTTTAGAAAATCGATTTTTTAGGTAAATTTTGCACTAGCTGCGTAATATGAAAATTAGCAAAAATGCTACAAAAACACAATTTATTCCGGATTTTTTGCAAATATCTTTCAAAGTAAATAAAAGTAACTTACTTGACGCAAAAAACCCGGCTGCAGAAGCCCTATTTTAGAAAATTGATTTTTTAGGTACATTTTGCACTAGCTGCGTAATATGAAAATTAGCAAAAATGCTACAAAAACACAATTTATTCCGGATTTTTTGCAATTATCTTTCAAAGTAAATAAAAGTAACTTACTTGACGCAAAAAACCCGGCTGCAGAAGCCCTATTTTAGAAAATCGATTTTTTAGGTAAATTTTGCACTAGCTGCGTAATATGAAAATTAGCAAAAATGCTACAAAAACACAATTTATTCCGGATTTTTTGCAATTATCTTTCAAAGTAAATAAAAGTAACTTACTTGACGCAAAAAACCCGGCTGCAGAAGCCCTATTTTAGAAAATCGATTTTTTAGGTACATTTTGCACTAGCTGCGTAATATGAGAATTAGCAAAAATGCTACAAAAACACAATTTAATCCGGATTTTTTGCAATTATCTTTCAAAGTAAATAAAAGTAACTTACTTGACGCAAAAAACCCGGCTGCAGAAGCCCTATTTTAGAAAATCGATTTTTTGGGTACATTTTGCACTAGCTGCGTATTATGAAAATTAGCAAAAATGCTACAAAAACACAATTTATTCTGGATTTTTTGCAATTATCTTTCAAAGTAAATAAAAGTAACTTACTTGACGCAAAAAACCCGGCTGCAGAAGCCCTATTTTAGAAAATCGATTTTTTAGGTACATTTTGCACTAGCTGCGTAATATGAAAATTAGCAAAAATGCTACAAAAACACAATTTATTCCGGATTTTTTGCAATTATCTTTCAAAGTAAATAAAAGTAACTTACTTGACGCAAAAAACCCGGCTGCAGAAGCCCTATTTTAGAAAATCGATTTTTTAGGTAAATTTTGCACTAGCTGCGTAATATGAAAATTAGCAAAAATGCTACAAAAACACAATTTATTCCGGATTTTTTGCAATTATCTTTCAAAGTAAATAAAAGTAACTTACTTGACGCAAAAAACCCGGCTGCAGAAGCCCTATTTTAGAAAATTGATTTTTTAGGTACATTTTGCACTAGCTGCGTAATATGAAAATTAGCAAAAATGCTACAAAAACACAATTTATTCCGGATTTTTTGCAATTATCTTTCAAAGTAAATAAAAGTAACTTACTTGACGCAAAAAACCCGGCTGCAGAAGCCCTATTTTAGAAAATCGATTTTTTAGGTAAATTGTGTACTAGCTGCGTAATATGAAAATTAGCAAAAATGCTACAAAAACACAATTTATTCCGGATTTTTTGCAATTATCTTTCAAAGTAAATAAAAGTAACTTACTTGACGCAAAAAACCCGGCTGCAGAAGCCCTATTTTAGAAAATCGATTTTTTAGGTACATTTTGCACTAGCTGCGTAATATGAAAATTAGCAAAAATGCTACAAAAACACAATCTATTCCGGATTTTTTGCAATTATCTTTCAAAGTAAATAAAAGTAACTTACTTGACGCAAAAAACCCGGCTGCAGAAGCCCTATTTTAGAAAATCGATTTTTTAGGTACATTTTGCACTAGCTGCGTAATATGAAAATTAGCAAAAATGCTACAAAAACACAATTTATTCCGGATTTTTTGCAATTATCTTTCAAAGTAAATAAAAGTAACTTACTTGACGCAAAAAACCCGGCTGCAGAAGCCCTATTTTAGAAAATTGATTTTTTAGGTACATTTTGCACTAGCTGCGTAATATGAAAATTAGCAAAAATGCTACAAAAACACAATTTATTCCGGATTTTTTGCAATTATCTTTCAAAGTAAATAAAAGTAACTTACTTGACGCAAAAAACCCGGCTGCAGAAGCCCTATTTTAGAAAATCGATTTTTTAGGTACATTTTGCACTAGCTGCGTAATATGAAAATTAGCAAAAATGCTACAAAAACACAATTTATTCCGGATTTTTTGCAAATATCTTTCAAAGTAAATAAAAGTAACTTACTTGACGCAAAAAACCCGGCTGCAGAAGCCCTATTTTAGAAAATTGATTTTTTAGGTACATTTTGCACTAGCTGCGTAATATGAAAATTAGCAAAAATGCTACAAAAACACAATTTATTCCGGATTTTTTGCAATTATCTTTCAAAGTAAATAAAAGTAACTTACTTGACGCAAAAAACCCGGCTGCAGAAGCCCTATTTTAAAAAATTGATTTTTTAGGTACATTTTGCACTAGCTGCGTAATATGAAAATTAGCAAAAATGCTACAAAAACACAATTTATTCCGGATTTTTTGCAATTATCTTTCAAAGTAAATAAAAGTAACTTACTTGACGCAAAAAACCCGGCTGCAGAAGCCCTATTTTAGAAAATCGAGTTTTTAGGTAAATTTTGCACTAGCTGCGTAATATGAAAATTAGCAAAAATGCTACAAAAACACAATTTATTCCGGATTTTTTGCAATTATCTTTCAAAGTAAATAAAAGTAACTTACTTGACGCAAAAAACCCGGCTGCAGAAGCCCTATTTTAGAAAATTGATTTTTTAGGTAAATTTTGCACTAGCTGCGTAATATGAAAATTAGCAAAAATGCTACAAAAACACAATTTATTCCGGATTTTTTGCAATTATCTTTCAAAGTAAATAAAAGTAACTTACTTGACGCAAAAAACCCGGCTGCAGAAGCCCTATTTTAGAAAATTGATTTTTTAGGTACATTTTGCACTAGCTGCGTAATATGAAAATTAGCAAAAATGCTACAAAAACACAATTTATTCCGGATTTTTTGCAATTATCTTTCAAAGTAAATAAAAGTAACTTACTTGACGCAAAAAACCCGGCTGCAGAAGCCCTATTTTAGAAAATCGATTTTTTAGGTAAATTTTGCACTAGCTGCGTAATATGAAAATTAGCAAAAATGCTACAAAAACACAATTTATTCCGGATTTTTAGCAATTATCTTTCAAAGTAAATAAAAGTAACTTACTTGACGCAAAAAACCCGGCTGCAGAAGCCCTATTTTAGAAAATTGATTTTTTAGGTAAATTTTGCACTAGCTGCGTAATATGAAAATTAGCAAAAATGCTACAAAAACACAATTTATTCCGGATTTTTTGCAATTATCTTTCAAAGTAAATAAAAGTAACTTACTTGACGCAAAAAACCCGGCTGCAGAAGCCCTATTTTAGAAAATCGATTTTTTAGGTAAATTTTGCACTAGCTGCGTAATATGAAAATTAGCAAAAATGCTACAAAAACACAATTTATTCCGGATTTTTTGCAATTATCTTTCAAAGTAAATAAAAGTAACTTACTTGACGCAAAAAACCCGGCTGCAGAAGCCCTATTTTAGAAAATTGATTTTTTAGGTAAATTTTGCACTAGCTGCGTAATATGAAAATTAGCAAAAATGCTACAAAAACACAATTTATTCCGGATTTTTTGCAATTATCTTTCAAAGTGAATAAAAGTGACGTACTTGACGCAAAAAACCCGGCTGCAGAAGCCCTATTTTAGAAAATTGATTTTTTAGGTAAATTTTGCACTAGCTGCGTAATATGAAAATTAGCAAAAATGCTACAAAAACACAATTTATTCCGGATTTTTTGCAATTATCTTTCAAAGTAAATAAAAGTAACTTACTTGACGCAAAAAACCCGGCTGCAGAAGCCCTATTTTAGAAAATCGATTTTTTAGGTAAATTTTGCACTAGCTGCGTAATATGAAAATTAGCAAAAATGCTACAAAAACACAATTTATTCCGGATTTTTTGCAATTATCTTTCAAAGTAAATAAAAGTAACTTACTTGACGCAAAAAACCCGGCTGCAGAAGCCCTATTTTAGAAAATTGATTTTTTAGGTACATTTTGCACTAGCTGCGTAATATGAAAATTAGCACAAATGCTACAAAAACACAATTTATTCAGGATTTTTTGCAATTATCTTTCAAAGTAAATAAAAGTAACTTACTTGACGCAAAAAACCCGGCTGCAGAAGCCCTATTTTAGAAAATCGATTTTTTAGGTACATTTTGCACTAGCTGCGTAATATGAAAATTAGCAAAAATGCTACAAAAACACAATTTATTCCGGATTTTTTGCAATTATCTTTCAAAGTAAATAAAAGTAACTTACTTGACGCAAAAAACCCGGCTGCAGAAGCCCTATTTTAGAAAATAGATTTTTTAGGTACATTTTGCACTAGCTGCGTAATATGAAAATTAGCAAAAATGCTACAAAAACACAATTTATTCCGGATTTTTTGCAATTATCTTTCAAAGTAAATAAAAGTAACTTACTTGACGCAAAAAACCCGGCTGCAGAAGCCCTATTTTAGAAAATCGATTTTTTAGGTGCATTTTGCACTAGCTGTAATATGAAAATTAGCAAAAATGCTACAAAAACACAATTTATTCCGGATTTTTTGCAATTATCTTTCAAAGGAAATAAAAATAACTTAGTTGACGCAAAAAACCCGGCTGCAGAAGCCCTATTTTAGAAAATCGATTTTTTAGGTACATTTTGCACTAGCTGCGTAATATGAAAATTAGCAAAAATGCTACAAAAACACAATTTATTCCGGATTTTTTGCAATTATCTTTCAAAGTAAATAAAAGTAACTTACTTGACGCAAAAAACCCGGCTGCAGAAGCCCTATTTTAGAAAATCGATTTTTTAGGTACATTTTGCACTAGCTGCGTAATATGAAAATTAGCAAAAATGCTACAAAAACACAATTTATTCCGGATTTTTTGCAATTATCTTTCAAAGTAAATAAAAGTAACTTACTTGACGCAAAAAACCCGGCTGCAGAAGCCCTATTTTAGAAAATCGATTTTTTAGGTACATTTTGCACTAGCTGCGTAATTTGAAAATTAGCAAAAATGCTACAAAAACACAATTTATTCCGGATTTTTTGCAATTATCTTTCAAAGTAAATAAAAGTAACTTACTTGACGCAAAAAGCCCGGCTGCAGAAGCCCTATTTTAGAAAATCGATTTTTTAGGTACATTTTGTACTAGCTGCGTAATATGAAAATTAGCAAAAATGCAACAAAAACACAATTTATTCCGGATTTTTTGCAATTATCTTTCAAAGTAAATAAAAGTAACTTACTTGACGCAAAAAACCCGGCTGCAGAAGCCCTATTTTAGAAAATCGATTTTTTAGGTACATTTTGCACTAGCTGCGTAATATGAAAATTAGCAAAAATGCTACAAAAACACAATTTATTCCGGATTTTTTGCAATTATCTTTCAAAGTAAATAAAAGTAACTTACTTGACGCAAAAAACCCGGCTGCAGAAGCCCTATTTTAGAAAATCGATTTTTTAGGTACATTTTGCACCAGCTGCGTAATATGAAAATTAGTAAAAATGCTACAAAAACACAATTTATTCCGGATTTTTTGCAATTATCTTTCAAAGTAAATAAAAGTAACTTACTTGACGCAAAAAACCCGGCTGCAGAAGCCCTATTTTAGAAAATCGATTTTTTAGGTACATTTTGCACTAGCTGCGTAATATGAAAATTAGTAAAAATGCTACAAAAACACAATTTATTCCGGATTTTTTGCAATTATCTTTCAAAGTAAATAAAAGTAACTTACTTGACGCAAAAAACCCGGCTGCAGAAGCCCTATTTTAGAAAATCGATTTTTTAGGTACATTTTGCACTAGCTGCGTAATATGAAAATTAGCAAAAATGCTACAAAAATACAATTTATTCCGGATGTTTTGCAATTATCTTTCAAAGTAAATAAAAGTAACTTACTTGACGCAAAAAACCCGGCTGCAGAAGCCCTATTTTAGAAAATCGATTTTTTAGGTACATTTTGCACTAGCTGCGTAATAAGAAAATTAGCAAAAATGCTACAAAAACATAACTTATTCCGGATTTTTTGCAATTATCTTTCAAAGTAAATAAAAGTAACTTACTTGACGCAAAAAACCCGGCTGCAGAAGCCCTATTTTAGAAAATCGATTTTTTAGGTACATTTTGCACCAGCTGCGTAATATGAAAATTAGTAAAAATGCTACAAAAACACAATTTATTCCGGATTTTTTGCAATTATCTTTCAAAGTAAATAAAAGTAACTTACTTGACGCAAAAACCCGGCTGCAGAAGCCCTATTTTAGAAAATCGATTTTTTAGGTACATTTTGCACTAGCTGCGTAATATGAAAATTAGCAAAAATGCTACAAAAACACAATTCGGATTTTTTGCAATTATCTTTCAAAGTAAATAAAAGTAACTTACTTGACGCAAAAAACCCGGCTGCAGAAGCCCTATTTTAGAAAATCGATTTTTTAGGTACATTTTGCACCAGCTGCGTAATATGAAAATTAGTAAAAATGCTACAAAAACACAATTTATTCCGGATTTTTTGCAATTATCTTTCAAAGTAAATAAAAGTAACTTACTTGACGCAAAAACCCGGCTGCAGAAGCCCTATTTTAGAAAATCGATTTTTTAGGTACATTTTGCACTAGCTGCGTAATATGAAAATTAGCAAAAATGCTACAAAAACACAATTTATTCCGGATTTTTGCAATTATCTTTCAAAGTAAATAAAAGTAACTTACTTGACGCAAAAAACCCGGCTGCAGAAGCCCTATTTTAGAAAATCGATTTTTTAGGTACATTTTGCACTAGCTGCGTAATATGAAAATTAGTAAAAATGCTACAAAAACACAATTTATTCCGGGTTTTTTGCAATTATCTTTCAAAGTAAATAAAAGTAACTTACTTGACGCAAAAAACCCGGCTGCAGAAGCCCTATTTTAGAAAATCGATTTTTTAGGTACATTTTGCACTAGCTGCGTAATATGAAAATTAGCAAAAATGCTACAAAAACACAATTTATTCCGGATTTTTTCCAATTATCTTTCAAAGTAAATAAAAGTAACTTACTTGACACAAAAACCCGGCTGCAGAAGCCCTATTTTAGAAAATCGATTTTTTAGGTACATTTTGCACTAGATGCGTAATATGAAAATTAGCAAAAATGCTACAAAAACACAATTTATTGATTTTTTGCAATTATCTTTCAAAGTAAATAAAAGTAACTTAATTGACGCAAAAACCCGGCTTCAGAAGCCCTATTTTAGAAAATCGATTTTTTAGGTACATTTTGCACTAGCTGCGTAATATGAAAATTAGCAAAAATGCTACAAAAACACAATTTATTCCGGATTTTTGCAATTATCTTTCAAAGTAAATAAAAGTAACTTACTCGACGCAAAAAACCCGGCTGCAGAAGCCCTATTTTAGAAAATCGATTTTTTAGGTACATTTTGCACTAGCTGCGTAATATGAAAATTAGCAAAAATGCTACAAAAACATAACTTATTCCGGATTTTTTGCAATTATCTTTCAAAGTAAATAAAAGTAACTTACTTGACGCAAAAAACCCGGCTGCAGAAGCCCTATTTTAGAAAATCGATTTTTTAGGTACATTTTGCACTAGCTGCGTAATATGAAAATTAGCAAAAATGCTACAAAAACACAATTCGGATTTTTTGCAATTATCTTTCAAAGTAAATAAAAGTAACTTACTTGACGCAAAAAACCCGGCTGCAGAAGCCCTATTTTAGAAAATCGATTTTTTAGGTACATTTTGCACTAGCTGCGTAATATGAAAATTAGCAAAAATGCTACAAAAACACAATTTATTCCGGATTTTTTGCAATTATCTTTCAAAGTAAATAAAAGTCACTTACTTGACGCAAAAAACACGGCTGCAGAAGCCCTATTTTAGAAAATCGATTTTTTAGGTACATTTTGCACTAGCTGCGTAATATGAAAATTAGCAAAAATGCTACAAAAACACAATTTATTCCGGATTTTTTGCAATTATCTTTCAAAGTAAACAAAAGTAACTTACTTGACGCAAAAAACCCGGCTGCAGAAGCTCTATTTTAGAAAATCTATTTTTTAGGTACATTTTGCACTAGCTGCGTAATATGAAAATTAGCAAAAATGCTACAAAAACACAATTTATTCCGGATTTTTTGCAATTATCTTTCAAAGTAAATAAAAGTAACTTACTTGACGCAAAAACCCGGCTGCAGAAGCTCTATTTTAGAAAATCCATTTTTTAGGTACATTTTGCACTAGCTGCGTAATATGAAAATTAGCAAAAATGCTACAAAAACACAATTTATTCCGGATTTTTTGCAATTATCTTTCAAAGTAAACAAAAGTAACTTACTTGACGCAAAAAACCCGGCTGCAGAAGCCCTATTTTAGAAAATCGATTTTTTAGGTACATTTTGCACTAGCTGCGTAATATGACAATTAGCAAAAATGCTACAAAAACACAATTTATTCCGGATTTTTTGCAATTATCTTTCAAAGTAAATAAAAGTAACTTACTTGACGCAAAAACCCGGCTGCAGAAGCTCTATTTTAGAAAATCCATTTTTTAGGTACATTTTGCACTAGCTGCGTAATATGAAAATTAGCAAAAATGCTACAAAAACACAATTTATTCCGGATTTTTTGCAATTATCTTTCAAAGTAAATAAAAGTCACTTACTTGACGCAAAAAACCCGGCTGCAGAAGCTCTATTTTAGAAAATCTATTTTTTAGGTACATTTTGCACTAGCTGCGTAATATGAAAATTAGCAAAAATGCTACAAAAACACAATTTATTCCGGATTTTTTGCAATTATCTTTCAAAGTAAATAAAAGTAACTTACTTGACGCAAAAAACCCGGCTGCAGAAGCCCTATTTTAGAAAATCGATTTTTTAGGTACATTTTGCACTAGCTGCGTAATATGAAAATTAGCAAAAATGCTACAAAAACACAATTTATTCCGGATTTTTTGCAATTATCTTTCAAAGTAAATAAAAGTAACTTACTTGACGCAAAAAACCCGGCTGCAGAAGCCCTATTTTAGAAAATCGATTTTTTAGGTACATTTTGCACTAGCTGCGTAATATGAAAATTAGCAAAAATGCTACAAAAACACAATTTATTCCGGATTTTTTGCAATTATCTTTCAAAGTAAATAAAAGTAACTTACTTGACGCAAAAAACCCGGCTGCAGAAGCCCTATTTTAGAAAATAGATTTTTTAGGTACATTTTGCACTAGCTGCGTAATATGAAAATTAGCAAAAATGCTACAAAAACACAATTTATTCCGGATTTTTTGCAATTATCTTTCAAAGTAAATAAAAGTTACTTACTTGACGCAAAAAACCCGGCTGCAGAAGCCCTATTTTAGAAAATCGATTTTTTAGGTACATTTTGCACTAGCTGCGCAATATGAAAATTAGCAAAAATGCTACAAAAACACAATTTATTCCGGATTTTTTGCAATTATCTTTCAAAGTAAATAAAAGTAACTTACTTGACGCAAAAAACCCGGCTGCAGAAGCCCTATTTTAGAAAATCGATTTTTTAGGTACATTTTGCACTAGCTGCGTAATATGAAAATTAGCAAAAATGCTACAAAAACACAATTTATTCCGGATTTTTTGCAATTATCTTTCAAAGTAAACAAAAGTAACTTACTTGATGCAAAAAACCCGGCTGCAGAAGCCCTATTTTAGAAAATCGATTTTTTAGGTACATTTTGCACTAGCTGCGTAATATGACAATTAGCAAAAATGCTACAAAAACACAATTTATTCCGGATTTTTTGCAATTATCTTTCAAAGTAAATAAAAGTAACTTACTTGACGCAAAAACCCGGCTGCAGAAGCTCTATTTTAGAAAATCCATTTTTTAGGTACATTTTGCACTAGCTGCGTAATATGAAAATTAGCAAAAATGCTACAAAAACACATTTATTCCGGATTTTTTGCAATTATCTTTCAAAGTAAATAAAAGTCACTTACTTGACGCAAAAAACACGGCTGCAGAAGCCCTATTTTAGAAAATCGATTTTTTAGGTACATTTTGCACTAGCTGCGTAATATGAAAATTAGCAAAAATGCTACAAAAACACAATTTATTCCGGATTTTTTGCAATTATCTTTCAAAGTAAATAAAAGTCACTTACTTGACGCAAAAAACCCGGCTGCAGAAGCTCTATTTTAGAAAATCTATTTTTTAGGTACATTTTGCACTAGCTGCGTAATATGAAAATTAGCAAAAATGCTACAAAAACACAATTTATTCCGGATTTTTTGCAATTATCTTTCAAAGTAAATAAAAGTAACTTACTTGACGCAAAAAACCCGGCTGCAGAAGCCCTATTTTAGAAAATCGATTTTTTAGGTACATTTTGCACTAGCTGCGTAATATGAAAATTAGCAAAAATGCTACAAAAACACAATTTATTCCGGATTTTTTGCAATTATCTTTCAAAGTAAATAAAAGTAACTTACTTGACGCAAAAAACCCGGCTGCAGAAGCCCTATTTTAGAAAATCGATTTTTTAGGTACATTTTGCACTAGCTGCGTAATATGAAAATTAGCAAAAATGCTACAAAAACACAATTTATTCCGGATTTTTTGCAATTATCTTTCAAAGTAAATAAAAGTAACTTACTTGACGCAAAAAACCCGGCTGCAGAAGCCCTATTTTAGAAAATAGATTTTTTAGGTACATTTTGCACTAGCTGCGTAATATGAAAATTAGCAAAAATGCTACAAAAACACAATTTATTCCGGATTTTTTGCAATTATCTTTCAAAGTAAATAAAAGTTACTTACTTGACGCAAAAAACCCGGCTGCAGAAGCCCTATTTTAGAAAATCGATTTTTTAGGTACATTTTGCACTAGCTGCGCAATATGAAAATTAGCAAAAATGCTACAAAAACACAATTTATTCCGGATTTTTTGCAATTATCTTTCAAAGTAAATAAAAGTAACTTACTTGACGCAAAAAACCCGGCTGCAGAAGCCCTATTTTAGAAAATCGATTTTTTAGGTACATTTTGCACTAGCTGCGTAATATGAAAATTAGCAAAAATGCTACAAAAACACAATTTATTCCGGATTTTTTGCAATTATCTTTCAAAGTAAACAAAAGTAACTTACTTGATGCAAAAAACCCGGCTGCAGAAGCCCTATTTTAGAAAATCGATTTTTTAGGTACATTTTGCACTAGCTGCGTAATATGAAAATTAGCAAAAATGCTACAAAAACACAATTTATTCCGGATTTTTTGCAATTATCTTTCAAAGTAAATAAAAGTAACTTACTTGACGCAAAAACCCGGCTGCAGAAGCTCTATTTTAGAAAATCCATTTTTTAGGTACATTTTGCACTAGCTGCGTAATATGAAAATTAGCAAAAATGCTACAAAAACACAATTTATTCCGGATTTTTTGCAATTATCTTTCAAAGTAAATAAAAGTCACTTACTTGACGCAAAAAACACGGCTGCAGAAGCCCTATTTTAGAAAATCGATTTTTTAGGTACATTTTGCACTAGCTGCGTAATATGAAAATTAGCAAAAATGCTACAAAAACACAATTTATTCCGGATTTTTTGCAATTATCTTTCAAAGTAAACAAAAGTAACTTACTTGATGCAAAAAACCCGGCTGCAGAAGCCCTATTTTAGAAAATCGATTTTTTAGGTACATTTTGCACTAGCTGCGTAATATGAAAATTAGCAAAAATGCTACAAAAACACAATTTATTCCGGATTTTTTGCAATTATCTTTCAAAGTAAACAAAAGTAACTTACTTGACGCAAAAAACCCGGCTGCAGAAGCCCTATTTTAGAAAATCGATTTTTTAGGTACATTTTGCACTAGCTGCGTAATATGAAAATTAGCAAAAATGCTACAAAAACACAATTTATTCCGGATTTTTTGCAATTATCTTTCAAAGTAAATAAATTCACTTACTTGACGCAAAAAATCCGGCTGCAGAAGCCCTATTTTAGAAAATCGATTTTTTAGGTACATTTTGCACTAGCTGCGTAATATGAAAATTAGCAAAAATGCTACAAAAACACAATTTATTCCGGATTTTTTGCAATTATCTTTCAAAGTAAACAAAAGTAACTTACTTGATGCAAAAAACCCGGCTGCAGAAGCCCTATTTTAGAAAATCGATTTTTGAGGTACATTTTGCACTAGCTGCGTAATATGAAAATTAGCAAAAATGCTACAAAAACACAATTTATTCCGGATTTTTTGCAATTATCTTTCAAAGTAAACAAAAGTAACTTACTTGATGCAAAAAACCCGGCTGCAGAAGCCCTATTTTAGAAAATCGATTTTTTAGGTACATTTTGCACTAGCTGCGTAATATGAAAATTAGCAAAAATGCTACAAAAACACAATTTATTCCGGATTTTTTGCAATTATCTTTCAAAGTAAACAAAAGTAACTTACTTGACGCAAAAAACCCGGCTGCAGAAGCCCTATTTTAGAAAATCGATTTTTTAGGTACATTTTGCACTAGCTGCGTAATATGAAAATTAGCAAAAATGCTACAAAAACACAATTTATTCCGGATTTTTTGCAATTATCTTTCAAAGTAAATAAAAGTCACTTACTTGACGCAAAAAATCCGGCTGCAGAAGCCCTATTTTAGAAAATCGATTTTTTAGGTACATTTTGCACTAGCTGCGTAATATGAAAATTAGCAAAAATGCTACAAAAACACAATTTATTCCGGATTTTTTGCAATTATCTTTCAAAGTAAATAAAAGTAACTTACTTGACGCAAAAAACCCGGCTGCAGAAGCCCTATTTTAGAAAATCGATTTTTTAGGTACATTTTGCACTAGCTGCGTAATATGAAAATTAGCAAAAATGCTACAAAAACACAATTTATTCCGGATTTTTTGCAATTATCTTTCAAAGTAAATAAAAGTCACTTACTTGACGCAAAAAATCCGGCTGCAGAAGCCCTATTTTAGAAAATCGATTTTTTAGGTACATTTTGCACTAGCTGCGTAATATGAAAATTAGCAAAAATGCTACAAAAACACAATTTATTCCGGATTTTTTGCAATTATCTTTCAAAGTAAATAAAAGTCACTTACTTGACGCAAAAAACACGGCTGCAGAAGCCCTATTTTAGAAAATCGATTTTTTAGGTACATTTTGCACTAGCTGCGTAATATGAAAATTAGCAAAAATGCTACAAACACACAATTTATTCCGGATTTTTTGCAATTATCTTTCAAAGTAAACAAAAGTAACTTACTTGACGCAAAAAACCCGGCTGCAGAAGCTCTATTTTAGAAAATCCATTTTTTAGGTACATTTTGCACTAGCTGCGTAATATGAAAATTAGCAAAAATGCTACAAAAACACAATTTATTCCGGATTTTTTGCAATTATCTTTCAAAGTAAATAAAAGTCACTTACTTGACGCAAAAAACCCGGCTGCAGAAGCTCTATTTTAGAAAATCTATTTTTTAGGTACATTTTGCACTAGCTGCGTAATATGAAAATTAGCAAAAATGCTACAAAAACACAATTTATTCCGGATTTTTTGCAATTATCTTTCAAAGTAAATAAAAGTAACTTACTTGACGCAAAAAACCCGGCTGCAGAAGCCCTATTTTAGAAAATCGATTTTTCAAGTACATTTTGCACTAGCTGCGTAATATGAAAATTAGCAAAAATGCTACAAAAACACAATTTATTCCGAATTTTTTGCAATTATCTTTCAAAGTAAATAAAAGTCACTTACTTGACGCAAAAAACCCGGCTGCAGAAGCCCTATTTTAGAAAATCGATTTTTTAGGTACATTTTGCACTAGCTGCGTAATATGAAAATTAGCAAAAATGCTACAAAAACACAATTTATTCCGGATTTTTTGCAATTATCTTTCAAAGTACATAAAAGTAACTTACTTGACGCAAAAAACCCGGCTGCAGAAGCCCTATTTTAGAAAATCGATTTTTTAGGTACATTTTGCACTAGCTGCGTAATATGAAAATTAGCAAAAATGCTACAAAAACACAATTTATTCCGGATTTTTTGCAATTATCTTTCAAAGTAAATAAAAGTAACTTACTTGACGCAAAAAACCCGGCTGCAGAAGCCCTATTTTAGAAAATCGATTTTTTAGGTACATTTTGCACTAGCTGCGTAATATGAAAATTAGCAAAAATGCTACAAAAACACAATTTATTCCGGATTTTTTGCAATTATCTTTCAAAGTACATAAAAGTAACTTACTTGACGCAAAAAACCCGGCTGCAGAAGCCCTATTTTAGAAAATCGATTTTTTAGGTACATTTTGCACTAGCTGCGTAATATGAAAATTAGCAAAAATGCTACAAAAACACAATTTATTCTGGATTTTTTGCAATTATCTTTCAAAGTAAATAAAAGTAACTTACTTGACGCAAAAAACCCGGCTGCAGAAGCCCTATTTTAGAAAATCGATTTTTTAAGTACATTTTGCACTAGCTGCGTAATATGAAAATTAGCAAAAATGCTACAAAAACACAATTTATTCCGGATTTTTTGCAAGTATCTTTCAAAGTAAATAAAAGTAACTTACTTGACGCAAAAAACCCGGCTGCAGAAGCCCTATTTTAGAAAATCGATTTTTTAGGTACATTTTGCACTAGCTGCGTAATATGAAAATTAGCAAAAATGCTACAAAAACACAATTTATTCCGGATTTTTTGCAATTATCTTTCAAAGTACATAAAAGTAACTTACTTGACGCAAAAAACCCGGCTGCAGAAGCCCTATTTTAGAAAATCGATTTTTTAGGTACATTTTGCACTAGCTGCGTAATATGAAAATTAGCAAAAATGCTACAAAAACACAATTTATTCCGGTTTTTTTGCAATTATCCTTCAAAGTACATAAAAGTAACTTACTTGACGCAAAAAACCCGGCTGCAGAAGCCCTATTTTAGAAAATCGATTTTTTAGGTACATTTTGCACTAGCTGCGTAATATGAAAATTGGCAAAAATGCTACAAAAACACAATTTATTCCGGATTTTTTGCAATTATCTTTCAAAGTAAATAAAAGTAACTTACTTGACGCAAAAAACCCGGCTGCAGAAGCCCTATTTTAGAAAATCGATTTTTTAGGTACATTTTGCACTAGCTGCGTAATATGAAAATTGGCAAAAATGCTACAAAAACACAATTTATTCCGGATTTTTTGCAATTATCTTTCAAAGTAAATAAAAGTAACTTACTTGACGCAAATACCCGGCTGCAGAAGCCCTATTTTAGAAAATCGATTTTTTAGGTACATTTTGCACTAGCTGCGTAATATGAAAATTAGCAAAAATGCTACAAAAACACATTTATTCCGGATTTTTTGCAATTATCTTTCAAAGTACATAAAAGTAACTTACTTGACGCAAAAAACCCGGCTGCAGAAGCCCTATTTTAGAAAATCGATTTTTTAGGAACATTTTGCACTAGCTGCGTAATATGAAAATTAGCAAAAATGCTACAAAAACACAATTTATTCCGGATTTTTTGCAATTATCTTTCAAAGTAAATAAAAGTAACTTACTTGACGCAAAAAACCCGGCTCCAGAAGCCCTATTTTAGAAAATCGATTTTTTAAGTACATTTTGCACTAGCTGCGTAATATGAAAATTAGCAATAATGCTACAAAAACACATTTTATTCCGGATTTTTTGCAATTATCTTTCAAAGTAAATAAAAGTAACTTACTTGACGCAAAAAACCCGGCTGCAGAAGCCCTATTTTAGAAAATCGATTTTTGAGGTACATTTTGCACTAGCTGCGTAATATGAAAATTAGCAAAAATGCTACAAAAACACAATTTATTCCGGATTTTTTGCAATTATCTTTCAAAGTAAATAAAAGTAACTTACTTGACGCAAAAAACCCGGCTGCAGAAGCCCTATTTTAGAAAATCGATTTTTTAGGTACATTTTGCACTAGCTGCGTAATATGAAAATTAGCAAAAATGCTACAAAAACACAATTTATTCCGGATTTTTTGCAATTATCTTTCAAAGTACATAAAAGTAACTTACTTGACGCAAAAAACCCGGCTACAGAAGCCCTATTTTAGAAAATCGATTTTTTAGGTACATTTTGCACTAGCTGCGTAATATGAAAATTAGCAAAAATGCTACAAAAACACAATTTATTCCGGATTTTTTGCAATTATCTTTCAAAGTAAATAAAAGTAACTTACTTGACGCAAAAAACCCGGCTGCAGAAGCCCTATTTTAGAAAATCGATTTTTTAAGTACATTTTGCACTAGCTGCGTAATATGAAAATTAGCAATAATGCTACAAAAACACAATTTATTCCGGATTTTTTGCACTCATCTTTCAAAGTAAATAAAAGTAACTTACTTGACGCAAAAAACCCGGCTGCAGAAGCCCTATTTTAGAAAATCGATTTTTTAGGTACATTTTGCACTAGCTGCGTAATATGAAAATTAGCAAAAATGCTACAAAAACACAATTTATTCCGGATTTTTTGCAATTATCTTTCAAAGTAAATAAAAGTAACTTACTTGACGCAAAAAACCCGGCTGCAGAAGCCCTATTTTAGAAAATCGATTTTTTAAGTACATTTTGCACTAGCTGCGTAATATGAGAATTAGCAATAATGCTACAAAAACACAATTTATTCCGGATTTTTTGCAATTATCTTTCAAAGTAAATAAAAGTAACTTACTTGACGCAAAAAACCCGGCTGCAGAAGCCCTATTTTAGAAAATCGATTTTTTAAGTACATTTTGCACTAGCTGCGTAATATGAGAATTAGCAATAATGCTACAAAAACACAATTTATTCCGGATTTTTTGCAATTATCTTTCAAAGTAAATAAAAGTAACTTACTTGACGCAAAAAACCCGGCTGCAGAAGCCCTATTTTAGAAAATCGATTTTTTAGGTACATTTTGCACTAGCTGCGTAATATGAAAATTAGCAAAAATGCTACAAAAACACAATTTATTCCGGATTTTTTGCAATTATCTTTCAAAGTAAATAAAAGTAACTTACTTGACGCAAAAAACCCGGCTGCAGAAGCCCTATTTTAGAAAAACGATTTTTTAGGTACATTTTGCACTAGCTGCGTAATATGAAAATTAGCAAAAATGCTACAAAAACACAATTTATTCTGGATTTTTTGCAATTATCTTTCAAAGCAAATAAAAGTAACTTACTTGACGCAAAAAACCCGTCTGCAGAAGCCCTATTTTAGAAAATCGATTTTTTAGGTACATTTTGCACTAGCTGCGTAATATGAAAATTAGCAAAAATGCTAAAAAACACAATTTATTCCGGATTTTTTGCAATTATCTTTCAAAGTAAATAAAAGTAACTTACTTGACGCAAAAAACCCGGCTGCAGAAGCCCTATTTTAGAAAATCGATTTTTTAGGTACATTTTGCACTAGCTGCGTAATATGAAAATTAGCAAAAATGCTACAAAAACACAATTTATTCCGGATTTTTTGCAATTATCTTTCAAAGTAAATAAAAGTAACTTACTTGACGCAAAAAACCCGGCTGCAGAAGCCCTATTTTAGAAAATCGATTTTTTAAGTACATTTTGCACTAGCTGCGTAATATGAAAATTAGCAATAATGCTACAAAAACACAATTTATTCCGGATTTTTTGCAATTATCTTTCAAAGTAAATAAAAGTAACTTACTTGACGCAAAAAACCCGGCTGCAGAAGCCCTATTTTAGAAAATCGATTTTTTAGGTACATTTTGCACTAGCTGCGTAATATGAAAATTAGCAAAAATGCTACAAAAACACAATTTATTCCGGATTTTTTGCAATTATCTTTCAAAGTAAATAAAAGTAACTTACTTGACGCAAAAAACCCGGCTGCAGAAGCCCTATTTTAGAAAATCGATTTTTTAGGTACATTTTGCACTAGCTGCGTAATATGAAAATTAGCAAAAATGCTACAAAAATACAATTTATTCCGGATTTTTTGCAATTATCTTTCAAAGTACATAAAAGTAACTTACTTGACGCAAAAAACCCGGCTGCAGAAGCCCTATTTTAGAAAATCGATTTTTTAGGTACATTTTGCACTAGCTGCGTAATATGAAAATTAGCAAAAATGCTACAAAAACACAATTTATTCCGGATTTTTTGCAATTATCTTTCAAAGTAAATAAAAGTAACTTACTTGACGCAAAAAACCCGGCTGCAGAAGCCCTATTTTAGAAAATCGATTTTTTAAGTACATTTTGCACTAGCTGCGTAATATGAAAATTAGCAATAACGCTACAAAAACACAATTTATTCCGGATTTTTTGCACTTATCTTTCAAAGTAAATAAAAGTAACTTACTTGACGCAAAAAACCCGGCTGCAGAAGCCCTATTTTAGAAAATCGATTTTTTAGGTACATTTTGCACTAGCTGCGTAATATGAAAATTAGCAAAAATGCTACAAAAACACAATTTATTCCGGATTTTTTGCAATTATCTTTCAAAGTAAATAAAAGTAACTTACTTGACGCAAAAAACCCGGCTGCAGAAGCCCTATTTTAGAAAATCGATTTTTTAAGAACATTTTGCACTAGCTGCGTAATATGAGAATTAGCAATAATGCTACAAAAACACAATTTATTCCGGATTTTTTGCAATTATCTTTCAAAGTAAATAAAAGTAACTTACTTGACGCAAAAAACCCGGCTGCAGAAGCCCTATTTTAGAAAATCGATTTTTTAGGTACATTTTGCACTAGCTGCGTAATATGAGAATTAGCAATAATGCTACAAAAACACAATTTATTCCGGATTTTTTGCAATTATCTTTCAAAGTAAATAAAAGTAACTTACTTGACGCAAAAAACCCGGCTGCAGAAGCCCTATTTTAGAAAATCGATTTTTTAGGTACATTTTGCACTAGCTGCGTAATATGAAAATTAGCAAAAATGCTACAAAAACACAATTTATTCCGGATTTTTTGCAATTATCTTTCAAAGTAAATAAAAGTAACTTACTTGACGCAAAAAACCCGGCTGCAGAAGCCCTATTTTAGAAAATCGATTTTTTAGGTACATTTTGCACTAGCTGCGTAATATGAAAATTAGCAAAAATGCTACAAAAACACAATTTATTCTGGATTTTTTGCAATTATCTTTCAAAGCAAATAAAAGTAACTTACTTGACGCAAAAAACCCGTCTGCAGAAGCCCTATTTTAGAAAATCGATTTTTTAAGTACATTTTGCACTAGCTGCGTAATATGAAAATTAGCAATAATGCTACAAAAACACAATTTATTCCGGATTTTTTGCAATTATCTTTCAAAGTACATAAAAGTAACTTACTTGACGCAAAAAACCCGGCTACAGAAGCCCTATTTTAGAAAATCGATTTTTTAGGTACATTTTGCACTAGCTGCGTAATATGAAAATTAGCAAAAATGCTACAAAAACACAATTTATTCCGGATTTTTTGCAATTATCTTTCAAAGTAAATAAAAGTAACTTACTTGACGCAAAAAACCCGGCTGCAGAAGCCCTATTTTAGAAAATCGATTTTTTAAGTACATTTTGCACTAGCTGCGTAATATGAAAATTAGCAATAATGCTACAAAAACACAATTTATTCCGGATTTTTTGCACTCATCTTTCAAAGTAAATAAAAGTAACTTACTTGACGCAAAAAACCCGGCTGCAGAAGCCCTATTTTAGAAAATCGATTTTTTAGGTACATTTTGCACTAGCTGCGTAATATGAAAATTAGCAAAAATGCTACAAAAACACAATTTATTCCGGATTTTTTGCAATTATCTTTCAAAGTAAATAAAAGTAACTTACTTGACGCAAAAAACCCGGCTGCAGAAGCCCTATTTTAGAAAATCGATTTTTTAAGTACATTTTGCACTAGCTGCGTAATATGAGAATTAGCAATAATGCTACAAAAACACAATTTATTCCGGATTTTTTGCAATTATCTTTCAAAGTAAATAAAAGTAACTTACTTGACGCAAAAAACCCGGCTGCAGAAGCCCTATTTTAGAAAATCGATTTTTTAAGTACATTTTGCACTAGCTGCGTAATATGAGAATTAGCAATAATGCTACAAAAACACAATTTATTCCGGATTTTTTGCAATTATCTTTCAAAGTAAATAAAAGTAACTTACTTGACGCAAAAAACCCGGCTGCAGAAGCCCTATTTTAGAAAATCGATTTTTTAGGTACATTTTGCACTAGCTGCGTAATATGAAAATTAGCAAAAATGCTACAAAAACACAATTTATTCCGGATTTTTTGCAATTATCTTTCAAAGTAAATAAAAGTAACTTACTTGACGCAAAAAACCCGGCTGCAGAAGCCCTATTTTAGAAAAACGATTTTTTAGGTACATTTTGCACTAGCTGCGTAATATGAAAATTAGCAAAAATGCTACAAAAATACAATTTATTCCGGATTTTTTGCAATTATCTTTCAAAGTACATAAAAGTAACTTACTTGACGCAAAAAACCCGGCTGCAGAAGCCCTATTTTAGAAAATCGATTTTTTAGGTACATTTTGCACTAGCTGCGTAATATGAAAATTAGCAAAAATGCTACAAAAACACAATTTATTCCGGATTTTTTGCAATTATCTTTCAAAGTAAATAAAAGTAACTTACTTGACGCAAAAAACCCGGCTGCAGAAGCCCTATTTTAGAAAATCGATTTTTTAAGTACATTTTGCACTAGCTGCGTAATATGAAAATTAGCAATAACGCTACAAAAACACAATTTATTCCGGATTTTTTGCACTTATCTTTCAAAGTAAATAAAAGTAACTTACTTGACGCAAAAAACCCGGCTGCAGAAGCCCTATTTTAGAAAATCGATTTTTTAGGTACATTTTGCACTAGCTGCGTAATATGAAAATTAGCAAAAATGCTACAAAAACACAATTTATTCCGGATTTTTTGCAATTATCTTTCAAAGTAAATAAAAGTAACTTACTTGACGCAAAAAACCCGGCTGCAGAAGCCCTATTTTAGAAAATCGATTTTTTAAGAACATTTTGCACTAGCTGCGTAATATGAGAATTAGCAATAATGCTACAAAAACACAATTTATTCCGGATTTTTTGCAATTATCTTTCAAAGTAAATAAAAGTAACTTACTTGACGCAAAAAACCCGGCTGCAGAAGCCCTATTTTAGAAAATCGATTTTTTAGGTACATTTTGCACTAGCTGCGTAATATGAGAATTAGCAATAATGCTACAAAAACACAATTTATTCCGGATTTTTTGCAATTATCTTTCAAAGTAAATAAAAGTAACTTACTTGACGCAAAAAACCCGGCTGCAGAAGCCCTATTTTAGAAAATCGATTTTTTAGGTACATTTTGCACTAGCTGCGTAATATGAAAATTAGCAAAAATGCTACAAAAACACAATTTATTCCGGATTTTTTGCAATTATCTTTCAAAGTAAATAAAAGTAACTTACTTGACGCAAAAAACCCGGCTGCAGAAGCCCTATTTTAGAAAATCGATTTTTTAGGTACATTTTGCACTAGCTGCGTAATATGAAAATTAGCAAAAATGCTACAAAAACACAATTTATTCTGGATTTTTTGCAATTATCTTTCAAAGCAAATAAAAGTAACTTACTTGACGCAAAAAACCCGTCTGCAGAAGCCCTATTTTAGAAAATCGATTTTTTAGGTACATTTTGCACTAGCTGCGTAATATGAAAATTAGCAAAAATGCTAAAAAACACAATTTATTCCGGATTTTTTGCAATTATCTTTCAAAGTAAATAAAAGTAACTTACTTGACGCAAAAAACCCGGCTGCAGAAGCCCTATTTTAGAAAATCGATTTTTTAGGTACATTTTGCACTAGCTGCGTAATATGAAAATTAGCAATAATGCTACAAAAACACAATTTATTCCGGATTTTTTGCAATTATCTTTCAAAGTAAATAAAAGTAACTTACTTGACGCAAAAAACCCGGCTGCAGAAGCCCTATTTTAGAAAATCGATTTTTTAGGTACATTTTGCACTAGCTGCGTAATATGAAAATTAGCAAAAATGCTACAAAAACACAATTTATTCCGGATTTTTTGCAATTATCTTTCAAAGTACATAAAAGTAACTTACTTGACGCAAAAAACCCGGCTGCAGAAGCCCTATTTTAGAAAATCGATTTTTTAAGTACATTTTGCACTAGCTGCGTAATATGAAAATTAGCAATAATGCTACAAAAACACAATTTATTCCGGATTTTTTGCAATTATCTTTCAAAGTAAATAAAAGTAACTTACTTGACGCAAAAAACCCGGCTGCAGAAGCCCTATTTTAGAAAATCGATTTTTTAGGTACATTTTGCACTAGCTGCGTAATATGAGAATTAGCAATAATGCTACAAAAACACAATTTATTCCGGATTTTTTGCAATTATCTTTCAAAGTAAATAAAAGTAACTTACTTGACGCAAAAAACCCGGCTGCAGAAGCCCTATTTTAGAAAATCGATTTTTTAGGTACATTTTGCACTAGCTGCGTAATATGAGAATTAGCAATAATGCTACAAAAACACAATTTATTCCGGATTTTTTGCAATTATCTTTCAAAGCACATAAAAGTAACTTACTTGACGCAAAAAACCCGGCTGCAGAAGCCCTATTTTAGAAAATCGATTTTTTAGGTACATTTTGCACTAGCTGCGTAATATGAAAATTAGCAAAAATGCTACAAAAACACAATTTATTCCGGATTTTTTGCAATTATCTTTCAAAGTAAATAAAAGTAACTTACTTGACGCAAAAAACCCGGCTGCAGAAGCCCTATTTTAGAAAATCGATTTTTTAGGTACATTTTGCACTAGCTGCGTAATATGAAAATTAGCAAAAATGCTACAAAAACACAATTTATTCCGGATTTTTTGCAATTATCTTTCAAAGTAAATAAAAGTAACTTACTTGACGCAAAAAACCCGGCTGCAGAAGCCCTATTTTAGAAAATCGATTTTTTAAGTACATTTTGCACTAGCTGCGTAATATGAAAATTAGCAAAAATGCTACAAAAACACAATTTATTCCGGATTTTTTGCAATTATCTTTCAAAGTAAATAAAAGTAACTTACTTGAGGCAAAAAACCCGGCTGCAGAAGCCCTATTTTAGAAAATCGATTTTTTAGGTACATTTTGCACTAGCTGCGTAATATGAGAATTAGCAATAATGCTACAAAAACACAATTTATTCCGGATTTTTTGCAATTATCTTTCAAAGTAAATAAAAGTAACTTACTTGACGCAAAAAACCCGGCTGCAGAAGCCCTATTTTAGAAAATCGATTTTTTAGGTACATTTTGCACTAGCTGCGTAATATGAAAATTAGCAAAAATGCTACAAAAACACAATTTATTCCGGATTTTTTGCAATTATCTTTCAAAGTAAATAAAAGTAACTTACTTGACGCAAAAAACCCGGCTGCAGAAGCCCTATTTTAGAAAATCGATTTTTTAGGTACATTTTGCACTAGCTGCGTAATATGAAAATTAGCAAAAATGCTACAAAAACACAATTTATTCTGGATTTTTTGCAATTATCTTTCAAAGCAAATAAAAGTAACTTACTTGACGCAAAAAACCCGTCTGCAGAAGCCCTATTTTAGAAAATCGATTTTTTAGGTACATTTTGCACTAGCTGCGTAATATGAAAATTAGCAAAAATGCTAAAAAACACAATTTATTCCGGATTTTTTGCAATTATCTTTCAAAGTAAATAAAAGTAACTTACTTGACGCAAAAAACCCGGCTGCAGAAGCCCTATTTTAGAAAATCGATTTTTTAGGTACATTTTGCACTAGCTGCGTAATATGAAAATTAGCAAAAATGCTACAAAAACACAATTTATTCCGGATTTTTTGCAATTATCTTTCAAAGTAAATAAAAGTAACTTACTTGACGCAAAAAACCCGGCTGCAGAAGCCCTATTTTAGAAAATCGATTTTTTAGGTACATTTTGCACTAGCTGCGTAATATGAAAATTAGCACAAATGCTACAAAAACACAATTTATTCCGGATTTTTTGCAATTATCTTTCAAAGTAAATAAAAGTAACTTACTTGACGCAAAAAACCCGGCTGCAGAAGCCCTATTTTAGAAAATCGATTTTTTAGGTACATTTTGCACTAGCTGCGTAATATGAGAATTAGCAATAATGCTACAAAAACACAATTTATTCCGGATTTTTTGCAATTATCTTTCAAAGTAAATAAAAGTAACTTACTTGACGCAAAAAACCCGGCTGCAGAAGCCCTATTTTAGAAAATCGATTTTTTAGGTACATTTTGCACTAGCTGCGTAATATGAGAATTAGCAATAATGCTACAAAAACACAATTTATTCCGGATTTTTTGCAATTATCTTTCAAAGCACATAAAAGTAACTTACTTGACGCAAAAAACCCGGCTGCAGAAGCCCTATTTTAGAAAATCGATTTTTTAGGTACATTTTGCACTAGCTGCGTAATATGAAAATTAGCAAAAATGCTACAAAAACACAATTTATTCCGGATTTTTTGCAATTATCTTTCAAAGTAAATAAAAGTAACTTACTTGACGCAAAAAACCCGGCTGCAGAAGCCCTATTTTAGAAAATCGATTTTTTAGGTACATTTTGCACTAGCTGCGTAATATGAAAATTAGCAAAAATGCTACAAAAACACAATTTATTCCGGATTTTTTGCAATTATCTTTCAAAGTAAATAAAAGTAACTTACTTGACGCAAAAAACCCGGCTGCAGAAGCCCTATTTTAGAAAATCGATTTTTTAGGTACATTTTGCACTAGCTGCGTAATATGAGAATTAGCAATAATGCTACAAAAACACAATTTATTCCGGATTTTTTGCAATTATCTTTCAAAGTAAATAAAAGTAACTTACTTGACGCAAAAAACCCGGCTGCAGAAGCCCTATTTTAGAAAATCGATTTTTTAGGTACATTTTGCACTAGCTGCGTAATATGAAAATTAGCAAAAATGCTACAAAAACACAATTTATTCCGGATTTTTTGCAATTATCTTTCAAAGTAAATAAAAGTAACTTACTTGACGCAAAAAACCCGGCTGCAGAAGCCCTATTTTAGAAAATCGATTTTTTAGGTACATTTTGCACTAGCTGCGTAATATGAAAATTAGCAAAAATGCTACAAAAACACAATTTATTCTGGATTTTTTGCAATTATCTTTCAAAGCAAATAAAAGTAACTTACTTGACGCAAAAAACCCGTCTGCAGAAGCCCTATTTTAGAAAATCGATTTTTTAGGTACATTTTGCACTAGCTGCGTAATATGAAAATTAGCAAAAATGCTAAAAAACACAATTTATTCCGGATTTTTTGCAATTATCTTTCAAAGTAAATAAAAGTAACTTACTTGACGCAAAAAACCCGGCTGCAGAAGCCCTATTTTAGAAAATCGATTTTTTAGGTACATTTTGCACTAGCTGCGTAATATGAAAATTAGCAAAAATGCTACAAAAACACAATTTATTCCGGATTTTTTGCAATTATCTTTCAAAGTAAATAAAAGTAACTTACTTGACGCAAAAAACCCGGCTGCAGAAGCCCTATTTTAGAAAATCGATTTTTTAAGTACATTTTGCACTAGCTGCGTAATATGAAAATTAGCACAAATGCTACAAAAACACAATTTATTCCGGATTTTTTGCAATTATCTTTCAAAGTAAATAAAAGTAACTTACTTGACGCAAAAAACCCGGCTGCAGAAGCCCTATTTTAGAAAATCGATTTTTTAGGTACATTTTGCACTAGCTGCGTAATATGAAAATTAACAAAAATGCTACAAAAACACAATTTATTCCGGATTTTTTGCAATTATCTTTCAAAGTAAATAAAAGTAACTTACTTGACGCAAAAAACCCGGCTGCAGAAGCCCTATTTTAGAAAATCGATTTTTTAGGTACATTTTGCACTAGCTGCCTGCGTAATATGAAAATTAGCAAAAATGCTACAAAAACACAATTTATTCCGGATTTTTTGCAATTATCTTTCAAAGTAAATAAAAGTAACTTACTTGACGCAAAAAACCCGGCTGCAGAAGCCCTATTTTAGAAAATCGATTTTTTAGGTACATTTTGCACTAGCTGCGTAATATGAAAATTAGCAAAAATGCTACAAAAACACAATTTATTCCGGATTTTTTGCAATTATCTTTCAAAGTAAATAAAAGTAACTTACTTGACGCAAAAAATCCGGCTGCAGAAGCCCTATTTTAGAAAATCGATTTTTTAGGTACATTTTGCACTAGCTGCGTAATATGAAAATTAGCAAAAATGCTACAAAAACACAATTTATTCCGGATTTTTTGCAATTATCTTTCAAAGTAAATAAAAGTAACTTACTTGACGCAAAAAATCCGGCTGCAGAAGCCCTATTTTAGAAAATCGATTTTTTAGGTACATTTTGCACTAGCTGCGTAATATGAAAATTAGCAAAAATGCTACACAAACACAATTTATTCCGGATTTTTTGCAATTATCTTTCAAAGTAAATAAAAGTAACTTACTTGACGCAAAAAACCCGGCTGCAGAAGCCCTATTTTAGAAAATCGATTTTTTAGGTACATTTTGCACTAGCTGCGTAATATGAAAATTAGCAAAAATGCTACAAAAACACAATTTATTGCGGATTTTTTGCAATTATCTTTCAAAGTAAATAAAAGTAACTTACTTGACGCAAAAAATCCGGCTGCAGAAGCCCTATTTTAGAAAATCGATTTTTTAGGTACATTTTGCACTAGCTGCGTAATATGAAAATTAGCAAAAATGCTACAAAAACACAATTTATTCCGGATTTTTTGCAATTATCTTTCAAAGTAAATAAAAGTAACTTACTTGACGCAAAAAACCCGGCTGCAGAAGCCCTATTTTAGAAAATTGATTTTTTAGGTACATTTTGCACTAGCTGCCTGCGTAATTTGAAAATTAGCAAAAATGCTACAAAAACACAATTTATTCCGGATTTTTTGCAATTATCTTTCAAAGTAAATAAAAGTAACTTACTTGACGCAAAAAACCCGGCTGCAGAAGCCCTATTTTAGAAAATCGATTTTTTAGGTACATTTTGCACTAGCTGCGTAATATGAAAATTAGCAAAAATGCTACAAAAACACAATTTATTCCGGATTTTTTGCAATTATCTTTCAAAGTAAATAAAAGTAACTTACTTGACGCAAAAAACCCGGCTGCTGAAGCCCTATTTTAGAAAATCGATTTTTTAGGTACATTTTGCACTAGCTGCGTAATATGAAAATTAGCAAAAATGCTACAAAAACACAATTTATTCCGGATTTTTTGCAATTATCTTTCAAAGTAAATAAAAGTAACTTACTTGACGCAAAAAACCCGGCTGCAGAAGCCCTATTTTAGAAAATCGATTTTTTAGGTACATTTTGCACTAGCTGCGTAATATGAAAATTAGCAAAAATGCTACAAAAACACAATTTATTCCGGATTTTTTGCAATTATCTTTCAAAGTAAATAAAAGTAACTTACTTGACGCAAAAAACCCGGCTGCAGAAGCCCTATTTTAGAAAATCGATTTTTTAGGTACATTTTGCACTAGCTGCGTAATATGAAAATTAGCAAAAATGCTACAAAAACACAATTTATTCCGGATTTTTTGCAATTATCTTTCAAAGTAAATAAAAGTAACTTACTTGACGCAAAAAACCCGGCTGCAGAAGCCCTATTTTAGAAAATCGATTTTTTAGGTACATTTTGCACTAGCTGCGTAATATGAAAATTAGCAAAAATGCTACAAAAACACAACTTATTCCGGATTTTTTGCAATTATCTTTCAAAGTAAATAAAAGTAACTCACTTGACGCAAAAAACCCGGCTGCAGAAGCCCTATTTTAGAAAATCGATTTTTTAGGTACATTTTGCACTAGCTGCGTAATATGAAAATTAGCAAAAATGCTACAAAAACACAATTTATTCCGGATTTTTTGCAATTATCTTTCAAAGTAAATAAAAGTAACTTACTTGACGCAAAAAACCCGGCTGCAGAAGCCCTATTTTAGAAAATCGATTTTTTAGGTACATTTTGCACTAGCTGCGTAATATGAAAATTAGCAAAAATGCTACAAAAACACAATTTATTCCGGATTTTTTGCAATTATCGTTCAAAGTAAATAAAAGTAACTTACTTGACGCAAAAAACCCGGCTGCAGAAGCCCTATTTTAGAAAATCGATTTTTTAGGTACATTTTGCACTAGCTGCGTAATATGAAAATTAGCAAAAATGCTACAAAAACACAATTTATTCCGGATTTTTTGCAATTATCTTTCAAAGTAAATAAAAGTAACTTACTTGACGCAAAAAACCCGGCTGCAGAAGCCCTATTTTAGAAAATCGATTTTTTAGGTACATTTTGCACTAGCTGCGTAATATGAAAATTAGCAAAAATGCTACAAAAACACAATTTATTCCGGATTTTTTGCAATTATCTTTCAAAGTAAATAAAAGTAACTTACTTGACGCAAAAAACCCGGCTGCAGAAGCCCTATTTTAGAAAATCGATTTTTTAGGTACATTTTGCACTAGCTGCGTAATATGAAAATTAGCAAAAATGCTACAAAAACACAATTTATTCCGGATTTTTTGCAATTATCTTTCAAAGTAAATAAAAGTAACTTACTTGACGCAAAAAACCCGGCTGCAGAAGCCCTATTTTAGAAAATCGATTTTTTAGGTACATTTTCCACTAGCTGCGTAATATGAAAATTAGCAAAAATGCTACAAAAACACATTTATTCCGGATTTTTTGCAATTATCTTTCAAAGTAAATAAAAGTAACTTACTTGACGCAAAAAACCCGGCTGCAGAAGCCCTATTTTAGAAAATTGATTTTTTAGGTACATTTTGCACTAGCTGCGTAATATGAAAATTAGCAAAAATGCTACAAAAACACAATTTATTCCGGATTTTTTGCAATTATCTTTCAAAGTAAATAAAAGTAACTTACTTGACGCAAAAAACCCGGCTGCAGAAGCCCTATTTTAGAAAATCGATTTTTTAGGTACATTTTGCACTAGCTGCGTAATATGAAAATTAGCAAAAATGCTACAAAAACACAATTTATTCCGGATTTTTTGCAATTATCTTTCAAAGTAAATAAAAGTAACTTACTTGACGCAAAAAACCCGGCTGCAGAAGCCCTATTTTAGAAAATCGATTTTTTAGGTACATTTTGCACTAGCTGCGTAATATGAAAATTAGCAAAAATGCTACAAAAACACATTTATTCCGGATTTTTTGCAATTATCTTTCAAAGTAAATAAAAGTAACTTACTTGACGCAAAAAACCCGGCTGCAGAAGCCCTATTTTAGAAAATCGATTTTTTAGGTACATTTTGCACTAGCTGCGTAATATGAAAATTAGCAAAAATGCTACAAAAACACAATTTATTCCGGATTTTTTGCAATTATCTTTCAAAGTAAATAAAAGTAACTTACTTGACGCAAAAAACCCGGCTGCAGAAGCCCTATTTTAGAAAATCGATTTTTTAGGTACATTTTGCACTAGTTGCGTAATATGAAAATTAGCAAAAATGCTACAAAAACACCATTTATTCCGGATTTTTTGCAATTATCTTTCAAAGTAAATAAAAGTAACTTATTTGACGCAAAAAATCCGGCTGCAGAAGCCCTATTTTAGAAAATCGATTTTTTAGGTACATTTTGCACTAGCTGCGTAATATGAAAATTAGCAAAAATGCTACAAAAACACAATTTATTCCGGATTTTTTGCAATTATCTTTCAAAGTAAATAAAAGTAACTTACTTGACGCAAAAAACCCGGCTGCAGAAGCCCTATTTTAGAAAATCGATTTTTTAGGTACATTTTGCACTAGTTGCGTAATATGAAAATTAGCAAAAATGCTACAAAAACACAATTTATTCCGGATTTTTTGCAATTATCTTTCAAAGTAAATAAAAGTAACTTACTTGACGCAAAAAACCCGGCTGCAGAAGCCCTATTTTAGAAAATAGATTTTTTAGGTACATTTTGCACGAGCTGCGTAATATTGAAATTAGCAAAAAAGCTACAAAAACACAATTTATTCCGGATTTTTTGCAATTATCTTTCAAAGTAAATATAAATAACTTACTTGACGCAAAAAACCCGGCTGCAGAAGCCCTATTTTAGAAAATCGATTTTTTAGGTACATTTTGCACTAGCTGCCTGCGTAATATGAAAATTAGCAAAAATGCTACAAAAACACAATTTATTCCGGATTTTTTGCAATTATCTTTCAAAGTAAATAAAAGTAACTTACTTGACGCAAAAAACCCGGCTGCAGAAGCCCTATTTTAGAAAATCGATTTTTTAGGTACATTTTGCACTAGCTGCGTAATATGAAAATTAGCAAAAATGCTACAAAAACACAATTTATTCCGGATTTTTTGCAATTATCTTTCAAAGTAAATAAAAGTAACTTACTTGACGCAAAAAATCCGGCTGCAGAAGCCCTATTTTAGAAAATCGATTTTTTAGGTACATTTTGCACTAGCTGCGTAATATGAAAATTAGCAAAAATGCTACAAAAACACAATTTATTCCGGATTTTTTGCAATTATCTTTCAAAGTAAATAAAAGTAACTTACTTGACGCAAAAAACCCGGCTGCAGAAGCCCTATTTTAGAAAATCGATTTTTTAGGTACATTTTGCACTAGCTGCGTAATATGAAAATTAGCAAAAATGCTACAAAAACACAATTTATTCCGGATTTTTTGCAATTATCTTTCAAAGTAAATAAAAGTAACTTACTTGACGCAAAAAATCCGGCTGCAGAAGCCCTATTTTAGAAAATCGATTTTTTAGGTACATTTTGCACTAGCTGCGTAATATGAAAATTAGCAAAAATGCTACAAAAACACAATTTATTCCGGATTTTTTGCAATTATCTTTCAAAGTAAATAAAAGTAACTTACTTGACGCAAAAAACCCGGCTGCAGAAGCCCTATTTTAGAAAATCGATTTTTTAGGTACATTTTGCACTAGCTGCGTAATATGAAAATTAGCAAAAATGCTACAAAAACACAATTTATTCCGGATTTTTTGCAATTATCTTTCAAAGTAAATAAAAGTAACTTACTTGACGCAAAAAACCCGGCTGCAGAAGCCCTATTTTAGAAAATCGATTTTTTAGGTACATTTTGCACTAGCTGCGTAATATGAAAATTAGCAAAAATGCTACAAAAACACAATTTATTCCGGATTTTTTGCAATTATCTTTCAAAGTAAATAAAAGTAACTTACTTGACGCAAAAAACCCGGCTGCAGAAGCCCTATTTTAGAAAATTGATTTTTTAGGTACATTTTGCACTAGCTGCCTGCGTAATTTGAAAATTAGCAAAAATGCTACAAAAACACAATTTATTCCGGATTTTTTGCAATTATCTTTCAAAGTAAATAAAAGTAACTTACTTGACGCAAAAAACCCGGCTGCAGAAGCCCTATTTTAGAAAATCGATTTTTTAGGTACATTTTGCACTAGCTGCGTAATATGAAAATTAGCAAAAATGCTACAAAAACACAATTTATTCCGGATTTTTTGCAATTATCTTTCAAAGTAAATAAAAGTAACTTACTTGACGCAAAAAACCCGGCTGCTGAAGCCCTATTTTAGAAAATCGATTTTTTAGGTACATTTTGCACTAGCTGCGTAATATGAAAATTAGCAAAAATGCTACAAAAACACAATTTATTCCGGATTTTTTGCAATTATCTTTCAAAGTAAATAAAAGTAACTTACTTGACGCAAAAAACCCGGCTGCAGAAGCCCTATTTTAGAAAATAGATTTTTTAGGTACATTTTGCACTAGCTGCGTAATATGAAAATTAGCAAAAATGCTACAAAAACACAATTTATTCCGGATTTTTTGCAATTATCTTTCAAAGTAAATAAAAGTAACTTACTTGACGCAAAAAACCCGGCTGCAGAAGCCCTATTTTAGAAAATCGATTTTTTAGGTACATTTTGCACTAGCTGCGTAATATGAAAATTAGCAAAAATGCTACAAAAACACAATTTATTCCGGATTTTTTGCAATTATCTTTCAAAGTAAATAAAAGTAACTTACTTGACGCAAAAAACCCGGCTGCAGAAGCCCTATTTTAGAAAATCGATTTTTTAGGTACATTTTGCACTAGCTGCGTAATATGAAAATTAGCAAAAATGCTACAAAAACACAACTTATTCCGGATTTTTTGCAATTATCTTTCAAAGTAAATAAAAGTAACTCACTTGACGCAAAAAACCCGGCTGCAGAAGCCCTATTTTAGAAAATCGATTTTTTAGGTACATTTTGCACTAGCTGCGTAATATGAAAATTAGCAAAAATGCTACAAAAACACAATTTATTCCGGATTTTTTGCAATTATCTTTCAAAGTAAATAAAAGTAACTTACTTGACGCAAAAAACCCGGCTGCAGAAGCCCTATTTTAGAAAATCGATTTTTTAGGTACATTTTGCACTAGCTGCGTAATATGAAAATTAGCAAAAATGCTACAAAAACACAATTTATTCCGGATTTTTTGCAATTATCGTTCAAAGTAAATAAAAGTAACTTACTTGACGCAAAAAACCCGGCTGCAGAAGCCCTATTTTAGAAAATCGATTTTTTAGGTACATTTTGCACTAGCTGCGTAATATGAAAATTAGCAAAAATGCTACAAAAACACAATTTATTCCGGATTTTTTGCAATTATCTTTCAAAGTAAATAAAAGTAACTTACTTGACGCAAAAAACCCGGCTGCAGAAGCCCTATTTTAGAAAATCGATTTTTTAGGTACATTTTGCACTAGCTGCGTAATATGAAAATTAGCAAAAATGCTACAAAAACACAATTTATTCCGGATTTTTTGCAATTATCTTTCAAAGTAAATAAAAGTAACTTACTTGACGCAAAAAACCCGGCTGCAGAAGCCCTATTTTAGAAAATCGATTTTTTAGGTACATTTTGCACTAGCTGCGTAATATGAAAATTAGCAAAAATGCTACAAAAACACAATTTATTCCGGATTTTTTGCAATTATCTTTCAAAGTAAATAAAAGTAACTTACTTGACGCAAAAAACCCGGCTGCAGAAGCCCTATTTTAGAAAATCGATTTTTTAGGTACATTTTCCACTAGCTGCGTAATATGAAAATTAGCAAAAATGCTACAAAAACACATTTATTCCGGATTTTTTGCAATTATCTTTCAAAGTAAATAAAAGTAACTTACTTGACGCAAAAAACCCGGCTGCAGAAGCCCTATTTTAGAAAATTGATTTTTTAGGTACATTTTGCACTAGCTGCGTAATATGAAAATTAGCAAAAATGCTACAAAAACACAATTTATTCCGGATTTTTTGCAATTATCTTTCAAAGTAAATAAAAGTAACTTACTTGACGCAAAAAACCCGGCTGCAGAAGCCCTATTTTAGAAAATCGATTTTTTAGGTACATTTTGCACTAGCTGCGTAATATGAAAATTAGCAAAAATGCTACAAAAACACAATTTATTCCGGATTTTTTGCAATTATCTTTCAAAGTAAATAAAAGTAACTTACTTGACGCAAAAAACCCGGCTGCAGAAGCCCTATTTTAGAAAATCGATTTTTTAGGTACATTTTGCACTAGCTGCGTAATATGAAAATTAGCAAAAATGCTACAAAAACACATTTATTCCGGATTTTTTGCAATTATCTTTCAAAGTAAATAAAAGTAACTTACTTGACGCAAAAAACCCGGCTGCAGAAGCCCTATTTTAGAAAATCGATTTTTTAGGTACATTTTGCACTAGCTGCGTAATATGAAAATTAGCAAAAATGCTAGAAAAACACAATTTATTCCGGATTTTTTGCAATTATCTTTCAAAGTAAATAAAAGTAACTTACTTGACGCAAAAAACCCGGCTGCAGAAGCCCTATTTTAGAAAATCGATTTTTTAGGTACATTTTGCACTAGTTGCGTAATATGAAAATTAGCAAAAATGCTACAAAAACACCATTTATTCCGGATTTTTTGCAATTATCTTTCAAAGTAAATAAAAGTAACTTATTTGACGCAAAAAATCCGGCTGCAGAAGCCCTATTTTAGAAAATCGATTTTTTAGGTACATTTTGCACTAGTTGCGTAATATGAAAATTAGCAAAAATGCTACAAAAACACAATTTATTCCGGATTTTTTGCAATTATCTTTCAAAGTAAATAAAAGTAACTTACTTGACGCAAAAAACCCGGCTGCAGAAGCCCTATTTTAGAAAATAGATTTTTTAGGTACATTTTGCACGAGCTGCGTAATATTGAAATTAGCAAAAAAGCTACAAAAACACAATTTATTCCGGATTTTTTGCAATTATCTTTCAAAGTAAATATAAATAACTTACTTGACGCAAAAAACCCGGCTGCAGAAGCCCTATTTTAGAAAATCGATTTTTTAGTTACATTTTGCACTAGCTGCGTAATATGAAAATTAGCCAAAATGCTACAAAAACACAATTTATTCCGGATTTTTTGCAATTATCTTTCAAAGTAAATAAAAGTAACTTATTTGACGCAAAAAATCCGGCTGCAGAAGCCCTATTTTAGAAAATCGATTTTTTAGGTACATTTTGCACTAGTTGCGTAATATGAAAATTAGCAAAAATGCTACAAAAACACAATTTATTCCGGATTTTTTGCAATTATCTTTCAAAGTAAATAAAAGTAACTTACTTGACGCAAAAAACCCGGCTGCAGAAGCCCTATTTTAGAAAATAGATTTTTTAGGTACATTTTGCACGAGCTGCGTAATATTGAAATTAGCAAAAAAGCTACAAAAACACAATTTATTCCGGATTTTTTGCAATTATCTTTCAAAGTAAATATAAATAACTTACTTGACGCAAAAAACCCGGCTGCAGAAGCCCTATTTTAGAAAATCGATTTTTTAGGTACATTTTGCACTAGTTGCGTAATATGAAAATTAGCAAAAATGCTACAAAAACACCATTTATTCCGGATTTTTTGCAATTATCTTTCAAAGTAAATAAAAGTAACTTATTTGACGCAAAAAATCCGGCTGCAGAAGCCCTATTTTAGAAAATCGATTTTTTAGGTACATTTTGCACTAGTTGCGTAATATGAAAATTAGCAAAAATGCTACAAAAACACAATTTATTCCGGATTTTTTGCAATTATCTTTCAAAGTAAATAAAAGTAACTTACTTGACGCAAAAAACCCGGCTGCAGAAGCCCTATTTTAGAAAATAGATTTTTTAGGTACATTTTGCACGAGCTGCGTAATATTGAAATTAGCAAAAAAGCTACAAAAACACAATTTATTCCGGATTTTTTGCAATTATCTTTCAAAGTAAATATAAATAACTTACTTGACGCAAAAAACCCGGCTGCAGAAGCCCTATTTTAGAAAATCGATTTTTTAGGTACATTTTGCACTAGCTGCGTAATATGAAAATTAGCAAAAATGCTACAAAAACACAATTTATTCCGGATTTTTTGCAATTATCTTTCAAAGTAAATAAAAGTAACTTACTTGACGCAAAAAACCCGGCTGCAGAAGCCCTATTTTAGAAAATCGATTTTTTAGGTACATTTTGCACTAGTTGCGTAATATGAAAATTAGCAAAAATGCTACAAAAACACCATTTATTCCGGATTTTTTGCAATTATCTTTCAAAGTAAATAAAAGTAACTTATTTGACGCAAAAAATCCGGCTGCAGAAGCCCTATTTTAGAAAATCGATTTTTTAGGTACATTTTGCACTAGTTGCGTAATATGAAAATTAGCAAAAATGCTACAAAAACACAATTTATTCCGGATTTTTTGCAATTATCTTTCAAAGTAAATAAAAGTAACTTACTTGACGCAAAAAACCCGGCTGCAGAAGCCCTATTTTAGAAAATAGATTTTTTAGGTACATTTTGCACGAGCTGCGTAATATTGAAATTAGCAAAAAAGCTACAAAAACACAATTAATTCCGGATTTTTTGCAATTATCTTTCAAAGTAAATATAAATAACTTACTTGACGCAAAAAACCCGGCTGCAGAAGCCCTATTTTAGAAAATCGATTTTTTAGGTACATTTTGCACTAGCTGCGTAATATGAAAATTAGCAAAAATGCTACAAAAACACAATTTATTCCGGATTTTTTGCAATTATCTTTCAAAGTAAATAAAAGTAACTTACTTGACGCAAAAAACCCGGCTGCAGAAGCCCTATTTTAGAAAATCGATTTTTTAGGTACATTTTGCACTAGTTGCGTAATATGAAAATTAGCAAAAATGCTACAAAAACACAATTTATTCCGGATTTTTTGCAATTATCTTTCAAAGTAAATAAAAGTAACTTACTTGACGCAAAAAACCCGGCTGCAGAAGCCCTATTTTAGAAAATCGATTTTTTAGGTACATTTTGCACTAGTTGCGTAATATGAAAATTAGCAAAAATGCTACAAAAACACAATTTATTCCGGATTTTTTGCAATTATCTTTCAAAGTAAATAAAAGTAACTTACTTGACGCAAAAAACCCGGCTGCAGAAGCCCTATTTTAGAAAATAGATTTTTTAGGTACATTTTGCACGAGCTGCGTAATATTGAAATTAGCAAAAAAGCTACAAAAACACAATTTATTCCGGATTTTTGGCAATTATCTTTCAAAGTAAATATAAATAACTTACTTGACGCAAAAAACCCGGCTGCAGAAGCCCTATTTTAGAAAATCGATTTTTTAGTTACATTTTGCACTAGCTGCGTAATATGAAAATTAGCCAAAATGCTACAAAAACACAATTTATTCCGGATTTTTTGCACTTATCTTTCAAAGTAAATAAAAATAACTTACTTGACGCAAAAAACCCGGCTGCAGAAGCCCTATTTTAGAAAATAGATTTTTTAGGTACATTTTGCACTAGCTGCGTAATATGAAAATTAGCACAAATGCTACAAAACCACAATTTATTCCGGATTTTTTGCAATTACTTTTAAAGTAATTAAAAAGAGCTTACTCGACGCAGAAAACCCCACTCCAGAAACCCTATTTTAGAAAATCGATTTTTTAGCTACAGTTTGCATTAGCTGCGTAATATGAAAATTAGCAAAAAAGCTACAAAAACATAATTTATTCCGGATTTTTTGCAATTACCTTTTAAAGTATTTAAAAATAGCTTACTCGACGCAAAAAACCCCACTCCAGAAACGCTATTTTAGAAAATAAATTTTTTAGGTGCATTTTGCATTAGCTGCGTAATATGAAAATTAGAAAAATGCTACAAAAATACAATTTATTCCGGATTTGTTGCAATTAGCTTTTAAACTAATTAAAAATAGCTTACTCGACGCAAAAAACCCCACTCCAGAAACGCTATTTTAGAAAATAAATTTTTTACGTGCATTTTGCATTAGCTGCGTATAATGAAAATTAGCAAAAATGCTACAAAACCACAATTTATTCCGGATTTTTTGCAATTACTTTTAAAGTATTTAAAAATAGTTTACTCGACGAAAAAAGCTCCACTCCAGAAACCCTATTTTAGAAAATAAATTTTTTAGGTGCATTTTGCATTAGCTGCGTATAATGAAAATTAGAAAAATGCTACAAAAATACAATTTATTCCGGATTTGTTGCAATTAGCTTTTAAACTAATTAAAAATAGCTTACTCGACGCAAAAAACCCCACTCCAGAAACGCTATTTTAGAAAATAAATTTTTTACGTGCATTTTGCATTAGCTGCGTATAATGAAAATTAGCAAAAATGCTACAAAACCACAATTTATTCCGGATTTTTTGCAATTACTTTTAAAGTATTTAAAAATAGTTTACTCGACGAAAAAAGCTCCACTCCAGAAACCCTATTTTAGAAAATAAATTTTTTAGGTGCATTTTGCATTAGCTGCGTATAATGAAAATTAGCAAAAATGCTACAAAACCACAATTTATTCCGGATTTTTTGCAATTACTTTTAAAGTATTTAAAAATAGCTTACTCGACGCAAAAAACCCCACTCCAGAAACGCTATTTTAGAAAATAAATTTTTTACGTGCATTTTGCATTAGCTGCGTATAATGAAAATTAGCAAAAATGCTACAAAACCACAATTTATTCCGGATTTTTTGCAATTACTTTTAAAGTATTTAAAAATAGTTTACTCGACGAAAAAAGCTCCACTCCAGAAACCCTATTTTAGAAAATAAATTTTTTAGGTGCATTTTGCATTAGCTGCGTAATATGAAAATTAGAAAAATGCTACAAAAATACAATTTATTCCGGATTTGTTGCAATTAGCTTTTAAACTAATTAAAAATAGCTTACTCGACGCAAAAAACCCCACTCCAGAAACGCTATTTTAGAAAATAAATTTTTTAGGTGCATTTTGCATTAGCTGCGTAATATGAAAATTAGAAAAATGCTACAAAAATACAATTTATTCCGGATTTGTTGCAATTAGCTTTTAAACTAATTAAAAATAGCTTACTCGACGCAAAAAACCCCACTCCAGAAACGCTATTTTAGAAAATAAATTTTTTACGTGCATTTTGCATTAGCTGCGTATAATGAAAATTAGCAAAAATGCTACAAAACCACAATTTATTCCGGATTTTTTGCAATTACTTTTAAAGTATTTAAAAATAGTTTACTCGACGAAAAAAGCTCCACTCCAGAAACCCTATTTTAGAAAATAAATTTTTTAGGTGCATTTTGCATTAGCTGCGTAATATGAAAATTAGAAAAATGCTACAAAAATACAATTTATTCCGGATTTGTTGCAATTAGCTTTTAAACTAATTAAAAATAGCTTACTCGACGCAAAAAACCCCACTCCAGAAACGCTATTTTAGAAAATAAATTTTTTACGTGCATTTTGCATTAGCTGCGTATAATGAAAATTAGCAAAAATGCTACAAAACCACAATTTATTCCGGATTTTTTGCAATTACTTTTAAAGTATTTAAAAATAGTTTACTCGACGAAAAAAGCTCCACTCCAGAAACCCTATTTTAGAAAATAAATTTTTTAGGTGCATTTTGCATTAGCTGCGTAATATGAAAATTAGAAAAATGCTACAAAAATACAATTTATTCCGGATTTGTTGCAATTAGCTTTTAAACTAATTAAAAATAGCTTACTCGACGCAAAAAACCCCACTCCAGAAACGCTATTTTAGAAAATAAATTTTTTACGTGCATTTTGCATTAGCTGCGTATAATGAAAATTAGCAAAAATGCTACAAAACCACAATTTATTCCGGATTTTTTGCAATTACTTTTAAAGTATTTAAAAATAGTTTACTCGACGAAAAAAGCTCCACTCCAGAAACCCTATTTTAGAAAATAAATTTTTTAGGTGCATTTTGCATTAGCTGCGTATAATGAAAATTAGCAAAAATGCTACAAAACCACAATTTATTCCGGATTTTTTGCAATTACTTTTAAAGTATTTAAAAATAGCTTACTCGACGCAAAACACCCCACTCCAGAAACCCTATGTTAGAAAATAAATTTTTTAGGTGCATTTTGCATTAGCTGCGTAATATGAAACATAGCAAAAATGCAACAAAACCATAATTTATTCCGGATTTTTTGCAATTACTTGTAAAGTAATTAAAAATAGCTTACTCGACGCAAAAAACGCCACTCCAGAAGTCCTATTTTAGAAAATCGATTTTTTAGGTGCATTTTGCATTAGCTGCGTAATATGAAACTTAGCAAAAATGCAACAAAACCACAATTTATTCCGGATTTTTTGCAATTACTTTTAAAGTATTTAAAAATAGCTTACTCGAAGCAAAAAACCCCACTCCAGAAACTCTATTTTAGAAAATCGAGTTTTTACGTGCATTTTGCACTAGCTGCGTAATATGAAAATTAGCAAAACTGCTACAAAAACACAATTTATTCGGGATTTTTTGCAATTTATCTTAAGATTCGAAATTAATTTATTTTATGCGAAAAACCCGACGCGAAAAGCGTGACTCCGACATCGGACACCGACACCGCACAACGATATTCGGGCGCTCCCATGGCCATCTTCGGGGGCCCCAGCCCGATCTACTTATTTGGAAAAAGTTCGAGCTTACTCACCTGAGTTCGCTTGCGGAGTCCCTGGAGGGGGCCCCAACAACTCCTGCGCGACGCTGACGAGTTCCAGCCACGGGAATAAACGCATACACACACTACACACCTTCGTCCCGCGGCACCGCCGGGAAAGCTTTTGCTCGGGTTCACCGGATGTCCCGAGTGAACCAGTGACCACCGCTCGTCCGAACACTCCAGGAATCGACACTCTTTCCTTTCCCGGTAAACTGATTTCGGCCGCCATCACTAAACCGAACGCGAGAGCGGCAGATGCACAACTACGCCAGGCTCACTCTCACTCTCCAGGCCGCCGGGCGGTACATTTGCAGCGACATCTAGTTGCGAGTGTGCTTCGGGCTTGAAGTTTTCGGCTGGGATCCCCTCAGAAGTCGTTGCAGCCGCAAAGTAATCGGCCCTTCCTGAGTGTACAAGTTATTTGAAGTTCTTCTGTTAAAATTGCAATTAAAACCTTCTTCCAAGTAGCTGTCGTAAATTTTCAAGTTGCCTCCGCATTTTCTTATTAATAAATTTCCCTTAAAAGTTTGGTACTACGCCCTCTTCATCTCGGCCGATGGATCGTATTCTGGAACAACTTCAGCTCAAATTCGTCCACCGGACGTGGTCAAACTTCAAATCCCACCCAATGAATAATTTTATTGTGTTTATTTTGGAGAGGTAATACATACTTATATAAAAAACATTTTATATGCCTTACAGTGAACTGCGACAACAATTTGGCAGAATATGCGCAAGTGAAAGACGTTTACAAAGTAAGTGTTTTTGAAATTAAGGGAGTTATTTACTAGCCGTGATAACATGTAGACTCGTCAAAAAAATAAAATTAAAAGAATACTCCGGTTTTAAGAATACTCGGAATCGGACAGCGAATCGAATCCATTGGAGTGACAGACGAGGGGCTAGCACAAGATGAACCGGAAGCCCCAGCCCCACAAGAGGATCCGAAATATACGTACAGAAATCCCCGTCCAGCCACCGTTTGGTGCTTTTGTAAGTCCCCCAGGAATCCCCTTGCACTGCCTAAACTAAAACCCATGGAAAACGATAAGAGAACCTGCCAAAATGAGTTGCGACTAAATTTTATGCAGTTAGCTACCTCGATGCTCGCTGAAGTCGAGGAGGAAGAGTCCAGCAGAGACGCCTCATCAGCTCGCGATAGCAACTCTCCTATTGTAATTTCTTCAACTAATTTAATTAATTAATAATAAAAAATATAATTCCGCAGTTTGGGGTGGTATCCAAAACCGCTGGTGAAAACGATCGCCATAATTTCCTGGATTTGAAGCGTAAAAACAAAAGACCTGGAAGGAAGAAGAAAAATTAGCATAGTTGGATAAGGAGGTGGTGAAGAAGACGAAGAGGAGATCGAAGCAGAACAGCAAGGGATTTTCGGGCACCAGTGAGAGCTTAGAGTCAGCGACGTCCTGGCTTCCCGAATTTGTGCAGTTCGATAAAAACAACATTCCAATTTTTCTCCTCAAATGCATCCAAGTTATTTAACAGGAGGGTCGCGATCATGAGGGGATTTACAGACTACCTGGGAATCGATTTATTGTTTCAGAAATTTGAAGAAGGTACATATCTTGAAGGAGATTGAACGCTGGATTTATTTAACTAATTTGATTATGCTCTTTTAATAAGAACCGAATGTGGACATTGGAGCTCTCGACATTTCCGTGAATGCTGTGTATTATAATTGTAATTTATGTAGTTATACTTATACTTTATACAAGTTTAAATATTACAATTATTACAAAATTACCATTGAAAATTATTTGCTAAGAGATCGATAAAAAAGGAGGAGAAAAACGATCAATACTTTTAAATAACACTTATTCTATTTAAATGTATAGCAATTACGCAAACTCTGTGTGATTTTACCACTAAGTGTTTAACTAGATATGACTAAAACACGAATTCAAGCTAATCTTAGAGATTTTCCTAAACTCAAGATAACGTTAAAACAAGACACATTATGAACATTAAGAACGTTAATAAAAACTATGTAAATAGGATGACCGTT
The DNA here is from genome assembly GCA_959613345.1 of Tolmerus cingulatus. NCBI lineage: Eukaryota > Metazoa > Arthropoda > Insecta > Diptera > Asilidae > Tolmerus > Tolmerus cingulatus. The sequence continues at coordinate 38,927,897 of OY390707.1, forward strand.
ATGTTTTCCACTCAGCACGTGATTATTCATTTACTTCGAGTAAAAGTAAATTTATATAAACGTAAAGTAATATATGCATTTAAAAAACACAGGTTTTTAATGTTGTACATGTGCAATTAATAAAATGATAAATTTTATCAGATCACTCTTGTTTCGTTTGAATTATTTTGCAAATTCAATGACTTAGCAGCAGAAGAAGTTCCGCAGAAAAGCTGGACAAACATACCGAGTTAGCCAGGTCTCCATCCGAAAATTAGTATGATTTCGTCCCAGGCTTTAAACATCTACAGTCGGATTGGACTGGGCTGCGACCTGCTAATGGGTAATTTTTTAGCTAGTAAGCTTCGATTGATAAGTGGCTTGAACAAAAGTTTTCCCATTATCCAGGCTCCAAGCCGAATTGATTCGGTGCTGACGAAGAGGAGTATCGTGGATACGTTTCCCCTGTACACAGCCCAGCGTTGCTTCAAGTTCCAAATTAGCTGAAAAACCCGCAATTATATGAAAAGGTTTGGTGAATTGTACCTTCATTAATCTCCATATTATCTTCAATTATTCCGATCTATTGTTATTCGTTGCCAAACGTAACTCTTTTTTTAAAAATTTGATTCCCGCTTAGTTCAAATATAAATCGACTGATTTTGAAAAGTAGCTCTGATATTTCGAATTAGAACACTCTTCTTAGTTTCGAATGAGCGCCTTTAAAAAGAGTCCGGCTTTCCTTAATGAAGCCTAAAAAATCAATATTCAAAAATAGGGCTGGAATCAGGTAACTAACTGGAGTAGGGGTTTAGGACTCTTAATTACGATTCGATACCATTTTCTGCGTATGATATGAGGGACAAGAAATTTTCTTGAGAGGAACTAATTAATAATTCTTGTCTTATATTCATAATTTTAGAATAAAATACTCTAAAAGGCAATGATTTTAAGGATAAGTGCTAATTTTATTTAGAATACTGTTATGTAAGATGCTGATTGAAAAGGACTGATTGCTCAACATCATACGGGGTGCAGGCGTGAAGCCAGGGAGGGTTGATGCTCTATGTTGCAGTTCGTGGAGTGCCTTGCTGGCGGCACGGTCTTGCTCACCGGTGGGGTGGTTCGTGGACTGCAACGTCCTGGGAGCACCTCAGGAAATTTATATGCGCTGTTTTGGGAAGGGGTGGAATAGTACCGTCCCATGTTTTTTTATGCCCCACACAAAAAAAAGGGTTAGGGAAGGACCGGGAATGAGGGGTTGAACCGAACAAACACAAAACAATTTTGACCCGCCAAAGTCACTGTACGGGAGTAGGGGGAGGGTGTGGAGCAGGTCAGCCTCCGCGAGACCTGTCTCCCCCTCTAACATGTCCACTACCCCCTAAGTGTAGTGGCACCCGACCTAAAACAGAAGAGATAAAAGAGATAGATTCAAGCGCTCACATGGTCGGACAATGGAATACTAATAATTAGTTCATAATTTCAGTTTATTTTCTCCAACCATTTAACTAAATTGATTCACAATTATACCTTAACATTAGAGACTCTAATTCTGATCCTTAAGATAACTTTACTAGTTAAGTTTACTCTTCGGGGATACATAAATCGGGACAATTTTTACGTTACCGTGTTGTGTACAATACCTATAGGAATATGATTCATACCAACGTTACAAAAAAAAAATGTTTTTTCCTTTTTTTTTTTTCAATAGGACCGCAAAAGAGTTTTCAATTAATTACAGCTTAGCTTAAGTCGTCAGAGGTATCGCACGAAATGGACCGAACCGTAAGCATAATAAAAGGGCTAATATTGAACTCCGGGTCGCGGAGAAGGTCCGTACCGTCTACCACGCGTGGCAAACCGACCACTCACACAAAAGAAAACAAGGCACTTCTTCACTGGGCATGGCCTTCTTACTGGATTACTTTATCTAATTTTGTTTTTTTCCTTCTTTATGGAAACATGAACGAGTCGAGATATTTGGTGCAAGAAAAGAGAAAATAGAAAAATAGGCTGGACCTACCCGGGGTTCGTTCCCGATGAGTCGACTCAGCGGAATCCCTCGCCGAGGCCTGTTGAACAAAATAAACTCTCCGTTTTCTTGCTAACAAATGACTTCAACAAAAAAAGGGGGAAAAGGGGACGATCCGTTCTCCCCGACGCGACGCCGAGACCTTCAGTATCTTCGGGTGTCGTTGTCGTCTTTTTCTTTTTTTTTTGTTGTTGTTATATCACCTAAAACTCGTCCCTACTATCTTAGATTTCCTACAAAGAATGTTACTTAGATTTAGTTATAAACGTAAGGTATTATCGGAACCGCCGTCGAGTCGTAGCACACTCGCCGAAATATCTTTTCCACTGCAGGCGCAGGGCTGATGGCTGGGACTGCTTCCAACGAGGGGGGGGGGGGGTGGTACTCCTGCCCGAAGCTAGTAGCGGCGCGGTCCGACGTCGTTTGCGGACTCGCTAAAATTTGTCCTACCCCCAAAAATCAGTGGTGAGACTCACTGGTGGAGGCCTGCCGCCTCTAGGGAAATTTTCCAAGGGAAAGATTTCACGGTCTCCTCGTGGTGGACACAAGCCTGGCGCGGCGAAGGCCGCTTGGTGTGGGAAAACGAAAGAAAACTGGCTTTTCCCTTTTTCGCTCCTTTCTGTCCAGGCAGGGCAAGGAAGGTAGAGTGGCCGCAGTAGTGCTAGGCAACAGCCCATTGGTTAATACTTTATCTTCTCCCACATGGCGGCGTAAAGATGAAAAGATTACTCGCTTAATCTCCGTCCCCCTTTGTGTGTGTTTATCGCCAGTGCCTGGGACAAGGCTAACCTGGCCGGTGGATTTGATCACTTTCTTTCTTTAGTCGTTGCACCTCTTTTAACTATGGCCGCCCTGCCCTCACACGTTTTCCTTGAGCCCCTCCGGCACGAAAAATGACCACCAGCAAAAAGGAAGTCCCGAGCGTCCGTCAGGGACGACCGAGGTGCTGTCGATGCTTGTGGCACTACCGCTGAGTTTATGATGAGGACATTCACGCCCAGTTGGCGCTGAGCATGTTCGGCAGAGAGGTACAGTCCGACCAGATACTTACTTAGTCGTCCGAATGATTTTTGGAATAAGTATTTGGGGAAGGGTATGGGTGAAGGGCGACCCTCACAAGGCTGTCAGCTTCAGCCCGATCCCAGAGGAATGAAGAAGACAGAAAAACGGAGCCAGATGATCATTTTCCTTGTTTACGATTTCCAGTCACTGCCGCATATCCTTGGCATGGTAAATTCCGATGGGTCTTCCTTGAAAATCTTCCAGCTTGTAGAGTGAGTTTCCTACGGGCCGGGGTACTCTAGCTTGGGCAAATCTTTTTCCAATTTTGCGTTCCTGCCCCGGGGCATGTTGCTTTGCGAAAAGACACGACGAAAGGCTTCCTGCCCTGCTCGATATTGTACGTCGCGACACCTGGTTTTATAGGTGGTCTCATGGCGGTTGTGAGCGGACTTCAAATGATCCATTAAACGTTGTCTGATTATGGCCAGTTTGTCCGATCCGGTCAGCCCCCGAACATCTCCTTCTCCTAGGCTCCGTACTTTTCTCAGGAGTGGATACGTAGTCCCATGTTGCACCATATGCTGCCCAAATAGTGCATAATATGGCTCCATATTGATTGTCTGGTGAACTGAGCTTCTGAGAGCCCAATCTATTTTTGGCAAATGGAGATCCTATTGTTGATGGTCTTCCTCTAAGTAGGCGCGGATAGCAGCTAGGACTGACCTGTTTACCCTTTCAGAGGCATTGGGGTGTGGAGAATACTTGGCGGTTCTAACGTGACGAATTCCGTAATCTGAAAGAAGCTTTTGAAAGGCTTTTGATAAAAATTGTTTCCCGTTGTCAGAAAATAGTGTTTCGGGAACTCCAAACGTGTTAACGATTTTGTCTTCGAAGTACCGCACCACTAATTCAGCCGATTCCGCACGCATAGCTCTTAGAAATACAAACTTGCTGAAGGCATCCAGTACGATCAGTATGCATACGTTATTTCGCTTTGTCCGAGGGTAGGGTCCCATGAAATCAATGTACAGAAATTGAAATGGCCATTGAACATTCATTTGCTCTCCCTTAGGTGGAGTTTGGACTTAAGAGCTGTTTTTCGTTTCTTTGCAAACATCGCACTGCAGAACGTAATCTCTAATCTGTTTAACCATTCCTGGCCAATAATATTTTTGTCGGATTCGGTGGAGGGTCTTGTGAAAACCCCCATGACTCGCGTGAGGAGGCTCGTGAGCTCTAGCTATCAACTACTGAGTTAACGGCTCCGGGATCCACAGCCTCCAGCAGGATTCTTTCTCATCTACAGATCCCGAACGGGGCTCGTGACGAGTATAAACATATTCGTCCGATACACAGAAGTCTGGAACACTATCTGCATTTGCTTGAATGTGGTGTTTTAGGGACTCATACTCTCCGGAAGAGAAATGAGGTGACGTGAGGTCTACATCTGCAGGCATCATTTCGGCAGACTTTAGCTCATCCATGTAAATTCTGAACAGAGTGTCAGGCACGAAGTTTTGAGTCCCCTTCCTGTGCTCTATGTTGAAATCGAACCCCTGCAGCTTTAGGCTCCACCTTGCCAATCGCCCACTTATATCACTTTGGTTCATGAGCCATCGTAAACTTGCATGGTGCGTTATAATAGTGAATGGTTGTCCTTCAACATAGGCGCGGAACTTCTTTACGCTTAAGAGGGCAGCGTAGCACTCCAGCTCAGTTATGCTATATTTTGCTTGTGTCGGGTTGATTTTCCTTGACATGAAGACAATGGGGTGCTCCAGGCCTTGTTTGTCTTTCTGGAAGAGCACGCTCCCCACTCCCGTCGTACTGGGATCGCACTGTATATAATAATGCTGAGAGAAGTCTCGAGTGTACAACTCCGTGGCTGTCACTAACGCTGTTTTCAGCTGCTCGAAAGACTTCTTCCCGTCCTCGGAAACGTTGAAAACTTTAGATTTTTTTAAGCAGTCGGTGAGGGGTGCGGCGACAGAGGCGTAATTTGGGACAAATCTCTGATACCAGCCTGTCATTCCAAGGAACCTTCGCAACTCTTTAATGGCTGTTATCTTGTCTGGATCTGTTTTTAAGGTACCATCTCCCAGTATGTACCCGAGGTACTTTACCTCACGCACGCAAAAGTCGCTTTTCTCGACATTAATGGTCAGTCCAGCTTGTCGAAGACGCTTAGCTACCTCCTGTAAAACCCGTAGGTGTTTTTCGAACGTAGGTGTCACCACCAAAAGATCGTCCAAATATACGAAGACGTTCTCCCGAAGATAACCAGGTATAACTCGATCCATCAGGCGGCACATCCTCTGGGGCGCATTACAGAGGCCAAACGGCTTACTCGTGAATTGGTGTAAAGGTCGACCGGGTACCGTGAAGGCTGTTTTTTCCCGACTTTGTCTTTCCAAAGGTATCTGCAAAACGCATCCTTAAGGTCTATGCCGCTGATGTATCGAGTATCCTGTAACCTTCCTAGGAGTCCGTCGATATGCGGTAGAGGGTAAGCATCCTTAACTGTTATTTTATTTACGCCTCTGGAGTCGAGACACAGTCTGCTTTTCCCAGGTTTCCGCACCAAAATTACGGGGGAATTCCAGGGACTAACTGACTCTTCTATAACTCCCATAGCGTGCATCCTATCTAACTCCTCATACATCATTTTCTGTATAGCTGGAGAAACTGGATAGTGACGCTGCTTAACAGGGGTCGCATTACCGGTATCAATGACGTGTTCGGTCAGGTGAGTTTTCCCGAGGCCGTTCGTCGCGAAATTGGGGAATTTTGAAACGGTCGATTCCAGTTGTAGAGCCTGTTCAGGCGTCAGATGGTGTCGGGTGTCATCGGGATTGCTCCTCAGAGAAAGCTCTGCTATTAGCTCAGGGGCTAAATTGAAGCTTCGCCAAAAGTCTATGCCCAGATAAAGAAATTATGCGAGGCTAGGAACAATGTAGACTGTTCGCGGTTTCGTTATGTTACGGTAGGTGATGTGAATCTTAATAATCCCGGTGACCTCTGGTCCCTTCCCATCCGCGGTAACAACAGACTTTCTCAGATTGATTGTTGATAAGTTTGCCTCTCGTATAAATTCGGCAGAGCCTTCACCTAGACAGGTTACACTGGCTTCGCTATCCAAGAGACCGATGATGGGACTGCCATTTAAGTAGACCCGGGCATAGGGTCGATCATCGCCTGAGACTTGAACTATACTAGCTGTAATAAGTTTGGTGACCTGCTTACGTTCCTTAAATAATCTCCGTACTCTCTGTAGGGATTGGTATTTTCTAGTAGACGTGTTCTTTTCCCGTAATGGGTTCGTCGACTGCAAACTAAAATTAAATATACGCTCCCTGACTTGTTGGTAATGTTTCCACCGCTCGTGCAAGGAACGGCGGGGGTTGTTCGACCAGGTCGACCACACCTGAAACAAAATAAGCTCCTTTGTTCGGCTGGATATAATTGGAAGTAATGCCCTGTCTGATGACAATTCCAGCACTTGACTTCCATTGATCCCCTCGCAATAGAATCTATCAGTTCTCTATCCTTGTCTATCCCGTGACCTAAATCCTCAGCCGCGTTTAGTTCTTGAACTCTGCCAAACACTGCCCTAGCGGACTGATGGAAGCGGGACGTATTCGACTGTAGTCTTTCTGCCTGTCTACAGCTATTCCTTAATTCGTGTAAAGTGTAGGCTGGTTGTACGTAAACGAGATGTGCCAAACGAGGCACCAATCCATCTTTAATTATTTTCACAAGCTCTTCTTCCGGCAATGGTCGATCCAACTTGTATTGTAACGCCAACACCTGTTGCTCGAAGTCCGCGTAGTTCTCTGAAGGTAGTTGTCGGGATGTCATTAGAGCTTGCAAAACACGGTAGTTCGATTGAGACGGTTGAAGTCTTTCCTTAAGTTGCGCTTTAAAGATAAGCCACGTGGAATTCCTAAACTGCCTCCGAAACACGGTCCAGAACCACTGCTCCGCTCCGCCTTGTCTTTCAGCAAAAAGTGAATGTTGGAGCAAAGCTCGACTTCATTGATTCCACTCGATCGTGATACGCATTCGGTACGGTAAATGAAATCCTCCGCCGAAACTCCTTTCGAGTCACCATTGAAAGAAAAATTTGATGATAAAACTACTGAGTTACGTGTGGGCATATATTCCAAACCCTCACAAGGCGAGCCCAAGAAGGAAGGACCTCCAGAAGCCAGACCACTACTTGGCGAATGCAGGCTGGGCTCAAGGGGTCCCTCATGAACTCTTAATTCCCGTGCGGTGGGTTGACGCTCCACGTGATAACGATACTCATTGTGTACAGGTTGTGGGGAAGGTGGGCCTTGGTCGGCCCTGGAGACCTGACTTAACCCTGCGCGGGTACCGGGTCTCGGGGGTCGACCCCTGCCCCTTCCTCGATTGGAAGTTGCATTCGTAATATTGTGTGAGGGTGTCCCCCTTCCATTAGGGCGGGAACCTCGCAACGGACCACCTCCTATAGGTGTCAACCCGTAGCCACTCCTGATGTCTTTGAGGGCATCTTGCGAAGCATGCAATTCCATTCGCAGGGTGTCCAAAGCAGACGGACTATCTTGATTTTCGAGAGAAGGCGCCCCCTCCGCAGTCCTTTCCAATACTGTGTCGTCAAGGCTCACATCTGTAGATGTTCCTGGCTTACTAGTCATTTGCTACCCAGGACTCGTTGTTCAACAAAAAAAAAAATCTTAGCTCCTTTCTTGGATACCGTAGAAGAGTATAAATTCTGGCAACCGGAGCTAAGCGACTTCAATAATGTCCGTTTGTACCAGGAGGGTATAACAACCCCTTATTCTATTGTGAGTGTCTCACCCCTACAATAAGACTTAACTCTACCAAATACCGCTTAACCGCTTAATTCCTACAAAACCCGCAAAGACTTATGTTTCACGAGAAAACTGCTCCACGCTCAGACTACTAAATCAAAGAACTTTACTAACTCCTTGTCGCATGTACGAAACTAAAATCCTTTCCATATATACAAAACTAAACTCACTCCTGCTAATATACTGTATCAGCTACTCAAGCAAACTCACTACAAAATTATTCCATATCAAAACGTCCAGTGTGAACGACTTGATCTCTTCCCTGTTATCACCACTGAAGTTAACAGAAATTCATCTCGCAATTCAACTTACATGCCAAAAGAAATCGTTTACTAGCTTAGAAAAACTTTACTTTATTGGGAATGAGTCATCTATATGTCACTCTAAAATCATTTTGAAGAAAAAAAATGTTTAACTTAAAATTTTCACCGAATCATCATGAAAAGAAGTGGAAGGATTTACGTAAGAATTGGAGTAGGGTACAAACAATGTAATTGTGTGATTGAAACACAGTCAAGGTATGGAATGGGATGGGAATGGCGGTAGGAATACAGGGAACTTAGCGCAGCTCGCTAGCAAACTCTAAGATTCCGGGGAGAAGTGGCTGAGGCAAGTGAGCCAGGCAGCGCCTAGACTACCCCGATCTCTCAGTCCCTCCCCACGATGTTGAAGACCACTTACACTCGAATGACTGCCAAATGACACTCTAAGGCAATAACGGGGGGGGGGGGTATACCCTCCCGATCACGATCTCTCCGCGTGATATCACCCAGTCACTCAAATCACCGAACTGTGTTTGCGATGCTATCCCCCGGGTTGGCTGAGGAAATGTAGCACGTCGCAAAGGCTATGTCTCGAAAGACAACTTCCCTGATCTGGCGAGTAATTCCACCAGCAAATCGCAATCAAGTAACCCCTTCCTCTCCCAGTGACACTCAACAGGTCGCTGTGACCGAGCTCGGTAGCTCTTGCCTCGTCCTGACTCGTCGAGCTCCTCCGAAAAAGAGGGAACACCGCAAATGCCAATAGGGATGGTAGTCAAAAAATTTGGAAGGCCCCCTCTCTTCCACTACCAGAGAAGAGAGCGGCGAGGCTGACTAAGAAAGCAAGGAAAATCATTGGTGGCCGTAGAGGCGTAGTGTGGAAACCAAAATGAGTGAATTACCCCACTCATTCGGGCCCCACGTTGGGCGCCATTACTGTTATGTAAGATGCTGATTGAAAAGGACTGATTGCTCAACATCATACGGGGTGCAGGCGTGAAGCCAGGGAGGGTTGATGCTCTATGTTGCAGTTCGTGGAGCGCCTTGCTGGTGGCACGGTCTTGCTCACCGGTGGGGTGGTTCGTGGACTGCAACGTCCTGGGAGCACCTCAGGAAATTTATATGCGCTGTTTTGGGAAGGGGTGGAATAGTACCGTCCCATGTTTTTTTATGCCCCACACAAAAAAAGGGTTAGGGAAGGACCGGGAATGAGGGATTGAACGGAACACAAAAAAAAATTTGACCCGCCAAAGTCAATGTAGGGGGGTGGGGGTGTGGAGCAGGTCAGCTTCCGCGAGACCTGTCTTCCCTCCCCCCTCTAACCCAACTCTAACTTGTCCACTACCCCTTAAGTGTAGTGGCACCCGACTTAAAACAGAAAAGATAAAAGAGATAGATTCAAGCGCTCACATGGTCGGACAATGGAATACTAATAATTAGTTCATAATTTCAGTTTCTTTTCTCCAACCATTTAACTAAATTGATTCACAATTATACCTTAACATTAGAGACTCTAATTCTGATCCCTAAGATAACTTTACTAGTTAAGTTTACTCTTCGGGGAGACATAAATCGCGACAATTTTTACGTTACCGTGTTGTGTACAATACCTATAGGAATATGATTCATACCAACGTTACAAAAAAAAAATGTTTTTTCCTTTTTTTTTTTTCAATAGGACCGCAAAAGAGTTTTCAATTAATTACAGCTTAGCTTAAGTCGTCAGAGGTATCGCACGAAATGGACCGAACCGTAAGCATAATAAAAGGGCTAATATTGAACTCCGGGTCGCGGAGAAGGTCCGTACCGTCTACCACGCGTGGCAAACCGACCACTCACACAAAAGAAAACAAGGCACTTCTTCACTGGGCATGGCCTTCTTACTGGATTACTTTATCTTATTTTGTTTTTTTCCTTCTTTATGGAAACATGAACGAGTCGAGATATTTGGTGCAAGAAAAGAGAAAATAGAAAAATAGGCTGGACCTACCCGGGGTTCGTTCCCGATGAGTCGACTCAGCGGAATCCCTCGCCGAGGCCTGTTGAACAAAATAAACTCTCCGTTTTCTTGCTAACAAATGACTTCAACAAAAAAAGGGGGAAAAGGGGACGATCCGTTCTCCCCGACGCGACGCCGAGACCTTCAGTATCTTCGGGTGTCGTTGTCGTCTTTTTCTTTTTTTTTTGTTGTTGTTATATCACCTAAAACTCGTCCCTACTATCTTAGATTTCCTACAAAGAATGTTACTTAGATTTAGTTATAAACGTAAGGTATTATCGGAACCGCCGTCGAGTCGTAGCACACTCGCCGAAATATCTTTTCCACTGCAGGCGCAGGGCTGATGGCTGGGACTGCTTCCAACGAGGGGGGGGGGGGGGGGGTGGTACTCCTGCCCGAAGCTAGTAGCGGCGCGGTCCGACGTCGTTTGCGGACTCGCTAAAATTTGTCCTACACCCAAAAATCAGTGGTGAGACTCACTGGTGGAGGCCTGCCGCCTCTAGGGAAATTTTCCAAGGGAAAGATTTCACGGTCTCCTCGTGGTGGACACAAGCCTGGCGCGGCGAAGGCCGCTTGGTGTGGGAAAACGAAAGAAAACTGGCTTTTCCCTTTTTCGCTCCTTTCTGTCCAGGCAGGGCAAGGAAGGTAGAGTGGCCGCAGTAGTGCTAGGCAACAGCCCATTGGTTAATACTTTATCTTCTCCCACATGGCGGCGTAAAGATGAAAAGATTACTCGCTTAATCTCCGTCCCCCTTTGTGTGTGTTTATCGCCAGTGCCTGGGACAAGGCTAACCTGGCCGGTGGATTTGATCACTTTCTTTCTTTAGTCGTTGCACCTCTTTTAACTATGGCCGCCCTGCCCTCACACGTTTTCCTTGAGCCCCTCCGGCACGAAAAATGACCACCAGCAAAAAGGAAGTCCCGAGCGTCCGTCAGGGACGACCGAGGTGCTGTCGATGCTTGTGGCACTACCGCTGAGTTTATGATGAGGACATTCACGCCCAGTTGGCGCTGAGCATGTTCGGCAGAGAGGTACAGTCCGACCAGATACTTACTTAGTCGTCCGAATGATTTTTGGAATAAGTATTTGGGGAAGGGTATGGGTGAAGGGCGACCGTCACAATACCCTTAAATTATTTACACAAATACATTCAGAGCATATCGTCTAATTTTACATTCCATTTATTGCAAGTTAATTGTAATATTTTCTTAATTCTCTCCGCTAGGTCGTTACACGATGAAAGGAAAATTGATTTTAAAAAAGTTAGTTACGCCGTTCGACCTTTGTAGTGAACATTTCGTATTTTACCCAGGGACTGCGCACTTCACGGAAAATCGCTTATGCTCAGATAGTTTAAATAGAGTCGATATAAAATCGTTAAGGACGGAAATTAAGATTAAAAGATAAAATTTTATTAACGAGTGTATACCTAACACCAGAACTACCAGCACTCAAACGTGCAATTTCACTCATTTGTTGCGCCTTTAATGTAATGTACCTTCAAATTTGGCTTAATAATCATAAATTAAAAACGATTTCTGAATATGTCGTAGTTGTAAATCTAAATAAATGTTGGAATAAATCTCAAACTTTAACATTTAAAATTGTAAATCACTCAAGGAAGAAATTGAGTGCCGGTCATTTTGACCGGTCTTGGTAGTTCTAGTGCTAATGATGCTCCACGGTTATGTTAGTGTTTTTTTAAGAAATCCTAATTATTCTAGGGCATACCAGATGTTAGCTACAATCAAAATATCTTCGGTTTAGGGTATCATCGTCGCCATAAAGGAGTGAGGCGCGCATCCTTTCCAAGGTCGATTTTATTACCCCGCCTGCGCGCGACGCCTTTCTGCTGCAATTCCGTAAGGCCGCTAATTGTTAAGGTTTTTCCCAAGCTAACCAGGCAGCTACATCTTCTAATTCTAAATACGCAAATTCTTAATTACTCAAATTTCCTACATGACACATAAAACATAGGATTGCGAGGTGGCGTACGCAACAACATTTTAATGAGCATAAATTGTAATTACAATAATGGTACAAAACCACGATTTATTCCGAGTTTGTTTAAATTTACCGCTAGACTATTTAAAATAAATTAATTACATGCTAAAAACCCTACTCGAAAGGATGTATTATAGAAAGTCATTCTTTTAGGTGTATAGCAAGTATTTTGCTTTAGCTGCGTAATAAGAAAATTACGAAATATGATTAAAAAGACCCTGCTCTATTCCGGATTTTTTTCAATGTCCTTTTAAAGTAATTGTAATGGTTTGTTATTTTAGACTGCTAATACATATAGAAATTGTTTTTGTTAAACCTCTTAAAAAGCTCGACTTTTTGTTTAAGTATCTAATTTGCGTTCGCCAAATTCTTTACAATCTACATTTGAAGACGATCTAACCTCATGTGAATACCGCGAAAAAAATTTTATTTATCCAGGAACTTTTCGGTGCGAGATTATTTAAGATTTCTTAATAGGTTTTGTGGGAATTGCATTTTAGTGTACGGTTTGCAATGTTTAAAAGAAACTCCATGAAATAGAAAAGTGACCTCTAAAATGCATTTATGAACCCAAAACCGGCTCGTTCACGAAATGTTAAAATATTTTGCGGTAGTTGAATTCGCTGGACTAGATGCTCAGAAGCAGATGTAAGTTTCACATGACAACTGGGGCGATTTTTAGCAAAGACTCAAGAAAGCAAAACATAGAAAATTAGCTAGTTCTCCCTCCGAAAATTAGTATGGTTTTGCCTCGAGCTCTAAACATCGAAAGTCCTCTTGAGTCCTAACTAAGGGATATTCAGCACCAAGGTTCAAAACCTAATTGCACCGCGTCTACGCTATAATTGGGTTGTGATTCAAATAATGGGTAATTTTAATCTAAGACTACCACCTGTGTTAGCTTAGGGCGCGACTACAATTAGGTTTTGGCTGCTGAATATCCCTAATCAAGGTACCACACCGATTGTCCATGTTTAAAGCGCGATGCAAAACCTTGCTAATTTTTGGGTGTATCGTCCTTTTGAGTTATTGTTTAAAAGTGCTTCAGCTTTTCTGTGGAAACTTCTCTGCTGCCGAGCCATTCAATTTGCGGGAAAAATGCAAATAAAACGAAAGCGTTCTGATAAAATTAATCTTTATATTAATTGCACATGCCCAATAATGTACACATGTTTTTCTTTAAATAGTTTCGTATTCATTTCAATTACACTTTTTGTTTTCTTGTTATCGATTTATACAATTATCTTTGATTCATATACAATTCCACATTTATATAAAGTGACTTTTACTCGAAATAAATGAATAATCTCGTGCTGAATGGAAAACAGAACAGTCATGGTTCTAATTAACGTTCTTAATGTTCATAATTTCCCTTGTTTTAACGGTTGATAAATAGTCGTTTGACTTTACAAGTATAATTAAAATGATTTTCTTAGAAAAAGCATAGAAATAACCGTGAAGCATCATTAGCACCAGAATTACCAAGACCAGTCAAAATGAACGGCACTCAATTTCTTCCTTGAGTGATTTACAATTTTAAATGTTATAGTTTGAGATTTATGCCAACATTTATATAGATTATAGATAATTACGACATTTTAGAAATCGTTTTTAATTTATGATTATTAAGCCACATTTGAAGATACATTACATTAAAGGCGCAATAAATGAGTGAAATTCCACGTCTGAGTTCTGGTAGTTCTGGTGTTAGGTATATGTACACTCGTTAATCTACAAATTTTTAGTTTTTAATTTTAATTTACGTTCTTAACTGTTTTATATCTATTCTATATAAACTATTAGAGCATTAGTGATTTTCTGTGAAGCGCGCAGTCTCTGTGTAAAATACGAAGTGTTCACTACAAAGGTCGAATAGACTAACTAACTTTTTCAAAAATCCATTCTCACTTCATCGTTCAACGACTTAGCGGAGAGAATTAAGAATATATTTCAATTATTTTGCAATAAATGGAATGTAAAAGTAGGCGAAATGCTCTGAATGTATTTGTGTAAATAATTTAAGGGTATTCTAAATAAAATTAGCACTTATCCTTTAACTTTTTGCCTTTTCAAGTATTTTATTCTAAAATTATGAATGCAAGGGAAGAATTATTAATTAGTTCCTCTTATGAAAGTGGCTCGTCCCTCATATCATACGCAGAAAATAGTATCGAAGAGTAATTAAGAGTCCTAAACCCCTACTCCAGATGTCCGATTTTAGAAAATCAATTTTTTAGGCTTGTATTGCCTTGGCTGTGTAATCAGAAAATTAGCAGAAATGATAGAAAACCACAATTTATTTCGTGTTTTTTGCAATTTACCTTTAAAGTAATTAAACAGAACTTATTTTACACAAGTTACCTGATTCCAGCCCTATTTTTGAAAATTGATTTTTTAGGCTTCATTAAGTGAAAGCCGGACTCTTTTTAAAGGCGCTCATTCGAAACTAAGAAGAGTGTTCTAATTCGAAATATCAGAGCTACTTTTCAAAATCAGTCGATTTATATTTGAACTAAGCGGGAATCAAATTTTTAAAAAAAGAGTTACGTTTGGCAACGAATAACAATAGATCGGAATAATTGAAGATAATATGGAGATTAATGAAGGTACAATTCACCAAACCTTTTCATATAATTGCGGGTTTTTCAGCTAATTTGGAACTTGAAGCAACGCTGGGCTGTGTACAGGGGAAACGCATCCACGATACTCCTCTTCGTCAGCACCGAATCAATTCGGCTTGGGGCCTGGATAATGGGAAAACTTTTGTTCAAGCCACTTATCAATCGAAGCTTACTAGCTAAAAAATTACCCATTAGCAGGTCGCAGCCCAGTCCAGTCCGATTGTGGATGTTTAAAGCTAGGGACGAAATCATACTAATTTTCGGATGGAGACCTGGCTAACTCGGTATGTTTGTCCAGCTTTTCTGCGGAACTTCTTCTGCTGCTAAGTCATTGAATTTGCAAAATAATTCAAACGAAACAAGAGTGATCTGATAAAATTTATCATTTTATTAATTGCACATGTACAACATTAAAAACCTGTGTTTTTTAAATGCATATATTACTTTACGTTTATATAAATTTACTTTTACTCGAAGTAAATGAATAATCACGTGCTGAGTGGAAAACAGAACGGTCATCCTATTTACATAGTTTTTATTAACGTTCTTAATGTTCATAATGTGTCTTGTTTTAACGTTATCTTGAGTTTAGGAAAATCTCTAAGATTAGCTTGAATTCGTGTTTTAGTCATATCTAGTTAAACACTTAGTGGTAAAATCACACAGAGTTTGCGTAATTGCTATACATTTAAATAGAATAAGTGTTATTCAAAAGTATTGATCGTTTTTCTCCTCCTTTTTTATCGATCTCTTAGCAAATAATTTTCAATGGTAATTTTGTAATAATTGTAATATTTAAACTTGTATAAAGTATAAGTATAACTACATAAATTACAATTATAATACACAGCATTCACGGAAATGTCGAGAGCTCCAATGTCCACATTCGGTTCTAATTAAAAGAGCATAATCAAATTAGTTAAAAAAATCCAGCGTTCAATCTCCTTCAAGATATGTACCTTCTTCAAATTTCTGAAACAATAAATCGATTCCCAGGTAGTCTGTAAATCCCCTCATGATCGCGACCCTCCTGTTAAATAACTTGGATGCATTTGAGGAGAAAAATTGGAATGTTGTTTTTATCGAACTGCACAAATTCGGGAAGCCAGGACGTCGCTGACTCTAAGCTCTCACTGGTGCCCGAAAATCCCTTGCTGTTCTGCTTCGATCTCCTCTTCGTCTTCTTCACCACCTCCTTATCCAACTATGCTAATTTTTCTTCTTCCTTCCAGGTCTTTTGTTTTTACGCTTCAAATCCAGGAAATTATGGCGATCGTTTTCACCAGCGGTTTTGGATACCACCCCAAACTGCGGAATTATATTTTTTATTATTAATTAATTAAATTAGTTGAAGAAATTACAATAGGAGAGTTGCTATCGCGAGCTGATGAGGCGTCTCTGCTGGACTCTTCCTCCTCGACTTCAGCGAGCATCGAGGTAGCTAACTGCATAAAATTTAGTCGCAACTCATTTTGGCAGGTTCTCTTATCTTTTTCCATGGGTTTTAGTTTAGGCAGTGCAAGGGGATTCCTGGGGGACTTACAAAAGCACCAAACGGTGGCTGGACGGGGATTTCTGTACGTATATTTCGGATCCTCTTGTGGGGCTGGGGCTTCCGGTTCATCTTGTGCTAGCCCCTCGTCTGTCACTCCAATGGATTCGATTCGCTGTCCGATTCCGAGTATTCTTAAAACCGGAGTATTCTTTTAATTTTATTTTTTTGACGAGTCTACATGTTATCACGGCTAGTAAATAACTCCCTTAATTTCAAAAACACTTACTTTGTAAACGTCTTTCACTTGCGCATATTCTGCCAAATTGTTGTCGCAGTTCACTGTAAGGCATATAAAATGTTTTTTATATAAGTATGTATTACCTCTCCAAAATAAACACAATAAAATTATTCATTGGGTGGGATTTGAAGTTTGACCACGTCCGGTGGACGAATTTGAGCTGAAGTTGTTCCAGAATACGATCCATCGGCCGAGATGAAGAGGGCGTAGTACCAAACTTTTAAGGGAAATTTATTAATAAGAAAATGCGGAGGCAACTTGAAAATTTACGACAGCTACTTGGAAGAAGGTTTTAATTGCAATTTTAACAGAAGAACTTCAAATAACTTGTACACTCAGGAAGGGCCGATTACTTTGCGGCTGCAACGACTTCTGAGGGGATCCCAGCCGAAAACTTCAAGCCCGAAGCACACTCGCAACTAGATGTCGCTGCAAATGTACCGCCCGGCGGCCTGGAGAGTGAGAGTGAGCCTGGCGTAGTTGTGCATCTGCCGCTCTCGCGTTCGGTTTAGTGATGGCGGCCGAAATCAGTTTACCGGGAAAGGAAAGAGTGTCGATTCCTGGAGTGTTCGGACGAGCGGTGGTCAATGGTTCACTCGGGACATCCGGTGAACGCGAACAAAAGCTTTCCCGGCGGTGCCGCGGGACGAAGGTGTGTAGTGTGTGTATGCGTTTATTCCCGTGGCTGGAACTCGTCAGCGTCGCGCAAAAGCGCCGCCGCGCGATGACAGCGCAGGGAAGCCGGCTCCACAAGAGCAGGAGTTATTGGGGCCCCCTCCAGGGACTCCGCAAGCGAACTCAGGTGAGTAAGCTCGAACTTTTTCCAAATAAGTAGATCGGGCTGGGGCCCCCGAAGATGGCCATGGGAGCGCCCGAATATCGTTGTGCGGTGTCGGTGTCCGATGTCGGAGTCACGCTTTTCGCGTCGGGTTTTTCGCATAAAATAAATTAATTTCGAATCTTAAGATAAATTGCA
This sequence comes from Tolmerus cingulatus, assembly GCA_959613345.1. Classification (NCBI taxonomy): domain Eukaryota; kingdom Metazoa; phylum Arthropoda; class Insecta; order Diptera; family Asilidae; genus Tolmerus; species Tolmerus cingulatus. The sequence continues at coordinate 38,945,426 of OY390707.1, forward strand.
AAAAATCCCGAATAAATTGTGTTTTTGCAGCAGTTTTGCTAAGTTTCATATTGCGTTATTAGAGCAAAATGTACCTAAAAAATCGAATTTCTAAAATAGGGTTTCTAGAGTCGGGTTTTTGCGTCAACTAAGCTATTTTTAATTACTTTTAAAGCTATTTGCAAAACACCCGGAATACATTGTCTTTTTGTAGCATTTTTGCTAATTTTCATATTACGCAGCTAATGCAAAATGCACTTAAAAAATTGATTTCCTAAAATAGGTCTTCTGGAGTGGGGTTTTTGAATCAAGTAAGCTATTTTTAATTACTTTAAAAGGTAATTAAAAAATTTATTTTCTAAAGTAGGGTTTCTGGGGTGGAGCTTTTTGCGTCAAGTAAGCTATTTTTAAATACTTAAAAAAGTAATTGCAAAAAATCCGGAATAAATTGTGTTTTTGTAGCATTTTTCTAATTTTCATATTACGCATCTAATGCAAAATGCACCAAAAAAATTATTTTCTAAAATAGGGTTTCTGGAGTGGAGCTTTTTGCATCGAGTAAGCTATTTTTAAATACGTTAAAAGCTAATTGCAAAAAATCCGGAATAAATTGTGGTTTTGTAGCATTTTTGCTAAGTTTCATATTACGCAGTTAATGCAAAATGCACCTAAAAAATTTATTTTCTAAAATAGTGTTTCTGGGGTGGGGTTTTTTGCGTCGAGTAAGCTATTTTTAATTAGTTAAAAAGGTAATTGCAAAAAATCAGGAATGAATTGTATTTTTGTAGCATTTTTCTAATTTTCATATTACGCAGCTAATGCAAAATGCACCTAAAAAATCGATTTTCTAAAAGAGGGCTTCTGGAGTGGGGCTTTTTGCGCAAGTAAGCTATTTTTAATTACGTTAAAAGGTAATTGCAGAAAATCCGCAATAAATTGTGTTTTTGTAGCATTTTTGCTAATTTTCATATTACGCAGATAATGCAAAATGCACCTAAAAAATAGATTTTCTAAAATAGGGCTTCTGGAGTGGGGCTTTTTGCGTCAAGTAAGCTATTTGTAATTACGTTAAAAGGTAATTCCAAAAAGTCCGGAATAAATTGTGTTTTTGTAGCATTTTTGATAATTTTCATATTACACAGCTAACGCAAAATGCACCTAAAAAATCGATTTTCTAAAATAGGGCTTTTGGAGTGGGGTTTTTTGCGTCAAGTAAGCTATTTGTAATTACGTTAAAAGGTAATTGCAAAAAGTCCGGAATAAATTGTGTTTTTGTAGCATTTTTGCTAATTTTCATATTACGCAGCTAATGCAAACTGCACCTAAAAAATCGATTTTCTAAAATAGGGCTTCTGGAGTGGGGATTTTTGTGTCAAGTAAGCTATTTGTAATTACGTTAAAAGGTAATTGCAAAAAGTCCGGAATAAATTGTGTTTTTGTAGCATTTTTGCTAAGTTTCATATTACACAGTTAACGTAAAATGCATCTAAAAAATCGATTATCTAAAATAGGGCTTCTGGAGTGGGGCTTTTTACGTCAAGTAAGCTATTTGTAATTACGTTAAAAGGTAATTGCAAAAAGTCCGGAATAAATTGTGTTTTTGTAGCATTTTTGCTAATTTTCACATTACGCAGCTAATGCAAAATGCACCTAAAAAATCGATTTTCTAAAATAGGGCTTCTGGAATGGGGCTTTTTGCGTCAAGTAAGCTATTTGTAATTACGTTAAAAGGTAATTGCAAAAAGTCCGGAATAAATTGTGTTTTTGTAGCATTTTTGCTAATTTTCATATTACGCAGCTAATGCAAAATGCACCTAAAAAATAGATTTTCTAAAATAGGGCTTCTGGAGTGGGGCTTTTTGCGTCAAGTAAGCTATTTGTAATTACGTTAAAAGGTAATTGCAAAAAGTCCGGAATAAATTGTGTTTTTGTAGCATTTTTGCTAAGTTTCATATTACGCAGCTAATGCAAACTGCACCTAAAAAATCGATTTTCTAAAATAGGGCTTCTGGAGTGGGGCTTTTTGCGTCAAGTAAGCTATTTGTAATTACGTTAAAAGGTAATTGCAAAAAGTCCGGAATAAATTGTGTTTTTGTAGCATTTTTGCTAAGTTTCATATTACACAGTTAACGTAAAATGCATCTAAAAAATCGATTATCTAAAATAGGGCTTCTGGAGTGGGGCTTTTTACGTCAAGTAAGCTATTTGTAATTACGTTAAAAGGTAATTGCAAAAAGTCCGGAATAAATTGTGTTTTTGTAGCATTTTTGCTAATTTTCACATTACGCAGCTAATGCAAAATGCACCTAAAAAATCGATTTTCTAAAATAGGGCTTCTGGAGTGGGGCTTTTTGCGCAAGTAAGCTATTTTTAATTACGTTAAAAGGTAATTGCAGAAAATCCGCAATAAATTGTGTTTTTGTAGCATTTTTGCTAATTTTCATATTACACAGCTAATGCAAAATGTACCTAAAAAATCGATTTTCTGAAATAGGGTTTCTGAAGTGGGGTTTTTTGAGTCAAGTAAACTATTTTTAACTACTTGAAAAGGTTATTGCAAAAAATCCGTAATAAATTGTGCTTTTGTAGCAGTTTTGCTAATTTTCATATTACGCAGCTAATGCATAATGTACCTAACTGCCTCCGCGACGTTTTTCCGCAGGGTCTCATCTGGAGGGGGCCCCTCATGATAGTGGGCCATATACGAGGATGCCAGCCAGATGCTGTCCGATCCAAGTTCTACCATAACCAACACCGTATCCCTCTCACTGAAATGTTTTAGGATAAAGGCATTGTATTTGGTGCTCACTAAAATGCAGTTTCTAGGTTAACGTACTCCCTTTGTGTATAAGTTGCTGCATCCCTTTAGGTTAATTCCGCAAACCCGGTCTCCAATGACCCATGGTTCTTGGACGAGAACAACATAAAGTAGAGAGAAGATAAAACACACGTCCGTTCAAGTCAAGAGTTTAATCCAGAAGAAGTAAGAAAAGGAACTGTATACAAAAAAAATTCATATGTACTTCCAACACACGGTGTTGCCAATGTCCAGCATAGCCTCCCTCAACACAGTGTGTGTAGAAAAATGCTTATATATTTAAGCTCAAATTATTTTAGGCCTAAACCTTCAACACAAAATGTATGCTTATTAAATGGTAGTAATTTTGTTAACACATCTGCGAACATTTGTTTACTTTCTAAAAATTCCATATTAATAAATCCTTTTCTAAATAAGTCTCTCAGAAAATGAATCTTAATGTCCACATGTTTGATTTTTACACTTACATTTTCGTTTTTGTTCGCATGTTGAGCACTTTGATTTTCATTAAAAATAGTTTTACTCCCGTTGGTTAGCTCCGTCACCCCAAGTTTCTCTGCCAGATTTCGAAGGAAAACGACGTCTTTAGTCGCTTGAGATATAGCTGCATATTCGGCTTCTGTTGAACTGAGGGCCACAGTGTTTTGTTTCTTTGAAGACCATGACACGAAGCCACTCCCAAGATATAGTGCATATCCTGTATAGGACCACCCGTCAGTTAGTTCGCCCCCCCAGTCCGCGTGAACGAAACATGACAAGCTCAAGGGTCCTTTCTCGTACCTTATTTGAAGGCTGGATGTTGCGCACAAGTTGTAAATTTGGTCCCAGGATCCAGCGGAGTCTTTGTCGGTCGACAATTAGTAATGCCAAAACCCTGTAATATAACATTTAAGTTTCTTTCTTGGCACAAAGAGATAGAGCCCCGATCAGAATCACGATGAATCTTTATTCCCAAATAATGTTCCACAGCCCCGCAGTCGTCCATCTTCAATTCCTTACCTATCTCAACTTTGACGTAATTCATATTCTCGTCACTCACGCAAGTGATGATGATGTGGTAAACGTAAATTGCCAGAATAATCAACCCCTCACATCTCTTCATTGTATAGAGACAGTTGTCTGTTTGACATCTTTGAAACCCAATTTTGCACAAGATTTCATTTAGCTTTTAATACCACACCTTGCTAGTTTGCTTCAGACCATAAATATATTTGTTTAATTTACATACCTTATTGCTATTTTCAGGATCGATAAAACCTTCTGGTTGCTTCATATATACAGTTTCTTTTAGTTCTCCATGCAAAAATGCTGACGTAATGTCCACATGATGAACCAGGAACCCCCTTTCCACAGCTAAAGCCAAAATAAATGTCACTGATGTTGTTTTGACGACTGGAGAAGATGTCCCGAAATAGTCAATCCAATTTTGCGGAGCATAACCCTGAGCAACAAGTCTTGCCTTGTGCTTAATTATTCTTCCTGAAGTATCTCTTTTCATGGTGAAGACCCACTTACATCCGATTGCTCGTTTCCCTTGACGAAGGTCTTCTAGTAACCATGTCTGATTCTCCATGATCACTTGGTACTCTAGATCCATTGCGTGCCTCCATCTATCTGACTCGGAATGGTGTGTTGCTTCTACATATGTTCTTGGAAGATTGTAACTTTGATTTTGACTAGCAAGATTTGCGGCTTGGAAATCCTTTTTCGGACGACCAGGTTTTCCTGTCCTTATTATTTTTGGACGACCCTTGCCTCGCTTCCTTATATTTTCCGCCGCATCAATTCTCTCGCTGTCTTTCTCATTGCTGGAGTCTTCTTCATCGCTCAATTCTTTTCGTGGAGTTCGAAAGTCATTTTCGCTGCTACTATCACCTTCAGATTCTGATACTTCAATTTCTTTAATTGCCTCTATCGAAGAATCGTCATTCTTTTCATGTGTTGCAGGTTGCATAAAATCATGACTGCAGTAGTCATTCTCATTATGATTGCTACAATTACTTTTATTATCTTCAAAGAATTCGACGTCCGTACTTACAATCGTTGTCCTACACTTTAGGTCAAACATTCTATAGGCCTTGCTTCCTTATGAGTATCCAACTAGGATTAGTTCCTCTCCACGAGCTGCGAATTTTGAATTTCTTTCGCCCTTCTTCAAAGCAATCTCCCTATATCCAAAGACGCGGATATGCCTTACACTTCGACTCATTTTTCGTTTTCAGAAAAAATACGAAAGCCTTCCTGGAGTAATCATCAATAAAAGTAACAAAATAATAGGCCCCTCCATACGACCTTGTTCGCATTGGGCCACAACATCTGAATGAACGAGATCCAGTATGCCGTCCGATAAACGTGTGGAGCAGCTCTTGAACGGTTTTGCGGTAATTTTACTTTTAACGCATATTTCGCATTTAGGATTATCAGGGGGTTTCTTAAAATTAACGCCGCTTACCATTCCATCACTCTGAAGTTGCGCCAAACTTCGTGAACTAAGATGACCGTACCTTCTGCGCCAACAGTCGAACCGTTCACTTTCAGCAGTGAAGACCTTTTCGATGACTAGTTTAACCAGATGAGCAACAAACAAACCATCTCGCCGTTCAGCCTTAAGCAATTTTCTACCGTCGGTCTGCTCTACAGTGGCATCACTATTCCGAAAATTCACTATATATCCCACTTCAATTATTTTTGACACTGACAGGAGGTTTGCTTTCATCTCAGGTACGAGTAATACATTTTTTTTCCTCCTCCGAACGGTACCCTCACCTTGTCGTGGTGGAGGAGCTTGCGCGCGTCGATGATTGACTGAGCTATGTCGACGGCAGCAGGGCGCTGCCGGCAGGGTTTCCCATGCCGAACAGGTCAGTCTTGAGGCGTCAGACGAAGAAAGGTCACTACCAACCAACTAACCATGGAAGGCAAGCCTTTGGATTTGCATTCTGCACGAGGTAACCAGCCTGCTGCTGGGAATCCTCCCGCTCAAGGAGCGGCCGGGGCAAGGAATGTGCAGGTACCACTTCCATGCACTGCCGAGGTGGTGAGTCCAGGCCAAGGAGGAAGCCCTGTACTGGACTCCGACGATAGAATGTCGCAAGATGGACTATCATTGATTGGCACATTGACACAGTCAATGGAGAGCCTACTCCTGGAACAGGAAAGGATCGGAAATCAGTCCGCTGCGACTACGGTTAATCCTGATCCCGCCACGGACAAGAACGCCCCCCTTCAGCCAATATCGAAAAAGCTGAGGGGTTGTCCAAACGACAGCTGCGACGGCCGAGGAGTAAAGGGAATAGAACTAAGGCTAAGGAAGCGAAAGCCGACTTTGTCAAGGGCTCTATCTCTTGCTCCTCGACTCCGGTGCCAGCTGCCGCCAAGAGAGGTAGGTCGGAGGAGGACTCGTCCACTCCGACCACCTCGACTGGTGGAAGTTGCGCTGGAGCATCCAGCAAGAAGCCCACGCAGCTCGTGAGCAAAAATAAACGGAGGAAAGTCGCTAAGACCGGTCTCCCAAAAATTTGCTCACCGGACGAGGCAAAGGGGAAACCGATCCTCGTTCCGAGTCGTTAGAAGGTGCGGCTCCGTCGGGTTCAAAGGCAACGGCCGGGGCAGGGGGAAAAAGCTTCGCTGAAGCTGCTTCCCAAGCTCTGGTTGTTGTAATTTAATCCGACAACCCACAAAGAGAAATGTCGCAACGACATGTAACCTTTGTGAAAGACCACATTTGGAAGCTTCTGGGAGAAACCAAAGAGGCGCCCAGGTTTGAGGGAATGGTGTTTCGTGACGGAACGCTAAAAGTTCAATGCACGAATGAACACTCTCTTGAATGGCTGCTTTCAAATGTGGCAAAATTTCCAGCCTTGGACGGCATAAAATTTTCTGCTAAAAGCGGTAGCGACATGCTTAAGCTGGTTCGGGCAGTAGTTTGGATCCCGGGCCCTCGCAAGGCGCCTGGTGAAATCTTTGCCCGGCTACATAACCAGAACCCGGGACTGGATACTAAGTACTGGCGTATTCGTGCGTTCAGTAGCAAGAGGAAGAACCCCGGTGATCCGGAAGGCTTCACTCTTGCTCTGGGCGTGGACACGGAGTCGTTAAAAGTCCTGGAGTCTGTTTATGGGGTCAGTCCCCATTTCGGTTTTGGAAGGGTGAAATTTCACGTTTCCAGAAAATAAATGCGGACAACGAGTGAAATGCGGAGCAGTCGACGCCATGTCCACTGACTTGAATATCACTCAAATAAATCTGCAGCACAGTAAATCGGCCACTGCTATTCTCAGTGGAAGATTAAGTAAACTGCAGACAGTCCCCCAAATAGCATTAATATAGGAACCATGGATATGCAGAAAGCGTATCTGTGGTCTCAGTGTGATCAACTGGGGGCAACTCTTTCAATTCGAAAAAACGGAAAGACCGCGAGCGTGCGTATTCGTTTCTAACACAAGTAAAGCCACGATGTTAAGACAATATTGCAGTCAAGACGTCGTAGCAGTGAAAGTATCCTACAAGATTTCTGGGGCTAGGCAAGAGGCCATTATTGTCCCAGCCTATTTACCCTATGAATCCATCAGTCCACCTCCCTCGCGTTAACTTATGGAAATTGTAAGATGCACAGAATCTAATAATTTAGGTCTGGTGATTGGATGTGATGCCAATGCCCAGCACACCATATGGGGTAGCAGTAAATGCAACCATAGAGGTGTAAAATTATTAGACTTCGTTCTGTCGCACGATCTCGTGGTTAACAATGTGAGCAATGATCCAAACTTTGTCACGAGTAGGCGACAGGAGGTAATAGACCTGACACTGACCAATAGGAAGATGTCCAATTTCATTACCAACTGGCGAGTCCCAGATGAGGAGTCACTCTCGGACCACAGATACCTAAATTACAGAATAGCCATTGATGATATACTCATCCCGGCTGGACGTAGTCCAAGGAAAACTGACTGGGACAGGTACAAACAGATTCTCTCGGTGAAAGAAATCTATGTACCCAAGCTCCGCTCAACCAAAGACATTGAGGAAGAGACTCAGAAACTGAGTCGGACCTTGACAGATTCTTTTGAGAGAGCTTGTCCGGTTAGGAAGTGCCGAAGTGGCAAAAGCGTCCCCTGGTGGAACAATGATCTTTCTAGGCTTAGGAGGAAAACCAGGAAGCTTCCAAATAGAGCTTTAAAAACTCAAAAGAAGACGACTGGACAGCCTATCGAACCTTGCAGCGCGAGTATAAGTACGAGATAAGGACTTCCAAGGTCTTGTCTTATAGAAGATACTGTGAGGAATTGAGAGGCATGAGGGAATCAGCTAGGCTGTATAAAGTCTTTGAAAAAGACAATACAGCCAAACTTAACTCCCTCCGCAAACCTGACAGCGGATATACGGGTTCCAAACAGAAAGCTTTCGAAATCCTGGTTCAAACCTACTTTCCAGGCAGTCATAAGATTCAAACGAATCAGAGTCTAGTAGGATCTCCAGAAAGGGTAACCATCACTGGACGGGACAGATACATAGAATCCAAAGTTGTGACGGAGGAGAAGATTGAATATGCTTTGTCCTCCTTCGAAAACTACAAGACCCCAGGTCTGGATGGTATATATCCGACTATGCTAAAAGCAGGAGCTCACCCCCTAGTTTCAGCACTAAACAAGATACTTAGGGCCTGTTTAACCTGGGGTTACATACCAACTGCGTGGCGTAAGGTCAGAGTGGTCTTTATTCCTCAACCAGGCAGGGAAGACTATGCTCTGGCAAAAAGTTTCAGACCAATCAGCTTGACATCGTTCCTGCTGAAATGTCTGGAACGGCTGGTGGAAAAATACATCAGAGGTGAAACGTTGCGAAGGCGTCCCCTTAATGAACACCAGCATGCCTATAGGAGTGGTAGATCCTGCGAGTCCGCATTGCATGATCTAGTCACAAAGATAGAAAGGGCTTCGGATGAGGGGCTCTACGCTCTTGGGGTTTTTGTTGACATTGAGGGGGCCTTCGATAATGCTGCGTTCCCATAGATGTGTAACGCTGCCACCGAGTATGGGGTAGATAACGTGCTTATTAGATGGATCTACTATGCTATCACAGAGGCTACTTTTCGCGGAATGCGGCACCGATACGGTAATGAAAGTAGACAAAGGCTGCCCACAAGGAGGAGTACTCTCACCGTTACTGTGGTACTTCTTAGTAGACTCACTTTTAGACGAACTACAAAGTCCAAATATGCACATACAGGCATACGCTGACGATGTGTGTGCACTTGTTTGTGGTGACTCGCTTAGGGTTGTCTGCAGTAAGATGCAGAAAACCCTAGACAAGATCCAGAACTGGTGCGAGAGACAAGGCTTATCAGTGAATCCTTTGAAAACAGCACCTGTGTTGTTTACTAGGAAAAGGAAACTCGTTAACCTTAAGCTCCCAACTTTGAAAGGTGTAACCATTCAACTCTCCAAAGAAGTGAAATATCTAGGGGTAACTTTGGACAGTAAACTGACTTGGAAGACTCATGTCGAACACAAAGCATCTCGAGCATTGAATGCCTTCCGGCAATGCAGAAGAGCTTTTGGGAAGACATGGGGTCTAAATCCCGCTATTGTGCACTGGATGTCAATACATAGCTATAATTAGGCCCATCATTGCATATGCATCAGTAGTCTGGTGGAGTAGAACGGAGTTAAAAACTACCTGTTCTATTCTCAACAGAGTACAGAGGGAGGTCGGCATAGGGATAACGGGAGCATTTAGCTCGACCCCTAGTGCGGCCCTCAACGCAATGCTTAATTTGCGGCCCCTGGAACGTGCAATCCAGGAAGAGGCAATGAAAGCTATATGTCGACTAAGAAAGTGTGGACTATGGCATGATGAACATGCTATCGGACAAGGCGTCTAATCCCGAAGGCTAGAAGAGCATGGCGCTCCCCTTAACTTGCCGACGGACGATGTGATGCATATTACCATGTTCGGAACAAGATTTCAGATGAGTCTTGCGGCAAAGGATAAATGGGATGATCCCAACACCTTGCTGAATGGATTAACTGACGTCTTCTATACAGACGGATCGAAAACCTTAACAGGCACGGGCGCTGGATGGTATTTGAACGAAACAGTCAAATACAGTATATTACTCGGTACAAGCGCAACGGTTTTTCAAGCCGAAGTGTTTGCCATTCTCGAAGTGGCTTAACTGGATAATTGCCTATAGGTGGAAGAGTAAAAGGATTGGCATCTGCAGCGACAGTGAGGCGGCTCTTGTCACCCTACTTAACCCCACCACCACGTCAAGGATTCTCCAAGTATGTAAGAAAAGACTTAACTCTGCTGCCAAGCACAACCAGGTCCATCTTATATGGGTCCCCGGTCACCAGGGAATCGATGGTAATGTGGCCTCTGACGCTTTAGCGAAGGAGGGCGCAAACTGTCCCCCTATGGGACCGGAGCCCATCATTGGTGTTAGCCCCACAGTGTTGAAAAACTGGATAACTAGATCCATGGATTCAATACATGGTCAAAGATGGTCCAGTATGTCAACCTGTAAATTCACCAAATAGTTCATTAGCCGGCCGGAAGTAACACTGCAAAACTCCTACTTAACTTAGGTAAGATGGATTGCAGATCGCTGGTAGGTACGGTTACGGGACATAACACATGCGGTAAGCATATGAATACCCTAGGGATCATTAGCGACCCAACGTGTCCTACGTGTGGGGAGGACGAGGACAGCACGGAGCACTTCCTCTGTAACTGTCCGGCCTTCTCCCGTGCGCGCATGACAGCGTTCGGCGCTGATGTAATGAGAATGGAGGACTTCAATTCTCAATCCCTATCTGATGTTCTTAGTTTCGTAAAGACGACTAAAAAGTTCGGATAGGGCTGGGGACGAGTGCAATGGACCGTGGTCTGAGCGTTTGAGGCAATCGCCTCCCCCTTTACCTCACTATTAATACATTTTTCAGTTTAATGTTGGCGAAACTTGTTTCGAGTTCTACCACTCCTGACCCGCACGATACAACTACCTCACCATTTGCAATGGTAACATTTTGATTCAGGTCCTCGGTAAATTCTATAAATGCATCTCTGTCCCAACACATGTGCGCTGTCGCACCACTGTCCATGTAGCATTCTTCTTTATTCAAGGAATTACAGGTCACATTAACCGACGCGCTAAATGCACCCATAACCTTAGTGTTCGAGCAGTTTTTCCTGATGTGTTTATTAACTTTTCCGCATTGTGCCGCAAAGTGCCCTGACTTACCGCATTTTAAGCACTTCCAGTCCTTACGACGATTGGCAATTTTCTGGTTCACTGCGAGTACTCTTTCCGATGACAATAATACGTTCTCCCCTTTTTCCTCCATACGTTGACTTTCCTGAAGAATTCTGACCTTAAGTTTACCCATCGTTGGAAGATTATCGTGACTCTCGATAGCTACAACTAGCTTGTCAAAATTTTCAGGCAAACTACTTAACAAAAGAACTGATAACAGCTCATCGGGAATTGAAAATTGAATCTCACGCAAGTCATCCACAAGCTGGTAAAAGTCCTGAATTTGATCGGGAATCTTCCGCTCTTGCTGGAATTTGAAACGGATTAGCTGCTTTAGAAGTGAAACTTACCTTGCCGGCCCTTGCGGATTGTATATGTCGCACAATTTGTCCCACGCCGCAGTCTTGCAGTACTTGATGTGAATCAACTCAAAAGGCTTTACCCCAAGATTTATAGCTGCCAGAGCTTTTGCGTCCTTTTCCTCCCAGTTTTGGATTTCTTGCTCTTGCTGTGAACTTTTAGGCTCGCTCGCTTCTGGACGTATAATTTTACCACTGATATAATTCCAGTAGTCCAGCTGGATTAACACACTTTTCATCTGCCGCGCCCACGTGTGATAATTGGGGCCATTTAACCTCTCAATAGTTGTCAAGGCGTTACTGATCATTTTAGTGGATCTTTTCACCACGATAAAACCCAAACTCTTTAATTTTCACTTTCATCTCACCACGTGACCTGGGCCCATAACCAATGTAAGGGTAAAGTAGAGAGAAGAAAAAACACACATCCGTTCAAGTCAAGAGTTTAATCCAGAAGAAGTAAGAAAAATAACTGTACAAAAAAACTTCATATGTAATTTCAACACACGGTGTTGCCAATGTCCAACAAAAGTAATTACAAATAGCTTACTTGACGCAAAAAATCCCACTCCAGAAGACCTATTTTAGGAAATCGATTTTTTAGGTGCATTTTGCATTAGCTGCCTAATAAGAAAATTACTAAAAATGGTAAAAATCGTCAATTTATTTCGGATTCTTTGCAGTTTACCGTTAGAGTTTTTCAGAATACTTTACGCACAATACTAGACTTACAAAGCTCTCTTTTAGAAAATACATTTTTTAGGTTTATATGTAGCAATTATTTTTTGTCTTAGCTGCGTAATATGAAATTTACTAAAAATGGTAAAAAACGCCGACTTATTTGGGATTTTTTGCAATTTACCGTTAGAGTATCTAAGAATAATTTTTGTTTACGTAAAAAACCCCGCTCAGAGAGCTCTTTTTTAGAAAATCATTTTTTTATTTGGGTAGCAAGTGTTTTGCCTTAGCTGCGTGATAAGAAAATTACTAAAAACAGTAAAAAACGCCGACTTATATCGGATTTTTTTGCAATTTACCGTTAGAGTATTTAAGAATAATTTATTTTACACAAAAAAACCGACTCAGAAAGCTCTATTTTAGATAATCATTTATTTAGGTTTACAGCAAGTATTTTGCCTTAGCTGCGTAATTAGAAAATTACTAAAAGTGCTACAAAACGCCGATTTATTTCGGATTTTTTACAATTTGCCGTTAGTGTATTTAAGAATAATTTATTTTACGCAAAAAACCCGACTCAAAAAGCTCTCTTTTAAAAAATCCTTTTTTTAGGTGTGTACCAAGTATTTTGCCTTAGCTGAGTAATAAGAAAAGTACTAAAAATGTTAAAAAAGGTAAATTTATTTCGGATTTGTGCAATTTCTGGTTAGAATATTTAAGAATAATTTCTTTTACGTTAAAAAGCCGACTCAAAGAGCTCCCTTTTAGAAAATCATTTGTTTAGGTGTCTAACAAGTGCTTTGCCTTAGCTGCGTAATAAGAAAATTACTCAAAATGGTAAAAAACGGCGATTTATTTCGGATTTTTTACAATTTACCGTTAGAGTATTTAAGAATAATTTATTTGACGCTATAAACTCCACTCAAAAAGCTGTCTTTTAGAAAATCATTTTTTTGGTGTGTATCAAGTATTTTGCGTTAGCTACGTGATAAGATAATTACTAAAAATTGTAAAAACGTCACTTTATTTCGGATTTTTTGCAATTTACAGTTAGAGTACTTAAGAGTAATTTATTTTATGCAAAAACCCGACTCAAAGAGCTCTCTTTTAGGTAATTATTTTTTAGGTGTATAGCAAGTATTTTGCCTTAGCTGCGTAATAAGAAAATTACTAAAAATGGTAAAAAACGTCAATTTATTTCGGATTTTTTGCAATTTACTGTTAGAATATTTAAGAATAATTTATTTGACGCAAAAAACCCGACTCAAAAAGATCTCTTTTAAAAAATCATTTAGTTATGTTTATAGCTAGTATTTTGGCTTAGGTGTGCAATAAGAATATTACTAAAAATGGCGAAAAATGCCGATTATTTTGGCTTTTTTGCAATTTACCGTTAGATTATTTAATAATAATTTATTTTTCATAAAAAACCCGACTCAAAAAGCTCTCTTTTAGGAAATCATTTATTACCTAATTAATTAATTAGTTAATTAATTTCGGATTTTTTCCAATTTAACGTTAGAATATTTAAGAATAATTTATTTTATGCAAAAAAGCCGACTCAAAAAGCTTTATTTTAGAAAATCATTTAGTTAGGTTTATAGTAAGTATTTTGCCTTTACTGCGTAATAAGAAAATTACTATAAATGGTAAACAACGACAATTTATTTCGGAATTTTTGCAATTTACCGTTAGACTGTTTAAGAATAATTTATTTGACGCAAAAAAATCGACTCAAAATGCTCTATTTTAGAAAATCATTTATTAACTAATTAATTAATTAAGTAATTAATTTCGGATTTTTTGCAATTTACCGTTAGAGTATTTAAGAATAATTTCTTAAACGTAAGAAACCCGACTCAAACAGCACCGTTTTAGAAAATTATTTGTTTAGGTGTATAGAAAGTATTTTGTCTTAGCTGCGTAATAAGAAAATTACTAAAAATGGTTAAAAACGCTCATTTATTTCGGGTTCTTTGCATTTTACAGTTAGAGTATTTAACAATAATTTATTTTACGCAAAAAGCCCGACTCATAAAGCTTAATTTTAGAAAATCAGTTTTTTAGGTTTATAACAAGTATTTTGCCCTAGCTACGTAATAAGAAAAGTACTAAAAATGGTAGAAAACGCCGATTTATTTCGGTTTTTTTTTGTCAATTTACCTTTAGAGTATTTATGAGTAATTTATTTTGCTCAAAAAACCCAACTCACAGAGCTTAATTTTAGAATATCAGTGTTTTAGTTGTATCTACACTAATATTAACATATAAAGAGGAAAGATTTAATTGTTTGTTTGTATTGTTTAGGCTCCGAAACTACTGGGCCGATTTAAAAAATTGTTTTACCTTTGGAAATCGACATTATCCCTGATGAACATAGGCCACATTTTATTCGCGAGTATGAAAATAGCGGACCCAAGATCGCGGCCACAAATTGAAAATATTAAGCGATTATCATGAAGCTTGGTAGTTGGATGCTTTTGGATGTCCTTATTGCGAGTCTATATTCAAAATTCGGAAATTCAAAATGGCGGATTCAATATGGTGACTAAAATTTGTGAACCCAGGTTTTACCATCTCGCCTAAACGATGGATCCAATCATTTTTAATATTTGGATAAAGATACTACATGTTCTGGCCCAACATATATGCTTCTTTTTATTCATGATTTTAAAATGGCGGATCCACGATGCTCATAAATTGAAATTATCAAGCGATTTCCATGAGATTTGGTATTTGGAGGTTGTTGGATATCGTAATTGCGAATCTGCTTTCGAAATTTGGAAATTGAAAATGGCGGATTCAATATGGCGTCTAAAATTTTTGAACGCCGGATTAAACAAGGTACAACCCATCACGTCTAAACGCTGGTCCTAATCATTTTCATTTTTTGGATAAAGGTACAACATGTTCCGGTCTAACCTACGGGCTTCTTTTTGTTCATGATTTTAAAAATATCAAGCAATTTTCATCAGATTTGGTATTTGGAGGTTGTTGGATGCCACTATTGGGAATCTATGTTCGATTTTTTCTAGTTGGCAAATTCAATATGGGTGACTTTAATTTTCGAACTTCAACGAATTTAAATGAAAATTTGAATCTGCTATGAATATTTTAAGAGCATTTCGAACATACTATAGAATTTTGGAAATTCAAAATGGCGGACTCAAGAACGCGGCCGCAAATGAAAAATATCATGTGATTGCCATGAAAGTTGGTATTTGGGGGGCTTTGGATCGTCTTATGTCGAATCTACGTTCGAAGTTTGAATTTGTGGAACTTCAAAAAATGTAAGTGAAAATTAGTACTATGGATATTATGAGGCCATTAATGTCGGATGATGTACTATATACGTATGTATGTTTATAAAAATTGAAGGTTTGTTTCTTTGTTTGTTCGTTTATTTTGTCCGATTAGTTTCATTTTTTGGGTGAAGGTTCTACATATTTCGGCCCCATATACTTTTTCGGAAATTTTAAAATGGCGAGCCCAAGGTGGCGGCCAAAAATTGAAAATATCAAGGGATTGGTATTAAAATAGGGTATTTGGGGGTTCTTAGGTGTCCTTATTGCGAATCTATGTTTGAATTTTGAAAATCAAAATTTCGGATTCAATATGGCGATCAAAATTGTTGTACAGCGAGTGAAACCAGGTAACCCATCACGCCTAAACGCTGGATCCGATCATATTCATTTTTTAAGTAAAGGTAATACATATTCCAGTCCAACGTATAGGTTACTAATGTTGAGAGTTGGAAAATGGCGCATCCAAGTTGGCACACTAAAATTGAAAATATCAAGGGATTGGCAGGAAAATTGGTATTTTGGGGGTTTTTAGTTGCCCTTATTGTGGATCTATGTACAAAATTTGAGAATTAAGATGACGAACCCAATATGGAGCGCGGCCAAAATATTCGTACACCGGGTGAAACCGGGTAACCCAGCTATACTTGATATACAATTCAAAAAACAAATACTTCCTATAAACCTAAAACAATGTTTTTCTACAATTGAGCTTTGTGAATTGGGTTTCTTGCGTAAAATAAATAACTCTTAAATACTCTGATGGTAAAATGCAAAAAATCCGAAATAAATTGGCGTTTTTTCCCATTTTTAGTAATTTTCTTATTACGCAGCTAAGTCAAAATACTTCCTATACACCTAAAAAAAATTATTTTCTAAAATAGACCATTTTGAATCGTAGTTTTTGCATAAAGTAATTAACTCTTAAATACTCTAACGGTAAATTGCAAAAAGCCCAAAGTAAATAGGCGTTCCTTACCATTTTTAGTAATTTTCTTATTACGCAGCTAAAGAAATGTTTTTCTAAAATAGAGGCTTGTGAGTACGATTTTTTGCGTAAAATAAATACCTCTTAAATACTCTAACGGTCAATTGCAAAAAACCCGCAATAAATTGGCGTCTTTTCCCATTTTTAGAAATTTGCTTGTTAGGCAGCTAAGTCAAAATATTTCCTATACACCTAAAAGAACTATTTTCTAAAATAGAGCTTTGTGAGTCGCGTGTTTTGCTTAAAATAAATAATTCTTAAATACGCTAACGGTAAGTGGCAAAAAACCAAAAATAAAAAGGCGTTTTTTACCACTTTAAGTAATTTTCGTACTACGCAGCTAAGTCAAAGTACTTCCTATAGTTACTCCTAAAAAAATGATTTTCTAAAATAGACCTTTTTAAGTGGGGGTTTTTGCAGAAAATAAATATCTCTTAAATACTCTAACGGTAAATTTAAAAAAAAACCGAAATAAATTGGCGTTTTTTAACATTTTCAGTAATTTTCTTATTATGCAGCTATGGCAAAATACTTGCTATAGGGGTGAAGGGGCATGAACGAGCCAAGTTTTGAAAGAGCCACTTGCATTATTTCGGTAGTTTGGAACGGATTTATTTGGGGATTTTATTTTTAAGTGGCGAAACTGATTTCTCGTCACCCACAAAACTATGAGAGTCCGCCGAAACCAACGGACGCCGGTGCATTCGCAGAAGAAAATAATTTGAATTTTATTTTTATAAAATTACATTTTTGTATGGAAATCGTTTAGTATGTCAAATGTAAAATTACATTGGTGTGTAAACGAATTCCCTTGGGAGTGTAAAATTAATTTTTGAATGTGATTTTACATCTCCAAATTTAAACTGCAAATATCTACTTCGCGACTTTCTTTATTGGGAATAACAGCGTGTGTGATGTCCTTGCTGCCCACTGCCCACCAGCAATTTATAATATGAGAAAGCACCCGGTGTTGATGCTCGCTAACATCATGCAACACTCTGAACAGCGACGATAATGAAATCACTTCCTCCTAGCTTCTCGATATCGTTTCCCGCCTCAACATCTTCATCGAGGGGTAAACATATTAAAAGAGGAAATAAATAGCAATAAGGAAGCAAAATAATAGGAAGTGGGAATTGAATACCATATGTATAATAGAAAATATGTAAAACCTTACAACAAACTTACATATAAATATGTAATAAGATAAGAAAATAATAACAAGAAATGTTTCATAATTTTAAACTAGATTTAGATGTTAAGATCGGAATACTGAGTTTTAAATTTTACATAATTATAAATGAATTAAATTAGAGAGACCCTACGGAAACCAGAAAGTAGAGAGTAAAAAATAATCAACTGACTAATCGAATAAGGAAAACCGTTGAACTAAAAATTTAAAAATAGCTTATTTGTATGAAATAGATTTAGCTTAATAAGCGCCATATTGGACTGGCACCTGACTACCTAATTATGGTAAGGTAGGAGTTGAGTTGCCGTTCTATTGTATATCTAATTCATATCATAACATATCATATACTTTCAATAAAATAATTTTACTTTATTAATCTATTTCATAGGTTGTTTCTAAACTAAATATTCCAACATGTGCCTACCTATTCTTTCAAATACGCTGACATATCCATATGCCTTTAAAGTAACATTCATCATAAAAATCGCAATTAGAATTGTATACATATGGTGCATACAGTATTCTCCCTAAATAAGGGTGTCGTTATAAAAATCGTCAAATGTTTTTGCAAGAAAATCGCGACTAAATATATAGTATCCCGTAGAAAATCGGCATTGTTCTTTCGTATAAAAGTTATCAACAGTTTATAGTATCCTGTAAGTAATAGATAAAATTTAAAAAGAAAACATTTCTAACAAGAAGTGTTTCAAAATTAAACGCATTTTTATGTTGTTTTTTTTTCAAAACTACCTATGTGACTGTCCTACTTTCAATAATTTTACGGCACACATTATATGTAATAATGTGAAGGCACACTTTATGTTTATTGGAAAAATAAACTCCGAAAATTAATATTGCAGCAAAATTCATATGCTCAACTCGTGTACTTACATTCTAACACATTGAATAACTTTAAAAAATAATGTAAAATCTTATTTCGGGGAATGTTGAGTAGTGGTTATTTTTAGTGAATCACACTAAAATCACTTATATGATTGAAGTGAAATTCTTGGCCGTTTTGCGTATAATTTCGTAAGTGGCATATCCTCTATATCACAACAGGAACGTGGGACATGAACCGACTTGAACACTTCAAGAAAATGTTTTTGTTAAGATGAAACATAATACATTTCTTAATCATTTTTGTTATTTTTACAAATCATTCCTTACTTAAAAAATAAAATACTACTTGAAATTTTTAGGGTATTTTCAGTTTGATTGAACGTGAATTATGAGTAAAACTAGATCTGGCTTATCAAATTTTTCAATTTTGATAAAAAACTTGAAATCGGCAACATCATGTATGCTTATTTTGATTGAAGTTTAGCATTTTTTTATTACATTCGGGCACGGGTCAGCTAGTAAATAATAATAATGACGATAACTCGCCTTTTACTTTCAATAAAATATATTCCGTACTTATTTATGAGAAGTCTCAATGAAACTTAGGTTCCGTCATTTGAACCTTTAGGTTTGGACACCATTGTAGTTTTCGACGAACTGAAACTTTCCAACAAAAAAAGTATCATTAAAATCGATGTACAAATGTCGACGTTAAACGTATTTTTGATATTTTTCCTATGCAATAACTACTAAATGCTTAGGTATTTATGCTATTAAGCGGAAGTATTAAGCGTACATAGTTTAATCCAATACCATAAAGATTAAATGAAACTTTAGATTTAACAAAAAAAATCAATGAACAATTCTTTTAGTCCAAAACTTTAGACGTTTACAAAAATGGTGACGGTCTTTGTCTGGCTGTACTCTTCGCCGTGCTCACAGCGTTCGTGATCTTGGCATTTTCATAGACAAAAAGCTCGACTTTATTGAGCATATTAATTATACGGCTTCCAAAGCATCAGCCTTGCATGGCTTCGTAAAAAGGTGAGCCCGTGAATTCAATAACCTAGCTACTTTTAAACAGCTATACATCTCTATTGTTAGACCTATTCTAGAATACGGTAGTCAAGTCTGGTCACCATACTATGCCAGGCATACTATTAGAATTGAGTCTATCCAATAAAAGTTTGTTAGGTTCGCTTTAGGTGGCCTGCCGTGGGCAACCCCCACATCCTTCCTCCATACGCAGACCGTTGCGCCTTGCTTAATATGCGCTCGTTAAAAGAACGCCGTGTCGTGGCGGATCATATTTGCCCACCAATTGCTCATTGGGAATATAGATTCCCGTTCCTTAAGAGCCCGGGTAGTCCCAAATTCTAATCCCCGTAACTTAAGGAATGTTTCCCTATTCTTAATTTCGAACTCCACAACTCACTATGGCTATTACAAACCACTTAATCGTATGTGTTTGAATGTTAATAAGCATGCTGATTTGTTTATTACTAACAATACTAAACACATACTAAAGAAATCCCTTAACAATTATTTTGCATGCGCTGGATCGGCGAATAGGTGTACTAACCACCAGACCAGATGATGTCCAGTTTCATGCAAGAGATTAATTTATTCTCTGTAGCTTGAAATAAGCTGATGATTTCTGGTATTATTATATAATTTTTTGTAAAGTTTCATTGGTACTGAATAGGCCGCCCTATTTGGCTTGGAAAGACCAACCGTAAGTGTAAAGACCCTTCATCGATCAACAAAAATAATGATTTTTATGGGACTGGTAAATTACTAAAAAAGACGTTGACATATTCTGAATCTTCAAATAAAAGAAAAAAGTTTTAGCATTATTTGGACCTTTATAGATCATTGACCTGCTAGCGTATGTGATTGCGGCTCATAGAGTTGAAAAAATATTTTATTCGAACAAGTTAGTCTATGGAACAAGCATAGACTACCACTATTTTGACTTTAGTGAAAATTCGCTAAGGAGGACCTCCTAAATAGGTGGTCTCACAAATAGAATGTTTACTTGTTTTCTGTTTTTTTTTTTACAAAAAAGAATTCATGAAAAAATTAACCAATCTTATGTATTTATTCTAGTTTATGCTGGGCCTAACATTGCGTAGAAGAACATATTAAAATACATATCTGACCGTCAATTAAATCAGTTTTGAGTTATAATGAACACGCCGATAAAAATTTCGTTTTCAGAAAAACACCCTTAAAGCTTTGACAAACGAACTTCGACACATACAATCTACTAACGTTCAATCAGCTGAAATTTGCAAATTCGAATATATTCAGGATTTTCCTCTAAAGTTTTCAGAGAATATTATACAAATATGATACTTTCCAACAAAATAATTCTAAAAAGTAGATTTTTCCGACCCGAGAAATGGTAAGGACTCCTTAAATTCAAACTAACCTCGGCGTCCTGCACAGTATAGTATGTACACACATATATTTATGGTATGTACGTCCCCTAAAATACGAGCATATAAGACTTAGTTAATAGTTTTGTTTTTTGTAGTTGATCTAAAACTTAAGAAAAGTGCATTAGAATTAATTATCACTTTTTTAGAAAAGTCAAATTTATTTTCCATTTTCGTGGCAAGAATTTTACAATTTATAATTTAACTTTAATATAGAAAATGTAACAGAATAAAAGCGGAATGGAACATTATTTTAGTTTTCTGATCATGTGTATCATAAATTGTTGTAAGATTGCATTATACATTAACATTGGAAATTATACGTCATCACGAATTGGTTTCACCACGTCTTCTTCTCCAAGACCAAGCATTTGTTGAGAATGTGGAAACAAGGAATAAATCTACGTAGATATATTGTTACCTAATTATTTAACAACATTAGTAAGCTTAAATCAAAGCTAAGTAATAATAATTTCGATTGTCCGGCACGCCATTATTAGTTTTTTCGTCCTGAACTCCAAAAATTGTTGGTAATATATTATAGATTCCAACAAAATTGCAATAATAAATGAAATTTTTCTCATAACGAGTATACTTTATACTTTTCTACTCCTCAACCACAGCTAACTGGTGCGCATAAAAAAATGGTATAAGTCTACCGTTAGCAGTCAATTGCAGCTCAGTCTCGTTTCTAGTGTCAAAAATTAGCTTTTACTCCGCCTTTCACATGGCTAATTTCATTTCCGAATATTGCATATTAGTCTTTAATTCAGCCCGAACTTGTTTCATTTTAGATCGTCATCCTTAACTGCTGCGCGTTTGTCGTACTCGTTATTCTCAAAAGCCGGTGTTTTATTCCTTTCGTTGCAGGCCGTTAAATTTGTCGCTTGCAACGAACATCAATTTGAAATCGCATGAATTTAAAATGCAATTAGCACTAAAATATTCGCTCAATTTTGTGTGTTTTGTTGCTAAATACGCTTGAGAATCACAATTAATTGCAGCTAATGAAGCATGGTGAAATTCAAAATCTCTTTTTATGTGGTCGTGAAAAGTGCATGGAATGTCGTTTTTCGCGCGCAACTGTACCCTTTTATTCAATCCAATCCCAGCAACAAGTTTGTGTGCTAAAAATAAAACGGACGATCAATAAATAAACGAAAAAATATGGTAACCGCCACGAACTCCAATTCGTAACGTTTAAAAAATTTTTGTATAGGGAAGGGTCTGTCGGAGCTGCTGCAAAGACTTTCTCGAAGGTGTACCCATCTATATATATATATATATTTCCATTGGGCCAGAAAACGATGAAATGCGGAGGGAGATAAATTTGTGAAAAGAGATGAACAAGAATCTCGTTTCAGTTTCATGTCTTTACCCTTTTTGCTTGATTTTAAATTGTCTGAGCCAGAGAACTTTAACGACTTATGAAACTGGTTTTCTGGGCAGCGCGCGTACCTTCCACCGAGCAGCATCCAAGTATGGACCATTAGATTGCAAGTAATTGTCTGCAAATTTTCCGATTTGAATGGTATTATATGTGGCCAGGCGATCCACGGGATTGTCGGCCGGGAAATTAATTCAGAGCATTTTTCAAAGAAACGCTTATGGTACTCGCCTTACAGCAGTGTTGTTTTGCATATTACCGCTTTTTATGAAAATTGCCATTGCTTAGAACCCTTTTATACCCTTAACGAACTTTAATTGCCGTCATTCAGCTTGCTTTATTCAGCAAAAACGGAGGCCGCAGATACTTTGTGCTGGCCAAATGCTTGAATTGTCCTTAATTCAGCACATTAACCGCCTAACATTTCGCGGATTTATCTAGGCGTGCATCGTTTCTAAGCAGGCAATGACCCTGACTTCGTCAGTCTGACCGGTACGAAATATTTCACCTGAACCGCTTATTAGTTCATGTTTCGTTGCGGCTGATTTCAACTACTTATAAAAAGCATTTCTAAAAGGTTGCGTCACTAAGTAGCACTGCTTTTGTTTTACCAAGAAAAAGTAAAAGTTAATTTGTAGTACTTTATGCAGGCAACTTAACTTCTGATGCAAAGATGCAAATGGATTCTTCAAATTTAAGTCATAAAACACAATAGGATTCTAAAAACCTGATTTTGATTAAGATTATTATTTTCTGAAAGAAGCCGAAATATATATACTATACGTACATTAAAACGGTATTAAATCAAAGCGTTATAATATAATATAACAAGCACATCAAAGCAATTAGACTTCATTTGTAGAAATAAAAAGTTTTGATATGATAAATACTTTATAAATTTCATTTGCATGAAAGTTTTCCTAGTAAATCTGATATATGTAGATCCGATTGTGAAAAAAGCAGCTTCTATTGCATAAACACAGCTTTTGAAAACATACTTCGTGTAGATGTCAATTTCAAATGATAAATTGTATTGATGCAGTAATCTGTCGGACACTAAATAAATCAGTAATATACAACTAAAGCTGGAAAAATGAAAAGACTGGTTCATAAAATTGTGTGTCAAGAGTGCTATTAATATTCATATTGCTGGGACATAAAAACAAAATTGAATTCCCATAGCGTTATTAAATAAATAATGAAGATTAAAAAGTATTCCAGCCTAGGGCTGAATTTATTACATTAACTTTAATACAGAAAATCCAATCGTATTTTTAAATAATCTCCTCAAGATATTAATAAAACTGTTATCATTTGTAACCCCGACAATCTTTAAAAAGGCCTAAGAGATATTCAAATTGTTCATCCTCTTGAACCCACACAATTGATAAGTAAGACAGCAATCGGAAAAAAATCAAAACCTTACGTTTCAATTAAGCCCTATTTTTCTAAAACATACGGACTGTGCAGTCGCGTATCGGCCTGCTTGCAACAACTCCAACAGCCGTACATCGGTCAGCATCTAAAAATGCTAACAACAAACAACATATCAACTAAAAAATATATTGATCGACAAATCCAACTATAGAGAATATAATTCATCAACACCGATAAATAAGAATGAACGGCATCTGCTCGATAGTAAATGTCAATACAAGAAACACATCTCTTCTTGGAACGGTGGAAATATTTCTATACGTTGGCATTTCCAGGCAGCATAATTTAGAAGAAAAATATTTTGCCTTGCCTCCAACTCAAACAACATCTTAAACCTAAATTTTATCTATAGAACCTAGCCTAGAGATTCGTTATTTAATTAATTATGAGATGCAAATTAATTAGGTATTGGAAGATATGCATATTTTAAAAGGATATACACATTTCGAATCTAAAATGAATTTAAAATTTTATCATAGATTAGATACATATAGGCGTTTAGCAAACATTTGTTGTTAGACAAATATTAATAATAAAATACAAAAAAAGATACTTTTGCCTTTTAAACAGATCACGCTAACTTGCTCCAAAAATATATAGAAAGTGAATTTGGTGCATTAACCCTCCTCCACATTACCGGACAGCGTTATTTATCACATTAAAAATTTTAAGAATGATACTCTAGTCGGAAATTTTCGTTTTCGGTCATATTTACTCATATAATTCCTGCAAAATGTACTTTGATCTCTAGAGCTCTAGGACTATGATTACTATCATGAAATTCTGTTATTTTTGTTGACGGTGTGGTGAAGTATTACAGTACCGCATAAAGTGTACAATTTTTAAAAAATATGTGCAGATCTAGATTGGGGATTGTCCAGCATTAAAAATTGATAAAATGTCACTACAGCTTAAAAGAAAGAAAATAATGATATAACTTTTATTTTGAACAATCAAAAGTAAGAATTACTTAATAATCATTATCAAACGATCGAAAGATAAAAATTACTAAATAATCGAAATCGAGTGATCAAAAAGTTAAAATTAGTTCTAAATAATTATTATTAACAGATTGAAATATGGAACTTTTTGTGCAAGGATGGACGGTAAATAAAAAACACAACATTATTTTAGTATTTATTTATGTAGTATCTTTAGCCTTTATATTTACTTAAATTACCATATAAAAATTGCACATCTCCATTATAATAGTTTACAAAACTTTGACGAATAGTAAACATTTCGTTAGTTTATCCTCTTTTGTTAATCCCCATATTCTCAATATCTTTTGCTACAAAACTCAATGGATAAAAACATTCTTTGGTCATCCTAGTAAGCACAAAGTGTGGCAAATTCTCCTCTTATGTCGCGATCAATATTTATTTTATGAATCCAATTTTTTTTATTGCTACATAAATTTAAGAAACATTAATAATTTTAAAATAACTAAAATACATTTAAAAACATACCGCTATTCTTTATCGTCATATAGAGTTGTCATCTGTCCTCTTTTCGCCGGACACTGTCCTCTTTTGAAACGCATCAGAGGAAGTCTGGAAGAAGTTTTTAAGTGTGACTACCGACTTCGAGGACTCTCTCCACATTTCCTTAACATATATAAACATAAATTAAAATTAAGTTTTCAGACATGAGTTTAAAGAATTCCCAGAAAGGGGTCCAACTAATACGGTGGCGAGAAGCACGGCTATTAAACTTAAATTTTATGAGAAGTAAATAAGTGTAAAAGATATTAAATGCCTTGGAATAAAGCTTAACTTGCTCGCCTTAAAGCTAATGTCCACGGAAAATATGCTCTTGATAGGGCTACCAAAGATGCTGGAATTTTACTGCCCTTACCGAAAAGTTCTAAAATTTTGAACAACATGAAGCTACTAATGTACTCATAACCAGTTGATCATGCCGGGGGTGTCTTATAAAGTTTTTCCAACAGCTATATTCAACTCTTGCCCTTTCTAAACATCTAACATTAGTTATAACTTTAACAAGAGGTTGCTGGAAAATTTGTATAATACATGTGAAGAAGAGACGAATCATTATATGTAAGACATAATGGAATCAGCTCTAGGAAAAATGAATAAGTTTGTGTCAAATTGCAGTCAACTTTTTATGAACACAGAATATGTTCAGAATTCAATTATTATTATAATATTTACGGCCAGATAAGCCTCACTTCAACTTCTAAAATATATTAAAGTTTGAAAGTAAGAACAATATGTAATAAAATATTTTTTTCAGAAAATGAATCCCACATACATTATAGTTTCAAGAAGGATGAAAGAAAAAGTTATTAATTTTTATACAAGGGTATACGTAGAAAATTCAAAATGTCTTTTAAGAAGGAAGG
Source organism: Tolmerus cingulatus (assembly GCA_959613345.1). Classification (NCBI taxonomy): domain Eukaryota; kingdom Metazoa; phylum Arthropoda; class Insecta; order Diptera; family Asilidae; genus Tolmerus; species Tolmerus cingulatus. Next base: position 38,971,472 of record OY390707.1, read on the forward strand.
GAAGAAGATCAAGTATCCTTCTTATCGACAGGTTTTACTTATATTATGTATACGTTTTATTATGTATAATATTGACACAAGATTATTAATATTATAATTGCCACGCTCTAAGGGTGCTAGGTAAAATATTCAGACTGTATAAGTATAAGACGCATAAATGCCATCCCATATGTTCACCTATAATGTATGCTTTTAGACCATAGTAACTGAGCTTTGGAATACTCTTTAAGATATAATAAGTCGTTTCTTGTGAAATTTTTAAATATGTACACATACCATAAATTGAATTAAGTTCGCTTTAAATATTCAGAGTTAGATAACAAATATTTCTCCCCTTACCATCGTCCGTTCATCTGTCTTATTTTTAACTCTAAAATCCTAAATATGCATAAAGCTCTACTTTGTAATAAAAGTAAAACTTTAAAATAGAAGCTCACTAAAACTCTTTCTAGTTTGTATATGTGGAAAGTATATTCCGTGGATTTTCAAATGCCCGAAAGCAAAACGACTTTTTGAGTCCAGCTGACCAATTCATTACAGTATGTGGTGCTGGCGCAAGTGCCTAGTGCCAACTATTTGAATGTTTCGCGCTGTGGAAGAATGCCTTGCAGCTTCAGGCACAATGAAAGGGTTACAGGTCATCGGTTCTCTTATTTCACTATTCAGTGTTAAGTCGTGCCCATGATTGGCGCACTTAAAAACGTGGAAAGCTCTAGTACACCCCGATGCGAGCCAAATCCGCCTAGCAACTAAACTAGATTTTCACGCCGCCGCCCACCACTTTATGTGTGCAGAAATCTATAACTGCCAGCAGATTTTGCGCGAACGCCTCAAATCTTTTGCGCTTAATCTTCTTATATTAATTGTAGTGAAAATTGGATGCTGTTAACCATTACAGGAATAATGTGTCAGCACTATCTCGCTGTGGTTTGAATGCGGCCAGAGATCGTGCGTTCGTCCATTTTTTCATTTTTCCATTTTTCCATTTTTTGCACTGAGTCCAATCGACTCGTACTTTCGGCGATCGGCACTCGGCGGCGGCGGCGATGCTCTGCATATATCGAGGAACGATAATATTAGGTTGTTTGTTGTAAGTGCTTAAATAACCAGATCCCCCTTGAGCGCCGATGCTATAAAAATTTCAAGACGGATTCATATAATAAAACTGGTTTTCTGCTCTAAGGTATTCCAGCGAGTCAACCTGCAATCCAATAGCATCTTCGAGTACCAAAGTCAGAGATAAAGGCGACTTTGGATACGACTTTTTCGATTTTTTTGGTTTTTTCCTCCTTCCACCGCTTGCCCAATACAATCAATGTGAGAACTTGTTCTTAATTCGATTTATATGCGGTGACTTTGATAAAGTATAAAATTTGGAGTTTTTTTTGGGTGCATGACACTCGTACACTGGTTTATGTCTGACTTGAGTACATTGTCCTATTAAATAAGCACAGACACTCTGCAGCAGTTAGGAATTTCCATATTGATTCGGTTGGACTCAACCACATTTTTATTTTCATACTGAGAATAAATTAAAATTATACTCGACGCGATTAAGTCTGATGCTATATTTTTTGTTGAGGAGTTAGTTCATCTTTTTATTCGAAAAGCAGGCTCAGCTTCTCTGAATGAAATCGCCTTAAACTTCTATTACTGAATTGAGTGGCTTTAGTTTTACGCATCTTTTGACGCTCCTTTATTATTAATTGTTTTAAGAAAAACCAAAAAGCAGTACACTAAAAGATATTTTAAACCATATTATGAATGACCATCAATATAGTACAAATTCCAGAACAATAAATATAGAATCTTCTACTAAATACATAAATACACAATAAAAATTGTTCTCAGTAAGTGTTCCTTGCACTATGTGCATCTATGATACCTGTAATCTCCACAGCATTTCATCCATTAAACCAAAATGGAATTTTACTTCTCCAAAAACAAACTAAACATCAATTTACTACATAATTTTTCCAAAATTAATTAACACTACCCAAATTGTACAAATCCATACAAAAGTGAGAAAAGTTGTCTTAACTTACGACTTAAACAAAATTTAGACTTTAGGCTATAAAACAAACTCTAAGATCCTCGGGGAGAGTTCAAGAAGTACCTCCAAATCACCATTGAAAATTTGGACGGGGTGGTTCCGGACAATGCTTTAAAGTCGTTTGAGAAAATCGTGAGATTTTTGGTTTTGGTGTTACAAAGCTGAGCCTTTCAGCTTTCTAAGGACATCTCTCAAGACCCAACACGTCAAAGAAACAACGAAGGAGACCGAGGAGGAGAGGTCAAACTTCGAAAATGACAATTTCAATTCCAGAATTTGTTTTTAGTCGTTCGTTCTGTCCATTTTTTGTATGAGAAGATCGAAATTTTTGCTGAGATCAAGCTTTCCTGTCGAATACGAACAACCTCAGAACGCGTAGTCGAATTCGAGAACGAGTTTTTTTTCGAGTCCGGAGACCATACAGAATCGATTGACATACTCCTTGTTCAGACCTTAACAAAACATTTCAATTTGTTGTGTAGTACATATACCTATTGGTTTTGCTATTATATGCGTTATTTGCTCAAGTACTCCAAGGTTAATTTCATTTAATTAAGCTACTTTCGTCAACATTTTCCAAGAACCGGCAAGTTCCTTAATTTGTTCAGTGCCAAATTTAAAAATTCGAAATGAGAGCATTTTAATGTTAGCATTTACTAAAGTCTAACAAATTTTAATTTTAAATTTCTGGATTTGTTGGTTAAAATGAATAAAAATTAATTGTTACGTCTTCTAGATTTCAGGAATCCTAAAAAAAGGATGAATTTTTAAAATCTATATAATAACACAGAAGGCTTTCAATTTTACAAAATTGAAAAGAAATTTACAATCCTAGTTTTTTCCGTTGTACTCTACCTAAAATCCGAAATTTTATATGTACTTCAAAACAACTATACATACATAACATGTGTAGTATAGTTGTTTTGAAGTACATAGTGTATAGTAGAACTATTTATTTTAACCATCTTACAAATACCCTTCATTCCACTACAATATTATAAACTATTCAAAATGTTGCTAATTAAAAAACTACCTACACATTTACGAAAATTTTATAATTTTTACGTCATGCAAAAGATTTAAATTAGATCGAGTTTTCGTGTATATCTTCTATAGCCGTTTTATGAAATTTTAATAAAACCAAAAATAATTTTTGCGGAACGTTATACGAAGTCGGAACAGAAATTTTTTGAAAATGTTTTTAAAGAGGGAGGACAATTTAATTAATTATGTTCGAATATAATTGTTTGTAATATTTTTGCGAATTTATATTTGTATATAAGTATATGTACATATACAAGCAAGTTTGTATTCCTCTGTTTAGCTTGTAATTTTGTCATATTCTATTCAACTTTGGAAATATAGAAACCACGGAGTATTCTTATTACATGTACAAAAGTAGTGTTCAATATAAACATCAAATGCGCTGCGTAGCCAGAACAAGTTGCTCTGTAATTGTTAATTTGGTGCGCATTTTATATTCACACGTTCAGAAAAAAATCTTGTTCGCTTCATTTGCCCCGTAGTGCAGCGCGAATTTTAAATATCAGCGGTAAAGATAGAAGCGCGTGTATTCGTCGTATCGAGCAAAAGTTTGCGTTAGTGGACGACTAGCAGTGCTAAGACGTTAATATGCATGACGTCATGGACTGGGAGGTCATCGGTTTTTCTTGGTCATTTTAATTTCGAGTTTAAAATCCGCGTTCCAGAACACAGCAGCCTATATATTGTTACACGCCGCAACGTGCGGATATGGCCGTGATATAAATGCCTGAATTGGTGGACATACAGCGATGAGGTTTTGTTTCTCTGCACCTCGCTTTATAGTGCGTTTTAGCAGCGACGACGTTGCAATTTACATAAATACAGTCGTCGTGCACACTACATGAATTGTATTAGTAAACAAAATTTAAATAATTTTCTGAATGAGAAAGAAAGATCCTCCAGAGTAACTCTTGTGACCCAATATCTACGGAAAATGTTACCTTATGTAGATGAGGGCCAACACGTTCGTGTTTGCCTTCTATATTTTTTATAACTTCGATGATTACGCCTGCCATCGAAAATCCAGCTTGACTTCCTCTCGAGGGAGAAAATTCACATTTTGAGATTTTTTTAGAAAGTTATCATGAAACGAAAGACTTAAGCGCCAAACCTGATTTAAGTGTTCTGACAGTGGTCGCCTCATCCACGTCGTGTTTTTTGTGAACGTATCAAGAAAAACTCTTAAACCAGTTTATTTAAATCACGGATATTATTTACATAAGTTAAAATTCACAAACACTTCTCGCTGACCGGCCGGGTTAGCCGGATGATGCACACGCTCCTTTTGCGGGGACGACGCGACGCCGGGATCTAGTTAAATATTATATGGAATTCAATCCGGCCGTCATGGCGCTGCTGTCCAGCCAGCGGGAAAATTTGCAGAGACTTCAACAATATTATAGGTCACACTTCATTAGGTTTCTTCTTCGTGGTGCAAACCTGGCTGCGTGTACATTTTGTTTTTTAATAAAATTCAAGAAAGCATTCCACTTTCCGAGCAACATAACTGTTCTCGAATTTTGGCTGACCGTGTGAGAAGCACATTTGTACGCAGCGGAAATATTAAGAAGCTCACCAATTCGGCTGCTCTTGGACGCGCGATTCAGACTCCATTACGCGGGTGAATTTTCAAGTCTCGCTGATTTTTTGGTGGTCAGTTAAAAGCAGCTTAATTATACTTTTCTTAAAATACCTATTATTTGGACGAGCTTTTCTTCATACAAGTCTGACGCAACTTGTGCACTCATACCGTTTTCAACCATTCTCAATTTAATTTGAACCTCTATTTGCAAAGTACCAAAAATGAACAAAAAATCTTGTCAAGTTTTAAATAATGTCACAATATGTAATCAACTCTTACTAATTTCCAGGAAACTCTACAGTTTTACCTGAATTTCACAAACAATTTAAAAATTATAAACAAATGTAGGGTACATTACATAAGTCATCTTAACATTCGAAATCGGTTGCCTTAAACATAGAGATAGTCGAAGGTGTATTGCATCATAAAAACAGTATTACTATATGTATTATAAAACTGCAAAAAATACAAAAATGACGCGACATCTTATGGATTTGTATGACAAAAATTTCATTTGAAATTAAACGGTCTTGAACGAAATTATGAACTTCTGACTCAATTAAACATTCAGGATGTTTTATTTGAAAACTATAAAAAGATATTCAAAAAATGTTTAACAAAAGTTTAATAAAAATTACTCCTCCTTATTTGCAACCAGGCGTGGTTTAATTAGGATTAAGTTGAGCTTGACTTCGGAGCGCCAATGCTCTTTCTTAAAGTTATGTAGTCTATTCCTTGACTATAGTTACCCCATTTATCTAATATATATTATATCATTGTGTCGTTCTAATTCCGATGAAATAAATAAACTTAATTTGAGGTACCCTAACTGATCTTGATAAAATTTTGTAGAACAATTCATGCGAAAAAAGAGGGAAATTCTGAAAAATGGTATTTCCGTCACAATTTCTCAATGCTCCCACAATTTTGTAGTGTAAATTATGGCAAAACATTAAATTAAAAATGTTTCCACCGGAATCATGTAACAAATTCTACACAAGTGCTGAAAATAAGAAAAATTTTACTTTACTTCGTTTTTGTGAGGCAAATACGTGCTCTCCACCGTCGATAAGTCGAAAAACAAATATTTACCTATTCACCTTTAATTCGTAATTTCAAATATTCTTTTCAATGACATATTTTGGACAAGGTCGAAATGTCCTAAATTTAAGGTATTTATATGTATTTACAATTTGTAACGAAACTTTGTGAGAACATAGAAGCAAACCCTAGCTCTTATTCGGTATACTATAAAAATATCCCCTCCGGGTTTACATAGCCCACGCAAAAATTACAATAACCATCATCTATTCTAATCTTTTGAATTGTTTAAAATCATCAAAATGAAAATTGATATTGACATCGAAATTGAAAAATACCTTATGTCCTATTCTAGGAACCAAAATTACATACTATGTATGTACGCACCAAATTTCATTGAAATTCGTTCAACCGTTTTACAGAATTTAGTATCAACAAACTAAACAAACAAACAAAATAAACACTACAAAATCAATATGCTGTCCTTCTCGTAATCTATTATATATTCACACTAAAAACATTTTCATGTAAAATTAAACTGGGGTGGATCTAAAGAATTATTTAATTTTCATTAATTCTATTCTAAAAATTATAGGAAAACTATTCCATTAAGTCAGAACTTCAACATATGATGATGTACAATGTCGATGCCAATTTGGTTCATTAAATTAATATTTTAATAATCATAATAAATGTTTAGGTCAACGCGAACATCCTAATATTAATCACAAGCTGTACGCTTAAAATGCTATTTGTTTTCATTGCATTGAATTAGAAATTTGAATTTTGTGCAGAACCCATATTGCGACAAATAGGAAAGGAGCATTTAAGCCTCTCCACTATAATTTAGTTTCATATACAAGGATTTCGTTCGCAATTGTGTCAAAACCACAAATTAATGACAATTTTCTTTTATACCTCAATTAAGCTCCTGGCAAAATTATATTTGCATATTCGTAGTGTTAACCTCAAATTAACGTTCTTGCCATATTATAATGTTTTATTTACATACATAAAGGAACGTCAAACTAAATTTATATCACTATTTTTCTGAACGTCTCCTTTATTTTCTACAATTCGTAATCGTACTTATTCGTATGTACATATGTAGATATACCATATCGAAAATACAAGAAAAAGTTTCATGTCAAAAAGAAGATTACATTAATTTTTCTTGATACATTTTAAATGATATTTATAAATTAAGTATTTTCGGGAACTAGACATATTTAATATAAATAAATGATTCCTGACTGTTTGGAACAATCAATATGAGTTTAACATCATAATTAACTATGTAAGAAAGCCCAAAAACTAACAAGAACAACTAAAATGACTACTATAACAGCATAGTTTAATATCTTGCTTTTCGCAGCACACTTCACACAAATTCTCTTTTGCTATTTAAATTCCAAAAACTTCCTTCAAATTTGTAACAAAAACCTTATGCAAATATCATGAATACAATAATTTTTACTTTATTTTGAAAGTGCATTTGTAGTTATATTACATTTTATGAATTATATTATATTTTTTTACAATGATTCAAGAAAAGAACCACCACTCAAGCATTAATTTTACAGTAGTAGTAATTTCATAACTTCAGTATTCTACCTCATCGGTATTACTTAATTACTATTCCCAGTACCAACTGTCAAATATTCAGTCCGGTGATCTGCTCATTATTTTTCCAGTTTTGTATTTAGTATTTTCAAGAGTCTTCACCAGTCACGATTTATATAATATTTTTTAAATTAACCATTTTTATCAAGGGATTTTTTCCGCACAAGTAACAAATGGACTTTACCAAAACAAATAGTCTTTAAAAGTTATAAAAGATATAAAGACATTAGTGTTAATCCTCAAAAGAACAATTTCATTTTTCAACTTCCTAGCATTAGCACTCAATTTAAAGCTAAGACGACGGCTTGGACGATAATTTAATTTACGCTATTGATTTACATAAAATAAAACAAATTTACAATGTTCGTTCCGACCACATCGATTCGGAAATTTGTCATCAAGATTTCTAGAAATGCTAAGCCCACTACCTAGATTTTTAAATGTAAAATCTAGAAGCCCGACTTGGTTGCGTTTTACTCATACTATAAATATAATATCTTTAAATTGATTTAATATTTTTTTCTCTTTGTTGAGGCTGGGACCTTAAATAGAAAAATATTTAATGTACATAAACGGTGTAGTCACTTTTTGATTAAATGTTTTCCGATTTCCGGGTGAAATTGGTTACATGACTCAGCAATTAATAATATTTCAGAAAAATTCACATCCGTTAAGCAATACAATAATCCTTTTTGTTGAATGCATGTTTTAATAATATAAATAAAAATTAATTTACAGGTACTATTTTAAATACCTTGCAGAAATAGAGACAATTTCCGGTTCACTATGAGCTTTCAATATGTCATCAGTGACGAGCTCGTAGATCCGGAAAATACCCCATTCAATCACCAAAACGCGGCCTATTCTAATTATTCACCTTGTTGACGGGAAGCATAACTTTTCGCATTAAAACTCGAACAAAGCGAAGAGATGCTGAACATCCCTGGAGCAGATCGTGCATTTTATGGATAATGACCCTTGATCGATTGAAGCCCAAAAAGAAAGTACGTCGAACCGCACGCCTGTATTAGAAGAAACAAACCAGTATTTACAACATGATTAATTTCAGTTGAACCCTCTTGAACCGGGGTTTGGGCCGCAAGCAATGCAACAATGTTGCGCGTTTCTTTTTCAAACGAGTAGTGCCAAATTGTGAACCTGTTGTAGATTATACGTCCGGCCAGCCCGCTCAGATTTTCTGGAGGTTTTGAATAAATATGAAGCGATATTGACAACTAGGTGGGTTTACCACTAATTGGGTATTTTTTCTCTTCAAACAAAGCCACTGTCCTGGTCCAGCGCTTCCTGCTGCCGGGGAGGCTGAGAAGATGCTCATTTCGCCTGGATCAAACCGTATAAAAGATGTTTAGTCACAAAAGTCAACGTGTGCTCGAAAATTGGGAAAAAAGTACGGTAACAAAAAGGTTAAAAAGCAGTAAGGCGAATACCAGCGGGTATCAAGAACCTCGACGGCGAGAAGCTACGGAGATTTTCTTACATCATTACTTCTAACATGCAAGAAACCTCTCAGACCGGTTGTGAGTGTGTGTCGCCACGAAGCATTCAAAGTGTCGACGGACGAGACTGTGTGCACGAAGCAATTTTTAAGAAAACTGGTTTTTGCTCTCAACTCCCGCATTTCTTGAACCTTCATTTCATTATAGTTACCTGGTGCCGCAGGTATAGATTGGAATGGAGTCTGATCCAAGTTTAAATCCGAAACGAAAATTAGTCTAGTGGTGTTTGGCGTCGGAGAAAATACCAAATTAAGTTAGTGCTCTTCCACCCCCTTTCTTGCATTTTCACCTGCCTTAAGTTCATTATGCTTAATTCCGGTGCAATTAATCAAAATCAATAAATTCCATTTGGATCTAGTCAACTAGAGTTTCCGTTCGCCCATTTTAGATGCAATTTTTTTACTGGTTTTTTTTCGAAATTCAAAAGTGTGTGCTTACTCCAACCGGTCGGGCGGCGTCTATGCGGCGAATCGAGTGAGAGTAAAGTTCGAAGGACTTATTCAATTTTCTATACTGCAGCTATCAAAACTAGCGACCAACACATTCAGTAACCCTTATGCATGGCTCCCCAAACGGATCGCAATTTCGACCACAAATGAGCAAGGGGTGTATCTTCGCCAGGTAATTTAATTTAATTTAACTCATGTTTATAACTAGAAATAAACTTCAAACCTGCGGACGAGAATATCACAATGTTTTCGCATTATTTGTTGATTGAAATTAAGTTCTAAGATCACACATCAGCAATGAGTGCGTGTCTGCTTCTTTTGTCTTGTTAGCACCTCGTGGTTATCTCTAGCCGGTACTAGATTTTTGCAAGTTCATGCTTACGTTTTACAGTGCGGCTTTTCTTTAAATTGTGGAAAAATGTTTTCGACTCGTTAAAATTTTGCAATTTTGCGCAGAATCGAGAAAAGATTGTTTTGCTCTAATGAACTGAAATCAAAATTTCCAGTTGCATCAATTTTTCCAATTTACTTCAAAACCATTAAATTATTAGGAAACATTTTGCAGCTAAAAAAATGCACCTGGCACGCAATATGCAACCGAGCACTAAATTAAAACTTATTTGTAGGTGGATTTTCAAATCTCTTATAAGGCTACCTAAGCAAAAGTCTGAGTGCATTTATATTGATCCTATATTTTGTGCTAATTTTCATTCCTTCTCTTCATTGAGATATTTTTTGTTTCTTTTTCAATTAAACCAAGTAATCGTGTTAATATCCCACAAACAGTTAAACAAACATTCATACTCTTTGACAGTAAATAGAACACAACTAACTAAAAAAAAGGTGACTCAAAGTGTTAAGATCATAAAAGAGACTTATATAGAACCCACCACACAAGCAACCATTTTATATCGTCTATTATTAACTTATTTTCAACAATATTTTTTTCTTCTTCATTTCAAATTTGAAAGAACGTATCTCCCTTCCAAAACTGTTTCAAACTTCTTTCTTTTTGGGAAAAAATATGTGCATATTTGTCTGATTTATTTTTAATTCGAGAACTAAATTACGACTGCATTCATCGCACTTTATGACGAGTGCCGAAACATACTAAGTACGAAACAACTTATCGTAATTTTTGTGTAATCTTGACCATATTGTTTCAAACAAACAATATTTTGAAATAATAAGCGGACTTTAAAGCAAAGAAGAGGAATACTGTGAAGCAATTTCTCATTTTTTCATATTTTTTTTTCAGTTTGAACGGTTAACGACACATATGTAAATATATATATATATTATATATTATATATTATATATTATATATTATATATTATATATTATATATTATATATTATATATTATATATTATATATTATATATTATATATTATATATTATATATTATATATTATATATTATATATTATATATTATATATTATATATTATATATTATATATTATATATTATATATTATATATTATATATTATATATTATATATTATATATTATATATTATATTTATATAATAAATGGTAGAGAATATTCTAAATAAATCTTGCTGATTTGCCAAAATCGGCTGAAAAATGTCAGAGTTATTCAATGTTGAAATACCGAAGATCTTGATGGCGCACCCTTTATATATATATGTATATATACATACATATGTATATGTGAATGTATTTTGAGATGTCAAATGAAATAAAAACTCTGAACATTTTCGAAAATGTAAATTACCTATTATATGTTTAAATATTCTTCAAACATCGGTTACAGGTCTAGCATCCACATACATTATCTGTATTAAACTAAATTTTAAGATATCTTCAAGCTTTTAACACCTGAAAAAAGAGTCGTAATTATTATTCGATAAACATGTATTTCCTGGAACCAAACAACTAAAACTAAAACTGTCAAACCCATTTTTACACGAGTCTATAAATGAAATGAATAGAACACAAAAGTACTTACAATTTGCGATTTGTAGGAACTTTGAGTTGAGTTTAATGTATTTCAGTATCAAAAAAGACTGGAGTCTTTTCAATTTATCTTACAAGAAGCTGTAGCTGCTTGAGCAAGAAAATAAATCAAATAATTCTTAAATAGTTCTGAAGAAATTGTGTCCACGATTTTATCAAAGTGTTAATACACCTACCTACCACCTATATATTTAAATGTATAGACATATATCTATGTATATATATGCATATGTTTAATCATTCGCCTAGTAACGGTTGCACTTCGGTCAAACCTCACTTTGTTTCTTCTAGGTCAGGCAAAAAACGTATATATGTTCCGTTTTCTTTATGAATATTTCCAACAAAATGTACGTCAGAAAACTCAGCTGCTTTTTTTGAAAACCAACCTTCTATAAGTTTAATCTGTTGTCATTTTGCCTCTATTATTTTGAAACTCCGTCACCTGTATTATTTTATAAAATTAAGCTCACTAACACTTAAGAGGCTCCCCCCACTAAATGCAACACACATGTAAGGTAATAAACGTTTTATTACCAGTGGCAGTTCGTAAGCAAGTTTTGCAATATACATAGTTAAAAGTTAAAACAAAAAATATATCTTAGAGTACTAAAAGAATCACTCCCTTTAAGAATTGGGTAGGTATCGGAAATGTCGTTCATCTTCTCAATTACCTCTCTTTTAAATAAAATATTTCATTATATAGTAAATAGATGAAAATAACACATCTGGAATTATAACATTTTGCTACCAACTTCTTTGCGGAAATTATACACTTTTAAAAAATTGCGCGATGTCCAACTTGTATGCAAGAATGGCTTTGAATAAAACCACGCAATTAGTTATATACACTTTTATGCGTTAGAAACATATGAAATGGTGTGCGATATGTTTGTGTTTAATAATTTTGATTTCCCTATTTCCCTACCCGTAAAAATTAATTTATCGTTCTGAAAAATACCAGAATCTGTGTGCCTTATGCTTGAGTTAGGTCGACGAGGGCTAGTTTCTCGATAAACAATACTCTAAAGCAAAAACTACCTTTAAGAGGTCGTAATTTGGTTTTTTCCCGTGGTAATTGTATACTTTGTTTTTGCATTTACGAACAAATTAAACGAAATTAATTATTTTTCTGGGTAGGTCGATAAACTTTCAATTTTCGCAATTTCAAAAATTGCCTTTTGTGAGGAGTGCATCCTTTACAAGGTTTGTCTAAAAAAAGTTACAAACTGCTTTTCCGAAATTATAGGTTGTATCACACAACAACTTTCTAAATGTTTTCCATAGTGCATGACAGTAAAACTACCAATAAATTCCATACTATTTTCGAAAACAAATTTTATTTTTTTTCATAATACAAAAATAAATTGTAAATTTAGTGCTCGATTCACTGAGAAGTCGGTTTTCAAGAAAGGGATTTCCGCAACAGCAAAAAATGTTTTTAAATACATATTTGCTTGTGCAAACCTAACAATAATATGATTGAATAAATTTTGAATTCGAACACTAAATTATATAATTTCTGTTATATCATTTATATTACATCAAAATTAATATTTGTCGTGATATTGTATTGTATCTTCTTGTCTCTTGCAACTTCCTTACACCAAGTTAATAACCTTTCGGGGATTGTTCTGCTTATATGTTATCCAAATCAAAATATCTGTCGATGACCTTGAACTTAACTCTACTGATATGAACTGAAAAAGACAAATCGACATTTTGATCAATAGTACAAGTTGGATAAACAAAGTCAGCTATTTTTACTTGTACACTTTACCCTTTTCTAATACAGAGAGTTACAAAGGTTTTGATTTCCCCCCCGCAAAGTAAAATCACCGAAAATTTCCTGAATATGGTGACCTTATCTAATGTACACAAAACCCGTCAGCTGATGTAAGATGAGAGAGAGAATTTTTCCAGTTTGAAGTGTGTAAGGCTCTTTTGCGTTAAAGAAACAAACAGTACATAAATTAAGAAAACAGATTTTTTAATGAAATAATGGAAGAGAACTGAAAAAGAATGAATATTATTTGGAGATCTTTTTCTTCATTTATCCGCATTCTTTTCATTGTTTCGGTTGGTCAAGTGACTGGAACGGGCATAATCAGCCTCATTTACTTAAAAATTCTCAGGAGTCCCATTCAACACTATACAATATACAAGTCTCAAAGCGCTGACCATTACTACGCAGTCAACCATGTTTCAGTGGTCTTGTTTTAGGTTTTCACTGGGTAAAAAATTTACACACTGTGTTTGTGTATGCAGTTTCTACCGAATCCCTAAACAACGTGAATTTTAATTTATTTAAATTCAATTTTAATAGCAAATTCATTTATATGCATTGAATGCTGAGCACTGCTGCGACACACCCCCACCGGTCACAAGCAATTTTATATCACCAGAAAATTAAATGAAATGAACACTCAATGCATCACACCTACTCTTGTTTATTTCACATGTCATTTATTTTTTATGATTTTCGTAAGAGGATGGTATGATACATTTAGTTAGACTCAATTAGCTTTTGTTAGCATTTAATTAGCAACCTTAAATAGATTTGCACTAAAGCAATTCGGATTCAAACTAATTTTTTACAGTGAAATTCAATCCTTTCTTCTGAATTGTACTTTCAAAGTGCAGTATATTATAAATATTTGTTTGCAATTGATTATTTCATAAAATTGTATAGTTCTTATATACTATTTAAGCTTCGACGTCCACGCATCTTTACCCAACTGCTTTAATGTTTTGGTTTTGACATCCATCAGACTGCTACAACATTAACTGTTCTTCTAAGCTTTTTGGAATGAAACTTAAATGTACTATAACTAACGCAAATGTTAAACAAAGCATGATTTTCGATATAAAGAGAACTAATTTCACTACATCAAATCTCGCTCATGGAATGTATTAAAAGTACTTACCTACTTAAAGAGTTCAATCTTACATTCTTCATTATGTAGGTATTAACTATAAATAAAGTCATTTTAATTGTCCTTATCCGAACTAAACGGCATACGATGATTAGAAACATGATGTAGACATCGAAAGCATGTATAGATTTACATGAATGTATACATATATGTATGCACGCCCACAGCCAGATAGATCGGTCAACTTCTTATCTCTTAGTTAATGTTCTCACAGAAGAGCTTGTTTCTTGTTCGATTTCGGTTATGCCTGAAATTCAACGAATTTAAACATTTACTCTGCGTATATTCACTAATCTTTCTTTACGACGATTATTTGCCATTTTTTGGTGGTAGGTTTCTACTTCTATTTTAGCAGAAATAAAATAGGGTAATTTGCTAAAATTCCTCAAACGCTTTTTTGTAATTCATAGCAATATAGTAGTTTAGAAAATGGGAACAAATAACAAACAAAACTCACTAGGAAAAAGTGAATGCAGAGATTTCTTAATAAATGTGTAGCTTGAATAAAGCAATCTAAATTGAAAATAAAAGTAAATACATATTAATTAAGTTCATATTGCATATTTACCTTCATAGGTGGGTAACCTGGACAGTTAATTCCTCGGAAATTAGGGTAACTAAAAAAACAAAAAGGTTTTGTAACTTAAGAAAACAAATTCCTGGTATACAAAATCTTTACTAACAAGGAAACATCACAGAACACATTCTGTTATTTATGAGAAATAGCTTTTTACACACCTATATTTGTGTTGTTTTGTAAATCTTGAGCACTAAAAAAGAAGGCTTTCTTCGATATATCTTTTTTAAGACAAATTTAAAGAGTTGTTAACCAATATATATTTATAAGAAAATAGTCCATATAAATTTACTTATTTTTTAAGTTAAACTACATACATGTGATTATCCGAGTCTCCTAGAAGGCTGTGAAAAAACAAAATATATATATATATGTATATGTTTCAACGTATTTATTTTATATTCACATAAATGTGAATTTTTTATTCAGTATATGTTATACACATACTTTGTGGATTTATGTAATTATAAAGGATTTAGAGGTGTTTTTTTTACCATTTACTCTAAAAATTAATCTTGTGATGCTCTTACTCCCTTCGAGTCAAAATAATAGATACTAATGACTTACATACCGCAGGACATGTTGTACCTTATACATAATTTAATAAATGGTTTGATTAAATCACAAAACTAGAAGAGACCCAAATCCGAAAATTTGTTCAGATAAAAGATAAAATTTCCATTAAGCGCAGCCGAGACAAATCTGAAAAGCAAATTACCGTGAACAATTCAATGTCGTGAAAAGTCCCGTCTCAGTCATCTTAAGTGTGTTATTCGCATGTATTTTGTATGAGTTGCCCGGTTTATGCATTTTTTATTCTTTGTTTATGATAAAAAGCCGGTCAATGAAACACAGTTGAGTCTAGGTTCTTGGAAATATTTATTCGATTTATTTTTGGATCATGCGCTGAAATTTTCCTTCCATGTATTTTAATAGTATATTATAATGATTTTTTTAAATTCAATAGGATATAAACGTTTCAAATTCACCTATACCTTAATATCGTCGATAATTATTTTACAGAACCTGTACCGTAGTGTAAGAAACGATTGCAACAAATTTTAATGTGTTTTTTTAAGTATTTTATTGGACTTTTTAGTCATATTATAAATCTTCTAATTAAGCTTCACCACATTGAAGAAGCTAAATACTTAAAATATCAAAAATATTTATTTAAATGCATTTACGTCCAATTGATTCCGATTTGAATATTGGTTCACGAATCAAATAAAGAAGTTGCCACTAACATAAAATTTGATTGAGTCAACAATAATTGATAATTTCACGAGGAGTGTTGGAACGATTGCGCTATTTTCAAAGGAAACACTTACTCGATTTAAATAATCAGAACACTTTGGAAAATCTTGATGAAGCAAGCATGCTCTTATATTTAATTATTGTATACTCCCAACATTTCAGAAACCAAATTTTTAAGTAGGTAAGATAAAAAATGTTACGATAATTTACGCAGCCAGGAAATTAGTACGCATGTTGATACCGTTATCATCGGTCATTTTCGGGCATTACTTTTATGTTTTATTATACATGTATATTTTAGGGGAGCCAAAAAGTAATGTCGTTTATCAAATGTCGATATTTATTCATCATTTATCAACTGATTGGAGAATTCAAAGTCATGCCAAAGATATTCGAAAGTTAAGGTTACTTTACTTGTAACTAATTTAATCCTAAATTATTTTTTGTAATTATGGGTAAAATGGCAGCCAAATATCAGAAGAGATGCATATCCAGCATTATAGGCTTTTCGAATTTCGCAAGGGTAGTAAAGCAACAGTTGCTCATTTACGATGTTTATCCAAATACACTAGACGTAGTGCAAAGGTGGTCTTCTCAGTTCAGATCCGGTAATTTTGTCTTTCCAACTCGTATCGATCAGGAAGACCAAAAACTTAGACAATAACGTGTTAAGGTCGGAAATGGAAGCCAATCCGTATCAGATGATCGAGGTACTGTCAAACACACTTATCCCACCTTGATCTTGTTAAAAATTTATGTAATGAATGAATTAAAATAAATTGATAAAATAGTAACAAGCCAAATAACCTAATATTTTTTGTTGGAGTCAATCAAATAGTAGTTTATTTCTAGCAGGTTTTTTATGCAGATTAAGAATTTGCTCAATCACGTGTCATTTTTGATAAAAAGTGAGAAAGTAAACATACAAAAAGATTATGGTTTGTCCATTCCTGAAAACTAAGTAAAAAAAAGCGGTAATCTTAAAAGCTAGTAACGTGTCTGATTTGAAAGTCTGTGTTCTAATTGACGTATGTGGAATACCAAAAAGCACTATAACTCTTTTTTACCATCTTAGTGAATACTTTGTTCATGGGAATCTGCGTGCTATGTTGTTCATTCATCACTTATTATATGAAATAAGTAGTTTTCGAACATGAATTTATTTTGCGGTTTATGGCAATTTAAAAAACTGTTAAGGTGTATGTCTTTTTAAAAATTGTTAAAAGTTCAAGATTCCATCTAAAGCACAAGTCCGTTATTTTTAAAATACAGCCAAAATATTTCGCTTTATTTTTTTCGATAATGGCACTGATTGAGCATTTTAATTTACAAATTCATAATCTTCAGGAAAAATCCAATGACACTAAATTGCCAATGTTCGGCTCCAAATTCACTGTTGATCTCTGAGTGAACCAAATACCTAAATTTAAAATATTAATAAGATGCATTTTCGTCGAGGTACATACATACATAAATATGTTAGAATATTAGACTGCGTGTGACAGACAATTGGCAATCTGTTCTAAATTTGTAACTTGAACTCAAATGGATCAAAATTAAACAAAAATGGCACTATGCGTTTTGCTACTTAATAAATAAATTGAATGAACAGCTGACTAGCTATTGAAAGTGTAAACCAATTTTATTATTATAGTAAGCATATAAGAATATGTGTTACCGTCACACCATGGGCGAGCTATTCTATTATTTTGCGTTATTTAAACAATTATGAGTGAACTAATTAATTATTTCATATATGTATAATATAATACAATAATCGCAAATTTCAGATGAAGTTATTCTCTTAAAATAATGCATTTACTAATATTAATGAAAATTGGAAGTTCAAAAGTAAAAGTGGTTGTGTCCAGGTTTTCCATAAAATTTACTTAAAGACACTTATTTGACGAAAATGAGATAATGAAAATAATCATTGTATGTCTAATAACATTTTATATCATTTCAAACATAAAAATAATGCTTTGTCGTTTCTAGGTAAAAAGTTCTTTCTTTCATTGATCTTCTTTGGAATCCGTTGATTTATCTACTATAAATATACCCATCCATATAAATATGTACATGTACATATGACTTTGACGTTGAATCTATAAATTTACATTTAGATTTTTTAACCTTGCTGGTTATCTATTAATTATAGAACTTGTTTTAATACATCTCAAACACTTCATTCAACCGACGCCGATGACGCAGTTCATGATAAAAAAAAATTGCAATTATGCATTTCAAAAGCAAGGCGGGAAGAATTGTAAGTTAATTAACGTAAATACTAATTAGAATAAATTATGTTCAAGTTTGGTTAATTCAAAATTTAAAATTATTCAATGTATGGAATTTGGAAAAAACATTAAACTTTCACCAAAATACATATAATTAAATGAAAATTTTAGACATACCAAGAAAATTCTTATAAAGTATCACCAATAAGTTTAAGATGATTCAGTAACAACCGCAGAGAGATGATAATAAAATCGCCGAATGATTCCCCGAACCGCTTGCCGAGATTTGCGTCATTTCTATTCGAATATCAAAAGCGTAAGGCTCCTTAACCGGTTAGGCGAGCCACGTTTCGAAGAAAGCTGAGTAATCCATTAGGCAAGTGCCGGAAGTCAAAGATCCAAACCATGCTGCAACTCCTACACACCACGAGTGGATTCAAGAGATGGATCTTGCGGCCATTGTAAAGGAGCACTGCGTGGGCTCATCTTTACTATTGTCGGACGAGACGAATGCATAATGAGGAGCATTTCTTTTCTTTTCTATAATTGTAAAAGATGAGTGTATTTTGAACGAATTGGTGCTATAGTTGTCTTTGGTTATCTAGCTGTATGAGTGTAAATAACGTCATAAAGCTAGCTTACCGAAGTTAATGTTAGCGCTGTGTCACCTCTATTGCTTTTCATTTATTTACTCATTAGCTTTATAAGTAACAAAATTGATTCAATTCATGGATAGCAACATGTAAGAAGGTAAGCGAACTTATACATTTACAGAACGATTTCGACGGCAATAAATTTGCGCAATTATCCCACTGCAATTTGAAATGATAAATTTAAATACAAATTTTTTAGGAAGGCGTGGTGTAACTGTTCACTAAACTACTTTTACAAAGCATAAAATAAAGAAATTTATAATAATAGAACTAAAGCACCTTGTAACGTTTTAAGCTAACTCTATTACATTATAATAACTTCAGATACGCAAACAAATTTTTCATCAAACTTTGACATTATAATCTACTTACTCGATTGGATGCCGGGTCACTTCCAAGAGAGCAGCAATCTATAAACGCCCTGAACTACTGACTGGCATCCAAACAAAACTGTGATGGATAGGTAAAAACTAAACAAGTCCTATATTGCAATAATGCTCCGAAGTTAAGATAATCTAAGGAGTTTATTAAACCCTCCATGTACATATACTAATACGAACACCACCGTCTTGAACAAAGCGGATCTCACGCTGCTATTAAGTTAATTATGTGGCCATAACGGTGTTAGACGTTATCGTCATAAAATTATTTTGTCAATTGAAACAGACTATTGACTATATCTAGAGGACGAGGAAACAACAGCTCTTGTGAGACTGTCCAGCTCTTGATGGGATTAGAAATAGGACCCCCAGTACGTATTTCTTAAGCTCGACTGAGGTCTGTAATTCATCTATGGGTGAAGTTCAGACTTCCCTTAGGGTAGTAGATCGCCTGCGTCACTAATAGAACATTGGAACGAACGACCATCTGGTCGCAATGTCCCATCATATGGGTAGCATTTTAATAATAAAATAATAATAAAAAATAATACAACATATAGTCATTTCATCACTTCTATAAAGGTGTTCAGTACATATGTAGGTACAAAGCATCACCAGACAAATCTATAAACGAAACTAAAACCTTACACACACTCATTTGTACACACATATGTAGTATTAATAAGATTCTTCTAGTATAATTTCTATATTTGATATGATCAATAGATCAATAAAAGGGAAAAAAAAGAAAAATAAAACCATATTCTACATGCATTGAAAGGAATCAGAAAAATCTTAGTTGGGAAGATATATGCATAGCCAAGAAAAGACAAAGAAGAGTGAGAAGACTATATGTAGTCCTTATATAGGTAGACTTTATGTGAAATAATACCTATTGCATTGCGACCTAACTGATGCAACGATTTTGGAAAATGAATTACGACAAAACTCGTTTTGGAGGTATTATTTAAACTTAAAAAATTAAATTTGTTTATACTTACATGTGTATTTACATATATCAATGTAAAGCGACGCGATTACCCCACACATAAAGATTTAAACTCAAAAAATCAGAGCAAGTGAAAAGAATAAACGCTCCGAGCTATACTGACGTAGCCCAACTTTTAACTTTCAGCGTCGTTGACAGTTGCGTTACGCTTTGCTCCCGGAGTTAATTGATTTTGATCAAACTTCACCTATATGTACTTTTATTCCGCCAATATATCGGCTAAGTTCGTAAATGGTCGAAATTAGTCAAGGGTGGGAATATATAAGCGCTAGATAAGCCAACATATGTACCTATATAAAACTGCTTTAGACCAGATATTTTTCGTATTTTTAATCCTTTTGACCAAATTTAATATACACCACAGTAGTAAGGCAATATGTAGTGGTCATAGTGGTCAAAAGTACAGTCATTAAAAATTATCTTACTTCGGCGATAGCTTCCAAATTACTTAATGAATTTTGATCCACCTTCTCGTATGAGTTTATTGGGTTATTAAAAAATTGGGTGTGGGAAAGGAAAAGGACGACCTTTATCTCGCTATATCTTTTAATTTAATTCTATATAGAAAATATTTTCCAAAACATTAAACAAAGTTTGTTGTCCAAAGGTATTTGTATGTAAAAGGAATGGAGACAGATTTTTATAC
Organism: Tolmerus cingulatus; assembly: GCA_959613345.1. Lineage (NCBI taxonomy): Eukaryota > Metazoa > Arthropoda > Insecta > Diptera > Asilidae > Tolmerus > Tolmerus cingulatus. The sequence goes on from OY390707.1 coordinate 38,992,452, forward strand.
TTTCATCACATTAAAATATACCTTCTCCTTTGACTGTCGCGGAAATCGACATAATAAAGAAAATTAAAAGAAAATATTTGTAATACTAGTGGCATCAATGCTTTGCACTATTCTAAACAATTAATATTTTTCTACAAATTTTATAAATACTAGAACTACCATCGCATAAAATTATCATTTTAATAATTTTGTGTACTTTCAATATATATGGCATATTCTTACATACAAAATTGTAAATAAATAGAAAATGGTTTTTAAACAGGGTTTAATTTGAAACCTTAATTAGTTTTGGCATCGATCTTAAAAGGCAATTCTACAAAAATATAATCAATCTAAGAGAGAAATTGACTAGTCTCAGTAGTTCAAAGTTCCTAAACTTTAACCAGTATTTCCAATGCCTAATGGATTTCGACGTCAGAATAAGATATATTCCAAATTTGAGAGCAGAATAAGCTAAAGAAATTCATATTTTTCTTAACCACAGGTTTGCTGTTCTTTAGTATGTAGATACTAAGAGACTATTTGTTATAGTTGTGATTTTCTTCAATCATTGTGAGTTGTACGAACTGGTGAAATGGAAAAACAAGTTTTCTAATTCAAAGCATTGCAAACAAATAATGTGATGCTATCAATCTACAAAAAAACATTTTGAAAATTAGGAGCCATTTATTGATTGATTAGAGCGACTTTTTTGAAAACAAATTAATTCTATTAACAAATGAATCAAATTATAAGCGCGCTTAAATTATAATATAGAAATACGTACCTATATATTATCTAATCAGCTGGTATCCGCTACTTCTGTGTGGAGAATTAGTACTTCGAATAGGCTATTTATTTCTCCAAACTTTCATCAAGCTCTAATTAAATCTATAAAAAAAAACTATTCTTTTGTTTTTTTTTTGTAATATCTACGTAGCAAAATGTAAGTAAATAGATCAATGAATGACAGATAATTATTTAATATTGTAATAACTTAATTTAACACATTTTTGTAAACTATGTTTTTAGTTTTACCATCCTTTCCTAAAACATGAAGATTTTGTTAACGTGATACTCGTGAGCACGCCACATACAGTTTCAGCCTCACCTTATACACCCCTGAAAATTCCAAAAAGTTGAGAAACTCTACAGGGTACAATGTCACTTGCTCAGTGTCCATGACATTGTCGACGAACAGATACTCGACAACATCACCTTCCACATTGACATGATCGGTGATCTACCCCACAATTTCATTGTTTAGTGCTAATATTGCACTTTCACACAACCGTTTTCTTTTCCTCATATTTGTTTTCAAATCGGGATAGACGTTGTTTTTTAGATCATCTGTGCTATAATATTGCAAAATTCACGGTTCAATATAATCATACCGTAACTATCTATAAGAAGACTAGCCGCATATTGCCCGATTGTGTATCACTGTGCAGTTGTACGCGCATGTTTGTAGTCAAACAATATAATATTTTTACATCCACCCATAATGTGGACGCCTTTAAACATTCATTTATTTCATCTTCCGTTGTAACCCTAATGATTACCGGCAGAGTCTGTCTAAAACCACCATCCCTCGCATGATGCTTTGGTTACTCTTGAAGTCTTTCATAGCGCGATCTAATGCTTCGATCGCTCTTTTGTGGAACATCGTACACTCATCCCAAACCAATAATGTACATTGCTGCAACATTCGTCCACGCTCGCTGTTTTTAGTAATGTTACACGGAAAGAATTGATTTGCTAAAATTTATTCAATCAATTTACTAATGCTCATTTGAAACGTTTTCTAAAAGTTGGTATTGTAAAAATTAATTAATTTTATCATAATTTTATCAAGGTCATTATTTTTATTTTTTCTCTAATTTAAAAATTAAGAATTAAATCAACAAAATAATAGTTTGACGCAAAACCAAATTTGATTGATTGATTTTACACCAAATGCGATTAATATTTCTTCCCATGTACAAGCTGGCATTTCCTCAAGAGTTAAGTTCAATGGTAGATCCTATCTAAATTCGAATAAAAATTGGCGAAAAAATATTATTTAGAAGCTACCCATTGACAGATACTGGACTGCTAGTCCTGTGCAAAAATTTAAAAGTAAGCGTAATTCATACTATTTAACTCTGTCTGCTACTTTTTCCCTTAAAGTTTCATTTTCGGGACAAAAAGTATCCTATATCCTTCCCGAAGGTCTTATCTATCTCTACACCAAAAGTTATAAAAATTAGTTCACTGGTTTATGCGTGAAAACGTAGCAGATAGAGTTACTTTTGTATGTATAATATTAGTACAGAGTACAGATTTAGCATACCAGAGATAAAATTGAAGACATGGCCATGTCGAGTGAAATTATGTTTGAAAGCTTTGAACGATTTCAGCGTGAAAATAGGATTCGCGGCTATAGACTCAGATTTTGAAAAAGGCAAAACTAATTACCCTGTCCTGTTTAATGTGAATAAAGATCATTACCTGAGTCTCAACATTGTATTGGAAATGCGTCTTAAATCTGCATTTTGCAATATTTGGATGTTTCTTTTGAAATATAAGAGACAAAATTCACTTAAAAAAACTGTTAAAAGAAACAAGATTTTATAAAATTGAGGACGTAAACAACTATGGCTAATTCAAACCATTGCTTTTTGTAAATAGATTTCAAATTAAATAGTTATACTGCCTATTGCATCGTAGTTAATGAAAAGACTTCGGAAACTGAATAATAGCAAAACTAGTTAAAGAAATCGTACACCTCACAATTAAAATGTACAATGAAATTGTATACTACACATATAGTACATATAAAATTATATTACTATATATAAACATATAGGATTTTTCGTACAGCATATGCAAAAATAAGTGGGATTAAAGCCCTGACGTAGACAAGCAAAATGTTGTAAAGCAAGAAGACATATCAAACGTTTGGAAATTGCAGGGTGATCACCATCAAGCATCCTCTCTGTAAATAATTTAAGGACAATGTTTCACCAACATAATGGAACACCAGCACATCCTGGCAAAGTGCTAATGACTTGGTAATATTTATTAAATGACAACTGACCTGAGTGCTGGATTGGACGAGGGCGACCTTTTTCTTGGCCTCCTACATCTCCAGACCTAATTCCATTGGCCCTTTTCTTATGCAGAGCGATGAAGGATGTCCTATTTACAAATGTTATTAACACCAGAGAAGAAACAATTAACAGAATTAGATGAATGAAGAAGAATGAGGTCATTGACAAGAATCCAAAGTAGTGGTTGACAATTTAAACAGCTTTTGTGATAATATGTGTTAGCATTACCTTAAATAAGTTTTTAATTAAATAAAATATATTTCGCAGTAAATTTTGATTTTTTTAATATTCCACAAACTGTTTTCCACGAATAAAAATAAATTTTGACATTTTTTCTTTACTTGGCCATGTGTTACCTTGTTGGATGAGTAATAAGGAAATTCGACAGAAATAAAACCCAACCACATTGAGATAATGATTTAAAGCATCCGTTGGTAGTCGCTGCGCATAGTAGATCAAAGGATAAAAATAAAATAGTGATTTACCATGGAAAATAGGAATTTACGACACGACAGGGCTTATATTTATTTGTCAATCGATTTTAACCAATAATATTGGAACTACGTAAGTTGCATAAAATCGATTTGGACCACATTTAGTTCAAGTCGTGTTACAATATGGTAGTAATCATTCAAAGGGTGAGACTCTAAAAGTGATTTTGGTAAATGGACTTTGATATTATAAAATTGCGGGGTTTGGGAAAGAGAAGGATTTTCAATTTGCTATATATTTTATTTCCATGCAGACCGTACATTTCTTAATCGATTTTGATTAAACTTGGCTAATATATTCCCCATGGCAATGTCTTCGGTGTATTCGCAAACTGGGTGAATCGGTGAACAGGGTGGGGAATTCTTTCCCTTAAGTAAAACATTAAAATTTTCCTGATGACTACCCTGCAAGAACTTTTCTTTTCCTTACACATTTTCTTGAAAGTTTCTGCGCTCATATTTTTATGCCCGGTATGCTAGTATAGCTGTTGAGAAGAGCTTTCTTGGCACATAAATTAAGTAACAACTCCAATACGATCAACCATTATAACAACACTTTAATTGAAAACTCGAAACAGATGATGGATCTATAATAGTTAGGATTTGACGAACCAAAATTGTATTCGAAACGGCGGCGGGCGCAAGATAAGAAATTAAAGTTGAAAGGAAGATTGAGGTAGTGTGTGTATAGAATGTCACGGAATGACAAACGGGCGATTATAAGAATGTTAATAAGAACAAAAGCTAGTTAATAATTCAAATATTAAAATAAACTAATTTTGTTCTATTTTTCAAGAAACAAGGCAGTCTTTTTCACAATCAGGATATCCTATTGTGACAATTAGCATTTATTGAATACATTTAGTGGCGGGAAAATTATTGGTAGCATTCTCAACGAACAGACTTTCATGTCTCGTCTCTTAAACATTCAAACTACTAAAAAATACTGTACTGTACTTCTTTAACGTTGTAGCGTTTATGTTCCCATCCTTTTTTTATTGGTAATGAATACCATGTATGCGGATAAATAATGTGAAAATTAATTAATTAAAATTCCTCTACTGGTCAAAAGAAGACAAATAATAAATAGAACAATAAGAAAATTAGCAAGAGGGATGGACACATAATAATATTATAAATATTAAAATCTAGCCTCAACAGAAAATAGTTCCAAAGTTATTTTCAACTACTCTATATGTATATTATTTCCGATTCATCGGAAAATTTTATGTTTTTTCCAAATTAAAAAACAATTTTACTTTGCATTTAATCATAATTAAATAACAATGTTCTATAATGTTTAACATTTAGCTTCTTTGAAACAAATGTACAGTTATTTAGCAAACATTAAATTTACACTAAATTTTGATCCATCAGCCTGAAGGATATTCGATTTCTTGCTTAAAAATTCTGATTATGCAAATACTATAATATTTTTTAGACAATATAAATATATTGGTTTTTAAAGATATAATGGAAAAAATATATATTTCTGCAACACTTTTATTTTGTTATTTCTAGATATTGTATACCTATTTTTACGAAAATCCGTCAATTTGACGGTTTAATTTACATATGTACATCAATTATTCCGAAATAACAATGAATAAGAAAAAACTAAACGAAAACATGACGGCTGTTTAGCAATAAATGCAGAACCAAATAAGTATTTCCAATCTTCTACACCATCACTATAGTTGTTTACAATCAGAGTAAACCTTATAATATCACAAAAAATCAATCCAACGCTGCATTTTGCAGAGAATAGTGATTTTTGGAAGTGAATCTGCTTTTCTTACTTCATAAAACAAATAGATCATGAGAGATAACGTAAACATTAAAGCTAGAATTTAATTGTAAAAAATGTATTGAAGCCAGCAGTGAATAAAAATAAATAATTTACAAAAAAATTGTGTATTAATATGCCCGTCAAAAAAACGGATTTTAGTAAAAAAACAAAAAGTCAAAAAACAAGGGTTATAGCCAATATCTGTAAATCTAAAGTTAAATAAGGGTTCCGCAGCTATTACTATAAACGAAAATTCGATTCATTTCATATACATACATATGTACGGTCTGCAATTGGGCTCTGCATTAAAATCGAACATGTATGGCAATATTTCACAAATTATTGGAATTTAGTAAACCGGGTTATTTTTAAAAGTAATTTCAGTCTATGTGAAAGAATATTTTTCTAATTTTTTTAAAAATATTTTTTCCAACACAAACCTAAAACTACCCTGCCACTTTGGAGCCGAATATTTGAAAAATAATACATAATATTGAGAAACCTTATAATAATTCTCCATTCCCTTTCAACGATACTCCACCTCGAAGAAGTAAGTAAACATTTTTGTTCATTCCCATTTTTTATGTAAGGTTGTAACTCTAAATGTTTGTGTCCAAAATTTTAATACATTTCTTTATAGCAGTTAGAATTGTGTATTCGTATACCACGTTTCATCGATGTATTTCTAAATTCTAATAGTTTCTGAATAAAATGATATATGCAAATAGCGAAACTAAAAGGATTCCATGTTTTGCTATTCGGAACGCTAAAAATAAGCTGAAAATACAAAATAACTAATATGTAATTAGACTTAGATACAATTTTTAAACAAAAACGAATGACGGGCCAACTCATAGCTCATCCAATATGCTAAATTATGTATGTACTATAGGAGTATTTTGGCCAGTTAAGCTAGTATATTTGTTTACGATATTAATAGTCAAATTTTAAAGAAAAATGTCGATTCATCTTGATTCATAAAATTGGAAAAAATTCCATTGTTCTGAAAAAACTTTATAGCCATATTGGAACTATAGTTGCTTATATTTGAAAGGAGATGTCGACGCCAATTTTTTGCATAAAAGTGTGTGGCCATGACACCGAAAATATTGCGCAAAGTTCTACGCACTCTTCTAAACCTCAACAAGTGCCATTATCTTGAAAGCCAGAAGAGTTTTACTTACGATAAATTTGGATTTTGTGAAAACTATATTGATTCACGTATTATTATCATTGTGAAAATTTAATATTATGTAAGATGTGCGTATAGAAAACAAAAAAGGGACATTTTAAAATTATACAATAGAAATAAAAAAAATTTAAAGCATGCTCTATGAAAATAATCCTGGAATATTGTATTGCCACCCAACTTATTTTACACACATGCCTATGTATGTATGTACATATGCTGTTGTGAAAATTGTATCATATTGCATAACATCAGCAAATGAGGACGCCAGGTCCATTGTCTCTAAGAGTATGTACAAGCACTAATAATTTAATTCATTTAGGGTCAACCTTTTTAATATATATTTTATATATTATATATATTTTATATCTACTCCCCGTAATAATACACAGGCCCGATGTAACGCCCAACATACGCCCAAATTCAGCCCGTAGAAAAGAAAAAGAAAATCATAAAAATGCGTTCAACAAGCCCGCAACATGCCTGTTTAAAATAACAATAAAAATTTAAATTTCGGATCCTTGACTATTTATATTGCTTTTCATTGGACCAGTTGCAGGCAAACTTTATAAAAATTTAGGACTTTTGCAAGCCCAATTCGAACCTTCTGCATATGTGTTTCGGACATATTTTTGGGATATACAGCCTTGTTGCAGGAACGATGCAGACTTGATTGTTCGACAACCGTGCCTATTGCGGACTTAAAAAATGGACATCGGACACGTTCCGAGCGGGCGAGTTTAGATATTTTTAATCGATCTTTCACATATCAGAGCAGATAGTTTTCACTCGCTCTTTTTTCTAAGTTTAATGCTCAAACTAAATTTTTGTAAAATAATTTATTTATTCAATTCCAATTTTTATTGACAATAGTCTACATATATTGTGATCAGATTCTACGACATAAATATTTTTCCTTATTTTTACAATGAAACAAATTATCAATTGAATGGTGTGTGTGAACCTGTTGCGGGACTTAGCCGCAGGTATGAATGGTTTATTTGGTTTTTACGTTCACTTTATTTGATAGGATGGGATAAGTCCGCTATTACTTACCCCATAGTTAGGGTAAAAATCCATATTCACCTTGTTGTTGGAAAAATGTAATCAAAAAAGGAATTATCCATCGAAGTTTTATTTTATGTTTTGTTAATGTATATAAGAATCTAGCAAAAGAAAATAAAGACCATTTTGATTTAAACAACGAAGCAGTTTTTTACCTGGGTTTTTTCACAAAATTGCGTTCAGTTACCCCATCGTGACGTGAATTTACAAAGATATAAGAATTGCATTCATATTATGAAATTGGTTGATTAAGCGGGTCAGCTGCAATTTTTGTAGTTCTGAAAAAGTACTTTAATAGAATATGAATTATTACGACGGGAAGAAGAAATTATTTAAAATTAAACAATTAATTGAGGAATCTAAGTTACGCTATTGTGGTCGATAACGAAATTGAAGTCGACATTTTAACTATTTTTTTTTAAGACCTAACAAAAGCATGTTCTCCATGCACATACATATTTGTTTCCAAAAATGAGTTATTTTTAAATTATCCATAAAGTCTGTATTTTTACTACAGTGTTCCTAATAATATTCATTGACAGTGCTTCAAGCAATTAGTGACGAAGGGACACTCTTTGATAAGGAGTTCAAAAGCAAATATCGCATGACTGAAGACCTGACTAATATTAATCCAATGCTAGGTAATCAAGATAATCTGATTGCCTTAATTATTTATTATTGGATTAATTTAGGTAAGCCAGGTTTAAACACCTACTTCAAAAATCTAGGAAAAATCTTGTATTTAATATTGAATGTAGTAGCAGAGGACTGAAAGGGCCTCTTTCACGAACTCCAAGTAAAGTAGCAAGTAGACTAACCGCCAGTTAAAGTCACCAGTAACTACGCCTACGAATTTCACAATCATCGAGTAACATTAGCCGATGAATAAATTAGCCCGTAACTTACTTGCTAGTCCGTCTGCCAAGTAGCGTATTTAACTGACGAGTAGCAGTTATCATTTCTGTATTATTAAATATTTCTCCATGAATATTTTTAATCACCGCAACACGAAAATTAATAATACGCGATTCAAAACTCTAAAACTGGACATAATACTGAATGAATTAATGCCTAGTTTCTTACGATATTTCACTTAACGAATAAGTCGTTACTTGAAACCATGATTTCGTTTGTGAAATTGATAGAAGTTACCCGTGACTTTTACTTGCCAATTAGAGTTACTTGAAAAGTAACTAATCAACACTTTACTTGAAGTTCGTGAAAGAGGCCCTTAATATAATTATTTTATACTTTTTACGGCTTGGGCTTTTCTGGCATCGCTTTTTGTTTTTAATTTTTTTTTATAGGTGCATGTATACATGTATAAAGCAAAAACAGACACTATTTCAATAAGTTAGCATACTTCCAGATCATCCAAGTGTTGTCCTGCAAATTGTAGGCCAGCGCAAGTAAGCTTACTCATTATGTAAGTAAGTATATGTGTATTAAATAAGGTTAATAAATTATCCTTGCAATGACACTATATTCCTTGTGATATTGCACCTTTGTCAAATGAAAAAATACCTCAAAGCAACGTTATCCAAAAGGGCGAACTGAGGGCTTTAGAAATTCGTCTATACCTTAAAATCAAAAGTCATCTCCCCGCCGCCGGTTGTCCGTTACCAACCATGAAATCCCTTGAGATGCTGCAGCCTCTTACTTCGGACGCCGGACAAATCTCGAATGCCATTCACACAGGCAAGGCTGTCTTCCCGTCGTCTTTTTACCGGCAGTCTTTTTTGTCCCCTGGCAAAATAATTTTCTACCTGTGTTCCGAAAGCATATTCGGCCAGAAACACAGGTAGAACCTTTAAACTGCCAGTGCATGTTCGATTTTTTACGACATTTCGTTTCGACCCTTTGTGTACATCTCTGCTGTCTATGAGTAATTTATTATCCTGCTGCTTCAGGGCTGCACCACTCTCTTTCGATGGCTTTCAGACTGGTACACGGTTCTTAGCAGCCAGAGTAAATGGTTGACCACTTCTGGCAGAATCCAACATTGCAGCACGGAGCCAAGGTCTTGGAAAAAAGGAGAAAATATCGTGGACATTCCCTTGGTCCGAGCGCTGATCCTAATTGATTGCTTTATACAATCTGAAACAGGTTCCAAGAAGTAGGTTGCTTTTGGCTTGATTTGAAGATCAAGAAACCAACAACTATGCATAATGGCTAGAAAAAGAAGCTCATATAATTTAATGATAAAACCCGTTCTCTAATTCAACAGGGTGCTCAGACTATGTAGGAGATAACTCAGATATTTAATGATGGAACCCGGGAGAACAACCACTCATAGCAGGTTCTTCACAGCATCTTCATGTGGGTCTGGGGTATAGCCACTAAGAGTTTTCATGGTTCTTATACGCCTCCACAAAGAGTTAATACTTGTCGAACTCGCAGTCTCACTGCTTGCTGAATTTTATGGGAAGGCAAGACAAAATAAAAAGAGACGTTCGTGATCTCGACATGACCTCAAGCTTGTTCAAATATTCTTCACCGCCGGCTGAAGCGAATCTCGCTCATACTTTTTTTTTACAAAAAAAATGCGGCTTTATGCAAAAATAAGGTGTAAGTGGCCGTCGCATGAGTAATACATACATACACAGATTGTGGCAGACTGTTGGCAAGAGAAGAGGTAACTTCGAACTCTGCTTTAAAAATATAATTAACGCAAAGGGCGTGTAATTGTCAGTATTAAAATTCTTCCTGAAGAAAATATTGTTGCCTTTGATCAAAATTAGGCACATACATATGTATGTATGTATGCAGCGGGTATAAAACCTTCTATAGAGATCCACTTTATTTCTATATTCGATTATTTTATGCACTTAATTTTTGGCTGAAAATGATTCTATTAAGCTAAAAGGTTTTAAATTATGTACTTATTTATTTATTTTAGTTTAAAATAAAGAAAAGAGTTATAAACTTGTTGAGTCTTTCTTTAATTTTTTATACATGACTGACTAAGTTACATATGTATAAATACAGTATCCCTAATAGCTAAGTTGATTTAAAACATTAATTCGATTTTCTCAAAGGTAACCGTGAACTTCCCAGTGAACGAGTTACGCCAAACTCTCCAATTATTGAGTCCTGGAAAATGTATAAAGACCAAAAACAACGGGAGTACATTAAAAGAACAAGCAAACACAAAAACAGTGACTGTTCTTATTTACATATTTATTAATAGCTTCAATCTAATACATGCATCGAAGAGGATATAGCCAATTCACAGATGTAGCTATTAGAGTATCTTTTGGTTCTAGACGGGAATTTTTCCTAGCACACACTGTTAGAATTTTCCATTCAAAAAACCCCAATTGTTGTGCCTTTGCGGAGGAAGTCGAGAACAAATTGATGAATTCATAAACTAATTATTATCGGTATTAATTATGTATTGCTTATATATATGTACATCAGATGAACTGTTTTGTTTTAACCTACATTTAAGGGTTTCATGGTAGATGCATTCGAATTCTAATCCCTAATCTTTATAGAAAACCAAAACCAAACCAAAGGCATTTGCTGAATTGCTGACAAATTAAGTCTGTACACATAATAGCAATGTAATTGTGAAATGTCAGTCAGTGAATTACAAATGTTAAATTGATGTATCAGAACAAAAGTGGTACAGAGTCTTGAATCTTGAATTGTTTTTAAAAAAATTACAAAGGATGGTAAAAACCTTATCAAGTATTCTTAGTAGAGCAACCATTAATGTGTAAAAACTGTGGTATTGAATTTTATTACATACTTATATTTTTTGTTATGAAGACTGAATTTTTATCCACATACTACCACAAAAACCGCACGTTAGAATACAATGTGTTGTAAACGGTTCCAAAACTTCGGTTATAAGTATTGGGCTTTTACAATAATACTATTACCATTTTCTTTCAATTTTTTTTATTGATGTTAAAGGATGTGTTTTTAAGCTTTTGGATTTGAAATAAATCACATACAAATTAGAGAAATGATCAATTTGTTTTTTACTTGTTAGATACTTCTTTGGCAGTTAACATTTGAAAAGAATTTCGTGTATATGGCAACCACGGCTATTGTGCACAAAGATCATTCTGGATGCCCAATTTTGTACCACTTTTTCGAGCACTTGGCGGGGGGGGGGGGGGGGGGGGTTTGGGATATCTCACCAATAACGCATACAGTATTGGTTTCTAAAGCGTCAATAGTTGCTGACTTGTCGGCATGAACCAATGGAAATAGTCCAATGGTGTCAAATTACATAACCGCGGAGGTTAATGGACCGGTCCATTTCGTGAGACAATGTTGTCACCAAAATGATTTTTCAACAAATCCACTATTTCTATCGGAATGTGGCACTATCCTGTTGAAACCACAAGTCGTCAACATCAATGTCTCGAAGTTTTGGCAACAAAAATTCGTAGATCATTGCTCTGTACCAGGTGCCATTGACGGTGACACGGTCGTCTTTCCTCATTTTTAAAGAAAAAGGACCAAACCTCATTTTTAAATAAATAAGAACCAACGGTGCAAAGACCGCACCAAACAGTACATTTTTCAGGATGCATCGGTAGTTCTTGAACGTCATTAGGATTTGTGTAACTCCAATTTTATTTACGTTACGTATGGTGGTCTCGGATGGACGATTATGCGCACCACCATAATGTTCACGAAGTGCTGTCTAATCTGATTTTGAAAATAAAAATCAACGATTTGGAAACGTTGCTCCGAAGTCAATCTATTTATGATGACTTGCCAAACAATACTAAACAATACTATCACTTCGAAGTGTCGAAGTTACTGTCAGCGCCTAATTCCTACTGAGACAAAAAAACGTCCCCAAAAATCGGCACATTTTTAAAATCATTAATACTGCGTTAAAAAAATGATTTTGAAAATAAGAATTCGGACATATTTATTTAAAATTGTAAATGTAGAAAGGTGGTACGATGTTTTTTGATTCAATACCTCACACACTCTATCTGGAAGGGCGCTCTTTAGATTCTGACATTTTTCGGATGTTATTAAATTGCATATTCCTTAATTTTCATGTCTGAAAAGGTTTATTTTTTGCCGAGATTTATTACATAGCTTTTAGGTTTTGTTGTTTAGCATCAACCGTTCCTACAATAAAATGAAGATTTCCTACAGTTATGCCACCATATAACCCCATACCATGATGCTTGCAAGAAATTTAATCATCAGGGTCAAACATTCTTCATTAATTGCGTCATCTCAAATTCAGTAAAAATTCCTTTTTCATCGCCAAAGCGCTTACATTCATCACTAAAACTTACAAATATTTCAATGTTTTTGAGTTCGGGGTGAGAAAGGACTTAACTGGGCTCAAAGGATATACTATGATTTTTAGCGATGTACACAACTTATAGAATAAGTTATTATAATAACTGTTTCTTTTATTATGTATATATATTTCACTGACATTTTGAATTCTTGAGAATTTCAAGTTGAATTTAAGCCGAAAGTGTAAAAATGCACATTTTGAGCAAAATAACCCGTGGTAGAAATAATGTTAAAAGCATATCTTATTTTCAAATTATAAATAAATAATCTAATTACCAAAGATAAAATTCACCAAAAGGACTTTTTTTAATCCTCAAAACAAAGTTCCCGCTTAAGTGACTCATTCTTTATTAAATAACATGTAAGTAAAATATGTATGTAACAAACATTTTAATAAAATACAATTTTTAAAATTATGAAAATACATTTTTCACATTTTTCACATTTCACGTAATGCGAAAATTGGATTTGATTTTAAATTAAGCATAAATTAATGAAAGGCAACTACGCATTTAAACATTTTGTTTAGTTTTTCACATCAGCATTTATTTCATTGTATTTTTTGTGCCACTCCAAATTTTCTTTGGCTACCGATTCGCCCCTTCCGGCAGCCCTTTTGCCACTGATTACCATTGCAATGCATCCAATAATAGTGCCAACTATCATTATGTTAGCTACACGAATTCGCATTCTATTCCTGCAACGTTCCATTACCTCAGAACTGAAATAAAATATTGAAACATAAAAATAAAGGCCGAATGAAATTGTTTTGTTTAAAACTTCAAATCATTTTTGCGAAATTTCATTAAAAAACATCGAATTTTTTACAGAAAATAAAACCTATAGCCTTCGCAGAATGCAACCCCGCATTTCAAAATTGAAGTTCGAGCACACGCAATGAGCATAGTGGTTTTTAACCGGCATACATATAACTCATAAGCATGTACTTTCAAAACATGCAAAACTATTTCCAACCAATTTTGTTTTTTAGTTTTGTATAAACTAATGGAAAGTCCTCTGAGCTTTTAACCTATCAAAATAAAATATGAGGTGTGTTTTAGCAACATACTAAACTAAATACTTGCAAGACCAACCATAGGTAGAATATCAAAATTATTTTTGGGACTAGGCTCATTAAAAAAGAATTTATCATACTTCAAAAAACACTTATGATATTTTGACTTATGAAGGTGTCGGGTGTACATCAAAGCCTAGAACGAATAACTCCACTGTTTATTTTGGCTGCGGTTGTATTGTTATTATGAATGATTTCACTTATGATGATTAAACTACTTCTTACGTGTTTTGATTTAAAAGAAATCAATTTGAAACATTATGCGTAAAAAGCGAATTTAAAAGATAGAAGCAAGCTAGATGCTTGTACATACATATCATAATGAAATGGATGGTATATACATATCATGATGAAATGGAAAAAAATCTAATTTTAAGAAACGATTAGCAAGAAAATATAATTGATTCATTATACGTTATGACCATACCTACTTCTAAAATCGGGTAAAAACAGTACTTCGCTTCAACCGCATTAGCTCTATGTAGAAATTCAAAATTTTGAAATGGTTAAACTTTCCTTAATCTTATATTTTCGTTTTCATTTTTTCCCTCCTAAATTGATATGCTGACGTAGTATATCAAACATTTTACAAGCATAAATACGGGTACATTTATGTCTGCAATCTTAAATACTTATTAGCTATCAAAAAGGAGAAAGTTAACATTTCATAAAGCTTAACTCCTACGAAATTTCTTGCGATAAAATGTGGCTTCAATTTAAAAAAGAAATTTTGTCAGCAGTCCAGATAAGGGTGTTTTTTTCATTCCATAGGCCAATGGTTTACACCGAATCTAAGACTAACGCTGTATGCAATTTCGAGGTTGTATTCTTCAGTTTGAATGATATATTCGTTTGACCATTATCATAGATATTGGTATATATTCACTGATCATTTTGTCTTAAGATCCGATCTAGAAAAGAATTTTGACCTTGAATTTCTTTAAACGACAGCACAATATCAATGTCGACCTGCTGCTTATTCGCATACATGAAGTTTCTAAACCAAATCCTAAAATGACGAAATGTTTAGAACAAGAAAAGATTTTGGGACTGCTATCATTTCCCAGTTTTTTCAATTAGAAAACGTCGAGCAACATAAGTCAAGTTTTAACAGTTCGCAGTAAAATGTAAGTAATTCTCAACAGGGCCCATATATGTAGGTAAAATGTATTTTTAAGTAATATTCGTATTCAATCCAACGTCTTAAAAAGAAAATATAGCTATATTTATTGCATTTTATGTAAAGAAGTCTCTTAGTTAATAGACTAAAAGCAAAGTCCTTCCAACCATAAAGATATCGCACCCGAAACAAATTCTGTGGACATGAAAAATTTGAGTAGAACGAAGCGCTACGTTCATGTGCAACAAAAACGATGCAGCAGATTTCGTCGTCAAATAACTGCTGCGGCTATGTATGTATATGTATGTAACAGGCAAATCGTAAGGAGCATACCTGAGTTAAAACGTTCAAACATTCTACGGTTCTTACCAAATATAACACATAAAAAACAAAAAACGAATCTAAAATCCCAGCGTACGCAATGAGGCTGATGGACTCTTTTATTTTTTGGCACGAAATATTGTCCAAAAATAGTTATATCAAGTTAAAAAGCTTGGGACAGACAAATCTACTCTATATGATTTCATAGTTCCGCAGAAGCGAACTCGGACTTTTTGTTATGGTTTGAATCGCGTTTCTTGGGAAAACAGCGGCTCCTTTAAAAACGTGGAGTGATATCTGCACAGTGCGCGATATAAAAGTGATTATGAAATTCTTCAAATTTTACTATTTTTTCCATGTTGTGAAAAAAATAAATTGAAATGTGTTTATTTGAAATTTAATGATGTGTTATCAGCAAAAGCTGATCCATAAAAATATATATATATTTATGGTTTCTAATTAAAATCAGAAAACCTTTATTTTAATACTTCTACAGACTGTATTGAACGAAACTCAATTAATAAAAACAACGATAAAATGTTGTAACAGAGGTACTTTTTTCTTATTATAAATAAACTAAATAACTCTTTTTTACAATTTCGAAATTCGTTTAAAATTAGAAGTTAGCGCGATGGATATTGTGACTAGTTTTCCCGTACCCACAAAGATGAGAACATTTTATATAAATGTTAATGACAATGAAATTTGCACCGAAATTGTGCCCACCTCCGTAGCTATTAGGATTATCTGAATTTTGTTCGCGGTCCGATAAGAGGTTTACTTATATTACTAAATTCAAAATTGTATTTTAATCTATTGAAAGATCAGAATATCGAGACTGTCGACAAATTTATACAAAAAACAGCTAAATCTTTAGGAAATTACCTGTAATTTCGAAATCAACTATATTTTTATTAAGATTCACCAAAGTTTACGCGGTCAGTAAATTAATAATATTTACTTAACGCATGATTGAAACGTAGTTTTTTTTCGTGTGATTTTTATTTTATAAGAGCCGATTTAACTACAAAACGACATGGGGCGAGAAGCTGCTCTATTTCTATCTCGAAAGCAGTAGGTGTATTTTTTCCATTACTCTTCCCTACTACAAAGTGTTTTAGGAACTATTTGTAATGTCAATGTCACTTCCGGAACGATTATAATTATTCCGCGATGAGGTTCTGAACGCGGCAGCAACTTTAAAGTAATGATAGAAGTGGTATAAGATTTTTAGTTTTAGATTCAACTAATTTAAATTTCTCTTGCGCGAAATAATTATTTTCTAAAAATCAAATCTATCCACAAGATACCTAATTATATTATTATTTATATTCTACCTGACTGCTGGAGGCACATCGGCAAGCGTTTTGTATTTGCCGGTCCACACCAAGAACCTTTTTTCCAAATTGTTCGGTTGATGCTTCGGTGCTTGAAGCAATGAGTTAGATGTTGAGAAATCTCGTTTAAGGTTCTGCATTCCGAACCAATTGCCCATAAACATCCTCGCAGCCATCTCAATCTAAAAAATTACAAAATATCTAAAGAGAATTTTTTTGCAGATACGCTAAGCTATGCAAAGCAAAATGATAAATTGTAATAATGATGTTAAATCAATTATGCTTTGGTTATAATTATATTACTAACTTAAAGAACTAAATTGTAGACACTTGAAATTATATTCGCCTTTATTAAAAAACTCCCGTCCCCAAGTTAGACGAAAATCGTCAATTTGACATTAAAGTGACATTCAAGCGGGTTATTTGAACGAAATCTAGGTGGCACCTTGGTCACGCTAAAATCTGAGACAATTTGAACTATCCAAAGGCAGTTTAAAATAGTTTAAAATTTTCAGCTTGAAAGACTGCATAGAACTTATGAAAATTAGTTTTAATATTCTAGTAAAAAAATTTGTTCTAATTATAACTAGCCATAATAATTATACACTCCTAAATAATTATAATTCGCGTGTATGTTTATCAGAACTCAAATTCCAACCAATATATGATAACGTATAATTGCATACTTACAAGCGCACATACAGTGGAACCTGTTTGACTCAAAATCCTCTCTAAGCCAAAAAAAATTATTTATCTCCTTCCGTTGAAGTACAAAAAGCGCACACAAACTGAACGATGACAATAAAAAACATTTATAAATATATCGCCCCTTGCATGCGTAAATATTGCTGCTACGGAATGAGTATACTCTTACTGAAGGCGGAACGGGAAATGAATTCTGCAAAAGTCGAAAAGTGGCACTTTTAGTTTATTTATACAAAATTCTAAGGAGAATTTAAACTAAGTATTTCCTTCCCTTATGAGCAAATTGATAGGCGATCATGAGGCACCAGCTTTGAAGAAACTCCTGCACCTTTCATTGAAGGCTTTGTACGATCTTTCTTTTACAATATCCTCCACATTCAACTCTGACTGCAGAAGTCTTAACTGAAAGAACACAAATTCATGTTCAGCAAATAGTCAACACACAAATTAGTTACCCACTTTTCTTTGCTCGGATTTGAATTTTTTATCTAAGGAGACATCGTCACGCTTGTGTTCCCGTTCCTCCCTTAAAGTTTTTACTGTATTCGCCGCCATTAAAATACACTGTTTTATAGACTCCTCGCGCTGACGATGACCCAATTTTAACTTGTCATAAAGTTCTCTACAAGTTGTTTCACTGTTAACTTGACCTCTAAACGATTCGGTAGGAAGAGAAGTATTTAAAGTGTAAATAATTTTGTCGTCCATATCCCTCATTTTCTTTAGAGCCTCCTGGAATACCATAAATTGGTTAAAATTGAGGTTAGGATTAGCACTTACAAAAACAATTACCTGGAACTCTAAGAAATCATTGCAGGAATAATTGATTGCCATATTATTCAATGTTCAATAAATTCAACTACATAAATTACTTAGTTGATATAAAATAGGTAGATTTAAGAAAATATTAACAAGCCCCCCGGTCTTCCAGTGGAGAGTTTCCACCGCGCAGCGATAAGCGAAATGTCAACTTCCCAACATTTGTCAAAAAAGAAAATGAAGTACCACCTCCAGGAGAACCACAGCCATAAATAGAGATGGGGTACTAATAAACAAATAAGGAGTGGAAAAGAGCCTCGGGGGATTAAATGGTTATAGAGTGAAAATCATCCTAAAAATTGAAGCTAGTTAAAAGAAGTGCGAGCAAAAATCTCGGTGGAACGAATAAATAGGGAGTGCAAAGTCTATGGAAAATACGTTAAGAAAACTGTTCACTCCCGCAATTTAGCTTTTCATTGTTCGTGACCGTTATTCCTCCCAACCCCACGATTTTGCTAGAAGTCGATAGCATGTTTAAGCATTATGGCGGAAACGAGAGAAACAAGACTGAGGCGGGGCTTGGAATTTACAGGAATTGGTACATAGCTTACAAAAAGTGCGCCAATTCCCAAGAATAACGGCCTCTAGATGTTTCAATTTATTTTCGGTTACAATAAGCTGTTACGATAGTTTAACGATGACCGACAGAGGACTACGGCAAATTTCGGCGGCATTTGCAACTGCTGCCGCCCTTCTTGCTTATTAGGGAACTTAAACGAGAATTTGGAACTGGAACCAGCTCTCTTTTCGACTAATAGAATAGGTAAGGTTTTAGTTTTATTTTGCTGAAAAGTAGCCATAGTGAGGGAAATTGCGTCGCAAAATTAGAGAACATTCTTTGTAAGTCGGTTCCATATTTTTTGCCCTGATGCAGTGCATGCTGCGTGATTTTGAAGCGCCAAAAACTTCGAAAAGCAACGGTTAAATTCCAGGTTTTAGTTTTGCTCTAGCAACGACAAAAATACTTCTCGGCTTCACTTCAAAATATGTGAAAGCAATTCAAAGAAGCATTTATAAAAATTAATATTGGAGACAAATTATTCGACGCAGTGAGGGAAGAAGTTATTTTTAAATTTTGTGAACGATTGACGATTTTAAATGAAACGCCGCGCGTATAAAAACATCCGATTTTTCTCATCGTTTCGCCTTGCAACAAAATCCCTTCGCATGTATTTTACTCTTGAACTGACTGAAAACGACACACATCAATAGTTTTGTTAATTTAAACAATTAAATTAATGAAAAAAAGTTTTATTTGTATAAACACAAAAAATCAAAAACATGTTTATTCGATTAAAGGCAAATTATATTTCAAATGAATTTCTTTTGCTGTGATACCTTCAATTTCAGCAAGTGCACCAAGAACCACTTGTGTGGTGTCTTTGATTAAATTATATTTGTGCATTAACTCCATAATTTCATTTTTCCTTTCATCATCATTTAAGCTACCGAATTCCTCGATTTTCTGTTCTAATTTTACCAACTTCTTTAAAAGCTCATGGCGTTTCGGATCCTCTGACATAACTGTGCAACTGACACCAGAAAATCTGACAACCAGGGAGAATTTTCGTCGCTTTCCGCACAACTCGGTAGAGTTGAATTCTGAGGTTTTTTATTTGTACAACGGAAGTTTAGAGGGGCTGCTGAATATCTACAAGTGACTATAGGAAGTGAGTAATTTTTTTTAAAAAGCAGAAATTGAAAATTTACCTCTCGGTTCAATTGTTATTCCTTCGTTCAAAATGTGGTTTATGGCCCTGCGTTGTGGTTATCGTCACTGTCGACTAGTGTCAATTGTCAAATCCAAGATGGTTGCGTTTTGGAGAATTTCGCACTGACATTTCGATGCATAAGTAATATTGGGAAATCACCAAACATTATCAGTGAAATAGATGCTCTGCATCCGTGAATATTCTTTTCTATAATAAAAGTATCTTTAAATTAACTGCCCTTATAGATGGCTACGACACACAGGCACCGATATAAAAATGTGGGTTTGGATTCCTCGGAAATGCGACGTCGAAGAGAGGAAGAGGGTATCCAGCTCCGGAAAGCAAAACGGGAGCAACAAATGATCAAACGCCGTAATGTAGATATTCCAATGGACCGGGCTATGGATAGTGATATCATCCAAGTTAGTAGAATTCTCTATTAAATCAATCACACCAACAGACAACCTTCGAAATAGGAGGACGAAATGCAGGTTTCAAACCAATCGGGTATAAAAAAAGAAATGATTGTTCAGTTGTACAGTACTTCGGAGACGGACCAACTTGAAGCTACTCAAAAGTTTCGAAAATTGCTGTCCAGAGATCCTAATCCACCTATTGAGGAAGTCATTAAAACAGGAATTGTACCTCGATTTGTTACTTTTCTTAAAAATAACAATAATAGTACACTGCAGGTAATGCCACAATACAATATCGAAACAAATTATCTATAATTTTCTTTTCTAGTTCGAAGCTGCTTGGGCACTAACGAATATAGCCTCCGGAACCCCCCAACAAACGCGTGTAGTTATTGAAGCTGGAGCGGTTCCAATTTTCATAGAACTTTTATCTAGTCCTCAGGAAGACGTACAAGAACAAGCTGTTTGGGCTCTAGGAAACATTGCGGGTGATTCTCCGGCTTGTCGAGACCATTTATTGACTGAAGGAATACTTTCACCATTGCTGCAGTAAGTATATTGTACAATCTCAGCAATGT
This sequence comes from Tolmerus cingulatus, assembly GCA_959613345.1. Taxonomy (NCBI): domain Eukaryota; kingdom Metazoa; phylum Arthropoda; class Insecta; order Diptera; family Asilidae; genus Tolmerus; species Tolmerus cingulatus. The sequence goes on from OY390707.1 coordinate 39,013,426, forward strand.
ATTTTTTGAAATACATATTTTTTGTTTTTTAAACAGAGTTTTGAGTAAACAGGAAAGGTTAACTATGACCAGGAACGCCGTTTGGACATTGTCGAACTTATGTCGAGGCAAGAACCCGCCTGCTGATTTCACAAAGATTGTTAAAGGTTTACCAATTCTGGCTAGATTGCTGAATCACACTGATGCTGATGTACTAAGCGATACATGTTGGGCAATCAGTTATTTGTCAGATGGTCCTAATGATAAAATACAAGCAGTTATCGATGCAGGAGTTTGTCGTCGACTAGTGGAGCTTCTTGTGTAAGTGGAATTTAATTTTTTTTGTTTTACACTAAAAATCAATGAAATTCGCTTAAAATTGTTTCAAAATCAACAAAGTGATTTCTGTTTTAATTTTCAAACGAAACGAACGAAGAGTTTTAGAAAGCTCCTTTTGGATAAAAATTAAATATCCTAAAATCGCACAAATTAACTTCAGTTGCATTTGATTTCTGTTAGTTTTTATGCATATAACGTCGAAATAATTCGAATGAATTTTTCTGCGGAATTGCTTTACCCATTTAGAATAAAACACTTTAATAAAAGTTGAAGGTAACTGAAAATACAGTTTTTAATTTAGAGATTCTATTATGGAATTTTTATACAAGAAGGGGCTTTTGCAAGGCCGTTCCGATTACCAGCTTTTAATACAATATACCTATTGTTAAAGTTGTAAAAACAAATCCGTCCTTATTTTGTTCAATTTTTGAGTCTGTTATCTTCCGAACTATTTAAAATTCGTAACTTATTAATTTTGTAGTGGTAATGGTAAATGGTTAATATACAAAAATTAATTGAGTCAGTTCGAAGAATAATTTTGACTCAAACGTCCTTGATCAGTTCAAAGAAACAAAAATATTTAGCCCAAAGGCAGTAAGTGTATATATGTATATAAAAGTATATTTCAATCAACTATTTCTTGTGTACAAGTTTGGATTTATTACAGTTTTGCAAACATCGATATTTTATATTAATTCAGAAGATTAGTACTATTACTTCACACATACAAATGTCCATTCCATAGATAGAACAATCATTTAAAATTTAACATTTTAGTTCTTTCGTGTTGAAAAGTTTGAGCTAAAGCTGTAGCAAAATTTCTCAATTAATTACCTTCTTTTCCACCAATGGGAGGCTCTCACTTTATTTTAAAGCAAAAAATAAGTACTATTATAAAAGTCTAATATGAATAAAATAAATTACGTTATTATAAAAATACATTACCGAAATATAATAAAATACGGTAATTAATTTTGTGGAGCCTGTTTTAATAACATGCTTTAGTTGAATCTATAATAGAATTTCTTGAGAAATCGTTCCCGTAGTTTTAACTAGTTTTAAAAAGACAAAATACGATTTCACATCAATCATACAAGTTATATAAATAATTTAGTTTGGTTATAACAGACATTGTATGGTGAGTTTTATTTATTGCCTGTTGTCAAACTAATAGGCGACCTGTGAATGCAACTTACCCTTATGTATATTAATCCAATACTAAATAATTACGGCAATCAGATTGTCTTGATTATCTAGTATTGTATTAATATCAGTCAGGGTTTCACATCGAGTTAAAAAATCTATGAAAGTCTTGTATTTAATGTTGAAAATAGTAGCAGAGGACTCTTAATATAATTATTTTATACTTTTTAGGGGTTGGGATTTTTTGGAGTGTTTTATTTTTTTTGTGTGAAAGATCTATCTATCAAATAGTTTATGCTAGACTGTCCTAGGGCATTATTAACAATATGGTTTTCACTACAATGTTGTGAAACTAATTTAGTAAATTGTATTATTTTCTTCATTTAGGCACCCACAAAATAGTGTAGTTACAGCTGCACTTAGAGCAGTAGGAAACATTGTAACGGGAGATGATATTCAAACCCAGGTTATTTTAAACTGCAATGCGCTGCCTTCCATTCTTCAATTATTAAATTCATCAATGGAAACTATTCGAAAAGAAGCCTGTTGGACGATATCAAATATTGCGGCAGGCAATAGGCAACAAATTCAAGCAGTCATAGATGCTCATATATTTCCTGTTTTGACAACTATTCTGCAAACAGCAGATTTCAAAACCAAAAAGGAAGCCGCATGGGCGATTACGAATGCCACGAGTAGTGGAACTGCAGAACAAATCAGATATTTGGTAAGAGTAAGAATTCGAGTTTTTTTAAAATATGAAATGAAATATTGCTTGTTCAATAATAGGTTCAAGCTGGGTGCATCCCACCTATGTGCGAATTTCTAACAGTGGTTGACTCGGATATAGTTCAAGTTGCACTGAATGCCCTAGAAAATGTGCTGAAAGCTGGCGAGAAATTTAATATTCGACCAAATCCCTATGCAATGCTGATTGAAGAATGCGGAGGTAAGTTACTTTTATTCTTTCACCATTTGGTCACTTGAATTCTCCTTTCGTTGCAGGATTGGACAAAATAGAATACTTACAATCTCATGAAAACCGAGAAATTTATCACAAATCGTTTTATATAATTGAAACATACTTTGGGAACGAAGAAGAGGACAGTCGTGTCGCTCCTTCAGCTGATGACAACCAATACCAATTTAATGCAGAACAGTCGGCCCCCAGTGGCAGCTTCCAATTCTAACCACACATGACTATCAGGGCACAGTGTTCTCCGTAACTAGAACTTCTGGGTTTTCGCGTAAATCAATAATTAGAACCTTTACTTCGGGAAATTGGCATTTTAACAAAAATTTCAGCATTTCGGTTATTTTTATAATTTATTCTTTTTCCGTAAAATTCGAATCCACTTTCACTTAAAGGCAAAGTACCTGTCATCGGGTATTTTTTCATTTATAATTGCCTCTATATTACGCATGTAGAGAAATTACGCTTTCGTTAACTTTTAAATTGTAACTATATACATAAAAAAATTTATTTTTATTGTTTACATCTTCTTTTTATTTCAATGCAAGGAAGTTCCATAACTGTAGAAAGTGTTTTAAGTAAACCAGAGGGATAAAAAAATGAATTTTTCATTTTCATGCAGAACTCATACGTGAATTTGTTGGATATTTTTGAGTTATTATAACGCTATTAAGTTAAAAACATATTTTCTATTGAAAAAAGTATTAAAGCTAATTTAAATCAAATTAATAAGACTTTTTGCTCAATTATGTACCAAGGTTTAGGTTACCCGGGCACACGGCTACAAATTTGTAACAAAATGTTAAGATTGCAGAGCTAATTTTACGCATTTACTATTTTTGATATCTGATAGTGTCAAAAGCGGTTAAATTTGCGATATTGCGAGGAGACTTTTCTCTTTCTAGACAACCTAAGATTGCATTTCTTTTGCTGAAACTTTTACCATAAATAAATAATTTCATACGTATATAGGACAGCCTGTGCAAGGAAGGAACGCTTTATCACGTTTCAGCCAGCTTGAGATTGTCTCCCAAAGCAATCACCCGTGGCGTAAACTACAAGATCACCCTGTCGTTTATATACTTAAGCGAACTGAGAATCGTGCCTCCGATGGCCTTATGAGCGGCGCGATTTTGGGTGCTCTAAGGAGAACATTGCTGAAATTATATAGCAACTGGTCGCTGTTTTATGTGTGTGTGGGTCCTTCCTCACGATTTTCGGATGCTCCTTTCTCAGTTATCAGGATTCTTACAGAAAAAATGAAATGTTTAATTACTGTTTTGCTATACCATCGCGGAAAGTTCGGATTTTTAGCCTGTTGTGGGTGCTTCTGACCTTCTTTGATTGGCCTTCTTTTAAGACCATTGCTGGGTCCATTTTGGAGTCTCTTGGCTTATCACCGGTGTCATCAAGGAATATATCGGATATGTTTGATTTTGCTTTGAGATTTTGTTCGTTTGTTTATTGTTTTTAAAAAGTAAAAACAAAGCGTAACTTGGGTAGGAAAATACGGATTTACTGATCTTTCTTTGCGATTTGATTATTTTCTCGAGATATAACAAAAATTGGCGCGGATAGAAAATCACGGTTTTTAACACGTTCACGCCGGCGCTGCAAAACGTCGAATTTAAAATATTGTGAACTTTTAAAATACATATAGCACCCCTACTCTCTTAAATACAAAGCTAAGAGTGCCAATTTTTAGAATGTGAGACAATGATTTTTTGACTTGAATTTTTCAATTTCTTTCAAACAAAAACTCGAGTATGTTTCATAATTTTTTCATACTAAAATTAAAACCATGAAATTTGGTATTGGTCAGCGGTAAATTTTTTTAAAACCGGAAAAGATGTTCAAACCTAAGACTATTGGTTTGAATTATGAGTCTCTAACAAATAAAATAAAATAAACGACTTCAATGCACGTTTATTTTACTTCTGTTTATCTCGAAATCCACACAAACGAAGTTGCGGGTAGAAAGCTAGTTAATAAAATAAAGCCCATCACTTATTATTTCGATCACCATTATTTAGTGTAATATTATTAATAACTGAGCAGTGTTTTTTGAAAGCGATAGAATTTCAGTTGTTTTTAAAAATTATTTCAACAAGTGTCATGTCAAATCTTAACAGCTAGATAGCTATCTAGTGAATTTGTCTACAGTCGGTTGTATAATTTTCAAAAATTACATCTCAATTATTTAACGTCAATAGAAGTGTTAAATTAACGAACTATAAAATAGCTCTCCTCGAACCAAGCTTTACAAATTAACCCGTTCTAATATGGGAAATATCACTTTTTAATCACCTTAGACGGGGAAAAAAAAGCTAATCTTATTAATTCGGCATTTTTGATCGAAATTAATGACACATTTATGTGGGATCTTAGATTAGGGATGGAATTAGTAAAAAAACACGATGGAAGACCAAAAGCTTCTCATAAAAGACGCATAACATAAATGTCGGCATAATTTGTTTTCGAAATACGTCATGTCATGGTAAAATAGGGAATTATTTACAACTACTCAAAATAACGAGTTTCACGTACTTCGGTTTATCATATATTTCACAATTTCATGAAGAGTCGGAAATGCGAAACCAATGTGGCCTCTGATTTCCTTCTTTTGCTTTAAAAAAAATGTTTATAAATCTTAACGCAAATAAATGAAACAATTTATAAACTATAATTTAGCTTTAAACCTATACAAATAATGGATCACAATCTTCCAGCTTCATATTAATTAAAACCAAAATATTTAAGTGTCAATAATTTTCATTTTATTTTTCAAAAAATATAACAATACAATAAAATATACCGGCAGTCTTACAAAATTTTAGTAGCATTAACTTGACAAATAAAATACTTGTTCAGTGACTCGCGTAATAAGTGGATCGAGCTCATGTCGTTCTACGTTGGGGCCCCAAATTTCATTTAAAGTATTTTCTGCTACCTCAATAGGTTTACCTACTGAAAAATAAATTAGCAAGTTAATATTAAAAATAAATAAGTATATGGTACCTTCGTTTGGAACTCTTAACGTCATAAAAATAACAACTCTATCAATAATTGGATTATAAGTGTCACAAATTGCGTGAAGAGCGCGCGCTGCTTTACCTGGAATCTGAGAATAATTTAATGTACTTATTTGTGCTTCCAGCAAACTCTTGAAAAAGGTCAAATAAAGGGGAAGTAACCGAGAAATAATTATTTCTGGGCATGTGGAATATAATTAAATCATTTATATACATTTTCTAGTTGGTCGATAATGTTAGTATTTTATAGAATGTTTTCCAATTTTCTGATCAGTTGTTCTTTTATTTAAAAAAATATAAAAGGACCCAAAAATAAAAAATACAAATTTGCTTGATGCAATGCCCATTGACCCATGATTGCAGTAACTCTGAGGCTGTGATATACGCAATGACGCCAAGAATCCTTCCACAACCTTTCCAGGGATAGTGTCATGTAATTTGAGTCGAAGCGGTATTTAATAGCTAATGCGAATGTACAAGAATATCGAATTCAGCTACCGTCCTGGGCTGGTGCCCCAGATCCGTTATCCAGTGCAAAGACCAACTAATTTGGTGAATCGACCGAATCCCGCATAATGTACAAGTCCTTACCTGTAGTTGCGCTTGCCGGTTGTAAAAATATTATCGGGGAAATGTTTAATCTGGAAAAGTTTCTATCACTTTTCAGCGGAAAAACTGATTAGTTTTATTTATAGTATCTGGCTGAAATTACAATACATATTAACGCGCTTTATGTTATAATTAGTCGGGGATTATTTTAATACAAATGGTTGCTGAATGGATAATTATTCCTTTTGATTAAAACGCATACATGTAAAAAGTTAGCCTGGTTGACCAAAACAAGAGTGGGAAAGATGACAAAAAAATAAAACGAGATAACGCGTTTTTAGTTAATCTTCGCATTGGAAAACCAGCATTAAATGTTATTACCGCTACCTAATTTATCTCTCTAATGCATGCATATTTTCGAAATTGAACTAGTTTTCAGCTCAATTAGTTAACAGTCATCGTATTTTAGGTGCTAAAAGATTTTTCTTAGATTTCTTAAGAAACGATTCCGTTTTGGATGTTAGATATAATTTTGTAAGTGTTTTACCTCATTTAGATTTGCCACAACTAAAGCACCTCCACCTCCTACTTGTTCTTTATATTTTTTTATAATAACACCGTAATCTGCAATAGAAGCCTGCGAGGTGAAGTCTTCTTTATCAAGTTTCATTGGTTCAAGCGATGGGTCTGAGGAAAAATTGTTGAGAAGAGGTGTTTTTAAATTGAAATTACCTTCTTACCAAAGCAAGCAGAAGCAGTTTTTGCAATATTCCAAATTAACTCTTCAGTTTTACTACTTGTGTACAGAAACAGGAAAGCACTTGGTACAGCAGGATCTTGATTTAAAATGCCCTCAATCTGAACATGTAGGGACTTCCATAGCATATTGTCTTGATTTGGGTATTTGCTCTTAAGATTTTCGAAAGAACAGATTCTTTTGGATGAAAGTGTCTTTGGGACCGCATAAGCAACTGCAGCCACTGCAATTATTAGTATTATAGAACCTGGCCACCTTAAACACCAGTTCCCCACATTTGGCTCATAGGACTCGAGCGTGTGCGAAGGTGGTAATTTCTTTTTGCTTGCAGGCAAATTGTGAGCGGTGAAAGAGCTCGTGCAGGTTTTCGAAGTAGTTTTGTGGATTGAATAAGAACCTCTACAGTTTGGCGAGGCTTCCTTCAGGTTTTTCGAATAACTCTTAGAGGTAGAAGGACTATTGGTAGTGCCCTCATATTCCGCCGAAAGGTCTTTAGACGTCGTCGAACAGTCTTTAAAACTAATTGAATGGTCATTGAAAGTAGCTGAAAATTCCTTGGTAGTCGAAAGGTCCTCGGGGGTTGTCGAAAACTCCTCTGCGGATGGTTCGAGCTCCTCAGGTGTCTTCAAAGCAGTCTTTTTCCTTAAATGAGGACTTCCATGTGGAAATCTTGATTGGCAAGTTGTTTCGTCTTCATGATCGACAAATTGTTCATCGGTCCCTTCATATTTATTACTAATTTGCTGGTCTCTATTCGGTGACATAGAATATCTCCGTTGATACGTTTTACGCCCATCAATTTTAATATTTGGAGAAGACATGTTTAAAATTAAAAGTAAAAATTAGCCCGGCCGTGCAAACTTGACAATTTACAAAGCAAACGGTAAACAAGTGTCCAAAACCTGACGGAGGGCGTGTTCAGATTTCATTCAACGGAAACAAAAAAATTAGTTAAATCTTCGCTTGTGAATCTCGATTTACTTATTCTATAGTCTGTTATTTAATAAAACTGAATTATACCACCGTAATAATGCTACTTCGTTGTATTTATGAATAACAAAATGTTTCTAATCGCTCATAAATAAAAATATCTCTTCATACCTTTGACCTCTCGCGTGAGTTTGCTTTACGTCAAGGACGCGCATAATGTCAAAATTCTTAGTTAAATACTCGTTGGTATTCAATAAAATATTCCAAATATGACGGGCTTCTCTTTGAAATTAAAGTCCAAAAAAGGACAACACGTTGTAAGGAATTTAAATGCAGATGCAACTGTTGGAATTCTCAAAGCACGGATATCAGAAATTACGCAAATACCAGAAACGCTGCTGCACGTCTTAGTTGGGTTTCCGCCCAGGCCGTTAGACCTATCCAAGGATGGGGCCTGCTTGTCCTCCTCAGGAATAACGAATGGCGATACTCTCATCGTTGAGGAAAAACCAAACACACTCAAGGAGGACGAAGATTTAGCTAGACGGCTGGCTGCTCAGGAGGAAGAGGAGGAGAAACTTATCCGAGAAATAGCGAGTCAAGCAGATGGCGAATTCATGGGGATATTGATGAAGAAGGTCGTACCTGCCGACAATTCCTGCCTTTTCACAAGTATTGGATACGTGCTGAATGGGACAATTGACACCGATGTTGGATATTACATGAGAAATATTATTGCGGAGCACGTGAGTAACGACACAGAAACGTACAATGAAGCGATCCTAGGGAAACCAAATCTTGAGTATTGCACTTGGATAAAACGACCTGACTCCTGGGGAGGTGCTATCGAAGTCTCCATTCTGTCCAACTTCTATGGAATTGAGATTGATGTCGTGGACGTTACAAATGGCATAATTAATCGGTTTGGCGAGGACAAGAACTACGGGAATCGAGTATTTCTGCTATTTGACGGAATCCACTACGATCCTCTTTACATGGAATCAATTACTGTAAGTACTTTTAGTGTCTCGCAAATTTATAAAATACATATATCTCACATATATTGAATGGAATAAGCATATTATTGATTGATTTTATACTTCCAACCTAACTAACAAAAACTGTCGGAGGCATAACGCATAGTATATAAATTACATTAGGCGCTGGATGTATCGCAGAGTTATATGCGTATCCTAACTATAAAGTGTTTATGCAAGAATGACTAAACCAGTAACGAAACTGAACACCGATTACAATGGCCATACGCGTATGTAAACTTAGGTATTTATCACGATGCCATTCCTCAATTTAGCTTTACCAATTTAATTCACATTTACCCAGAAAATGTCCTTTAGGCACGATAATATGTGAGTATCCTTATTTTTCCTTTAATTTTAATTCGATAGTGCACTTGGTATGACTTATTTGATTTCGGGAGCTTAATCCATGTTGATAATTAGACACATCGGCTAAGGATCATTTCTTTGTATTTTGACAAAGCTACATTATATCATCAATTACGTCCGCTTAAGCGTTGAATGAAGCTCGGTTAACACGGTTGTTCCAGATATTAGGAGACGAAATGTTTAGTAGAGTTAATGCGTCGTTGATTGATATACAAATACTTAAATTAAATTAATTAAAACCGGGCAATAGAAAAACAAACAAATTAATAAACGAACAATTATAAATCACTTTAAAATTTTTTCGATAATGCAGGTAAACATTCAGTGCAAGATAACCCTTGATAAATTCATAAAGAAATTAGTGTTTAACAGAAATTCAACTGTAGTTAGACAATGAATACTAATATTAATTCAACTCATTCCCTTATTTAGTTTCTTTTCCTAATATAATTGATTCCTTAACCTTGGAATTTTTATCCAAAATATTTATAAATACATTCCTTTGATGCATTACAGGACGGCCCTCCCAAAACGATATTCCCAATCGAAGCAGAAAACGTGTTCCAACAAGCTGAGCAACTATCTCGGGAGTCAAAATCATCACGTCAATTTACCGATGTTAGTAAGTTTACTCTGCGCTGCCTACAATGCGATGTAATGTTAATTGGACAAAATGAAGCATTACAACATGCGAAATCTACGGGGCACGATAATTTTGGAGAAGTTTAATTTTTGCAAAAACTATTAGGTTAAAGAAAACTATTTTAAATTTAATAAGGATTTGTATAACCGCATTTGTATAATTTGCATCTTACTTAAAATACGAATGAGAAAATATAACTACCACAAGCCTTAAAAAGCAATAATAAAACTTTAATACTCAACTAATAGTCTACCTTGTTGATGAAACAAAACAGCTGTGAATATAAAACAAAAAAACAGTACTCACTACTCATTGTACCTAGTGCCCTTGCTGCTCACTTATTTTGAATAATATTAATTTCATTACAGTCTTTTCCACTATTTATAAATATTTTATTAGTTCTATAACTACAAATAAAATATATTAAATACTTTCGATGCGATTAATATTTAAATTCATTTTATGTATTGCACATTTGCAATACACAGATTGTACTTCAAGTTCTGCAGTGTAATAAAATATTACACCTATAATGTGTTCTTTTGTCCTAATACTCGGTTAAGAACAGAGTTTGCATGATATCTCGACAACCGTTATTCTGATAGTTACGTGAAAGGTAATAACAATATTCAAAGGTTGTGGTTGCTTTGTGGAACTAGTCTGTGGGTTTAAATTAGTTAGTTTTGAATAAAAATGAAGTTGTGAATAATCCTTTTAAAAAACTTTAAGTTAACAGTAGTTTTTTAATGTTAAGAAAAGAAAAATCTAATCTTGTGTTTTCGAGTGCTAAGCATGATATTTTTTTGAGTATGTCATTCCACGCCTTTGGACAGATTCTATTTGCTTCTTCGTATCCTTGCTAAACGACCACACAGTAGTAGCAAAGATCGATGCGTTTTCTTGGTGCGTTCATATTTTTAGAATGAAATTCGATGCTCACGAATTGGTTTAGGCGCTTTCATGATAACTGGGCTTTCTTTTCCACAACTGGTTCTTTTCTACCATAAATAACTACAGAACGCGTGGACGCGAAAGCTTAAATCAATAATACAATACTTATATGTATCGATTTAAAAGCTTGCTATTTTTGGTGTTAATTTAAAAATTATTTATTCAAAACACAATAAATCGCTTATTTTTATTAAAGAAATGTATATAGTGCATCCATCACTATCATAATAAAATTTATCAATCAACGGCAAAACGTTGAGCATATTGGTAGTCTGGCAGGAATGAAATTTTAAATGCTATTTATGGTATGACTATAATTTTAATTTAGACCGATTGATGATGATTAAATATTTGTAAAATGTTTGTTGAAAAAAAATCTGCGAAATTGGCCTACAATGCGATAAAAATGGATAGTGCCATATAAATTCTTATATACCTTTCTCGTCCCTCTGCGGCTATCCCTTGAGAACTTATTTCAAATGTTTTAAGAATTATTTTCATTATGGGTCTGTTCATTGGCTGATCTAGATCAGATATGATTAAGAGATCCGCGTTCAATGAGAGCCGTCATCACTCTTCTGTGATTTAAACTGATCTGCTTAGCGCTCGTTGAGTCGGATGCAGGTTGATATTTATCAATCTTTTCTGATCCAGAAGTTGTTGTAGATCGGGTTAGTTCAAGGCTTCTGACAATTTATGACCGTCAACGGTTAGAGAATCTTAAATTATTAAAAAGTTATTTTTAAAGTAGCAAGAGAAAAACCAATCACTTCATGCGAAATAATAAATTGACCTTTCACTTTGGATGGAATAGTGAAAACATCCAGGTGGCTGCGGTATGATTTTCAGGGATAGTCAAACAATAAATATATAGTTTCTTCACTTTTATGTTTAAAATAATTTCAAAATTTCTTCGGCTTCACGAAATGTTTTACAATATTTGATAATCTTAACTTATTGATTTAAGTTCGTTGAGATATTGGATCTTTTTTGATTATTTAACATATGACCTAAGTTAATCTATTTAGATCTGATCTGGTCGAGATCAGGGCTCAACGAAGAGACCTCATCATTGCGAAGCCCATGGAGGTGTCATCGGCGCTGGATTTTGCAGATAGGACATAACAACAGCACTAACACTTAGCATAAATGATGATAAAACCTTGGGAAAGGAATAATTTATAAAAACATTGCGATACGAAACAATTCTTACCTGTTTTGCATCGTCACTAACGCGGGAATTTGCAAAGCTAATGCAGGAGCAATATAGAGCGAACCAAGCACACCACTTAAGCTTCATCATCAGGCCGCACATTGAAAAGATCATTCCTTTAACAAACAATTTCCATAATCACTTTTTTTACGCAGGTAGACTCCTTACCTAAAATATTCATGTAGTCTGGCATCAAGTCTTCACCGGCCACTTGACCCTGGTTCTGGGGTGCTTTGAACCGGTTCACTTTGTCTCGCCGTCGAGGATCCACTGTGGCATTCATTTTTAATATTCAAATAGGATTTATTCAAAACTTATTAATTCCGTAAAACTTCAGAGCCTGAATGTAGAAGTGGCAAATGTGGGCTGACAAATAGAAGTTTCTATTGTCAATGTCAATGAATTTTGGCTGAGTTCGAGTTTTAAAGGTGTCTTATGCGTTCGGAAACTCGAACCGGTGTAACGAGTCCGAAAAATTTGTCTCTACTTAAAAATGTGTATCGGCTTCGTGGGAATAAGTTCGAACTGAGTTTCGGCAGCTACTGTCAAAGCTGTCAACAGTCAACCTAAGTGCGAAATTATTAGTCATATCTGCAATTCCAATTTTGTTATTGAATTTCTACAGAAAAAATGAACCGTCTTTTTGGAAAATCGAAACCTAAGGAGCCTCCGCCAAATCTTAATGATTGCATATCTGGAGTAAGTTTCAAAATGTGTCCTTTCATAACTTCAGATGGTTACAGAATTTACTAAAGGTTGACTCTCGTGCCAATAATATCGAGGAGAAAATCAACAAATTGGACAATGAGTTGCGAAAATACAAGGATCAAATCGCTAAAATGAGGGAGGGACCTTCCAAAAACTCGGTAAAACAGAAAGCTATGCGTGTCCTGAAGCAGAAGAAAATGTATGACAACAAAGTTACGTTGTGACGTCAGCCTCTAGACGAGATCTCATTTGCAGGTACGAGCAGCAGCTGGAAAGCCTGCGGAATCAGTCCTTCAACATGGAGCAGGCCAATTACGCGGCGCAGACTTTAAAGGACACCCAGACCACTGTTATAGCCATGAAGGACGGCGTCAAGCAGATGAAGAAGGAATTCAAAAAGATCAACATAGACAACATCGAGGTACTTCCTTTGAGTAGAAACTGCTCATGTTTTCAAATTCAAAATTTAAACTTCATTTCATATCATGAGCGCTTCGCGCTTTTATCTTGAATTCAAAATTGCAAATTAAAATATTAAAAAGCTTAGACACCTCGTTGCGAGGTGTTTGGTCCCGTAATTCAGCTCCGGATATTACAGTATAAGTCAAATTTTTTGTCCGGAGGAGATACTAGAAATTGAAAAATATTTCTTCATTTGATTAATCGTGGCGGAGTAATGGTATATGAATTAATTCTCAAAGAAGCAGGACATGATTAATAGTAAAATTTTTTTTTTATTATATCCAAACAAGTAGCACGTATTTTCTACACGATTTTTTTCCTGTAAGTTATGAATATTTAAATAATTATAGGCTGGGTACGAGTGGTCTACCCACACTGCCAACTTCGCATTTGGTGTTCTTGAAAACTAGAGATTAATCTACTTAAGACGCCGCTATTAATTAGATTTTTTTGTTTCGCACGTCTTGAACGTGAAATAACAACAAAATTGTTTGCAAGCCTTATCAAATGTTTATTAAATATGTATTATAACTGCTTCGAATGGAATTGGTTTGTAATCAATATTTTTTTTTTGTTACGAAGTATGGGAAACTATCAAACGTAGGGACCATCATGCGCACAGAGTCTTCTTCCCAAAGACAGTGGATTACGACTCTAGGGATTCCGAGTCTTTTTAATCAAATAACCAATTTATGGAAAACATCGAATTTTCTTGTATTTGAAAATGCTTTAAACCTTCTTGTTTTTTTATATACATACATATGAACAAACTTAATATTCAAATCACTTGGGTAGCATTATAAGCTCTTGGATCATTTCCTTTATTTAAAATGAAATTTCATATATGATTATATTGTCTTAACTTTTAACCCTATTTTTCTCGGGACCTAATTGAGTAATTGCTTTGAGAATACAATAATTTGTCAATTCTTTACACAAAAAAAACTTCGCATAAACAAGTGAAATCAGAATCCCTTGCGGAAAGTTTTTGATATTTTGTTATGTGTTGTTGTGCAATACAATTTGATATATCTTATACACTTTGTTTTTCAAATCTTTGGGCAAAAAGAGGTTCTACACGTTGCTTTTTAATATCGGATATACCATCTCACAAAGAATTCATTTGATGTTTAACGAAATAACTAAATATTAATTAAGTGCGAAAGTATCATTTGACTATTCAAGTAATCGATTATTGGAAACTGAAAGTATTTCTGAGTACAGAGAAACACATTTTATAACAATGAGGGATTTTATTCTAATGATGGTGAAGAAATAATTAGGCCTACGAAGCCAAGGCCGATTTTTCACTTTTCCGAGTGATTCAAATGGGTTAATTGTTGCTAATCGTTGCGTTTTTTCAAAATTATTAAAATTGATTTTCAAAATGATTAAAACTAGTATCGCTCCTGGTTAAAATTTGACCGGGCTTTAATTTCTTAATATGTATCATTTGTCAACATTTTCAAACGTATCTAAATAAGCAGCAAGACATTTTCAAAAATCATAGAAACAATCAGCCATATTAAGCCGAAATAACGATATACCAATTAAATTGAATTGAGTTGAATAATCGTTAAAATCCGCCTTTAATAGCATTCATAATAGATCACATAGCACATTTAGAATGGATTTACTGCGGAAATATCGGAAATAGTAGTTTTAATAAAGAAGCGAAAGAAAGTTTGAAAATCCCCGAATAATTTTTGGACCTTTGATCTTCGTTGTTAAAGTACTAGGTAATGATTTTTTTCCCTCGTTTTCCCTTGCAGGACATTCATGACGACATGGCCGACATGCTCGAACAAGCTGACGAAGTTCAGGAAGCTTTAGGTAGAACCTACGGAATGCCAGAAATCGATGATGACGAATTGGAGGCAGAACTAGACGCGCTTGGTGATGAAATAGCATTGGATGATGATACAAGCTATCTGGATGATGTCGTTAAAGCACCAGCAGCTCCAGATAAAGAACCTGGTGCAGATAGCATAAGAACAAAGGTACAATTCTGCTGTCCGACTAAAGAAACTTATATAAAAATGTATCACTATTTTAGGATGGTATTCAGGTCGACGAGTTTGGATTACCTCAAGTGCCGACTACACTAAAAACTACATAAATTGCATTTACGAGCTCACGATGGATGACGTAGTTATGCACGAATATTGTTAAAAATTCCAAGATTTTTATTTCTCCTTATTTCTATGCTTTGCTATTGCTATTTTAATCATATATTGAACTTTTATCAAATGAAATTGGATTATTCTCCTAATGGCATTATTTGCGAAATTCTCGTGCAATACTCACGATTTCTCTGCATAGAGCATTGAATTTAATGAACTTGTCCGATTGTTCACAATTAGTTACACAATAATAAAGAAAGAAGGATATAATAAAATAACTTTAAAATTATACTAATGTTTTGTACTAGCTCAAACTATTAGGGATTCATAGAAAAACCAACTTGAAATTTTCATTCTTAATCTATAGATCTATTCAAATAGTAAAATCAAGTAGTAAAATCAAGATGAAATTGCACATTTTCTTTTGAATAAGTAATCGCTAAATATAATAAGAGCATTGCTGAGACCAAAACAGTCGATTTTTGAAGTTTTATTTGCTTGCCTAGGTGCACATTGCGCAAAAACAATTTAAATTTCAATAAAACTTCGCTAACCCGCTAGTTTTCAAGTAGTCTGAGTTAAAGTATTTCAAAAATTAATTTAATAATTCGGTGGCTTAAATAAAAATTTCGATTGACATTTAGACAACTTAAGTAAAAATGTGGTTATTAAAGACCATATGTCGATTATTATTATGAGCAAGAGGATGACTGCGGCGAACCGATTTTTATATGAATACTGAAAACAAAGCCACACAAAATTGGAATACCCGAGAACATATACAATGGACAGCAAATAAATTGGACCACCGGATACCTTGGAACTCTGATTCGGTTTTCTCAAAAAATATAAAGCTTCCAACTATCAAAGATATACCTACAAAAAGTGCGTTTCATATTGATTAAAATGACTATAGATTTATTCTAAAGTATACCTTCAACTCACATTGTAACGATATTCTCAGTGAATCGAGGAAACCGTTGCTTAAGGAGGAGGATCTGTAATGGTCTGGGGCGGCATCTCGTTAACCACACATACAGCGTTAGTTTTCATCGAACCGACGGGTCGTACCTGTGGATTGACTTCTCATCGCTAAATTACTGAAATCCTCGCAGACCATGCGGTACCTTACGCAGGATATGCAGTTGATGCATGATGATGCACGATCTCATGTTGCTCGTGTGGTGACCCATCATCCACGCGGCGTCGGCATTCTTACGATGGACTGGTCAGCTCAAAGACCAGACTTGAATTCGAAAGAACTCTTATGGGATGAGCTGAAACGTCGGGTTCGAACCCGGGTACCTGCTCCAACATCGCTTCCAGAGCTACGAATCGCAATTGAAGAGAAGTTCTTAATTTCTGGCTTTAATTTTTTTTTTCATTTTATGATTACTAACGATAAACACGACTGGAAAACGACTCTTTGTAAAATCCTTAATAAACACTTAGTATATAGATTATCCCAATGAGTTTCCCTTCATTTTAATCAATATGAAACGCACTTTCTGTGGGCATAACTTGGATAGTTGTAAGTTTTATATTTTTCGAGAAAATCGAATCAGAGTTGCACGGAAGTGGGTGACCCGGTTTATTTGCTTTTCAGTGAATATTAAAACATTGGCCTTAAAAAAATTGTTATTTGAAGTTAAAATTAATTGGAAATGATGAACATAGTGAGCAAACATTTTCGATATTGTCGCATTTTTATGAAACTATCCTTTCTAGAGGTTGATCCATTTTCAATGTTCAATTGCAATTATGACGGGCTGGTTCAAAATGAAAATTTGGATTCCTATATTAATTTAATTGAAAAACGAAATAACCGTTTTAACGTATTCCATACAAAATCCTCTTAAAATGTGCAGATACATATATGAAGGAAGACATTTAATTAATAAAAAGTTTTGATTAGAAAACTGTAAAAAATGGATAATTCGTAAATGGAAGGGGGAAAGACAGTACAATGAAGGTTGTCGTCGAGTCGTAGTGTAATAAAATTTTGATTTTATTAAAAAGGATTTCCCTGAAATGATCTTAAGAGATGGAAAGTAAATCAAATTATTAAGTATATTACTCGCTTATTTCGTCAATTACTGGAACATTTTGCAGCTCGGAACATCTTCGTTTCCACATGGCTAACTATAAAAAAATTTATTAGGCCAAATGAAAAACAATACACGAGAACCAGTACCTGCTCCTTAATATGTTTCTCCTTGGCTGCTGCTCTTGTCAGCAACATTTTGGCCTTTTCCAGAAGCTGGGTCTTCTTCACAAGTTGCTCCTTTACCATTTTCAGCTCATTGACAAGATCTCCACCACCCTGAAATAATGTGTTAATGTATTCATTTTTGGTAAATAATCCATACCTCAAAATTGCTTTCACTCTTCTCCCTGCAAATTGAGCAGCAACCTGATTTTAACTGAATTTCTATTTGCAGCGCTGATATTTTGTCCAAAGCTTCTGCATACAAATGTTGTAAGCGCGAAATTTCAGTTGTAGCAGTTTTATCCCTAGACTTGATACAAATCTATTGAATTTATACGTTCTAGTTAAATGAAAATATAATATTCTCACTTCTTGACTACGAAATTCTTGATGCCTGCGGCCTTCTTTCAAATTCCTATTTTCTACACGAAGCTTTTCAATAATTCTCTTTAGGGCTAAAATTGTTTGCTCAGGTTGGCCCCCAGTTCTTGATTCGTGTTGCATTCCGCCGCTCGATTTTATTGTTTCAAACCGCGCCAGCTCTTCTTTTAATGCAATAATGTAGCTGCGTATATGAAAACAGCATCAGTGATCAAATTTACAACCGAATTTTATTTAAAAAAAACTTACTCCTCGAGATGTTTAATTCGTTTCTTCAATCTTTCACATTCGTCCCCTTGACTTAACAAATCATTATCTAACTGCAATTGCAAGTTTTTGGCTTCGAGGCGAATATTTTGGGCTTCTAATTCGGATATTCTTTCCTGAAGCTTTTCAACCTCCGTAATCAGGGCGTTTGATCCTTTTCCTTCCAACTCCAGGGCAACAATTTTCCTTTGCTGAGCCTCTATGCGCATTTTTAAAGCGTTTATTATTTCTTTAGTACTACTCTCCATTCTGTCTGATTGTTCAGAACTGAATAAATGCACTTTCATGTGATGCTGCCTAATAGGACTACTTATATCGCTTGCTCCAGTCATAGAATCGGGAGTTTCGCTTTGTCCATATCGCGTCAGGAGATTAGGACATGACGGTGTTCGGCAGCACTTATTCCCTACAATATTGTAATATACAGGTCAAAAATAGAACTGACTATATTTATTAGGGTATTTGTCGTTTTTTTCGGTCTGATGTGGATTTAGATCTAATTAGCTTGCCCGCCCCGGCGTTACCCGGTATACCAATAATTTTATTACCGCAGTTCTAACAAAAATTATCTCATCGACGATTTCTTTTTTATCCGACCTTACCGATACTCATTGTTATCGTCAATTTAAACAAAACTTCTTCGGAAATTAGTTTATGAACCGAGAGAAGTTGCATAGTATAAACATAGTACTCCGTCCATTCACGAAAACCATATGAAAGTCCGTTCAGTAGTTTTTTAATGTATCGTGTTCAGACAGACTGGAGGAGCATTGTTTTATAATATGTAGTTACACTAACCCTCCCAAAATTTCACCTTCCTACTTCAAATCTTTGAGTGGAGCAATAATTAGCAGCGGTTAAATTAAACTTATATTTGTTCTACTTGAATTCAAGAAAGGATAAATAGAAATCATTTATATACTCGAAGATTAAAAATAAGAAATTAGTTTTTAAGTTCAGAATATTTTAATTCTTTTTTTAAAAAATGACTCTAAATGTTCCTTTCGAGTTAATAATTGTTTCAAAAAAATGAATAAAATTGAAGTGTTTAGCTATGATACCAAAATAGCTGTCTTTATAAAATCATTTGTTTATTTATTTTTCATGTATTATTATTTATATATTTGTCCTGGGTAATCGGGAATTGCTCATTCGATCGATACTACAATAAATAGGTCTGAAAACGAAAATTCATTTAAAATTAAATACAAAGACGCCATGCAAAAGAAAGTTTTCTTCCTGTTTTGAAGATACTATTATCTCCAATACGATCGTTTAACCTTAATACTATATTCCCATTTCCTTTGGATATTGGAAGTGAGATAAATTTATGGACTCACCTTTTTGTTTAGACTCCATGGAATGTTTTTCCTTTTCTAATTTTTCAACCGTTGTTCTTGCTATACTTAACATATTTTTAGTTTTCTCCAAAGCTGCTTCAGTCTCAGTCAATTTAGACCTTAATTTTTCAGCATTTTGCTGCCACCGCTTCTGCTTCTCCCATAAACTAATTTCAGTTGCATTTTTAGCCCTTTTCGCGTCCACAATATTTTGCTGCCTTCGAATCTCTTGCCTCGCTTCATCAAGTTCGTTTTCTAATTGATAGACTCGTTTTTGAAGTTGTTCGTTTGATTTTCTTGTAGTAGGTTCACTTTTAACAGGTATCACGGGTCGTTTGATTAATTGAGTTTTCAATGAATTTGCTAGGTCACGAGCTTGTTTTTCCCTTTGAGATAGACTGGCTACTTGTCGGCGTAGAGCCTCAAGTTGGGCATTTAGAATTTTGTTGGTGTTTTCGCATCTACTGAGATCCGCTCCCAGTTGAGACACTTGATCAGCCGAATAAAGGGAAGTCTCGTTTATAAATCTTTGCTGGTCATCCTAAAAATATTCAATTTAATAAAAGTTACCCTTAGGAAGTCAACAAATATATTAGGTGAAATTTACAGGAATATATCAATCCACAAACCATCAGATCCATTTTATTTTTATTTAACATATGAAAAGATATTAAAAGTTAATACAACTCGTCTAAAACACGAACAAGTGCCAAGTAAA
This sequence comes from Tolmerus cingulatus, assembly GCA_959613345.1. Lineage (NCBI taxonomy): Eukaryota > Metazoa > Arthropoda > Insecta > Diptera > Asilidae > Tolmerus > Tolmerus cingulatus. The sequence goes on from OY390707.1 coordinate 39,033,549, forward strand.
AGTAAATATTCTTTTCAACTGTAAAATATTGCTTCTAAAATTACAATAAATCAACATTTGAATTTCATAGCTTACATTTCGAAGTCCACGTACAAAATAAATAAACTACTGCTACTATTATTGTACCTAAACGTGGTTTCATAAAATTGTGGAACTCCATGTGGTTGTGAATAGAATATTATTTCATAATTTGATAAACTAGCTTAAAATACTGGAGAATTCCTAGAAAATCAAATAATAATAACAAAACTGAACATTTTAGTTCTTTGCCAATTGTCGAAAAAAAGCGTTGCAGAATTCTAATTTTAAATATAGATTAAATGTTTAAAATGGTAATTTATATATTCTATGGGTGTTAAAAACAAATATGGAACTAAAGTCATCACCAAATTTTTTTAAAAATAAATAAATTTCAGAACATATGTGTGTATTTATATGAGGCGCTAAACCAACCCCGTTCTAACTCATACATACGTTTTAGTGTTATCCTGAAATAATAAAAAATTCTTATTTGTCTCAATCGTCGAAAACAGAGAGGACTTAAGCGAGATATAATTAAGTAAGCAGGCCTGCAAAATTTGCCTGGTCAAAACTTTTTTCAATTTAACGGTCTTTTTATGTATTTTTGGGAGCTCTTAAATATGAATTCTAAATCAAAAAATCACTATTACACCATGTTTTCAAAAAAAGATACATAAAAAACGGAAATTTTTAAATTTTCGGAAAAGCTCCTTAACAAATATCAGAATATAAGAGGAAGACATTTAGGTTGTTAAATGAAAATGTTGATATTTTGCTATTATATAAAAATACGAATAGCTTAAAACCTCATAAAGAAATTAATTTAAATTAACTTTTTTTTTGAACGAATTTAGTTCATAAATTAAATATTAAATGAATACATATAACTGTATGACTAGATTCCTCAAATACGTTCTTCCTATAAAACTAAGACACATAAATAATGCTTCATAACTATAGCTGAATTTAGTTTTGAATTTTTCCGATGCTCCATAATTTTCAGAATTGGACAAAATACAAAGTTTCTGGAGAACGTGAGGTGATGGAATATTTTAAGTTTAGATTCTCAATTTACAAAAAATATGTAAACGTTACACAAAATTCACTTGTCCAGGGGAAGCTGGTGCTGGCCTATGTTGTCTTATATTGTTTCAAATAGAATTATATTATTTTTTATTAGAATGCTAGGGGGAGGCGACAGCCTCGAGCGCTCAGACCACAGTTCATTGCACTCGTCCCCTACCCTGTCCGAATTTTTTAGTCATCTTAATGAATCTCAGGACATTAGATGGAGATTGAGAATTGAAGTTCTCCATTTTCATTTCATCAGCGCCAAACGCCGTCATGCGCCCACGGGAGAAGGCCGGGCAGTTATAGAGGAAGGGCTCCGTACCGTCCTCGTCCTCCCCGCACGAAGGACACGCTGGTTCGCTAATGATTATTAATGTGTTCAAATGTGTTATGTCCCGTAACCGCCCCTACCAGCGTTCTGCAATCCTTTCTACTTAAGCTAAGTAGGAGTTTTGCAGTACTACTGTCTGAACGACTAATGAACCATTTGGTGAATTTGCAGGTTGGTATACTGGAACATCTCTGACCATGGATTGAATCCATGGATTTATCCAGTTTTTCAACAGTGTAGACCTGACACCAATTATGGACTCCTATACTATACACCTTTTTATGACCTCGGATCCCGAAAGCCTTTTTATGCTCCTTGTAGAGTGGGTTATGGATTAGTGAGTCTCTCACCCGAACTATTCCATGACTGTATGCAGAATGATTCTTATCTTCATTTGATATTTCTCAAAATAATGGAATCGTCGATTAATTAAAACGGAAAATACTACACGATTATTGGTCGAACAAACGTTGATCCAGAGACTATATAGAATCGATTGGCATATTTAGACGTTAACAAAACGACCTTTACAATTTTTATAAAATTTTGCTAATTTCTTGTATGTTTTGTACATATACAAAATGGTGCAAAAAATATATTACTATTAAAATCAAATTACAGTTAATTGATGGTATAACAAAAATTTCACATACAAACATATATTCTAGCTGATTAAATTAAGCTAAATTCGATGTATAACAACAAATAAGGATTCAAAAATTAATACTGAAATTAAGTTTTATGCTATATATTCGGATATTCCTTGATTTTAATTGCCAAGCAAAACTAAAAGATGACGTGCTTTTGTGACAACTTTATTATTATGCTATTTAATATTTTTGATTATTTCTTTCTGCGAATCACTTTAAACGGCATTTTCATACGTTAACAAATACTCCCTACAATCCCTAATATTATCCTCACAGTATCTGCATTAAGAATAAGGTAAATAATAAACGATACAAAAAATATGTAAGTAATCTTATAATGTTAAGCAATGATAAGGACTTACGTGAAAACTTGTTAAGGTATCCATAAGATCACTAATATGTTTGTCCTTTTCCTCCAAAAGTAATTTCAACTGGTCAATTTCAATGCCGTGAGACTCCAATTTGTCTCTTTCTTGTAACAAGTTCAGCCTTTTAAAACGAAATTTGAATATTAATAAAAGATTAATGCAAACATTTTTACTTTTCTTTCAAAACACTAATTTCCTCGTCCTTGGCTCTTATTGACTTCTCCCAGAAAATTTCCCTATTCTTGGACTCTTTAAGTTGAAATTGTATCTGCTGTATTTGCCTGCTCATTGAATTATCGACATCATGTTGTGATGATTCACCGAAAATCTGTGGCGTTATATTTTTACTTTCATCAAAGAACATTTCCTCTATTTTCTCATCAGAAATTTCGTTAAAATCACTTGTGGCCTTATCGATATTTTCTATTTCATCATTCAAGTCTAGTTCCATTTTCGAGCTTTTTGGGCTATTTGTTGTTTCAACTTTTGATCTCAATTCCAAAATCTTCACCTCTTTTGCTTTAATATCCGTTTCTAGTTCATTGATACTTTTTTTCAACGATAAAATTTCTTTTTCATAATTATCACAAGATTTGGTGTGCTGGTCTCGTTCAGTCTTCAACAACTCTTGGTAATGTGAGAGTGTATAATCTTTTTCAGAAAGCAGGGCCTGCAGTGAGGAAATAGTTGACTGAAAGAAACAAGGATCAAACATGATCAATAGAGTTTTAATGTTTAAACCTCAATTATGCTGGAACTTTTTTGAAAAGCTCTTTCCTCTGCATTTGAAGTCTTTTCGATTTCTTGCTTTAGGAGTTGTTTTTTTCCTTCGAGAATTTTTTCCATTTCCTTTATCCTCCCTTGAGCTTCAGCTAGTCTTTTAAAAGGTAAATGAAATACAATGAATTTAATTGGCAGAACATTTCTTCTACAAATACCTGTTTTCAGTTTCCAAAAGAAGTGCACTTCGCATGGATGCCAAATTCATAGCTTGTTTTAATTGGCTTTCTAGAGAAATAATGTTTGGAGACTTAATATCGAATGTTTTCGAAGGTGATGATTCAGCTGATATTGTCTTTTGATCTTCTTCTACTATTCTTTCGGGGGAGTTTTTCGGTGTCAATATTTTAAGTTCATCGACCACACTAGTGTTTTTCTTAATTTCTTCACTTTTAGTTTCCTCCACAATATCGCTTGTATTTGTGGAAACATTTTTAGTTTCTATAAATGGTACATATAAGATGATAAGAAAAAGATAATATATATGTAAAATATCCCAGCGGGTAAAGTATCTTTGTATCGGAATGAATTGCCGAATATACAAAAATTAAAAACGGGTTCAAATTCCCATTCTATCTATTCCAAATTAATCTTGAAGGAAGCTTGTTGGAAGAAGTACCCTGTGCTGTGCATGAACTAGTAGCTGGAACATTTTTCATAAAAGTTCGAACTTTTCCATTTCTATTTTGTGGCTTACGTGTTTTAAGAAATTGAAAAATTGTTGATTTAGCTTTTATGGTACAAAATAATATTATAAACTTTTTAAGATATATTTTTTGTTGAATCTGGCAATACAAAAATCCACAAATGATTTAAATCTGATAAATTTGTACTAAAGTTTTGTAAGTAGAATTCGATATTCTTTAATATAGAAATTCTTTTCTATATTAAAGAATATTTATATATATGTATTAATATGATATCGCAATTTAAGTGAAAAGTTTTATATTGTTCAATTATACTTTTAAGTCTAAAAAAATATTTCCGTTCCATTTATCCAAAACGAAAGTTGGTGACGGTTGTGCCCAAGACTCAAAATGGCGTACACCCTAGCCTTCGTTGTACTGATAAAAAAGAATTTTACGTTAAGAACAATCATAATTCTTGGACAGACCCTTAAAAACTAAAACAAATGTGTGCAAGAGGTAGTCATGTTAAAAAAAAAAATCTGTAATTTCCAATAACAATGATAACTCTCTTAAATATGCACACTATTCTACAATATGTCCTATAAAGAATCATACATCGCAGTTTTCTACGGAAGGCATTAAGGCTGTATTTTAGATTCTATTTCCCGCTGGGATGTGTCGGATAACATACGACGAACTGAAACTTCTTATTTTAAAAAAGTGGAGTCTAGTAAGTTTGCTAGCTTCGGTTACGAAGCATCACTTGAATGTTAGCGCGCGTGCACAAAAAGGATGCGATTCGTTAAGAGACGAAAATACAAAACGTTACATGCCTGCTCAATCTGAGTGCGGACAACGGCGATGCAACTTCAAGATGTGCCGCGCTGCGAGGCGCCACACGGCATGAAAAGAATTGAGTCGCTTTCATACATATAATCAAAAGTCCCTCCGCCATTCTCGTGTACTCAAAGAGTCGATCAGGATCAACTTTCAATTGTTTGCATAATAGTGGCACCAAGGTTGTATTATTATTATTATATAGATCCACTGCTACATTGATACTGCATATCATCATCAGGATCTGAATCCAACTTGGCGTATACTACGTGAATGAAAACCTATCGGGGCGGCGGCGCATCCTTGTTGTGCACGCGCTCTTACTCTTTAGCTCCTCTAGACGAGGTCATCGCTAAGAAGTTTCACTTAAAAAAGGAAGTTTCTATGGCAGCCTACCAATTATACATTGACATGATCGCGTAGTTACTTCGGGTTTTTTATTCTCTGTCCCAAATAAGGCTTGAATAGTTCTCCAATGTTCGCTGTATTCAGCAGTCAGCAACTTAATCTCATTCAGCTCTTGTTGCAAATTCTCAGCTCTTTTGGCATAGTGGGTGAGCTGGTTTTCTAAAAAATTGCACTTGCTCTCGTACTTTACTAACTGAAAAATAAATTTATTAAATCAAGATTGTTATAATGAAAGCTTCCTTTCCGACATCGATAAGGTCCTGAGGCAAAGCTTGGGAAGCTCCTGTTGCAAATTTGAAAGACAAAGAATTATCTAAATCCTTTACGATTTGGCTAAATGTACTCTCTTCTGTTTTTGATTCATTAAGAGTTCTTTGGTAAGTGGTAAGAAAATTTGTTAATAGAACAAGTGGTGTATACTTGCAATAATTTTCTCTTAGAATATTTAGAGATTTAGCCAAAAATCTGAAATTTACAATTGTTCCCTCAATGCAAAATTAATTTATTTGTACTATAACCGTACTTCAATTTAAGTTCATTGTTTTTTAATTCTTCACTTTGCTTTTTCCTCAAATCTCCATTAACCTTCCTACAGTCTTCGAGATCAGCTGCAAGTGTCATACACTTCGTTTGTAGTTTCTCTTTATCATTTTCTAATTTATTAATTTCAGTTTTGGCTAAAAAAATATGCAATATACTTATTGTATTTATAAAAACGTATGGAATAAAGTACCTGTGTCTATGTCTCTGTGTAGTTTCGATATTAGAAATTTGTCTTCACTAGTGCTTTGTAAATCAGCTACTAAGTGCCGCAAATCAATGTGATTATCTGTGATTTCTGATATTAACTTTTGTTGGGATTTCAACTGAAAAAAATTAATGTTTTTTTAATTGCATACCAAATACATCATTTATCATGTATCATGTATATATATAAAATCGAAAGTTGGTTTGTTTGTTTGTTTGTTTGTTTGTTGCTCAATCACGCCTAAACGACGAGTCCGATCATTTTCATTTTTTGGGTGAAGGTACTACATATTCCGGTCCAACATATAGGCTATTTTTTATTCGCGAGTTTCAAAATGGCGGACCCAAGATGGCGGCCAGAAATTGAAAATATCAAGCGATTTCCATGAAAATTGGTATTTGGATGCTTTTGGATGTTCTCATTGCGAATCTACGTTCGAAATTTGGAAATTCAAAATGGCGGATTCAATATGGCGACTAAAATGTTTGAACACCAGGTGATCCATCAGGCCTAAACGGTGGATCCAATCATTTTCATTTTTTGGGTGAAGTTAGTACATCGTCCGGCCCAATATATAGGCTATTTTTTACTCGTTAGTTTCGAAATGGCGGACCCAAGATGGCGGCCAGAAATTTAAAATATCAAGCGATTTCCATGAAAATTGGTATTTGGGTGCTTTTGGATGTCTTTATTGCGAATCTATGTTCGAAATTTGGAAATTCAAAATGGCGGATTCAATATGGCGACTAAAATGTTTGAACACCAGGTAATCCATCACGCCTAAACGGTGGATTCAATCATTTTCATTTTTTGGATAAAGGTACTACATATTCCGGGCCAACATACAGGCTACTTTTATTTGCGAATTTCAAAATGGCGGACTCAAGATGGCGGCCAGAAATTTAAAATATCAAGCGATTTCTGTGAAACTTCGAATTTGGGTGCTTTTGGATGTTCTTATCGCGAATCTACATTCGAAATTCGGAAATTTAAAATGGCGGATTCAATATGACGACTAAAATTTTTGGACACCAGGTAATCCATCACGTCTAAACCAATTATTTTCATTTTTTGGATAATTATTTTCATTTTTTGGATAAAGGTACTACATATTCCGGGCCAACATATAGGCTACTTTTTATTTACGAGTTTCAAAATGGCGGACCCAAGATGGCGGCCAGAAATTGAAAATATCAAGCGATTTCCATGAAAATTGGTATTTGGATGCTTTTGGATGTTCTCATTGCGAATCTACGTTCGAAATTTGGAAATTCAAAATGGCGGATTCAATATGGCGACTAAAATGTTTGAACACCAGGTGATCCATCAGGCCTAAACGGTGGATCCAATCATTTTCATTTTTTGGGTGAAGTTAGTACATAGTCTGGCCCAACATATAGGCTATTTGTTATTCGCGAGTTTCAAAATGGCGGACCTAAGATGGCGGCCAGAAATTGAAAATATCAAGCGATTTCCATGAAAATTGGTATTTGGGTGCTTTTGGATGTTCTTATTGCGAATCTACGTTCGAAATTTGGAAATTCAAAATGGCGGATTCAATATGGCGACTAAAATGTTTGAACACCAGGTAATCCATCACGCCTAAACGGTGGATCCAATCATTTTCATTTTTTGGGTGAAGTTAGTACATAGTCCGGCCCAATATATAGGCTATTTTTTACTCGTTAGTTTCGAAATGGCGGACCCAAGATGGCGGCCAGAAATTGAAAATATCAAGCGATTTCCATGAAAATTGGTATTTGGGTGCTTTTGGATGTCTTTATTGCGAATCTATGTTCGAAATTTGGAAATTCAAAATGGCGGATTCAATATGGCGACTAAAATGTTTGAACACCAGGTAATCCATCACGCCTAAACGGTAGATTCAATCATTTTCATTTTTTGGATAAAGTCACTACATATTCCGGGCCAACATACAGGCTACTTTTATTTGCGAATTTCAAAATGGCGGACTCAAGATGGCGGCCAGAAATTTAAAATATCAAGCGATTTCTGTGAAACTTCGTATTTGGGTGCTTTTGAATGTTCTTATCGCGAATCTACATTCGAAATTCGGAAATTTAAAATGGCGGATTCAATATGACGACTAAAATTTTTGGACACCAGGTAATCCATCACGTCTAAACCAATTATTTTCATTTTTTGGATAATTATTTTCATTTTTTGGATAAAGGTACTACATATTCCGGGCCAACACATAGGCTACTTTTTATTTACGAGTTTCAAAATGGCGGACCCAAGATGGCGGCCAGAAATTGAAAATATCAAGCGATTTCCATGAAACTTGGTATTTGGATGCTTTTGAATATCCTTATTGTGAATCTACGTTCGAAATTTGGAATTTGAAAATGGCGGATTCAATATGGCGACTAAAATTTCTGGATACCAGGTAATCCATCACGCCTAAACGGTGGATCCAATCATTTTCATTTTTTGGGTAAAGGTACTACATATTCCGGCCCAACATATGGGCTTCTTTTTATTCATGATTTTCGAAATGGCGAATCCAAGATGGCGGTCAAAAATTGAAAATATCAAGCGATTTCCATGAAACTTGGTATTTTAGTCGTCCTTATTGCGAATCTATTTTCTAAATTTGGAAATTCAAGATGGCGGACTCAATATGGCGGCCAAAATGTTGGTAAATCGGGCGAAACTGGGTAGCCCATCACGCCTAGGCGCTGAATCCGAGCTTATTCATTTTTTGGGTGAAGGTACCACATATTCCGGCCCAAAATATAGGCTACTTTTAATTCACTAATTTCAAAATGGCGGACCTAAGATGCCGGCAAAATTTTGAAAATATGAAGGGATTGCCATAAAATTGGTGTTTGGGGGTTTTTGGATACCCTTCTTGCGAGTCCATGTTCGAAATTTGCAGTGAGAGGTGGCGGATTCAATATGGCGTACACTAATTTTCGAACTTCTGGGAATTTAAATGAAAAGTAGTACTTTGGATATTTTGAGGTAATTTCGAATTTACTATCAAAGTTTGGAAATTCAAAATGGCGGACCCTACACGGTGACGCAAATTTGTGTACACTGGATGAAACTGGGTAACCCATAACCCCTGAATATTGGATCGGACTATATTTATTTTTGGGGTGAATATCCTTTATACTGCGGCCAAGCATATGTATAGGCTGCATTTTATTCTCTAATTTCAAAATGACGGAACCAAGACGGTGGCCAAAAATGTTAAATAGTAAGGGATTGGCGTGAAAATTGGTATTTAGGGGTTTTTAGATATTCTAATTGCGAATATAATGTTCAAAACTTGGAAACTCAAAATGGCGGAACCAATATGGCACCCAAAATTTTTGTACACGGGATAAAACTGGACAACCCATAACGCTTAGACGGTGGATTCGATCACATTTATTTTTTAAGTGAAGTAAAATTGAAAATATCAAGGGATTGGCAGGAAAATTGGTGTTTGGGGGTTTTTAGTTGTCCTTATTGCGGATCTATGTACAGAATTTGAGAATAAAGATGACGGACCCAATACGATGCGCGGCCAAAACATTCGTACACCGGGTGAAACCGGGTAACCCAGCTAGTATATATATAAAATCGAAAGTTAGTTCGTTTGTTTATATGTTGCTCAATCACACCGATCATTGTACGATCATTTTTATGTTTCGGGTGAAGGCACTACATATTCCAGCCCAGCATATAGGGTGCTTTTTATTCGTGAATTTCAAAATGACGGAACCAAGATGGCGGCCAAAAATAGAAAAAATCAAAGGATTGGAATGAAAATTGGTATTGGGAGTTGTTAGATGTCCTTGTTGCGAAACTATGTTCGAATTTTGGAAATTGAAAATGGCGGATCCAATATGGCGTACAACAACTTTCGAATTTCAACGAATTTAAGTGCAAATTAGTACTATTGGTATTTTAAGGAATTTTCGGATTTAGTACAAAATCTGGGAAATTCAAAAGAGTGGGCCCAATACGGCAGCCAACATTTTTGTACGCTGGGCGAAACCGGGTAACCCAACTAGTATATATATACATATATATATTGTCTTTAGTATTCTGTTTGATGGATTAAGGGGTGACGTGCAGAGTGCTGAGGCTCTTGCACGTTTTTAAAAAATCATATCCCACTTATCAAAGCTTTGTTGCGATTCTATACTTTGATTAAAGGCTAATATCTTTACTAGATTTTAGCATAGGAAAATAGTCTTTGTCTTCTGTCATATTGATAATTTTATGAGTTCTTTAAAGACCTGTATATGGAGTGGCGTACGAAAGTCCTAGAGAGCACTGAATCAATTCGTTTGTAATATTAAGTAAGAATATCTAATTATTTTACGTAGTGGTTTTTCGAAATTCGTTCCCGTTTTTCTCTGCTTCTATTTCAAAATTCTTTCTAGTTTTTTTTCGGCCAAAAATTGTAAATTTCAAGGGATTGCCACAAAGATTGGCGGTATTTAGAGATCCTGATTGCATATCTACTTTCAAAATTAGAAAAAGTAAGATGAAGGACTTAATATGACGGACAAAAATATGAATTTGGTTAAATCTTTGAGAGTGTAATTCTGATTTGTAAAGTACCAGAGCACTGGTTTATTGTTTATAAAAAGAAGTTGTGGTAATCTTAAATTAAGTTTTTAATTCCTATAAAAACATTGCATAAGCTTGATATTTTCAGAGAATATTTTTACAATACTATATTTTGAAAAAATGCAAAGATTCGAAAGTACTGACTACACTTAACGTCTTAATAAAACAAAGGCATAGGCACATTATTTATTATCTTAAATGCTATCCAGCTCATCTATGGACTGCGATTTTGTTCATTTTTTGATGACCACATTGAAATCTACCTCTTTCTTCTGGCTATCGATAAAAGGTCTTGTTTCTTTGCAAGTACCATGAGAAGAAAAAATATCGAACCAGTTAAAGTAGATCAAATAGACTCTACCCATGTGTCTTTTGCAGGGTAAGAAACAATAGTTAAATTTAATTAAGAGAACTCACCTGTTCCTCAGATATCAACTGGAGTTCCTCTAAATGCTTGCACTGTAACTTTAGGTCATTGCATTTATCTACCGAATCCTTATTTTCTCTCTTTAGCCTTTCATATTCTGAAATAGTTAAAAAGCTTATTTGCAAATTTTCCGAAATTACGCCATAATCCATGCAATCATCTTCATTCAAATTCACAATAAAATCCGGAACTTTGGCGGAGAATACATTTTGAACAAGAAGCGCCAATTGGGCTTGGCTTTTTAGAAATTTTTTTTCTAGATCCAAATTATCCCCATTGTTTAATTTATTGCCTGATTTGCTCTGGTTAGTGGATGCCCTTAATAAGTTCAGTTCATGTTTTTTATCATTCAGTTGCTTTTTTAGTTCCGCTACCAATGAAATATTTTGCGATTCTGAGTTTTTATAGTCGGTTAAAGTCTGATCAAAATCCTCTTTGAGAAAGTTGTACTTTTTAGTTTGAGACTTTATTTGTATTTCCTGTTCGGTAACTTTGTCTAACAGGGAAGAGCAGTATTTTGTTATTTCATTCTCATCTTCCTTTAACTTTTCAATTATTTCGTGATATTGTAATTTAAAAATTTGAAGTTCTTCTACTTCAAGCAGTAAATCACGATATTTTTCGGATGTTATGGACAACTGAGTCCTAGCAGAATGAGTTTCAGCATCTTTTTCTGCTAAGATTGGATATAATTCTTCCGACCGTGGTGTTTGCGTGCTTTTCTCTGTCCCTAAATCACAGGTTTTCTGATCCTCTTGCGTTTGCATGGGTTCAATATTATGGATTCCATTAATTTTCGGTGTAGATGTTTCTTCAGACTCTTCATTTTTCATTACTTCTGGTTTCTTAATGGTCTTTATATCTTCCTCAACCAAATGAACTTTTTCTACTAAGTTGACCTTTTCACGCAATATTTTCTCTCGTTCTTTTGCAGCAATTAACTCATTTTGCATTCGCATGGCAGGGTGGTACCATCCACTAATACTTCTGGCATCCAATGCATGGAGTACCTTCTCTAAGATAGTGCAATCTATTGTGATGTGCTTGGAAGACGCTGAAATTTGCATTTATTAAGTTATGACAAACAAATTATTGCTTTTGATATACTTACCGTCATATTCTCGTATTCTCTCTAATATTTCATGCATTCCAACTCGAAGATTTTCATTCTCCTCAATTACATTGGAATATTTAGTTTCCCATTCGTTGACGATGTCTTTCATTATAGCATCTGGGTTCGGTAAAGCCTTTTGTTTTTATAAAAGTAGTTGATTATTTTGATTATAAATATTATTTCGGAGAATAGGGGGAATTTGTAGGTTTAAGAAGTTTCCGGAAGAATTGCGCATTTACCTTACATTTAGCATTTTATTTCTGATCTACTTATTCTACTTCCCGTAATCAAATACCTATACATATGTATCACTATAGACAACACAAAATAAAAATTAATTTTTTACAAAGCAATAAATCTGACATAATTAGTGCTTATAGTGTAGTACTTAAATATAATATTAGTGAAAATATTAAACGATGTCTCCAACTAGTACAGTTTTGTAGAAACCTTCGACTTAAGTCGAAACGTTTTACAATAGATAGCTAAATGTCGTGTTGCTCTTACCACCAGTTAGACCGTATTACAATTAAAAAAAAAAAAAAATTATTAAAATCTAAATTCCGCTCCAACTAAACGAGCGTTCACAGTTTCAGAGTTTATCTTCAAACTTCCTAATAAATTATCAGTAGATATTAAGAATGAGACCAGGATGTGTCGATTCAAGTACAGACTTATCGAATTTGGGAAGACTCAACTTTAATTACTACTATAAATATAGCCTATGTTACTCAATGATAATGTAGCATTCTAATGGTGCAAGAATTTTTGAAATCGGCCTAATAGTTTTTGTGTTTATTAACTCCAAATATTACAAATTACAAATCTTTCCTCTTTATAATATTAGTACAGAAGAATAGATTATTATCATTTTAGATTATGAACAAACCAATCTAAAATTCGAGATCCGGAATTATCAATGAAAGTGAAAAAAATAAATATAGGACAATCACCGCAAATCCCAAATTTGAGTCAATAAATACGTCATTCGAATGTTTAAAGAACTTACTTGAATATTTCGAAGACAGTTATCGCAATAAACTTCTGGTCTTTTAGACTCGATTATTGCTAAATTCTGATCAATTGAATCTAGTTTCTCTCCTCCGAGTTTCGATAACTGTTTCTGAAGTCCTATAATTTGATTCCTAAATATTATAATTAATTAATTTCGAATTGCTAAAGGCTTAAAAAGAGAAAACAAAATTCTTACTGAAGCTCCGTCTTCTCAATTTTCAGTTGCAATCGCATATCCTCAGAGGCCCGAAGTTTAAGATTTAGGCGATCCATCATTTTCTCTTTACTTCTCTGCTTCGCAATTAAATTGGTCGTTGAAATTACAGCATCCTCCGGAATGTTTAGCTTCTTCCTAAGCAAAGTATTTTCTTGTGAAATCTCGTGGAGTGAGTTAACTTCCATGACCAGTGCCTTAATTTGTCTATCTCTAGAAGTGAGCTTTTGTTGCAGATGTGAGACCTTCCTTAAGGACTGTGCCAAGCCATCTTCACCATTCTTATACGCTTCCAGAGCAGCCAAGGCTTCTGCAGCCTGTTTGGATTTGAGTAAATTATCTTCTTCGACCGTTTCCAGCATCTCAGACAGTTCTTTGCATCGACTATTTGCTGAAAAGAGAGATGTTTCGATTTTCTTACAACAGGACCGCTGTTTAATTAGATCATGCTGCTTCTCGTCTTCGCGTTCAGCAGAAATTTTATTCATAAGCTGCGTGGAAGCAACCATTTCTTCAGCCATGCCCTTCAATTTGCCCTCCAGTTCCTCGATAATGGTGTCTTTTTCTTGAAGAATTTCCACGAGCCTCTTAACTTCTGCTTCTTGAGTGTATTCTATGATGCCGCTTGGAGTGCGATGGTAGAGTTCTTCATACCTCTTGCGCAGGGAGTCCAGCTGTTCCTCTTTCTCGTCGATGGTGCATCGCCAGGCATATGCTCTATCTTCCAGCTTTTTGATAAATTCCTTCAATTCTTCCTCAGATCGATCTCGTTCATCCTCCAAGTACGTTATGTTGCTTTCTAAGCGATTAATTTCGACGTTTAATTGTTCGATTGTGTGATTTAGACCCTTCTTATCACTTTCACAGACACATAAACGAGTAGATATGTCTTCTATTTCAACTTTTAACTTGCTAAGTTGTCTTTCAAGATCCATTATCGTTTTGGATTGTTCAACGTTTTGTTTTTGTAATTCCTGCAAAGTATAGTTACTTTATAGACATTTTTACAACTTGCAATTAAACAACAACCTCTATATCTCGCAGTAATCTTTTGATATGCTTATTCTTTGTAGATATGTTTTTCAAAAGTTCTTCTTGCCGATCAAGCTCTGATAGCGGATCAGACGAATCTTTTTCGCTTTCTGCAGCGTTTATTTCGTGCAGACGATTTTGAAGATCTGCTATTTCATCATTCATCTAGAAATTCTAAATTAGTTTACTAAATTTAATGTAAAGATACCATACTTCGGTATTTTTAAGTTTTAGAGCCATTTTATCTGCCTCTAATTTTGTTACTGTTCGTTTCAGCCTCTCATTTTCTTCAACAATCTTCCCGTCTAATGATTCATCTAAAAGATGAGAATTAATAAATTAAATTGTATTCAAATCCTTTCTATAATAGTATAAACTCAAGACCAAAATGAAGTTCCATGGAAAACTAGACAAGAAAATCTAGAAGCAAAAACAAACAAGAAGGTGTAGGTGCAAATAAGTTGTCCTAAACAATTCGATTTGGTAACCAAAACATTTGGATTCCGCTTACCCAGGCACATAAATTTTTTTAACTTAAAAACGTAAATTGCTAACCGAACAAATTTTTGGATTAACGTTTTGATGCAAAGTGAATAATAAATCAAGATAGTTCAATTTGATTCTCACAAAATGCTTATATATTTGAATTCAATAATAAAGATCGTGCTATATCTGATTCGATGCAAAAGTAATAACATTTCTTACCTTTTGATTTTGCATTGAGGATCATATGATACCTTTCTTTTTTGAGAAATCGGTGATTTTGAAATATTTTTAATATATACAATTCATTACAAAATCAAAAGTTTAGCAATGACATCTGTGTTTATTAATCGAAAAAAGTGTTATTACAAAGTCATCGTGGTTTTCATAGTTAAAAACGTTAAAGGCGCTCCTCCACGAGCAAGTAAATTTCCAGAAGTCTCTTGCAAAAGCGACTTGAAGTGAATATTCTCCGTGTACCAGCGACTGCAAGTCGAGAATATTCACACTTTGCCCTACGCATAATTGGTTTGAGAAGCAAATTCTAAAGTTCCTTTCAAAAGGGCAGAGTAAAAATTGAGAATTAGAACTTTAAAAGTCAGGAAGTAATGGTTCCATCGTAATTAATTGCAATATTTCTAGATTAATTCTTATTTTAGTTAGTTAACAAGACGGAACAATTATTTACTTACCTCCCCCTTCTGCCTGAATATTAGAGTCAATTTGTTCTCGCATTGATTCGACCTAAAAGTCAAAATAATACTTGTGACCATTGCCATATTTTCGTCATATTAGTATTTTTTATTAAAAACAAACTTTGCTTTTAAACGCATCTTTCATTAAGTGAGGATACGAACTTGGTTTCCCTTGATTTTTAAGATGGCAATGCATATCTCAAGGATTTTACGCAAACTTCGCCGAGGAAAATCATCCGCACTCGCGTTCATTAAAGCATTAAACACTTCATCTTGCACATCTCCTTCGAGGTCGTCCTCTTTAAGATCGAACAAATCTTTTAATTCCATTATGCAATATTAAATATATTAAGATTTGCTCTCCGAATGAACCAGCATTAATTTCGCGACTTTGAGAAAGCTGCTCTGACAAAACAAACGCATTGTGTGCCTGCTGTTGCTATGGAGACGGCATTTCCGGAATCACGTGTTTGCGAAGGAAAGCAGAAGGGGTGACCCAAAAGAGGTGCATGCGACAAACACAAAAGGCCCTAAAGACTGGGCGTTTTAATTTTCGAGGCGTGTCCGCAGACTGGCACTTGATACTTTCGAATGAAATCAAGAATCGAAAATTACAAAATAATAACGCAAAATGTTAGAGTTTATAGCACACTTTTATGTTAAAGCTTAAAGTCTGTAATATTTTAAAAATTGCTTTTTAGTTTAAGGACTCCGCAGACTATAGAGTTTTGATCGGCCGCCAGTTTAAATGCTTGTTTAATTACCAAGAAAGCATGGACGTAAGCTTGCACAATTTGAAATCGGAAATGAGCGAGATTCCTTTTCAGAGCTAGAATGAAAACCCAATTCGACTGCATTATTATTATGAATTATGTATATTATATTATATTTGCTTCCGGCGTTACTTGGGCAACCTCTTATTTGGCTTTAATAAGTTAGTTTTCCGATATCCTACCTAATATTATTATTATTGCTGCTGTAATTCAAATTTTCATATTTCTAACGTCAAAGAACAAAAACTTTCATACAAAATTCCCTGTCCTTAATTTGAAATTTTAAAAATGTTTTCTTGGCGTATGCTTACGTTATTAAATAAATCCATGTATGTTCCAAATTTCAGTTGTTAAGAGTTCAAAAATGCAATAACAAAAGTGAAATAGTTAAAAGCCATTACCCTAACATTTTCTTGCACTAGTACCTATCCATAATTTATATAATTTAAATGCAACATTGGGTTTTTATTTCACTGTTTTATATAATTTTGTTTTCTCTTCCACTTATCTTCCAATAAACTCTTCAAATGACTGTCGCCGTTATAGAAGTTAAAGCTTAAATACAAGTGCACACTTATTAGTTCTATTAGTTGCAGTTGAGGTATAAAACAATATATTAAAAAATAAAAACGATTGATGCTATTTAATGAGAATATGTCCTTATTTTCATTACTGAATCTATCGTCTGTCGTGGATCGAGTTCACTGACGCACTAAAGCAGTTGCCTTCAAATATGGCAATTTAAAAAGCATTATATGTATTTCCAATTTTAATAGAAAACAAAATTATTTTGCAGAAAATATGATAAGAGCACAGTACTGAAGTAATTTTCGACGTCAACTCTGAGTTCCAAAGAATGCATCGATATCAAAGGACAAGTCAGGATAATTCTTATCCATTGGAGTTCAGGGGTCCTATTCCTTAATCTGTTCGAAACGAGATGAACTTACAAAACTACATTCTGAAGGAAAAATTTTAATTATTAAACAAATTCATTTAATTGAATTGATTTCAATTGATTTTATTGACTTCAAATAAATTCCTCATTCAATGTGGCTAAGATAATGAGAAATGAACTTGTGAGAATTTTAGGAATTTGGAATTTTTATCACAAAGTAAGAACTTTTTGATTCAATTCGAACGGATTTAGGAATATAGTCTCAGCTGCATGCGATAATCATACATATTATAAATATTTTATTCTACATACAGTATTTATAGGTTCATTCCATACTTTCACCTTATATAAGGAAAATTTAAGAAAACACTAATTGCAATTTATCCGGAATTCTACAATTACTTCAGTCATGAACAATTGCACTTTCTCTATCTTCCACTTTACCCTTTTCACTCTTATTATCACTGACACCTTGCTAGTTGCTCAACTTGATCGAAAAGCTGTTGAGAATTTAGTAGATCATCGAAAGTTTGTCATAGTGATAACGAGAGATCTGATTACGATTCGCTTCCTCTGATGAGATATTTTATTTCTCAACTTAAACTTATAGTCTAATTGCATTTGAAACCGTTGCAGATTAGAGCAAAAAACACGACAAACTTATTTATTTAGTATTCGTTTGCTTGTATTCTTTCCATCACACATATGCACCTAGAGGTTTCACAGGAATATCAGCTCTAAGGCAATGCGTCCCCAGGGCTCTTTTTTTCAGTTTGCTTTGAAGATTTAAATCGTTTCTAGCTTTTGACCACTTCTGAATTTACTTCTATCAAAACCACAATCTTTTTTATATTGACTCCTACTAGTTTTTTGTTTCAGTTATATTTTCCCACTATTCTTCATATTTGTTAATTAGTATTCTCTAAAAATAAAATTTTGTTAGAAATTACTTTCTTGTTCGTACGTTGTCACATGTCACTAAAAATGTTGATGATTTTAACATAGAAGAAAGAAAATATGAAAATTTAGCGAATGCACGCCAATCGTAGTAAGGGTAGTGTTTCGGTGACCAAAAAAATTAGACATTTTACTTCGGCAGTTATTTCATCTTTTTTGTCCTTGGTACCATCATTCCTCCCAATCCCACAATTTTGCTGGAAGTTGATAGCATGTTCAAGCATTGTGATTGAAGAGAGAGAAAAAATACAGAGGTGGTTTGAAATTTGAAGAAATTGGTGCAAGTGTACCAGGCTTCTGGAGAGATATGAAAATTTTTATAACTAGTCCTTTATGAAACAATTAATTATGAATTCACTATATATTTCAGCACAATTGTTTTAGAAAAATATCAAAAAACAATATGCTACAATTTAATATAAATTCACCAAAAATCCAATCTGAGAGAAACACTCTGTCTTTTAAAGCCAACTGATTCCCGCGCATAAGAAAGACCTGTGGTGAGAAATCGCAAACAAACTAATCTGTGAACCCCTTTAATGCGTAAAGTAGGCATTCGATTTACTGCTGTTTCTATGTGAAAAGAACGGGCGGGGCGGCATCAACACAATCGCAGAAAAACCAATGTTAAATTGGAGCGCACCGTAATAGGTGAACTCTTGTCGTTGGGTTTACCGGCATTTCCGACTGTTGCCGTCCTTGTGCCTTATTAAGCAATTCAAATGAGAATTTCGAATTAGAACAAACCCTCTTTTTGATTAATAGGTCAATTTGTTATTTCATTTTTCTGACAAGTGGCCGTGGTGAGGTTAACAATAAGAATCTTCGATGGAAGATTGTCCAAAAAAAAATTATTACGAGCAAAAGAAAAAAAACGAACCCCGAGTTCTAATAGTAGGGAGGTTTTTATTAGAAAGTTACTTAGTTATTTTTACAAGATAAAATTTTGTAGCCAAACCGATCCGAACTGTGGTTGCGAACAAAATGCGCTTTCGATAGGTTCCCGTCCTCAGAAGTCGGGGCCATGCCGCGTGACTTTTGTGTGAAAATGCTGATGTAGTGTCGCGACGCTTTTACTGCTAACTGCAGCAGGTGCGAAAGGTGATCGAACGCGTCGCGACCTGAACATACAAATAAATTTTGGCAACTAAGCACTAAATTGTGCATGCTATCGGATTTAAATTTAAATTATAGTTTTGGGCGCTATTGTAACAGTTAACTTCGTCGCAGAATCAAAGTGAACATTTTTTGTAACTAGTTCCATGTTCTTTGATTTCAAGCAAATGAGATTTGCTCGATTCGGTAAATGAACCCAAAATGTCACATTCGCAGACTTTTTAATCCAACTACCTAACCATAATTGAGGTGCAACTCAAAGATAAAGAAATAAAACGTCGTATTTAGAAACCAACTGCCTTTGTTTTTCTTTTTTTGTTAGTAGCATCTATTGTGTTCACATATTTCTTACAGAAAACAAATAGCTATGCTATTTGAATGTGAACATTCCTTGGAAGACTAGGTCTTCATTT
The DNA here is from genome assembly GCA_959613345.1 of Tolmerus cingulatus. Taxonomy (NCBI): domain Eukaryota; kingdom Metazoa; phylum Arthropoda; class Insecta; order Diptera; family Asilidae; genus Tolmerus; species Tolmerus cingulatus. Next base: position 39,053,121 of record OY390707.1, read on the forward strand.
CCACTTCATTAGTATTGTATTTAAGTTTAACTATTATCGTGTTCGGTGTTGTAAGGTCAGCTACCATCAATTCCTGTCCATCTTTTAGCCCTAATTCACCTAGTGATAACGTAAGATTACACCTTGTCCTTTCTTCAATACTTTTCACAGTTGACATATAAAGAGTCTTATTTTTCCCATCGACATTTGCAGTAATGCCTATTAAATTTGTAATAGTTACTAAAATTGTTGTTTTATTGCATTCACAAAACCAACCTGGACTTTTCATCTGAAATTCAGGACTATCACATAAGTATTTTATAAAGTCTTCAAGAGTCATAGAGTTGGGGTCTTCTACCGGTACAATCTTAGGAATATTGCTGCAAGCTAAGCAGTCTTCTTTCTGTTCTTGTTCGTAAGTATATGTGTAGATACCATCAACGTCGTTGAATACCATGTAATTGTTTAAAAAGTCATAACAACTTGTAGCAATTTTGAAAACCTGCAAGAAAAAATTCTTTTATAAAAAGTGATTTAGGAATTTTTGTACTTTTACTTCCGTTGCACAAGCAGCTGCAATCACTGCGTTTGTACTTGCTACTGCCGGAATGATATTTTTAATGACACCTTGAACCAACCTGTAAAAGGAGTTAATAAATTAATTATTTTACAATATTACTGAATGTTCACCTATAAGAAAGTCCAGATATATTGAATTGATTTGCCCTTTCAACCGCTTTCTCATATATCCAAGACACGTGTTGTGGGTCATCTCCATCTAAAGCGGATCCGAATGGATTTTCCTTATCCCACTGAAGAATTTTAACATACTCAATGCAATGCTCTGGTAGCCTTGGAGTATTAGCTATAGTACACAGCGGATAAGTAACTTGCGGGGGGAACAAATCCAAAGTGCAATCGATACACGCTGTCATGCCAGGAAGGATTACACGAGCGTTGCCCTTGAATCCCTCAGTTCCACCGTCAACCATAGGAATTAGCGAAGACTGATCAACAGTTCCATCTAAGTCATAATTCAGAAGTGATATCAGCATTCCATTAATCCATCGTCTTGCCACTATAGAATCCAAACCACACACTACTATGTGAAATTGCCGGTAAAAGCCTTCGTCGAAATCTTGAATCTTGGAAAAATGTGGTGTCACTTTACAGCCCGGAACCCTGTATATGGAAATTTGATTTATATCGTATAACATATTTTTTTAAATAATATGTTTAATGGTTTAGAATTAATATGGGACCAAACTACTTAAATAATCAATACCCTGAACAGCTTATGCATTTTTTAGGGTTTCGTAGCAAAATAAGGAACCCTAATAATTTCGCATTGTCCTTCCGTCCGTCCGTATTTCACAGTCATTTTATTCAGATCACATTAAGCCTATAACACTAAAATTAGGTACACGTATAGCAATTATACTCGCTACAAAGATACGAATTGAGATTTTTGTGCAAACAAATTTAAGGCTACCTCCCCTCACTGCAAAATGGGAACGGAAAAATATCTTCACTTACTCCACCGAGTGGGGCATCGCTGAAATAGGACTTCAAAATTATTATGACGTTTCTTAAAATAATGCCCCGATTTTTAAATGTCCGTCTCTAAATTAGCCATTTTTTGTCGGTCAAGATATTACTACTAAGCATATAAGAGATAGAAATCGAGGGTTCAAATGCCCTAAAACCCTGTCGACACAGTTTGAATAACTTTTGTTCATAATGAAACCCCACACGAAATCTCTCAGATGAGGCGGAAAAAAATTCTTAGATTATACAACTCCAAGAAAATTTTTTGGAAATAACCATTTTACTTTATTATATTTTAGCGATAACAAACAATACAAAGGTGGCCTATTATATGATACCGCTATTCAACATAATAGTAACATAACAATGTACACTTATAGGAAGTAGTACAAAAGAAGTACCAAAGAAATATATTCTAATTTTTAGATATGTAGATTTGTGAATCAATTTTGCTGTGTTAAATGTTTTGTAATAATTGCCTTATTCCTTTTTTCCGAAATATTAACAGAAAACAAGAATTCTCTTCTTATTGTATATGTGCTAGGCGAGGATGGCTTTTCCAAAAATCTCTCCTCGTTACCGTCTTTACTCTTATAAAATTAAAATCTCGAAAAAGCGTCATATTCAACTATGCATTGTTCATGATTAATGTTCGTCGCAGTTTTTTTAAATTACAGTTTTATTGGAAAGCCTTAGTATTGTCCAATAGACTGAGAATGAGAATAGTGTTCCTGTACTAAACGTAAATCAGAAGGTTTATCACTATTGCAATGAACAAGGTCATTAGCATTTTAAGTGCTCTTCAAAAATGTTAAAATGTTTTAATATCCAACATGCATTTCCTGATGTAATCTGAACTTGAAATTTTTTGTGTACCTCCGAAGAGTTTAGTATTGCTACCACATAGCGTTACCGTAAATGATTCTTCTTCAAAATGCCACTTATAAAATTTATGAAAATATCTACTCCCTTAAAACGATTTGAGGCATAACTGCCGCGGTTACCTTGCGTTGATGAAGGCAGCTGCACACTCGGCTTTAGAGGCCCCAATGTCTTTTCGCCGGAACAAAAACTGCCGGTTCAAGTTCGACAGTTCTACGGTGTCCATGTCAATGACGTGAATATCACGAAATCCCATCAGCGCTAAATCCTTGAGGAGCTCACAGCCAAGGCCTCCAGCTCCTGAAAAGGTTTGTTGTTAGGTTTACGTGCGACGGCTTACGGAATTAAACCACCTATAACTAAGACCTTGCAAGAAGTGGCCAGGAATTCTAAAGTCTCAGTTGAAGCCACATAAGAAGAGTGGCAAAAAGGCCCCGGTCGCTCCAAAATTTTCTGCAAGTAGCTCCACCGCTTTGAAGAATGCACTTGGTCTCCCATACCCAAATCCATAACTCTTTTTGTACTTTACCGGCCACACCAGCGATGAGCAGATTCAGTTATTAAAATTAAAATAATACTTGACTCTTGTTCTTCTTTTAATGAAACCCCACTTGACGTTTAAAGAATAGAATACTTTTGCATTTCCACTGAACAAATTTAATTTAGAACATTTTTTTAGGAACGAAAGGAGTTTACAAAAAAACTAATTTTTAGAGAAAAATTTCTCAATTAATGCACAAGTTACTTTAATAACCTTTAACTTAGTTTTACCTTAAATTTTTATATCATTTTATTATAACTAATTTGAAAAATTAATTGAAGTCAAACATAGAAGAAATGAGTTTGTTAAAAAATTATTCTAATTAAGGAATTTTCATACAAACGGTGCTTTTATAAGATCTTGTGGATTGGATTTGATTGCGAATAGAGTTCGCATTTAAAAATTTTAAAAATTAATATAATAAATTTCATATATATAATATGTTGCTGGTATAAAAACAGGTACTGAAAATAAAGAAGGAAATTAATGAAAGATCGATAGTAAACTCATTTTAAAGTTTAATGTTCGTAGCACTGCGCTGGGTTCAAAGCTTTTAAGTTTGACATAAAGTACATTTTCCATTATATCTCACTTTATTTTTCAATATATAAGGTATTTACTTAGCAATTTATATGGTAGGCTCTTTAATTTGAGCTGGTGGCCAGTCCCATTGTTTGGCTGGAGAGGGGTGGGATAGAGGTTCCCATGGTTTCCACCCCAGCATTTTTCGGGCTAGCATTAGCTCATTTTCAGCCTGAACAATAAGTTCTTCCACTTGACCACATCCGATGGTTTTCTCTATTCCAGTAATGTCTCGTGTCTATAACAGAAAATGAAGTTGAATGAATTAATATTTATAAGAAACGATTTAAATGAGCACTTATATAATTATTGCACTTTAAAAGTGCACGACGTGAATGATCTAGACTTAAAGGCTTAATGAAACAAAATTTACTTGAAATGTTTTCTTTGAATTGTTATATACGCATCATAGTATTATCTTTTGCTAAATTTGCTAAAGCAAACATTTTATTACTTAAATAAATTCATAGCAAAACATTTATGTACGTTATAATTAATATGCATAATAACTGTAAAACTTCTCTAAAATCGAAGGTGTTAAAATAATTGAAATCAGCGATGGGACGTGAAACAGCATGCTTTAAATTATATAATAATATCAGAAACTTCAGTTCAATTAAAATTACGTTTTATGAAATTCAATCCGCCTATGTAAATGGCTGTTAAAAAAACTGAAAGCCTTCAAATGTAACTATACCGAAAAATAATAAAAATGTCATGGATAGGAAGAGCTCGATCAACTAAATGCTATATAGAAACTTGGAAGAGATAGAATAATTAATAATACTTGCAAACATAGAAAATTGGAGTATGTTGGACATACATAAATGTATTACGCAGCAACAAATATTACCTTCTAAAGATAAGATTGAAGGGAAAAGAATAATAGGCTAAGCATGACATGGCTAGACAACTTGTAAAATTAGTTTGATGTGGGCATAACGCTATAATTCAGACCGGTCATCTGCAAACACGGTTACCTACGAAATCCCTTAAATTATATATATATATATATATACATACACACATGCATGCAAATGTACTTATGTATATGTACACATTTCCATATAAACAAGCACACAAACACACACACGCACGTGTATATATTCATATACATATGTTTTTGCCCCATTTTGGTATTTCTGTTTTTGTTGTTTTCGTTTTTGTTTTTTTGAGCGTGTTTTAATGTTTATTTCTTTGATTTTGTTATTTGCTTTGTTTCTATTTTATTTTCTAGTATTTTTTTCTTGTTTTTCTATTTCGTTTGTAATTTGTATAATTTACTTTTATTTTTGCCTTTTTTTATAATCTTAAGTTAATTTGTCTAGATTTCGCGACTTTCGAAAAATATAGATAAATTACCTATGATGATTTTGAAGTTCCGGGACAAAGGGGAGCCATAACAAAACTAAATTAAGCAGAAGCATGGATCGCGAATATTTAATCTTTAATTTAATTTAATTTAATATTTAAGATGTGACGGTAAAAACGATTCTTGTTGATATCACGGAGAGCCCTATGACCACCGCAAAAACGTTACCATCTCATAGTATTTTTACATTTTAGAAAGTACCTCGTAAGGTTAATAGTTCATATCAAATTTCTAAACCTCATGCTATAAAACCGTGTCTCATTTATAATGAGAACCTTTGTAGCATCAAAAGGTTTTTGCAGCGCAGTTCGAATTGGCATAAAATACTTACACTGGACACAACTTTCGCTCTTTCTTGAACAATTTTTTCGGTGTACCTGCGGTACGCCGCCTCGGAGGGCATCTTTTCTAGAGCCCTCAGAATTTTCCCATATAATGAGGAGAGCGTATGATGAGGATTTGTGGCTACGGCGAGCCCAGTAAGCCCTGTGGACTGGAAAATTGAAGGGAGTAATAGGTTATATTGCATAACAAATATATTTAATTTGAGCAACTTATTCTTTCTCACACATACCTTCTTAAGTGCCCCGGACATTGCTTATTATTTATTCGAAAGTAAGTGAAGCTATCAATGAAAATGCTTCGTCGTTTTATAATATTATTTAAGTTTTTAAATTCCCAGCTTTAAAAAAACAAACCACTGACAACTTTTGTAATTGAAAATGTCAGTTGTCGGCGAAACCTTCTTCTTGCTTTATTAATCACCACCAAGGAGAAATATGTGAGGTATATTGTTGTTATGGAAGTTATATAAAATTCGTTTAATAATTCCTAATGTAGTGATTTTTTTAGCACACACATTTCCGTCTAAACGTAGTTTTAAGCACTTAAATCCGCTTCTTTGTAAACTATATTTTCCCCGTTTTTCTTTGGCAACGGACACTAACCCCGTTTTGAGTGATTTTGTAATTGCCTGGTAAATCAAGATAAACCGCGGACTTCATACAAACATTTATTAAAGTGTCATGTAAAAATTAACAAAATTCCTATCACATAAATTGATAAAGTGTTTGGAATGCGACAAAATAAAGTTGAAGTGTAAAAAGCCCTTTCTTAAAATTGATTGCATTCGTTTGTTTTGGCAGTTGGAATTAAGGAAATACTCTTAACAACCCGCAATTATGGAATCCTTGATAAGGAGGTGGATCGCCCCGCGTCGAGTGGCATCCACCCTGCATACTGGAATTATTACTTTTGGCTTATGTTGAGGTGACTCCCTTCCGGGCGACCAGCAAATTGAGTACGGGATTCTTCCGGATGTAGCTCACTGCTTTTTTGTGGGTAACCATAGTAAAGTCGTAACCGTTGCATTGTAAGATCTTGTCGTGTATTCGCAATCCGGCGCGTGCTGCGGGGCTGCCCTCATGCACCTCTGTCACGTATATACCCTTAAATAATGAAGTAATACAAAATTGTTAAGAAAGGCCACAATATTCACATAGTCGGTATATCCCTGAGGGCTCTTCTTGTAGTCCTGATCTATGCCTCCTCCTATTTTGAAGCCGCACTTAAGAACCTCTCTGCCCTCATCGTCAACGTCCTTTTCCTTATGTAAGGTTATCGGGATCTAGAAGAATATGAAAAAATGTTGCCCAGGTAAACACAGGTGAGAATGGGCGGAGTCCAAAAGTTTCCCGATAAAAGCACCAATTAGCACTTGGAACTTACACTTAAGCACTCCATTGCCGTGCCGGCTTGGTGTTGAAAAGCCATTTTCGCCATTTTATCGGATTATTTTATAGAGATACGACTGATTTCACCGAAAATTTTCAAGAGGAAAATAGAATGATTTTCGTTTGATGACAACACCATATGACAACACCGCTTATTTTGACAGATCCAAGTCTTGCGATTTTAGCACTTTCATTTTGGTACACTTGAATTTCTTTTTACCCTGCTCAGCCCGGCCGACGATTTTGTTTGAAACTGTTTGGGTGTACCAACTGTTGAAACTTCATATTTTACCGGTGGATCGTAAATCAAATCGTAGTTAAAAATAAAACTATAAAGTCAAGAGAAAACTATTTGCGAAACGTAAGGTGCAATTTATTACATAATTAAACTATTTAAAATATTTTGTTGTTCTTTAAAAAATATTGAAAGTTGATCTTTAAAGAACGTTGCTACCGGCAGGTGTTCGTTTATGGGAAAAGTGCAACGATTGAATATCAGGAAAATACGACCTAAATCTTGAACATCCAAATGCTAAACAAATAATTAGATACAATTACAATCTAATTGATCCGAACACTTAGATGGGGGTAATTACTGCAACCAACGAAAAGTAATTCAACAACTAATTCAGTTTTCCGATCTACCCAAGTGGTACAGAGCATTTATCAAATTTATGTAATCGACTTCCCTAAAAATAGTTATCCACGAAAAAGTGTTAAAATTAGAAGGTAGATCTCATGGAATTTATAATTTTTATTTGCGGAATATACCTTCTCAATCAGATCTCCCTAACCGCTAAGCTTTGAGGTCATTTCTGCTTTCCAGGGTACGCTGCCGCATAACCGCCGTCAAAAATATGGAACCTAGATTATAAAAAATGATCACTCTATTTTTGATTACCAGTTATCCCCACAACTGCAATTTTTCAGAAAAATGAGCGATTTAAATTGACAATATAACATGACCTTCACATATGAATATTGATTTGTTAAATATAGAAATTGCAAAATGTAATAATAATAATAATAATAATATTTTCGTCTACTGGTCCCTTCAAGGTAATTGTTTTTAATTTGCAAAGGTACTACGGGAAATAATTCCCCTCTCGTGGAACAAGTCTTCAAGTTCTCGGAAGAATAAAAAATGTTGAATAAGCAATGTTAATAAATAACGATTGCGTCTCCCTTTTTAAAGGAAATGGTTATTCTATATTACTTTCAGTTTCACTATTTTATAACCCTTCTCTACCATGGGTTTCGGAATTATTTTCACCATCTTTCTTTTCATTTTGAGCTGAAGAGTTCTACCCATCTACAGCATATGGTCTTTTATGAGGCTTATTAATAATTTATTTAACGCCTTGTGCTATTGCGAGCATTTTTAATAAAATTTATGTAACATTTGATAAGCAAAAAAAAAATATGTACGTTTGTAAATAAAAAGTGTTATATTATACTGCTTTATTAAAACTATTCTCTTTTAAATTACGTATTTTTAAATACAGCTGACTATCTTGAAAATATTTTATTCAAATAATAATTTTTCCATTTAAATTTTAAATATTTTTCCCTTAGTGCAGCAGAAGTAGATTTAACCGTGCAGAGTAGCATTTTTAAAGTTGCCGCTTTTTGACGGCATTCAACTCACTAATGCGAAAGAAATAGACAGTAAACTCAAAAAAACGACTTGAATCTCTTTAGGTAAGAGTGGTTACAAAAGCCCAAAAGTTGGGGCAAAATAGAGTGGCCTATTTATGTCAGTATTCCGGACAGCCTTTCCATATTGGTTCATATATCTATGGCTTGGATGAACGAACTTATTCAATTTGTGATTTTTACACTTTCATATTGGTGGACCCGATTCTTTTAACGCCACACGGCTCCTTCCCGTTATTACCGTTATTTCTGGAATTTTGCACGCTTCATTCATCGGATTGTTGTACTACATAAACTCGCGTGTGAAAGTGCTGTTGTAGGATAATTGTAGTGCGTCATTAATAAAATTAGTTTAATTAATATTGTTTAGAGTAATTGAGACTTCCTTTGTTTCCAATAATGTGTTTTACGGTTTTAGCTTCAAGAGGACAGCAAAAAGTGAGAGAGCGCTTTTCATCACCTGAACGAAAAAGTATGTTTAATTAAATGTTATGTAGAACTATCGGAGATAATAAATTACTTACAGCCGCAAATGTGTCGAGGGATATCACTGTAATTCCGCAAGCCCTTATGGAAAAAGGTCTCTTAAACCGTTCCATTAGAATAATCATATCTTTTTTGTAAGCTGCACTCTGCGCTACCCAGTCATTGAAGAATATCGCTGTCGCAAAACCCTGGCTCTGCTCTTGAATAACAGTCCCATAGTAGCACATCAGGAAAATTTGTAGAGGAATTGCCACCAGATAAGAGCAGAAATATAACTTGTGAAATAGGTCCTGATCATTGAATAAGAAAGCTATAATAGTAATTCCTATGTTGAAGGCAGTTACAAAAACTTGTATAAATGCCCCGATTGATATTAGCGTGCGCAGGTTTTCGTAAAACCTTAAAAAATGATGTCACAAAAGTTTATTTACAAATATTTAAAAAAGAACTTACTGCACTATTATTTTGTGGACCACAATGGACTTAAGAAGGTCGTTGTGATGCTCTTGTTTTCTCGAGGTACCTGCGCCAATTCGCTGAAGCCTTAGTGTTAAAACTTTCATATGAGCAGTTAAAAGACACAGAATAGCTGGCGGAAAACTATCATTGATAAAATTCTGGATGCCTTGCACTGTCAACCCTAGAAACTGGTACAACAGTATAGCCCGGTAATTGAAAAGCGATGATTTCCAATCTAGGGGGAACCAAGCGGGATACATGAGCCTTTGTTCGGAATAAAAAAATAATCCAACACCACCGGATATGAGAATGAAGATGTACAAAGACGCGTATGTAATCATTATTTTTTTGGTCATCTGCTTATGTTCTGCCACACACTGCACCTCTTCAGGTGTGTTTACTTCAAGGTCGAGTTTTACTACAAGCTCGCGAATTTTTATCATTTGTTTTCGTCGTATTCCGAATATCAATATCTTAATGCTGCAAGCGATAAGCGTGAAAGTTAAACTTAAATTCTCCAGGATATCACGTAGCTCCGTTAAATGGAAAAATCCAATAACCAGAGATAGTGGGTAATATATTGTGACTACGGCTTGGATGAAAATTGACCAAATTGCAAAAACACCCCGATTCGTGTCAGGAAAATATATTCCCAAATAGTGCAGCAACTTCCAATATATTTCAAAATAAAAATATGATTCCATCACGTAACGATTCTTTATTCCAAATGAAATGTTGGTCGTATGAAATTTTGTGAAATGGCAGCTCTTCCATAACGCTTTAAGCTTATTACTTATTAAAAAAGGCGGGCACACAACCCATTTATAATAATTACCTTTGTTGCAATTTTAATTATTACCTTTGTACTGGAACTAAAGGCGAAGTTATTCTCATTTTGTTACATATTTTTAGTATATTCAGAAAACATACATAGTAAGTAGTTTGGAAATATTGCATCTATGGATAATACTAGTATCGATTTTGAGATATTATTTAAAAATTTGTATTTATAATTGAAACCTTATTTGTAATTAAAAATACTCTAATTAGTAAGGGTGGAATATTACTACTTTCGGTGTGAATTAGTTTATTAGAAATTAAGCGTTGCGTGATGTCTGTACATATGTATGTTAATAACCGATAATTTCTTCATTACTTTATTCGTTGGTATATTTCACTAAAAGAATTTAAAAACACTTCACCTTGAACCACACTTACCTAATTTCTGTTCTAATCAATTTCAGAACCTTCCTATATTTTATTTATAAATTAGTTGAATATTATGTTAACATATAAAATCGAAAGTTTGTAGCTCAATCACGCCTAAACGCTGGATCCATTATTTGCATTTTTTGGGCGAAGGTATTACATATTCCGGCCCAACATATAGGCTACTTTTTATTTGCAAATTTAGAATGGCGGAAAATGTTGGAAATTCAAAATAGCGGACCCAAGACTGCCGCTAAAATTTTTGTACACGTATTGTATATATATTTGAGCTAAAAAAATCAAGATTTTAATAATTTATTTTTATCTAAAATTGATGTGTTTAGATATATTATATTTATATGATAGAATATCAAACCACTGAGTCCATTAGGATAATAGGAAAAAATCCATTACGTTCAAAACTTAAGTCATATTACATTATTTACATATGTTAGATTAGCCGTCGTAGGTACGGAAAATAATTATGTATAAATTTATTTTTTAGGATATACATTTAATAATATCTTCGCAGTAGCTGCCCGAAGTCAGCCCTCGGAATTCCGCAACACCCAAGTCGTCAAAAGAGGTACTCACAAGTTTAAGCTTAGTCTTTGCCAGTGCAGGAAGCCTTGGGACATAAATTTGGTTTTATAAATAAGGGAACTTGTTCCCCAGATGAATGTTCTAAGGAATAAAAATTACTCGACAATCCGAATTTATCGTGGTTTCTATTATCCTTTTAAGGAGCTAAACACACCTCAAACTTGCACTTTTTCGTTTTTTGTAAATTTATGTACACATATCTATTAAACCAAGGCTTTGCGAATTTATATGTGTATATATATATGTATGTGTATATGTATATGTACTTTTGCATAGAAAAATCGTCTTTGAATTCCGCCGTATTGGTGACATCATCAGTAATTTACAGACCAGATTATGATCCTATAACGAATAAATAATAGAACCATTTAAACTTCGGTCCGGGTATTTTAGCAAATCTTTACTATATTGTATTTAAATATAAAGTGCAACCGCAAAGTAACACATATTGTCTTAGATGGCAAAACAATAGAGAATGTGTAGCTTTTGAATATTACACCCTTGGTCCATTTAAATGTTATGAAATTTTCGACTTGCATTTTGGATGGGATAAGATCGTCTAGGGGGGTATCGTTGAAAAGGTAATATCAAATGTAATGTTTCTTCAACTGTCGTTTAAAATTGGTCTAAATTCAAGATTTTTTCATAATTTCCCGAATTTGTGTTCCGGTTGATATCTGGGCCGATACAAACCTAATTGAAAATGACCACTTTGAGGACGAGAGTGGTTGAATAATAAAATATTTGGTACAGTTTCGATGTTGTTATAGAAGCGACCTATCTTTGTACGCTTATGATTTTAGACAATCAAAGCGGGCCCAATCATATCGAACGTTTTTGGGTATATGTATTGGACTACTGTTTAAGATCATTGTATTTGCTTTTTAAAAGTTTAAGCTCACAGAAACCGTTATAGGTTTTCAACTGAGCGCAGTCAGCACAACCGTGCATGCAATTTAATTTTCAATCCCTTTCTCGAAAGCAGATTTCTTGAACTGAACGGAATTCGAACTCCAGCTATAATTGTCTGTATTTCAATTTAAAAAAAAAACATATGTTGGTATTTTTATGTAGTAGTTGTACAAGTAAGTAGTCATTTTCATTTTATTTTTGAGTGTAGTATTTTTTAAACCTCCGAATACGAGCAAAAACGTCGTTACAAATCAAATTTTTTTCGAACATTCAACATTTTATGCAAGCAATTCTTTTTTTTCCAAAAACCCCAACGTCCGCGAGAATTAAATTTATGTAGAATAGGTATTAAGCGTTTTTTTAACCCCCGACGCAAAAAAACAGGGTGTTAAAAGTTTGACGTGTCTGTTTGTCGGTCTGTGGCATCGTAGCTCCCTAATGCATGAACCGATTTTGATTTTATTTTTTGTTTGTTTGAAAGGTGAATTAGTCGGGAGTGTTCTTAGCTATATTTGATGGAAATCGGTCCAAGATGACCGCCGTCACAAAATGACGGATAACATATTTTTTCACAACTCCCTCAATATAGGTATCAAATAAAAGGGCTTGAGTAGGAGAATACTATGTATACACTATGACAAATTTCAAATCCAAGATGGCCGCCATCACAAAATGGCGAATAACTTTTTTTTCACCACTCCCTAAATATGGGTATCCAATGAAAGGGCTTGGCTAGTAGAATAATGTACACTATATTGAAAGAGAATGAGGAATATTAACTAACGAAATGAAAACTAAAAATTAAAATTTTTTTTTTATTATTTTGTGTCGGGGGGTTTTTTAAATTTTTAATTTAATTAGTATTTTTTGTTTCCTTCTACTAAACCGTAAATTTAACTTCTCGATTGGTTTTTCAACTATGATCGGTATTCTTTCTGATTCACCGCCTTTTATATGTAGCACAACTTTCGTCAAGTATTAGTAACAGAGCGTCAGGTGTCAATACAGTTTCGCTTTTTAAAAAAATTTTGGACACGTATTTGTTCCTCTTTTCGATTCAATATGTATTTCGCGAAATAATCAATCGTCCCGAAATTTTTTTTTACATTGCAGTTTGAACCCGTTTTGTGTGTGTGATATTTGTTTTCGTACATCATCCAAGTTATTACCCTGTTTTATTAAATTTTTTCTTTGCAGGATTATCGCCACATTTAAAAGGTAAAGTTCTGAGACATCTAAAGTTCAGCAGCGAATTGGTAAGTGAATTCTTTTGTTTTTTATGAAGTTCATAACTATCCGCAGTCTTGTGCGATGCACGGCTTCGATATTGTCCTCATCATGTGCATTTATTTTAAGAGCTTATATTTACATACATATTTGAATATTACATCACTCACACTTTGCCTAATACGTATTTGAAATTTTGGTCATCATATGATGATGAGGCAACTTATTTGGAATCACCTGAATTCGTTTTTAGACTTTGGATCAGCAATTGTAAATAAAGTGTGTCCTGATAAGAGCACCTGATTTAGTTTTTGCATTTTGATCCCCGCCTTAAGATAAGTAATTGCAATTATGAAATCTGCTAACTTTGTAAAAAAAAAAGGTGTGAAATTTTAAAATGGCGTTTTGGGACACCCTTTTTTGATGATGAAGGATAATACTAAATTATGCACCCAAGCAATAGTTCTATCAACACAAGCTGTTTCAATGATTCGAATAATTCTGGTGACGGATTTTAACATTTCGCATAAAATATTTTCAAGTAGAAATAAAAATTTGGTGCCAAAACCATTGCAGAGACACTTATTTCATATAATAACAGCAATTAATTACAATATTTCTAATTATTATTCTTTAATTTTATGTCTTTTGAATTTTATTATTTTTGTTTTTGAGAAAAAAGGTTATAGTTACGAAATTTGTAAGATTTTTCACTCCACATTATAGTTTTTAATTAGGAATTAATTTTTAGTATTTCCTCATTTGGCCTTTATAACAGCTTTAACTCTTTTGGGCTTGGATTCGTGTACATTTTACAGATATTCTGGTTTAATATCGTTGAATCAGTTGTATTCCAATGTAGTGTTTAAGTTTTTAAATGTTGAAGGCCTAAACTCTTAATTATGTATGTTATTAACGTTTGAAACACTTACAGATTGAGTTCTCCGACATGCAAAACAAAATTTAGTAGTTCTGTTGAAACATCCTCAAATGTGAACACTGTATCATCATGTAATATATCCTTATACACTAAAGCATCGACCATTCGTTGCAGGATAATAACGCTGCCCACGCCGTTCGAAGCAATAGCCCCACATATAACATATGTATATAAACTCGCGCAACTCTGTCAGGTCCAATCAAATTATTGCGTCGAAAATATCAGTTTGCCCAACCGTCAGATGTTCAATTGTTAGATTCCTTCGCCCACTGTAATCTTTTTTCTGCATATTTTTCCAGACCCAATTAATTTAAATTGCCCGTGGAAATGTTTATATCTGTTAATTGCTTGCTTGCGTTGATAAATGATTTGTATAAGTAGTAATAGTGATTAAATAATAATTTCTTGCAATTGTGGATTTCTTTATTTAAGCGCTTGCTCAACTTCAAAAACGTAGAGGTATTGCAAATTCAACGGCAATTTTTTCGTATCCTTTCTGTTCGCTTACACAAGTTTTTCTCAGTTGATTTTTCTTCGTTAAATTTTTGGTAGTTTAGAGGCGAAAGAACATTCCTTAAGCTGAGAAGCTGACGCAAATAGTCTATTTATTTTACGTTATTAAAATGTTCTTTATTTAAAGTTACTATTTTTACTTTTCCTTTAATAGATAATTTCTTTGTAAGCGGCATCAATTTCACAATAAGCAAATACTCCAAGGGGTTGAATACTACTGCTACTTAAAAACTATGTTTCATAATGCACCTTCGTTTCAAATGTAAATAATATTAACATTATTGCATTTTTATCTTTTTTTCTACGCATCGCAGCGACCCCAAAGGGGTCTCAAAAATCACTATTTTGAAGTCCTTTTCAAAAAGGTCAACAACACCCCCTACCACCAACCCCTTGGCCACAATCACCTCTGGAAGTTGATAAATTAACTTTTATTTCCTTTAAAAATACAATAGCGGATCCCATATAAGGCAACACTCTGATTTACGAATTACCCTGTAACTGCCGAACGGTGCAAGATGGACCCCCCTCCACCCATACGATTTATTGCGTGTCTCGGCCTGACCTTTCACCTTCTGCAATATTTCCCTCCCACCTCTGAACAGCCTGTATACAGTGTTGGCTGAAACATTTGCAAAAAAATTATAATTTTCGCGTTTTTGTTATAACAAATTAATTTAACAGCTTAACATAATAAAGCACATATTTTATAATTCTGCCTTCATTACTCAATACGAAACATAAACAATAGTAGTATAACAATTAAAAAAAAATTCATATAACAAAGTTAGTAATTTTACACCTTATACTTTATAGCATAACCCTTGTTTCGTAGTACGATTATGTACCTTCTAGACATCGATTCAATCAAATTCATTGTTGTAGGGATTTTTTACATTCGTCGGATACCGCTCCAAATACAGCATTTTTAGTTAAAAATTGTTGTCTCGTAACCTGTGCTTTAGAATTTCTCCATCTTTATGGGATTCTAGTATGAGGATATCGCAATTCATAACGATAAATTTGATTATTCTGGAACCGTTTTGTAATAATATTTGCTGTATGTTCGGCTCATTATCGTGTTGGTAGATCGATATAAGAGGCATTTCATTCTCAGCCAGTGGCGGCTCGTCAGAGAAGGCAGGGGAGGCAGTGCCTCCTCTATCAATTTTTAAATGTTCTTAAGTACTTACATTGTAAATTAAAGAAAAACCGCTAACACAATTTTTTAAAGCTTCAATGCATATCGCCGAAAACTATTGTTGTAAGTAAAGTTGATGAAATATCAAAGAAATTCCTTGTATCCTATGGCAATATTTGTAATTTTCGCCTTGCCCTGTGCCATGAAAGTTTCGCATGAAATCAACGTGAGGCTAGCCTCTAGAACCGACTCCATGCCAAAAAAAAGAGCTTGAGCTGTGCAGTCGGAACTACTAAGTCAAATCCAACAGAAAGTTCCCTTTGCGCAAGCTCTTTTCTCCGCGACAAATCAGCTTTGCTTTCTCTGTGTGCGTGCCAGAGGAGGCAATGCGCCGATTGCCTCAAGGAGGTTTTAAGCACAAGTCATGGCGATGCAATAAGTTGTGGTTGTGTGTGTCTTTCTGAGCAGAAACTACCCAGCGGGAAATGAAGCGCTTAAATAGATTTTTTTAAGCACTTATCCAGAAGCGCATAGCGCTTACACTTTATATGACTGTCCACTTCCTTTTAACGTTGGATGTCCGCAGCGGTAAGCACTTACTCTAAGACCCTAAGACTCTAAACACCACTTCAGCGCTTTAAAGGAAGGCAGAAATAATCACTTTTATGAAGATCTATACTTGGACGTTGAAGGAATACCGCAAGAAGCGCTTCGATGAAGATTACAACAAACCATAATTTCAGTGCTTCAAAACAAGGGGCCTTTTTACTTTACAATTTGATTTTTCCAGAAAATCATGCTCTGAAATGTTGCAAAGTAATTTAATTAATAATGAACTTAGAGTGGTTAAAATGATCCTTCAAAAAACATAGTGTTTAAATAAATAATACCCGTGCAACATACATATATTTGTATTTTAGGTTGGAGAATTGAAATTCCGAAACAATTATTCTTACTATATTTTTTATTAAAAAAAAATATCAATATAAAAATCCAAACTTAGTCATATTTCTTTGGTAATACAAATTATAAAAAAGAAACCGCCTTCATGACAAACAAAATATTAACATAAAAAATACAAACTATAAAAAAGAAACAGCCTTCATGACAAAGAAAAATTAATATAAAAAATATAAACTATAAAAAAGAAACAGCCTTCATGACAAAGAAAAAATTAATATATAAAATATAAACTTAGTCTTTTCTTTGGTACCTAATACAAATTATAGAAAAGAAACAGCCTTCATGACAAACAAAACGTTAATATAAGAAATACAAACTTTGATAATACAAACTATAAAAAAGAAACAGCCTTCATGTCATCACATGCTTTAAAAATAAAAGTCCTAATTAAGGGTAGTAGATGGGTTTCCGTCCTGGCATTTTTTTTTAGTGTCATGGGTCCTTTTATATATTAAATTTTTGCTGTGCCGTATGCCGGATCTCATTGCGTCTTCGAAATTTTTGAATCCAAATCTTTCATTCTTGACAGCGTATTCAAATTATTAATTTAATTGATACTATTTATATGTTAAGAAATGGGAACAATCTTACCATAAACAAATTTATTAAAAAGTTTCCTCCCTTTTAAAGGAATTTTTTTTTGGTTCCCATCCCAGTTTACTTCTAAAAGGAAGTTCTCTTCGAAAAGAAGTCGCACACATTTCGAAATGTGAGTTGAGCCAATGATTTCTTTAATATATACTCTCTGTAAAAAATAAAGTCAAATATTTTAAAATTTAGATAAGTTACCATTTTTACCAATTCTTCCTCTTTGATAATTTGGTTTTCTATGTTGCACTCAGTTTGCTCTAAATGCTCCTGGCTTTTTAGGGGGAAGATATCCAAATTTTTCCTTTGCGGAAAAGCTTTTTCTGATAACTTTTCCAGCATTATTGAATGCTTGCATAAAATTTGTTGCTGATTTTCTAATATTTTTTTAATATCTTCTTTGAGATACTTATTTTCTTGTTCTGAAAATTATAAATTTAATAGCATATTCTAGATAAAGGGTCCGTTTATGTTACCAAGTTCGAGACATTTTGTCTGTAATGTTTGAAGTTCATTTTCATTATCATTATTTTCTTGGCCGATTGTTGCATTACATCTATAAACGGGAGTGGCTTCGTACTGAAAATTAACATCACCGAATTTTCTCTTCATCGGATTCATGTTTCTGTAAATAAATTTTTAATTATTAATTTAAATTTTTAAAATTCACTTACGTTAGAAAGTGCATTGATGAAGTATCGGTATCAGTACATAGCCATTATCAAACGGTAATGCTACTACTTTGCATAAAATGTCGTTGATTTCAAATTTTTCTTCTTTTTCAACAAGATTTTTGGCTATTGTAATTCCTAAGGCTTGTGACGATTGCAGAGGTTCCGTAAAAAAATCATCCACTTGTGAAAACTTCCGTCCAATTATAAATTCTTCATCAGTAGTTTCTTTTATAAACCCAATAATTTTTATTGGTGTAAGTGGTTTCATATAACAGAAGTTGTCAGGAGGTGTAATACTTAAAATGAATAAATCGAATTGATAGTTTCGATATAGGGATGTACCATTTTTATGGATTCTTCTTAAATTTTGGATTCCATATTTATTCTTTTTGAGAATTGCAAACTTATTTCTCTCAATTATTCGGTTGTTAATCTGTTCTAAAATTTTTGTAGGTTGATGAATATCTTTTTTCAATAACTGTAGATGATTTTCAAATTTGTAGGCAGAAAATTGATCCACATTGCCATGCTTTTGGACACAATCGGGCAAGTGCAATAAATTATGCACGTTATAGGAAATTTTGTTATCGCCGTATAAAATTTTAAAATTTTCCACTAACGTATTTAACATTTCTTGTACACATGCCAAATTGTTTCGACAATTTTTAGGGCAAGACATGAGCCTATATGCTGCGTGAAGTAATAAGAAATGCACATATAATTCTTCATCCAAAATATTTTTGAAAAGTACGATGCCTGTGTATAATATAACTTGCCGGAATTCCACAGCTTTCCACCTGCAAATGTCATCAAAACTTCTCGGCTTTCTACAAAACTCTTTTGGGATATAACTTCTCAATGAAAGTATATTTTTATTTAAAATTTCTTTCTCGTCGTTAGTGAGCTTTGTTCTGGAATGGTTGTTCTTCCATATATAAGTTAATATTTTTTTTGTGACACCCAAATCGACAAGGTGCATAACGTCGAGAGGAAACTGGGAAACCATGTCGATATTTAGTTCTTCAAGAATTAACATATTTTCATGAAAACATTGCAAATGATAATTTTTGTCTTTTCTATTCCGGAAATCTTCATCTGTTCTTGGCGAAGAAATGTTTGTGGCATATGTTAATCTATTATTTTTCCTTTCAGCGTTTTGGATACATTTGGAACATCCTTTACTTGCAGTGTGTCCAACTGTCCCTGTTACGAAAGATCTTGCTGGAGCGTCGCATATGAAAATATTAATTTTAAAAGCCACAACTTTCCCATTTATTATAACACCTGTGCTTGTAAGGTCCTTGACCTCCTTCACAAATTGTTTGAGGAAGTCATTAATTTTTTCTGGTTTCCGAGAGCCAATATAAGTTCCAATTAGGAATGGCTTGGTTTCCAAACAATTAGCAATGCAACCTAATATAGGCCAAAGCTGTGTGGAACTGCTTTTGAAAATTGGAAGACCATCAATGCCTATATCTATTAGTAAAGGAGTTTTTAAGTTTTCGGGAGAGATATCTAACATTTTTAATGCTTTTTGTAAGCCAAAATGAAAATATTTCCCAGGATGTACTGTTATTGTTTCAATTTGATTATATTTAGTTTCTAGTAAAGTTTTAGTTCATAAAGGTACATCTAATCCCCCTTCTTTCATGATACTTAAAATCTGGTCGCACGCATTTCTCGTTAAGGTAGTGACACAACCAACGCGGGCGTCGCGGCATTGCGTGCGTTGACATTTATGAAGCGACGCATGCGACGCTAGGTAAGTTACAACAGAATATTGAACGCGCAACTGACAAGCAAGTGACACGGACAATTTCAGTTTTAGCGAAAATGGATGAAATGTTTGATTTCTTGTGGATCCTTATGTGTGTATATCAAGCATACAAATATGCTAAAAGTCTCCAGGTTTCACGCAGGAGGATGTGGGTTAGGGAACTCAATATTCACCGTAAAACCGAAGGTTTTTTTGAAAGAGTGTTTGATAGCATGAAAAGTTGTGATGAAGAGCAATTTCAGAGGGCTACAAGGATGAAAAGTGAACTGTTTGATGTCCTTTTTAATTTAATAGGAGGTCGTCTCACAAAACATTCGCAGAGAGAGCCAATTCCAGCCGAGTGCAGATTGTTCCTTACTTTATTGTGAGACTATTTAGTATTTTATGAGTACTTTGTGATTTTAAATATGTACTGCTTTTCAGATACTTATCACAGGGAACGAGTCGCCAAGTTCTGGCCATGACATTTAGGATGGGTGTTTCGACTGTTCGAAAAATAATTGTAGAGACCTGTGATGCAATATGGGAAGAATTATCATCAATCTATCTTTCACCTCCCAATAAATTCGAATGGAAGCGAATAGCACGTGATTTTGAGGAGATGTGGAATTTCCCAAACTGTGTTGGCGCTATTGACGGTAAACACGTAAATTTAGTTTGCCCACCGAATTCAGGATCACAATTTTATAATTACAAAGGCGAGTACAGTATTGTGCTTCTTGGTGTTTGCGACGCCAATTATACATTTACGGCCATAGATGTAGGAGCCTTCGGGAGCCAGAGCGATGGTGGTGTTTTAACGCACTCTCAATTTGGGAAAGCCTTATTTGAAGGTAAACTAAATTTACCTGACGACAAACCACTGCAAAATAATGGGACCAATTTTCCCCACTTTTTTGTGGGTGATGCTGCCTTCCCACTGAAATCATTTTTAATGAGACCCTACCCTGGAAGGCTATTGGACGACAAAAAAGAAAATTTTAACAAACGACTGTCGAGAGCTCGCCGAACTATTGAGAATACATTTGGTGTTCTAACTGCCAGATGGCGGATTTTAAGGAGCACAATGAATATGGCTCCCGAGTGTGCTGAAAAAGTTGTGAAAGCTACAGTTGTACTTCACAACTTAATAAAAATGAGCGATGGCACATATTGTCCTCCAGACTTTACAGACACGTATGATGGTAGCCATATGACTGAAGGGCTGTGGAGAAGGGAAGTCCAGCCATTAAGAAGATGTAGAATAGCTACAAGCAATAATGCATCCAAATCCGATTTTCAGCTAAGGGATATGTTAAAAGAACATTTACATGAAAATAGGTTAAGATGAATGTACTATACTGTAACTATACTTTAAGTTGAATTTGTTTATTTTTATTGAAACATGCGTTAATTTTCTATTAAAATATATTTCATTGTAAAATTGTTGTTTTAATTATACATATATTTTTAATATGCATAAACATTTTATAAAAATAAATAACACGGCATACTTCACAGCCATAAAATAGTGAAAATAAATTGCAAAAAATTCAAAGGTAATAAAAAAGTCTAATGCTATTACATAAATACTAAAAATAAAAAAAAAATTGGGCATACTTCACAGCCATTAAATAATAAAAATAAATTGTGGCAAAATCAAAGCCCTTAAAACAAGCTAACACTTTAACACATTTAAGCATTTCTCAGCTGTGCCAATTTGTCGTGTACTAATTGGATAATTTCCATTTTTGTGTCCTCCTTCATTTTAGGGGGTAACAGATCCAGCTTTGAGCACAAAAACTGCTGAAACCCATCATCAAGTTTAGCGGAGAATCTTTTCTCTGTTATTTTCTCCATTGTGGTTAAAAATGAAGAAAAACGATCCTCGACTGCGTCTTGATACGCCTTTTTCCTCCGTTTAGGCATTCCTCTTCTTTGATCACGATGGGCGGTTGATGATGACGGTGTATCAGATTCCACAATAAGCTGCGGTAAATCTGAAATGTTATTTTCATTCACAGCCTGATTTTCATCTGCAGATTCATATTCCGCATATGGGACTTCTGCTGGCGGAGATATCAAAATATTTTCCAGGATTTCCACAGATGAATCTTCTTGTGAGCAGTAGTTGCTAGATGTACTAAAAATAGTTAAATTTACCTTTATTCAATAGGCTAATACGACTGATTTTCATACTTACTTTCTGGGAGCTACATGTTCTTTTAAGAACATCATCCTCTCATATTGTTCCCACGAACTATCTTTTGGTTCTGAAGAACTACCCGATGGAATTTTTTTATTAACTTTGCAAAAGCGATCCCGCAAGCTCTTCCACCTTGTTTTACATGTTTCGTCTGCAAATTTCATGAAATGTTTTCTTCATGATATATACATAAAAACATTAAAACAAACCTTTGGCTCCTAGAGCAGCAGCTATTTCTGCCCACGCTTTGTCCCTCACAATAATATTCCTGTACAGCTTCATTCTTTTATTATAAATAAACTCGCGTTTGCGCACTTCTTCTATTAAACGCTCATCGAAATCCATTTTGGCATTTTGCCAAACGAGTGACACTTAAAAGTAAGGTTAAGTTGAATGCGCCGCGTTAAAATTTAGAAAATTGCGCAAAGGATGCGACGCGTTGCATAGCGGCGCGTCGGATGCGAATTCGTTGTAACCCGAAGTACAGGACTACATAAGCGCTTTAAAGCCTGTCATCGCACGCATCGCTCGCGACGCGTTCAAAATTTGGTTGTGTCACCAGCTTTATTCTATTTTGTATAGCCCAGTCTCTTACTTTCTCTTGTACTGTTTGCTCCTTTTTTTCTCCTTCGCAAGATTCTGTCACCTGTAAGGTGCAATTCTCGCCATCAGATGGGCTGGAGCAATTTATAATATTAATTTCATTGATGTATAAATTTAATTGTTCATTTTGTAGTGGACTTCTTATATCTTTTATTTTTTTGCCACAACTCGTCTCATATGACGTTTGCTGATCCCACTTACTTGTCGACTCATATTTAAGGTCTAATAAATATTAATATTGTACTAAATATAACAAAAGAATGCAGTACTTACCGTTTTTGTTTATAAATTGTAATGAGATCACGGCTTGCACAACTTTAAACTTAAATTTTAAACCGCAATTACATTATAGATGTTGTCGTCACAAAAATCACTTTGAGAATGAGAGACGCAATACTTTTCTCCAAAGCCCATATATATTTTTTTGTTTTTTTTTGTTTCGAATTTTCTATGGGTGACGCGCGTTACAGCTCCCGCAGATAAACAAAAAATCAAAGAGCTTCTTATAAGCGCCTAAAAGTATCATAAAGAAAGCGCTTTACTTACTGCTTCGATTAAGCTGTATAATAAGTGCTTATTATTTTCTTCTTATAGGAGCGCTTGTGAATTTTCCTGCTGGGTACCCAGCGAGAAATGGTAGTATTCTAGAACACAATTGCGAATGCTTCTGTCGATGTAATGTATGCATGAACTCTCCTTTCAAACTTAGCTTCTTTTAACATTACGCTGTCATTGGGAGGAAGCATTGACGCGAGCAAAAAAAAAAATCGGTTCTTAAAGCCTTCGCTAGAAGTGTACCATAAGCGCTGTATATGAAAACATTATGGGAAACGTTCCGAAAAATCATTATAAAAGCATTAATAAGAAGCCTTACTAGCATCATACGTCAGAAGCGTTATCTACAATGTTCTATATGAAGGCCCATTCCATATTAAAAATCCGTTTTCATGTGCCCTTCGAAGACTTTCATGAATTTGTGGCATGCTGTTAAGGAACTTATATAAACTGTTTAAGACAATAATTAACGTTTTCTTAATCACTTACTTAAAAATTGTAGCATGTTTTTTCCAACATTAAATATCTCGAAAATTATTCAATTAATGCATGTTAATAGAGCTTTTTGATCGTAAAAGATTTGATTTATATAAAAAAAAATGTTCGGTATTCTTTAACTGTTTGTTACTGACTAAAAGATTTTAATTATGGTCTAAAACGACAGACTCCTTAACAACATATCCACAAATTCATTAAAATCCTCGAAGTTCACCTGAAAACTGATTTTCATTTTATGGAATGAATCTAATTGATAAAATTTTAGTGTCTTTTGTTTGTTCGAACGAAAATGTTTAAAAATGGTAGAAGGTAGTGAATCAAATTTATGTACATATTAATTAAAGAAATCTTACTTTGTTACTTTTTTATTCATAGTTTAGAAAAAAACAACATAATAACAGTTCACATAAACAGAATACTTATAACAACAAATAATTCATAGTTAAAATCAAAAAATAACAATTCATTGTTGAAAACAAAATATAACATAATTCATTAAAAATACATTCAACTGAGTGAGTTTAATTGCAGGTTTTGTTTGAATAGTGCTTTATTTTATAGCATCTATTTTTTTGACGCCGGAATGTAGCTCTCATTTCGTCTTCATATTGAATATACCCGAATTGGGGACTTTTCATGGCTTCTGGAAAATGTATCGAAAGATTAAAATTTTTACCACTGATTTTAATTTGTTTCTTACCAAATACGAATTTGTTGAAGAGGGTATATTTTTTTAAGGCTATTTTGCCTTTTACCCCACCCCAATTTAATTTTAAAATAAATGACTCCAAAAAAAAGATGTGGAAACATCTGGAGACACGGGCATTGCCAACTTTTTCTTTTATATAAGATATCTGAAAGAATTATGAAAAGTTAAATATTACCAAACGCTTACATATTATTGCTTACCAATGTAGATTCTTGTACGCTTTTAATTATTTCTTCGGTTTTCTCCAATTCTTCTTCACTTCCTATTGGAAAAATTTTCAGGTCGTTTGTTTGTGGCAAAATTTTTTCAGCCATCTTCTCCAAAATCACTAATATTTTAATGGTTGACTCCTCTTGACGCTTAAGTTCTTTTGCCAAATTATTTATTGTTTCATTTTGTTCTTCTACCTTCCTTTTTAAGTTATTGTTTATATCTATAATGGAAAAAACAAAGAGATGGATATAAAAACATTGTATTTATACCAACTGCATGATAAACACACCTAACAAGCAGCGAAATTCTTCTTTATTTATGCAGTTGATGCTTTCTACAGGTAAATTTTCTTTGTTGGAACCACGGTCTTCCATTCCTAATGTCGCGTCGCATTTATGGAGATAAACAGGAGCAGGAGGTGTAAATTTTTTTTTTGTTGGGAACATACTAAAACGAAAAATGGTTATGTTTATATTATAGTAATACATTTTATATAGCCTACTTAAATATAGCAATAGTGCAGTATCGGGATTAGAACATAACCCGGATCGATAGGAAGACACATAGCCTTGCAAAAAATGTCTTCGACTTTAAATTTTTCTTCGTCTTGACTAAAACCATCGGCTGTGCAAATTCCTAAGGCTGTCAAAGATTCCAAAGGTTCGTCGAAGAAATTTCTTATATTTAATGACCTGTATCCAATGACAAAGTCTTGTCCATCCGGTTCTTTGCAAAATCCCAACACTTGAATAGGTATGCAAGGCTTAATGTAGCAAAAATTATTTGGAATTTTATTGGTTAAATTAAATTGGTCCAAGGTATAATTGCTGTATACTTGGGATGCAGTAATATCGAAAGATTTCTTACAAGGGTTTTTCAAACCTTTACGTAGTTTGTGTGTAGTGCCAAATTTCGCTCTTTCAATAATTCTGTTATTAATTTGCTCAAGAATTTTTGTGGGTTGGCGGCAGTCCTTTTTCAAAATTTGCATATAGTTTTCAAACTTATATGCGGAGAAATTGTCCACATTCCCAAAAGTCTTTACACACTCAGCTATATGTAATAAATTGTGCATATTATAGCTAACTTTATCTGCTCCGTACAAGATTGCAAAATTATGAACGAAAGTTTGAAGCATCTCTTCAGCACAGCCTAAATTTTGTTGGGCTCTCGGACAAGATATTAATCTATACGCTCCATGTAAGAGCAAAAAGTTTTCGTACAAATCTTTGTCGAGAATATCCTTAAAAATTACTATGCCCGTATATAAAATGAGTTGTCTAAACTCCGTTGCTTTCCACCTAGCAATATCATCAAAGGTCCTTGGCTTTCGACAAAAATCATTTGGTATAAATCATTTTAAAGAAATGATTTTATTAGTTAATATTTCTTTTTGCGTTGCGGTTATTTTAGATCTATTATGGTGGCCGCTCCATAAACATGTTAAAATTTTTTTAGTAACGCCCAAGTCAATTAGATGCATTACATCAATGGGGAATTGCAACACCATTTTCATATTAATTCTTTCCAATGGGTGCTGATTTTGTTGGAAATATACATTATGATATAATTTATCCGACCTTGCTTTGAAATCTTCATCAGTTCTTGCGCTGCTTGTCGTAGTAGCATATGCCATCCTATTATTTATTTTTCGTGCTTTCTGTGTGCACTTTGAACATTCTCTTGAGGAGGTGTGGCCAACTGTTCCACATACGAATGAACGAGCTGGTGTATCACAAATAAATGCATTTATTTTTACTTTTATATAATTATCGCCTCCATTTACTTGAAATCCTACTTCCTGTAAGTGTTCTAATTCTTCGACAAAAGGACCTAAATATTCACATATGTTCTGTGGTTTTTTTGGACCAATGTACATTCCTATTACGAATGGTATATTAGAACATTGGCATATTGCTCCCAATATTGGCCACAAAGTTTGACTAGAACTTTTGAATAGAGGTAATCCATCTACATTAATATCAATGTGAAGATTTTCAGTTTGTGCAGGGACGCTTAAGCTTAAGGTTTTTATAGCATTTTCAATCCCAAAATGATAGTACTCCCCAGGAGGAACTGAGGATTTTAATATATTATTATATCTAATATTTAAGAGGGTCTTTGTAGATTTCGGTACATTAACACCTTCATCTCTCAAAATGTTCAAAAGTGCATCACAAGCATTGTGGCTAATCTTATAGTGTACTGCCCAACTCGCTAATTTTTGAGAAAAGGTACTGTTTTGTACAGACTCGTTGATCGTGGTATTTTCAGCCCTTCCAGTAGAGTCAAAATCGTCAGTAACTCTTTCATATCCTACAGAACCCACTTCATTCTCTTCCGAATTACTGGGTGAATTATTCTGAGGCGAAGATTCTTGAATTTCCCTATTTTCCTCATTTAACTCTGCACTTTTTTTCGCTATTAGGCGTTTGAAGTGCCGTTTACTTACTCCAAAACATATTTTCTTCATGGTAAACAATTTACGCATAAATTATAAACGAAGCCTGGAAAGCTGATAAAGCAAATTTTGTTATGATCTGCTACATTTGTAGACACTGACATATAGAAATGGACTACTCGTCCTATACAAAATGCCTATATCGAGATGGTGTACTTTCTCTTAGGTAAGAACTGTCAAAAGGGTGCACCATTTGAGACAGCAAATCGAGTGGTTCATTTCTACATGTCAGTGGTTGTAGACAATTTTATAAAATTAGGATCATCCAGAGAAATTACAGCGCGGGATAAAAATCTAAATTGCAAGGAAGCATGCAGAAATAAATTATCAGACTGGTTCAAGCGTTCAATGTCAATGTACTAAACTGGCCCTCTCTCGAAGACCGGATCTAAACCCCATAAAAAATCTATGGGGAATTTTAGTTAGGAAACTTTATGCCAATGGGAGGCAATTTAGTAGCATTTAATAGCATAAACGGGCTGTTAAACTTGCTTGAGAGGAAATAGAATCTGAAACCCTTAAAAATTTAGTGCAATCAATGCCTGATAGGTTATTTAGTGTTGCTAACAATAACGGTGGATGCACAAAATATGAAATTACAAAAAATAATTAACTTTTAACAGTTTTTCGTATTAAAAATTGAATTGCCTTTATTTTCATTTCACAACAAATTTTGAACTTTACTTTATCTTGTATAAATTTTGTTAAAAAGACTAGTTAAATATCTTTACTGTATAAATTATTGTAGCAATAAATGTTGAATATTATATACTATAACTATTGCAAAATATCTTCATTTCTATTTTTATTTCAGAAAAAACCGTTTGCATTTGAATTCATTTCGCGGACTGTATTTATGCTTATATTATATAATTTCTATTGTACTTACATTACGAAATAGATTTTTGAGCACTATAACACTGCAGAGGTCTTCACTGGCACTCGGTTGCACTGAAACTAAAATGAAACGCATAATCCAGGCACCCGTTGTATGTTTTTGACTGTTTCTATAGCCGTTCTGATGAACGCATAAATTCTGTGGAAAAACTGAACGCATAAATTCTGTGGAAAAACTGAACGCATGAATTCTGTGAACAAACTTTCGGACCGAAATGCTTCCACGTCCCTTCTCGTGAAAGCGATAAATAATGCTTCTTCATGAAGCACTTCTTAAATTTCTCGCTGGGTACAGGGCCTGAGAATTCTGCGTGTGCGTGCCTGGAGGCTAGCCTCATCTAACCAAAAGTTTTGAGATTGAGCTTTGGTCGTTTAAAAGCGAATCTGCATAAACTTACGTGTTAAGCTTGATGAGTATGAAATGCATTTTTCCCACTTACGGAAAATTCTCAATTTTGTGTTTCAGAATTTTTGGTAGTATCTGTATAACGACATTAGTTGAAAAAATAACGAATTTCGACTCTGTTAAACTTAAAAGTGAATTAATGTATTTTATAGTAATGAAACTTTGTAGAATGATAGGGATACAGTGTAATCTTTGTTAAATAATTTATTTGAAAATAATATTACTGACGTTATGCCGGAGTTAACAAAATTATTTGAACTAATATTAACAATCCCTGCTACATCAGTTAGCACAGAAAGGAGTTTTTCTGCTTTGAAAAGAATTAAAGATTATAGTAGAAATACAATGAATCAAAATCGGCTATCGGATTTGGCTCTTTTGAGCATAAAAAAAACTTTTGCTAAAGGACTGGAAAAAGACCCACTTTTGTATGACAATATTATAAATTATTTTGCAACCATTAAGGAACGAAGAGTAGATTTTATTTATAAATAGCTGTAAATGTATGATGTATAGAATGTATGCAGAACCGCATGAACTTTGAATTCATATTATTTGTTGTTTTTTTTAAAATGTTTATATATGTTTATATATGTAGTGTAGAGGAGACGAAGGTAGCAAAGGTGATTGTCACTATTTGTGGCGAGCGTGGGGCCACAAATTAGATTATTGAATTTTCTGCCTCCTCTGTTTAGGATACCACGAGCCGCCACTGTTCTCAGCATACGGCACATTACATTTTGCATTATATCTGTGTACTGCGTCTGCTCCGTAAAACCATTTACTTTACGAATCGGCTCAACTCTTTACCCAGAGAAACATCGCTAGACTATAACATTACCGCTTCCATGTTTGAAAGTTGTGTTGCAAAATTGACGATTGAACCTCTCGCCCTTAGTTCGTCGTACATTGCGCATTCCATCTGAGTAAATCAAATTGAACTTCAACTCGTCAGAGTCTTCCGTTTTCTTAAATCCCATGTTAATATGGAGTTTTGCAAAATCGAGTCTAACTTTTCTATTTTACTTTGAATTTGTTGGCTTTTTAGCGGGTCTTCTTGATTGTAGTCCTGTCTCCACAGCTCTTGATCTAACGCTCCTTATACTGATGTTTAAATTTATTCTGTCACTATCTTCTGGAAGCTTTTATCAGGCGCTGCACTAATGCCCCGAAGGATTAATTTATCTTCCTTTTGAGATCTTCCTTGTACGTCCGCCAGTATGAATTATTTCCACTGATCCTCAATTTTTTGATTGTCTACGATACTAACGATTTATTAATATAGAGAAGTTTTTCGCGATGTCTGTTCCACATGTTCCTAAGCTTTAATCGTGTTTTTAATTACACTATTGTATTTATTGCCTGCCATTTTAACGATCAAAATATTACTGAATTAATAATACAAAAAAAAAGCCACAACATGCAGAGTTTATTCAGATTTTAGATCTACTTAACAGTAGGAAGGTAACGGTAATGCAACCATTGAGAAATAATATTTTTATTTGATGAGAGTACTGAAACGAATAAAAGTTTGTGTTGTTGCAAATGTCTGCGCCAGTACAAATATGTCTTCAATTCAAATTTGTTGCTACTGTTCTAAGACTTTATGGATTTTCGTTGCTATTATTATGTGTTTTGAATAAATAAGGAAAGACGGGCTATAATGTAAGTGTGGCTATATCACCGGAACCACCAAAACGAAAAAAGGGTTTTTGGCAAAACGCAGCGTTCTTGAAATTTGAGTATCAAAAACGGAGTATTTTTCATTAGTTTTTTTGCGTAAAAAATAAGAAGTTATTAATATAATATATAATCTTTAGTCCTAACCATAGCCACTGGTGTACTGAATGACGTATTCGAGTTTGTGATTATTCAAATGAATAGTTTTTTTTTCCTACCGCAGGCAAAAGTAGCTTCGAGATAAATAATTTTAAAGGTTTGTTGCGGACAATGTTATGCTTCCCTTCATGAGGCAAACCAACTGTTCACTACCTGCTGCACAGGCTTTAGGACCTAAAATACCGTCACTATCATTACAGCAATTTAAGAGAATATTCTCGTAAGAGTGCAATTTCGAAGTATTAAAACAAAATAAAAAAATCAAAAAAATTCTAGACTACCATTTTCCCTTAACCCATTACCGCCGAGGTGATCAGAATTTTGACTAACTTTTCAAAGTGTTTATTTATTATGTTATCGGGCCAAAAAAATAATGCAATATCTCTATTCCTATGCGAAATTTGATGCTCTTTCAGAATCTGAGCTCAAAATTTCGATTAGACAACGAGAAAAAAAAACATGGTCGATTGAAACGTGAAAAACGTGAAAATTTTCGAAAAACAATGTTTTTCGCATTTTTTTTCACAAAGATACCGCAAAGGTATCAACTTTTTACTATGATCAGAGGAATTTTTTTCAGAAAATTTCATCGACGTGTTTTTTTCAAAATGGCGGCGAGAATTAACAAATTTTATAAAAATCTTAATCTATCGTTTTCTTAAAAACTATAAACTTTAGAAAAAAATTTCTAAGAACAAAAATGTCTTAAAATTAGTCAAAGAACACTCAAATTTTTTCAGAATTTTTGGATACAATTTTTGATTTTTGAAATTGTCAAAAAATCCAATTTTTCAAAAATACCTGAAAAATTTTTGAAAAAATTTGAGAGTGTTCCTTAATTAATTTTAAGACTTTTTTGTTCTTAAAAATTTTTTCGTAAAGTTTGTAGGTTCGTAGTTCGAATCCCTTCTCTGACGATTTTTCGAGCAGGCACCTCTGTTTACAATGTGCTTCCTTCAACGCGTGCTCGTCGTGGCTAGAGATGCGATGCTCTTCCCGACCGCACGTTGATCGCCACGGCTTCGAATAAGGACAGGCGTGAATCTGACCAATTCACCTGAATCCACCCCGGTCAAGAAAAACATCACAACCCATAGCGCTTGGGAGTAGACTGTGATGTACGGCTATAGATCTCTCGAAATCTGAACGCCACACATTTATTTTATTTGTTTAAACCTATATATATATATTTAATTTTGAACGGAATTTCTTTCCATTTGTGTTGGACCCTCTCCTAAAGCTCATGTATGCCACTGGGTGGTGTTTCATAGGAGCCCAATCGTCGCTTCACTATTGACCATAAATTTTCAATAGGATGGAGATTAGACCTCTGAGCTGGCCGCTTCATCATCTGAAATTGTTGGCCTTTAAGCCAATTCTGAACCAATTTTGACGAATGTTTGGGATCGTTGCCCTGCATGAATATTATTTGGTTCTCAGTAAATTCCATTTAGCTCATTTCAACTGCCAGATTATCAGCTAAAATGTTCAAATAATCTTCCTCTTTCATCCTTCCAGCGATGCGTTCCAGAGGACTTATTCCAAAATGCGAAAAACAACCCCAAGCCATAACAGAGCCTCCTTCATGTTTTACGCTCTCTACGGTCTGGTGACGTTGGGTATGCTTTCCAGTATAAAACAAAAAATATTGAACATCATCGAAGTTATAACGATTATTCTTGGTCTCGTCAGACCAAAGTACACGTTTCCAATCATCAATGGTCCACTTTTTATGTTTTTCCAACGCATAGTTTTATTTTTAGCCACAGTTCTGGTTTTGTAGGTTTTTTAGGTTTGCTCTGCTGACACTGCTGGAGAAGGACATCATATTCAGTTTGAAGCAGCTGTAGCTGCGCCTTCAAAGCAGCTGCAGTCTCTTCGGCAGCTTTTAGTGCTGCTTCGTCCATTATGTATCATGTATGTATACATATATATAAAATCGAAAGTTGGTTTGTTTGTTTGTTTGTATGTTTGTTTGTTTGTTTGTTTGTTGCTCAATCACGCCTAAACGCA
The DNA here is from genome assembly GCA_959613345.1 of Tolmerus cingulatus. NCBI lineage: Eukaryota > Metazoa > Arthropoda > Insecta > Diptera > Asilidae > Tolmerus > Tolmerus cingulatus. Next base: position 39,085,285 of record OY390707.1, read on the forward strand.
GAGTCCGATCATTTTCATTTTTCGGGTGAAGGTACTACATATTCCGGCCCAACATATAGGCTATTTTTTATTCGCGAGTTTCAAAATGGCGGACCCAAGATGGCGGCCAGAAATTGAAAATATCAAGCGATTTGCATGAAACTTGGTATTTGGGTGCTTTTGGATGTCCTTATCGCGAATCTACGTTTGAAATTTGGAAACTCAAAATGGCGAAATCAATATGGCGACTAAAATGTTTGAACACTATGTAGTCCATCACGCCTAAACGGTCGATCCAATCATTTTCATTTTTTGCGTAAAGGTACTACATGTTCCGGCCCAACATAAGAGCTTATTTTTATTCATGATTTTTAAAATGGCGGACCCCAGATGGCCGTCCAAAATTGAAAATATCCACAGATTGGCATGAAAATTGGTATTTGGGGGTTTCTAGTTGTCCTTATTGCGAATCTATTTTCGAAATTTGGAAATTCAAGATGGCGGATTCAATATGGCGGCAAAAATGTTGGCACATCGGGTGAAACTGGGTAGCCCATCACGCCTACACGCTGAGTCCGAGCTTATTCATTTTTTGGGTGAAGGTACCACGCATTCCGGCCCAAAATATAGGCTACTTTTTATTCACGAATTTCAAAATGGTGGTCCTAAGATGATGGCAAAAATTTGAAAATGTGAAGGGATTGCCATAAAATTGGTGTTTGGGGGATTTTGGATACCCTTTTTTCGAATCTATGTTCGAAATTTGCACTAAGAGGTGGCGGATTCGATATGGGGTAGACTAATTTTCGAACTTCAGATATATTGATGTAATTTCGAATTTACTGTCAAAATTTGGAAATTCAAAATGGCGGATCCTACACGATAACGCAAATTTGTGAACATTGGGTGAAACCGGGTGACCTATAACGCCTGAATATTGGATCGGACTATATTTATTTTTGGGGTGAACTTATAGTGCGGCGTAGCACATGTATAGGCTGCCTTTTATTCGCTAATTTCAAAATGACAGAACCAAGACGGTGGCCAAAAATGTTAAATAGTAAGGGTTTGATGTGAAAATTGTTATTTGGGGGTTTTAGATTCTGTTATTGCGAATATATATTCGAAACTTGCAAATTAAAGATGGCGGAGCCAATTCGGCACCCAAAATTTTTGTGCACGGGGTAAAACCGGGCAACCCATCACGCCTAAACTGGATCCGATCATATTCATTTTTTAAGTTAGGTCCTACATATTCCGGTCCAACATATAGGTCACTATGTTTGCCAGTTTGAAAATTGACAGATCCAAGATGGCGCCCTAAAATTGAAAATATCAAGGGATTGGCAGGAAAATTGGTATTTTGGGGGTTTTTAGTTGTCCTTATTGCGGATCTATGTACAAAATTTGAGAATAAAGATGACGGACCCAATACGGTGCGAGGCCAAAATATTCGTACGCCGGGTGAAACCGGGTAACCCAACTAGTAATTGTATAATTTAGACATAAAAACTAACCACAAATATTGATCATATTGGGGTCACCAATTTAGTTGATTTATTATTCCATAACTTTATTTATTAAATTCAACAACTTTATTTATTCAATACCAATACCAAATCATGAACTAAAAACGTCAGATTGATATGAAAAGTTGAAAATAAAAGTTATTAAAATTAATGCGATTTTTAGGAATTGGTTGCAGTCGACTACTCAATACAAAAATTGTTTTTTAAGCTGAATTGAGTAGTTCATTGCATATGTTGTAGTTATTGAACAGGGAAAGGTCTTTTTGTCCTTTTTAATCCTGAATCTATTATTGCCCAACAATTTTCAAAAAATAGCCATGCGGTGGGGAAAAGAAACTTAAGTACAATTAATTTGTTTATATTTTTATTTTTTCATTTTTTTAAATTCCAAAAACCATTTACGTTTCCACAAAATTAAACATTTTAAATTTTTTACAAACTTTAAAGTTATAAGTAGGAGTGTTTTTAATCCTTAACCACTTACCATTGGTCACCATAATCGCGGCGGCTTTTGGGATTCGAGTTTCTCGACTTACATATGAGTACGCAACGCACGTCAATGTGCTTCCATGTAGGTACCATTTATAAACGTGTACTAGATAAAGTTTAAAAAAGTTTTACTGACACACCTTAACATACTACCACAAATCGAGAAATTCAAATCCGAATGGTCGGTGCGATCATGGTAAACGCTGGAAAATGAAGAGTGAAAATGAAAAATATATTGTATAATACAGACCTAAAAGATTTTTTGTTTCATAAGTTTTTTTCCATTACAAATGTAATATAAATATATAGGGGGGCTAGAAATATCTCCTATATGGGTAAAATACAAATTATTTGTTTTATTTCCTATTTCGTAAGACTTATAATAATAATTAAAATCTAATACTTCATGCTCTTGAGTGAGAAGATGTGTATGAATGGAATCATATATAAGTGGTTCTTTTATTTCAAATAACATCATTTGTGAATTTATTTTCTTGGTTAGAAAATAACCTGTTTTCTATGCAGTACCTTTAAATGTCATTGATTGTGTAATTAGCCAATTTGTTGCATTTAGTGGATCATATATCGATTGGTTTACAACTACACTTAAATTATAGGACTCTCCTAGATGAAAACAAATATGTTTTCCATAATCAATAAGAAAATTAGTAAATTTCAAAGCAGCTTTCACACTTAATGAATACGCTATATTTTTCCTTGAAGTAGGGGAGGTAGGGGAGGGATGGGCACTTTTTCACAATGTAATGCATAAAAAATCAGATTTTATAGATAATCAACATTTATTGCCAATTCTTATTGCACCATACATTTGCCTATATATCTTAGAAAGAACTTTCTTAAAATTATAATCAGTCCCAACATACGAGATAATTTCAGAAATTAAGTCAAAAGTGCCCAATGCTCCCTATGGCAGGGAAGTTTGGACACACCCTATGGGAGGCTTGGCTATGGCCTATAAAACTTGTTGCACGTGACAACGATGTAGCTTCTGGTGTCCGTATTGATAAGTTAGATTGCCTGTTTAGAAATCCCCTTATTCAGTCCTTAGATGCGATTGTTTACGTGATCCAATTATCAGGAATATTAATTTTCTTTATGGCTACAGCATAGTCATAGGCTAATTTACGTGCTTGTATCTTTTTGAATCCATAATTATGTTTAGAACAAACTATCATGTAATTTGACAATTTTTGTTCTTCGTCGGTGGAAATTTGTGAGGTTATAAATCTGTGCGAAGAATCCTTTACAGAATCTTGTTTAAGGTACCGTTGCAAACTTGATCCTAGGGATTTGATATTTATCAGCTGTTGTTTTTATTTTTGATCCTTTTGATACCTCTTCTATGGCTCGTAATATTAAATCTTTAGGAATTTCCCGTCGCAAACCTTTCTTTTTGAATTTGAACGGCATCTTTCTGTAATTAAAAATAATTCAAATAGTTTAATTAAAGCAGGTAATTAGAATTTTAAAAATCCTCCTATACTCAACATAAAGGAGGGAGCATTGGGCATGCCCAAACCTCCCTCTGTATACCTTTTTAACATGTTACAGGTATTTTTTTTTATTTAGGTATTTAAGCGTGAATTTCAGTTTAATTTATAAGTTAGTAAATATATAAAACATATATAATAAAAAATAGACATACCTTTCGTTAGTTTTCTCTTTATTATGATCCGAAACATAACAAAATATTCACTTTTACGAGCGCATAACCTTCAAACGTGTCTGTGTTTAACAACTGACAGACATGCAACTTTTCTAAGTTATAATGGGATTCACGAACAATGTCTATTAGACGTAAAAGAGTTATAAAATACTTCCAAATTTCATTATTCTGCGGCACTAAGTCACCAATTAAAGCGGAAGGAAATTCGCAAATGTATGCATTTCACGCTTTGTCATTTTTAGTTTTTTTGCTTTCAAATGACTAAGCTCTATTGGAGGTGACAAATTCCCAATTTCGATCAATCATTTGCTTTTTATAATTCAAAATCTTAATAGAAAAAAATTTAGCATCCGCCACATAATAAAGTACAATTTCTGAAATACCATATCTGCTCACCCCTTCAAAAAAGTCGTGAACAATATCTGAGGAAAAATTTTCAGTAACATGAAAAGAAGCCAATTCGTCAATCAGTGGTTCTTCTTTTATACCGGTAGCTCTAACATTATTTTTGGAAACGTCTTCGTTATAATTCTTTACATCTCTAGCATTTTCGATAAATTCAGTGCAGTTTTTTGATAAATCCGTTTTCTCTTTATTGCAAAAGTAGTAGTTTGAATTAAAAGAAGTCGAAAAACCTAATATATCATCCAGTCCTTAATTATCCCCAAGGATTACGCCTAGAACAAAATGAACCTGAAATGTGCCTTTTGCTGTTTTTATTCCTATTCCATCCTCTCCTATTTCTTTTAAAATATCTATTAAAGGGCGGAGAAACAATTTATTTCCGTAATATTGTTTTTCTTTTGATTTGAAGTACGCGGCTACAAAAATAGAGGCTAAATTTGATAAGAGATGTTGAGGTGTTGGTGATCACGTGATTCAGCGGTTACGACCACCACCCTATCCACAGGCGCATCAGCGTATCCTTTTCTTTTTACGTTGCAGTGACATTTCAACTTTTGTTCACAACTATTTTTTCATTCCAGTTGTTCTGTGTTTTTTTTTTTTGGGTTTAATAAATCGGTTGTTTAAAATTTAGACGAGTGTTTCGATTCCATTTGTCACCAAACCTCTAACAGGTTATGGGCCCAGACAAATAAACACGCGGGTCTGAATAAACCGAAGAAAATAACCTCCACGTGATCGGTCAGCATTTTAGAGAACGGCGTGTCGGCGCGGCAGCCATTTTGTCCTTTCGAGAAGCTTCGAGGTGAAGCAAGAAAGAACAAAGAACGCGTTCTTGGACATTGTGTACCCGATCGTTAGTGAACAAAAACAAAAACAAAAATATATCGCGAGTGTTTCGGACAATAACACGCGACGCGATTGAACTTGTTTGTTGTGTGTGACAAAACAATCGTGAGTGTTCCGGACAATAACACGCGGCACGATTGTGATCACCGGTGTTTCGGACAATAACACACGTGGTAGTAAATAAAAGTGAGAACATGAATGCGAGCGGTTCAGTGCACATCGAGGCCCTAGGCCGAGATAACTACGACATGTGGAAACTGAGGATGCGTGTTGTTCTGGTCAAGAATGGCTTGTGGGGCTACGTTAACGGAAAACTGACCAAACCCGATCCGACAACGGACAAAGAGGTCGACGACGACGACGTACAAGAGTGGGTGACGAACGATGAGAAAGCTCTGTCCGACATCTCCCTAGCGCTCAGTGACTACCAGCTGGCGACAGTGAAACACTGTGAAACGTCTCGCGAGATGTGGCTCAAGCTGGAAAGCGCAAATGTGTCAAAAGGGCCGGCTCGCAAGGCCGCGTTGTTCAAAAGTCTCATGATGCAAAAGATGGCAGAAGGTAGCGATGTCCGCGACCATCTTAACGAATTTTTTGGAAACGTCGACAAGCTGTCCGAAATGGACGTCAAGCTGGACCCGGATCAACTCACCATCGAGCTGCTGTACAGCTTGCCTCCAAGTTTCGAAATTTTTAGAACCGCCTTCGAGAGTCGAGACGAACTGCCAACCATTGAAAGTCTGCGCACCAGAATAATCGAGGAAAACGACGCGAGAAACAACGCTTCATCGGTTGCGGAAGGTGCCATGTTCGCGAAAAGGAAGGGTCCCGGCAAAAAGGCCCAACCGAAGCCAGCTCGAAACTCGAACAAGCAGAGCGACAAGGGCGACAAGGACACCTTTTTCCCCTACAAGTGCTCAAAGTGCGGAATTAAGGGACACAAGGCGGCTGACTGCAAGAGTAAGGGCAAGAAAAACAAGGTGGAAGACGCATCATTTCTCGCAACATTCGAGAAGGGCGACACATGCCAAATCGCGACAAGCGGCGTCGAGGAAGTTTGGTGCCTCCATAGCGGATGCACTTCTCACTTGTGTGGCGACGCGACGAGATTCACCGAGCTGGACGAAAGCGAGACGGGAAAGCTGAAATTGGCAAGCAGTGCAACGGCGGAGATAAGGGCAAAAGGAACGGCGAAAATTGCGACTAGCGTGGATGGCCAGCAGCGCAAAATAACCCTCAATGAGATACTGCACGTTCCCGAAACCCGGACCAATCTTCTGTCGGTGTCGAAGATCACTGATCACTGCTACTCGGTCGTTTTCGACAAAGACAAAGCGGAGATTTTTGATCGAGACGGTGTGACGCACATGATTGCCAATCGCAAGGAAAGCCTGTACCTCGTACAGGCCACCCCCATCGAAGGATGTCAGAACTCAGTATCTGGAGCGGATCGAGACGAGAAGTTGGCATAACTTTGGCATCGTCGGATGGGTCACGTCAACTTTCGCGACCTCATCGCAGCTGCGAGGAGCGGAGCTATCCGTGGATTGGAGCTGAAGGGAAACTTGGACGACCTCGTCTGCGACATTTGCACCAAGTGCAAAATGACGCGAAAGCCTTTCCCGAAGGAATCACTTCGTATGACTTCAAAGCTCGAGGTCATTCACACGGACGTCTGTGGCCCTACGCGCGTTGCATCGCACTCCGGCTCCCGATACGTAATCACGTTTACGGACGACTATTCGAGGTGAACGGAAGTGCGGTTCATGAAGTCGAAGAGCGAAGCGTTCCAGATGTTCCGCGAATACAAGGCCCTCGTCGAGAAGCAGCACGGATTGAAAATAAAGTGCGTCCGATCCGACAACGGGCGTGAGTACGACAACAGGGAATTTAACGATTTCCTGAAGTCTGAGGGCATCCGGCGCGAATTCACGACGACACACACGCCCGAGCAAAACGGCGTATCCGAGAGGAAGAATCGGACTCTCGAGGTCGGAGCTCGATGTCTGATGTTGCAATCCGGATTACCTCAATCGTTCTGGGCGGAAGCGGTTAACACCGCGAACTATCTCAGGAATCGAGGCCCAACCAAGAAGTTAAACGGGAAAACGCCTTTCGAACTTTGGCACGGCAGGGAACCGACCGCACATCACCTGCGGGATTTTGGAAGCAAGGTGTTTTGCCTCGACAAAACCCCAAACAAGGGGAAGTTCGATCGTCTTTCGAAGGAGGGCATCCTGGTGGGATACTCGGAGCTGTCGACGGCGTACCGGATCTGGATTCCTGAAACGAGAACAACAGAGGTCACCAGAGATGTTGTTTTCCGAGAGGAGACGGTCGCGCACGACGGGACAGTCGAAGACATTTTGCCGCAGGATCGTCGGGATGAGGTTCGTGCAGAACCGAACAACCAAGTTCACGAGTTGGAGTTTGAACTTGTCCCGATAGAAAAAGGACGGTCCGAGCGGGTGAGTCGTGCGACATCAACTTGACAACGACGAGTTGGAATTTCCTGAAGGCTTCCGAGGTTTTCCACCTGGTGAAATCGAAGATCCGGATCAAGAGGAACGACCAGCAGAGCAACCAGTAACTCCACCTGCGGAACAACAAGTAGCGCCACCTACGAGAGGACCAGGATGACCAAGGTTGGTAAGAACGGGAGAACGCGGACGACCGCGTAAACTGTACTGTGTCCAATCAGGGGAAGCAGCGAACGTTGCAGAGATTCCGGTGAATCAGGCGATTTCTGGTGAGGACTCGGCGGAATGGCTGGAAGCGATGGCAGAGGAGGCTATTGCGTTAATCCGGAACAACACGTGGAAGCTGGTCGGGCGTCCCAAAGGACAACGTGTTATAGGCAGTAGATTTGTCCTGCGCAATAAGCACAACGCCGACGGTACCATCAGCAAGCGAAAAGCGCGCGTGGTCGCGCGCGGTTTCAGGCAGAGGCCGGGAATCGAGTTTCACGACACGTTTGCCCCGGTCGCGAGGCTGAGCACGATCAGGACTGCGGTGGCGATGGCTGTTCAGGACAATCTGAAAATCCGGCAACTAGATGTCAAGACGGCGTATTTGAACGGAGAGGTCGAGGAACAGATCTTCATGGAGACACCGGGACACTTCAAGGACGTTTTGGCCTACATCGTGCAAGACGAGAAGATCGACGAAGATGTGAGGATGAAGGCGGAGAAGATGCTGAGGAGCTTGACCAATCACGACGTGGTTTGCCTGCTGGACAAAGCGCTCTATAGCTTGAAACAGGCAGGGCGTGCTTGGTATCATTGTATTGATGGAGAGATGATGAACCTTAAGGCTACTTGTTCGGATGTAGATCCCTGCCTGTACTTCATCGGACCAGTCGAGGACAGGACTCACATTATGATCTACGTGGACGATATTTTAATCGTGTCCCGTACAGATGCGAAGATCGATGAGGTGAGAGACTTCCTGAACACCAAGTTCGAAATCAAGGACTTGGGCGACGTGCGGTATTGCTTGGGGCTGGAGTTCGAGAGAAGTGCCAACGAGATGAAGATTTGCCAGAGAGGTTACATCGACGAGGTCTTGGAAAGGTTCGGCATGACAGAATGCAGGCCTGTGAGCACGCCCATGGAACCGGGAACGAAGCTGCGCAAGGGGGACGAGAAGTCTGACGGGCAAGTTGAGAGCGTCCCCTACCGCCAACTGGTAGACGCTCTAATGTACCTGTCAGTGGGCACAAGACCGGACATATCCCACGCGGTGAGTGCTTTATCGCAGTTCAACGACTGCCACGAGGAACAGCACTGGCAAGCTGCGAAGCGTGTTTTGCGATATCTCGCAAAAACACGCGACCTGGGTCTCCTGTTCTCCAAGCCAGATGTTCCAGCAGCGATGTTTGTGGACGCCGACTGGGGAAACTGCATCGTGGACCGAAAGTCGTACACGGGGTACGCGTTCATCGTGAGGCGCAGCGGTAAGCTGGGAGTCCCGGAAGCAACCAACGGTGGCATTGTCGTCGACAGAGGCCGAGTACACGGCTCTGTCAGACGCAACGAAAGAAGCCTTGTACATGAAAAGGCTGCTCAACGATTTTGGAAAGCGACTCGATGCCGTTCCACTACGAAACGACAACATCGGTGCACAGAAGCTCGTGTCGAATCCCATGTTTCACTCGAGGACGAAGCATATCGACATTCGACATCACTCCGTCCGAGATGCTAAAAAGAAGGGGATGATTTCGATCGAGTACACTCCGACGGACGAGATGCCCGCCGACGTACTGACAAAGGGGTTGTCAAGGCCGAAGCACGAGAAATGCGTTCAAGGTCTCGGTCTGAGATCCCGTGGACCAGGATAATTCGGTGGTTTTCTCCGGCTGTTGGTCGAGGGGAAGTGTTGATGATCACGTGATTCAGCGGTTACGACCACCACCCTATCCACAGGCGCATCAGCGTATCCTTTTCTTTTTACGTTGCAGTGACATTTCAACTTTTGTTCACAACTATTTTTTCATTCCAGTTGTTCTGTGTTTTTCGAGTTGTTCTGTGTTTTTTTTGGGTTTAATAAATCGGTTGTTTAAAATTTAGACGAGTGTTTCGTTTCCATTTGTCACCAAACCTCTAACATGAGGTATAAACGGAAATGAATAATACACACCACAAATTGAATCCACATTGGAATGACTGCCTAATGTTATTGATTTCGAAGTCATCGGTATATAAAAAAAAATGGGATCACTATTTTGCCTGCATTATGTAACTGTTTTGCTCTAAATAATTTAGGGAACAGGTCTAGATTCGGGTTTAAAGCCATATGTTAATACAATTTGGTGGAGACATGCAATTATGCTTAAAAATGATAAATATAACAATAAAAAGTTTCGGAAAATTATATTTTTAAAGAATTTTTGCAAAAAAAAAATTTTTTTTTTCAAATTTTTACATTATTTTGCACTTCTCTCCACAAAATTGCACAACTACAGCCTATTATTACACTAAACTACACAATCCACTGTACAGATGCACATTTTCTCTGAAAAATAAATAATTTTAAAACTTATTTACAAATACCTACCTACCTCCACCTGATTTCTATCAAAACTGACGTTTGCCATTTGAAGGCATCCATCTTGAATTCGTCAAAATTTTCTGGGTGCGTTCAATAAACGAAGATGAAATTCAGAAACATTGAACGAAGATGCAACTTATAAACGTTGAATGAAAATTATTTGTAATAATTTGACAATTAACCAAAATATATTTAAGAAATAACACATAATGTATGTAGGAAATATAAAGATCACACCAGTATGTAGTTATACAGAAGAAAATAAATTTTGATTTTAGTGGCTTAGAATTTTGTTTTTAACGAATTTTCGTTTCCGTTAACATCTGTAGTTTGCCTGCGTTTCAGGGTTTTATGACTTCGACCCATTTCGGGTTCGATGGCGTCACAAACAGAAGTACCCTTTTTCCTGGTAGAAAGGTTTTCTGCGCGATTTGCGCTGATTAGGTAAATCTATAAATAGCTTAGATCCCTGATGCACATGCGACTCAGGATTTGACCTGATGCGCCTCGGCAAAGCTTACTCCGAGGAAAGTGCTGAAAAGGGTTCACATTGTTTACTTTTGGTCTGTGCATGGGGCAGAAATCGGTTTGATTAGCTCGAACTATTTTAGGGAATCTATCAGTCGAGATTATAAAGTGAAAGGTGGAAATTGTGACTTAAGTGCAAAATAAGAAAGGATTAATTAGGAGTACAGGCTTCAGGTGGAGGATAAGAGGTGAGTTGTTCACTGAGTGTTTTGCTTTCTCTACTGTAGTGTTTTCTATGTTGCACCGGTGTAATTTGTCTATTAAGTGTTTTGTTCCCCAATCGAATTGGCCGTGTCGCCGTGAAATTAGTAGAGTGGATAGGTGGCTGAGTAGCGGAATTAACCCCGTATGGAGTCCGTCAAGGGTTGTGTGTCTTAGGCACTTGATTCTCCCTTGATCGGTTCGAACACGGAAGGTGTGCTCTGCGTGAGGGTTGGGTAACGGGGATACTTGTTTCTCCACTGGCGGGTCGTCAATGATGACAGGAGTGCCTAGCTAGGGGTTGTGTGTTCCCTTACTTTGTTGCTCCCTTCGTTGAAGGCATATCAGTGTTCGTGCGAATGATCACTGGATTTGAAGTTTCTGCCATTGATTCGTTCGTTATACGGTGGCACCTATTGTTTTGTTGGGCACGGCGGTTCACGATTTTGTTGTTATCATCATGTTTACGTGAGACTCGGTCGGGATGGTAAAATGCTTAGTAATTGTTTTTTCTAATTCGCAGAAATGGTACCGTATATGGGATGAGTGCTCTGCATCTTACGCTCGGGAACTGACGACCCAATAGGGTGAAAATATTCTGATCAGTTTTGTTTTTTTCATACTTTTATCCGTTATTATTACGGAGACTATTTAAACGCCTACATGTACACAGCTGGTCAAAGAAATAGGTGCGAGTAAAAATTCTTTAATTTTTCAAAAAATATCCATTACAATAAATTTCTTGTGAGTTGAGTTTATTACAGTCGCTTACTAATTAAATTCTAAAACTAAAAAAACCTAAAACAAGTAAATTAAAAGCTTTCAATTCGAATTTTTATCCAAATTTTTTTTTTTTGCATGGTCAATGAAATAGGTGTATGGTACAAAGACATGAAAATTCTGATTTATTTGGTACATTTTTCTGGAAATTTAATGTTTTCGTTCTACCTAAGCTCAGTACCCGGAATATCCTCCATTATTTTGCAAAATTTTGTTAATTCTCCGGGGCATAGATTGAATTAACTTTTGGCATGTTTCCAAAGGTAAGGAATGCCATTCTTTCTGGACTGCTTCCCACAAATCGTCCTTATTTGTGAAATATTGGCCCGCTAATTTTCGTTTTAGTTCATCCCATAAGTTCTCAATAGGATTGAGGTCTGGAGATTGACTGGGCCACGGAATTACGGACACGTTTTGATCACGAAGCCAACTCTTCACCAGGATTGAAGAGTGCTTCGGATCGTTATCTTGTTGAAAATGCCATCTTAGGGGCATGTTTTCCTGCGCGTACGGGAGCATGACATCCTCTAAGATAGCCTTGTACTCAAATCTGGTCATAGTATCGTTTATGCGAAAGATAGGGCCTATCCCATACCACGAAAAACAACCCCAAACCATAATGTTTCCGCCTCCATGCTTAACGGTTTTTTTCGTGAATCGCACATGGAATTCCTTTCCCTTTGGCCTTCGAACGTTTCGCCCAGAATCGGAAGAGAACAAATTTATTTTTGTCTCGTCGCTCCAAAGGATGTTGTACCATTTCTTTACTCCTTCTGGTCCGTTCCATAAGCGGTGGTTCGCAGCAAATTCTTTCCTCGCCTTTAAGTTTTTATTTCTTAAAAGTGGCACCTTCCTAGCGATTCTTCCTGGTAGTTTGGCATCCTGTAACCTTTGACGAACTGTACGAGCACTAACTTCATTCCCAATTTGCGCAGAAATCGTTCTTGAAGACATGAAGGGATCTGATATAGCCAATAATAATATGCGATGGTCAGTCGTCTTTGTGGTTTTTTTGGATTTCCCTCTATTTTCCGTATTTTTTGAAGGTTTTAACGCATTGGTTACAAAATTTTGAGACCGGCCCAATGCTTCAGCGATGAATTTATAGGTTTTACCTTGTTTCCGTAATCGCTGAACCAAACTTCTTTCTTCCGGAGTACAGTGAACTTTTCGACCCATTTTAGAAGAACTATACAACAGTAAATTACTTCTAAGTATCATAAATTATTAAAATTAACCCACCTTCAACGAAATTTCCATTAAACTTATAATTTAACTGTAAGTCGAAACCAAAACTACGTGCACACCTATTTTTGTGGCCAACTAAAAAAACTCGTGTAAACTATTATATGCAGCACGTGTTATAACTGAAATATCTTTGGATATGGGAGGCTTGAAAATTGCGAGAGAGACTTAAATGGATCATTCTCCTGCAATTTGTTGCAAGTTTAGATGCAAGGAACTTCATTTAGAAGCAAAAAGAATTAAGAAACGGCTTGCACCTATTTCTTTGACCAGCTGTGTATGCTAATTATAATTTATTTTGTTAAAAAATAAATAAATAATTATTAAATATGAGCAATCTTAATTTTCGTTGTTTTCTTTCTTTACTTAACGAACAATGCAACAGAAATAGATTATAACGGTTAATTCTTTCCTGTTGTTTTCAACACCAAGTGTCAAGTGAATTCATTTGTGGTTTCTGAATTAAAAAGTGAATTTATCAAGTTTTACGAAAGAGTGCTGATTTAAAATGGTATGTATTCGCTTGCATTTTACCAGAATTTATTAATACAGCATTTAAATAACTAGTTAAATCAAAAAATATTCCCTCTGCAAACTTTGTAAAAGGAAAACAATATTTCCTTTTAAAATTAATCCGTAGAAGGAAAATATTTCCTTTTAAAATCAATTCGTAAAAGGAAAATATTTCCTTTTAAAATCAATCCGTAAAAGGAAAATATTTCCTTTTAAAATCAATTCGTAAAAGGAAAATATTTCCTTTTAAAATCAATTCGTAAAAGGAAAATACTTCCTTTTAACATATCGTAAAAGGAACATCTCAACCAATAAACTCTTAAAGTCTAACATTTAATACATTCTTCTAGCCTCCAAAAAAAATTAATATCGTAGATATAACTGCGTTAGCTCAGGACACCGAAGTCCTAATTCGTCAACTGGGAGATTGGGGTCTTCTTGCAAAAGAGGGATGTCTAAAGTGTCCACGATGCGGAAACATCATGAAGCTTGTTAACGACACTTCCAAAATGGATAATTTTAAATGGAATTGCTACAAAAAAGTTTCGCTTAATAAGAAAAAGGCTAAGATATGTGCTACACATTTATCGTTACGACACAACACCTTTTTCCATAAATCAAGATTTAGCTTCCAGCAAGTATGTTATTTACTATATACTTTCACATATTCCGAAAAATACAATATTTATTTTTAGATCCTCATCTTTTGCAATCTGTGGTCTATACAAATACAGGCGAGAATAGGTAAACAGACGGCAGTGGAGTGGAATTCCTTCTGCTACGAAGTAGTAATAGACGACACTACAAGGCGAGAAAAACCCATTGGTAAGAATATGATATAAACAGCATTACATAAATATTCAAATTTCTTCTTTCTTCAACTTTAGGTGGAGAAAACATGACCGTCGAAATTGATGAATCAAAATTTGGCAAGAGAAAATACCACAGGGGGCACTACGTGGAAGGGCAATGGGTCTTTGGTGCTATATGCCGAGAGACCGGAGATATATTCCTGGTGCCTGTGCAAAAACGGGACGCAACGACGCTGATTCCACTTATAAAATAGTGGATTCTGCCAGGAAGTACAATTATCAGCGATTGCTGAAAAGCGTATGATGGCTTGGATGAAGCGTCATACAACCATCTAAAAGTTAACCATTCGGTTAACTTTAAAGATCCCATAACAGGAGCACATAGCAATACCATCGAAGGTCTCTGGCGACATACCAAAGCCAAATTGCCCGAGTGCAATCGGAAGAGCTCCATGTTTGCTAATTATCTTGCCAAATTTTTATTCTTCCATTCCTGCAAGGTAAAAAAGTTGGACCCAACAATGGAGTTTTTAAAAGCCGCCGCAACGTTATACAATCCTTATGCCCAAGAAGAAGCATTTAAGCCTGAAGAAGTAAAAATTCAAAATAATTTTTCTAACAATATCACTTATAATTAATATATTTCCAGCAAAGTGAAGACCTCAACAGCCACGAAGAAGGCGAACCTTCAACGGCTATAACTGTAAGATAATTTTAATAATTTTAAATAATATAAATAACAACTATTATAATAATTTAATAGGAACACCAAGACACAGGAGACAAAACGAAACCTCCCTAGACGAAGACGTAAGACCTTTTCAAATAAGTTCATTAAAATTTCTTAACATTATTTTTTTCACAGGAATCTGAGCTATTTATGTAAATAATTTCTTTTTGAGGATTAGGGCTCCTGGCGATACCCCGTTAACAAAAACGAATGGTATGGCTACCTCCTGGGTCATTTGGAAATGTCCATAAATGTATACTACAAACAAAAAGGTAAACAAACTTTCAATAATATCTATATAATTTTAAATACTAATAACAAATATTATTTCGCAGGTACATCAACTATTCAAATAAACAAAACCCGTGTTACAAAACCAAATAGTATACTACATCCTAAGTTATATAAAAATGTCAAATAACGTATGAAATAAAACAAACTTGAAATAAATTTTACTCTCTGTTAATCTTTGGTAGTCCTAAAAAGAACTGATATTGTTTTTTTTCCATATTTTATAAGTGTCTTCTCTCAATCCTTTTATTATAATACCGCAAATCACCATTGCAATATGAAACCCTCTTCTCAATAACGCTATAACTATAATATTTTCTTGCAACTTCTGGATCACACAACATCTGAAACAAACCAGATATTTTAACAACATCGCTTCGCTTTAATGGCCTCCACTTTAAAAGCTGCAACAGCTCTGTTGTTCTTCTGGAATACCATTAACGAAGGCAAAAGTTACTACCAGCATTCTGGTATGGTATGTACCTTCACCAAAAAACGCATTAACTATAAATGCAGGCACATCCCAAAAAGAAAAAATATCTAAATTGCTGAGAAGCCGCCTTCTTGCATTTAATTTATTTTGTTCAATCCTTTTCCGTGTTTCACTGTCCATAATAAAACCACGAGTTCTTCACACAATAAAAGGTGGGAAAAATTTACCGTTAAAATCTATTTCTGTTGCATTATTCGTTAAGTAAAAATTTATGATTGCTCATATTTAATTATTATTTTTTGTTTTTAACAAAATAAATTATAATTAGCATACATTATGTGTTATTTCTTAAATATATTTTGGTTAATTGTGAAGTTATTACAAATAATTTTCATTCAACGTTTATAAGTTGCATCTTCGTTCAATGTTTCTGAATTTCATCTTCGTTTATTGAACGCACCCCGCAAATTTTGACGAATGCAAAATGGACGCCTTCAAATACTAAACGTCAGTTTTGACAAACTTAACATACAGGTATAACACTCGGCTTCGAATTTCTCATCAACTCCCTGGCCTGCCCGATGATAATCTCCTTTCCGTCAGGAAGGACATTCCTTTTATACTCTAGTCTATGTACTCCTATTCTTACCTCCACCCAGTCTCCGTCACTAGATTTTATATATCTACTCCTTCGTCATCCCCTTTCGTAATTACTTAGGATGTGTTAATGGATGGCGCGCCAGAGCAATTAACCCCTAATTCTACGTAATATTTTTGCATACATCCGTTTCGACCGATCATGCTAATTCATATCCTTCCTAATGGGTTTCCTTATTACCCAGGCCAGGGAGAAGACATTCTGCGCCAGATGCTTTTATTACTTTGTTTACGCCAGGCCGGCGGGTTTTCCCGGCTCATGCGCTACACAGGTAAGTATTTAAAACTTCTATTTAATAAAAATAATTATATATGTATAGTTTTTACTTATTAACTTGAACGATTAATGCATAAAAATGTGTTTCCAGCTTAAAATAATGGTTAAGGCTAGGAATTCTTCAAAAATTAGTGCTAAAAATGGAAGAATTTTATGGCGAAAAAAAATTTTGTTTTTTAAAAATATCTCCAAAAGTAGACCTCACCGCCACAAAATTCTTGCATATTTAGTACACCTACGACTATACTTATGTAATAAAAAAGACCTCATTTTAATTCGATTTTAAACCCAGATCTGGACCTAAGCCTAATTTAGAATTAATAAAACGCGTAATTTCGCCTTCTATTAATAGATTATTTATATTTTTCAACGTTAATTTCAACACATTTGGTAATTCAAAATATTTTCTGAACTGCAACTCAATTGGCATAATATAATATTGAACGTTACTGGCGTCTAAAGTAGGATTATCATGTAAGATTACTTCAGTTATTTCAATGTGTACAGTACAAGTTCGAGGTTTTACAAACATATCGCCATGAACAATGTTATTAAACAGTTTGTGCTCAGTACGAATGTTTTTAAATGGATCAGCACAGCATATGTATCTAAAAAGTCTTGAATTTCATTCTTTCCATTATATTGTACATGTTGCAATACTGTTGATTTTAAGCTTCTGCAATTGGAGAGGTAATTAAATGTTTTATTCGGTTTTGGATTGTTATTATACGTCTTTTCTAGAAATATTATCTTGCTCGTCCAATTGAATTGAAAGTGTCTTGCAATTTTCAGATATCTCCTGAGCAAATCTATTATAGTCTATTTTTGGTTTTTGAGAAGACTGCGTTTCGATAAAAAGAGTTGAAGATAGATCCTGAATCATTGTCGCCTCGGACGTTTTCGTCCGTAGAACCAATTTGTACTGCATTAATTGCTTTATTTTTATTACTTTACAAGCCTTTGTCATATTGTTATGTTTGATTGTGTGCCTTTTAAAACTCGATAAATTTGTGAAGAGTTGGTTAAAGTTATTTTTTAGGCATTTGTACGTGCTATTTGAATGTATTGAAAATTTGACTTTATTTGAGCACGAATAAGTAACAACATTTTCATCTTCACATTTTAGCTCTTTATTCCAGTAGGGCTTCAGACCAACTGAACTTTACTCGACGGCATTTAGTCACAAAATTGTTAATTTACATATTCCAACACACCTCCTTAAATTTACAGTTTGTTATATTTACATTTTTCAATTTTACAAAACCATTTTCATTGCATTCTTTTAATTTTAATTACGCTGAGCTATATCAATTTTATATCAATATTCTATATTTTTATTATTTTGGTTTAACAATTTTATCTTAACTCAATCTCAATAAACTTCTTATATTAATAAATTTATTTTTACATAAACTTTTTGTTAGTACATCTGCAATATTATGTTCTGAATTTACTTTTATTAAATCTATAATTCCTTTTTCATAATTTTCATTTATATAATGGTATTGTACTTCTATGTGCTTTGAATTTTTTGTGTAAATTTCCCATATTTACCAATTATTAAGGCTCCTAAATTATCTTCGTACAACTTTATTGGTTCGATTATTTTTATATTGAAAGTTTCGTTTAACATAGTTTTTATGAAAATTACATCTGTAACTGCTTCTGATAATGCTATATACTCTGCAAAAGTTGACGACTTTGTTACCGTGTTTTGTTTATGTCTTTTCCAAAAATTTACATTGTTGTACATTCTAATTACATATCCAGTAGTTGATTTCCTGCGTCTACATTATCTCCTGCCCAATCAGAATCATACCATACAATCCAATGTATCATTTTCATTGTTTTTCATATATGTTAATTTTAGAATTTTATTTTTATACAAATATTTCAAAACTCTCAGAGCATATTTATAATGAGTTTCAGTGTAACAACTCTGAAATCGACTTAAATAGTTGACGCTATATGCTATATGTTATGTATAATAGTTCGCCAATTAAATTTCTGAATTTTATTCTTGTATCTATTTCTGATGCAAGATCTAGTTTTAAATTTGTTTCCATAGGGGTATCATATAATTTGGCCTTTTTTTATTTATATTTTTCTGCAAGAGACTCAATATATTTTTCCTGACTTAACGTTAATTTATTTTCTTTGAAATTATTATTTATTTCAATGCCTATATATATTTTAACTTTACCCATATCTTTCATTTTGAATCTACTTATTAATTTTTGTTTCACATCATTAATTTCCTTTAGATTGTTACTACAAATTAACAAATCATCAACAAACAAAAGTATATGCAGTGTTGTGCAAAACCTAAGCAACTTTTGCAATACAATTATTCAAATTCGTGTACTTTTATTTTCACAGCATTTAAGAAAAATAAAAATATATTTATTCATACTAGATATCGTCAAAAATATGAATATAAACTTAAATTTTAAATAAAAATCCATTAACAATATTAAAAATTACAAAACAAAAATATTCCCTAACATTTGCTGTGCAAAACCTAAGCAACTTTCTTAATATTTGGTGTAATATCCTTTATTTTTTATCACTTCTGCACATCTTCGGGGCATTGATTCAAGCAGATTATTAATGGTGCTCATTGGGATTCTTTCTCATTCAAACTTTAAGGAATCCGTGAGGTCTTTCTTGTTCTTGAAGAGTCGATTTCCTACTTTGCGTTTTAAAATTGCAAATAGATTTTCGATGGGATTCAAGTCGGGTGATTTTTCCGGCCAATCAAGTACTTGAATCCCATTTGCCAGTCTTTCACAAATTTTGATGTGTGTTTCGGATCGTTATCATGTTGAAACACCCATCTAATTGGTATTTCCCATTCGGCGTAAGGAAGCATCGCGGTTTCTAATATGTTTTTGTAGACGAAACGGTCCATAGTAATATTTATTTGATGGAAAGGGCCAACACCATGACCAGAAAAATACGTCCAGATCATAACACTTCCGCCTCCATGTTTAATTGTACTTCTAAAGTAGCGGGGATTTAGTCGTTCTCATGTTTTTCTTCTTACATGACACTTTCCATCAGAATTGAAAATATTGAATTTACTTTCGTCACTAAACAAAACAGTCTTCCACTTATTTACGGACCAATTGACATAAGTTTGAGCGAAATTCAATCTACTAATTAAAAAAAAATTAATTTAAAGCAATAAAAGTTAAATTAGTATAAAAAAAACCTCTTTTCTAAATGCTTTTTCGTTAATCCATTCATGCGCGTCACTAGTTAGATGACGAGGCATTTGGCTATTTACCATGCCCCGAAGTTTATTCAATTCAAAATAAATTACAAAAACATCGAGGCCTACATTTTCAACTGGTTCTTAGGCAGTGAGCACCTTATATTACTATTTATATTTTGTCTGTGAGGGTCCGCTGTCTTAACTCCACACTTTCCGCATGAAAGCCGAATGGGCGAACCATCCTCCCCGCATAGTTGTTGTGATGAGGTCCAAAATTTCTGCGAAGTTTAAGTTCAGCTTCTTAATCAGTCCACAGTTTCTGGTACACCAAGTTCCTCGAGCTCCCATTATTAGAGGCAGTATAAACAACAAACAAAACAGTGGGGGGTTATTAATTATGCTGGAACACGCGGCGTGGTTCTTAGCGTTGCTGATGCCATTTCCCGAACAAGACTGCTCCAATTGCAGGCCAAAATGCTCTCTAATGCTTTTGTTATCCGTCACGTTGGGACCGGCCATGGCCTCAAGCCTTCGTTTCCATGAGCTATTAATTTCAAAGGCTTCTTTAACTTGGGCGTCCTGGTCTTCGAGCCTTTTTATTCGTCCTAGACTGATAATCGAGGTTGCTTTTTCGAAGTTAAATATGCCTAGGCCTCCTAGTTTGACTGGTGCGTAAAGTATGCTGTTGTGGCAATGCATAGGCAAATGTAGCAGACCTTTCACGGCAGATCTAATTTGTAGGTCTATTCCTCTCAATACTTTCTTTGTTATACAAGGCCGTTGGACACTATCGATGTATCGAGGTATAAGATGCTTTTTGAGGATGCTTAATTTCTGCTGCGGCTTCAAGGGCGCCGCAACAATTGCACTAAGTTGTTGATGTAGAATCGCCGCGTTGCACTATTTTTTTTTTTTTTTTTTTTTTTTTTTTTAAATATGGTGGAGGAAACCTTCGAAAGGCACCCGCCCTGATCTCGTTGAGCAGGTAGTGTGGGATTCTTACCCACTAAAACCTCCACCCATACGTTTTATCATTTTATTTTTTTATTTTGTGGAGGCGATATACCTCCAAGATTTTAATATCCACAACAACTTTTTAGCCTATTCCTGTTCTGCTCGGTGTTGTGCTCCTGTTGAATATTTGAGCTATCATTGCGCCTCCTAGAAGCACCCTAGTTGAAATGATTGCTAGATCTCTTTTCGTAATTAATTTCTTTTCCAAAGCAAACTCCGACGATTTTTTGTTTATGATGCCCCTCCAGTTAACTGTGAAACTCGTGACAATTATTTCTTCCGTACGCGTATCCTCTTTGACTTTATTTAAAATTGCTGTCTTTTTGTACTTTTCGATTTTGTTTTTGTGAAACTGATCTGAATCGAAGCCGTCGGTTGTGATCTGTACGTCGAGGATTATTGTTTCATCTCTCTTAGTCGCAATTAAGTCGGGCTTTGTTAAGCCATGCTCCTCAGTCCGTATTTTCATCTCTCGTTTAACTTCAAAGCCTTTTTGTATCATTGACCGTTCTAGATACGCTACTATGGCATCGTGCCTTTTGATTCTAATGCCATGGGTTCTTGGGCATTGTTGGCAGATGTGATTTAGCGTTTCCGGCGCTGAACATCCTGCCCTGCACAGTCTGTCCAACCTATCGCGTCCCCTTGTGGTCCGGCTTTTTGTAGGCCAGGTATTAAATCTAATTTTAAGGGCATTTATGTAGTCCCGGCCGTTTAGAAGCCTTGTGGGTTCGTGAACCCATCTGTGGGCCTGTGGCACATTAGCGGATTCCTTGAGCCCTTTACCATCAACGGCATCTAGTAGTTTCGATTTCCACATTTTATGTAAATCATCAGGTTTCCTGAAGTGTAAAATATTGTCAAACTGCAGGCGTCTGTTACAGATTGTTATTTCGTTTCTTATAAAGTCTTCGAAGATCTCACTCTCTCCTAAGTGTCTAAAAATTTTTGACAGTTTATTCTTGCGCATCATTGGGGCACACCATCTTGTGGCCGGGATTCCCAGCCCGCCGTCAGTAACCCTCGCGTGGAAGAAGGCTTTGGGAAGGTCTTCAGGAAGTTTTAACCATTTCCTAGCGTATCTACGTGTTAATTTGTCAATGCTGTTGAGGCATCCGATATGGATCATACCCAAGGTTATTTGGTGGTATATTTTCGGGATGACGAAGACCTTCAGAGCGAATAGCCTTTGTTGGGGCTTAAGTGGTGCCTTTGTGAGAGCGTCCATCAAAGGAGTCAGGATTTCGGCCGCCTTGAACTTGGTGCGCCCTTCAGGAGTGAAATTGACACCCAGGTACTTCCACGTGTCCGTGCGCTTGAGAGTTGGGATTGGGCGTCCGTTCAACATGAAGGGGGTAGTGTCCACCGCGGTCTTTTTGGCTTTACCTAGTGCTTTTATCCCCATCGTGATGCATTTCGCCGAGTTAACTATGAGACCCACCTTACTTAGGTTCATATCGAGCTTATCAATTAGTTCCTGCATTCCCTCTCTGGTTTCCGCGAATAGTAAGATGTCGCCAGCGAATGCGATTGAATTAGTTCTATTTCCATCCAAATTGACCCCTATTGTTTCAGGTAAGTCCTTAAGAACAAAGTCTATAACCAGGTTGAAAAGTGCCGGTGAAAGTGGGTCACCCTGCCTAACCCCTCTCCTGGGAACGATTGATTCTGAGACCCAGACACCTCCATGAAGGATGGTTGACGACGACCCATAATAATTCTTAAGGTAATCGGCGAGGCCTAGGGGAGCACCGTAATTATGTAGGACCGTGAGCAGAGCCTCGTGAGCAACGGTGTCGAAAGCCCTGCTAACGTCAACGGCACAGATATACACCGATCGGATATGTTTATGGTGGTATCTGAGTACCATGTCAAGAAGGGTCGTGTTGTCCGTGCAACCGTCCGTTTGAATAAAACCCCGTTGGTTCGAGTCAATTTCTGTAAGTGTCTGGATTCTTCTAGCTAGGATCGCATGTAGGTTTCGAATGAAGACAGAGGGTATAGAGATTGGTCTAAACTCCTCTGGCCGGGCACTACCATCTTTTTTAGGGATAAAAATTGTCCTCGAAGTTAAGATAGACTTTGGTAGCTGTCCGCACCAAAGACATAAATTGAAGAATCTGGCCAGTAGTGAGCAAGGGATGCGATTATATAGCTTAGCTGCCTAAAGAAAGTCATAGTTACTCCCGCCGTTTACCCGCACAGCAAATTTTAGGGAATATTTTTGTTTTGTAATTTTTAATATTGTTAATAGATTTTTATTTAAAATTTAAGCTTATATTCATATTTTTGACGAATGTAGTATGAATACATATATTTTTATTTTTCTTAAATGCTGTGAAAATAAAAGTACACGACTTTGAATAATTGTATTCCAAAAGTTGCTTAGGTTTTGCACAACACTGTACGTCGCTTGATTTCCAATTTGCTTTACATACTAACAATAATCATAATTACTTCTCACAAAGCTTAATTTTGTTATAAAATCATTAAAACAATTATACCACGATCTTGGGCTTTCTCTTAAACCATATAATGATTTTATCAATTTACAAACTTTATTATTTCCTTGCTCATATCCTTCAGGCTGCTTTATATATACTTCAGAAATAACTTTGCCATTCAAAAAGGCTGTTTCAACTTCCATTTGCTCTATTCCGAATTCGTTCAGGCAACAGTATGATAATAATAATTTTAAAGTTTGCATTTTTACTACCGGAGAATAAACATTATCAATATATTCCTTTTGCTGGAATCCGCGAGCAATTAGTCTATAATAATAATAGTGAGGCAAAGGGGGAAGCGACTGCCTCAAGCGCTCAGACCACGGTCCATTGCACTCGTCCCCAGCCCTATCCGAACTTTTTAGTCGTCTTGACGAAACTAAGAACATCAGATAGGGATTGAAAATTGAAGTCCGCCATTCTCATTACATTAGCGCCAAACGCCGTTATGCGTGCACGGGAGAAGGCCGGACAGTTACAGAGGAAGTGGTCCGTGCTGTTCTCGTCCTCCCCACACGAAGGACACGTTGGGTCGCTAATGATCCCTAGGGTATTCATATGCTTACCGCATGTGTTATGTCCCGTAATCGTCCCTACCAGCGTTTTGCAATCCATCCTACCTAAGTTAAGTAGGAGTTTTGCAGTGTTACTGTCCGGCCGGCTAATGAACCATTTGGTGATTTTACAGGTTGATATACTGGACCATCTTTGACCATGTATTGAATCCATGGATCTAGTTATCCAGTTTTTCAACACTGTGGGACTAACACCAATGATGGGCTCCGTTCCCATTGGGGGACAGTTTGCGCCCTCCTTCGCTAAAGCGTCAGAGGCCACATTACCATCGATTCCCTGGTGACCGGGGACCCATATAAGATGGACCTAATTGTGCTTGGCAGCAAAGTCTTTTCTTACATTCTTGGATAATCCTTGACTTGGTGGTGAGGTTAAGTAGGGTGACAAGAGCCGCCTTACTGTCGCTGCAGATTCCAATCCTTTTACTCTTCCACCTATGGGCAATTATCCAGCTAGCCACTTCGAGAATGGTAAACACTTCGGCTTGAAAAACCGTTGCGTTTGTACCGAGTGATATACTGTATTTGACTGTTTCGTTCAAATACCATCCAGCGCCCGTACCTGTTAAGGTTTTCGATCCGTCTGTATAGAAGACGTCAGTTAATCCATTCAGCAAAGTGTTGGGATCATCCCATTTTTCCTTTGCCGGAAGATTTATCTGAAATCTTCTTCCGAACATGGTAATATGCGTCATATCGTCCGTCGGCATGTTAAGAGGAGCGCCATGCTCTTCTAGCCTTCGGGTTAAGACGCCATGTCCAATAGCATGTTCATCATGCCATAGTCCACACTTTCTTAGTCGACATATAGCTTTCATTGCCTCTTCCTGGATTGCAAGGTCCAGGGGCCGCAAATTAAGCATTGCGTTGAGGGCCGCACTAGGGGGCGAGCTAAATGCTCCCGTTATCCCTATGCCGACCTCCCTCTGTACTCTGTTGAGAATAGAACAGGTAGTTTTTAACTCCGTTCTACTCGACCAGACCACTGACGCATATGTAATGATGGGTCTAATTATAGCTATGCACATCCAGTGCACAATAGCGGGTTTTAGACCCCATGTCTTCGCAAAAGCTCTTCTGCATTGCCAGAAGGCATTCAATGCTCGAAATGCTTTGTGTTTCACATGAGCCTTCCAAGTCAGTTTACTATCCAAAGTTACCCCTAGATATTTCACTTCTTTGGAGAGTTGAATGGTTACATCTTTCAAAGTTGGGAGCTTAAGGTTAACGAGTTTCCTTTTCCTAGTAAACAACACAGGTGCTGTTTTCAAAGGATTCACTGATAAGCCTTGTCTCTCGCACCAGTTCTGGATCTTGTCTCGGGTTTTCTGTATCTTACTGCAGACAATCCTATGCAAGTCACCACAAACAAGTGCACACACATCGTCAGCGTATGTCTGTATGTGTATATTTGGACTTTGTAGTTCGTCTAAAAGTGAGTCTACTAAGAAGCACCACAGTAACGGTGAGAGTACTCCTCCTTGTGGGCAGCCTTTCTCTACTTTCATTACCGTATCGGTGCCGCATTCCGCGAGAAGTAGCCTCTGTGATAGCATAGAGTAGATCCATCTAATAAGCACCTTATCTACCCCATACTCGGTGGCAGCATTACACATCGATGGGAACGTAGCATTATCGAAGGCCCCCTCAGTGTCAACCAAAACCCCAAGAGCGTAGAACCGCTCATCCGAAGCCCTTTCTATTTTTGTGACTAGATCGTGCAATGCGGACTCGCAGGATCTACCACTCCTATAGGCATGCTGGTGTTCATTAAGGGGACGCCTCCTCAACGTTTCACCTCTGATGTATTTTTCTACCAGCCGTTCCAGAGATTTCAGCAGGAACGATGTCAAGCTGATTGAGTCTTCCTTGCCTGGTTTAGGAATGAAGACCACGCTGACCTTACGCCACGCAGTTGGAATGTAACCCCAGGTTAAACAGGCCCTAAATATCTTGTTTAGTGCTGAAACTAGGGGGTGACCTGCTTTTAGCATAGCCGGATATATACCATCTAGACCTGAGGTCTTGTAGTTTTCGAAGGAGGACAAAGCATATTCAATCTTCTCCTCCGTCACAACTTTGGATGCTATGTATCTATCCCGTCTAGTGATGGTTACCCTTTCTGGAGACCCTACTAGACTCTGATTCGTTTGAATCTTATGACTGCCTGAAAAGTGGGTTTGAACCAGGATCTCGAAAGCTTCCTGTTTGGAACCCGTATATCCGCCGACAGGTTTGCGGAGGGAGTTAAGTTTGGCTCTGTTATCTTTTTGGAAGACTTTATACAGCCTAGCTGATACCCTCATGCCTATCAATTCCTCACAGTATCTTCTATAAGACGAGACCTTGGAAGTCCTTATCTCGTACTTATACTCGCGCTGCAAGGTTCGATAGGCTGTCCAGTCGTCTTCTTTTTGAGTTTTTAAAGCTCTATTTAGAAGCTTCCTGGTTTTCTTCCTAAGCCTAAAAAGGTCATTGTTCCACCAGGGGACGCTTTTGCCACTTCGGCACTTCCTAACCGGACAAGCTCTCTCAAAAGAATCTGTCAAGGTCCGACTCAGTTTCTGAGTCTGTTCCTCAATATCTTTGGTTGAGCGGAGCTTGGGTACACAGATTTCTTTCACCGAGAGAATCTGTTTGTACCTGTCCCAGTCAGTTTTTCTTGGATTACGTCCAGCCGGGATGAGTATATCATCAATGGCTATTCTGTAATTTAGGTATCTGTGGTCCGAGAGAGACTCCTCATCTAGGACTCGCCAGTTGGTAATGAAATTGGACATCTTCCTATTGGTGAGTGTCAGGTCTATTACCTCCTGTCGCCTACTCGTGACAAAGGTTGGATCATTGCCCACATTGTTAACCACGAGATCGTGCGACAGAATGAAGTCTAAAAATTTTACAGCTCTAGGGTTGCATTTACTGCTACCCCATATGGTGTGCTGGGCATTGGCATCACATCCAATCACCAGACCTAAATTATTAGATTCGGTGTATCTTACAATTTCTATAAGTTCTCGCGAGGGAGGTGGACTGATGGATTCATAGGGTAAATAGGCTGAGACAATAATGGCCTCTTGCCTAGCCCCAAAAATCTTGTACGATACTTTCACTGCTACAACGTCTTGACTGCAATATTGTCTTGACATCGTGGCTTCAATTGTGTTAGAAACGAACACGTACGCTCGCGGTCGTTCCGTTCTTTCGTAATGAAAGAGTTGCCCCCAGTTGATCATACCGAGACCACAGATACGCTTTCTGTATATCCATGGTTCCTGTATTAATACTATTTAGGGGACTGTCTGCAGTTTACTTAATCTTCCACTGAGAATAGCAGTGGCCGATTTACTGTGCTGCAGGTTTATTTGAGTGATATTCAAGTCAGTGGACATGGCGTCGACTGCTCCGCATTTCACTCGTTGTCCGCATTTATTTTCTGGAAACGTGAAATTTCACCCTTCCAAAACCGAAATGGGGACTGAGCCCATAAACAGACTCCAGGACTTTTAGCGACTCCGTGTCCACGCCCAGAGCAAGAATGGAGTCTTCCGGATCACCGGGGTTCTTCCTCTTGCTACTGAACGCACGAATACGCCAGTACTTAGTATCCAGTCCCGGGTTCTGGTTACGTAGCCGGGCAAAGATTTCACCATGTGCCTTGCGAGGGCCCGAACCAGCTTAGGCATGTCGCTACCTCTTATGCCGTCCAAGGCTGGGAATTTTGCCACATTTGTAAGCAGCCATTCAAGAGAGTGTTCATTCGTGCATTGAACTTTTAGGGTTCCGTCACGAAAGACCATTCCCTCAAAGCAGCCTCAGCGAAGCTTTTTCCCCCTGCTCCGGCCGTTGTCTTTGAACCCGACGGAGCCGCACCTTCTAACGACTCCGTGCTAGGATAGGGTTCCCCCTTTGCCTCGTCCGGTAAGTAAATTTTTGGGAGATCGGTCTTAGCGACTTTCCTCCGTTTATTTTTGCTCACGACCTGCGTGGGCTTCTTGCTGGCTGCTCCAGCGCAACTTCCACCAGTCCACCTCTCTTGGCGGCAGGTGGCACCGGAGTCGAGGAGCAAGAGATAGAGCCCTTGACAAAGTCGGCTTTCGCTTCCTTAAGGTAGTGACACAACCAACGCGGGCGTCGCGGCATTGCGTGCGTTGACATTTATGAAGCGACGCATGCGACGCTAGGTAAGTTACAACAGAATATTGAACGCGCAACTGACAAGCAAGTGACACGGACAATTTCAGTTTTAGCGAAAATGGATGAAATGTTTGATTTCTTGTGGATCCTTATGTGTGTATATCAAGCATACAAATATGCTAAAAGTCTCCAGGTTTCACGCAGGAGGATGTGGGTTAGGGAACTCAATATTCACCGTAAAACCGAAGGTTTTTTTGAAAGAGTGTTTGATAGCATGAAAAGTTGTGATGAAGAGCAATTTCAGAGGGCTACAAGGATGAAAAGTGAACTGTTTGATGTCCTTTTTAATTTAATAGGAGGTCGTCTCACAAAACATTCGCAGAGAGAGCCAATTCCAGCCGAGTGCAGATTGTTCCTTACTTTATTGTGAGACTATTTAGTATTTTATGAGTACTTTGTGATTTTAAATATGTACTGCTTTTCAGATACTTATCACAGGGAACGAGTCGCCAAGTTCTGGCCATGACATTTAGGATGGGTGTTTCGACTGTTCGAAAAATAATTGTAGAGACCTGTGATGCAATATGGGAAGAATTATCATCAATCTATCTTTCACCTCCCAATAAATTCGAATGGAAGCGAATAGCACGTGATTTTGAGGAGATGTGGAATTTCCCAAACTGTGTTGGCGCTATTGACGGTAAACACGTAAATTTAGTTTGCCCACCGAATTCAGGATCACAATTTTATAATTACAAAGGCGAGTACAGTATTGTGCTTCTTGGTGTTTGCGACGCCAATTATACATTTACGGCCATAGATGTAGGAGCCTTCGGGAGCCAGAGCGATGGTGGTGTTTTAACGCACTCTCAATTTGGGAAAGCCTTATTTGAAGGTAAACTAAATTTACCTGACGACAAACCACTGCAAAATAATGGGACCAATTTTCCCCACTTTTTTGTGGGTGATGCTGCCTTCCCACTGAAATCATTTTTAATGAGACCCTACCCTGGAAGGCTATTGGACGACAAAAAAGAAAATTTTAACAAACGACTGTCGAGAGCTCGCCGAACTATTGAGAATACATTTGGTGTTCTAACTGCCAGATGGCGGATTTTAAGGAGCACAATGAATATGGCTCCCGAGTGTGCTGAAAAAGTTGTGAAAGCTACAGTTGTACTTCACAACTTAATAAAAATGAGCGATGGCACATATTGTCCTCCAGACTTTACAGACACGTATGATGGTAGCCATATGACTGAAGGGCTGTGGAGAAGGGAAGTCCAGCCATTAAGAAGATGTAGAATAGCTACAAGCAATAATGCATCCAAATCCGATTTTCAGCTAAGGGATATGTTAAAAGAACATTTACATGAAAATAGGTTAAGATGAATGTACTATACTGTAACTATACTTTAAGTTGAATTTGTTTATTTTTATTGAAACATGCGTTAATTTTCTATTAAAATATATTTCATTGTAAAATTGTTGTTTTAATTATACATATATTTTTAATATGCATAAACATTTTATAAAAATAAATAACACGGCATACTTCACAGCCATAAAATAGTGAAAATAAATTGCAAAAAATTCAAAGGTAATAAAAAAGTCTAATGCTATTACATAAATACTAAAAATAAAAAAAAAATTGGGCATACTTCACAGCCATTAAATAATAAAAATAAATTGTGGCAAAATCAAAGCCCTTAAAACAAGCTAACACTTTAACACATTTAAGCATTTCTCAGCTGTGCCAATTTGTCGTGTACTAATTGGATAATTTCCATTTTTGTGTCCTCCTTCATTTTAGGGGGTAACAGATCCAGCTTTGAGCACAAAAACTGCTGAAACCCATCATCAAGTTTAGCGGAGAATCTTTTCTCTGTTATTTTCTCCATTGTGGTTAAAAATGAAGAAAAACGATCCTCGACTGCGTCTTGATACGCCTTTTTCCTCCGTTTAGGCATTCCTCTTCTTTGATCACGATGGGCGGTTGATGATGACGGTGTATCAGATTCCACAATAAGCTGCGGTAAATCTGAAATGTTATTTTCATTCACAGCCTGATTTTCATCTGCAGATTCATATTCCGCATATGGGACTTCTGCTGGCGGAGATATCAAAATATTTTCCAGGATTTCCACAGATGAATCTTCTTGTGAGCAGTAGTTGCTAGATGTACTAAAAATAGTTAAATTTACCTTTATTCAATAGGCTAATACGACTGATTTTCATACTTACTTTCTGGGAGCTACATGTTCTTTTAAGAACATCATCCTCTCATATTGTTCCCACGAACTATCTTTTGGTTCTGAAGAACTACCCGATGGAATTTTTTTATTAACTTTGCAAAAGCGATCCCGCAAGCTCTTCCACCTTGTTTTACATGTTTCGTCTGCAAATTTCATGAAATGTTTTCTTCATGATATATACATAAAAACATTAAAACAAACCTTTGGCTCCTAGAGCAGCAGCTATTTCTGCCCACGCTTTGTCCCTCACAATAATATTCCTGTACAGCTTCATTCTTTTATTATAAATAAACTCGCGTTTGCGCACTTCTTCTATTAAACGCTCATCGAAATCCATTTTGGCATTTTGCCAAACGAGTGACACTTAAAAGTAAGGTTAAGTTGAATGCGCCGCGTTAAAATTTAGAAAATTGCGCAAAGGATGCGACGCGTTGCATAGCGGCGCGTCGGATGCGAATTCGTTGTAACCCGAAGTACAGGACTACATAAGCGCTTTAAAGCCTGTCATCGCACGCATCGCTCGCGACGCGTTCAAAATTTGGTTGTGTCACCAGCTTTAGCCTTAGCTCTATTCCCTTTACTCCTCAGCCCTCGCAGCTGTCATTTGGACAACCCCTCAGCTTTTTCGATATTGGCTGAAGGGGGGCGTTCTTGTCCGTGGCGGGATCAGAATTAACCGTAGTCGCAGCGGACTGCTTTCCGATCCTTTCCTGTTCCAGGAGTAGGCTCTCCATTGACTGTGTCAATGTGCCAATCGATGATAGTCCGTCTTGCGACATTCTATCATCGGAGTCCAGTACAGGGCTTCCTCCTTGGCCTGGCCTCACCTCCTCGGCAGTGTATGGAAGTGGGGCCTGCACATTCCTTGCCCCGTCCGCTCCTTGAGTGGGAGGATTCCCAGCAGCAAGCTGGTTACCTCGTGCAGAATGCAAATCCAAAGGCTTGCCTTCCATGGTTGGTGGTGACCCTTCTTCGTCTGACGCCTCAAGACTGACCTGTTCGACATGGGAAACTGCCGGCAGTGCCCTGCTGCCGTCGACATAGCTCAGTCAATCATCGACGCGCGCAAGCTTCTCCACCACGACAAGGTGAGGGTACCGTTCGGAGGAGGCAACTAGTCTAGCTTTGTAAGTATTCTCATCTTTTTTTTTCTGTATACCCATTTTACATCAATGATATCTTTATATTTCGGTCATTAAAATTATTAGGAACATCTGCATCACAATAGTTTATATATATAAATAAAATTTGTCATATTCTCATCATAACCGTATGTTGAAATTGGACTTTTCTTGCTATTTGACCGCCTAACTTCTAATTGTTTATTATTTACACGACTCTCATTCCCATCACTAATATTCTCCTCATTATTTTCTCCATCATTTGCCACAGTTTTTGAATCACTATTATCATTTCTTTCTATTCTATCTTCTTTATCTTTGTTTTCATCCAAACATATTAGCTTTATTCCTTCATCTATGTATTACATCAACATGTCGAGCATTTACAATTTTATTATTTAGCAATACTCTATAGCTATTTTCATTGTAGCCTACCAGAATTTCTAATTTCGATTTGTCGTCCCACTTACTTCCCCTTAATTGATCAGGCGTTCTTACAAAAACTTTACTTCCGTGCATTCTCAGATGCTCTGCACTCGATTTTTTGAAATGGCGTTTATACTTATACGTATTAGCTATGGTTTTATTCTTCAAATAAGCTGAAGCCATTATTACTTCAGGCCAAAGTATTCTGTTTATATTAGCTTCTTTTAATAAACATCTTGCGGTATCCATAATTGATCTATTGTAACGTTCAGCAGTTCCGTTTAATTCATGTACATATGGGGAACATGGATTAATTTTGATGCATTTATTTCTAGCAAATTCAAAAATATTACGATTCAAGTATTCTTTTCGGTTATCACACTGCAATACTTGTATTTTCTTTCCTACTAAATTTTCAACTAAATTGACATACTCAACAAAGTATTTATACGTATCGGACTTAGAGTTTATACAATAAACTTCAGCACATTTGCTATACTCATCTATAAATGTTAGAAAATATTTTTCACCATGATACCCTGTAGTTTGATGTTGCCCATTCAAATCTGTATGAATAATCTCTAATATTATTTCGAAACGGTAAGTTTGCCATTTTACTTTTAATACAAGTGGCGCACTTAATATATTCATTGTCTAAATCTTTTGACAGACCCACTAATAATTCATTTTTACGCAATTTATTCAGATATTGAAAATTTACATGTCCTAATATTCTGTGCCGTTTTTCTTTTTCTGACATTTGATTACTTTTTACAACATTGGCAGTTATTTCTTTATTTCTTGCTTCATTAACAAAACTTTTCATAAAATATAAATTATTTGCTTTCTCAGCCATTGCAATCAAATTTCCGGTTTTATTAAAATTCTTTGAGCTATTATGTCTAGAAACTATTTGGTGCTTTTCTGTCACTTTCGAATAACTAATTAAATTCTTTTTCATATCTTTTACGAAATAAA
The DNA here is from genome assembly GCA_959613345.1 of Tolmerus cingulatus. Taxonomy (NCBI): domain Eukaryota; kingdom Metazoa; phylum Arthropoda; class Insecta; order Diptera; family Asilidae; genus Tolmerus; species Tolmerus cingulatus. The sequence goes on from OY390707.1 coordinate 39,117,963, forward strand.
CATTATGTAAAGTTATTTCGGAATCATATATATGTTTTTTAAATACAGCTTTTATTTTACCAATTTTTGTAGCTTTCAGAGTATTACCATCACCTAGTTTAACATTTACCGGTTCTCTTAAAACAATAAACTCATCATAATACTCATCGCAATTTACAATGTGATCCGTGTAGCCGCTATCTAGAATCCAAATTATTTCCTTACTTTTTCTCATAACATTATTATTATTACAATATACATCTGATTTTTTATCATACCTCTCTTGGGCTGTGAACGCATTTTCATTACCGCAACCTTCGCCTCGTGTTGGCAACTGTCCGCCTTCGTTAATGTTTCTACCATAGCCTCCTCGATGAGAACCTCTGCTGTAGTTTCCACGTTGATAACCTCTGTTGTATCCACCTCGATGCGCTGATCTTGAATTTGAGTGCCGTCTTCCTCGGTTGAATTGTGTACCGCCTTGTTTACAATGTCTTTGTCGATGTCCAGTTAATCCACACTTATAACACTTGCCTCGCATTTCAGTATTGAACGCATTACAGTTATTTCTGTTTATTTTTGTGGCCTTTTGACTTTCTTTCTCTAAGTTTTTCATAACAATCTTTGATTTCAAATATTCACACGTTCTGCCTTGCTCTTTTAATACGTCTATCAAATCGCCAATATAACAATACTCTTGAGGCAACGCTTTTAACATACATATATCGAAGCTTTTCTTGTTCGTCTAATTTTCCGCCAGCTATTATTAATGCGTTAGAGGCCTTTTCAAAATCGTCGAAAAATAACGTAACATTTTCATAATCGTTCAATTTCACATTTTCTAATTTACTACGACATACTATCTGTAATGCAGTAGATTCTTTTGAGTACATTTCATCGAATTTCTTCATTATTTTAAAACTTGTGTCTAAGATACTGATGTATTCCAATTGACGATTTGAAATTGAGCTGTATATGTAATTCGTAGCCTTTATATCTTTATTTTTCCATGTATCCTCAGGCTCTGATGATGATCTTTGTCGTCTTGCCTGTTCTTTGCATTCTTTAAACTCCAGTAATTTCAATATTCTTCTTTCCCAGCTTACATATTCAGACCCATCAAAAATTGGAACCACTACATCATCTACCTTAACGTATGAAGCCATTTCTTCCTTTTCACTTTCTTCTTTCTCAGACTTTTCAATCAGATTTTTAATTACAAGCACTTTCACGAGCTGCTCTGCAAACAGTTTTCTTAATCTCTTCAATTCTTCGGCCACTTCGTTTTTCACAGTACTCATATCAATACTCGCTTTTATTTCATTTCGCTAACACCGCTAACCACGCTCTGCTACCATATTGAAAATTTGACTTTATTTTAGCAGCAACAGAATGTAATCCGTGAATCAGTCGAAAGTGAGCAATATGGTCTGGAAATTTTTCAAAAATACTACTATTTACATGAAAAGCAGCTGTACATTCTAAAGGTTTTTAATTATCGACAAAAATTCGCCTAATGCCGGACGTTTTCTATCATAGGGCGATGAAATATTAAATACAATGCTGAACAAAACATTTGCAACTGAAGTCACACACAAAGTTTTTTATTTAGTACTTTCTTTATTTTGATTTAAGCTTAACAAGGCTTACACTGAGAGAAAGGATGCAATGAATTTTATTAAAATAGACATTGTATCTATTAAAAATGCAATAGAAATTCAGCTTATTACATACAATAAATATTATTACATGAAATACTAGATAGTAATAAAATGTTTTATTACAGTGCAGTACATCTGTTACAGAAATGATAAATTGTATTGTTGTATTTGCAATAAAAACGACTGCATGGGAAAGTATAACCTACTGTAAATAAAAATAAAGTTCATTACAAATGTAATTAAACATGCAATGACACTTATTGCGGAATTGTAAAAGTTATTAAAAATACCAGTAACTAAGACTATGATTTTAATTACAATTTGGTAGAATTGACTAGCAAATTGTAAAAATTATTACAATCCTTTAGTAAAATTGATTATACACCATCTAGCGACCTTTATGCGTTATTTAAAAAAGCCTAAAAGTCACTGGGGAGATTTTTATAAACGAATTCGATATAAATAGAAAGGTTGACCTTACACTTATGTCTGACCCCATAGTAATAAAATTAAAACTACTAACTTAAGGTTCATCAGTATCTTGCATTCTTAATTTAATTTTGTGTTTGTAATTTAGTTTTAATAATTATATATTAATATTTTATTATTATCTAGCCACGCATGAGTGTTAAACTAACCTTTCTCTATCTAATCCTTTTGGCCTTTTCTGAAATACGTCAATCACACGCTAGCGGTCTGAATTATATTTTAGTTCAGCGTGGACAATCTAAAAGGGGTAGACGTTTCGAAATTAAAACCCATAATGAAGTTGTAATTTATATATATTTTACATTTTAATATACATTTGCATATATTAGATTTACACGATTTCGACTCTTAATATGCGTATGTACATATATTTGGTTTACAAGGTTTTGAATCTTAATATACATATAATGAATAAATTTTAGTAATTTCAAAAAAGTTCATTTCACAGAGGACCTATTTCAATTTAAAAAAGTCGTTTTTTAAAACAAAACGTCTATTTTTATTTCAAACAAGTCCTAATTTTCACTTCAAAAAAGTTTTTAATTTGAAATAATTCCTATCCACGACTTGTTTGAAATGAAAATAGATATTTTGATTTTAAAAGTGATTTTATGGAATTGAAAATTTGAACCTGTTTGCGTTGAAAATATACCTTCTGATTTTAAAAGTGACTTTATCAAATTGACACAAGGTGTATTTCAATTTGATAAAGTCACCTTTATAATCAGTAGTTAAAAAAGTATATATACTTATTAGGTTTACAAGATTTTGACTCTAACGTTAATAGTGCCATCTGACATAGTATGTCCTAACGTTAGGAAAAATTGAAAATACTCAATGGGTTGACAAAAGAAACTTGCTACTTTATCTTTAATAGAATATGCATTAAGATGTTTATTTTTTATGACTGAATACCTCTCCGATATCAAGATTACAATGCTTTTGTGAATAACAAATTCTTTTATTTTGAACATGAAGAAGCCGTCTTCTTTTTCGAACATAAAAAATCCTGTTTTGTAAGTAGTTCCTTTATAAATATAATATATGTTTAGCAACATCGCATATATTTGGCAAGTTGAATTGTTTTATTTCATTTAAATATAATTTTGTATTTATATCAGTTTCACAACTATCAATTATTTTTATTGTTTCTATATTACGATTTTCCATAATACGTTGGGCAAATTTTACCATAAATCTTATCCCTAAAGAACAACACAAATTAATTCTAGATGTTATAGATGTCGCATAATTTTTTAGCTCTTTGTGCTTTGCTTTATTTCTTAAAGACCAAATGTACTTTAGAGGTCCCGATCGTCGAATAACGGTAGAATAGTGTTTTTTATGGGTGAGCTTTCTTTCGGTTTTAAATGCTCTTGAAATAAGTGGATATATTGTTTGTTATGAAATGCCACAGTGTCTTCAAGTTCTTTCAAATTCGCGTCATTAAAGTTTGATCGTAAGCATATATCTAAAAGTTTTTGTAGTAAAATAAAAAACTTCCATACTTTATCATTACATGGAACTAAATCTCCAATAATCAAGGAAAAAAAGTGTACAAAGCACCACATTTCTGCAGCTGATAGTGCCAAATGTCGACATCGCAAAGCTTCTAACTTGGTAGAGACATGTTTTTTGAGTCGATTTCGCCATAATCAAATAATTGTTTTCGACCGTTTAATTCTTCAATTGTAAAATATTTTGCTGTTTCTACAAAGTAAAGAATAATTAAGCTCATGTCGTTTTTGACGACACCTTCAAAAAGGTCGTGCATCATGTCGACCGATGAATTCGTTACAACATGGAAATATGCTAGTTGATTAAATATATATGGTTGATCCCTGTGGCTTTGCTATTACCTAGTAGTAAGTCTGCATCATAATTTTCTACAGTTCGGAGTTTAGGTTTTATTTCTCTTTCAGCGCTTTGGGTTTCAATTTTGGAACACTTGCAAATACGGCAAAAGTATGTGCTGGAAAAGGATCTACAAAAGCCCAAAATACTATTTAGACCAAGATTATCCCCTGTTATTAAAGAAAGTACGAAAAATATTTGTTGTGGACCGTTTGAAGTTTGTATTAATAAGCCCTCATTTTCTAATTAGTTAGTTAATAGTACCGAAAGCAGTTGATAAATAGAGTCATCATAGCCATATTCCTTAACATATTTACTTTTTACTAACATTGCCACAAACATATTTTCCAGGCAAGATAAAAAATGCGCTGGTAAAGACGGGAAATTTAAATAAAATGCACAAATAGCATTTTGTCCAGAATGCTGCGAACCAAGAGTGTTATCTGGAGCGAAATCCTCATTGTATTTATTAAGTATGTGTATTTAAAATTTGAAAATGTAAATTCGTTAAGGTGTCAAAAAGATACCCCATGGTAGAAATAGCTGTACCAGGTACTGAAGGAGAATTATACTGCCAAATAAATTTAAAAGTTATTACATGAAAAGTCAGAACATGAATTGAGAAAATGTGATTACACTTAGAGGATAATATTAAGTTAAAATTTGAAAGGTATCTTTTTGACACCTTTGATAGAAATAGTGTTAATTATCTGTATTTCCTTTAGTAAAGCAGCTATTTTGCCGTTGTAGTTAAACTAACACATTCAGTTTTTTGTACCATTGCTATTTTCTGGAGTGATTTCAATATCATCTCTGCCCACTGTTCCATATGCATCTATATTGTGTTGGTCCATTTCTGAATTTTTTCGACATAATTCCTACATACATATAATAAAATCTTAAGCTAATGAATAACTTAATAATTGATCTGTACCCACCTATAGAATTCAATTTCACTTTTCCACTGTTTTTATATTATAATAAATCCGGCACAAAAACTCACGTACGCTTAATTCCGATTTCACAATGCGTATACGTCATGGGTTGAAAATACGCGACTTTCATTATTCTTCCACCATTTCCCACTTCCTTGTTCATCCCTTTAGCCTCCTCTGGCATATTAATTTCAATTTTGTCAATCTCCCGCTAAGCTCTCTTAGGGAGATCTCTCTACATTTCCTACTGGGTTCCTACTGGGGAGTGCATATGCAATATATGATAAAATTTTATTTAAAACAGATATAGCCTGTTACATAGAAGCAAACTTTATCTCTATGATTCAGTTGCTAATCGAGCATTCCTTGTTCAACGCAGAAACGCGCGGTCAAGCAAAAATATTGTTGCTATTGTTGAAGATCCAAATCTCTCGTTTTCTCGTTATGCTCAAACAGTTGGCCTTTCTGCGACCTCAACTAGACAAATTGTACGAAAAGACTTGGGCCTGTTTCCGTATAAGGTCCAATTGACGTAACAACAGAAGCTCCCAGATCATCAAGCTCGTCGTACGCTCGCTAATTTGGTCCAAATTTTAGCGAAAAAATTACAAAATAGTTTAACATGCCTACATTTTGGATTATTACAGAAAGTATTGAATTATTCAGTAATATTCGATGAGTATTTATTTCTAATTCAAAGTTGATTGAAAAATAGCTGTATAACAAGCAACAGAATAAATTTTACTCCAACATTTTTAACCATGTACTTATCGTCATTATATGAATGGCTGAAAGTAAAGTCTGGTTTTCGTTTTGATCAATGTTTTGAAGGTCTTTGCTAACATTAGTTGTGGCATATAAATTTAATATGTGACACGAAAATCTCAAATGTGAGCGCATATTTGATGATTCTTCATCTAGAACATAGTTAAAATATTGTTGCCTTATTCCGAATTCTTTGAAAGCTTTCCAGAAGTTGCTGGCGTTATCAGAGACTTTTGCAACAAGTTTTCCGTGCTCCAATTTGACCTCGCTATGTATTTCATCTATTAGCGTGGCTATGAGGTCGTAGCTATGCATTCCTATGAAGCTGGGGCGTGCTAAAGTAGTGGATTTTCTCTGTTAAGATTATTTTCAATCCAGGGTGCAGTAACTCTCATCAAGCTTTTTCTACGACCACTCCAAATATCGTTCAAAGGTAAGTTGCATCCTGCAATATTTTTTTTCTCACGAAGTCCGTCTTCAAAATAATTCATTTATTTTACGGCAAAGCGATTTCCGGCTCATTATTTTTATGCTGTATTTTTCTATGTTCGAAATGTTGAGCATTCCAATGGTCTTCAACGGCTGTAAGCTGCACCTTTGACCTTATAAAATACTTAAAAAGATTTTTATCAAAACTACTCTGGGCAAAATTGACTACAGATATTTTAATTTTTGAAAATTTTCTTTGTTTTGCATTATTTTGATACTCTTACAGCATTCGGACCGTGTTTTCTCCTGAGTGACTTAAGAAATTGGATGAAGAGTTGTTCATACCTTTAACTTTGGGAACATTATATGATCGCACATATACTCACAGCATATAAATTGCGACTGGCTGCTCTTATTGCACCATGGAAATTTCCATAATAATGCCTATCAGCAAATAAACTTTATTCGTGTTATTTAAAATAACGAATACGCGTAATGATATTTTGCTTTATTCATGATTGACAAATATGACAGGTTGTATGGAACCCGGCATTTAGCCCATTTTCTCCGCGGCGTTGACTTATGAAAAAAATCAACAACAATTAACCAACTGGAGAACATCACATTAATACGCAATAAAGTTTTCCATCATAAGTTGCACACAATTCTTTATATTCAGTTTGAAAGTTGAGATAAAACAAAAATCCTACAATTTTGGAGATGTAAAAACTGAAGCTTTTAATTTGTATTCTTCTCGGATATTAGCAATATTGTATAGCAAATTTTGGTATATCTGCTGAAAATCTCTGTTTTATCAGATAATTTGCTATTATTGCTAGAAATTAATTTCCAGCAATGATGCGCTAATTATTTTTCTGGCAAGATTAGTAAATAAAAATTTATTGTACATAATATTTCGTATTTTATTCTATAACAAATGAATGTAGAAGGACATTCTCCTTCATTATTCAAGTGAACATCGGGTTGTGTTTTACGAGCGTGCAAGTAAAGTCCTATATATTGTTGTCTTTTTAATACGATTTTCGATTGTCAGTGAATATTAGCTTGAAATTAATTTGATTAATACCTGACGCATATGTGGAATTTAATCATTGAGTGAGTCTTATAAGCCAATTCTGAAGCATTTTCTAGATCGAAGGTACCTGGATGCGCATAAATATATTTGAATCTTGTGTGACTTGAAGAAATTCTTTTAAATTATGGATATAAATAAATAGTTTTGGAGATGTAAAACTGACGTTTTTAATTTGTATCCTTCCCAAATGTTAGCGAAATTATATAACAAGTTTTGTTATAACGTTTTGAAATCGCTGTTTTCTTTCAGATAATTTATTGTTACTTCTAGAAATGCTAGATATGAATTCATAGTAACGATGAACTTATTATTTCCCTAGGGAGATTAATAAAGAAAATGTATTGTATTATACATAATGTTCCTTGTTTCATTCTGTAGAAAATGGACGTAGAAAAACATTCTCCTTCATTATGTAAGGGAGCGTCAGCATAAGTTTTACGGGTGTGCGTGTTAATGTCATAAATTGTTTTATTTTTAATAGTTTTCGATCCTCAGCGGATATTAACTTGGAATCAATTTTATTCGAAACGCATACGTCGGGGTTAAACATTCAACAATTCTTATAAGGATGGAGATTAACATTATCAATCCAAGGAAGACCAAGTAATGTGAAACGAATTGCGAAATCTACGCTGCACATGTTTTATTCTGTTATGAGTGATGACAGGTTTATCAGACTTGAGAGACCAATTCTAGAAGAAGTATAGCACTTATGCTTGCTCTCGAAATCTCGTCTATATCCGTATGAGCCAATAGCAACATAGTGTTTGTTGAATATCTCAAACGTTAGTTCTTTATATTAATTCTGAAACATTTGTTAATTCAAAACTACCTCTGTGCTGACAAGTTTAATTGAATATTGTGTGATTTGAAGAAATTGGTTTAAATTATGGATATAAATAAATAGTTTTGGAGATGTAAAACTGACGTTTTTAATTTGTATCCTTCCCAGATGTTAGCGAAATTATATAACAAGTTTTGTTATAAAACTGTTTGGAATCGCTGTTTTCTTTCAGATACTTTGCTAATATAGCAAGAAATTCTACATATTAATACACAGTACTGATGCACTAATTAGTTCAAAAGGAAGGTTAATAAAGAAAACTATATTGTACATAATATTCCATGTTTTATTCTATAGCAAATGGACGAAGACTTTACGGAAGTGAGCTTCAGAATTTTTAAGGGCGTGCGAGTAATATGTCAAAAATTGTAATATTTTAATACAGTTTTCGATCGTTGGTGAATATTAACTTGAAATCAATTTAATTAAAAACTCATACATCAGTACTATTCATTCAACAATTCTCATAAGGACGAAGATCATCAGGTTATCAATCGAAGGAAGAACACGTAATATGAAGCGGATGAATCTACGCTGTACTGCACATCGCCAATTCTGTTTTATGATAAGTGTTGGCTGAGAGGTTTGCCAATACTGACAGATCAATACCAGAAGAAATAGAGTGTTTATGCTTATGTGGAAAACTCATATTTATATCCTTGTAAGGCAACACATAGTAAGGTACTGAGGGATGAAGGTCCCTAGTCGTTAGTCTTATAGATCAATTCTGAAGGATTTGTTTATTCGAAATTTCCTCGATGCTCATAAATATATCGTGTTTTTCATTAAGCGTGCTTAAACTTTAAAGCTGCATAAAAGGAGTTGTGTGCAATATATGATCGAAACATTCGTTGCGTATTAAAGTATATACATCCAATACCATTATATTTTAAACCTGATATCATTCAAATGGTTTCTGATTCTGTTGCAAATAGTTTGAATGATGTTCTTCAGATAATTGTTGTTGGTTCATTCTCGTAAATCAACGACTTAACATAGCCCTAGAGAAAAACGTCTAAGGATGTTAAATCGCACGATCTTGCCGGCAATTCCCCAATGCTTCTTTAGGAAATAACGCGTTCTGGGAACCTTTCTAGCAACAACTTCAATGTAATACCGGATGTATCGCACTTTGCGTCGTTTGCATCTTGTTGAAGCCACATGTCCTCCAGGTCCATGGCATCTAATTAAGACCACAAAACACAGTCACCGAGTGGCCATTCTCGTTTTTGAAGATGCAAGCCCACCCAATGAACCCGCCTCAAAATCCTCACCAAACAATGAATTTCTCTGCATGCAGGTGTCACTCTGCATACTGCTGTGGATTACTTTCTTCTCAAATGCGACAATTATGGTTATTCACGAAGCCGTTCAACTAAAAATATGTGTCATCATTGAAAATGATTTTTTCCCCTAAATTTGTATCCGCTTTCAACTATTCCAGACCCCAATCAGCAAGCGTACAACGAGCCTGGCTGGTGGTCTTGTTGCTTCAGTTGTTACGTCACTTGCACCTGATACGGATGCATGCCCAAGTCTTTTCGTACATGGTTTAATATTAAAGGAAAACGTTTAAAAATCAGTTATGTATTTTTTTAACAATGAGAAGAAAAGAAAACTTCAATGTTAATTAAATACTTCAGCACAGCACGATCACTCAAATTACCTCATTTAGTGGTAGCAACGGTATCGTAGAAGTACTGTTCGAAACTTTTTGACATCTTTTTGTTGCGACTTGTCACACTTATGATTTTCGCTTTCATCTAACGAGAAACTATGTATGAGTGTAGTATTCATTTGGTCGTAAGATAAAATGTACATTGGTCGCACCGATTGTAAATATGTGTGTGCAAAACTGTCTTCTTTTTCACCCAATTTTTGTGTGGTGAGGCCAATTTTATTAGAGGGATCGAACTCTGGTATGATATTCTTCATATCGATGAGGTGAGATAGAGACTTTTATTGGTAACGTGGTACCAGAACTTTCGTACACAACGTCTAACTTTACACTATGTTTGTGTTTTTTACCGGCAATATATTGTTTACATATTAGCTTTCTTTTTCAAGGAATTAGAGATTCATTTATTGGTAATTCTCTGTGCCAATAATGTATTTCTTTCATTTTATTACTAAAATAATCTAGAATTGTAATTATTTTCCGTAGCCGATGATCAATTTAATTAACAGAAGAGAAATGAAGCGATCGCTGGAAGTTTTGAAATCGTTGTCGGAAAAAACATCAAGAACCAAATTGTTCCAAGAATTGATAACTATTGCAGCAATAGCTATCAATTCTTGGATATTTGATAGTTCCTATGTATATTTAGTAATAATAAACTTTAAAAAACTGTCAATTTGGAAATGGTTAAGTTCTTCCGTTTTCCCTTTAAAATCTTTTCGGTGTACTTGGTTGCTTCATTCACAAAGAGAAAAAGGCATTATCAAATAGAAATTCAAAAAACTCATACGGACTGCCTTCGTTTGGTAATTTTTGAAGACCTGGTATACCCACAAAAGGAATTTTCGTAAGAGAACCATCATCTTCCCACGTCTCTGTATCTTCACTAAGTTCACTTTAATGCTGTTCAATGTCAGTATAATCATCCCAATCACTTTCCTTAAAAACCTCATCCTATATTTCATCTAAGAGTTGAATATTCCCATTCATGTTGTCTTCATTTTCTAAAGCACTATAATTATCCATAATTATAAAATTTCGATTATTCTTTCTATTTCTTACAAACATGAAATGATCACTCTCATTATCACTCGTTGTTGTTTCCTGCATTCCAGATATTCCTGCCTTAGGAGCAGCCATTTTAAGGGCAAAGTTTAAAACTATCTTCAGAATTTTTCCATAACAGTTAGCTGTTACGCGTCTGCGTGTTTTGTTTTTTTTTTTTCTTGGTACGCAACAAAACCAATGCCAAATTTTGTTTTTCTATACTTTACAGATACTATTAATTCAAAAACAGTCGTTTCGACGACTACTTTACTCAGTATAACGGTTAATTGCTCATTATCAGTATTGCATACACGGTGTGTAATCAGTCCCGAATGGGTTCATTTTAATTAGCTGAACGATTTTTTACAGCTGCAGAAGGCGCAGGTAGCGTTAATGCTGTTTTAGTGGTCAGTTATCCCTATATTAGGAGAACTGGCCACTAAAACATATTCTTCATGGAAATTCAGTAGAGAAATATAATCCGGCAATTCCTTTGCTTTTTGTAGCTCTCTATTTTTAAAACATATATTTCATTTTCGTTCGAATCCTTTTTGTATTTTAATGTGAGTTAACCTTGGATTTTTTTATATATAGTTTTTTTCTCGAGGTTGTCTGTAAGGAACAGTGTTTCTTTCAGGTACATGCCCCCCCCCGGAGTAGCTCTAGCCCCCTTCCCACCATAAAAATGTTTCAGCGCGCGAACGCGAAGTCGTGTTAAGGGGCTTACTTCGACCTTAAGGGGTAACATCACTCTAAAAAAAGGCATTAATTTTATAATTTATTTTGAGAAGATGGGAAAAGAAATCGGTTTTTTTTCAGGAAAGATTAAGGGTACATAGAATTATCTAAAAACATTTTTTTATTCAATTTTGGAACGCATTTTTTTGACATATCCAAACGGGCGGACGCGTACTTCGGGAACCATAGCAACTAGAACAAAAAAGTAAATGTTTTCTTATACTACATATCAAAAACTAGCGAAGTACATACGATTTTTTTAAAAATAAGTTTTGCAAAAATGGCACGAATTTGAAAAAAAGTTAGATTTTTCGTCACAAAATCGACTAAATTGTCTATAAAAAAAGTTTTTGATAAATCAAAAAACGGAAATGTACTTTACGACATAATCAGATTTTGAAGTTACAGTCAAATTTTCGAAGCAATCCATAGAGCGGGTTTTGAGCAGCGTGTTCGCCCGATTTTGAAAAAGTGATTTCGAGAAAAACGCGTTTAAAGATTTACAAGCGCTAAACGCGTGCTCTGAGGCGATTCCGGAAAATTTTAAATTGAACCACAACACTTTTTTTCGATTATACATACAATTGCATGTCATTGTTATGACCCTAAGGTATACTTTAAACGAAAAAAAATTTTGGAAAATTTCAAAATCCTATAGTGGTGTTAATCCTTAAGGTGTGCTCGACCGTCGTCACGAGCCGCGCGAGCGTTGTCATAGCGGTTAGCTTACATATTAGGCCCCATTCTTGAATCCGACAGAAATAAAAGCCGATCAGATTGAAGAAGATTCATAACTGTTGAGGTGGAACTTCTCAGAGAGCTCGATTTTAAAAATCGCCTCAAATGTTCCATTTTGCTTAGAAATTTCCTATCTTCCGATCTGTAAGGCTAAACAACAAAAATATCCACATGCATACAGTTCCGGTCAAAAAATAGCACCAAAGTCATTTTAACTCTTCAAACAAATTTGATAATAAAACAAACGAATAAGTTGAAACAACTGATATGAGAAATTAATAGTGCAAAAGTGTACTTTATTTTACGCTAGAAACTGCAATCGAATAACAACATAAAAAGATGTAGTAGTACACCCAGAAAAAAAAACATGTAGAAATGAATAAAAAGATATGTAAAAATGAAATAAAACGTATATAGAATTTAGTGAAAAGGCAAAGCATTTTAATTTTAAATGGAAACCCATTTTGGGGGTTGAATAGAAACTTTCTTCCCCAAAATAAGTTTTCCTTCAAGCGATATTCTCCTTTAATTTTTCTTTTGAAATTATAAATTCATCGTTGAATTTTCTTATTTAAAATGTATTTAATTTTAAATTATTCTTCTTATAAATGTTTATATATTTTTACAATATTATTTTAAATATTTTGTTTTTAATTAAATATTCTGGATTTTCTATTTTATTAAATTTTATTTTTATTCTATTTATTTTGACTAGTTGATCACCAGACACACCGATTGCTTCTCTTCATTTTTTCCCCTAAAACCTAACGGCATACTTAATTTTTAAAAAACATTAAATAATTTAGACATTTTCATCAAGTGTTTTACAACAAGTAGTTTAAAAGTTGCTGCTCCTACATAAAACCTAAACTACAATTATTTTTAATTCACATGCTAAAACAAAAACTTGGAACTAACGGTTCAGCCGCCACAACACCCTCTTCCCAGCGAAACAGTAGATGAGCGAAAGTAATTACTTAACATTGGAAAAGGTAACTCTCTTTGGAGAAATGTTTGGTTTTAAGAGAGCACAAGGTGAATGGTTGGCTGACTGATCCGTCCTGGACACTGGCCTAGGAAGCGGAATTTTTGTTGTATGAACAGACTCTGGCTGTTCTTTTGTACGTGGAGGGTTATCGAAAGAAACAGTAATGACGTCTTTCTCAGTTGGATGATTATTTTCATAATTAATTTGGCAAGAATTTAGAGTGTAACAAGGCTTTAAACGATCGAGTGAAATGTTAATGTCTCTATTTTTAATTCTAATTGTAAAGAAATTTTTATGTCTGGTTATGACGGGAAATGGACCTTGGTAGTGACTCTGAAAACTACCTCTGACTGCGTCACTTCGAATGAACACATGAGAACAAGTGTGCAAATCCTTGAACTTAAAAAATTTTGTTTTAGAATGATTTGAGGCGGGCACGGGACGAATATTACAGAAAAAATTTTTTAAACGATTGACAAATACACTTTGATGGTAATTTGGTGATTTATCTTCAAGGAAATCGCCTGGCAGTCTCAAAGGTTGACCATAAAGTAATTCGGCTGGGGTGGCAACGAATTCCTCCCGAAAAGTTGTTCGAAGCCCAAGCAAAACAGAAGGCAAGATGTCAGACCAAGAATCGGTTTGATACATCTTAATGGCTGTCTTTAGGGTCCTATGCCAACGCTCAATAAACCCATTTGATTGTGGGTGGTAAGGTGTCGTGCGATTATGCTTGAAGCCTAATAATCCAGAGAGTTCTTTAAAAAGAAGAGATTCAAATTGCCTACCCTGATCCGTTACTATAATTTTTGGAACCCCAAAACGAGAGATCCATTCATGAAATAAGGCTTTCGCACAGTTTTCAGCTGAAATGTGTGATAAGGGTATTGCCTCAGGCCATCGCGTAAATCTATCGATGATAGTAAGGCAATATCTGAATTCATGAGAGGGAGGTAACGGGCCGATGATATCCATGTGAATAATTTCAAAACGAGCTGATGAAATTGGAAATGACCCGAAAGAATTTTTAACGTGACGCGAGATTTTATTTTTCTGACACGCTAAGCAACTTCTACTCCACTTAACGACGTCTTTATTCATGGATGGCCAAAAGTATTTTGAAGTTACCATTTTATTTGTGGCCCGGATACTAGGATGAGTTAAATTATGTAAAGAATTAAAAACCTGAAGTCGGAAAGATTCCGGAATGAAAGGACGATGTACTGATTTAGACTTCTCACAATAAATTTGTTTGACACTTCCTAAAACAGGTAGTTTCAAAAATGTAAATGAGGAATTTTTTAATAAATCTTGAAGTTGACTATCGGATTCCTGAGCCGTAGCTATAGCTTCAAAATCTAAAGTAGATGGTAAATGAATTTCCTCAACGCGTGAAAGAGTATCAGCAACAACATTATTTTCACCGGCAATATGCTGAATGTCAGTGGTGAACTGACCTATAAAGTCTAAATGCCTCGCCTGTCTGGGAGAAGCTTTTTCTAAATTCTGTCTAAAGGCAAAAGTTAACGGTTTATGATCAGTGAAAAGGGTGAAAATTCTTCCCTCCAAATGATACCGAAAATATTTAATCCCTTTGTAAGCTGCCAAAAGTTCACGGTCATAAGCACTGTACTTATTTTGAGCAGCGGTTAATTTAGTTGAAAAGAAACCAAGGGGTTGCCAGGAATCATTAACTCTTTGATTTAGTGAAGCACCGATCGCGAGATCAGAAGCATCAACAAATAATGCTAAGTGAGCATTGTTATCTGGAAAGGCCAAAAGAGTAACTTTGGCTAACTGCAATTTAACATCTTCAAAGGCCTTAATTGAATCCTTTGTCCAATCAATTTTCTTGGAACCGTCCTTTTTACTCCCGGTTAAAAATTTGTTAAGGAGAATCTGATGCTCAGCAGCATGAGGTAAGAAACGACGGTAAAAATTTACCATGCCGAGAAAGCGTCTTAATTCTTTGACTGTTGAAGGACGCTTGAAATTGAAAATAGCCTGTACTTTCTGAGGCGAAGGCTTAATACCTTGCGAATTAATAAAATGACCGAGAAACTTTACTTCTGGAAGCATGAAGTTACACTTCTCGATGTTAATAACTAACCCATGTTCTTGTAATTTTTGAAAAATTTGTTTTAAATGTTCCAAATGTTGTTCTTCAGAATGGGAGGCCACCAAAATATCGTCCAGATAAACGAAACAAAATTGGAAGTCTCGAAGTACTGAATTTATAAATCTTTGGAAAGTTTGTGCAGCATTGCACAGACCAAATGTCATTCTAGTAAATTCGAATAAACCGAAAGGTGTACAAATGGCGGTTTTAGGGATATCTTCTGGTTCAACAGGAATTTGATGATACGCTTTGGTCAGATCCAAAGTAGAGAATATTTTACAATTTTGAAGATGGGAAACGAAATCATGAATAAGTGGTATTGGATAACGATCTGGAATTGTAACATAGTTAAGGCGTCTATAATCACCGCATGGTCTCCAATCTCCATTTGCTTTAGGGACCATATGCAATGGTGATGACCAAGGACTGTTGGATGGTCTACAAATGCCTTGATTCAGTAAAAAATCAAATTCCTTCTTTGCTATTGCCAATTTCTCTGGTGACAGGCGTCGGACTTTGGAAAAAATTGGTGGACCTATAGTTTTAATTTGATGTGTTATACTATGTTTAACCGGTTTCGAAAAGGTTGTTTCAACAGTAATGTTTTGAAATTTCCGAAGTAATTTTTGTACTTTGTCATTTATCGATGGTTTAATTAGTACTGACAAAGTAGTAGAAGGGCCGGTAAATATACGTCCATTTGAAGTTAAGTTAGTTAGAGGGTCGATAAGCATTCCTTTAGAAAGATCAACAATTAATTTAAAATGATATATAAAATCTGCACCTAGAATTGGCTTCTCGACATCAGCTATCAAAAACTGCCCTTGAAAATTTCTTCGTAGACCAAGATCTAAAGTTAAAATTTTAGTCCCATAAGTATTGATAGGTGAAGAGTTCGCAGCGGATAACTGCAAACTGGAAGGTAACAATTTTGACAAATGAGGAACAGGAATGACCGAGACATCTGCGCCTGTATCAATTAAATAATACTGCTTTGTTGAATTATCAAAGATGTGCAGACGACTATTGTATTCGTTGAAATCATCCGTCGTCAAAGATGAAACGCAATTTAGTTTTTTTGTGATTCCAAGAATTTTCTGTAAGAACACGGAGGAATACACTTGGAAGCGTTATCATTGTAATTGGCATGATACCAACACCAATCTGGATGATTTCGAGATTTGGAATTATCCCGTCTTGTCAATCTAGATTGGGAAAAAGAAGGAGATCTACCTCTTGATTGATTACGTTCGCGAAAAGAAGAATTACTGGAGGGTTGATTACGTAATTTTAATGATTTTACGTCGAGGGCCAGATTATTGACTGTTTGATTTAATTTATAAACTTCAGACGATAAATTTGATAACATATTTATAATGTTAGCGTCATGATGAGATGAGAGAGCAAAAACAGAAGTTTTATTACACATCTCAAAAATTTTGTCTGCGCAGTCGGCCAACTGATTAAGAGGGCCAGAATTGCACGATAAAATTGCTCTCATACGTTCTGGAAGTCTCTGCAACCAGAGGGTCTTCAAAACATCGTCATTTAATTTCCCATCAGCCAGATTTTTCATTTCGCGTAAAAACTGCGAAGGAGACCTATCACCTAAAACCAGATCTCCGAGAAGTTTATTTAATTTGCAAGTCTCGCTCTCTGAAAGGCGAGATATTAACATTTCTTTCAAATTAGTATAAGGAATTCGCGGATCCGGATTTTCTAATATATCACTAATTGTACTTATTAAATTTTCATCCAATGCCGAAAGAAGATGATTGTATTTAGTGCTTTCTGAAGTGATTCTAGCCAATTCAAATTGCGCTTCCAATTTTTTAAACCAAAATTTTGGAGCACTTCTCCAAAAGGGGGGAGCGCTAAACGAAATTGTAGAAACAGAAGGAAGTGCTGTGGCGGATGAAAATAAATCTTGCATAAGGGGATTCAGCGACGCGAAGGGATTATCACTTTCAACATCTCCCCGGTTAAAATCTCCACTTGAACCGTTCATTTTAAACAATACCAAATGTGAATTAAAAATTAACAAAAATTTCTAATAAGGAGTTTTAAAATTGAATCTAAATTGCTACTTCCCTGTGCTATTCTTGCTGAAATTGCTGTTTTGAATTTGAATGCCGCTGAAGGCTTGGATGAGATTGATGTATCCAATTTTAATAGTGAGGTGGAATTCTTTTCTTCTTATTTCTTCCCTCTTATTTCTTTCTTCTTATTTCTTTCTTCTTACTTCTTTTTTAAATTCTTTCTTCTTTTTGTCTTTTTTCTTAATTCTTTCTTCTTTTATCGGGGTCACCAGTTTTTGGGGGTTGAATAGAAACTTTCTTCCCCAAAATAAGTTTTCCTTCAAGCGATATTCTCCTTTAATTTTTCTTTTGAAATTATAAATTCATCGTTGAATTTTCTTATTTAAAATGTATTTAATTTTAAATTATTCTTCTTATAAATGTTTATATATTTTTACAATATTATTTTAAATATTTTGTTTTTAATTAAATATTCTGGATTTTCTATTTTATTAAATTTTATTTTTATTCTATTTATTTTGACTAGTTGATCACCAGACACACCGATTGCTTCTCTTTATTTTTTCCCCTAAAACCTAACGGCATACTTAATTTTTAAAAAACATTAAATAATTTAGACATTTTCATCAAGTGTTTTACAACAAGTAGTTTAAAAGTTGCTGCTCCTACATAAAACCTAAACTACAATTATTTTTAATTCACATGCTAAAACAAAAACTTGGAACTAACGGTTCAGCCGCCACGCCCATTTTATTTTTTTTAACATATTTTGTATTTTAATTTAAAATGCACATATGTAATTTTAAATATGAAATATGGTTGAAATTAAATGGTTAGACATTTAATTTTGAGAAAATAAATTTCATTTTTAAGTGAGAAAAGTAATTGTTTTATCCTTCTTTTGGTGCATTTTCTTTTGCGAAAACAAAGGAACGTAGTTGATTTAAACAATTTACTATTTGCTTTTACATACTGTTACAATTTTGACCGCCGAGCGGCTGGTGGACAAAATTGCACTTTGCCCTTCCCTGCAATTTCGATATGAGGACGGACTTGCACTTTTTTGTTGAGAAAAGTGGTCGGCGTTTCGATCCGGGGCATCAGCCAGATGTCTCCATTGTGGCTGATCGCTAATGCCCCTGCCACAGACGCCACAATCTTGCAGATCGAGCGCCGGTCCTTATATCCACTCGATGCAAGTCCCGAGTGTGAATTATAAGGAAGGAAAATTGTAACAATACATATGTCAGTTTATTTTTACATAGTTGAAACATTTTAAAATAACATATGGGGCATTTGGTGAAATGAACTTATCATATGTTAAGAAAATGAAATGATTTTGCATTTAAAATTAAAATGGTGCAGTATTACACTATTACATATTTATTATTTGTTTTAAAATCGTTTTCTGTGGTTTTAAATAAATTATATGTGAAAACGAAATGTTTTCCTTCTATGTAAAAATAAAAACGCTGTCATTTAAAAACAAAATAGCATTTTTTTCTGAGTGTACATTATGTAGAAGGAAGTCGATTTTCATGCGGTCAAAAAAATAGCACTGTTGTACCATTACTAGCGCCAAACTGAAAATATAACAACATGAACTCAAAACTGTTTCTTTACTTTATTCCAAATTAGTTAACACATAATTTAATCTAATTTAATACTTTGTGGCATGTCCTTTACTTGCGATTACAGCAGCACAACGTGCAGGCATATAGTCAATTAAATTCTGGCACTTTTCAATAGGAATGTTCTTCCAGAAACTCTCCACTATTGCCCAAAACTCGTCTTTATTCCGTGGATGGAGTTTATAGACTTCCTTCTTCACCACAGCCCACAGATTTTCAATTGGATTCAAATTCGGGGACTGTGGAGGCCATTCCATCATGTTTATGCCGTTGTCCTGTAACCATTTGTGCGCCTTCCGGCTCGTGTGCTTCTGGTCATTGTCTTGTTGCAAGACCCAAAGCAGTAGAATGTCCTCTGATGCATATGGAAGCATGATTTCCTTCAATATTTAGACGTAAACATGTTGATCCATTATTGTTTTAATACAATGAATAGGTCCAACGCCACTATAAGAAAAACAGGCCCATATCATAATCGACGATCCGCCGTGCTTTATGGTTTTTTGGGTGAATGCTGGCTTGAATGCTGCATTTGCTGGTCTTCTAATATATGACCGAGATCCTGAAGCACAGTATATAACAATTTTACTTTCGTCTGTCCACAAAATGTTCCGCCATTTCTTCGCAGGCCAATCGGCATATGTTCTTTAGTGAACTTTAAACGCTTTTTGATATGCCGAATAGTCAGCAGAAGTACCTTGCGTTGGCTATGTGCGTTCAAATTGTTCTCCCGCAATAGTCTGCGAACAGTTTCCACACTAGCAGCAAAATTCAACTCCTTTTTAAGTTCTGTAGCTGGCTTAAATGGCTCCTTTTTACTCAATCACACAAGTTATTTTACAACCCGATTGCTTGTTTCCGACGACGTGTTTCGGTTTTTGGAGAAAATGTAATTGCATTTATGATCATTTTGTTCGAACAGCTAACGATTTGCCTGATGTATGCGTAAGCTTTTCCTTCGGAAAGCATTTTTCTTATAACGGAATTTATTTCAGGTAAAGTTAAGGAAACTTAACTGTAAATTTGTGTATATTATTGAAGTAATAATTACAAAAACAATTAATATTTACCTTTCAGAAACAATTTACACAATACTTTTAAATATAATTTGAATTTACTATACGAATTGTCGAGTGGTGCTATTATTTTGACTGCATAAAAATTGACTCTCTTTACAAAAAGCCGTGCGATGGAAAATACCGTTATAGTTCTAACGTAGGACCTTAAGATTAACGAGGAAGAAGCTTTGTCAAACAGAACAATTTAATCAAAAAACTGCTATGTTGCTATTTGGTGAAGTATTCCACAAAAATGTTAAATACTTTCATGTGGTGCTATTTTTTTGACCGCAGCTGTATGTGAAATTAAATATATTTTGAATTTTCAGGCAAGAAATTTGGTTTCAAGGCATTTTACGTACGAACCCCTAATATCACTTGTTTCCGCAGTTCTATGGCCTTGTTTTATTTATTTATTCTCTCTCTCTCTCCTTCCAGTTTTTTAAACGGAGCAAAAAAATATACTTTTACTGAAAAAAATGATGATTTTTTTTCCCGAACTAATATTTATTTATAAAAATAGATAATTTCATACGAAAAAATAAACACAATAAAAAAAACAATGAAATATTCATTTTAACAGAAATTGTTTTTTGGCTCTTTCATAAAATGTCGGTACTGAAAGAGCCACTAAAAGTTATGAAAGAGTTAGTCTGTATTATGCGTGTGTTTGGCAAATTCAACCCATCTGAGACTCACATAATGCAGTGTCTGAAGCAAATAATTTTATAACATATGAAAAAAATGGATATTTGTTATTATTATAATTTATTTACAAAATCCAAATCCAGTGTTATGAAAGAGACAGGTTTTTCAAGGCGCATTCACCGGCTCTTTCATAACTTATTCTTAAAAAATATATAACCTTCAAAATAACAACAATATTAAAACTATTGCGGCTCAGTTTTTACACAGATTCAAGGTAAAATATATGCACAAACTCAATCTACAATCCACGAATCTATATTTGTTTATAATGAAATATCAAAAAACGACTTAAATGAAGCAAAATTTTTACTTTTTGGTCTCAAAAACTTTAAATCAATGTACCGTTGTCCGTTGGTTTTTAGCGGACTTTTAAAGTTTTGTGGGCGACGGGAAAACAGTTTTACCACTTAAAAATAAAATCCCCACCCAAATCCGTTCATTAACTACCGAAATAATGCAAGTGACTCTTTCAAAACCTGGCTCCTTCGTCCCACTTTCCTCCTACTGCTTTAACTTTTCTTTTAGGTTTTTTCGAAAAATATAGTTCTATGGCCCAGTAAACATTTTGGTGCAATTTCAATGGAAAGTGTTGTTTAATTGTCTGTCCACTTCTTTTGCGCCAGTTCTTTCTCTGCTCGGTGTAAAGTTAAATAAAAAACTCGAAATTTTTTCTAAGGAGGCAAAGCCGAAGCCGCCAAAACCTCCCGACTTATTTTCTCCCGCAACTTTTATAAAACCAACTCTTGTAACAACGACGTTTGAATTCAAACTGGACACAAATCTTCCTAAAAACTCAGAGTGGCCAACTTCTTTTTACATTTTTTCGTATATATGTACACAGTAAAATATTTTTACAGCAATGAATGTAGGCAATTGGTTGCCAACAATCATTGTGGCAAAATTACACGTCCAATTTAAAATTAAATTGCGAATGGAAAAAAACATTTCAATAATTAAATTCAATTAAATTATCAATGTAAAATTACATTTTTGTATGGAAATCGTTTAACATGTCAAATGTAAAATTACATTGGTGTGTAAACGAATTCCCTTCGGAGTGTAAAATCACTTTTTGAATGTGATTTTACATCTCCAAATTTAAACTGTAAATATACTACTTTGTGATTTTCTTTATTGGGAATAACAGAGTGTGTGATAGTAACCAAGTTTCTTGAAAAAATTCACTTGCTGTAGTCGACACCTCAATTCAGCCTTATATTTATTGGGAAAAATAAGGTTTTCGAATTAGAATTAATAAAATACTAAACACATTTCAAGAAATTTTTATTTAACATGACTTTTTTTCAAAATAAAATGCAAACCATTTGAGATATTTCGAAAACTTTATTATCGGGTTGAAGTACAATCAAAACATTTATGAATGGAACTCGACTTCGTTCATATGGCCACCGCGGGCACGTTTGCAGCGGTCGATTCGTTGGACCCAATTTTCGATGACTCGGCCACACATTTCAGCCGAAACGGCTGCTATTTCGCGTTCAATGTTGGCTCTGAGCTCTTCCAACGTCGTCGGGTGGTTGGCATAAACCAATGACTTGAAGTAGCCCCAAAGAAAAAAGTCTAGAGGCGTTAAATCACACGAACGAGGCGGCCAATCGACTGGTCCATTTCTTGAGATAACACGCTCATCAAACTTACTCTTCAATAAATCGATTTTAACGTCTGCTGTGTGGCTTGTGGCACCGTCCTGTTGAAACCACATGTTGTCCAAGTCCATATCTTCCAATTCGGGCCAAAAATAATTGGTAATCATGGCGCGATAACATTACCATTCACAGTAACGTGACGATCATTATCGTCGACGAAAAAATATGGCCCTATGACGCCGCCGGCATGCAAACCGCACCAAACAGTTATTTTTTGTGGATGAAGTGGTGTTTCATGAAGCACATGTGGATTTTCACCCGACCAATAACGCATATTTTGCTTATTGACGAACCCATTGAGCCAAAAATGAGCTTCGTCACTGAAGATGATTTTGCGATGAAATTGATCATCTTGGCGCATCTTTTCCAGAGCCCAATCGGAGAACGTACGTCGCTTCAAATGGTCCATCGGCTTCAATTCTTGAGTCAGCTTGATCTTGTATGGGTGTAAACCAAGATCCTTACGCAAAATTCGCCATAAAGTAGTCTGGGCGATGCCCAACTCTTGAGAACGGCGTGGAATTGACTGCTTTGGATCATTTGCTACGGCCGTTTCAACGGCAGCGATATTTTCGACACTTCGACCAACCCGTTGTCTCACTGGCACGGCAACATCACACAACGAATATGTAGACTCAAATTTTTGCACTGAACTTGTTACTGCCTGTCTACTAGGGCGAGAATTGCGACCGATAATCGGAGTTAACGCTCTTAAAGTAGTGGTCACCGACTCCGAATTTCTGTAGTAAATTTTTATAATTTGAAGACGTTGTTCGTTCGTGTACTTTACCATGATGAAAATGTTAAGTTTACTGAATAAATTGACAGTGACAGTTCGATGATTAGTGAAAGGGTGCGTTCACAAATTGAATTCAAAGGTGTCAAGTCCCTATTGGAAAACCCTTTACTATTGTGAATGTTTTTATGGTGGCCCATGAAATTTTCTAGGTTGTCAATTTGATATTCTTCCAAGTTCAACATCGCTGTATATGTCGCAATGTGCTTTCTTAAAATTGTTACCACGTAATGAACTTGGAATCAGTGCCCCGCATTCATTGGCAGAACGACGCATTAGTGGCATAGCATATATATGTATTTATTTTTGATAAACTTTTAGTATATGACAGACTAAAGAAATACTCATTGTCTGATTTTACTCCAGCATGTTTTCTGAATTTTAGAATAGCCTCAATACAAAAGGACTCAGTAAAACAGAAACAGTTCGGTTTAGTTGGCCTCTCAATATCAGTCTTACAAATTGTTTGCCACTTCTTTTTGATTTTGTAGATATTGTATTATAGAGACCAGAATTAACATTTTCAAGCGCCTCTTTATTTTTGAATCGGTATCAATGTACATGCGCTCAAAAAATTCCAAGCATCTATCTTAAATTCATCATTCAAAATTAGGAGGCAAATTTTACACTTCTTCATTAAATGCTCGTATAATGTTTCAATATTGTTCTTTTATGGTAGGTTTATTTGTTCTGACGTCTCTTAGTAATAAGATTTTCAAGAGCTTTTTTATTAATAATTGTCGGAAATTCTTCTTCACAGAAATCATTGTAATATTTTTTTCTATTTCCATCTTGAGTTTTTATGCATTCAGTTCTTAGTTGGCACATTTTTTTTTTATCAACGTTGAAAGATTTTGAGCAACAGATGGATTCTCGAACCACATTATATCATGATTTTAATGTGAGTCTTTTCAAGGTAGATACGAGTTTGTCAAATTTTTGTGGTTTAAATTAATTTTGAAAATTTTGAAAATCATTGCTAAAGTTAAGCATTTGCAATTTTATCTTTCCTGAATACCGAAGTTGTGATCGTATCAAGTTAAGGTATATTTTTCACTTAATTTATTTCCATACTGGATAATAAGGCCACCATAACGAATACAGTTGAGTACATCATCTTGATTAAGTGATGGAAAAACGTCACGACGTAATTTAGGACATGCAACAGCGTGTATTGCCATACACGCCCAAAACCAAAAAACCATTTGCTGACAAATTAAATTTGTACACATAATAGCAATGCAGTTATGAAATGTCAGTCTGTACTAACTGCGCTGAATTGGATGTAGCAACGCCAAGTGGTTTAACTCAACACAGAGACAAAAGCTAGCGGGTGATGAAATTCCAATGCGAATGAAA
Organism: Tolmerus cingulatus; assembly: GCA_959613345.1. Taxonomy (NCBI): domain Eukaryota; kingdom Metazoa; phylum Arthropoda; class Insecta; order Diptera; family Asilidae; genus Tolmerus; species Tolmerus cingulatus. The sequence continues at coordinate 39,142,581 of OY390707.1, forward strand.
GAGCTCCAGATATTTTTGGTTTGGTTGGTTGGTCTGGTTTTCTATGGAGATTAGGCAATACATATATCCAGTTAGTCGCCTACATGAAGAAATAATATTCTTACTTTTTCGATGATTTTTGTTACAATTAGAGTAATGAAACCCAAGTGTGCATTTAGCGTAAAATGCGCCACAGTTGTCACATGGTAGCCAGTCTTCTGCACTCTTTGTGGAATTTCTTCGGTGTCGCCTGCAAACTATTAAAATACCTGGATTTAGGTCTGATATATGTAGTATTACGCAAAAAATCTCACTATTTTCGTACCTTCTCAAATAGTTTTCTTCACGTATTATTTTTAGGCCGTATATATATATATGATTACTGAACAATTTTTAGTCGAGTATTGAAAAGATATTTTTATGTTCATTTGAAATGGTATTGTTCAGATTTTGAACATCAACTTCTGATGCAAGGGGGAAGATGGAACGTGCTGATACAGTTGTATTTTCCTGATGAATGAATTTTTCTAGGATTACGCTTTGTATTGCTAGCGCTTCCACAATGGTTACGTTTTGCGCTTTTATGGTTCCCAAATTAAAATATTTACACATGATAGGTATATGTATGTTATTGAATTTATATTCAACTGCCGAAATTCGTTCGACGCTATTTGCTTTAACTCCCGGCAGCTTTCGTACTTAGTTGTTGGATTATTATCTAGAAGATTTTTTGTTATAATTTATAGAAAATAATTGAGCGATTCGTATATGCAGTTTTGGCCAAATTAATAGGCACATCGACGAAAAATCAAAATTTGGCACAGTAAAACTTAAAAATAACAATATTCTGTCTCTAATTCATTTTTGTAAATTTATTATATGAAGTAATAACAGAAAAAGAAGAATGAATTACAGTTCAGACCTGATCAAAATACTATTATTTTGATACTTTTCGTGTATATTAACAGACTAATATTATTTAACAAAGAAAAGAAATTGTTTCAACTACATTAAACTGAAATAACATATAAATTAAACTGAAATAACAATTAAATAAAACTCAATCGCATCGCCGTTATATTTTATTTCTCAACTTTCGACATCTTTCCACTGATATTGACTCGCAAGCTACCTTTACTGTTTCCCATAATTATTGTTCATTAGAAGTAGAAGGATTATTAGAAGTTGGTAGGATTTTCAACTCCCAGTCGTTTTTGTTTTTTTTAAATCTCTCCACAAATGTTCGATGGGGTTTAGATCTGGGGATTGAGAAGGCCATGACAGAACTTTAACCCCATTTTCTTCAAACCACTCTTTTACAAACCTCGCAGAATGTTTTGGGTGGCTATCGTGCTGGTAGGTTCAAATTAGTGGTATATTGTCCTCTGCGAATGGTAACATTATGTTTTTTAGAATATCTAAATAGATTTCTTTATGGTATCTTTAATCCAAGAAATTGGACCTACCCCATATCATGAAAAGCAGCTCCATACTTTTATGTTGCCACCGCCATGTTTAATTGTTTTCACGGCATATCTGGCATCAAATTTTTTACCTGAAGGACGACGAACGAAGGATCTACCATCAGAGCCAAACATATTTATTTTGCTTTCGTCGCTCCATAGTATATTTATATATGTATATATCCATTTTTTAATTCTTTCTCCATTACGTCTTCACGTTTATTTTGCTTTCGTCGCTCCATAGTATATTTATATATGTATATATCCATTTTTTAATTCTTTCTCCATTACGTCAATTTAAATCATTTGAAGCATACTTTTCTTTACGGTATATTGTTCTTACGTAGGTAAAGGATTTTTCTTGATACTCTTGCTGGGAGTTTCGCATCCTGCAATCTTCTTCTTATCGTGTGGCAACATATAAATACGTCTATAATATGTTTTATTTGTGAAGATGTCAGAAACGGTTCTTGTTTCACTGTTTGTATTATCAGTGGGTCTGTATTCGACTTCTTTTTTTGGCCCTTCCTTTGGTTCATCACTTTTTCTCCATTGCAATGCATTCCTTACCACCTGAATTGAGCAACCAACGATATCTGCAATCTCTTTATGAGTTTCGTTTTTATTTCTTAAATTTACTATACTTGTTCGCTGTTCAAGGGTACAGTGCCTTTGCTCTTCCCATATTATGTCTCTAAAATAGTTATATACAAAACTTGCTCACATAATTGTTATCAAATAAAAGTACTAACCGCTATGAATTACTAGGAAATAAATAAATGTAATATATTAATATAATATGTAATATATGCTTATTATTTTATAAGAACCATAAGCTTAGTCAAAGCCTTTAGAAACATTAGTCTAAAGCGCATGACTGATTAATCATCAATTGGTTCTATGGTAGTATACATGCAACCACAACCTTCATGCAGACTTTTCTTCAACACATGCATACAGACACGAACATCAAACAAATCAACATTCCTATTTACATTTACTCTCATCCGATTAAGGGATTGAGAAAAGCTATAGTTATCCTTACATAGCCTAGTCTGCAGAAGCGGAACGACCCTGAGATTGCACTCGCTCTCTCTGAGATTGAAATTACTTTTACGAAGCGTTGAATTTATTTTACCGGGTATTAATTGACGAAAAAATACAATATCAGCGATCTCCCGGCGTTCGCGCAAAGAATGCATACCAAGGAGTCTCAGCGTATCATTTTAAGGAGGAAGGATAACCTGATTGCTCCATGGCAAGTCCTTGAGGGTAAATCGGACAAATTTCCTCTGTACGGACTCAACACAGTCAATATGGACTTGATAATATGGTGAACAGACTTGACTCGCGTATTTAAGAGTTGGTCTGACAAAAGAAAAATAGAGCTGTTTATAAACGAATCTGTTGGAAAATTACTGTGACCATCTTTTGATGAAACCCACCGTTGAGCTGGCCTTAGTTATCATACAGTTGATATCTTCCACGAAGTCCAGCTTACGATCCAAGATAACACCAAGATCACGAACAGAATTAACACGACGTAGAGCATGATTTGATAAGGTGTACTCAAAACTCAGGGGGTTGCGGCCACTATTAAAGGTCATGATTTCGCATTTTTCAATATTTAATTCTAAATTGTTGTGTGTACACCGCCAGTGGAAAGTGTTTAGGTCTTCTTGAATCGCGTGGTAATCGGTAATATTTTTTGCAGTATAGAATAACTTCGTATCATCAGCATAGATCAAGATTTTGCAGGTTGTAAGAAGAAGTGAGATGTCATCAATAGGAGGAACTTTAAGGGTATCAATCTCATTTTTAATAGAACGAAGTCTCCTATTTGAGAATTCAGAAAACAGTGAGTTAACGTTACTATGAATATTCTTAACGTGGCTCAAAATGTCGCCGATGGTAGGTGCGGTTACAACATTGTCAGCGGTTCCATATGTAGATGGTGAATTGCTGATTATGGCATATAAATCGTCAAGAGTAGCAGAGATGTTTGAGATCTTTGGAAAAATATCTCGGTGTCTACTTAGAAGGGCTTCAGAAGAGCTGGTGGATAATTTAACCACATTGATCAGCTTTTCAGATCCAGGACCTGATTAATAGCGATTGAACTCGTCATGTCCTTCATCGGCCTAATAACATGAGAAGGTTTTATAGCCGAACACTCTTCACATGTAAAGGCAAACGATTTAACCCGTCTTGAAATACATTGTTGCAAACACCATCGCAGAAAACCTCATTCTTATTAATTATTTGGTCGCAAATGTTGCAAACAGACATCGAGTGATAAGTGATCGCGGGTGGGGCAAAAAGGGATTTAAAAAGCCGCAGAAGACAAATGAATATGTGAGGCCCCAATTGCCTACTTGTTGGCGTTAACTTAATTTAGTTCCGAATGGAGCTGAAGCAGCAACGGCAGAGGAAGTAATTTACATATGTGCAGCTTTTGAGGAAACCGAAAGGGTGTTGACCGAGTAAGTAGTTTCTCCTGAGAATTAAGAGAGGCAAAAGAGCGACGTTAACACATACAAGTACCTACACCGGACTCACCGTTGCCAATGCCGCACAAAATGCACAATTCTTACGAACAAATATCCACGCCCGCAGGCACAAATGGAGTCAAAATGGTTTTTTTAAATACATTTGCCAGCGAACCGAACATAATGAAATCAAATGTTGGTCGAGAATAATCATACTTATGACATAAATTGAATTGGACGTGTTCAAGAATACTTATTATCATTATCGGATCCAGATTTTAAGTTTTCTGGTTGTGCATTTTAGAAATTAAAACTTTAGTAAAGACTGTGACGAAGGATATGCAAATATCTTGTTAACCAGTAGGAACATGTGCGGTTTAGTGATATTTTTCAGTGGTCGGCGGAGGAAAAGAGGCTCACTATAAAATTTCACTGCTGCGACAAGTGCGGCGCCACTATGGAACTGCTTAAAAACACCACATCCATCGATGGATACCATTGGAAATGCACAAAAATGGTGAGCGAGATAAAACAAAAGGGCAAATGTTGTGGTGCATCAAGATGCTTAAGGGTGATGACCTTTTTGGATAATTCTAAGCTGACGTTTTTACAAGTAATCTTTTCTTTCTTCTAATTTTCAATATGATGCTGATTTACTATATTTCTCAGGTTGTGCTTTTCTGTCACATGTGGTGCCACAAAAATGAGCTTCAAGATTTGGTGTACGAAACAAAACTGATGTAGATTGGAGCTCATTTTGTCGAGAAGTTGCTATCGACTTTTGTCTTCGCCGGGAAAAGCCCATAGGTATAATTATATAATTATTTTGTTGCTAATGAGCTTATATTTCTCATTTAGGAGGTCCAAACATGACGGTCGAGATCGACGAATCGAAATTTGGAAAGAGGAAGTACCAGCGAGGACACTTTGTCGAAGGACACTTTGTCGAAGGACAATGGGTGTTTGGTGGAGTCTGCCGTGACACTGGAGACGTGTTTCTTGTGCCCGTAGAGCGACGTGATGCGTCAACCCTGATTCCACTCATCGGAAAGTGGATTTTGCCCGGCACCACTATTATTACTGATTGCTGGCGAGGATATGAAGGGATTGACGAGAAAACGTTGACACCTTAAAGTGAGCCATTCGGTTAACTTTAAGGATCCTGCACACAGTAACACTGTGGAAGGTCAATGGAGGCACGGCAAATATTCGTTCGCTGGGTACCACCGGAAGAAAGTGTTTTTTGTGGGCTATCTTGCCAAATTTCTTTTCATCCTTCACTGTCGCCGAAATAATTTGGGCCGCCATGTGGAGTTTTTCCGCGTTGGCAAAAAAATGTCTTTCTTTCAAAACATCACAGTGTCCTTTACTGACCACGCCATTGGAAGTTAATGCTGCAATCAATCCATTAAGTACAACTTCTTCCGCTGGTCAAGATAAATTGTTATCATCACCAATTATGGCAATTCTAAAGACTATTGAACCTGCATTATCAGTTATCATTGAAATGCTGCCTAATATCGATGAAAACAGAAATGCTATAAAATTTATCAATTCAGTAAATGAAGATCATATGGAAATTCAAAGTTCTAGTGGATATCTAAATCAATCGAAAAGCACTTACAGTGAGCTTCAAAATTTTGTATACACCTGATATTCTGCAGTTCTTTGGCTGATTTCCTTATATATGAAATAACAAACGCAACTTACAAATCTCTGTATTCAAGGGTTTTACAATTTATTATTTTAAAATTTAAAATAAAACACATTCGAAAACTATAAGCAACAAAAGAAAAAATCACAAAAAATATGCAATCAAAATTTTGTATACACGGCACTGTTCTTGAATTAATATTTTATTGGTCCTCCTTTTGCTTTTATAACTGCATCCAACCTTCTCTGCATTGAACTAACCAACCTCTAATAGTTCGATGTATTTCTTTTGGCATTTTTATACTTTAATTTGTTTGTAATTAGATTAATATCTTTTCCAGAAAACCTTATTTCTGTTCCTTTGAGGTGCCCGTGGGTACAGCCTGTTAAACATTTTTTTACAACACCTAGAAAAATCCAGTTTGAGAAATCACCTAAATTGATTAGATGCAATTAATCCTCAATAGGAACATCTTCATTCATGTCGATTGGAAGTTTTTCGAGTGGCGAAGTACATTTAGGATGAAGATCATACATTCTTTTACGAAAGCCTTCGTTGTTCTTCTGACACGATCAGTTCTCAAAAAAAACAGTACAATTTGAGATATATTCACCAATTACTGTGCATTTCAAACAACTATGTTTTCCATTGAAGTAAGTTACACCAGTAATTTTTATTTTTTAATAGGAACAACTTAGAAAAATAGAATTACCTTTTATTATAAGCTCGCGCTGGCGAATCGGAAATAAAGCATCTAATACAAATGTTGACTTTATGGCCATTTATAACCATACCGTTTTCCAATAAATCGATACATTCATCAACAAACTGACCTAAATAGTCATAATTTTGGTGGCTTCCCCTTACTATTGGTTTAAAATGTTTAATCTCAAAAATAGAGAATACAATTGGACAAAACTGGATACTCGAGCTTTTGTATATCGGAAGGCCATGAATATTAATATTTAATGATGTATTAAGTCATTCTTCATTATTATTATCGAAATATTTTCTTAAGCAAAATTCTAAACCTTGATGTCAATACAATCCCTCACCAATAGGTTGAAATATTATACATTATGGCGTACACACTAAAATTCTGGGAAAGGAAAATCCACTTGTGGTAAAACCTGCCGAAGTAATTTTAACAATTTGGTTAATTCATGGTGATTTATAATATATTGTTACGTATTTGCTCACAGGTAAATATGGGTTCGAAAAGATTGATTGATAACACTTAAATTCTTTTTAATTTCCAGGAAATTGGCGCTACCAAAAATTCACAGTCCAAAGTCACGTGCATGAAAATCTCTCCTCGCCTATTTCCTTTTTTTCAAGTTGTTTCTTTTTTCATCGTCATCTTAGTTTTTTTAAATATCACGGAATCTTTAACGAATCTTCTAAGTTCTTCTCGCATGTTTAATTGGGAATCAACCACTTCTATTATACATTGCAGTGATCTCGAAAATCTTCTTCAGATGATCCTTTATTATTAATATCTAACTGCAGTAGCCAATTATTCCGTGCAATGCACATTTATTTGAGCGTCATAATTATTTGTAACATTTCTGCAATTCTGATTGCATTCAGGTGTAGAAATTTGAGTAGAGCTTTCATGCTCTATTGTATTATATATTTGGCGCATTATGTTTTTCGCTAATTTTTTCAAGCCAGAGTCTATTTTTCAATGCACTCTTTCTATAATTTCTGCTACTTTTATACTTTCTCCGAGATTGGAGGTTTTTAAACATACTGCGGGGATTTTATCACTACCACGAACTTTGACATTGGCTCTAAAGGTAAAAGCAACTAGCTTTAAATTACAGTGGAGGAAATAATAATAAAGGCAATCTTTAATGTTTGAAGAAAAAATTTTCTATATAATATATTTATTTGGAAGCATATAAAAGTGAAACATAACTTACAGTGAGTCTCAATTTTGATCACGCTTTTATATGGGATTATAAAACTGCTTCAAAAATCAAATACCTTCTTTTAAATGTAAACTTTTTTCAATTATTTTCGTATCCACCAACAATTCTAATTTATAACATAAAACAAAAGAAAATTTTATTTCATTTGTTATACAGTAAAAAACCCTTTTTCAAAAACCATTAGCTTGATCAATTTTTTGAGTTTAAATTATAAGAAAAACTAAAAGCTTTAATACCTGGTGTATCCATCATACGCGTCAATCACAGCCTTTATTCTATTCGGTATACTATCTACTACTACTTTAGTGTACACTCTTTGAAAATTCTGCCTCTCCACCTGAAATTCCTCATCATTATCTCTTCTTCTGCCAGAGATGCAGGCATTTTAATCTTAGTTACTTTTCTTCTACCCCAACAGCGTAATTAATACTTGCATTTGAGGTGTTGTTCCACAGCCTCTTGTATCCAAACTTAGCCCACTTTCTTTAGAAAAACGATATTTTTTTTTAACTCGTTTTTAACATCACAAACTATAAACAAATTTTTCCATTTTTCTGGAGGAATATTTTCCCATGTTGTTTTCACGGAACAGAAGATTGATAAAAAGACCTAGCTTTGGTTCTTAAACCTCTGACATTTTGATAATACAGGGAAATCGTCCGGAAATTGTTTATATATATATATATTTAAATACCAAAGTTAAAGGAAAAACAAATTAATTTAGTACCTCAAGCTTCCTTTCATACAATTTGACTATTAGTTATAAAACATTAAAAATAATTTCACTTGGAAAGGCAGAATTTTCAAAAAGTGGACACTAAAGCAACGGTTTGACGATGGAGAAATTAGGGATCGTTTGCTTGGTGACTAGATACAAGTTGTTGCCTTATCTTTTTACACCAGTATTAAGAGTACAACACAAAAAAGAAGTGAATGGTGCCATTTCGGGTGAGTATTTTATTTGACAAATCAACATAACAAAAACAAATAAAGTATTTTTATCTTATATAAACCCACGCTCATCGTCTTCCTCTTTGCATACTACTGCATCTGCAAAATTAAAAAATGAGAGTTCATTAACTTTAGATGAAGAAGATATTACTACTGCAATAAAAGAGCCGCTAGAAATTGGCAATCAACAAGAGGGTAATGTGCTGAACCAACATCATGAAAGGCAGGCTCGTTGTAGTATTAGGAGTTATATTCAAAATAATTGTTAATTTTAGTAGTAATAATAAAAGAAGCACAAACCTAATTCTTGATTTTGTCTTATAACATTTTCTGCTTACTTAAAGAAAATTTGAGTTAAAGAAAGGAATATTTACTCACCTATTAAGCAAATCAACCCATGCAGCCTTCTGTTCCTAGTTTGTATTTGTATCCGTAGTCTTATTTTCTATAGGTGTTACCCGCTCCTTAGTTAACTCCTGCAGCAAGAGCTAAAAATAACAACAAATTAGTTTATTTTTTACCAATAAAAGAAGTTGCATTCTAACCAATTCCGTAAATCTTGTTCTCTTCAGGCTACTGTGATTTCCCTACTACTACGATTGCTTAATCTAGCAAAGTAGGGAAATCACAGTAGTTCGTCTTCTTGATGTCGCACCCATCTCGCCACAAGTGCTTCTTTTGGCAGTCCCGGGTGCTCCTCCATAAACTCTACCATAACTAGCCACTTATTTCTGGTAGTTTGTTTTACCCTACAAATCAAGTAATCGAAGTTTTCTTTATATACATATGTTTACTGTAAAACTTACACTTTAGTAATTTTTTTCAAAATAAATTCAACCCTTTTTATTCCACAAATTAAATACGGCAGGCTAATATCATCGTAAAAAATACGATGATATTTACGACGAATTTAACGATACTGGACAGCCAATCGTACTCAGTGATACCAATGGCATAATTTATAATTTTCGTTAAACCATATCGTACTCCGTGAATACGGCTGCTGACTTTTAGAGGAACTTTAGCGTGGGAATTTTATTCGTCTACAAATGCTCTATAATAAAATAAATTTTTAACTCTAAAAGTAATTATAGAGCAAGTTATTAGAGCCTTAAGCTTTATATGCAAATAGAGCTGTTAGAATAAACAAAAGTAAGTTATAGAGCATTGTCATTCGTATTTGTGCTCATAAATACTATTGCCGTTTATATAAAGCGGCGAGCTTAGTTTTATACTCTTTTAAAATCGGTACAGAGCAAAAGTTTTAAATGGCTTATTTGCATAGACCTGCGACTTCAGAATACCCCAGAAGAAAAAGTCTAGCGGAGTAGAGTTGCACGATATCATCCGCGAGATATGTAGCTGTAAAATAATAAAGCTTGTTATGTTCTCCACAACCTCCTCAATGATTAGACCACATGAATATTACATGGAAAGATATTATGAAACAGATAGAAAATAGCAAATATTTATAATTGTGAAAGCTGGAAGATATAGGATCCGCAGTGCACTGGCACAGTTTATTAAAAGTCATTATCGCAAGTACAACGTTTTTATTACAATTTAAAACGTTTAACATTTCGTTCTGAAACTTTAACGTTTCCGCCATGAATTGCAAACATTGCATTTCAAACAATTTCTCAGACACTTTTTTGCTTTCTTGTTATTCTTGGACTACACTTCAATATTTTAAATCGAAAGGATAATTGACCTTCATCCGAAGTTGTTCCATCCAGAAGACTAATAGACACTTCAGTTGTATTTTTGGCTAAAAGGGGGGAGGTCCATAAGTCATTAGGAAATCTAAGAGATGGCGGACGTAGCATCACCAGAGGTCAGTTTTTAGTAAGCATCATTCCTCACTGAGTATCTGGCAAAGTTTCAGCCATATTCATAGAGTGATTTCGTGTTTATCGTCATTTGAATTTAACAACTTGTGTTTATTGGAAAAATGGAAAAAATTGATTTTCGGGCGGTAATTAAACATTTTTATTTTAAGGCTTACCTAACACCAAAAAATCAATGCTGAGCTGGGTGCAGTTCATGTCACATCTTCCCCATGTATTCGCAACTATTTACAATTGAATAAATGAATTTAAGCGTGGCCGTACAGCGACAAATGACGAAATGGTTCATGACGTCTTGTAGAAGTGAGTACCTCCGAAATTGTCGATAAAATCCACGACATAGTAGGCCACAGGGGTGTTAAAAGGTATCGTCCTTTCAATTTTGCATGGTATGTTGGCCTTGAAAAAAAAAATCTGTAAGATGGGTGGTGCGTTTGCTTTCAGTTGAGACAATGCACAGTTTCAATGGCTAAAATGTAGAAATTGAAGCTTAAGTTAATAGACCATCCACCAATTTTTTTTTTCCTAATTTAAAAAATAGCTCAGCGGACGACAATGACCCTTTGAGCGCTCCTCGTAATTTAATTCTACTTGAGAACTAATGCCAAAGGATACATCGTCCAAAAAAGACTGGAAGGAACATATATTATTGACGGTGTTGGCGATGACAACAGAGCTGTGCAAATTTCATTGTGTTCAATACGTAGACTGTAGCACTAACACAGAAACTTATCAAATTGTCTTATGTCAATTGCAAATTATTGGATATACAGTGTCTGTCAAAACTAAGGGACTGACTAAAACTTCAGACATTTTTACTTGCAATTTTCTTTCGTCAATGTAAGAACAGAAAACAACAGCACTAGAGTAAAGTACAAATATATGTCTTATGAAAAGTAACGTTTAATTTACTTATCGAAAGGTTAACAAAAAGCAATACAATTAAATAATTCCACATTATAAATGTTGAAGCGACAAAACTAAAGGAACTAAAATTATTATGATTAGAAATTGAGTTCAGTATGATAAACAAATTAGTAATCAATAGCATAGCCTCTATTTTTAATTACTGCAACGCATTTTCTGTGCATAGAATCAATTAAATTATCTATTATCTGTTTAGGTATTTGGTACCACGCTGTTTGTACAGCTTCAAACAATTTGTCCTTATTTCTGGCTACTTGTTCCCTATTTACCCTTTTGTTGACGATCTCCCAAAGGTTTTCTATTGGGTTAAGGTCCGGAGATTGTGCTGGTCACCCAATCACTTCAAATTGTTTTCTTTCTAGCCAGTCCCGTACATGTTTGGAGGTGTGTTTTGGGTCATTGTCATTCTGGAATCGCCACATTAATGACATATTCCACTCAGCATGTGGAAGCATAACATCCCTTAAAATATTTCTGTATTGAAAACGGTTCATTATTCCGTTTATTTGATGGATTGGTCCTATACCTTGACGCGAAACTTAATTGCACCTTGGCAATATTTTGGATCGAATCGTTTATTCTTTTGTCTCCGAACCCGACGCATTCCATCTGAGTCTTTTAGATTAAATTTTGACTCATCAGAAAACAAAACTGTTTTCCACCTTTGTGTTGACCAGTTCAAATGTTGTTGAGCGAATTTAATTCGGGCTTTTCGATTCTGTTCTGAAATGTAAGGTTTTCTTGCAACTCTGTAACCTTTCAATCCAGCCTCACATGCTCTTCTTTTTACAGTGCGAACGCTTACATTTAGGTTTAAGGTGTTAATAATGCCTGAAGCTGATATTGTTGGATCACGTTTAATTTCCCTGACTATTCTGACGTCATCTCTAACTGTGGTTTTCCTTGGTCTGCCGCCAGAATGTAGAGTTTCAACTGCACCGCTGGATTGAAACTTACTTATAATACGGCTAACTACGGATTTCGCGAGTGAATACTTTTCACAGATATCTTTTTGTGTCGATCCATTGATATATTCACTTACAATTAGCAATTTAAAGTTCTTGAAGTATTTATTTCTAGCCATTTTAAAATTATAATTTATTAATTTCCAATACAAACTGCGCGAAAGAGAAGTCGTTTGACAAATGCACCGAAAGGATAAACACTGAGATAACAAATAGAGCATAGAAGAGATTTTGCTTTTCAGAAGTACCGTTTATTTCAGATAATATTTGTATACTGTATTCGTGGTTCCCTTAGTTTTGTCGCTTCAAAATTTACAATGTGTACTTATAAAGTGGTATTACTATTTATAAACCTTTTGATAAGTAGAATAAATGTTACTTTTCATAAGACATATATTTTTACTTTATTCTAGTGTTGTTGTTTTCTATTCTTACATTGATGAGAACAAACAGCAATTATCAATTTCTGAAGTTCTAGTCAGTTCCCTTAGTTTTGACCGACACTGTACATACATACAGTCATGTGCATAAAAATAGCAGTGATTGAAATATATACGCGAATTTGATAAAATTTTCAATGAAGGTGATGTGCAAAACATTATATTGTTATAGAACTAATCTTTATTATATATTTCATCGATTGAAATGAAAAAAACATGAATTTCTCCGCTGATAATTTAAATAAACAATTATTCACAAATTATATGCTTATAAAAGTGTGCATTAAAATAGCAGTCCTTTTATATTAATAACAAAATAATTAATAAAAGGGGAACAAATAAGGAATATAATATCCGATAATTTCATAATACATTAGTACGTTGTGTCGTAACCATTACTTTGAATAACGGATTTGCATTTACGGGTCATGGGTTCCACTAATTGACGGCATCTATGTACTGAGATAGACTTCTACGCTGATTGAATTATTTCCTATAATTGCTGAATATTTTTAGGTTTTGCTACACAAACTGCTTTTTTAACATCAAGCCATAGATGATCGATAGGGTTAAGGTCTGCGATTGTGAAGGCCAGGCCATAACGTTAATTTTATTTTCCTCAAATTACTTTTTAGCTTTCCGGGAGGTGTGTTTGGGATGGTTATCTTGCACGTAAGTCCACCGTAAAGGCATTTCTTTCTCAGCAAATACAAGCGTTATATTTGGCGATATGTTTACATAAACATCTGCATCTATTTTTCCCTTAATGCAATAGATCGCACCAACGCCATACCAAAAAAAACATCCCCAGATCATTAGACTGCAGGCGCCATGTTTTACTGTCTTTGTTGTAAACTTTGCATTCATTTCTGTACAAGCCGGTCTCCGAACATACTTCTGGCATCCACCAGGATCAAAAAGAACTACTTTTGATTCGTTACTTCATAAAATATTACGCCATTTAGAAGGAGGCCAAATTCGTGTTTTCTAGAAAATGATAGACGATTTTTTATCTGTCTTAAATTTAATAGTGGCACATTTCTAGGACGTCTAGATCTGAAATTAGCTTTTATGAGACGTCTTCGTATTGATGAAGTACTGATTGAGAAATTCAGATCCTGTTTAATTTGTGTGGAAGTCTTAAACGGCTGCTTTTGTGAAGAATTGATAATATTCCTGTCTTCAGGAGGCGTAGTTTTTCTTTTTCTGCCCTGCTTTTCAGTCACATTTTCGTATTTTTGGCATTGCTAATGATTTTGGCAGAACAATTTATCATTTTATTTATTATTTTTTTTTTTTCTTGTACGTTTTAGCATTTTTAAGTAACTCCCTAATAAGTGACATCTCCGCAGGTGTGCAATGCTTTGCTGGACCCATTTTAAAAAAAAATAAACTACTTTAATACTATTTATTATATTTCAGAATAATCCCTACATTGTAGTATACACCAATGAACAAAATAAACGGTTAATTTCTATTTTTCCAGCAAATTTGTCAAAGAAACCAAGTAACACTGCTATTTTAATGCACATCAAATTTGAAGTTTTGCTGTGGCTATAAGGGAATATTCCATAAAGGAATTCTTAATCGAATTATTCCCACTACACACTGGCTTGCGAAGGTTAAAAGATTAATTACAAAAGATGTCCTTTCAATAACTAAGGGAATGATGATTAAAATCTACATTTTTCAAAAATTGATTCCGCCATTGCTATTTTAATGCACATGACTGTATATCAGTAATTTCACCAACGTCTATATAATTAGGTCACTAATTTTTCAGGTTCACATATAGATGGACCAGAATTAGATGGCTCTTTTCGTAATTTTCGAATAAGTTAAGTAGTTCGGGCATCATTTTGGCTACTTCAATATGATCAACGTTTTTTTCGTAATGAAATTCTAATTCATAATTGTAGTGTGTCGATGGTAAGTCGTCGAAGCCTTTTTCAAGATTCTTCGACATTTAATAAAGACTAGTCAAAACAGCATATTTTATATTACTATAATGCTAAAAGGTCGTATATCGAACATTTCATATAAAATATGTCAAAATCTGACATCTTTCAGATAACGGTATTATAGTGCAGCCATCAATAAAACGGGTTATCTCCGTGTCTTAAAGATGTTTTTTCCCTATACTCAGAGGCCACTACAGTTACTCAAAATATTGATATACATATATACATATGTATGTACATCTTTTAGATATATTTTCGCTTTGAAGTTTTTTTGGGCGTCTTTTTGTTAGAGGTGCGATGGTATTTCCTTCGTTTTTGTTTTTCTTGTGCAAAACTAAATGTTTCATCTTCCGTTTTTGAAGAAATTGTTCAAAGAAATGCAGGTTTAACTATTACCAGTAAAGAGCGTCATTCAGCTTATAAATCTGATATTTATCATCACAATCATTCATTCTCTCTGAAGGCACGTTCAGACTACGAAAAATGTCATTCACGTCAGGCATCAAATTTAAAGCTTATAAAATTTGACTTTTTTACCACGGGCTTTCGAGCTTGTGCATGGGGACATTTTGTGAGTCGGAATTTGAACAGTTTTTTTCGCTCGGGATTTCCGCAATTTCAAAGTGGAAACTACCTCATGCAGAGGCAGCTATTGGCTTCTACTTGGGGCGGCAATGCGAGCATCGCAAAAGACGAAATAAGACAATTCAAACCTCGCCTGCTGCCGCACAAACTCGCGATAACCATCGGGTAAGCGCCTCTTCTCCGGTTAGCGCAATTTGTGTTTTGTAATTATTATGATCACGTTCTAGACTAGATTTAAAATTCTGCCAATAGTGCCTTCGGCCTGGCTTATATGCCAACATGTTCTGGCGTCGGAGGCAGAGGAGAGGGAACTTTTATGCACACACGCGTGTTTATGTTTGCCGTTATTTCACCGATTTTGTAAAATTTGCTTACTTTTGAAGCTGATTTTAGCGTTATGCAACTACGTGATATACGTACTTGCAGGTAGTCATCGTCGTCAAGAGCCCTATTTAAGCTGGTTACTTCAGGTTACAGAACAAGTGAAGATAGTTATGTATATAAATAGATCAAGATCAATGTATGTAATCCATATAAAAGGCTTATTTTAGTAAATGACACTCTTCTATTGTATTTGTAGAAATAATCACTTTAGCTAGTAAATTATGTTGACGTCTGAGCTCACAAAAAACCTAAGAATGTTTATGGTGGGGAAAGTCCGTTAAACTTTCAAATGGGAATCCTCTTTTTAGACTTCTGGAGCAAAACAAGGAGCCCTTTAGTTTGACCACATCCGTCCGTCCTTATATCATACTCATTTTTTCACAGAAGTCTTTGTGGTTTCTAAATCCGCTTTTCAAAATTATGCCCCGTATTTTAAATATTCAACACCAAAATGGCAATTTCGATTAGGTTTATGTCGGCCAAGATATCATCCTGAATGTAGTTTCGGAAAAATCTGAAAAACCTAGAATACTAACGCATGTCGATACTGAAACTATTTTTAAAAATAACGCGACTTACTTGAATCAAACAGTTAACGAGATATAGTCGACCAAGTTATTATATTTAACCTTAAATATGTACATTTGTAGGTATCCATGTGTTGTGTGTATGTATGCATGCATACATTATTATTTTGATAAGCATTATATTGTTTGTATTTTATCATTGATGCTACGAAATCCTACACAAGCATGCCTCGATATGCTATTGATCACTGACTTTACTTCATATCCCGATTGCTAATTAAAAAGAAAAGACATTTATTTATAATATTTTATTTAAGAAAAAGTTATTAGTACGTTCTAACTAAGGTATCGTTATGTAACCCTGCAATTTTTCATGAAGATAAAAGTTATAAAAAATCTGCGTACTTTTATATGTACATATATTAAAATGCTTGTATTTCTTCTATTTAAATACAACAAGGTTTTGGAAGTTATGTATTTAAATATTTGTTAATAATAATTGTAACATTAAAAATGTGCTAGGACTACAAAAGCTATATTTTGTAAAGAATAAAATTTTCAACTCAACGAATCCATAGTAAATTTGTAAATTCAGTGATTTTTTAATGATTTCATCCTTGAACATTATACAAACAAGTAAATATTAGTACATTCTAATTTTGAAACTATAATGACCGAAAGACGTTAAAAATCCACCAACCTAATTTGCATACGTTTCTTACATATATAGAGATAATATTCCAATTATTCCTTAATTCTTTTATATTTGTTTATATTATTTTTTATATATCTCATTATACAACACGTACATTTTAGGCTATTTATCTGGCACCTTGATTTCTTACTGTTTATTCTTTCCATTTATGCACATCGGATATTTTATGTGTATGCAAAACTTTCTACGAACACCCTTAATTGCAAGCATTGGCATTCTCCTTTCAACATAATTTACACAGGGTCATCCTTTAAATTGAAATTTAATGGAGCATTTTATGCATGCAAAGACTGTAATTGGATTTACTTTTTGGGTTAACCACATTTAAAATAAATCTCAGTAACCAGTGCAGTTTCTCGTTCATTCGAACTACTTGAAGTACGTGAATTAGATCTACTTAAATTTAGATAAGAAAAGAGACATTTTTGCGCTATTTTTATGTGCATTCACATTCTCCAGCCACTGCTTTGGATAAGTAGATCGATTACACTCTGATATGTAATGCACAATTGCATTCAAATTGCATGGCACGTCCCACGAGCAGAAAGGGATAAGCAAAGAATGCGCCTATGAACGAGTTAAACTGTATATTTTTGCGTTAAACTCCACAAAATTCATAATGGAAAATAATATTTTTGCAGTCATACTTATCTCGTCGAAAGGCTTAACACTTTCCCTTTAATTTCATTTACTAAACGCTAAAATTGCTTATATGCTACAGTAATTTATGCTACGTGATGAATGACAAGTAGGTTGAGTTCAGTGGAAACTTCCTCAGAAAATTAGGGCCATCAAACAACAAGATCGCCTACTGCAAATGAATTTAAATGAATGAATAAAAGGTAATCAATTAGTATCTTCGAGGAGGCAAATTAGATCATCAGTTAGTAAAAAACTTTCAATTGTATAACCATTGCATTGCATTAATTGACGTTGAGCGAGTCTACTTTACATCATATGTAATTCTTTTTAACTTTTAAGTGGAACATATTTTATCTAAAAATTAATTATTTTCCTAATATATACAACGTGCATAACTCTCTTGTTGTAATGACTTTCTTGGAAAGTATTTTCGCTGATCAAAAAACAAAACTTAGAAATACCAAGTTTGAGAGTTTCTAACTAGGTTCAAAATATTTTGATTGATAATAATTTAATGTCATATTCCAATCTTATTTTAATGTGTTGACTTCACCGGTTCAAAACACTCAGATTTAAAGAAATGCTTTACTATATTTATAATTGATTTTCCTCAGGGCACGGGCGTATTACAACACTAATACTAAAAGTCGCGGTCATCTCTCTGACCAAAATGGCAGCGTAATTTTTATTTAAATCAAAATATTTTTCAAGAAATCAAAGTATATGGTCATCATAACATATCGCAATTTGAATGAATAGTTTTGTGGTTTGATGATATGATATTGTTTCAAAATAAGTACATTCAATATTGACTATTTCCTGCCATGCGCATCTGCAGAAGGAATACTAAAATCCTGCAAATATGTAAATCATCTTACGCAAAAACCAAAAACCTATACAAGTGCAGTGACTTTTTGCCAATTAATCAAAAGATTTCATGTTTTGTTTTTAAATATTTCTACGATTCTTCATTCAAATGGGACATTGTCTTAAAGCATTCAGAAAGACGCAACCTCAGGTGCCATTTATCCGATCCTTATCCTCCGAACAACGAGCTAATTGTCAATGCTAAAAATACCCTTCAGTGGACTTCACCTTGCAAGATACTCCTACACCCGATGGTCTCTGCTGGCTACCCTTGAGGGTAGCCAAAGACAATTAAATCTTCGTACGTACAGACACTTCTTGTCAATAAATCTGACTTGATCGTAAGGTACATGAATTCCTGGGAATTGTATGACAAGAACATTAAATAGCCATCGAGGTTAGAGGATGTGCACGTGCAGAATAACAAGACGACTTGAGGGTACGGCGCACTTGGTTCCGGTAGCTCACTTGCAAAAAAGTCGTCCTACCTACATTATGCATATCCGAGTGCAGTCGCATTTAACTGATTCATGCTTCGCCTTTTAAGGTGCCCGCGATCGCCAAAGAGTATCTTAAGAGCAAGACTAAGAAAAATACAACCTATCTCCATCCATACATTAATCATTAGAAGCGCCCTATAAATTGTCCGCGAAACGTTCACTTATCCAAGACGCCTTTATATACCGGCGTGGACCCGCTCAAGTTCCGCCAAGGTATTAACAAATAAAGTAGACCGATAAAAGTACCTTCTTTACTACATATAAGTGTTAGAAGTAGCACTCTTCTAAAGCAATTAGGACGGATGTACAAATAATTCAGATCACGTCAACTAGGCTCTAATTTTTTACCACAAAATGCCATACATTTCGTTCACTTTAAGTGAAAAATTACAAAAATTTAAGTCCTATTGTGCAGCACACTAATGGCATCAAGAGGTGGTCTACGAGCTCGGCGAGGAGACCAGAGCAAATCAAATAACTGGCATTAAGTAGATCGATGACATAATTTATTTAAGCGAGCCTGCTGTGAATTTTGATGTGAAGCGCACCTTAGTCGACGCATACCAAGACCAGCAACCTGGAACTGTCTCCCGACTTTCGACTTTCCTCCATTCACCTCTAGTGAGGTCTCGCAATTACGGAAACATTTCTGCGAGTCTGCGACTTGTAAGAACAGGCCTTACAATGCAAAATTTGAATGTGGGAACCGCCTCCAGCCATTATGAAGACGTTTCTGGACGCGGGTGGACAGTTGACGAGCCCACGGGACCCTTGAGGTGCAAACAGTATTGGCACGGTCCGCTCGGGCAGAACACTCCTCCGCGGCTTCCTCTGCACACATGCTTCCGAAGTGCTTGCACGTACTTCTGGTTAATAACTCTTTTGAAATTTAACAATTGAATAACGCATCTTTCGTCCTCTTTAAATATTCACGATCTTTAGTGGGAACAATTAGCTAATTCTTATCCTCGTTATATTCAATCTGGAATATACCCGTAATATTGTAAAGTGAAACCATTTTTGGTAGTTCATTGACATTATGAATTTTAAACATGAACAAATGTAACACCGCAGATAAAAGCATCGTAATACATATAATATATAAAGACTTAAATCGATTATCACATTGAGTGGTTGGGCTTGTCAGGAGTTTTTCAAAACGTACTATATACTATATTACTACAATGACGAGTATTGCCTTCATCGTTAATAAGTAGGTAGATTTAACGGTGATAATAGAGTTGATGATTCGTGGAGAAAAAATATTAAATAGATTCTTAAAAACACATACAATTGAAGCGATGTTGATTTTTTTTGTCCTCTCTATTGATTAAGAAGAAATTATATATTTTCCAAGCAATTTTTAAATGATTCAATTTTAATAAAATATTTACAGCCGTATTCATAAAAATATCTTAAGTTAATTGTAGTTAAAGTAGGTTTGAGTGCTGTTAAGTTGCACAAATGTGTCAATATTTCAAGTTCAAAACGTCGCGTCGGCAGCCGGTAATTTTAGAATATTTTGTGTAGTGAAGTGAAATTTTTGTTAGGTACAGCTTAAGAAATGGTGGGTGGACCCAGAAGGGAGCTCCTTAACATGAAAGCGGAGCAGGAATTGGCTGGATGAAGAAAAAAGCAAAAGCTGCACAGCGCAGAGAAATTGTGAAGTCCGGAGCAACCAGCCGCAACAGTACTTACTGAGGATATTAGCTTTTGGTTACCAAATGAGTTCACAATTGACTCCAATGAGTTTGACTCGGATCATACACAGATGGTAATCTCTTCTTCATCTGAAATGAATGAATTTTTATTTTTTAAATTTGCACGTGCGATGGTATATGTACAATGAAGAAGATGATCGGAGTCATCATCATACATCATACAAATTTTCTACTTTTTTTTGTTATTGTTATGTTTGATAATAATAAAATATTAACCAGCAGATTTTTTTATTTTAATGTGTGTGCAATCCACAGCACCAATCCCGCCTGGGAAATTTTTGATTGAACTGAATTTCCTCATAACTATCTTTTTCTGTCAGAGAAGCAAGCATTTTAATCTCCATTACAGCCAGTTCAGCAAGAGCACGCGTAACCCTTGTGCAAATTCTGCTCACTGAACCTGTGAAAGACCAATTTAACTTTGAAGTCTTGTAACTTTTCAATAAATTAATTTAATTCCATTGATTTAATTTACGTACTTTTCTTCTACCCCAACAGCGTAAAGCAATTATGTTAATACTTGTATTTGAGATGATGTTCCACATTAAATTATTTACAAATTTTCAGCCCAACATATTTGTCGAGAATGATTTAAAAAAAAATACGAGTTATAAGTACATGCTTTACTAAAAACAAAACACAAAGTGGATTCCAAAAAATCTTAGTGTGAATATTTAACACACATCCTTTCATAAATAATCGATTTTTCTTTCAAATGTTAATTCAATAACCTTTAATTGCAAGGTTCAATATGTTTATGTATGCGATTTTTTTTCTTCACCTATACTTGTAAGATGTCATTTAAAAGAGCTTTGCAAGAATTACTCACATCCTCCATATATGTACGCATATGATTATAACTACAAACATACCTCAGTGCGAGAGTTCAGCTCGTAACTTCTTCAAGATATTCTGAATTGCGGCTGTGTTCGAATTGCGCTTAACGAGCCAAATGGCTTAATTTATATTTAGGCGTCCATAATATATACATACTTATAGTTTTAGAAAATGTTCAAGTATTCTAAATTGCAAAAATTACCTTAATCTTTATCATTGTGGCATTTAGCTACACTCTTGTAATTCGAAAATCGCCAAAACTTGAAGTTGAACTTTAATTTTAAAAATAAAATATGTGCATTGTACATACCTACTTAAAATTAATACTGAAAAAATTCATTTGAATTTGTATTTTAAAACCAAATCAAAGGTGTATCGTTTCCAGAGTGTTCCTAAATGCCAAAAACTATGGCAGCATTTGTAAATTTCTTAATTAAATAAATATTAAATATTTGTTGTTAAATTTCTGCTTGAACTTGAAGGTGGTATTAACTTGCAGAATGCGTAACTTCGAAAGAACAAATTTTGATCGTAGACATTCGTGTAAAAAAATCTGTTTAGGGAGAAAGGCATATAAAAGGAAAAAATTATTCTTATAAAATCATTTCATATTTCATACATATGTGTCTTCCATATTGTTTTTTGTGTTTTTTTTTAAATAACGGAGTCTTAAAACAATGATCTGCATGTGAGTCACTGTAGTCAAAACGTTGTTTTCACAGCGGAGAACTAAAAAGATTAATGATAACAGACATTTTTAGAAATGTTACCTTCTTAGATTAAAGCCGATTGAAAACTGCGTACAAATTTGTCTCGAGGATCAAATTTTGATCCGCGTCAATTTTTTTTCTAGAGGATAAAATTCTGATGCTGATCCTTAATTTTACATTATTTAATGTTTAATTGTAATTGCAGTTTTTGGTAATAAGTCTTCTGCGGGTCTTTTAATACTATACAAGTTATGATTTCTGGTATTAAATTGAAACTAGGTTTGTTGTTAAATCTTCGACCTAGTCGCGTTGTATAGGCGCATAGCATAATTAACGCGAAATGAGAACATTTTTATTGTGACATTCGATGATTGAAGTTAGTTTAAGAGATTTCTTACGAAATGGTTTCTTTTTCTACACCCGATCCATGGTGCTGGAGCAACATTACCACGAATAATAAGAACTCGAAGTGGGGTTCGAATGCGGATTTTGTTTTCTTAAACAATTACAAAAGAGAGTGTTTTGTCAGAAAAATTTTGATTTTCCGGCAGAACGAAGGATCTGTAAAAAACATTGATCAAAAGACCAGACCATGTATAAATTGTTTAATTTTCCTTCCTCCTGTTTCACATTCAGAGTTTGACTTGAGCGGATATGAAAACCGGCATTCTGTTCGCAATATCGTGGAAGGGGCCATATCTTTTCAGCCACATTGATGAGATCTTGTTGATGCCCCTGTGGGGGTTGAAAAGAAACTTTCTTCCCCAAAATAAGTTTTCCTTCAAGCGATATTCTCCTTTAAGTTTTCCTTTAGAAATTATAAATTCATCGTTGAATTTTCTTATTTAAAATGTATTTAATTTTAAATTATTTTTCTTATAAATGTTTATATATTTTTACAATATTATTTTAAATATTTAATTTTTAATTAAATATTCTGGATTTTCTATTTTATTAAATTTTATTTTTATTTTATTTATTTTGACTAGTTAATCACCAGACACTCTGATTGCTTATTTTTTTATTTTTTTTCTCTACCCTAAAACCTAACGGCATACTTATTTTTTTTAAAAAACATTAAATAATTTAGACATTTTCATCAAGTGTTTTACAACAAGTAGTTTAAAAGTTGCCGCTCCTACATAAAACCTAAACTACAATTATTTTTAATTCACATGCTAAAAGAAAAACTTGAAACTAACGGTTGAGCCGCCACACCCCGAATCGAAATGCCTGCCCCGCCGACTAAAAAGAGTCAAAAAATAAGATATCTATCCCATTATTCTCCCATATTGTGTTGCATAATATGATAGGAAATTTCTAAAATTTGTTTGTTATCTTTTCTCTAGCGAAATCCAACAAAATAATTTCCTAGCTTCTTAAATATGAAAATATATGTATACACTAAGCAAAAATAATAATAATAAAATTATGAATTTTTTTTAGTAATACTCTTATATGTAGTAATCATAGTTTCGACTTTAATTTATCAAAAACCTCAAAACATAAAACATACTGACGTTGATTTGCGGTCCGTGCAATCGAAGATTACGAAAACAAGAAATAAAATCTATTGAACTCATTGCTTTATCAAATTACAACTGGAAACTGGAAAAGTAGGAAGAACTGATAAACTGATACCTAAAACAAATATGATACATATTTTATACAATACAATAAATAAATAAATAATAGGTAGAATGGCTGGAGGAAACTTGACATTACGTGGAAACGAGAGCAATGAAGAGTTCGTAACGTCCACAAACGTTGATCCAGACTTCTTTTTCGTAGATTATGAACTCGTAAATAAAACTTGCTTATGCTTAAAAATCAATGCTTATCATAGAAGTTTCAAACGCTTATTAAATGAAAGCCTGATTCATATCAAATACCTATCTCTAAAGACCTTCTTACAAATCTTGAAAAAGAAGCTTTTCAGGATCCTGTGCGCTTCTCATATTCACCATTCATTACATCGAACAATTCACAGGATATGTCGGAATGTTTTTATTTGTATTAATAATATAAGATTCAATCTATCATTAAAGCTACATAAATTGCTGAATAAGTCCATTATTTTTTTAAACATTTTTCATAAATTGTGTCAAGATGAATTTTAACCGTATATTTTACGAAAATGGGAACTGATTGTATTGGCGTTTATATTATTATAATTGTTATTTATAATTTTTTTATCGATTATATAGAGGTCTAACGATTAATTTAACAATAAATAATTTAATTAATTATACAGGCTTTTTCAAACATTTGGGACTCCTGATTGATTAAGGGGTTAGAGTTATACAACCTTGATTTTTATACTTTGCTTAGATTGATTGTTTATATAAGGTTTTTTATTATTGCTCATTATTTTATAATATATATTTGTATTGTTAATTTAATGCATGAACTACAGTATTCTAAAAGGCAGTGGTATTTTAGAATTACTTTTTATGTATTCCAAAAGTCATTCTTATAACATATAGTTTACAATAAAACTTAAAAAGTGTGAAATCAAGCACTGTGACTACTTCATCTAATCACATTAATAGACGCCACCTATTCTAGTGCATTCTATTTCACACGTTCCCAACAGATTTGCCAATAAACGGTCATGCAAAAAATTTGCAAACGATGCTACGACACAGTCCTAAAAAGAAATATTTGAATTTAGGGTATCCGAAAGTTTCCCACAGGTAGGCGGTGCTCAAGCAGGGAAGAAGAATCGAAGCACAATACCTAACTATAGTCAAATTCCAATCGATTGTCGCCTGCAAGATCTGGCTATGAATATTGAGTAATTTGCGCTCAGTATCCGAAAGGGTCACTTCTGGGCCGTGTGAGACCTACACCAGTCCACCAAGCGAGTACGGCGCATAAAATTGCAAGTTTCTTGTACTCTCTTTACTCAAACACTTAAACGCCTTACACTCAAGTATAGTGACTACCTTCTTGTGTCTTCGAGTTCTGGCAGTACATCAGTTCTTCGTTGAATTTTTAATAAATTAAAGTGAAGAATATAAATTGGGGATACCACAGCGAACCAGAGCGCAGTTAGTGATATCCAACCATCCAAACCATTTGGGAGGAACAGAACTGCACTGACCATAGTGGCGGATACTGAGGAAGGACAGTGCACCCCGTGGCAGAAATAACCCTGTTGTTAAAGAAGGATCTACGACGTAAATCCACAAGGATTGGTTTCGGTTCCGTTTTCAGTTAGCAAAATATAAGTGTTAGAGTGCACCATTTGTGATTAGCTTAAACCATGTGGAAGACTGTGATAATTTTAGGATGTTCTGTCGGTGCTGTGCTTGCCACCCCTATTGGACTTAAGGTTTGTGCATTCAAATTTACACTTTGTGTGAGCACCCCACTTGCAATAAGATCGGAACTAACCTGCGAAATTTAATTCCTTCCATTCTCATTAAAACCAGTAACTCAAAGCTGGCGGAAGCTCTGTAAATGGGCCGGCTCGCGTTAAGCACAAAGTACTTATAAAAGGTCTCATTAAAGATTCTACTCAAGTCACAATCCGGTGAATTACCTACGTACTCTGAAAAAGAGAAGTCTGTTTGACACTGGGTGCTGTTCAAACTCTTTTTGACACATTTTCCGTTATTTAGGGTTAGTGAGTTAGTTCCCTCTAATTTTGTAAAGTGAAAATGCTCTGACTGATGTGTGGAGAAAGTGTTTTACAACATAAATCCTTCTTAGAAGTTGTAAGCAAATTTTTCTTAGCGATTCGTATAAGGATTCATCGTTATTCGTAAATCTTGAAATATTTAAATAAATTTAAAAAACCATGGGTAGATATGTATATGTAATTGTAAGAATAATTTCCATTCACGAATTCTTCTAATAAGTTCCAATTCATAACATTTCGTGAAGCAGATTCTTCACATTTGGTAAATTCTACCATTTTCCTTAATTGTGCGATCAATTCACTCACTTTTATCCTAAGCAAGTAATGCATTACATGTGTATTTATCGGAACCAATTTTTAACGAAAGATTTAACGAGAAAAAAATCGGATAATCGATTCGTTCGTTTCTTATTCGCACATCGTTTTACGCAAGTAAACTTGGCAATAAACTTGAATGTATCTTGACCTCC
Organism: Tolmerus cingulatus; assembly: GCA_959613345.1. Classification (NCBI taxonomy): domain Eukaryota; kingdom Metazoa; phylum Arthropoda; class Insecta; order Diptera; family Asilidae; genus Tolmerus; species Tolmerus cingulatus. Next base: position 39,168,795 of record OY390707.1, read on the forward strand.
CGCAAAATGAATGAAGTCTTCATTGACATTCAAATAATGCGCGCCATCGAGTTCAGTCGTCTCCGGTCAGTTTTCGTATTTTATTAGCACCTAGCCAGGTGGGTGGATTGTAAGCGCGCCCCGGAGTTTGTTGACTCAGAAAATGCTCAACGGAAAGTACAATTGCAGTAACTACTGTATGCAATTCTACAGACATATGTGCGCAGACGTGTGGCAAAATGCGCGCGCAAACTCGGTTAATTTAGTATGTATAACACGTCGCGACAGTGCACGTTAGTGCTTCACGGTAAGTCTTATCACGTCCCGGTGTCTGAATTAAAGATTCCAGAAGCTGTCTAAAATATGTGACGAAATTATTAGGAATAAGTGCAAAATGAGAAGAGGAAGTGGCTTGTCTCACCTTTCATCAGACCTGCTATTTTTAACGACGGAACGAGAACATAAAATAACATAGTTATAGAAAATCTATAATTATTAAAATTACTTCCTTATCTTTTAATATTTTTCATATTTTAGGCTATAGCAAATGCTATATTTATCTATGGGTGGCATACCATTTTGAAAGAAATTTAAAAATAGTTATGCAATTAGTATTCGATCATTTTTATGATCATCCTTATCAAATTACGAATTTCAAGCTGTCGAAAGATATTCTAAACATTTTCTAAGATTTCTTAGAACACGTACATATGTATGTAAGTATAAGGATCTTTATTTAATAATATTTGAGTGAGCCTCATAGTCCTATAAATAAATATATGTGTATATTGTAAGTATCTCCCAAAAATAATTGATTTTTTCAAAATTTCCAACTAGGAAAGACCTCTTCAAATAATTTAATACTTAAAACTAGTGTGCAATTGCTGTAATAGCAAAAGTACCTCTTTTTTGGATTTTTACGTTGTTATAAATATCCTCGTTTCGCCAAACATTTTAAAATGGTAGTAAAGGCTTATTACAAATTTCAATAAGTACCGGAGATTCGCCATTTAAATCTTTCGTGTTAAAGGTGACACAAAAAATAATTTTTTTCCGTATTCAAACTGGAACTATTTTTTATTTGAACTCATAAGTGGCATTTATTCATATTTACGGCAACTGCTTATGTTAGCATCACTACCATACAATATTATATCAAGAACTATACTTGTTTTTTTCTAAATATCCATTCCAAAGAAACTTCTTGGAAGTGCGACCATAACGATGAAGTATAATTTTTTGAAATTCTTCCCCCGACTTAAGAATTCATTTGTTAATCCGAATAGACCGAATTTAAGGAACACTGCTACTATAACAATTTCAAAAAATTGTTTTTTGAATTAGTTTTAAAATACATACATATTTATGTTATGTTGCCTCAAGAATATTCAGATCAATTTTTTTTTTATTAAGATCTACGCTCTTCTTTTATATCGCTAAACCTACCAAGACTGGTCAAATTGATCGGTACTTCATTTCTTCCTTTAGTGAATTATAATTTTTCAGGTTATAGGTTAACATTTATACCTACATTTATTAAGATTCATAATTGCGAAATATTTAGAAATCGTTTTCAATTTATCATTATTATTCTAATTTTGAAAGTATATTATATTAAAGCCACGAAAAATGAGCGAAATTACATGTTTGAGTGGTGTTTGAGTGCTGGTAGTTCTAGTAATATATTTAAGAGCATTTTGTAGTGCTGAAAGAACGATTTACTCACTGCTTTTCATTAAAAATATCGTTAAACCGTGTTTTGCTCAAAACCACATTTTCACGTGCCATATTGATGTGAAAACGATGAGTCCTTTCGAGCCATCCATATTAAATTTGAACTGCAGGTTCTGCGTATGTATGTGCATATATACATATGTAGTATAGCTTTTACCTTAACTACATATAATCAATTTAAAAAATTAAAATTTACTATGTTTTGAATATTGCAAAAACACTTTTTTCAATTTTTCCTGCTTTTAATATTCCCCACTTAATTATTTTCCCATAAAGAAATAATAATTGTTATTCAGACAGAAGCTGGCCACTTTCTGATCATAACTCTTTTTGTATTATAAGTGTCCGTGAAGCCAACCCCGAGATATCATCACTTTCTCAATCTAATGTTTGTTTTTACTGTAATTAATTCTCCATTTTCTTTTAAATATTTCTTAAAATTCAGCATATTTTTGTTTACATATCCGAAAAATTCCCCACTTTATTTTTATTGAAATCTTTGCACATTTCCATTTTGTATGGTAAAATTACTATTGCTTACTTTTTATTTCATAGAACATGCCAATTATGGCTGAAGAAGAAATGCAAAATCAAAAGTCTGAAATGGCTATGACGACATTAAACCTACCGAGTAATGCAACCTCAATTCGCGCAGATATCACCGATGGTTTTACTTGTACAAACAAAACTTATGGATATTACGCTGATGTAGAAAACGAGTGTCAAATTTTCCACGTTTGTCTACCAGTTGTATATCCTGACGGACGAGAGAACACTTTCAGATGGAGTTTTATTTGTCCAGAGGAAACACTTTTTAGTCAGGTATCTACTTTAAGTTGCACTTTATCTTGATTTTTGTTAAATTACGAGTATTTAGGAATCGTTTACATGCGTACGCGGTGAGGATATGAATTTTGGCTGCGATGAATCAGAAAAATTCTACGACCTCAATAGGAATTTTGGAATGGTCCCAGATTCATCTATGGAAATGAGCAGTATAGAAGCCGATATGGATGACTACTACATGAAGACTGATTTAGGTTCCAGTGCATTGACAAAATTAGCTGAAGACATCACCGAACATGAAATGCCATTAATTAAGCCAGTTGAAAAGAAAACAGAAAATCCCCAACGTGTGTCTCCAGTAAAACCTCATAAAATTCCACTTCGAAATACTGCTGTTAAATCGAAACCAGAACCTAGTAAAAAGCCATTAGATACTAGTACTACTAAAAGAGTGTATACTAAAAATTACAACAAAGTTCGAAGACCTTTAAGACCCCAACATGCAGCCACAAAAATGCCTGAACAGATTCATATTGAAATTCCACCTCAAACTTCTAAATATGATCATAGTACTACCGTGAAAACTGATATTAAAAAACAAGAGCCTCAAAAACTTGTGCATGATGTAGAGGAACTCATGGTTACAAAAATTATGGACAATTTCCAAAAAGTCGATGATGCGCCTGTACAACAAGTTCAAATTTTAAATGATGAAGTTCCCGTAATTACAGAAGAAATTGTTCAAAATTTTGAAAATCCTAAACAAGGCGAAAATACTGATAACATAATAAAAGACATTGAAAAGGAAAGTACACATGATAAAACCAAGTCTGATCAAAATGAACTGGCAAAAATACAACATTTTAGAGAACCAATAAAAACACAACTATCAAACGAAGAAGAGATAAAGATTGAACTTATGCAGGACGACAAAGAAACAGAATTCGCAGCAAATAAAGCAGAACCGTCAACTGTAGAAAACATAGAGGTAAAAGTGACGGGAACATCATCAGCAAATGAAGAGATAGTAAAACTGAATGAAATCCCAGAAAGTACTACTCAAGATATCAATTTAGAAGCTAATTCAAAAACGCATATTAATGGACAACTTCACACTTCAAATGAAAACAATGAAGTTATCCAAATGGAAAACGTAGATTATAATATTCAGAAGGAAATCGTTGATAGTACAGACAAACCTTCAGAATTGGAAATCAAACAACATATTGAAAATATGACATCACCCGAAGCAAATAAGGAAAATCAAGAAGAAACTATGAGTTCTCAAGAACAAGAGGAAATGATTATTAAAACTATTACAGACCTTATGAACGCAGCTAATTTATTGAGTACCGAGAAATTACCACTATCCGAAGAAACATCAACTATGCCCAATCTGGTTTCTATGGACGGTATAGTTAGAGCTAGCGAATATACTAACAGTCAAGTTGCGACAGAAACATCAAATGAAAAAATTACAGAAGGTAAAGTAACTCCAGATACAGGCCTTCAGTTGAATGAAGAGAATTTGAATATAGAAGAAATCGATATTCACACCGAGGAAAATTCAGAAATTGTAAATGAGGAGTTATTTAACAAGGTAAGCAACAGCAATAACGTCGAAAGTGATCAATACAGCGTTCAAAAACCAGGTTTAATAAATTCTCTTGGAACTGAAGAAAGCAAAAATGAGCTTGAGGACGATAATTTGGATAAGGGTGGAGAAAATTTCTCAGCACCTGATGCTTCTTCAGACATAGAAGCAGCTATTGTAACGAAAGAAGAAGGTGTGAGCAATCCAGTGCGCTTAGAAGATAATGAGCAAAATATAGAAATTGTAGAATCACTACCCACACAAGACGTGTTAGACGAAGAACCCTTGACAGACCAAATGTCGGAAAGTAAACTTGAGGAAACTGTCGCGGTTACAAACCCTGTACCGATACAAAATCTAATAATGAGTCAACCTAGTCAACCTTATATTACCTTAAGCAGTGAGATGAACGGACAATTCAGCAGCGAGCAAGTAATTCCTGTCTTCATTATCCAGGATGAACCTGTGGATAGTGAAACCACAGCAAACTCGGAAAATAAAGATGATAAAGATGAAAACTTGGATGCTTCTCCGCAAGAAGAAGAAGAAATTAAACCAATCTATCAAAGAATAAAGGAATTCCACTCTAACTTGCTTAAAGCCGATTTGCTTTCCGCAGACCTAGATGATGAGCCTGCCGTTCATGAAATATCTGAGAAAAAGCAAAATAGCAATTCCTCGCTTGAGACACAGGAAGAAAAACAAATGGATGTGAGCATTGAAAGTCTACCCAGTGAAAGTGCTTTTGATTTTTTAGCGCAAACCAATGCTTCAAACGATTTCTTGAAAGTTATGCCATTAGACACAGAAAATATGGAAGCATCTCCCGAACTAGCCATACCAAATTTAAGCGGACAGGAACCAGAGATAAAACCGAAGGAGGACATCGCAAAGGACGCAAACGATACTCCTTCAGAACCAAGCAAAGCAAGCAGGACATTACAGAAAAACATGGATCCAAGAAAACGGCGTTTTCTTTTTAGAGCTGATGCTAGTTAAATCACGCTCTAAAAGCGCAAGTCCGCCAATATTTTCCCTATCATGACTGTTTAGTTGTAATGTAAGTCTAAGGCAAAATTAAGGTTGACTTAAGCTTAACGTATCTTAACCTTAATTTTGTCCCAAGAGCAATGTCCTTCACATAATTTAGATCAAATAAATTATTGATTTGTAATAAGCTATGCTTTTTGAATTTAATTTAAATTAGTGTACATACTAGTTAAAAATGTTTTCATTTCATCGGAAGTAGTAAAATGTATGATTTACCAATTGTGATTACTTAAAATTACTTAAAATGTTCCTTCTATGCAACAACTACTCACTAAAAACTTAAAAAGTATGAGGCTGTCCTGCCAGACAATACTTTTTCATTAAATATTCAAATAACCGAGCTATTTATTTGTTACCATACTACCGCCGAAAGTTGAAATTCTCTCCTTGGCCGCGTGAGCAAAACAGAGTACCTTTACCTAGGAGCAAGTGTTGCTAGTGACCAATATACAATTATTTCCACAAAAGGGTAAACTCTTACAACAATACAAATTTTCTCTTGGACTTGGACGGCCGCACTTCTCACTTAAAAATCAAGACCTGTTGTCGCCTTTAGAAAAACTGCTAGAAGCCGATTATACTTATTTCGGATAGCATTTTGTTCCAGCAAATTTCCTCGGAAGTTGTTTGAAACTATAAATTCACTTTTTTTTAAAAACATTTCCGAAAAAAATCATTAAAATACATTGGCTAAGGCAAATACCTTATTGGACTTGTCGACGGAAACTCGTCATACAATTTATGCTCTTCAATTTTTATTACGACTCCCTGGACATTGTAGACATTATTTGATTAAGTAAAAAGCAGAATATGTTTTTGTTGCATATTGTAACATATAATATGATTAGGGTCCTGCTCTAACTTGCGTACGAAATAAATCGAGAAGAACATACAGAAGACTTTTTTTGATAAAAATGTCAATAGGAAACTTGTAACAAATTAAGTTTAGTTACCTTTAGCTTCAATTTAGTTACAGTTACCTTTAACTTCAATTTGTAGCCTGTGTATCTTATGTAATATCTATAGTTCATAAAACCTATAAATACAAAATCGATCCATAGTGTTATCAAGACTTTTGCATACATACAGGGTGTTTGATATAGGTAGGCAATATGAGTGTCATGAAAGATCCGAACTAGATAAATAAAAAATTGATGGTAGGGGATCATGTTAACCACTTGGGAGTTACAAGATGATTCATCAATTCCAATTTATTTATTTATTTATTTTTTATATACATACTCAACGCAGCGCCACCCAACTCACGTCAAAAATCGATTGTAAAATTCATGTAATTAATGCACTTATATTATTTTTATCGTATTGCCTATCTTATTAGCTTTCAAACCTGTTACAATATTATCAAATAAAAAACAATAACTAAATTTATTCGTGGAAAACCTTTTGTGGGATATTAAAAAATGTAGTATTTTTAAAAAATTAAACTAAAATTGACCCCAAAATACATCCAAGGCGCTTTTGAAATAAAAAAAAAAAGCATGTTTTGTGCATCGTGTATGGTATTGCGGGTCACTCCGGGCAGTTAATATTAAAGGCCGTTTATCGTGACCAAACACTTTATTTAAAACAAGAATTATCTTTTAATACAGATGTGCCGAGACGAAAGGACTGTTGAAGTTAGCTTCTTTTGGCAGACCTCTGGCTTAATTGCTTTCCTGGGATAGTGATGTAGAAGTCGTCTCAGTAGGCTTTTACGATGATTGCGGAATTCCACGATGGTGGCGCGGCGACCGTTATGGTGATCTGCGTCTAGTTGCCGCCACAGTATCAAATAAAAGGTTTTAATGAATGGATTGTAAATAAACACATATGTAATATGATGAGCTTCGGACGACGACTTCATCTATTTTATTTATATACAATAAGACAGCAATACAATTACAACCCGACCCTAAAGAAGCGCACTCGGGAACCGGGCTCATATGATGCATTTTAAACTATTTAATTTTCACTAAACTAAAGTGAGTTACTACTATTTTTTTTGAATTTCGTGTATTCGTGTTTCTGTCTTTTTAGTTAATCTGATAACAGAATTATAAATCTTGGAAATAATGGAATCCTTTAATTGTTATGTTGTACATTGTAGGGAAGCTTCCCCTAATTAATTAACTACCTGAATTGCCACTTATAAGCCCCAAACGCAAATTCTGTTTTAAATCTGGTTGTCAATAGGTGCTCGTTGATCCGTTTATAAGGGTGAGTTCAATTTGCATAATTTATATTTGGTGCTGTTAAATACAAATAGGATACTTAACGTATCCTCTTAAAGGAAAAACAGTGGGTTGATTGCTATTATTTTATTAAATCTCACTTTATTTTCCTTTCATAGATTTTATTAAAATTTAAATTATTTAGACATGATCGCTCTGAGCTCCGACGAGTTCGATCTTTTTTCTCCGACTCTCTATTTTTATTACTGTCATACGCATACTACTAATTTTTCAAGGCATGCCTAATAAAGTTATATAAAACAAAGTGTTTCAAATACTAATACAATTTTAAGATAGATTACTGCCATGCCAAACAGTGCTAAATAAATTCTTTGTAAACTACAAGAAGCTACTCTACTGAAAATAACAGCTTTTCCAATTCTCACGATTGACAGACAGAACATTGAGACGGTCGGTCCCCACACTCTCTTAAAAGGTGCCATTTACATATCACTGCAAATTATAAATTACAATATGTAGCTCACAATTTTGTTCCAATGAAGGGCAACACGCAATGTTTGGAAGAATTGTTTACAAATAAGCAAAACAATAAATTTGAAATCGTTATACATATGTATATAGAAGGACAGAGGAACACTAATTGTTGTTTACAAACGATTTGCGTTGTCTACTAATTAGGTAGTGACATTATAGCTTAAACATCCAAAAGTACCCTTGCACTTGTCATTACAAATATAATTATCGGTTTATTGTTTGTGGATAATTGTTTCTGTATTTTATTATTACATTCTCTGGTATTTTTATCAGAATTAAAGCATTATCACCACAAATTCGAAATGGAGTCCCTAATTTCCTTGAAAGAGGTGAAAACCTATCCGGATATAACTAGTAAGTTTCAATGTCCCATAAGAAGTACTATATAACTAATATACGAAAACAGCTCGATGAAGATTTCCACACAACCTTTCAATTCGAAAAAAAAGTTTTACATACTATCCAAAAGAGGGATCATAACATGCGTACGACCAGACGACTTCAGACATTTAACAAAACCAACGTGAGCTCAGAAACTATTCTTAGGACCTTACGTGAAGTCCAAGTGCATAGATGTGCTAAAACCACAAAAAAAAATGTCTTACCCAATGCCATATAAAACTTCGCCTCCAGTTTGCCAAAAACTATTCGAAAGAAAATTGTGGTCAGATGAGTCATAATTCAAAAAGGTTTTGTTTGAATGGTAAAGAATGGGTGTGGAAACCCAGTGGGAAAAAGAAGCATGCTGTAAGCCATGCGGAAGCATTCTTTGGAAGCTTAGAATTGCTTCCTTTCCGTATCCCATCCCATTTCGGTTTTACCATTGCATATCATTGGGAGGAAGCAAAGGCAAACGCTTTTCTTCCTTTGTGCTTCCTGAGAATCTCTTTTGGAATTTTAACAACTTCTCTTCCTTAGTGCTTCCTGAAAATCTGTTTTGGAATTTAATGAAATTGTCTTTCAGATTACTTTCTGAGAAGCTGGTTCGTTAATATTGGCTCTTATGCATAAAAACTGAGCAAATGCTCATCCTTAATTTGTATATAGAAAAATGGAGCTGATTCTCAGTTTGGGTGAGTTAAAACTCGGGTTTTCTACATAACAATTAAGATTGAGTACTCAGTTTTTATGCATAAGAGCCATTGCCAAATGCATACTTAGGATTTCTTTGCCACATATTCTACAACGATTACTAAGAAATCATTTGGAAGATATTATCAAGAGGGATTTCGTATAAGACTAAAAAATTCACGAATTCATTTTAAGATATGTAGTTAATAACTAAATAACTAGACAAATTAAATAAATTCTTTTAAATATAAATGCAATACAAAATTAAGTGTAATTCAGTTAAGCGAAAACAAATATTCTTTAAGGAATTTCAAAAGTTAAATATTATTCAGTTAAAAATTCATAACATTATTATTTTTTATTTTTCAAATTATATATGTTTTTTTACAGTAGCGGTTTTAGCTAGGCGAAACCCCTTTTTCATGGCTAGCTCAAAGTCTGGAAACACAAAATCTGCTGTGCTGACAGCTTCTGGAAAGTAATACAATAGTTAATTTTATGAAAGCAAAGGTAATTATAGTATATAATTTACCGAATAAATATGTGGGTTTGGGCAAGCAAAATTGTTTTTTAAAAAAGAGAGAGTCGAAAATTTTTCCTCAACGAGTCCACTCAGACAGCTATCACTAATTTTTTAAAAAGAAAGGAAAATAAAAGCTGTTTTGTAAAATTTATTTACTGGTTTCCTTCAAATATGTATTAAAAAGTTTTAAGGTTCTCACAAGGAATAAAGATTTTGACCCCCCTCTCGATATTTGTAAAATAACTTGTGGTCCAAAAAAAAAAAAATCGTTGCATTTTGGTAACGGAGCTTTTCCTATTAGTTCTTTGATGTACGTTATCCAAACATAGATCGTATTTAGATTAGATAGACAACTTGTAAATAGATATATTCTTACCAATTCAATTTCCAAGGCATCTTCTACTTCTAATTTGTCGTCTGCAGCTTTCAGGTCGTCCATACTTTTTGTTTTTGTATTTTCTGTAGTTGCAGCCAGAAGCCATTAGTAAAGGGTTTTAATACCTTTCCCGTCGATTACGTGATAATTTAAAAAACATATGGAATGTGTAATCGGTATGCCTGAACTGTTTTCCGGCAAAATTGCGTAAGAACATAAACGTTAAATAAGCTGAGAAATTTTCTAATTTTGTCTAGACGCTAACTTAGCAATTATCTCTATATAAATTGTAACAATTTGTCAATACTTTACCTTAATTGTTCAATATTGTACTACTGCCAATAACACCATTCACAAGAAAGTATCGCAGCAAACTGAAAATCACATAATGCGCGATGAATGACTCGGAGAGCATTTCCAACAATAGCTCTTCGTTTCGTGCCGCGCTACGCTCAAAAAGCGAAACAACGCGCAAATCTTCCTCATAGCATGCAAAGGATGCAGTGTAGAAGTAGTATCATGCTGCTTCCTCGGGAAGATGCTTCGAATTTTCCCACTGGGAAGCACAAGGAGAAGGACTTCAGCACACATCCCAGTAGGAAAAGTTAACCTTTCGAAATGAATATCGTACTATATACCTGTATTGCATAAAGCCTACCTTTTGCAAGCAAAACTAGATGACTTTAACATTGCGATGTCATAGGAAGTAAGGTATAAAGACTGCTATATTGAATACGGAGTATCGAGTATATAATGCATTCAAAACATCAACGAATTAATATAAGAAAAGAATTGAAGATAGAATGAATGCAAAGAAACAATTTTACAATGCAATAGCAAAATGAAAATTAAAAATGGTTCAATGCCTCACATTTTGCATCCCTATTCCTTGCGTGGTCACCTATTTCCATTTCCTCCTTTTCATAGAAGATATCATCGCTCACGCAATCATCAGTTCTCAGATTACCTACTGGGATATTAAAACCACACTCAAACTTGGAGGCGCACACATTACGGTGTGGAGGTGTATATTGTCAAGTGGGGTTAGAAGTCTAGCAAGGATTGGAAGTTAGAAGATAATTTGCTGGGAAGTCTGGATTTGTGGGGGAAAGGAATTCGGAGCATTGTCTTTCAACAAGACAAAATGCCTATGAATCGATTACTAAAATAATAAGGTACAAATCCCATCTTTGGTTCTGGAATTATGGAGATGTAATTGTTTGGACTTCGGTTATTATCGAACTTTGGCTTGAACTTTGCAATTTTAGATTTTATGAACACCGTGACTGGATTACTTTTTATGAAATGTCGGGAATATATATTTTTTATTTGCGTGTGTTAAGAATAGTGAATGCAAATCCTAAAATCGCACTTATGGTTGAATAACACTTGCATGCAATTCCGTTTTGGTTCTAATTGTACACTTTTTCTAAAAGTAATTACTTTCCCTGAATAAAGTGCAGAGAAATTAAGCAACACATTTCCTTTTTATAGATTCTTATCGAATTTTTATCTATTATAAGAACAACTACTCATTTATATTACTATGTAGTTTATTGTTGGTGCATATACAGTAGCATGAAAATATGTACATATATAAATAACTTATAACTTCAAGTGCGTTAAAACCTGTGCCAGAAAATTTCTCAAATCTATATTTTAATGACTTAAGATAACTCTAATTATTTACTTTGGTTTTAGAAATCAAACAAACAAAATTTACATAAACAATCACTTCTTCACCATATTTGTGAAATGAAAATTTTAAAACTCTAGCATACAGTGCTGGAAAAAGCTAAGACAACTTAACATTACAAAACGGTTTTATTTTTTGTTTTTGTTGTAAATAAATAAATTAATGTTCTGATATTCGTACAATATTGTTTTTTTTCAAAATAGTTCTTTTTTATCTATGTTTATGACAATTGTAAGAAATTGCAGCTACTTCAGAAGGTTGCGTGTTCAAATCACGTCGGGGTCACCACTTTGTGGGTCACTATGGGCAGTTAATATTAAAAGCCGTTTATTGTGACCGAACACTTTGTTTGAAATAAGAATTATCTTTTTTAACAAATATGCCGAGACGGAAAGACCTTTGAAGTGAGCTTCTTTTGACAGACTTCAGGCTAAATTGTTTTCCTGGGATAGTGATCCAGTAGTCGTCAAAGTAGGCTTTTAAGATGATGACGGAGTTCGACGAAGGTGGCTAGTTGCCACAGTATCAAAATGGTAAACTATAAAACCTTTGCACATACTAAGAGCGGGCTGGTAATAACTAATTGACAATTCAACGAATATTACAATTACAATTGCAAAATCCATTCAGTGCTATCTTACAAGAACTGTTTATTTAACAATGCAGTAGGCAGGTGTAAAAGAACAAATCTCCTAAGCTTGCAAAATTTAAGTTGAACGAGTTTCCAATGAATAGCAGCATTCATGTTCTTAAAACTCCGAAAGGACTTATGGGAACAATGTACCCTAAATAAATCTACAACATCAAACCAAAAAACATTATAATGGCTGGTACTATCAGAATTCTTCATAAAGCCGGACAAGAACAAATTTTACGCAAAGAAATTGATTGAAATATTAAGGCGGTAATTTATTATTATTTAAAAATGACACTTCGTTGTCTGAAGCTTTTTAAGTTTTTCCCAACACTGTATATTTTAAAAATAGTTTCATACAACGAAATTAGAATTAAGTCTATGCCTCAGTTTCTTCTTCCATGCTTTCCTGCATCTCTTCGGGGGATCTCAAGTCAATTGCGAATTTCTTTCGCACTTGCTGTATTGTGTCCGTCTCTCCCTGACTACTCTCCTTTACCCGTCGTGAATAATCCTGGAAAGCAGCAGCTAGGGCAAATGTTAGTCTCCTTGCCATGGCTCTACTATCACAGACGAAAGCATGAACTTCGAACGGATTCTTTTTGTCATGATCCTTTACAACGATCATTGCGAAAACTCTAGTGTATACTAAATCCTGCACTCCATACGATATTGTGTCAATGGGGTAGCCCCAAGGTTTCAGCTTTCCGCGTGGAGCAATTATTTCTACATTAACCCTTTCGGTCGATACAGTCAGCTCACAATGAGGCAAAACTTTATCAGGTGGAAGATTTTTTGCAACCCCAACCATTATATCTACGGGACGGCGGGTATATTTGATTCCCCATAAACCACGTGCCACTTCAGATCCGATGTATTTCACCTAAAATTTGATATTTCATTATATTTATAAAAAGGAAGAAACATTATGAAAAACCTGAAATAAAATGTAAAGGAGAGGAAAAATTTCAAAATCTACTTTTCACACAAAAAACATTCTACCTGGAATTAACTCTGTAGAAGCAATATGAGAGAACTAACAATTAATTATCGAATAAAAACAATTTTAACTCATATTATAAAGCGGACATAGCCAAGCCGCTTATTAATTCACAGCAATCGTAATAAAAATGACTGTCTAATCATTAATCTAAGTAAGCAACATTAATTAGAAAGCCACAAAAACTTATATTCGTTTGAGCGATTTCAGATCATAGGGGCGATAAACCAAACAGAAAGTAAATCGTAACATAAAACAGGTAATTACAATTAAAAAAAACCTTTAATAAAATTTCAACAAATCAAGTTGAGTAAGGTTTGAATATTAATAATTGTTTTTCAATTTCAAACTCTATTAAACAAATGAAAATTTCAAATAGAGATTTATTGAAAGAGTGCGTCATATTGCAAATCGTTTTTAGGAGGACAAAAGTAAATTGGAAAATTTTCACTTTTCCAAATACGCATGTTGCTATACACCGAAAGAAAACGCAAAAGCAAATAGCATAACATTATGAAAGGAACAATTACTACTTCCGCTAAAATGAATTTAAATGCATAAAAATGAGACTGAAAGCAATTTCCGGACTAGCGCGACTGCTTTCGCTCTGACAGTCGATATTCGAGGGGTCTGACTGACTAGAACACAATGAGAGTTAAATTAGAGGAAGGACAGTGAATCAACCAGACAGAGCACATCCGAGTGCCATTAGTCGGTGAATCGGTGCATGTCACGTGGCCGCGACGCCACAGGGCGCATCCAGAGAAGCGGAATCGACTCACCTTAAACGTCATTGGGAGATCCTGCACAGCAACTTGGGCGTCCATACTTCCTCCGTCTGCTCCCGTCGCGGACATTTTTGTTTTTTAAATTGACCCGCAGGTGGACGACATAACACGGACTTAAAAGCGGTTAAGAACCCCGAACTGTACCACTCCGCGGACCCAAAGACCGTTGGTTGTGTTGCGCGCGCACGCCCGTCGACTCACTGTCTTATCGCTGCACCCACGATTGCTGAGCCTACTGACTTATCTCCATCTCCACCTGAAAGAAATTATCGAAAGTGTTTGCTTGGTGATAAAGCGCCTCAAATTATTGTTTTCATTGTAATCATGCTTTATATCGCGGCGATACACAGCTGCGTTTTGGGCGCAACTTTGTATTGGTGCGAAGCGCTGGGGTACGCAATTAACATTTTTTCACGCTCCGTGGGCACTGCAATGAAATTGTGTAATGAAGTGCCTGTCCGTTCCCCTGGTCCCACTGGTCCCGCCGAGGAGAGCTCATATCCGATGATACAGAAAAAACTCGTAGGTGCGCTTAACTGACCAAAAATTTGTATTTTCCACAAATCGTCAATATAATACGTAATACAGACTTAACTGGGTATTGACGCATTAAGCTTAATATTGTTTAGATGCCTTCTAACCCTTTTAGCTATTGAAGAATTCCTAAGATACTCGAAAAAAATTGATTCACGCGTTCAAAAGTTATGCTCCGCCTTTTTTGGAAGTCCGTTGAAAACAAAGTGAGATATCAAAGATATTCGTGATACAACCACAAATAAATTAAAAGTTTTGATTCAAAACTCTGATACCTTTCATTTCTATATACACATTCGAGTTAAGTTAAGTTAAGTTGTTAAAGGACCATGGCTTTTACACATTTCAATTTTTATAGTATTATATATAAATAGTATGTAGCTACATACATATGTACGTATGTATGTACCATATGTATATACAGAATAGATTAAATTCTAAAACTGGTTAATCCAATTGAAGCCTTTTCCGAATTTTGAGCATGCTAGGTCTATGAAGAATCAATCCGTTTTGTGGATAAAATATTTATTATAAAAATTCATTGAAGTTTTTGATTTTTTCATTTCATTGAGTCTAATCACCGAAAGCAGGAATTTGGAATTTTAACATGAGCTCTAGAAAATTATATACAAAATATTTTGGCATTCTAAAATTGAGGCCGATATCTGTATTGATATCTAAATTGTGCATGTGTATATACATACATATGTATGTAATATTTAAATCTGGATGATTTTAACTATTCTTACTTCACAAATTTACAAAAATATTTCACGCAATGAGATCATTGTCCTACTTACAGAAAATACAAATGAAAACAATTCGAATTGATTAAATTAACTATAAAATATGTACTATGTTATGCTGCGACGGATGTGTAAGTCTATGGTATTTAGACACCAAATAGAAAAATTGATGTTACCAAATACACTCCGAATTTCGGGTTGCTGTAGCTTAATTAAAAGTAAGCACATATTGTATTTTAGCAACAAATTTCGAATAATCCGTTATGTTAATTCAGTATTTCAACAGAGAAATGAAATTGCTTATATTTGATAGGATTTCTGTATTTGAGATTGTAATTGGAACGATTGGAGATACCCAAGTGTCGTTCGAAACCTATTTTGATTTTAACCCAACATCCAGCTCATTTTTCTGATCGTATTGTAAAAATCATCCTATGACCTTCTTATGACGTCATACTTTTATAATACTGAAATTTAAAAAATAACCAAAACACAATATAAATTTAAAAATGGTAAAAATGAACTTTCGGTAGTCAAGTGAGATCTGCGAGGCTGGGGTCAATCTGGCCGATAGGTGCCAGCTAAGCCTTTAACTGTTTTCTTAAAAACCGCCACTCTCTTTATAGTTCCAGATTTTTAGAGAAAATAAAGTACTTTTCATTGTTGCAATATTTTCAAAAAGTGTACTCCATTTTTACGAGATGCTTTAGGAATATTAACCCTTTACGGTCCGGAAGCTCTTCAAATTCAAGGTATTTTTTGTTCGAAGGGAAACTGTACGAAATATTTTTTTTCTCCTGAAAAATCAAAACAGAATTGCTTTTTCATAAAAAATAACGGTACAAAGAAAACACAAATGCACAGAAATGGCATGTCAAAACAATGTACGCATTACTAATAAATATAACAAAAGTGATAAAATAATAATAAAATCATTTATGCGGCATTGGTCCGTTAAGGGTTAATCTCTCATTTCACTTCGCGTGGTTTTTTGTTGTTTTCCCTCAGCAATGTCACATCAGCCAGCAAAGCATAGAAGTTCCGAATCGCAATGTTATTCTTGTAGCCTCATATGTTGTGATGTGCTGAGTACATTTGTTTGAGGCTGTGGGCAGATCGAAGTCAAGGTATAGCCGGATAATAAAATTATAATATAATAAGTCAAAAGAATTGGATCCGTTTTAAATGCATTGAAAAGGCAAAGTTTTAATTACAAAAATATATAAAAATTAAGTGACTTATCGAAAAATATTATTATTACATATTTTGAAGAATTATTTAAAGACCAATTTGTGTGCATCAACCAAATTTGGCAAAAACTAATTATTGCACGAGATATGTGACAAGAATTTGTAATATTTAATTAAAATTTTTTTTATTTGGATCAATTGTTGATTCGAGGGAAGCAATTATGATTAAAAGAACGAAGGTTCCGTGCAAAGTTAAATGTTTCTCCCTTTTTAAAAATGTTATTGAACAATATTCATTCTAGAAAATTTGTTCGGCAGCAATTTTTGGCATAAACAATTTTAAAAAGGTCGGATATTGGGAACTAAATGTTCTGTATTTTCGTTTGAAAATATAAATACATATATGTATATAAGAAATATTCACTCTTTGATGTATTTTTATTCAGATAGCAAATTTGTACTATTTGCTTACAATGAAGAGTGAGTAGCCTGTAGCAAAATGTCGATTAACTACTTAAATAAAAAAGCAGATCCTTGAATACTTGATATTTTTTATGTTTGAATAAGTTAATTGTAATAAAAAATCGCAGTATACGAAGGCAGAAAATTTTACAAGAGTATAATATTTAAAACGCAGCAACTTCTCATATTGTTAACTTTTACCTACATCTAATACAATATGTGTCACGTGGATTTTGTTGTTGCGCGTTGTATTTAAGTACAATGTAGTAAACATTTTTTACGATAAAGGTCGATATACCTAATACTATATTTAACATGACGGTTAATTTATCATGTCATTTTTCCGCCATTTAACTACGCAATAGGGTCAAGGTAAAACTAATATAGTAAGTCAAAATGTATTATAACAATATTAGTACTCTGGACAGGCAATACTGAGAAAATATTACATCTAAATGAATTACTATAATTTCTAGCTCCAAATTAGCAATTTGTATTGTATACACAATAAACAAAAAAAGGCCGTACACGTGAATAAAAATATCTGTGTTAAAAGTTGCTCTTTAACAAGTTTTACAAAATGACCAAACAAATAAATCAAAACCAATTGTACTCACTGAGAATTTTGAAAATTTTGAGACATTTACGTATTAAGTTGGTACTGAACATTTTTTTTTTGTCCTAATTCTTAATTGCTTCCTCAGAATAAACAAGTACTACTGCTAAAATATTATGAAATAATAATACAAAATTTTTGTCGCACATCTCGTCGCATAATTATTTTACGCAATATTGTTTGACGTGACTCCCCGAAATACTCTTACAGTCATATTTTTATCCTTTATATGTATTTAGAACATTTCGTCAAATAAGACCTTTGTTTCGATATTTATTTTTATGAAAATGTTGCCTCTCAATATAGAAGCGATTCAAGCTTTTGTGTTAGGTATTCGACATAGCTCTATCTGATTCTCTCTTCTTGGGTGTCGATCTTACGTCTTTCGCGCGTCCGTCATGAGAATGTCCAAAGCTAGGTCGTGGTGCAGCCTTGAAATTTTACTTCCGACGCGCCCAAGGAAGTCTTACTTTAAAAACAAAAATTATTTCAAGTGCACTAAAAGGAGTAAAAAACTGGACAGATACATACTTACATATGCATACACTTTTAAATTCGTACAGTAAGCAATTGTTTTTGTGTGAATAAATATAAACGCGTATAACCCTAAGTTGGCCTTATCATGAGATCGATATCGATATGCCAAAAACAAGGAATGCTAATGCACTATTTTCAAAATTTGAAAATATGAAGCCTATAAGAAATCTTTGCTAACAACGAAGACAAATTGAATCTTTTATGTAGACATTTTAATTAGCTTTAATGGCTTCTATTTACAAATTTTGACCAAAATATGTCAGTTTTATTTACCTATAAAATACATGATAGATTGTTTATTTATATAGTCGTACAATTACCGTTCATTGTTAATTAATTTAAAACAATTTAAATTACCTTCTTTATTTATAGAAGCTTTTTTTGGGATACCCTAAATTTGTTGTTAGCACATTCCAGTTTATGCTACTATTTTATTTTATTTATTCTAATCACTTCATGTTACTAGATAAAATTCTTGCGAACACCATTCGAGCAATTTCGTAGTTCTTTTAACTTATTGTGAGTCACCCAATAAATACTACACTAATTAACAATATTACACTAAAACCAATATCATTGAAGTAGAAAAATACCTGGTTATGTTTGGAAAATTGAACGACAGCGCGTAATAACAACTCCGAAAGAAAACTTTTATTCACACTTCGAAAATCCCCTCAGCAAACAATCAAGTAGTCCCGGTAGCTGATATCGCACTGAAGTGTGACTCACAAAAATACGCCGGCACTAACAGAATGCTCCGAAAAGACCTGCTGAGGCAATGACCATAAAGTAGCCGACATCATTACAATTTGGACCTCGTCTGGTGAATTCACTGAGGGCTGTAACATACTGGATATGTTACGGATGTAAAACAAAGAATGGAACAATTAGAACAATGACCACCGGCATAAAATGTACACAAATTTCATACGCAACAGACGCATTAGAAGCAACATTTTCAGCTTTCTTGAAATTATATTTTTGTAACACAAAGTGGATGAATTTGAAAAGTATGGAGTTTTTCTTCAGAACATATGTACGTGAGAAGCATATTTTTTACTCTTCACCTCTTCTGTAATATTTATGAACTCTATCGCGTTAATTAATCAGTCTCCGCTGTAAATTGCTGAAGTTACTCGTTGTGCCACTTCAATTTCTACAATATTTGATATAATTATTACCTATTTGATTCTCAAATGACTCTTGCATAACTTCTCTAGTGTTTGTTTAGGTATGAATGTATGTATTTATCTTGATAACAAATGTTAAAATATATAGTAATTACTGTATAAATGTATTTATTTCCTTTGACATCACTAGAGCAAAGGGTGGTAAAAACTGCGTTGCATCTATGTATGGTATGTCGTATAAATATGTACGAGTATATTGTACATTTTGCGATAGTTCACATTTTGGATTGAAATAATAAATAAATTTTATTAAGAGCTTAAAACATTTTTGTTTAGCAGCAGACTATGTTGGAACCTAAAGAAATGATAAATTGCAATTATGTAAAATTCATTAAAATACATGCACCTTGAATTGACAAATGGTTGCACTGTATTAATTTGTATAAAATTTGTTGGATTTTAAAAAATATGCTAACATAATCTATGAATAGTTATTAAGTTGTGGCAATTTTAAAAATTTAAAAATAACAAAAACCGTTTAAAATATAAATCTAATTTTCGAGGGTCACTTATAGCTACATTTGTTGTAAAAATGTAGTATAAAAATGTCAAAACGGCTGCAATATAAATTCTTAAAACTTGAAAATAAGAAAAAGCAGTGTTCCAGTTATCATTTGGGCGAATGTTTTGCATAGCTTCTATTAAATTAATCCTGAACATTTCAAAGCTATTTTCTTGCTACTAAGTATAGCATTTAATTAAAAGTGATGTTTTTATTTAAAATGTGTTTGTTATTGTTATTATTCGAACAATTTCGAAATAGAGTCATTACATAACTTCTGCATTGGTAACCTCCATCAGCTATAATTACGCAATTACCAAATTCGAGTGCTTCAATTCTTGATTGAATTCTTGAGTTATTAAAAATAATTGAGTCATGAGTTACTCCTGACCACCTTGCCACAATATCCATAATTTTAAGGGAAGCAACGCACAATGTACATTCAATGTTTATGTTAGTACCTTTTCCTGTTCCGAAATAGCTCTGCGTTTTCTCCATCTGCACAATAAATGAAGTAACTAATTTCTTCTAATTTAAATAAGGCAAAAGGATTGTTGTCTACCTGGGGATTGAATTCGCACATGAGTACAATTTATTACTGCAATCACTTTTCGGAAACCCCTTCTTTCCTTCTTAAGAATGCAATGTAGTGCGAAACGTTTTTCACAATGCGACAAGCTGTAGATTTTGAAACGCCAATTAAATCTCCAGCAGTTAACAAGAAAACTACCTGTCGCATACAATCGTAGTGCTAGCAGAAACATAAAATCAGCACTAATTGCGTTATTCTTGCAAAGATTAAATTTGCTATATTATGTTGAATACATTACAAACACATTATGCAACGAACCATGTCGCTTTACGTTGAATAGGCATCCGTATCTGGTTTAGTATTTCGCAGGCACATTGCTTGCTCATTCTGAAGTGAGTATAGAATTCGGAATCATTCCAATAATTGAAATATCTTCGCCATCTAGGTGCACGCACAAAAATACGATAATATTCTTGGTCACTTTTATCAATAACATCATCTATAATTTCTTCCATTATTTCACAAATTATTACTTTTATTAAATAAACACACGTTCACTGCGAAAAAAGAATGATTTTTCTCTCACTTAAACCCTGAGCTAAGACTTAAGCGGTCATAATCCATACCACAATTTGAAGTCAATTTTGAACCAAGTTCAACACTTGAACCACCACTGTGATACTCTGAGTTGACAAAAGCTTAAACCTGAGCAAAGGCTTAAACCGACACTGTGAAACCGGACATTAGTCCTTGGCCTGACTGGATAATAAATCCTTTTAAGTAGGGACCGAAAATAATAATTATTTCTTAAATATAAAACAGAAATCATTATTTTTTATTAACCTACAATCAATTATTTCATTTGTAGTCTTACCTAGACGCATTAATACTTTGCATGAAAGGTTTAATTTTTTACCGATAAACTTTACTTTTCGATAATGATTACAAAAAAATTTTTATTTTTCGATCGCTCAATTCTAATTTAAGCTATGTGCCAACCCGGCTAAATGCTGACTAAATTCCAGTTCATATTGGATATTAGACTTACTAATTCCACGTCTGCATCAAACTGAAAGGGGAAATAAATAAAATGTCCAGTTGTCATTTTCATCTCTTCGCCATTACACCCATTTCCGCCAACGCATCGGCAAAGGACAACTCTGCTCTGCGTCGGCTCATCAGGTCCTGTTTGATCTCGTCCTCCGTATATCCTGCCATCCCTAACGCATTGTAAGCAGCCCGTCCCCGTCACTGACGGCTCTGGATGCGACAGCTCCTCCCGCATTACCGCTATAGTGTTTCCTGTCTGTTTAACCAGACGCTTAACCACCGCCGGATGGCTCGCTCCGTCAGTGCCGCCATGAGCGAATCACGCATGTGCTTAATCCTCGGCTCAATGGAATGAAACTCTGCACACGCAATCCGCCTCCGCCTTCGTTCCGTGAGCTTTTTTCCTTCTCGCACCGCTCTGCTCGTAACTTTGGGTCTCCGGTGCCCCCAGGAGTAAGGACACTTTCGCCGGTGTTCATTTGTTGCTGTAGACCTCCGGATGACCTAAGTGCAAAGCATCCTTCGCTGTCGGTTTTGGCTTCAGATCCCGTGAACTGGTTTATCTGTACCCGAAGATTTAACCAATAGCATTGTATTTTTCAGGTTCAAATTGTTTCAAAACGGATTCCGAAATTATTAATGTTGGAGGTGACATTATTTTCTATAATTTTATTTATGAATGGGGAATGTTTGCAATCAAAAAGAAAGCGAACAAAGCTGAAAGAGACTGCGACTATTGTTATCAAAAGTAAGTAACCAATATTTCTTTACACATAAGTATGTATAAAATAAAAAGTGCGTTTCCACTTGAATTACAGTCCGCACGATATTCTTTAAAGGCAATACTCTCAAAAAAGAGAAAGACACATTAGAAAAACTGTCAGCATTATATACGAAGAAATATCATGGATGGAATCCGATGCTGGATTTATCTGTATTTTTATTTTGGTTGACTTGTGGCACAAGTTACAGAGTAACAGCCATATCTTCCAATATTTCACAGTATACAGTTCGAAAGTTTATCGATCTATCTTCTATCTATTTTATCTATCTCCAGACACATAAAATGAAATTAGACAAGGCTTCAATCATCGTGCAAAACCATATTTTCAATTATGCTGTTGGAGCAGTTGATGATAATTACATGAAAATACCAGCTCCACAGTGGCGGCTCGTCAGAGGAGGCAGGGGAGGCAGTGCCTCCTCTATCAATTTTTAAATGTTCTTAAGTACTTAAAATTGTAAATTAAAGAAAAAACGTTTACACAATTTTTTAAAGATTCAATGCATATCGCTGAAAACTATTGTTGCAAATAAAGTTGCTGAAATATCAAAGAAATTCCTTGTATCCTATGGCAATATTTGTAATTTTCGCCTTGC
The DNA here is from genome assembly GCA_959613345.1 of Tolmerus cingulatus. Lineage (NCBI taxonomy): Eukaryota > Metazoa > Arthropoda > Insecta > Diptera > Asilidae > Tolmerus > Tolmerus cingulatus. The sequence goes on from OY390707.1 coordinate 39,191,491, forward strand.
CCTGTGCCATGAAAGTTTCGCATGAAATCAACGTGAGGCTAGCCTCTAGAACCCACTCCATGCGAAAAAAAGAGCTTGAGCTCTACTAAGTCAAATCCAACAGAAAGTTCCCTTTGCGCAAGCTCTTTTCTCCGCGACAAATCAGCTTTGCTTTCTGTGTGTGCGTGCCAGAGGAGGCAGTGCGCCGATTGCCTCAAGGAGGTTTTAAGCACAACCCAGCGGGAAAAGAAGCGCTTCAAAAGGGAAAATGAAGCGCTTACTTGTAAGCTCGATGCGCTTACTGTTCGTAAGAGGCTTCATTTCATTTTAGCATTGCATGTCCGCGGACGTAAGCGCTTCGATATAGCTGCAAGCGAGCGCTCTTTCTGCGCTGGGGAATAAGGGAAAGAGAAGCATGCGGTTCTAAAGCTTTTCTAAAGCTTTCATAATATGCATCGAGCATATTAGTAAGCGCTTCTTAATGCCTTTTGAAGCACTTCAAAGCAGAGGCTGAATTCAAGAAGCCCAGTTTCTGCAATCGAAATCTGTCTTTAGCAATTTGGGCTTGTTAAATGAAATTGTGCAGTGTGACAAGATTTGATTTCTTAAGCGAGAAATAAAATACTCCATTTCAAGTTAATTCCATTTTTATTTAACAAAAAAAAAATTCATTAAAATCAACAATAACAATTCAATATAATAATAACAAAAACAAATTTCTCTTTTAAAAAAAAAATATAAAATTCATGTAAAGAATAAAAAATAATTGTTTTTAAACTTATAAGCGTGGTACAACGTAATATAGAACCTAACTGAGAGTTTTGAAATGTCTCAGTTAGGTTCTTTATTACGTTGTTTTCGGTCAAATGTTTTTTTATAAAATCTATTTTTGGCTCTGCGAAAACCGCTCCTCATCGCTGATTCGAAATCCTCATAACCCAATTTGGAATTTTTGACTGCACCTGGTAGTAATAAATTTTAAATTTAAATGTTACTATATATGAAGTGTTTATCTTACTGTATAAAATATTGTTGAAAATTTTAAAACTTTTTAAGGGTATTTTCTTTTGGTTTCCGTCCCAGTTAATTTGGAGAAGAAATTCCTCACCAAACAGAAGATGTAGACATTTAGATATGCATTTGGTACCTACAAGTTCCTTAACGTAGGTAATCTATAGAAAAGTTAAAAGAACTCCATTAAAAATTTGTATTATGTTATGTCCTAATGCAAGATAGATGGCGCATTTGGAAGGTTATAATCATTGTTTTAATCAAAGTCATGTTTGTTAACATTCGCTAAATATTAAAATCTTAATCCAAATTTTATTTTAATGAAAAGTGTGCAACGCGCCAAATATTTTTCGTTAATTAGAAAATTTTACCAGATCGTGCTCAGAATAATTATTTATTGCTTTTTCGGCACCATCCAGTTCCTCTTTGGTTTTTATTGGAAAAATTTGGATATTTTTGTTTTGCGGGAACGCCTTGTCGATTAATTTCTCCAAATAAATGGTATGTTTGGCTAATACTCTGTTTTGTTCTTCAAGATTTCCGTTTATTTTTATGTAGTTTTCTCGAAGTTTTTTATTTTCCTCTTCTAAAATTAATTTTTAACGATATAATTGAAAATATGAGATAATTATTTTATTTAATCACCTAGTTCATTAATTCTTTTAAATAAATCTTCATTTTCTTTGTTGTTTCCTAATAGTTCTTCTCCAATCATTGCGTTGCAACGAAACACCGGCACGGGATCAAAATTAGCTGCCCCAAATTTCTTTTTCATGGGCTCCATATCTTATCATATACCTACAAATTAAGTTATAAAATTAGTTTAAAAATGCGCGTTGGAAATATGTATTCATTACTAGAATTAAGAAGTGCATTGGTGCAACACTGGAATGAATATGAAATCGCTTGCAATGGGCAAGGCAACAACTTTACAAAGAAGCTCATCGAGTTGAAACTCTTCTTTGATATCACTAAGATTTTTAACTCGTGCTATGCCTAATGCTTCTATAGACTTTAAAGGCTCCGTGAAGAAATCTTCAATTTGCAAAAAGCGTAATCCAATTATAAATTTCTTTTCGTTGTCATAATTTATAAATCCCAAGATCTTAACTGGAATTAATGGTGTTATGTAGCAAAAATTATTTGGTGCGCAAGAACTCAAGAAAAATGAATTAAAAAAGTAATTTCTATATATCGGCAACTGTTTTAATGCAGACTTTTTGTTTAATAATCGATGGGGCCCAAGTTTGTTAACACTGTTTCGCTTTAAGGAATTTTTTTCCATGGTTCGGTTGTAGAGCTGCTCTAAAATTTTAGTTGGCTGGCGGATATCTTTCTTTAAGAACTGCAAATGGTTTTCGAATTTATATGCTGAAAATTGGTCAACATTTCCAAATTTTGCTACACATTCGGTCAAGTGAAGTAAATTGTGTACATTGTAGCTGACTCGATTTTCTCCATAAATATATTTGAAATTTGTAACAAACGTGGTTAACATTTCTTTGGCACAAACTAAATTTTTTTGGCAGCTTTTTGGACAGGAAAGCAACCTATACGCTGAATGCAGTAACACAAAATGTAAGTATAATTCTTCGTCGAGGATGTCTTGAAATACTACTATCCCTGTATACAGGATGAACTGACGAAACTCCACTGCCTTCCATCGCTACAGTTCATCCATACTTCGCGGCTTCCTGCTGAATTCTTTCGGAATATAACATCCATAGGACAACAACTTCATATTTAAGCGTTCCTTTTTGTCGTTATCCATCTTTCCTGTTCTGACAGTCTTACCGGTCCAGATTTGGGTTAGCATTTTCTTTACTACTCCCAAATCTATAAGGTGCATCACATCCAGGGGGAAATCTGACACCATTCCTGCATTAATTGTCTCCAAAGGATTCATATTTTCCCAAAATGTCTGAATGTGGTAGTATTTATCAATTCTGCATTTAAAGCCTTCATCAGTTCTTAAGGAAGACACTGATGTAGAATAGGTTAGTCTTTTGTCAATGTTTTGCCCTTTTTGTGTGCATTTCGTGCACCCATTGCTTGAAGTGTGACCTACCGTACCTGTAATAAATGATCGGGCAGGTGTGTCACAAACGAATGCAATAATTTCAAAATTAATACATTTTTCGTTCAGCAACAGTCCCTTTATTTTTAAAAGTTTTATTTCCTTTACAAATTCTGAAAGAAATTCTGCTACTTTTTCTGGTTTTTTCGGTCCAACATAAGCCCCTATTAAAAAAGGCCTTACTTCTGGGTAATTTGAAATGGCACCTAAAATTGGCCAAAGCTGTTCTCCAGAACTTTTAAAGATAGGCAAACCATCGATTCCTATAATAATGTGTAACAAATTTGTATTTTCTGATAAGGGCAGATTTAACATTTGTAGAGATTTTTCTAACCCAAAATGAAAATATTTCCCAGGATGTACAGAAATAATCTCAATTTGTTTGTACTTAGTACCTAACAAAGTTTTCGATGAAAATGGCACCTCGACACCAGATTTTCTAAATATCTTTAATATATCATCACATGCAGTGCGCGTTATTCTGTGATTTATGCACCATTCTTTGATATCGTAGCTAATAGTGCTTTCCCCGTTAACAGTGGAACTCCCGCCACATTCTATAGTTCCTAAATTGGATATTTTAATATCGGCACTATTGTCGCTTAAAATATAATTGTCAGAAGAATTAACTTCAACATTATTTTCATTACTTTCGCTGGGAACATGGTTATTTTTATTGACTTCTTCAGCTACTAGGCGCCGTATATGCCTTTTCGAGACACCAGCAATTTTACGGCTCATTTCGCAAAGTATTTATTGTTTTCTGTTTGGGAAATTAATGTTCGTAAAAATTAATATTTTTTTAAAAACATGGGTAAAGGCAGCACAATGTCACTGCCAAAATAATTAAAGAATATTTCAAGGAAGAATGTGCTAACATTTAAGCCACTGTTATTGCTTCTACGACAAATCAGTTTTGTCATAGCATAACAGTTAAATTACTATACTATGGCTGCGTTCAAATTGCGCAGCTGACTGCGAAATGCAGAATTGAGTCGTTCAAAATCCAGAAGCCAATGCAAATATATTTCATTCGATCGTTCAAGTTGCCAAAAAAAGGATTTAAATGCTGGCAGCCACTGCATGTGATACAACCTTGAAACTTGAACGCAGTCTATGTATAAAAATATGCATATAATTCTTAATGAGGAACTTACCGTTACTTTTCTTAAAATAAAAACACTTTTTAAACAAGACTATCCGCACGAGTTCACTGCTTAAACGAAACTGCGATGATGATTTAATTCCTGATGAAATGTGTGCATGCATATGCACGACAAGATGCGTTCTACGATAAAGACTGCTTCTTCTAAGCTTCTGTTGTAAGCGCTTGTCATTTTTCCCGCTGGGAAGTCATGGAGATGCAGTTGTGGTTGTGTGTGTCTATCTGAGCAGAAACTACAGGGCCTGAGAGTTCTGCGTGTGCGTGCCCAGAGGCTAGCCTCATCTGAGCAAAAGTTTTGAGATTGAGCTTTGGTCGTTTAAAAGCGAATCTGCATAAACTTACGTGTTAAGCTTGATGTGTATGAAATGCATTTTTCCCACTTACGGAAAATTCTCAATTTTGTGTTTCAGAATTTTTAGTAGTATCTGTATAACGACATTAGTTAAAAAAATAACGAATTTCGACTCTGTTAAACTTAAAAGTGAATTAATTGTATTTTATAGTAATGAAACTTTGTAGAATGATAGGGATACAGTGTCATCTTTGTTAATTTAATCGAAAATAATATTACTGACGTTATGGCGGAGTTTTTTTTTTTTCTTTTTTTGTTTGTTATGGAAGTGGGGAAATGCAGTTACGCACGCTGTGCCGGACTCCCTGGCCCGAAGGCCAGGCCTACCGGCTAAAACCCCACTCCCCCCTCCAGGAACCCCACCCCGGAACCGTCTTATTAGACATTACTTCGGGGTGGGGACCTTTACACGGGCGAAACCCAACCCCAACGATCCAACAGGGGCTCCCTTAGGAACCCCTGTTGTTATCTCTTTCTTTCTGGCGGAGGATCCCCCTCACGAATGAGGCAATCCTCCGCCAGAAATCGTCACTCTGCAGCATAACCCCGACTATGTTGTCTGGGGTTAGGCTGCCTGTCGCGCGCTCTAACTCGGCCCGCTCCGCCCCCCACCGGACACATTCGAAGAATGTGTGAAGGGCGGAGTCGGATGGGGGGCTACAATATGCTCAGCACGGGCTCGGCACCTTCCCCATGTGATAGAGGAAGGACCGGAAGTGCCCGTGCCCCGTCAGCATTTGGGTGAGGTAGTAATCAACCTCGCCATGCTGACGGTCCAGCCAGGTGTCCAGCTGCGGAATTGACAGGAACCGAGCTGTCCACCGGCCTCGCGCCTTCCCATCCCAACGCTCTTGCCAGGACGCAATGGTCCTGGCCCGGGCCACCCTTGCCGTGTCTCCTCGCAGGACAGGCTTCTCCTGATGGACGAACTGTCGTTCCCTGGCTAGGAGGTCAATAGGTATGACCCCCGCGACCACCACCACCGCCGGTTCCGAGACCGTGCGGTAGGAGCACGCGATGCGGAGCGCAGCACGTCGTTGTACCGCAAGCATCCGCTTGCGGTACTTTTCCCACCGCATCGAGTCGGCCCAGACTTCCGCTCCGTAGAGCATGATGGCCTCGGCGGTGTGGAGCAGCAGACGCCTTTTTTAGGGCCTTGGTCCAGACGAATTGGCCATGACCCTGCTCAGCGCCGCCGTCACCGCAGCCGCCTTATCGGCCCGGCCCTTGATCTCCTCCCAGAAGGTGAGCCTACAATCGAGGCTCACCCCCAGGTATTTGATCGCAGGCCGTGTCTGAACCGAAATGTCTCCTACCCGCATCTCCAGTAACAAGGGGATGCGCTTCTTCGTCAGAAGGACGATCTCGGTTTTGGCCAGGGCTAACTCCAGCCCGTGGTCGCGCAGCCAGCGCCCGACCCGACGCATCACCTGGTTGAGCCTCATCTGAGCTGCCGCGACATCTCTGGCGGTGATGACCGCAGCGATGTCGTCGGCATACCCAACCAGGAAAGACCCTTCAGGCATCTCCATACGGAGGATCCCGTCATATGTGTAATTCCATATGTCGGGACCCAGTATGGAGCCCTGGGCCGCCCCTGCCGAGAGAATCCTCGTCTCCGGGCCATCCTCCGTGTCAAAGGTGAGGGTGCGGTCCTTCAGGTAATCCCTCATCATCTGCAAAAGATATTGAGGGACCCTGAAGTCCCGCTCCAACGCATTAAGCGCGTCCCCCCACCTCACTGAGTTGAAGGCGTTACGCACATCCAAAGTGAACAGCAGGCACACCGGACGAGAATAATGATTCCCACATTCGGTGGCCCGGGCCGCATCGACTACCTCCTGGATAGCAAGCACCGTCGACCTCCCTTTCCGAAAGCCGTATTGCCTTTCGGAAAGGTCTCCAGCAGCTTCGACAGCTGCTTGGAGTCGAGGCTCCAGGAGTTTGCCGGCAGTGTCGAGCATACACAGCGGCCTATACGACCCGGGGGACCCCGCTGGTCCCTTGCCCTTGCTGATAAGTACAAGCCTTGCTGCCTTCCAGCGGAAGGGAAACACTCCCGCCTTCAGGCAGGCGTTGTACATGTCCAGCAAGAGCCCTGGATGGCTCGCCGTCAACGCCTTCAGCACCTCTGCTGGAAGTCCGTCGGGCCCTGGAGCCTTCTTATTCTGAAGGCTTTGCGAAGCGCTCATGAGTTCCTCCATTACGAATAGAGGAGGGTCGAGCGCCTCGCGGGCCGCGTAATTTGGCACCAGAGGATGGGTGGGGAAAAGGGCATCAACGATAGAACGGACCGCCCCGCATCAAGGGGAGCATTCGGTGAGAATGCCCCCAGCTTGCGGAGGACGATCCGATACCCTAATCCCCAGGGATCTTCATTAAGATCCTCGCCCAGCCGCTGCCAGCAACGGCGCTTACTCCTTTGAGTGGCCCTACGAAGATTCTTTTTCGCCTCCTTATAATCGGCAGATCTGCGGGCTGCGTCAGAATCGCGTCGGTCGGCCCGTTGAGCCAACCGCCTGAGGCGGAGACATATCCGCCTCAGTTCCGCGATTTCGTCCGTCCACCAGTACGCAGGACGGCGCTCTCCTCTATAGCCTTTCTTCCTTGGCACGGCCTCTCGGCAGGCCCGGTGGATGAGACTCATAGTAGAGGCGCTCGAGAGGCGGCAAAGCCTCCGGGATCCCATCAATGGTTTGCCGGCCGCGTTCGATGGCTAGAGACAGCCTCTCGGCATCCATCCTGGCGACATCCCATCTGGGCGGGCCCTGCGAGCGCCGGACCCGCACTGGCGCTACATCACGAACGCGGAATGTGATGTATTGGTGATCGCTGGCTGTATAGTCCTCGATCACCCGCCAGTCCTGCACACGTGCAGCCAGATTTTCCGTCGCTAGGGAGACATCAATAATTGTCTCCCTATAGCCAGGGCGCCGGAAGGTGGACGTCGATCCTGTATTCAGGATAACTAAACCGGTCCTGGACGCTAAGTCCAGGACCCGTCCACCGCGGGAGTCAGTTGTAGACTCCCCCCACTCTAAGGCTTTAGCGTTAAAGTCTCCAGCCACCACCAGTTCCCCATCCATGACGCGGACCGCGTCCTCCAGGCCATCCAATTTGGCCTGGAATCCGCGATAGGCTCGTTTGGGGTGAGATAACAACTGACGTATGTGACGTCGTTGCTCTTCACCCAAACGAAGCCAGCGCCCGCGCCACGGTCCACGACGTGAAAACGTCGCAGATCCGGGACCCAGATTGCCGCCGTGCCAAGGGTATCACGATACCACGCTGGCTCAGACCCGTCTCGATACTGTTCGCTGACCAGCACGAGGTCAGCTTTATTCTCCAGACAGATCTGAGCCAGCAGATCGTGGGCCGTCCTGCTCCTATGCATGTTGCCCTGGAGGGCAATCACCATCGGGGTTTACTCACGGCAAGGGCCTTCCGGAAGGCCCCGCATTCCCCTGACCCCGCGACGTGACGACGAGCCCCGGGATTTCCCGCCACCTCTGGACAGAGGAAGTATATCGGGGATGCGGTTCAAGTCGCCAACTTGTAGCCTAAGCCCCCACACTTACGGCAGGACTTGCTCCTGTCCGGCCCCTTGCAGGCATGACTGTAATGGCCGTAGCCCAGGCACCTAAAACACCTGGGTACGACCACCCGCTTGCGGATCTTACCCACGATCCAGCCGACTTTCACCCGAGCAGCCTGCAACAGCTTTGCTCCAGCCCTCTCCTCCAGCTCGATAATGGCTAGACATTGGCCACGGCCATTGGGACGGGTCAGCACAACCTGGAGGTGCCCACCGTAGTCCCGCAGGACCTTAGAAACGGCTTCGAGCACCTCCCCTTGGTCGTAAAGGCGTCAAGCTCCCTGATCTCCAGAGTAATTCTGGGGACCAGTTGCTTGACGCTGCTTGCCGCCCCTACCGCACCTTTAAGAGCCTGCGAGAAGGCTGTCCGGGCCTGTATGGTGCTCTGCCCGAGCTCGAGGAGCACCTCGCCAGCCTTGGTCTGCCGGACGGCCTTGATCCTCACCCCGCAGTTCTCCGGGTTGACCGTTCTGCGGACGGTGCTGAGGACGTCCGCATAGGTCTTCCCCACCGCGGGCTTGAGAAGGATGGCCTCCGCCCTGCCTTTCTTGGGGACAGTTGGTGGTCGACCTGGAGAAGGAGTTGGAGCCTTGGCCGGGACCGAGGCCCGATCGCCCCCTATCCCGGCGGATGTCACCGCATCCCTGGACTTCGCTTTCTTCTTTTTTTTCTTGTCCCTCCCCGTTTCTACCTCGTTGCAGCGTAAGGAATCGGCTACGCACCGCCTGAGTTGCACATTCTGTTTTTCCACACAAGTTAGGGGGTGGGGGTTCCCATTGGGGTGTGGGGGGGGGGGGGGCCAAAAAATTAAAGAGGGTGAAAAGAACTAAAATTTTTTGAAATTTAAAAAATGAATTTATATTTAAATAAATAATTACATACACTTTAAAAAAATGGAAATTTAATTATTGTTTTTGTTTGTTTTTATGATTATTGAAAACTGTGAACAATTATGAAAATGGAAATGGATATTTTTTTCGTCACCTTCGATAATATATTCTGAGTTTTTCGTGTTACTTTCATCAGATTTGTACATTTTTATATTTTCACTCTGATCGTTGTCATCATGTCTCCTTTTTTTTAAAATTGGTGCATTATCTTCATTCACGTATGTATCTCTGACAGCTTATGGTGGTATTGATTTTGACGTAGTTGCCTTGTTGATATTGGTGATGTTTTCCATGATTTTGTGGGAAATTTTTTCTTTATTTTGTAATGAGTCCTCAATATAGCCCTCAACTACGGAGTTCGTCTTCCAGCCTCCGTGTCTTTTCATTTCCAGCATATCGGCGCCAGAATCTGCTAAAATTGTGGCAGATGTCCTTCTTCTAAATTTAAATACGCTGCTACAATTTTCGGCATATTGCCAAAAGTATTTATTCCAATCACTTGACGATAACATTTTCCGTTTCGAAAATTTAAAAAAAACCGATCAGTGTTGACTTTAGCTGGCCGTAAATCAGCATACTTCTTGTAAATTTGATAAAATTCTTCGGCGACTACGAACGATCTTGGTTTATTATTTTGTGTTAATGGTATTTTTACCAAAACCATATCGCCTTTGTCTTCAATGTTTTTGACTGTCATGTTGCAGTTTTCCTGTCGTTTACAGGCACCTTGGATTCCAAAAACCAGTGCCACCTGTTAAAATATAAAATTAACATTAAGAAATTTATTATAAAACTTGCGAATATTAATGTGTGCATCTGTATTCATTCAATTGATAATTCTCTGTTGTAAATAACCTACCTTTATAGCCAAATATTGTGCATCCGGAGCTTCTTGTAGGAATTTATTTATTTGGTCCGGGTCCAGCACCTTTGATTTCTTGCACTGGTATCCTTTCGATTGTTTTTTAAGGAAAGCAATCAAATTTGAATAATTCTGAATATTAATATTATTTTTGTTCTGGATAACACTCCTCAGCATTGAAGATATTGCCCACAAACTCGAGGGCTTTTGTTTTTCAGCTAACTCACTAAAATATGCCAGAATTACGGTCTCATTTAATGTTTTTATTTTTTGGGAGGCCCTCCACTCATTAAATTTATCGTACGCGGTTTCATATCTTGGCCGTGATTTATCTGGCAGTAAATTATCTACAGCGTTCTTTGCCCGTTCAATTATACCTAAACGAATGTTCTCATCTTCACTACTGCTCAGATTACTTGTAGCCATTTCAGTTTTTACACAAAACACAAAAACAGTTTTTATGCCCAATGATAACTATTGATAAAAATCACTAATAACAATTCGCGTTTTGAAATTATCCGGTCGAGGCTTGTAAGAAGACTAACCCTTGTAACGAATTCATATAATGCGGTACGAATAATCGCGTTATAGGAAACTCGACTATATTGTAAACAAGTAGGTAGTGAGAAGGGTTATGTGTGCATTTTTTAATAAATGTGCCTGAGTACCTGGAAATTATTGAAAACACAAATTTTTGTCCTAAATACTTAGAAAAAGGATCATTAGGCAATAAAAATTTGTTCGTAACGAAACCTTTATGACATTTTAGGTCAGAACACATGTGCAAAGATCCGTGCTTTGTTTTCTGCAGCGTGTTTGTTTGATCGTCGAAAACACTAGTGTGTAATAAGCGACTTACCAACCGCAAATGCGTGCGTTTTAGGGGCACTTACCGCTTATGCGTGTGGAAAAAAATTAAATCGCACCGTCTCCATGTTTCAACAATTTCTTTATAATTACCTTTATTACTTGACGATTCCGTTTCATCATGGCCTCTAAAATCTAGATCTTGCCGCGATAAAAATGAAAAATCAATTAGACGTTTTAATATTTCCCTGTTACTTTCAACCTTATCGTTATGCTCTTGAATTTGGCGTTTAGCAACTTAATTTATTTTTGATTCAATTGTTTGCGTTCCAAGAAGTTTTAAACTAATTTCACCGCGAATATGATCCTGAGAAATTTGATGTCGAGAGAGAGCGCGAGGTAATTTTTTTTGCCACATATCGTTATTGCTACCAGATGGAAATAAAATACAGGGCCAACAGTATAATTAAGATTTAATAGAACTTCCAGTTAACCATGCATATTTTTCAAACCATTCTACATTAAAACGATGATTTGTTTTCCCAAGGTTTTGAATTTTTACTCTAGTAGGCCTTACTGGAGTTTTAATCTTTATTTTATCTGGAAAACTGAGCCGAAAAAAAGGATGCTCCAAAATTTCATTTAATATATCCTTTATTGAAAGAATTTAAAATATTTAGAATCTACCGTAAAAATTGAAAAATTATCAGAAAACCTTACCACCGTACAGCAAACACAAAAAGCAAAATCAACTTAATTTCAACTTCGCACGAAAACAAATCACAAATTGGGAAATACTTAAAACGTTTGTGTTTTACTGATCATGCGCTTCAATTGATTTATCTAATCGTTTTATTATACAATATGGTAGAAGCAGCAAACCAATCGCAAAATGCAAACAAAGTGAATGATTATTTCCACTGCTCAAAAGTTCGTTATTTTTCCAGCTAATGGGAGATGCGCAGAGGGAACCTTCTGTTGGATTTGACGTAGTAATTCCGACTGCACAGCTCAAGCTCGTTTGTTCGCATGGAGTGGGTTCTAGAGGCTCGCCGTTGATTTCATGCGAAAATTTCATGGCATAGAGCAAGGCGAAAATGACAAATATTGCCATAGTATACAAGGAATTTCTTTGATGTTTCTATAACTTTACTTACATATACTTATGCATTAAATCTTTAAATTGTGTTAACTTTTTTTCTTTAATTTACAACTTAACCCTCTAACTGGCAAAACTGTAAAAATCAAATTAAAACTTTGGGAATTTTTTTACTAATTAACTATGACAAAAGAAACGAGGAAAAAGTATTTTCGAATCAATTATGCGTTTTGTTTCGCCTTCAGGTAGGAAAAGGTAAAGGCTGCCTCAAGGCACTCTTGCCGGTTTAAGCGAAATAAAATATATATAGAGTGGAATAATTTTTAGTCAAAACAGAGGGAATAACAAATAACAATTTTAAATTATTTTCGATGGTGGTACTCATAAAAGCAATTTTTGGTGTTTGAGCAGCATAAATGAAGACCACATTTTTCATAAAAACATTGCGGTTGGGAAGACTTGCAGAATTTGCACCTTTTTTTGCCACCTTCTTTCCCTAACCACACTGGAAAGTGGTCATATTTATCATAACGAATGCCATCACCAAGATGCTTGGCTTTTTTACCAATACCAGAAGTACACTTGGTTGTGGTAAGTTCCGTCCTGACTCTTGTAAGTTTGACGGTCGACCAACAAAACGTTTCTCGTTGTACGCAACAAGACCAGCGGCAATTTCTTCTCGAAATTGAGGTAACTGCAACAAAGTTTCTTCTTCACCGAATTTGTAGCTTGAATCGTTGAATTTTTCCGAATAGATACGGTGATATAAAATATACGCATTTGTCGCAGCCATGTCGATTAGGTGATAAAAAAGTCGAACAATTGCATTTCGGGACTTCGTCCGGATATGGTAACGACCCATAAGCCCATCCATTAGATCCACACCACCCATATGGCTATTATATTCACGTCTTACCTGTGGGCAGTCCACTTTCAAGATATTTCTTTACCTTCCGATCGTAACGTGAAACTTTTGCTGTCCGCTCGTTTGGATTTTCCCTGGCAAATGGCTCAATACCAACGTAAGTCGATGCTAACCGCACGTTCTTGTTATCTTTCCACAACACTGTGGTAATGTCAACGCCGTACGCACATCCCGTGTATTCTATTGAATAGCCTCTTTCTTTATGCAATATATCTGTTCTGACCGTTATTAAAACATAATGTAAAAAGAAATGAAAGAATTAGGTTCGGATATATTTTTAATCAGTTTAAAAATCTTATTTCTCTTTTCATACTATTCATTAAATTAAATTCTTAATTCATACAATAACGGATGCTAATATGCTTGCATTTAAAACTTAAATGTGTACATTAAAATCAAACAGTAAAATTGTAATTCGAATCAATGTTTGTAATAATACGAGGTTCGGAACAGTGAACGGTCGGTACCCGAACACCTAAGGAATAGGATTGGTGAACGGTCGATACCCGAACACCTAAGGAATAGGAAAAAATAAATATCAACCCACAGTCGCTTCCCGTGGTGATACTTACCTCATGCCGAATCGTTCGGAAGAGCCTTTTCTCAGACGAATCCGCTCCTTTTATACTACAAAAATTGATTGTGATCATTCTAGTTTCAAATTCAAAGCCTACTAAAATTTAACAAAAATTCTAAGTGTTGTTAAAACAAAGTAAACTTAATCATAATTGATAATTGTTTGGTTGATGGGACGTTCCGCAACAGCTTAAAAACGGGATAATCGGACGGCGGGAAACTCAGGTACAGGCAGTCCTCGTACTTACGGCATGTTAGGTTCTCGAAATACGCGACGTAAATCGAAACGACGTAAGTTGAGACATATTTTTTCATATGTTTACATGTAAAACTCAAGGGTTAGGATCCACACGGACTCGAAATTAAAAAAAAAACTGCATTTATAACAAAGGATATACATACTTTATTATCAAAAGTAAGTTCTTAAAATAATTATATATACACTTATGAAATTGCTAGTTATTTTTGGAATTTGTGTGTTATTAATTTTAATAATACATAGTGCTGTTTGAAGAGACGGAAGGTAGAGCTGTTAAGAGTTTTTCTTTATCTTTCAATATTGTTTGTACCGTCGTGCGTGATAAATTAAGTTCTCGTCCAATAGATGAAGTCGAACAACCGCGATCTTTGAGTTTTAAAATCTTAGATTTAATCTCCATTGTAATTGTCTTTCTTACTCTCTTCTTCACTTTACTATTACTGTCTTGTTTAGGTGGCATAGTTTAAAATTCACTTAAATATGTATGTAAAAACAAAAACTGTCAAAGATGCAAACAAAACTAATGTATTACGTCTTGATTGTCCGTTGTTCCTGAAGTAACTAAAAATCTGCAGCATGTGCGGGGTTATCCCCGTACGCCGACACCGCACCCCGCCGGCCCAACGGTCATTGACATCGCGATAAGTGAATTCTCCTATGCCGGAAATCGAAACAAATGACGTATGCTTGAGGAATAGTGTCAAAACATTGTTCGACGTAACTTGAAACGACGTAAATCGAAACGACGTAAGTCGAGGACTGCCTGTACTTCAAACTGGACATTTGGCTTTGAATCGGGAAATTACATTCTGAAAAAAAACAAAACGTATATTTAAAAACATTACTTATAAATTATGAACCCAACATACTGCCCCCCCTTGAAAGGTATGATTAACTTTCAAGAAATAATTATTAATATAATACAAAACAAAAAATTATTTACTGTTTTATCCGTATACTGTTGTTTGCTAAAAAATGAACATTTAACCGTTTGCCATTGCTGGTACGGTATCGCTGCTTCCTTTTTTTTGATTGTTGAAGAGCACTCTTTGAAATTTTGACTGTTTCTTGATGACCCTTCTCATCGCTAATAATTACATATATATCATTCAAAATACATTTTGATGATACTACGTTAACTCCACATGTAGTTATTTTAAGTTCATTTTGTGGAGATAAGTTTTGACAATTTAAATATTCGGCTGTAGCTGGCACCAAACACACATTTTCTAAAATTTTTATTTTTCCTGATGAAGGAGGTGGTCTCATGGTTTCCGAAACAGTTATATTCTTGAAGCAACTAGTTGTTAGACCTGACATCTTTTTTGGGAACTCTCCAAATAAACTGCTTTCAGGTTTATTCTCGATCCATAAGTCCTCAAATCCTTTGATCATGGTTTTCATGTTTATTGGGAACTGTTCTGTTGTTTTTGCTCGTGGCGGATTTTTTATTGGACTTATCGCTCGTATTTCTTTTGTCATTTGCTTTATTATTGCGTCCAATTCCTCCATTGTTGTATATTTTTTTATTAGTTTATCACAATATATGTATCTGAAATCACGATGTAACACGTTGCAATCAATCTGAATAAAGATTTATTTATTTATTGAGATTCGTTACCGTGGGAAACGAATGCAAATTGTCATCATTTTCGCAGCCTACTTCGATAATTTTCTCTTTTTTTAACAATGTAAATAAAGTGGTTTTCTTCTTCTTGAAGAAAAATAAATTTAAAAATGAATTATTGTTATTATTGTTCTTTAGGAAGTAAACGCAATTTGTTAATTGGCCTTTTCAAGATACCATTTCTGGTTTTGATAGAAGCGACTCTAACTAAACCGTCAGACCCCAAATGTAATTCTAATATACGACCTATTAACCATGAATTTGGAGGTATATTGCTTTCAGAAATAATAACCATGTCTCCTACTGTAGGATTCGGTTTTGATACTCTCCATTTTGGACGATTTTGTAAATTGCTTAGATAATCTCTGTACCATTTTGACCAGAAATGCTCACGTAAACATTGAATATAATTCCATCTTGCTATATTTGTAACCTTATGTCTTTGAGTAGGTTCTGGTAATGTATTTAGAGCAGATCCTATTAGAAAATGACCAGGAGTTAGGTATTCCAAATCCGAAGGATCCTCGGTGACTGGGGATAGTGGTCTTGAATTTAAACATGCCTCAATTTGACTTAAAAGAGTAGAAAATTTTTCAAAGGTCAAAGCAGCATTTTTTAGAACTCGTTTAAGATGGTATTTGACGGACTTAACTCCTGCCTCCCATAGACCTCCAAAGTTTGGAGCATATGGAGGGTTGAAATGCCATTGAATGCCGTCAGCCGCTACTTTGTTAGCTAATGTTTTATTAGCATTTTTAAATGCGATATCAATTTCTTTATTTGCACCAATAAAATTTGTACCACAGTCTGAGTACATATCAGTGCAGAGACCCCTTCTACTTATGAAACGTCTAAATGCTGCAATGAAAGATGCTGATGATAAATCTGATACAGCTTCTATATGTATTGCTTTTGTTGCCATGCAAACAAAAAGACATATATATGCTTTATAAAAACGATTGCCACGATATTTAGACATTTTTACGGAAATTGGGCCGGCGTAATCAACACCTGTGTGTTGAAATGGTCGAGATAAATTTACTCGACACGAAGGAAGATCGCCCATTAATTGATTATGCTGTGGTGCGAAATATCAGAAACAAGTAATGCATTTACTTAAAATTTTCCGTACTGTTTTTCGGCCTTGTGGAATCCAATATTGATTCCTCATAGTTGTTAATACTAATTGAGTACCTCCATGTAAAGTTTTGATATGATAGTAATTTATTATAAGTTTCGTCAGAACACTTTCCCTTGGTAATATTATGGGATGTTGTTCAGAAAAAGATAATTTTGCATGTCGTAATCGACCACCGACTCTTAAAAGACCTGCATCATCCATAAGTGGGTGTAATGACAATATCATGCTTTTTCTTGATAAAGGAAGATTGGCGCATATTTGTTTTAACTCTTTGGAAAAATACTCCTTTTGAACTATTTTTATGAGAACATGATTTGCTTTTAATATTTCATTTGTGGTTAACAAATTTAGAGATCTGTCCTCTTTTGGTTTTCCACAATTATTAGCAAATCGAAGACAATATGCTGTACCTCGAACAAGTTTAGTGTATGAGGAATATTTTATTAACAATGCTTCACAATCGTCCTTGATATTGATAAAGCAAAGTTTTTTGTGTTCTATTTCATCCGTAGCGGGAGGAAATTTTGATTTGGGCCATACATCTGGTGGTTCTTGCAACCGTTTTGGACCATGCCAACACAAATCATTGTTGATCAAAAGAGAGGGCTTAATACCTCGAGAATTTAAATCTGCAGGGTTATCGCTAGATCGCACGTGACGCCAAGTATTTATGGACGTTAATTCTTGGATTTTAGCAACTCTATTCGCAACATACGTTTTGTATTTGTTGGGATGGTTGCGAATCCAGGTAAGAACTATTGATGAATCAGTGCAATTGTACATAGAAATATTTTGAAAATTCATATCTTCCTTTATGCGTGATAATAGTCTCGCTAATAATACGGCTCCGCATAATTCAAGTCGTGGGAGCGAAACTGGTTTAACTGGTGCTACCCTTGATTTAGCAATTAATAAATTCACATGAAGAATTTCTTTTTCGTCAATGACTCTTACATATATTGCCGCGGAATATGCATGTATTGAAGCATCTGAGAAACCATGAATTTGAACATTTAAAAGATCTCCTGTGGTATGTAACCAACGGGGTATTTTTATTTTGCTTAGCAGATTAAGTTCTGATATAAATGATTGCCAGAGTGATTCTAAAGTTGAAGGAATAGATTCGTCCCATGAACATCCATGAAGCCATAACAATTGTATTAGAATTTTAGCGGTTATTATAACTGGAGATTTCCAGCCATGTGGATCAAAAAATTTAGCTACTTCAGATAAAATTGATCGCTTTTTAAGCGGACATTCCTTGAATGGCTGATATTTGATTGTGAAAGAATCAGCACCAGGATACCAGTGTATCCCTAAGGTTTTAACTGAGTTATTACCTGAAATCCGTAACGGAGGTTGAATTTCCCTTAGTTCCTTTGGAATGTTGTTAAGTAACAGAGAGGAATTAGTTACCTATTTCCTAAGTGTGAAGCCTCCCGACTTTAAGAGAGAACACAGTTCCTTTTGAATTTGTTGTGCTTCATCTATAGAGTTTGCACCAGTCAAAAGATCATCTACATAGAAATCCTGAAGAAGAATTTCTGAGGCAATTGGGTAATTTTTTGATTCATCTTTGGCAAGTTGATGCAAAGTTCTGATAGCCAAGTAGGGAGCTGGGGTCAGCCCAAAAGTAACAGTTGTCAGCTTATAGTCCTTTATGTTTTCCTCCGAATTATTTCGCCAGACCAACCGTTGATAATTTTGATCATTAGGGTGTACATTTATCATTCTGTACATTTTTTCTATATCAGCAGACATAACTATACGATATTTCCTCCATCTTACAAGAATGGTATACAAATCCGACTGTATAGTTGGTCCAGTATGAAGTTGTTCATTTAAGCTTTTTCCGTTGCTTGTTTTAGCGGAAGCGTCAAATACTACGCGAAGTTTTGTTGTGGTACTCTCTTTCATCACTGCATGGTGTGGTAAATAAAAGTTATCGAATGTTTTGTTTGTGTCAGCCAGCACCATATGCCCTAATTCAATATACTCGTTTATACAAGTTCTGTATTGTTCGTATACTTGCGGTGACTTCAACAGACTTTTCTCGAGGTTGTAAAACCTTTTAAGAGCTCTTGAACGAGATTCACCCAAATCAGGATTGGTTGTCTTGAAAGGTAGTTGTACCTCGTAACGACCGGAAGGAGAACGTTTGTGCGTTTGAGCATAATGTTCCTCGCATTGCTTATCTGGTGCCTTTGGTTTTATTTTAACCTTGACCTCTTCGCATTCCCAGAATTTTTTAAGAAGGCAATACAAATCATCATCTTGAGATTGTGTATTCGCCATAAAAGTAGAAACCTTGAAGCCTGTGTCATGCTGATTGGGAGAAATGTTACCGAAAAGAATCCATCCTAAACTACTGTTCTGAGCTATAGGTGTTCCTGGTGGTCCCTTGCGCAATCCTTCCTGGATAATTTGTCCGTAAACATCTGCTCCAAGAAGCAAGTCTATTTTACCTGGTTGGTAAAATAATGGATCAGCTAGTGGCAAATATCTCAAATGGTCCCACTCTTCAATTGAGATTCTTGAGGGTGGAAGTATACTTGTAATAGTTGGTACGATTAAAGCTGTAACCGCACCATGGTTGTTGTTTGGAAACACTTCAAACGATGTTTGTGAGCGTACAAGAGTTCCCTTATTACCCCCTAGTCCTGTTACCTGCACTGACGTTTGTACAGGTTTCAATTGCAATCTTCGGGCTACAGATTGTGTAATAAATGATACTTGTGATCCTGAATCAATCAAAGCTCGAAACGTATAAGGGGCATACGAATTGACACGTATTTTAACTAATGACGTTGACAATAGTGCTGGACTATTTTTACTAATGTGACTAGCATAAAACGAGTGTACATTAGCTTCAGTCTCGGTAGGAATAGTCGAACCAGATAGATTCGACTGTCTTTGAGCAAGAGGTTTTTTGTTGGTTGGCAATTGGAATGTTTTGTCTTTGTGGAGAAGTGAATGATTCTTTCCACCACAATGCCGACATCTGAACCTACTCGAACATTGTTGTATCTTATGTTTGTTGGATAGGCAATTAAAACATAGATCTTTTGATGTCACAATCTTAATCCTTTCATCTGTATGATGTTTAAAGAATATTGGACATTGATTTATGACATGGGAGTTATTGCATACAAAGCATGTATTGCTTACTGCCGAAACTTGGGTCATAGTACTCCGTTTGATGCTCATAGTGTTTGTTGAGCCTGGTTTTGACTCTGCCAATGCTTCTAGAGTTCGAAATCGTTTTTCTAAAAAAGATTTGAAACGATCCAAACTTGGTAATTGATTTAGTGAGCTTATATCCTCTTCCCACATACGATGTGTTTCTGAAGGTAAACATTGTGTTAACAAATGTATTATAATAGGATCCCAATTTTCGGTTGAAACACCTAATGCCTTTAATTCAAATATGCACTCTGTGCTTTTGTCTAAAAGTGATTTGATAGATTTAGCTGACTCTGAACATATTTTAATTATTTTCGTTAATAACCTTAACTGATGATTAACAAGAACTCGTTGGTTATTATATCTGTCCACAAGAACTTTCCAAGCATTTTCATAACTGGCATGTGTCACCGGAAATTGTCGCAATAAATGTTCTGCTTCCCCTGTGACACTAGATTTTAAGTAATGAAGCTTTTGAACCGGTTGCAACGATGGATTCTTGTGAATAAGAGAACTAAAAAGATCATGAAATGATCGCCAAGACTCATATGAACCATTGGTCCACTACCCAAGGTCTCAGTACATGAGTTTGTTGGTTCAAATTCACTTAAACTATCTCGTAAAACACCTGCATACTCGAAATATTTGTCCTCGGTGTCTGAAAATAGATCTCCTGTAAGATATGAATATTTTTTTCGTTCCCTTGTAGTTAGAGTACTTGCTAGTTCAATAATCTGATCATGAGTAGCGGAATATGTAGCCCAACAGTTTCGTAAATCTGTTAGCCGTTCAGAAATGATACCTTTAGAATGGACTGAAGACTTCAGTTCCTGATACTTTGAGTATGTTTTAAGAATTTTTTCTGAAGCAAGAATTTGCTTCTCTATAAGTTGATGAAGAGACATTGTAAACTTTTGAACTGATTAAATCCGGCTCGAAGGACCAAAATTATGTTCTGACCGTTACTAAAACATAATGTAAAAAGAAATGAAAGAATTAGGTTCGGATATATTTTTAATCAGTTTAAAAATCTTATTTCTCTTTTCATACTATTCATTAAATTAAATTCTTAAGGGCCCTCTACACTCGCGCGCGAACGCGTGAACGCGTGAATGTGGAGGCGATTCGCATATTTTTCGCGGGTTCGCGCCTTGTTAACCACTTTTGTCGGTTAACTCGCCCGCGAACGCCTGCGAACGCGCGAAAGCTGCGCAAACACAACCAAGACTCCACATTCGCGCGTTACTCAGAGTCATTTCGTGCAAGTCTCGGTCGAGCTCGGTTGTCTTTTTACTCCGTCGAGCGCACAAACTAAACTGTGAAACGCGCGAACTTACTGTGAAACACAATTACAAGCACTGCGAATGTGGAGCCAAGAAGAATTCACGCGCGATTCGAGCCGCGATTCGCGCCGCGATTCACGCCCGCGAATCGCGCGTGAGTGTAGAGGGGCCTTTAATTCATACAATAACGGATGCTAATATGCTTGCATTTAATGTGTACATTAAAATCAAACAGTAAAATTGTAATTAGAATCAATGTTTGTAATAATACGAGGTTCGGAACAGTGAACGGTCGGTACCCGAACACTGAGGAATAGGAATGATGAACGGTCGATACCCGAACACCTAAGGAATAGGATTGGTGAACGGTCGATTCCCGAACACCTAAGGAATAGGATTGGTGAACGGTCGATACCCGAACACCTAAGGAATAGGATTGGTGAACGGTCGATACCCGAACACCTAAGGAATAGGATTGGTGAACGGTCGATACCCGAACACCTAAGGAATAGGAAAAAATAAATATCAACCCACAGTCGCTTCCCGTGGTGATACTTACCTCATGCCGAATTGTTCGGAAGAGCCTTTTCTCAGACGAATCCGCTCCTTTTATACTACAAAAATTGATTGTGATCATTCTAGTTTCAAATTCAAAGCCTACTAAAATTTAACAAAAATTCTAAGTGTTGTTAAAACAAAGTAAACTTAATCATAATTGATAATTGTTTGGTTGATGGGACGTTCCGGAACAGCTTAAAAACGGGATAATCGGGCGGTGGGAAACTCAGGTACTTCAAACTGGACATTTGGCTTTGATTCGGGAAATTACATTCTGGAAAAAAAACAAAACGTATATTTAAAAACATTACTTATAAATTATGAACCCAACAATATCCTTGTCTGACGGAAGTTTGCAATTTGGAATTCTGTTTACTCTCACCGTGCCTAAACTGTAAATTCTTCTTGCACGCAAATATACCATTAAAGGTAACGATGTATAAAAATTGTCGAAGTAGACAATATGGTGCACAAAGTTAGGTATTGTTTGTGACAAGTGACAACAACGTTCGCAGAGCTTCCAAGATCCTGTGTACCTGGTAAAATCACGTTATCCCTTGCACCATTATAAATTTCAAACCTATAAGCAAAGCCGTGCGAGTCGCATAGTACAAACAATTTAATTCCCCATTTGTGTGGCTTATTTGGAAGATACTGTCGAAGATAATGCTTGATTTTAGTGCTGTACATTTGCTTGTCGACACACAATCGAGCAATTTTTGGTACCGAATTAAACTGCTTATTGATTTCCTCAGCTAATTTCCGAATGTGAAATAATGGGTCGTATCCAGGTTGACCTTTCCTAATGTGCTCAGTTTCATCTTGGAACGATAAATATTTTTTTATCGACATGAATCTCTTCACAGGCATGGTGTTTTGAATTGTTGGAAACGCATTTTTACCCCAGTAACTCTCTAAATTAGGAAAGCGATAAACGGACATGTACATAAGGATTCCTATGTAGTGATAAATTTCATCCGCATTCGTAGTGAAATTGGTATTTATGTCTTCCGTACGGGCGGCTACATTTGTTTCTTCAGCAATAATATTGACTATATTTTTCGAGAAGAAATAACAAAAAATCTCAAGCGGTGTTTTCAGCTCTTTAATCCTGGATGGCAACGTCGAATTTCCTCGAAAATCAATTTCATTGACGTGTAATCGCATCGCTTTCTTTCGCCATATAATTTAAGAGAATTCTTCCTTGCATATTTCATGTATAGCTAAACAGGGAGAATGCAATATATGTAGACTTTGAATAACAAATTTCCGAAAACTAGTACCTGCGCCAGTGAAACCACCCCCAGAAGGCACTGTCAAAGGACCAGTATTCTCCATAGATGGTAGTGGAGACCTGGATCTTTTCGGTGGCTTTTTAGATCCTACTCCTTCTGCTTGTCTCGTCGATGAAACTGCCTCTATATCCACTGAAGTGCTAGCGGCACTAGTTTCCCCTACATTTTCACTATCTTCACAACATAAATGTCTTTCGGAATATTGTCGGAATCATCTTTCGATTCGCCGTCGCCTATATCACTTTCCACTGAGTCCATAAACTCTTTCAACTGATCATCGGTCATTTGCTCGAAATCCAAAATTTTTTTCCTTCCATAATTTCGTGCATCCTCCATTTCAATAAATACAATATAAGATTTTTTCACACTTTTAAAAACAGATCCGCTCCTATTCGTGCTCGACACCAGTTTGATCTCGTAGTTCAAGTGCATTCGTTTATATTTATATGTTTTCTGTGATTTTTTGGCGACAAAGGGTCATAATTATCCATACGCACTTAGTGCATGTGAGGTATTATATATTATAAGAAAAGAAATATGTGCCAAAAGGATGTCGCCTAGAAAAATTGCAATTAAAAGTATCCATACATTGTTCATGCATCGGTTTCGAAAAAAAGTCATAAAACATTAGCTATTCTTCCGAGCAGTGCAATATAATAATTGCACTATCGAGCACGAAGGGTAGTTAGGTAGGCGAGAATCATCTAGGAAAGTTTATGGCTTTTCAGGTACTGGGGATTTTTTGTCTCCCAACTGTTTTGTCTTTATGGTCTTAGGTACGGCTTTTATTATAAGCCCTTGCGACGCGACAGTTGAACGATTTTGAATGTACGAAATCGGTAATGGGAGACAGAGACTAAAAAGTTGTCCGACTAAAGTCCTCAGCACGCGCTGAGTCTAAGTATGATAGTCTAACAATTACTTCCCGGAAATGAAATCTTTCTCTAATCCATTAACACCTTCACACATCACTCAAGCACCACTAGCATAAGGCAATAAGTCTTAAAAAATCCTTTTGAGCTAAGATAAGAGGCCTTTCCTGTAGCGAGCGGAACAAAAGTGTGATAAGAATTGCAAAATAGGGGAACACTAATTTTGTCCTAAACCGGCAAGGCTGCACACAGGCCGCCATCCTGTTTTGGCTCCTAAAACACAAGCTAATTGTTTTTCATTGCTAGTAAACATCAATACCGAAAGTATTTATAATTACTTACTCATTGCAAAAATTTTCAGACAAATCGTATAATTGGAACTACCTCTATTTACCTCTGAAAATTTGTTTTTGGCAAGCAATAATTTTGTTTGTAAATAAAACGAATGTTGGCATAAAACTGATGACACAAACAAAATACTTCAGCGGGATGCGTTGAAACTCAGTTAAAAATGTTTCTTAGGATCTAACTACTAGGTTATGAAACGGCTATAATAAAAAAAAATTCACCTGTTGAGTAAATGTGATTTAAGTAATAGCTGCCTCTAGGCAGCCTTACCAGTTAGATGTTAAAGATCATTTAAAAATTGATAGAGGAGGCACTGCCTCCCCTGCCTCCTCTGCCTCCTCTGACGAGCCGCCACTGATTCTTGGATATAGTTTATAGCTGTGACCTGCTTTGGATCTACTGAAATCCCCTTATCTGATATAATATGTCCCTAATAAGATACACTATTTACTTTGTATTGGATTTTAAGTTTATCAAATTTTACATTTTTCACTAATGTTCTTTGCATTACTTTATGCAAAATTTTATCATGCTCCACTTCACTCTCGGCGGCGATCTATATATAATACATATAATGTTACACTCGGAATGTCAGCGAAGTTCCATTCATTAAATTTTTTGGAAAATTTCTGATGCTGTTTTTACACCGAAGGGCAGCCTATTGAACCTATAGCATGCCAAGGTGTTGAAAAGTTACATAATTTCCTAAACTCATCATCAAGGGCAACTTGCCAGTAGCCGTCCTTCAAGTCAAGGACGGTAAATATTGTTTTAGTTAGCCAGTTTGGCCGATATTTCATCAAAAGTCGGGATTGGGTTACTTTTCTTCTCTAATGGCTTCGTTCAGGTATTTGGGATCTTATTGGGTTTTTCCACTACTACAATGTTGGAGATGAAGGAAAATAGTCAATAAATGATAATAAATTGCTTTTATTTTTCTTTCTTTTATAATTTTCTGGACTCGTTAAGGAATTGTTTTCAACTCCCTTTTTTCAAAAATAATCCTTTTCTCTGTCTACTACTCAAGTATTTACAAGGCATGCCTAAAAAATTATGCATTGAAAAGTGCTTTAAAACCTGATACAGTAACCAGTAAAATACTGTCATGTCAACAGCGCTAAATAAACTCTACCAATTTTGGGTTCGCACGATAAAAGCTTAATTAAATTTACGATAATGAGAAGTGATAAAAACTCCGAGGGGTGACAGCCAAGTCCGCGACCAAACCGAGCCAACGCCACAGAGACCCAATCGACTGGCTCCAGCACCTTTTCTATAATTCCCTTATTACTACGATAATCTATTGTGCATTTTACAGTTTTTTGAATTGACAGCGGGTTTTTCTAGGAGACTTAATAACTGGAACACTTCCTTCTTTTAATGAGATTCTATAATTATGCTCCAACCTGCCTAACCCCTCGTATATACTACTGTATTTTTTTTAAATGTTTCCTTTCCGCGATTTTTCAAAAGAATCTACTAGTCTTATTAGTTTTAACGCTAGACAAGCACTCAAACCTAAAATTGGCATGCACTCTGTTTTGATTATGTAAAACTTTTGGATTGCTTTTATATTGCCAATTTACAAACAAGATCCACTTCCCCATTGGTTTTATTACATGTCCGCCATATGCATGCAAATTAATATTCGTGTTTGTTATTCCGATTTTGTTCATATGTTTTAGATATTTGTTTGGTACTATATTCACCTTAGCACCTGAGTCCAACTTGAAATTAATTTTTATACATATTTTTTAACTTGAATTTCTTCTATATATGAGTTTAGTTTGCTTGTTATATCTTTTACCGTGTCGATATAATAATCTAACTTTCCCACCTATATTTGAATGATACTTAAATTCTCTATATGCTGATCCCGGCTTAACTTCGTTGACCTGTTGATTTTTGTTCTCTCTCGTCATCTCTAGGCTTTCACCGATAACCGAGAAAACTTTCGGTCTCGTACCGATACCGATACCGATATCGAGACCGAGACCGATGCCGATACGATACCTCATTTTTTTCCAACGATACGAGGCGATAGTCGGTATCCCGATAGTATTGCCGGACCGACCGAGAATATTGGACAATATTTCGTTTCTCGCTCCACATTTTGACGCCACATATTTCTTGCCGGTCTCTGTTACATCAAGGTCTCCCCTACTTAACTTCATTCTAGATGTTATGTATACAGTCCTTAGAAAGTGAGTGCTTACGGGATTCAGCTTTCCACGAATTAAAATTCACTCGGTTTTGTGCGTTATCGATACCGGTAAATATGAAACAATGATGACTGAGACCGGATTTATTCTTTCTTTTTATTCTTTTTTTCCTTATTAAATAAAATATAATATAAAAAAATAATTTTCATTCAGAAGGACAAATAACGCATAAATTAACACATACAAATAAAGAAAATGTGTAAACTATCATATTTTTATAATATAACACTGTTAAGAAATTGATTGAAAGTTTCCGATATTTTGAGCTTTGGTGTTTTTTATTCAGTTCAGAGTAATTATATTAACAAGTATAACCGAGCAAACATAAGGTGATAAGCTAAAATTTTCGTTTTAAAATCAACCGCGCTGGCAGTCTGCGTGCACCTTTTTTTCTTCTTCTTCCAAAAACAAAGAGATGCACGGCCTCCTAGTTTAACTTTTGGTTCGGTGTTGCCAGGCTTGCTAACAGTTCCCCCTGGTAAGCCGGATCGTCGGTCCTGGTTACCACCTTGTCTGCAGCCTGGCGAAGGACGTCCAACTTAGCGATTTTCGTTGCTGGTCGGTGGTAGATCCCCGTTGAAGTTTGCACTGCTGCGCTCCGCACTTGACCGTCTTTACCAGAAAATACCTCCGATATGATTCCTCTTGGCCAGTGGTTTCTGGGGTTATTTGGGTCCACAAGAATGACTACATCGCCCCTGGCAAGGGGTGTGGCTGGAACGTGCCACTTGGCTCGTCTTGTCAACGTCGGCAGATACTCCCGAATCCAACGCTTCCAGAAGGCGTTGGAAAATTGGTCCGCTGTTCTCCAGTTCCTTTTCAGGACGATACCGTCGTCGCTTGCCTCGCTCAGGTTTTTTGCTCCGCTTGATGAACCAAGAAGAAAATGGTTTGGTGTTAATGCTTCGTCATTGTCGTCGTCTAACGGGACATAGGTCAGTGGCCGTGAATTTATGATGCTTTCTACTTCAGCCATCATGGTTAGTAATAGTTCGTCGGTCGGGTTACGACTCAAAGGCATGTCCGCGAGTACTTGCTTTACCGAGCGTACCATTCGTTCCCAACTCCCCCCCATATGAGGTGCCGCTGGCGGCAGAAATTTCCATTTTAGTTCAGCACCCACAAACTCATTCGCGATCCTACCACAATCTAAATTATCCACTGCATCCTTTAGCTCTTGACTCGCTCCTCTGAAATTTGTTCCGTTGTCGCTATTTATTTCTAATGGAGTTCCCCTTCTTGATATGAATCTCTTTAGAGCCAGAATACACGAATCTGTTGACAGGCTGTGCGCAATTTCTATGTAGATTGCTCTTACCGTGAGGCACGTGATTAGTACGCCCCACCTCTTCTCCGTATGCCTGCCAACTCTTACGTTAATCGGGCCAAAATAATCGATCCCAATAAAAGAAAAGGGTCGTGTGAACGATTTCAACCTTCCAGGTGGTAGTTCTCCCATCATAGGCGGTTTTGGCTTGGCTCTAAGGTTCTTGCATTTCTGGCAGGTCCTGCATACCTTCTTCACTAGGGCTCTTAGACCCGGAATATAAAAACTTTGTCTAATCTCATTTACGACTGTCTCGTTATACTGGTGCCGGTATTTTTGATGAAAGCTTCGCACTATCAGTTCAGTAATGTAGTGCTGCTTGGGAAGGATGACTGGTCGCGCCGTCTCGTGTCGGATATCTGTTGCCTTATCAATTCTTCCACATAGCCGAAGAATATTATTCTCATCTATGTATGGTGACAACTTAAACAATACGTGTCCCTTGTCCAGTTCCCCCATTACGTCTGGAGCTATCTTGGATCCACTGGGAGTGGCGATCAAGTCCGGAAAGGACTCCAATTGACATTGGCGGAGCAGGTAATTTTGGGCGGACTCTATATTTTCTGCTGTAAGGCGAACATTTTGTTCCTTGGGTCTAGCTTTTTTAACAAGATCAATTAACACAAAAACATGCGCCAGAGCGCGAACTAGTTTAGACCACTTTGAGAATCGATTATAGTCGATTATACTTATTTTTCCTTTAACTTCCCGTACAATGTGCACTCGGGCCTCCTCCGTAGTGGTGTAGCTCAGGGATTCGTCTACAGGCCACTGGTTTTCCTTTTCATAAAGAAAGGCTGGTCCCTTATATCATCGACTGTCAGGCTCAAATTTACAGCCACTTTTCCATTTTGTGGCTTCATCTGCAACATTCTCCTTACTGGGGACCCACCTCCAATTTTTGACATCAGTTTCTTCAAGAATTTCGCCAACTCTGAAAGCCACGAAATGCTTGTATCTTCGCTGTTCAGATCTTATCCAGTAGAGAACTGTCTTCGAATCGGACCAGAAAATCCTGTTTTCTATGCGCACTGAATGATCAGCACAAATTGACTTGCACAGTCGGACGCCCAGCACTGCGGCTTCGAGCTCCAGCTTTGGTACTGACAAATCCTTAAGAGGTCCCACTTTTGTTTTTGCGCCAACCAGTGATGATTCCACATACAGACCAGATGAAAGACGCAGATATGCTGCTGCTGCGTACGCATTATCGCTCGCATCTACAAATATGTGCAACTGTATCTTTGTGTTACCGTCAAATAGTGATAGCGTTGAGTAGGGGCGGGGTATGATTATTTTTTCGGCTACTGCCAAGTAGCCCACCCATTCCCGCCATTCTTCAAAATGCTTTGCATTTATTTCGTCATCCCATTGAATCGAGGAACGCCATATTTCACGTAACAGGATTTTGGGTTTAATTAATATATTAGCGATGAGACCCAATGGGTCAAAGATACTCATCAGGGCTCTTAATACCTCTCTTTTTGTAGGACATACTTCACCCGAGAGAACACCAGGCTTAAGTTTATATGCTCTAAAACGAAAGGAGAATGTGTCTTCAAAAGGTGACCACCGCATACCTAATATTTTTTCGGGTTCATTTACGCCATTCCACGTTTCGAAATGTTTCCTTAAATCATTTTCAATCTCGGCGTTAAGCATTGTTAAAACTTTTTCGGAGTTTGAAATAAAATTGTGGATATCAAAACCAGCCTGGGCGTGGATGTACTTTACTGCCTTTGCTATTTCAGTCGCTTCTTCTTCTGAATCAAAGCTGTCGAGGTAATCATCCACATAATGGTTTTTTATGATAGCTTTTGCTGCTTTTGAAAATTGGTCTTTAAACTCATTTGCATTTTTGTTCTTAACGAATTGAGCGCAATACGGTGAACAGGTGGAGCCGAAGGTCATAACTTTCATTGCATACTCTTCAACGTCCTTTGTAGTTGGGTTCCTCCATAGGAATCTCTGTGAGTCTTGGTCGTCCCTGGTTATCCGCACCTGGTGAAACATCTCCCTCAGATCCGCACATACCGCCACCTTTCCTTGCCGAAATTTGTACAATATTCCCACGAGTGACGGCAATACATCTGGTCCGCTCAGGAGTGCTGAATTTAAGGAGATTCCATCGACTCTAGCCGCAGCATCCCACACGATGCGCGTTTTATTTGGCTTATTTGGATTGGTGACTGGAAATATTGGAAGATACCATGTTTTTGGTCCAATTTCATTTTTCTCTCGATTACTCAGCTTACGAATATATCCTTTTTCCAGATCATAGACTGTTTTTCCCACTACAAATTTTATGTTTTTCCATTGAGTGTTATTGAAGACCTCATATTTCTTTTTTGTCAGTTCCATGAATTTTTTTGTTTTTTCTCTGCTCTCGTTGGTTGGGTCAGGCTGATTTTCAATCCACCATGTTACAGTTTCTATTTTGCAAGGAGATCTTCCATATTGTCTTGCATCTTCCGCTTTCAAATAATACTCTTCAGGTATTTTGTATTTTTGTGCCATCTGAAGGTTTAGCGTTATTGGATATTTTAAGCAGATCCTGGACATAGTAGAAGCAAGTGGGTCTGGATCTTTAGTTGATCTTGAGTTTCTTTCAATTGTTCTTAGTTGGCACACCGGAGTTTTTGATAGGATGTTTATTGCTTCATTGGATGCTTCAGAAATCATTTTTAAACATTTGATGAAATTTTTTCTTTCTGTTGAGTTGGCCATTTTTGTTTATGTGATTTTCCACCATATAGGAAAGATCCTATGAACATCTGTTTATGCCTTCTCGTCGACAACTGACATCATCGTTTTCGTTGATCTTCCATTTGCGTTTTCCATCATAAAGGACTCTTTGACTAGTCGATGAAGCTTTTCATCTGAGTATGTTTGGCATTCACAAATATGGCAGTTGTACGAATCCGATTTAATCGGTTTTGTGGTGCTGTCGGCTCCTTGTACCACCCAACCTAGTCTAGTTTTAGTGGCGCCCAGCTGGTTACCTTTACCCTTGTGTATACGCAGAGGAACTCCTAAGTGCCAGTTGTCCATGCCGATCAGTAGCATTGGCCTACCCTCAATGTAGGAGGTAATAGGAATTTCCTTCAAGTGTCGATATATTGTTTTAATTTTGTTTGCATCGACCGACTGAAGGGGCAGGTCTAAACTTTTTGTGGTTCGGACATTTAACAAGTCATATTTTCTTGATTTACCAATCCCAGATATTTGTAAGTTTACCTTTTTTGACATTTCCTCTCTGTGGTGTTCATCAGATGTCCACTTCAAGTAGAGTGGATAGACGTCCCCGTTGAGGCCAAGTAACTGGGCCAGCTCTTCGTGTATAAGAGTGACTGATGACCCGTCGTCGAAGAATGCGTATGTATCGCATCTTGTGGTACCGTTGTATAGTGTCACCGGCAAGATTCGAAACAAAATGGAGTCATTTCTCAAGGAGTGAACATTGACTACAACTTCACTATTACCTTGGCTTTTGGAGATTGTCGCTTGACCGTGTGCTTCCGGCTCTCTATTATTTGTAGACTTATGCAACAGTTTGTGATGTCGATACGTACAACCTTCCTGACCACATTTTTTATTTGAGTTGCAACGACTCTTGCCATGATAGCGCAAGCATGTACGACAGAGGTTGTATTTTTTTATGGTATTCCATTTGTCGTTTAGGTCCAAATTTTTGAACGTCGCGCAGTGCTCTATTGCTGAGCACTTACCACCACAAACCTTGCACTCTCTTGCGGGATCACTACCAGGCGAAGCCTGTACCATTTGATGCGCATTCACGTAGCCCTTTATTGCTGGTAGACGCTTTTCGTTTTTCTTTTCGGCTACGTAGTTCGACGGAGGCGAAACCTCGACTGCTGCTTGAGCCATCAAATGTAGCCATGCGCTAAGCGTGGACAGGTTAACTTCCCCTCGTTGCTGCTTATACATTCCCCAGCTCAGGCGGATATGAGCTGGTAACCTTTCAACGAGCTCCTGCATCAGACATGGGTTTTCTAGATGAGCTCTCAGACTGTTTGATTCCATTATAGCACAAATATTCTGAACCGCGAATGAAAATGAGACGAGAGTGTCAAGCCTGTCTGCCCTGGGGGGTGGTTCGCTGCGAATCTTTGACAGAAGTGCATTAATGATGATATCAGGCCTTCCATAGAGTGTCCGTAGTGTTTCCATAATGGATTGCACATGTTCGGGGTAAAGGAGCTTAAATCGTACCGCTTCCAATGCCTTACCTTTTAAGCAGTGGCGGAGGCGGGATAGATTCTCATCTGATGAATACCCACACAAACGAGTTGAGTTTTCATAACAGCTTATGAAAAGCGGCCAATCCTCCGGGTTTCCATTGAAATTTGGTAAATCTCTAGGCATCGCATGCCTTGCCGCCAGCTGTAGCTGGCTCAATCCTGGCATTTTAAGGGAATTGCCAGATTGATGTCTGTTTTCACATGGCCCAGGCTTATTTAAGCATATATTGTTTGCTTTGAAAGAATCCTGATTTATTTGATTTGGAAATGCGAGGTCATGTAACGTTGGATTAGGCCTACCCACCTGTGAAGTCACATGACCATCGGACATCCACTTCTCAACCCGTTCTTGAGAGGCATTCAAAACAATGCTGCCGTTCTTCCCCCGACTACTTGAGTCCATTTGCTCGAGAATTTCGTATTTGCGGTCCAGGAACTCACGATCTCTTTTTTCTTGAAGTTCGCGCTCCTCTTCCAATCTTTGAAGTTGGAGTTTAACTGATTTGCCTGACGACTCCGTTATTTGCGAGCTGGACACCGACTGTGCTTTATGCTGTGTCTGAATATGTAGTTGAGGAACTTGAGCCTGACTGGCGCCGGTAAATGAGTGAGGTGGCTGAGCCTGGGACTGTGACGTCTGCGGCGGAGCGAGCGCTCGTTTCTGCGGGTTTTGTTGAGCGGCTATTGATTGGATTTGCGAGGTATGTGGCGGAGCCACTAGTGGTTGTGCATGTGTCGATTCGCCCTGTTGCAAATGGGGTGAAGCTTCCGTGTCAGTCCTTAAGACTGTATTTAGGTTAGGGTTCGAAACCCTCCACGCGGGAGCTGAACCAGCGGGTGCACACTTTTCGCATTCCCAATCGCGATTTTCGATGCTCTGATCGACTCCAACGCAAGAAAAGTGATACCACCCATCACATATATCGCACTGCACCATCTGTTCGGCGCTATCTGGCCGGGTGCATTTAGCACAGCTGGACAGCAATTCATTTGTGCTTGGGGGGGAGTGCACGGTTTTGCTCGATTTGCAAAATACTTTTTTTGATTTTGAGGACATTCTGCCTTACCTTGTTTATCCCGCGGAAGACGACAATTGTACCTGCTGCTCCACCTGGCTTTCCCAGATTTTTCCAATATCCCTGAAGGACTTTATCCTCGTTTTTTCTTCTTTTTTTTTTTTCTCCCTAACTTTCTTAGGTTAGGTTGCACGCAGAGATTGTATTGCCAGAAAATTTTAGGATGTTAAGAAATTGATTGAAAGTTTCCGATATTTTGAGCTTTGGTGTTTTTTATTCAGTTCAGAGTAATTATATTAACAAGTATAACCGACAAACATAAGGTGATAAGCTAAAATTTTCGTTTTAAAATCAACCGCGCTGGCAGTCTGCGTGCACCTTTTTTTCTTCTTCTTCCAAAAACAAAGAGATGCACGGCCTCCTAGTTTAACTTTTGGTTCGGTGTTGCCAGGCTTGCTAACAAACACATTATAAAAATACGATTGTAGGAGCTGGGTAGGGTAGAAAACAGGTCCGCTCTAGTCGATGGTCTTTATTCGAGAGAGTTCCTTTTCAACTTCGAACAGCGTACTTCTCTGAACGGTACCTACATTTTTGGTGTTACCATAACAGTCGATTAACTTATGCTTACACGATAGTTTACAGATTTATCGGCGAGAGTAGACCGATACCGGCCCGATATTAGTAAGATTCTCGACCGAGACCGAAACGAGACGATAGTTCACTAGGGACCCCGAGACCGATCACGATACCCCAGAAATATCGTCTCGTATCGGTCTCGGTAAAAGCCTAGTCATCTCCTTTGACTGCATTTTCGATGCCTCTGCTGTTTTTACCCAATCCACCGCTTTCTGTAAGTCCAGGTTTTCTACCTCCAATAAGCGCTTCGGCACTTTTATCTCCCACGTCGATTACAATGTGATCTCTAAGCACTTGTTCCTCAAGTGTCAGCATCTGCGTTGTGTTGCACGTAATTGCTTTCTTCCTCGGTTTTATTATTTCATTAAAACAACCCCACTTGACGCCATCTATCCGCGACACATCACTTGTTAACTTCATTAATCCTTGACAATAAAGACATTTGAAAATACCCTCTTTTGGGAGAAGTGCCCATTCTCCTAATTTTTCAATGAGGACTTTAAGGTCCTGTGCTAAAATGACTGAATCCTTTATTGATAATTTTGCTTTAGTCTAAGAAATTGAAGAATTTCTTGAACCGTTTTTCGTATAAAAAGTATGAATAGACAGACGATTTTCATTATACAAAATGCTTACTGACAGAAGATTTAATTTAATTATTTGGGTGGATGAAAAATTGTTAAAATTTATTAGTTTACTTGCACTTTGCACTTTAATGACAATTATTTATCCGAAGACGGCACAATTTGAGTTTTTCTTATATATTTATACACTCTGGAAAAAAGGAAAGCCAGTACACATACTATTTTAAGTTGAGCAGTTTGTTGAAAACTTCGTAAATACACTTTATTCACAAATTCACTTATTCACGAGTGCGCAGTAAACTAATCCCAATCGATGGACGTTTCAGAAACCAAAAGAGAATTCACCGTTACAGATTGTAGGAGTTCGCCGAAGAAGGAACAAAAAGGAGTTCGAAGAAGAAACTGTAGAGATAACAGAAAGTAACAGAGTAATAACAAATCAGCATTGCATCCAAGCAATGAGACAGTTATCAGCGTTAACGTCGGTCTCTGTTATCTCAGCTAACGAGCCAATCTCGGTGTAACTCATAATAAAGACCAGTGAATTAAAGGAATTCGTTTCACTGCCAAACGCAGCCGTTAGGATAGTAATTATTATATAAGTACACTCCAGGTGAGTTAGTGATATTACAGAAACAACAAAAATTTATGAATACTTTGTAATTAAGAAACAAAGAATTGTATTTATTTATTTGTGTACACGATTTATGATTCACAAAAAATTGTTATTTTTCTAAAAAGATTAAAGTTTTAACATTTTTAGTTATTTTGGTAGCATTAAAATTTGAAATGGCAGATAAACAAAAATGTGACAAGCAGAACGCAATGGTGAGTAGTTGTAAATAATAATGCATGGTGTATAAACTTAAATCCGTCAGAAAAACACATTGTTTTTTCATCAAAAAGCAAAAACAAATTTATTAAAAGTACTGGCCCTCGCTAGCTATTCATGTTTTCCATCTCTCGGGCAATTTGTGGATACCACGCCAAAAAAATTCCCTCTCTTTCGATTCAAACCACTCATCAAGCCATTTTCGAACGTCTTCGTAAGAATCGAAGTGCTGCTCAACTAGCGCGTGGCCCATCGACGAAAACAGGGCCAGGTCTGGCGAATAAGGGGGGTGGGGTAGCACCTCCCAGTTGAGTCTCTCCAAGTAGTTTCAGACCATTGTTGACGTGTGCGATGGTGCGTTGTCGTGGAGGAAAATCAGCTTCTCATGTCTTTGCTGATAATGCGGCATTTTTTCACGCAGAGCACGGTGCAACTTGATCAGTTGTCAGCATCAGCATTTTTTGCGATTAGGTATCGTCCTCATCTAAAAGAGCCTGCAATTCATGGTCTTCAACCTTCCTGGACCGATTTTCACGCTTCTTGCCGCTCAGGTCAAAATTACCGTCTTTGAACCGACGAAACCAATCCCTGCACTTTGTTTCCGATAAAGCACTGCCGCCATAGGCCTCCACAAGCATTCGATGCGATTCGGCAGCCGATTTCTCCAAATTGAAGCAGAAAATCAGAGCTTTCCGCATATGCTCTTTTTCTGGCAAGAAACTGTACATGGTTACCAAAGGAAAAATGTATGTGTTGTGTGAAATTGCTGATGATGTGTACTGATTAATGTTGACAGATGTGAAACTCATAAAATAAAAAGTATAACGTGTCCATAGTAGCTACCACCATCTATAAGCAAACAGCGGATTTAAGCTTATACATCTGGTATTTTTCCAGGTGCTACAGTTACGTTTTTAATTGTAATACCTGAAACAATGTTAAAGAAGTGACTGCTATAGTAAATTAATTTTAAATGTAAATTATAAGTGTAATTTGGTATAAATCGCGGTTAAATATGGAAAATTTGGTGCGGGAAGCCGCGATATAAAAAGCTAATTTAAAACAAAAAGTCGCGGGAGAAATCGTGCTCCACCCACATAATTAAACATATTTACCTCTCCTTAACCCTACTTAACCCCACCGCCAGGTCAAGGATTGTCCAAGAATGTCAGAAAAGACTTAACTCTGCTGCCAAGCACAACCATGTCCATCTTATATGGGTCCCCGGTCACCAGGGAATCGATGGTAATGTGGCCTCTGACGCTTTAGCGAAGGAGGGCGCAAACTGTCCCCCTATGGGACCGGAGCCCATCATTGGTGTTAGCCCCACAGTGTTGAAAAACTGGATAACTAGATCCATGGATTCAATACATGGTCGAAAATGGTCCAGTATACCAACCTGTAAATTCACCAAATGGTTCATTAGCCGGCCGGACAGTAACACTGCAAAACTCCTATTTAACTTAGGTAAGATGGAATGCAGAACGCTGCTAGGGACGGTTACGGGACATTACACATGCGGTAAGCATCTGTATACTATAGGGATCATTAGCGACCCAACGTGTCCTTCGTGTGAGGAGGACGAGGACAGCACGGACCACTTCCTCTGTAACTGTCCGGCCTTCTCCCGTGCGCGCGTGACAGCGTTCGGCGCTGATGTAATGAGAATGGAGGACTTCAATTCTCAATCCCTGTCTGATGTTCTTAGTTTCGTCAAGTCGGCTAAAAAGTTCGGATAGGGCAGGGGACGAGTCTAATGGGCCGTGCTCTGAGCGCTTGAGGCAGTCGCCTCCCCCTTTACCTCACTAATAATAATAATAACCTCTCCCTAAGGCAGAGGGAAACGTTTTTTCGAAATTCCATTCGAAAACGACCACTTTCCGTGACTTTACTTGTTCCAGCATGCGGCATCGGATGCCGGCATCAGCATTCAAAATTTTTGTACACCGGGTGAAACCGGGTTATCCCATCACATCTAAACACTGGATACGATCATATTAATTTTATGGATAAGCATACTACATATTCTGGCCCAACATATACACCACTTTTTATTCGCTAATTTCAAAATGGCGGACACAAGATGGTGGCCAAAATTGTAAGGGATTCGACTAAAAATTGGTATATAGAGGTTTTTAGATATCTTTATTGCGAATATATGTTCGGAGTTTGGCAATTTAACACTTAGCCGACCGCGCGCGCCATAGTGAACTGTACGATTTCCACCGGGCTCGGACAAGTCAAACTTAGCTGTCCACCGCGCATTTTTCGTAATGCGAATGATACTTTTTGAAATAAAAGAAGTCTGGTAATTATTTAAGTACCCAATTTTATTTACGATAATTTATATTAGTTATTGCCGTGGTTTGGTCGAGGCGAGGTTTGCTTGAATGGTTTATTGTGGTGACTCATTCCTATATTTGTTATTATTATTTTTCTTTTATACTTTTAGACTGATGAAATGATTGATTAAGTAATATGTAATAAATAAACATTTCAATATTGATATATATAAAATAAATAATTAATATCTTTTCTAATTATTGATATGAATGATCGTTTTACAATGATTGTCGTGTGGTTGACCAATCCACAAAACGACAGTTATAATTATTTATATTTATATTTATATTATAATTATATTAATTAAAATAATATTAATGAGATCCATCTTATACAATCAAAGTAAAATCTACAATCACAAATTCGCCGTTTTCAATTTAACATATATAGTAAAGTCTTCGATATCAAATCAACTTCAATTATTATAATATAATATAAAATAATTATTATTATTAGAGGTAAGAGAAATTAGAAATAGTAATATTTTATTTTTGAACACATAAATCACAGATGTATCCATCTGGCGAATCCCATCCTGAACATATAGCATGAGCCCACAGTCCGCAGATGGTGCAGCGATACCACAACTCATTATTTTTTCCAAATTCTTTGCAAATAATACATTTGTTATAATTTTCATCATCCACATTCATTTCGTCATCACTGTCATCGTCGCAAAGGTGACATTAAGTCCATAGTATATCGAACCCAGCAACTTAACTTGTTCAGCAATTTCAGTTTCTTGCTGTTGGGTGAACACGGGCTTGCGACCTAGTCTTGGGTTGCTCATGTTTTCATTTTTCAGTCGATCTCTCAAAGTAGTAAACGGTATGTTATATTGTTTTGCGGTTCTTCTTTTGGAAAAACCTCTTTTAATCGCAGTTTTAGCAGATTGAAGGTCTTCTTCGGTCCAAACCGCTTTAGCAGTAGTTCCTTGGCAATTTCTTGGCATATCTACAATAATAAAAAAAATAAGTCACTCAGGGGTAATGGCGCTCAGGTGAGCGGTATAACCCCAAACGGTCGTTTTGTAATTAATTAGAAATTTAAAAAAAATCATACACAATTGATGAAAATTGATTGCATTATCACACAATAGAATAGTTTTACTGTCAAGAAAGTGAAATTAATAATTAAATAAGCATTAAAGTTTTGGACTTACCGACAAAAAACACCTAACCAAAAATTAGATCAGCGCGGCCGCAAACAAAAAAACAAACTTCACGGTCACATGACGCGAGCTGACTGTCCGTTTGCATCGCTGTCTGTTAGAGGCCCCCTCCCCTCACACTTCACGCGACGTGCCGTGTTGCTACGTTCTATTTCGACAGAGTTACAGAGGTGAGCGCCATTACCCAGTGAGCGCTATTCCCCCTCACTACCCTAATCTAGATGCGAAAGGAAAAAATTACATTTTAATATTTTTTTAAAGTGTGGAATCGTTGAAAGCATTCCTGCTTATGCAGTGGCACATTACAATATTCGCAAATATATCGTGTATAACCAGTTTTTTTGTTAGCGAAACATACTCTACATCTTCGGTGAGGATATTTCTTTTTTCCACCTGTAACAATTGGTACTAATTTGTGTTTTTTTAAATCTTGAGATAGTCTTCCTGGTGGGTCATATTTTGGTGCTCGTCTTGTTCTTTCTGTCGCGTTCGAAGGTCCCGCCTCTTCGGTGTACAAATTTTGAGTTTCCTGTGTGCCTATCAAAGCTATTGCAACTTTACGTAAAAATTTTTTATATATCATTTTGTTATTATTTATATTTCTATGTACTAGAAATGAATTGAAAAGAGCAGCATTCAAAAAATAAAGCACTGCTTTTTTTGTCCATTTGGTGCTTTTTCGAAGAATATTATAATAAGACATATATTGGTCTGCACGATCAACTCCTTTCATATATTTGTTGTATTCCACAACAGATTGAAACCTTTACCATTTCTGCCGAATGAATGGTTGAAATGGTTCTTACTATTCGGTTCTTCTTCGCCTGCCAAAGTTGTAAAAGAATTTTCCCCTTTCTCGCAAATTTTGTTTGATGCTCTCTCAATGTGACATTTTTTAAACTCTGTGGAAGTCCCCTATTTGCCCTAATTGTTCCGCAAATTCTTGTACTCTTCTGCAGCAGTAATTCGGCTGTGTGAACGCTATTATAGTAATTATCCATATAAATATGGTGATGGAAACCCACGTACGGTTCTAAAACCGATAAAACCGTATCTTGTAGTGTTGCTCCTGCGCCTGAATATACTTTAAAATTACAAATGTAGCCTGATGTTGCTTCGCAGAGCATCCGGACCAGAATTCCATATTTTATTAGTTTTACGCGGTTATAGGTGCGGAAAGATAATCTACCTCGCCAAGGTATTACAGCTTCATCTAGAGACAATTCTTGTTTTGGTGTATATACAGTTTGGAATTTTTGTTGTACATAATTTAAAACTTCTCTAATTTTGAATAATTTGTTCGACTTGTCAAGCAATAAATCGTTATTGCAAAAATGCCACATTCTCCATATTTGCATAAATCTATTGCGGCTCATTGTTTTTGGGAAGATTGGGGTTTCTATATATACAAGAGTGGACCAGTAATCATATATATCGTCTTTACGTATTTGTCCCATCAGTATAATTAAACCTAGAAACTTTTTCATTTCTTCTAATGTGACATCAACCCATTGCCCTGCACTATATTCTGTATGTTTGTTTACAACTTGAGAGCGATATCTATTTGTTTCTGTTACAAATAATTCAAATAAATCATTACCAAGAAACAACTGTACTATTTCCCATACATTTTCCTGATTTCGAGGCATCGTATTCACGCCGGAAGTTCGATCATATGCTTCCAGCTGAGCTCTCATATCATTCTCGGACCAATCATTGTCAGTATTGACGGTACTGTCTTCATCCGTGTCATAATGGAACTATCGTCATCTTCCGATTCGCTATAAAGTATTGGACGATTATTTTGACGTGTGGGAGCAATGATTGTCGCTAAATTCGTCATCACGTATCTGCGCATCGTTATCTTCAGAACAATCTGATAGTGCATCCATAAACAACTCATCATTTAAATTTTCATTTTTCCTTCTAGACATTTTTTACGGTATTTTTTTTCCAATTATATATTGCGATTTATAGAAACAGTTTGTAGCAAATTGCGAACAACTTCAGATTAAATAACTAATGATAACAGAAAAAGAGGAAGTCAAAGTGGGAGATCTCCTCGATTGGTTGTGCACCGACTTACTGGACAACGGGGAGATTTCCCCGTTCGGTCGTGCACCGACTTACTTTAAAGTGGGGAGATCTCCCCGTTCGGTCGGCTAAGTGTTAAGACGGCAAAATTGTAAGCACTTAAACTTTTCTTTAATTAAACACGTCAGGTCACGTCGAATGTCTTATTGAGAAGACCGCATTCTACGCTCGAAACCGAGTTCCAAAGCGACCGATCACTCTCCAAAACGCATACTCTCTTAGGAGATTACATCCCAGCGAGAAATGGAAGTATTCTAGAACACAATTGCGAATGCTTCTGTCGATGTAATGTATGCATGAACTCTCCTTTCAAACTTAGCTTCTTTTAACATTACGCTGTCATTGGGAGGAAGCATTGACGCGAGCAAAAAAAAAAATCGGTTCTTAAAGCCTTCGCTAGAAGTGTACCATAAGCGCTGTATATGAAAACATTATGGGAAACGTTCCGAAAAATCATTATAAAAGCATTAATAAGAAGCCTTACTAGCATCATACGTCAGAAGCGTTATCTACAATGTTCTATATGAAGGCCCATTCCATATTAAAAATCCGTTTTCATGTGCCCTTCGAAGACTTTCATGAATTTGTGGCATGCTGTTAAGGAACTTATATAAACTGTTTAAGACAATAATTAACGTTTTCTTAATCACTTACTTAAAAATTGTAGCATGTTTTTTCCAACATTAAATATCTCGAAAATTATTCAATTAATGCATGTTAATAGAGCTTTTTGATCGTAAAAGATTTGATTTATATAAAAAAAAATGTTCGGTATTCTTTAACTGTTTGTTACTGACTAAAAGATTTTAATTATGGTCTAAAACGACAGACTCCTTAACAACATATCCACAAATTCATTAAAATCCTCGAAGTTCACCTGAAAACTGATTTTCATTGTATGGAATGAATCTAATTGATAAAATTTTAGTGTCTTTTGTTTGTTCGAACGAAAATGTTTAAAAATGGTAGAAGGTAGTGAATCAAATTTATGTACATATTAATTAAAGAAATCTTACTTTGTTACTTTTTTATTCATAGTTTAGAAAAAAACAACATAATAACAGTTCACATAAACAGAATACTTATAACAACAAATAATTCATAGTTAAAATCAAAAAATAACAATTCATTGTTGAAAACAAAATATAACATAATTCATTAAAAATACATTCAACTGAGTGAGTTTAATTGCAGGTTTTGTTTGAATAGTGCTTTATTTTATAGCATCTATTTTTTTGACGCCGGAATGTAGCTCTCATTTCGTCTTCATATTGAATATACCCGAATTGGGGACTTTTCATGGCTTCTGGAAAATGTATCGAAAGATTAAAATTTTTACCACTGATTTTAATTTGTTTCTTACCAAATACGAATTTGTTGAAGAGGGTATATTTTTTTAAGGCTATTTTGCCTTTTACCCCACCCCAATTTAATTTTAAAATAAATGACTCCAAAAAAAAGATGTGGAAACATCTGGAGACACGGGCATTGCCAACTTTTTCTTTTATATAAGATATCTGAAAGAATTATGAAAAGTTAAATATTACCAAACGCTTACATATTATTGCTTACCAATGTAGATTCTTGTACGCTTTTAATTATTTCTTCGGTTTTCTCCAATTCTTCTTCACTTCCTATTGGAAAAATTTTCAGGTCGTTTGTTTGTGGCAAAATTTTTTCAGCCATCTTCTCCAAAATCACTAATATTTTAATGGTTGACTCCTCTTGACGCTTAAGTTCTTTTGCCAAATTATTTATTGTTTCATTTTGTTCTTCTACCTTCCTTTTTAAGTTATTGTTTATATCTATAATGGAAAAAACAAAGAGATGGATATAAAAACATTGTATTTATACCAACTGCATGATAAACACACCTAACAAACAGCGAAATTCTTCTTTATTTATGCAGTTGATGCTTTCTACAGGTAAATTTTCTTTGTTGGAACCACGGTCTTCCATTCCTAATGTCGCGTCGCATTTATGAAGATAAACAGGAGCAGGAGGTGTAAATTTTTTTTTTGTTGGGAACATACTAAAACGAAAAATGGTTATGTTTATATTATAGTAATACATTTTATATAGCCTACTTAAATATAGCAATAGTGCAGTATCGGGATTAGAACATAACCCGGATCGATAGGAAGACACATAGCCTTGCAAAAAATGTCTTCGACTTTAAATTTTTCTTCGTCTTGACTAAAACCATCGGCTGTGCAAATTCCTAAGGCTGTCAAAGATTCCAAAGGTTCGTCGAAGAAATTTCTTATATTTAATGACCTGTATCCAATGACAAAGTCTTGTCCATCCGGTTCTTTGCAAAATCCCAACACTTGAATAGGTATGCAAGGCTTAATGTAGCAAAAATTATTTGGAATTTTATTGGTTAAATTAAATTGGTCCAAGGTATAATTGCTGTATACTTGGGATGCAGTAATATCGAAAGATTTCTTACAAGGGTTTTTCAAACCTTTACGTAGTTTGTGTGTAGTGCCAAATTTCGCTCTTTCAATAATTCTGTTATTAATTTGCTCAAGAATTTTTGTGGGTTGGCGGCAGTCCTTTTTCAAAATTTGCATATAGTTTTCAAACTTATATGCGGAGAAATTGTCCACATTCCCAAAAGTCTTTACACACTCAGCTATATGTAATAAATTGTGAATATTATAGCTAACTTTATCTGCTCCGTACAAGATTGCAAAATTATGAACGAAAGTTTGAAGCATCTCTTCAGCACAGCCTAAATTTTGTTGGGCTCTCGGACAAGATATTAATCTATACGCTCCATGTAAGAGCAAAAAGTTTTCGTACAAATCTTTGTCGAGAATATCCTTAAAAATTACTATGCCCGTATATAAAATGAGTTGTCTAAACTCCGTTGCTTTCCACCTAGCAATATCATCAAAGGTCCTTGGCTTTCGACAAAAATCATTTGGTATAAATCCTTTTAAAGAAATGATTTTATTATTTAATATTTCTTTTTGCGTTGCGGTTATTTTAGATCTGTTATGGTGGCCGCTCCATAAACATGTTAAAATTTTTTTAGTAACGCCCAAGTCAATTAGATGCATTACATCAATGGGGAATTGCAACACCATTTTCATATTAATTCTTTCCAATGGGTGCTGATTTTGTTGGAAATATACATTATGATATAATTTATCCGACCTTGCTTTGAAATCTTCATCAGTTCTTGCGCTGCTTGTCGTAGTAGCATATGCCATCCTATTATTTATTTTTCGTGCTTTCTGTGTGCACTTTGAACATCCTCTTGAGGAGGTGTGGCCAACTGTTCCACATACGAATGAACGAGCTGGTGTATCACAAATAAATGCATTTATTTTTACTTTTATATAATTATCGCCTCCATTTACTTGAAATCCTACTTCCTGTAAGTGTTCTAATTCTTCGACAAAAGGACCTAAATATTCACTTATGTTCTGTGGTTTTTTTGGACCAATGTACATTCCTATTACGAATGGTATATTAGAACATTGGCATATTGCTCCCAATATTGGCCACAAAGTTTGACTAGAACTTTTGAATAGAGGTAATCCATCTACATTAATATCAATGTGAAGATTTTCAGTTTGTGCAGGGACGCTTAAGCTTAAGGTTTTTATAGCATTTTCAATCCCAAAATGATAGTACTCCCCAGGAGGAACTGAGGATTTTAATATATTATTATATCTAATATTTAAGAGGGTCTTTGTAGATTTCGGTACATTAACACCTTCATCTCTCAAAATGTTCAAAAGTGCATCACAAGCATTGTGGCTAATCTTATAGTGTACTGCCCAACTCGCTAATTTTTGAGAAAAGGTACTGTTTTGTACGGACTCGTTGATCGTGGTATTTTCAGCCCTTCCAGTAGAGTCAAAATCGTCAGTAACTCTTTCATATCCTACAGAACCCACTTCATTCTCTTCCGAATTACTGGGTGAATTATTCTGAGGCGAAGATTCTTGAATTTCCCTATTTTCCTCATTTAACTCTGCACTTTTTTTCGCTATTAGGCGTTTGAAGTGCCGTTTACTTACTCCAAAACATATTTTCTTCATGGTAAACAATTTACGCATAAATTATAAACGAAGCCTGGAAAGCTGATAAAGCAAATTTTGTTATGATCTGCTACATTTGTAGACACTGACATATAGAAATGGACTACTCGTCCTATACAAAATGCCTATATCGAGATGGTGTACTTTCTCTTAGGTAAGAACTGTCAAAAGGGTGCACCATTTGAGACAGCAAATCGAGTGGTTCATTTCTACATGTCAGTGGTTGTAGACAATTTTATAAAATTAGGATCATCCAGAGAAATTACAGCGCGGGATAAAAATCTAAATTGCAAGGAAGCATGCAGAAATAAATTATCAGACTGGTTCAAGCGTTCA
The DNA here is from genome assembly GCA_959613345.1 of Tolmerus cingulatus. NCBI lineage: Eukaryota > Metazoa > Arthropoda > Insecta > Diptera > Asilidae > Tolmerus > Tolmerus cingulatus. The sequence continues at coordinate 39,236,279 of OY390707.1, forward strand.
ATGTCAATGTACTAAACTGGCCCTCTCTCGAAGACCGGATCTAAACCCCATAAAAAATCTATGGGGAATTTTAGTTAGGAAACTTTATGCCAATGGGAGGCAATTTAGTAGCATTTAATAGCATAAACGGGCTGTTAAACTTGCTTGAGAGGAAATAGAATCTGAAACCCTTAAAAATTTAGTGCAATCAATGCCTGATAGGTTATTTAGTGTTGCTAACAATAACGGTGGATGCACAAAATATGAAATTACAAAAAATAATTAACTTTTAACAGTTTTTCGTATTAAAAATTGAATTGCCTTTATTTTCATTTCACAACATATTTTGAACTTTACTTTATCTTGTATAAATTTTGTTAAAAAGACTAGTTAAATATCTTTACTGTATAAATTATTGTAGCAATAAATGTTGAATATTATGTACTATAACTATTGCAAAATATCTTCATTTCTATTTTTATTTCAGAAAAAACCGTTTGCATTTGAATTCATTTCGCGGACTGTATTTATGCTTATATTATATAATTTCTATTGTACTTACATTACGAAATAGATTTTTGAGCACTATAACACTGCAGAGGTCTTCACTGGCACTCGGTTGCACTGAAACTAAAATGAAACGCATAATCCAGGCACCCGTTGTATGTTTTTGACTGTTTCTATAGCCGTTCTGATGAACGCATAAATTCTGTGGAAAAACTGAACGCATAAATTCTGTGGAAAAACTGAACGCATGAATTCTGTGAACAAACTTTCGGACCGAAATGCTTCCACGTCCCTTCTCGTGAAAGCGATAAATAATGCTTCTTCATGAAGCACTTCTTAAATTTCTCGCTGGGATTGCTTACAATTCGGCCATACCTGACTCTAAATCGACCTCGATTTCGTAACAGGTAACTAAAAAAAGTAAGTAATATTTATATTGGTAACCTGAGATCTCATTAAACAGACAATACATGTGTAAATACTTGAAACGATTACTGTGTTTAGAATCAGCTTACACTAATATGGAATACATATACCTACATAATTCGTTATGAGCTTATGAGTCAAAATATGATAATTTACATTGAATATATATGAATCGGTCATTTCAAAAACCACTTAAGTCACAAAATTATAATTTTTCAGAAATCAATAAAAACTGTATCATACACAAACAAATGACTTTCAAAGGACTTTTTTATATTTAATTTAGTATTTGAGTAGTAAAAAATTAAAATAGCGTATAACCTTTACAGTTTATTAATAGAAATAATGAAAAAAACCTGAAAAACAGTTCTTGACTTATGTTGTTTTAGCGAGAAATAGGGTTAGTGGTATATAATTTAACCAAAACAATCGTAGTAATCATATTTTTTATTGCTTATAATTAAGAATTACACTTAAAAATAATCTTATTAACATTTTACATGTATTAATTTGTCATGTTTTAATATCTTTATGGTACATAGTCATATTCTCCATCATTCTCATCTGGATTTTCTTCAACATTTGCAGTTGACCAGCTAAAAATATTGTTATAAAATGGCATATGCTCTTCCAGAATGCTATCTTGAACTTGTTTTAAATCGTCTATTTTTTTTTTATTGATGGGCACTTTCAAATCATAGGCTTTGGTTGATGGAAGTGAAAAAGAAGTTGTTATTTTCTTTATTAATAAGAATGAATGTTTAATCAATCCATCAATATATTCCTCGGCTATGATAGTTCCTTTTTGATCTGAATCATACTGAAAACTCATGTATGTCGAAGGTGCAAATGACTTTTTCTGGTCCTTTGGAACTTTTTTTTCCATAAGATTCAGTTGACAAACATGTTTTTTTGTACAAATTTGGCCACCATTTCTTAAATTCTAAAACATCTTCAGTTTTTAGCTCTATGACTGTAAATGTTGAGCTGGAGTTCGAAACCAAATCAATGTATTCTCCTGGGACGTACACTGAGAGAACAAATTTCGTTGTCGCAACCGCAATTTTGCCGAACCGCATTTTGAGGTTGTAAGTTTGGTTCTAAATATAGTTGCTGCCACCAGAAAACTCAGTTAAATGGACCTAACTGACGGTAGCTGCAATCTTAATGGCAATAGCTGTGACTTCAGTAGCAGTAGTTATGACCTTGGAAGGCAATTGTTGTAACCTCTTTAGCAGTTCCTGCGACGTTGATGTCTGAGAAGACGAACGTTCGAGAAAGGTATGGTAACAGTAACAGTAGTGTAGACAATTGAGGGATTCGGTTAGATGTGACGATATACAGGGTAACTGGTATGTCGGCCTTTTTTCTCATAGTCTGATAGCAAAAGTTCTATTGCGACAAAAAAATCCCGTATATACATTTATTGATATTTTTGTTGCAAATAACTATCTACTATCATACCATAAAAGGAAAGGTCGACGTACCAGTAACCCAGAATTATCGTCACTTCTTGATGATCTATAACTCTTTGTGCTAAAAAAATTGATTGAGGAAAAATTTAGTTAAATAAATATGTATATAAATATATAACAAAAGCAATGGTTTGTTTTGATACATTTTATTTCATATAAAATGATAATATAAAATAAACATAAGCTTCAATTCTGGAAGATTTAAAACTCCCAAATTATAAATTTTGTTCCTTCTGAATTTATACTTATAAATGAAGTAAATTTTACTTTAATAGAATCCAAAGGCACTGTTTTAAAATTATTAGTGAATTCGATTTTAAAAGCAAAGTAATGCTGGTCAAAGAAACAAGTTTCGAAAACTTGAACACAAAGGAAAACTCTATTATCAATAATTAAAATTTTCTCGATTAAACCAAAAACAGGATCGTCGTTTTCATATACCCCCAAACAAATCACCATATGTTTTTGCAATTGCAGATCAAAAAGCTTAACACTTGAAGCAATTTGCGGTGTTATAGTACTAGAATAAAAAAAATTATATTTTGAATAAATCCATGGCTCAAAAATTTGAGCAGAAAATGCTATTTGGAATTCATTTATACAGCTATTATAATTAACAATGAAGTTAGCAAAGTTTAGTTGGTTTTTACGAGTAAGGGTTTCCAAAATATTCAGTCTGTTGTTTGAAATGTAAGCTGATTTTTTGAATACCTGATGCTTTGACTCAAAACGCATCGAGCTAATAGCAGAGAGTGGTCCTATATGTTGCATTATTCGTGGATAATGAATAAGGAAATGGAATTTCGGTTTTAAATGGCTTCCAGATAGTTCTTGATATAATGAATTGTGAATTGAAACAATGTGCTGTAAATAACTTGTAGAAGTGTTTTTAAATCGCTTTCGGAAACATATACTAATAATTTCTCTTAATGCCAACAGCAAAGCCCACTCTTTACAGTCTTGAGGCACCTTATCACCAATCAATAGTGGGAAAAATTTAATAAGGTTGTACATTGGCAATATAAATATGAAAGCAAAGTTGCACAGCTTCAACGGGGTTTAAAAAATGGTACTTTTTATCGAGCAACGTGACGTAAGCGGTAAAAGAGTCTTCCGGGATGTTTCCAATAATGACGACGCGTGGTTGGGTGCCTTTTTTAATTATGTTCAGTCTGCTTTCAAATTCATCTGCTTCTTGTATAGTCTAAAATAAAGCAAAAATGCGATTATTACAAAAATAAAATGGTCAGTGAAAACTTACATTAAAAAAAGCCACAAAATTTTCTTGAACTTCTAACTTAGAAGGCCTGTAAGAATGCTGGTCGATGCGTCGTTTGGTTCTAGCCACAGGAAATTTGTAAGGTAGAATTAGAAATGCCACAACCTTTTGAGTGTTAACTGAAAGAACGCAATACACTTTTTATATCTTCCACGTAATTTCCACGACCCTACATGTCATACCATTTGCTGTGTTCTCCAAGCTTTTGATAAAATGTTTGACAACAAGATCCTTGCACGTCCTTCCGAAATGGATAATTCTTCTATAATAATCGTCCCATTTCAAATCGATGTCTAGCATTGAAGGATGCATTAGCCTTGCATCAATCGAAAACTAATATGGATAATATCGTATGTAAATTTCAAATTTCATAATGATATTCAATGAAATATTTTTACCAAACATGTTGTGTTAACATTGTTTCCATATTTGAGTATTGGAAATGTTTCAATATATTGTAATGTAGTTATAGTTGCATTTCCTAAAATTAGTTTTCGTTCAGGAAAGGATATTACCCAATTTGCGATTAAGACTTCAATGTCATTTTCCCCGGATTGGACCACTTTTAAAGCATCTCGTGTTCTTGAATTGTCTGTACAATCTTTAAATATATAACACATTATAAAGCTGGAAAAATTTGAATAATCATTGTCACCTAAAATGCTCTGAGCACCCAACGACAAAACACTTGTAGAGCTTATATTTCTTCGTACAATAAGGCCGACTTCACTTAGTTTCTTTCGATAATTCCCGTATGCATCATACAATTTTCCTGATGCCTTTTGCCCCAAGCATGCAGGTGAATAAAAGGTCGTGTGTATTTCATTTGGAAATACTCCAGTGATAATATCCGCCAAATATTGAAAATCACACACGTCCGACGCTCACTAAAATCACATGCGAAGTGAAATTTACCGCTAATTCTTAAACGTCTATACAATATAACCTCCTAATACGGTTCCGTGTACCGCCTGATGGTTGCCAGAATGACTAAATACTCATTCTAACCGCTCGTTGAACACATTCGATTGTGTGTGTTATACCGCAGTTGCGGTTCTCATTACACGGTGGCGAGAACCTTATTGGTCTGTCCTGTCACATTCGCTTAGGATTGCCAGACCTGATCGAGCCACTACCGCATGCTGATTTTTTAATGCGGTCCTGACAACTTACTTTTATAGTTATCACAGCTCAATACTGATTGCCATAACTTTTCTTCGGTTGCTGCCCTTAAAATTCTGTCATCGTGAATTACTTACGTTCATGGTGACCTAAAATAGTTACGATACCTTCGCTTCAAATGAAAAATTTCTCTGAGTGTAGATACGATCATGCTTTCGAACATTTTTTTTATGACTCCAAAATCACGGTCATTTGGTAAAAAGGAATGACCACGTATGGGAAAATACTGGATAAACTTTTTTAAATCTTTTAGAGTCAGTCAAAGCCAACATAAATCTCAACAATGTATTATTTTTATTTTGACCAGGGCAGCCGTCGGAAAAAAGATATAAATACTTAATATTTGGCCCAATATTATTTTTTATATAATGCATCAACATTGAACAAACCTCATTGGCTCCTTTGTTAGCAAGGGCTTCATGATACATGTAAAATGTCGATTTGCCTGTTTTTAAATCCTTAATACCAAAACAGTGAACCCATAATTGTCGTAAATAAAAAATGTTCTGTATAGGTATGTGAGGCAATGGTAGATTTTGCATAAAATCGAATGTTATCGCTGCAACATCATCTCGTTCCTTACAAAGATCTTGAACTGATGAAATTTTGTTGTAAAACTTCTTGGCACGTCTTTTGTGGTGCATGCAAAAACCTCTTAAGTCACTGACTAATGTTGTTTATGCAATGAACGTCTTTCACGCGGTATTATTAAAAGAGGAAGGAATGTATTGCCTTAAGTTGTTTTCACCCAGAATACGCATCTACCTTTGAGGAACCAGCAAAAAAAAGCATGTTGGAAAAAATGTGACTTAAGTGGTTTTTGAAATGACCGATTCATATATATTAATGATTTCACTCGCAGCTGGAAGCATGTGTAATCATATGGAGTCCGAACAACAATCGATAAGGAGGACAACCTGTGGCCTGATGGATGGAGCTCCGAAGTGAGCTGGCAAAACTACTTAGGTTCTCATCCCACTTCTGATGTTCGTCTTTGGCATACGCACGGATGGCGGCTAAGATAGACCTATTTACTCGCTCCGAAGCGTTGGCTTGGGGAGAGTAAAGGGCCGTGCGCATATGTTGGACTCCATAGCGTTCCAGAAATATAGCGAGTTGTGCTGAACGAAATTAAGTACCGTTATCAATAACTATTGTTTCGGGAACCCCGAACATATGGAAAATTTCTTCTTTGACGAAAGTGCATATCCGAGACGTCGTAGCTTTACGTAAGGGCTTTAAAAGAGGGAACTTCGAAAGATGATCTAGGGCTATCAGAATGCAGACATGTCCAGATTTAGTGCGAGGATATGAGCCGAGAAGATCAATATAAATTCTTTGCCACGGTCTTCCGGCTATAGGTTTTGTTTGAATCGGTGGTCGGAGTGTGGTGTTCGGGGCTTTGGTTTCCTTACACTTGTCACATGATAAAACATATGATCTAACGTCGGCTGGCATGCGTGGCCAATAGAAATATCGACGGACTCGCTCAAGAGTTTTGCAAACACCACCGTGTGAAGATAGTGGAGGGTCATGAGCGCGAGAAATACTGCCTGTGACTAGGCCGGGAGGAATCCAAAGCTTCCACGCTTCGCCTTCTTGCACTGGGTCACCCGAACGTGGGATAGTACGCACATAGATGAAGCCCTCACGAACCATTAGATCCGGAAATTTAGCCCGGCTTTCTTCGGCTTGTCGTCCCAGCTCTACATACTCCACGAAGCGAAGTGTGGAGAGCTGAGATCGACCTCAGGCCCGAAGTCTTCCGGAGCTGACAGCGTGCCCCACTCCACCCGTGGGAACAGGTCTAGATCCGGGTTTAAAGCCATATGTTAATACAATTTGGTGGAGACATGCAATTATGCTTAAAAATGATAAATATAACAATAAAAAGTTTCGGAAAAATATATTTTTAAAGGATTTTTGCAAAAAAAAAAGGAACAGGTCTAGATTAGGGTTTAAAGCTCTATGTTAATACAATTTGGTGGAGACATGCAATTATGCTTAAAAATGATAAATATAACAATAAAAAGTTTCGGAAAAGTATATTTTTAAAGAATTTTTGCAAAAAAAAAAATTTTTTTTTTTCAAATTTTTACATTATTTTGCACTTCTCTCCACAAAATTGCACAACTACAGCCTATAATTACACTTAACTACACAATCCACTGTACAGATGCACATTTTTTCTGAAAAATAAATAATTATAAAACTTATTTACAAATACCTACCTACCTCCACCTGATTTCTATCAAAACTGACGTTTGCCATTTGAAGGCATCCATCTTGAATTCGTCAAAATTTTCTGGGTGCGTTCAATAAACGAAGATGAAATTCAGAAACATTGAACGAAGATGTAACTTATAAACATTGAATGAAAATTATTTGTAATAATTTCACAATTAACCAAAATATATTTAAGAAATAACACATAATGTATGCTAATTATAATTTATTTTGTTAAGAAATAAATAAATAATAATTCAATATGAGCAATCTTAATTTTCGTTGTTTTCTTTCTTTACTTAACGAACAATGCAACAGAAATAGATTATAACGGTTAATTCTTCCCTGTTGTTTTCAACTCCAAGTGTCAAGTGCATTCATTAGTTGTTTGTGAATTAAAAATTTAATTTATCAAGTTTGACGAAAGAGTGCTAATTTAAAATGGTATGTATTCGCTTGCATTTTATCAGAATATATTAATACAGCATTTAAACAACTAGTTAAATCAAAAAATATTCCCTCTCCAAACTTAGTAAAACGAAAATATTTCCTTTTAAAATCAATCCGTAAAAGGAAAATATTTCCTTTTAAAATCAATTCGTAAAAGGAAAATATTTCCTTTTAAAACCAATTCGTAAAAGGAAAGTATTTCCTTTTAAAATCAATCCGTAAAAGGAAAATATTTCCTTTTAAAATCAATTCGTAAAAGGAAAGTATTTCCTTTTAAAATCAATTCGTAAAAGGAAAATATTTCCTTTTAAAATCAATTCGTAAAAGGAAAATATTTCCTTTTAAAATCAATCCGTAAAAGGAAAATATTTCCTTTTAAAATCAATCCGTAAAAGGAAAATATTTCCTTTTAAAATCAATCCGTAAAAGGAAAATATTTCCTTTTAAAATCAATTCGTAAAAGGAAAGTATTTCCTTTTAAAATCAATTCGTAAAAGGAAAATATTTCCTTTTAAAATCAATTCGTAAAAGGAAAATATTTCCTTTTAAAATCAATTCGTAAAAGGAAAATATTTCCTTTTAAAATCAATTCGTAAAAGGAAAGTATTTCCTTTTAAAATCAATCCGTAAAAGGAAAATATTTCCTTTTAAAATCAATCCGTAAAAGGAAAATATTTCCTTTTAAAATCAATCCGTAAAAGGAACATCTCAACTAATAAACACTTATTAACATTTAATACATTCTTCTAGCCTCCAAAAAAAATTAATATCGTAGATATAACTACGTTAGCTCAGGACACCAAAGTCTTAATTCGTCAACTGGGAGATTGGGGTCTTCTTGCAAAAGAGGGATGTTTAAAATGTCCACGATGCGGAAACATTATGAAGCTTGTTAACGACACTTCAAAACTGGATAATTTTAAATGGAATTGCTACAAAAAAGTTTCCCTTAATAAGAAAAAGGCTAAGATATGTGCTACACAATTATCGTTACGACACAACACCTTTTTTCATAAGTCAAAACTTAGCTTCCAGCAAGTATGTTATTTACTATATACTTTCACTTATTCTGAAAAATACAATATTTATTTTTAGATCCTCATCTTTTGCAATCTGTGGTCTTACAACACTGAAATAAAATCAATACAAGTACAGGCGAGAATTGCTAAACAGACGGCAGTGGATTGGAATTCCTTCTGCTACGAAGTAGTAATAGACGAAATTACAAGGCGAGAAAAACCCATTGGTAAGAATATGATATAAACAACATTACATAAATATTCAAATTTCTTCTTTCTTCAACTTTAGGTGGAGAAAACATGACCGTCGAAATTGACGAATCAAAATTTGGCAAGAGAAAATACCACAGGGGGCACTACGTGGAAGGGCAATGAATGGGTCTTTGGTGGTATATGCCGAGAGACCGGAGATATATTCCTGGTGCCTGTGGAAAAACGGGACGCAACGACGCTGATTCCACTTATAAAAAAGTGGATTCTGCCAGGAAGTACGATTATCAGCGACTGCTGGAAAGCGTATGATGGCTTTGATGAAGCGTCATACAACCATCTAAAAGTTAACCATTCGGTTAACTTTAAAGATCCCATAACAGGAGCACACAGTAATACCATCGAAGGTCTCTGGCGACATGCCAAAGCCAAATTGCCCGAGTACAATCGGCAGAGCTCCATGTTTGCTAATTATCTTGCCAAATTTTTATTCTTCCATTCCTGCAAGGTAAAAAAGTTGGACCCAACAATGGAGTTTTTAAAAGCCGCCGCAACGTTGTACAATCGTTATGCCCAAGAAGCATTTAAGCCTGAAGAAGTAAAAATTCAAAATAATTTTTCTAACAATATCACTTATAATTAATGTATTTCCAGCAAAGTGAAGACCCCAACAGCCACGAAGAAGGCGAACCTTCAACGGCTATAACTGTAAGATAATTTTAATAATTTTAAATAATATAAATAACAACTATTATAATAATTTAATAGGAACACCAAGACACAGAAGACGAAGACGTAAGACCTTTTCAAATAAGTTCATTAAAATTTCTTAACATTATTTTTTTCACAGGAATCTGAGCTATTTATGTAGATAATTTCTTTTTGGGGATTAGGGCTCCTGGCGATACCCCGTTAACAAAAACGAATGGTATGGCTACCTCCTGGGTCATTTGGAAACGTCCATAAATGTATACTACAAACAAAAAGGTAAACAAACTTTCAATAATATCTATATAATTTTAAATACTAATAACAAATATTATTTCGCAGGTACATCAACTATTCAAATAAATAAAACCTGTGTTACAAAACCAAATAGTATACTACATCCTAAGTTATATAAAAATGTGAAATAAACGCATGAAATAAAACAAACTTGAAATAAATTTTACTCTCTGTTAATCTTTGGTAGTCCTAAAAAGAACTGATATTATTTTTTTTCCATATTTTATAAGTGTCTTCTCTCAATCCTTTTATTATAATACCGCAAATCACCATTGCAATATAAAACCCTCTTCTCAATAACGCTATAACTATAATATTTTCTTGCAACTTCTGGATCACACAACATCTGAAACAAACCAGATATTTTAACAACATCGCTTCGCTTTAATGGCCTCCACTTTAAAAGCTGCAACAGCTGTTCTTCTGGAATACCATTAATGAAGGCAAAAGTTACTACCAGCATTCTGGTATGGTATGTCCCTTCACCAAAAAACGCATTAACTGTAAATGCAGGCACATCCCAAAAAGAACAAATATCTAAATTGCTAAGAAGCCGCCTTCTCGCATTTAATTTATTTTGTTCAATCCTTTTCCGTGTTTCACTATCCATAATAAAACCACGAGTTCTTCACACAATAAAAGGTGGGAAAAATTTACCGTTAAAATCTATTTCTGTTGCATTATTCGTTAAGTAAAAATTTATGATTGCTCATATTTAATTATTATTTTTTGTTTTTAACAAAATAAATTATAATTAGCATACTTTATGTGTTATTTCTTAAATATATTTTGGTTAATTGTGAAATTATTACAAATAATTTTCATTCAATGTTTATAAGTTGCATCTTCGTTCAATGTTTCTGAATTTCATCTTCGTTTATTGAACGCACCCAGAAAATTTTGACGAATTCAAGATGGATGCCTTCAAATGGCGGAACTGGACTTCCTGCTCAACCGTATAAAGAAGAACGAGGACAAGGTCCTCCATGTTTTGGTGGCGCTGCCTACCGAAATTATGGCAGTTCTTCCGTCCGAGTTAAAAAATCCCGCGAGTTTGAGACCGTACGAGGATTTAAAGAATGCTATTCTTGCCAAGTACGGACTCTCACCTCAGCAAAGGTTAGAGCAACTCCTATCCGAACAGGATATGGGAGATCAAACCCCCACAGAGTTTTATGCCTCGCTGAAGAGACTCGCGGGAGACGGCATGACAGCTGTTATGCTAAAGGACTTGTGGAAACGGCGACTTCCACAGGAAATAGCCCTGGCAATAACACCCATAGAGGCGCAATGCACCCTCGACAATGTTTTGTCAACTGCAGACAAAATATGGGAGTTATTGCCCAAGTCGAGGATTCGGACTACCACTACCAACTCTGTGTCCAGAGTGGAGGTAACCCGAACGGACCACAGGACCGTATATCCCGACTTGAAAATCAAGTCCTGCATTTAACTCGGCAGATTAATAAATTAATCCGCAGCCGGAGCCAAACGCCGAGTAACCGGACGAGGTCGCACTCGCGACCAAAAAGGCAGGCGCATGCAGAGACACTCTGCTACTATCACCGGAAATTCGGTGATAAGGCCAAAGCCTGCGTCAATAACTGCCCGCGATTCAAAGAACGCGGACAGCCGACCCCGTCCACCTCCAAAAAAGCGACAAAAAACTAAAGGTAAGTCCCGAGTCGATGCAGTCTAACTTAGACTACAAAAACGCGGACAAAAGACCGTACGTAAGAGATAACGGGAATAAACTTTATTTCCTCATCGATTCGGGCGCGAACGTATCGTTATTACCCCCCACATATGCACACACACACACTACATCACCGAATCTACTGCTACGAGCAGCTAACGGTACGACGATTCGTACTTTCGGTACCAAAATCCTCGAGCTTGATCTTGGTCTACGACGGAAATTCGTGCACTGTTTCATTATCGCAAATTGCACAAACCCTATCCTAGGTGCAGATTTTTTAACAAAGTTTAAACTGGCTCTCGATTTTAATAATAATCAGCTGATCGATTCGGAAACTAGTCTTCGGGTAAAAACCCACCTTAAATCTACACCGAGATCAGTTGAAACGCAATATATGGTCGACAAGAAGTTTAAACAGCTACTAACAAAGTATGCAGAGCTTACGAAGCCAGCAAACTTCAACTTGCCGATCAAACATAATGTGCAACATCACATTTTGATACAAGGCCAATTACCTTTCACTACAGCTCGGAGACTTCATCCTGAAAAAATGAAAGTGGCCAAATTGGAGTTCGAACACATGATCGAATTAGGCATTTGTCGACCATCTTCATCGCCAGCAGCTTCACCACTTCATCTGGTCCCTAAAAAGGACACACATGATTGGCGACCATGTGGCGATTATCGCCGCTTAAATGCAGTCACGATACCGGATAGATACCCTATCCCACATATCCAAAATTTTTCGCAACACTTACAAGGATGCAAAATTTTTTCAAAAGTGGATTTGGTACGAGCTTACCACAATATTCCGGTAACACCGGAAGATATCCACAAGACTGCAATTATCACTCCTTTCGGTTTATTCGAATTTACTCGAATGCCGTTTGGTTTACGAAACGCGGCCCAAACATTTCAGAGATTTATGAATGAAGTTACAAGGGAGCTAGACTTCGCTTTTGTTTATTTAGATGATATTCTCATCGCAAGCAGAAACGAAGAACATTTGACCCACTTGGATCAACTTTTTAACAGACTGCAGGATTTCGGTTTGACCATTAAATTGGAAAAATGCGTGTTCGGAGTTCCAGAAATCAACTTTCTGAGCCACCGGGTCACTGACCAAGGCATTCTTCCATCGGAAGACAGAGTTAAAGCAATTTCCGAACTTCCGCCTCCAACTTCGGTCAAGCAAATCCAAAAATTTCTTGGAATGGTAAATTTTTACCACCGCTTTATTCCAAGACTGGCAGATATTTTAACGCCAATTTACGCACTGTTGAAAGAATTAATCAATTCAAAGACACCAAAGAATTCTAAGACAATTCCTTGGTCTGAGCACTGCCAGACAGCCTTCGAAAAGGTTAAAAATGCGATGGCACAAGCAACTTTGCTCAATCATCCGATTGATAATGCCAAGTACAGCAGTTCAACTGATGCGTCAGATTACGCACTAGGCGCAGTATTAGCACAGCTAAACAACAATCAGTGGCAACCACTGGCATTTTTTTCGAAGAAACTTTCTTCAACAGAACAGAAATACTCTGCCTTTGATCGCGAATTATTAGCCATCTACGCAGCAATTAAACACTTTCGTTATGCTGTTGAAGGTCGAGAATTCACTGTATTCACAGACCATAAGCCCCTGATTAAAGCAATTCCGTCAAAGACTGATAGATCACCGCGACAAGCTCGACACCTTGACTACATAGCGCAATTCACCAACGATATAAGACACATATCAGGTAAAGACAATGTGGTCGCGGATTATCTTTCACGTCCTCTATCGGCTGACATTGTCAGTGCGATTAAATTCGACCTTCCAACTCTGGAAGAAACACAAAAGGACGATGAAGAACTTAAAGTATTGGTGAAATCGCCTAAAAACAATTCTAGTTACAAACTAGCCATAACACCAATACCGTTCACTTCGAACAAAGTCTGGTGTGATATAGGCACACAAATAACACGCCCGTATATCCCGAAGTCTTTGCGAAGATTAGCTTTTGATTCAGAGCATAATCTTTCACATCCCGGTACTCGAGCAACACGACGTGCGGTAACTTCCAAATATTTTTGGCCAAGTATGAATAAAGACTGCAACGAGTGGTCACGTTCATGCTTGGGTTGTCAGAGATCTAAAGTGTCCAGACATATCAAATCGCCATTAGAGCAATTTAATCTGCCGAACAGTCGTTTTGAACATATTCATATGGATATTGTGGGACCTCTGCCGCCATCGCAAGGATATGCTTATATCCTCACGATCGTCGATCGTTTTTCAAGATGGCCTGAAGCATATTCTATTAGGGATATTTCTGCACACACAGTGGCTAAACGTTTCGTGACAGAGTACGTCCCTAGATTCGGAGTACCACTTGAGATCACAACAGATCAAGGTACACAATTCGAATCAAAACTGTTCACAGAAATCACAAAACTCCTGGGTACTCACCGTATTAGAACCACAGCATACCATCCACAAGCAAACGGGATGGTCGAGAGATTCCACAGGACTCTCAAAGCTGCTCTAAAAGCAAGAGACAACACTTCACATTGGAGTGAAGAATTGCCCTTTGTTTTATTAGGAATTCGAACAGGAGTTAAAGTGGATTTAAACTGTTCACCCGCAGAATTAGTTTATGGACAAAATCTCAGGCTACCAAGCGAGATTTCAATCTCTGCTAAACAAGAAATCACACAGTCTGATTTTCTTGAACGGCTACGTTCATACGTTCGAAACCTTCGGGCGAGTCAACCGCGGCTACCTACCGCGCAAAAGACTTATGTACCCACATCGCTTGAGAACACTGATTACGTTTTCGTCCGGGTCGATCACACACAGAAACCTCTTGATCAACCTTACACAGGACCCTACCACGTAATCAAACGAATTCGAAAAAATTATGTCATTGACATAAACGGGACAAACAAGTCGATATCTATCGACCGTCTTAAACCAGCCTATGTTCATACAGATGACAATAAAACATAATTTTATTTTTAGACATAGATCGCAGTGCTGGAGGGGGAGTATGTAGCAGCGCTGCTGCTTTAGCATCACAATAGACACTGTCTATTATCTTAGACTACTTGGTCATTTAAAATAAATTTAAATTTTGGCAACTTACATAGCAAGCCAAAATTAAAATTTGCTAGATGGTTCCAAACTTGCCGGACCTGCAGTCGTGTCGAAAAAGTAAGTGTAATTAATAAAATAATTAAATAGGTAAAATATACCTGAAGACCCACCAATGGAGTTTTTAAAAGCCGCCGCAACGTTATACAATCCTTATGCCCAAGAAGAAGCATTTAAGCCTGAAGAAGTAAAAATTCAAAATAATTGTTCTAACAATATCACTTATAATTAATATATTTCCAGCAAACTGAAGACCCCAACAGCCACGAAGAAGGCGAACCTTCAATGGCTATAACTGTAAGATAATTTTAATAATTTTAAATAATATAAATAACAACTATTATAATAATTTAATAGGGACACCAAGACACAGAAGACGAAACCGAAACCTCCCTAGACGAAGACGTAAGACCTTTTCAAATAAGTTCATTAAAATTTCTTAACATTATTTTTTTCACAGGAATCTGAGCTATTTATGTAAATAATTTCTTTTTGGGGATTAGGGCTCCTGGCGATACCCCGTTAACAAAAACGAATGGTATGGCTACCTCCTGGGTTATTTGGAAACGTCCATAAATGTATATTACAAACAAAAAGGTAAACAAACTTTCAATAATATCTATATAATTTTAAATACTAATAACAAATATCGCCAATAAAGGAAAAACAGTGGTTGTGGGGACCGATCGTCTCAATGTTCTGTCTGTCAATCGTGAGAATTGGAAAAGCTGTTACTTTCAGTAGAGTAGCTTCTTGTAGTTTACAAAGAATTTATTTAGTACTGTTTGGCATGGCAGTAATCTATCTTAAAATTGTATTAGTATTTGAAACACTTTGTTTTATATAACTTTATTAGGCATGCCTTGAAAAATTAGTAGTATGCGTATGAAAAAAAATAAAAATTGAGAGTCAGAGGAAAAAAATATCGAACTCGTCGGAGCTCAGAGCGGTCATGTCTAAATAATTTAAATTTTAATAAAATCTATGAAAGGAAAATAAAGTGAGATTTAATAAAATAATAGCAATCAACCCGCTGTTTTTCCTTTACCCCCAACTTACGGAGGACGATCCGATACCCCAATCCCCAGGGATCATCATTAAGATCTTCACCCAGCCGCTGCCAGCATCGGCGCTTACTCCTTTGGATAGCCCTACGAAGACTCTTCTTCGCCTCCTTATGATCGGCAGATCTGCGGGCTGCGTCGGCACCGCGTCGGTCGGCTCGTTGGGCCAACCGCCTGAGGCGGAGACATATCCGCCTCAGTTCCGCGATTTCGTCCGTCCACCAGTATACAGGACGGCGTTCTCCTTTATAGCCTTTCTTCCTTGGCACGGCCTCTCGGCAGGCCCGGTGGATAAGACTCATGGTAGAATCCACCACTTGCGCGGCCCGCTCGAGAGGTGGCAAATCCTCCGGTATCCCATCAACGGTTTGCCGGCCGCGTTCGATGGCTAGAGACAGCCTCTCGGCGTCCATCCTGGCGACATCCCATCTGGGCGGGCCCTGCGAGCGCCGGACCCGAACTGACACTACATCACGCACGCGGAACGTGATGTATTGGTGATCGCTGGCTGTATAGTCCTCGATCACCCGCCAGTCCTGCACACGTGCAGCCAGATTTTCCGTCGCTAGGGAAACATCAATGATTGTTTCCCTATAGCCAGGACGCCGGAAGGTGGACGTCGAGCCTGTATTCAGGACGACTAAACTGGCCCTGGACGCCAAGTCCAGGACCCGTCCACCGCGGGAGTCAGTTGCCGACTCCCCCCACTCTAAGGCTTTCGCGTTAAAGTCTCCAGCCACCACCAGTTCCCCATCCATGTCGCGGAACACGTCCTCCAGGCCATCCAATTTGGCCTGGAGGTCCGCGATTGGCTCGTTTGGGGTGAAATAACAACTGACATATGTAGCGTCATTGCTCTTCACCCAAACGAAGCCAGCGCCCGCGCCATGGTCCACGACGTGAAAGCGTCGCAGATCCGGGACCCAGACTGCCGCCGTGCCAAGGGTATCACGATACCAAGCTGGCTCAGATCCGTCTCGGTACTGTTCACTTACTAAAGCGACATCAGCTTTTCTCTCGAGACAGATTTGAGCCAGCCAGTCGTGGGCCGTCCTACTCCTGTGCAAGTTGGCTTGAAGGACCACAGGCATTATGTTTTCTTGGCCTCCTCTAAGGCCTTACGGAATGCCTTGCACTCCCCCGAGCCCGCCATGTGTCGCCGCGAGTCGCGCCAGTCGCCGAGTCGAAGCCTCCGTAGCCTTCGCCGGTGCGGCGGCCTTGGACTTCTGCTTCGTCCTTTTCCTCTTCTTCTTAGTTCGCCCTTCCGGGGTCCTCCCTGCCAGGGTATGGGCCCCTTTACCCTTCCTGACCACTAGGGTCCAGTTCGGGGCCGGCTCCACCTTCCTTTTTTTCCTGGCATCGCCCTGCGGCTGGAGCGGCGGGCTGTAGGCCCCTCTCTTCCCGGTCATCGGCGGGACATCGACGCACACTGTCCCGACGGGGACAGTTTGTGTGCCCAGGGATCTCACAGATGACTTCTGCGGAGGGTGGCACCCTCCCCCTAGTGGTCGGGGCTCCGCAGGTGGCCTTCTGGACGACTCCAGCTCGTCGAGCGCCTCTTCCAAGGCCGGGAGGCCGTCCTTGATCACCTTGGAGATGTTCGGCTGTTTCTTCAGAGCAGCCAACATCCCCCTTATCAGTTCCCTCATATAAAGGAACCCTTTCTCCGCGCGTCTCTCCTCCGTGTCCAGTTTATCCTCCAGGCTCGCTGGGTATAGGGCAGTCCTGGTCGTCACGACGGCCGATAGTCGTGTTGCGGCACCAGCTCCCGTCGGATCAGCCGAGGACACCCGCGGCCGAGGTTGATCCACCGGTGTTTTCAGCACCGGCGAGCGAAGCACTCGCGAACTACGTCCGAAGGGATTGGCAGACATGCTGTCGCTCCCCTTCTCAATCCCCCCTAAATCTCCCACAGACTTTGATTTTTTGTTGTCCATTTTGATGGGTCCCAACTCAAGACCGTTATCTCGGCTCGGTCGTGCGCAGTCACCTTTATGATCCCATGGTTATCCTTTGCAAGCAGGGAGGGCCATGCGAGGGTTGACACAAGTCCTTATGAGAGCTTGTGTTCAGAGCCAGATCGGTGCTAATCAGGAGTACCTCAACTGAACCTGCGCCACCGACTCAACGGTGCCGAGCCGAGAGCGTTTCCTGAGACCTGCCAAGGTTTTAACGAGACGGAGGCGATTGCGGCATTAGCCTGAAAGCCATTTCTGCGGAATATCACTTCCGCATACTGAGGTAACAGAATACCGCAATCGTCAGCCCTATAGCAACGATTCCATGACATGGTCCAGTATACCGTAATTAAGACCCTACTGGGCTCAGGTCTTAATGCCTATCTACATAGGCGTCCAGAACCGTACTCTGTCCGCATAGATTCCTTTCCCCCTCCCTCCTGACCTTACCGCCATGGGTGTCCCTACCAGAAGCCAAAGCTTCCGACGGCATCGCTCTGAGGGCCCGAAGAGTACTGCGGATCGCGGACAGCGCCTCCTTCACCCGGACTGCTCTTAGTCACACGGTTGCGCGCCTGGATTGGCGGGCAATCGTGCTAAGCCCCCCCACCACGTCAAGGTGGCAGTCCGCGGAGGGGACAGGTAAGTATTTTAAACTTATATTTAATAAAAATAATAATATATGTATAGTTTTTACTTATTAACTTGAACGATTAATGTATAAAAATGTGTTTCCAGCCTAAAATAATGGTTAAGGCTAGGAATTCTTCACAAATTAGTGCTAAAAATGTAAGAATTTTATGGCGAAAAAATTTTGGTTTTTTTAAAATATCTCCAAAAGTAGACCTCACCGCCACAAAATTCTTGCATATTTAGTACACCTACAACTATACTTATGTAATAAAAAAGACCTCATTTTAATTCGATTTTAAACCCAGATCTGGACCTAAGCTGAAATTAAAGGCCACATTTCATCAGAATTCGACGCGGTGTCATGGATCTAGACATCTACACCTTGTTTTCACTTTACTACACAAAATATCCTGAAAAAAAAACCTATTATTAATCATAAAAATGCCCAAATATATACCTTTCCTCCTCCCTCGCTGCGCCAGCCGCTGTCGGTGTCCTTTGTTGATGGGATTGTCATTACATTGTCACTTACTTTTAGTTTCTTGCAGATGCCAACATTGTGATCCTGCGTTCGTAAAATGTATTTGGGCTCCTTATCACTCCGAACGATTTTTCAGTATTTTACGACATATTTTCCCTATTAGATTTGCAATTTTTGGCATTATAAATGTAATAAATAGTAGCAAGAGGTACAAATGCTATGCTACAAATTAAAGGCCAACGCGGCAAAATTCTTTCAGATACTTCCGTTTTGGGCCCAACCAAAAATTTCATCATGGTCTTATATTTTTACACACAACTGTATATTACCACCTCGAATTCGATCATGATAAGAAGGGCTTTCTTCGAATGCCTCTAAGACATGAAGACTTCTCCAAACTTGAGTTACATATTCTTCATCATGTTTAATCCTCTGTTCAATATGGACTTAGTATTTAATGCATTAATCAGTTGAGTTAAGTTCTGACCGGGGAGTAAGAGTTTCATCAATTGATGGTTGGTTGGTTTTCGATCATGTTAAATATCTAATATAAAGAATTTCTACAGCATGAGACAATCTGTCGTTTCTAAACCAATATCTATAGGATAACTCTCAAAAAAGACTCCACTTTGTTGAATTTTTGATATCAGCGAAGGGAATATAACCTCGGAAATGTGGAATATTGAATCCGGCATGAATAGGTAATTCCTAGAAAAATTCATTCCCTCTCGCTTCCGTAGAACAGACCCACAAGCCCCTTGCTCAGAACAGCAGCGAAGCAAACAAGCCCACCGCAGGGCCAGCGCTGCCGCAGCAGCTATTTGGCTGCAGTAGGACTCGGCGAAATCTGATGCACAGAGGTCGCAGCGCTACGACCAATCGAAATTTTTCGTGTCCACATAATTTGTTCAGCGTGCGACATCTTTATAGTTATAAAGTCTTTGCTAAAATCCTTTCGCTAATAACCGACGAAAGGAGTTTGTATGATATCACGTAAAAATAAAGTTTTGTGATATTTTCAATAGCTGTTTTTTTTATTCGGAATTCATCAAGGAACTTAGGTATGTACTATGTTATTTAAAAAGAAGGTAACATTTCATAACCTTTATCCATTTCTGACTCCTTCGTTGTTCACAAATACACATAATTGGTTTCTTATGTTATTAGATTCCGTTCTATTGTACACATGGATACTGCGAGACGGTGCAATAGACGGAATATTTGTGCCAACATCAGTTCTCCATAATCCCTCGTGCAAATTCCCATCTTGATCTTCCCAGTCAACGTAATTTGGAGGAACATAGTTTTTCGCTATCGTATTTAAACGCAGGAAGTTATGGAGGGCCACACAAGCTACCATAAAACAATTTTTCGGCATTTTCAGGTAGCATGTGTAATGTTGTCATGAGTATTCTCTACCGAGCAATAAGAATACCGAAACAATTTTCGATCATTCTTCTTCCTCTTGATAGCCTCTTGTTATAAGTTTCCGTTTGGCTTGATAATGCAACTCCTAGAAAAGGTTTCATTATATTTTGATGCAGCGGGAAAGCCGCATCTGCAACAAAAAAGTGCGGCAAAGTTTGTTGGGAGTTTGGCAAACTTTTTGGGCCTGGTATAGGCAATTCATGCCTAAGTATCCTCCTACCAAATGAACGGACCTGGAAAACACCTGTGGACTAGATTAAATTAATACACGAAATTAAAATATTTCAGGTATAAGCGGTCCTACCTCCATCGCTTTGTGACCCGTATGCACCTATATCTATGTACGTAAATGTGTACCGTGCGTCACATGCCGCCATCAGAACAATGCTGTGATGTTTCTTGTACTTAGAAAACTCAGACCCACAGTTCTTTGGCTTCAACAGAGCAATGTGTTTCCCGTCAACAGCTCCTATGCAGTTAGGCATATTCCAAAACCTCCAAAAATGTTCTGCTATAGTGGACAGTTCGTTCGAATTGGACTCGGCCACATAAATTGGGGAGAGTACTTCCCAAAGTGCATCGCATGTCTGATAAATAATGGACCGCACTGTCTCCTTCCCCAGTTTCCAAATCCAGGCTATACTCTGGAAACTTTCTGCTTGAGATAAATTTCTAAAAAAATACACAATAAGCTTCAAAACATAATATACAATTTTCAAACTTACAGAAGAGTCAATGCCAGTCTACTTTCTGGGTATATTGGGGCTCTAATTGAGGACTTTGTCAGTAGGTTTTTGCACAAGGACAAAACAAGATCAAAAGTGTCCCTATTCATTCTTGTATGAATGAGAAATTGCCCAGAATCCAATTCCTTCATTTTCAAAAATGTGACTTTAAAATAGCCGTGCTCTTCTCTACGCTTATTTCCCGATTAACCCTACGTTTTCTTTTTATCTTCTTTTTAATATCTTCATAATCGTTCCACAAATTGCACAAGTTATATAAATCATTGAAATCTTCCAAATCTTGCAGAAAACTCATCTTGATATCACTATGTTATACTTTCAGGGAGCACAATAAGAAACCTAGTTTACAGTACCTGATCATTGAATTATAGTCAAACCTTAATTTTGTGATCAAGAAGCAATATAAAGTAAATACACTTAAAAGAGTAGACAATTTTTATTGCAAACAATACATTATAGTTACATTCATAAATAAAAAGGAAATAAATCACAAGGCCATAAGAAAACGAACTATAAAAGGCTGGCGCCAGAAAAATTCGAAATCCCCGCAGATCAAGGAAGTTTTAGAAAAATACACTTTGAGTATAATTCAATGATCAGGTACTGTGCTTTACAAGCTTCAAGTTTCTCGTCATCTTACGTTTCTATTTCGGGCGAAAAGTCAGTTTTGAGGTCCGTAAGCTCGCCTCGTTAAATTAATACGTTACGTTATTTTTCATTTACGCCCAAATGAAACCCATTTGTATTTATTTTTAGATATCTTTATTTATGTGATACATAGGCATATAAAAAATATATTTAGTAGTTAAACATAAGAAAAAAATAATATCAACTGGTTTTTGAAGGTGTGCTTTATTTAGTACAGTGGTCACTTAAGAGTGATAGTTTCCAAAACAATCTTTAACAATGCACAGAGTTTTCTGGCACCGTACTGCCATTTTATGCGAGCATGGCACAAAACACACCGTAACTGTTTAGGTAGCTTTCCTGGGTTATGGCCATTGTTACTTGGACTTGGGCCCGCTATGGTTGATCCAGAGGGGCGGCTTTTGTTGGTGCTACAAAGTTGAAGATAATTTCGCGCTATATGTCTTCTAAAAGTCAATTGATCGAAGTGCTCACCACCACACAAAGTATGCAGGCGCCAAGCGTTTGATATACTCATATCAAACAAGTATGTGAAAATACACCACCACCATTTTATGCCTCGAATACTCATACGATATAATGATATGGAACCATCAAGCTCATCTACACCACCCATCCCTCTATTATAGTTCTGGAATAGGCGTGGAATATTCACATCCACTTTTTGTCTACTCTGTGAACACCAGCGTTTTACTTTGCCAATAGGTTCAACTGTGTCGAAATTTGTACCAATAGTGCATACACTATTATCTTTCCACCTTACAAGCAGCAGTTCATTATTGGTATCAAACCTATGGTCATACTCTGCTCTTGCGGACTTTTTCATATTATTTACAGGGCGTAAAGGGCACTTTTTCGTCCGATTCTCACGCATTGTCCCAGAAGCTTTATACCCCATTTCCTTCAAGTATTTCAATAAATCGCAACTGTTAAAAAAATTGTCAAAGTACACAGTGTGCTCTTCTGGTATCGTCGGCATTTTTGTTAATAGTCGTTTCACAACCCTAGTACCTAGAGGCTCTTTGGTATTTTAACTTGTTTTTCCACAGTATAAATCGAAAGAGTAGCAGTATCCATCTGAACTGGCAGCCACCCAGTTTTTGTACCCGAATCTGATAGGCTTGCCTCTTATGAACTGTTTTGAGGGATGGTGGCCATAGTATTTTATCATGGATTCGTCGATGGATATCTCTTCGTGAAAAACGCCATACTGGCAAAATTTCTTAAGCAGCACATCACACAGTGGCCTCACCTTGAACATTTTATCTTGCGAAGCAGTAGCTAAACTATTGTCTACTAAATGTAGATCTTTTGATTTCCAAATACTGGTTTCGGGACATGCAGTTTGCCACAAGTGGTACGCCAAGATCCTCGTCATAGCTCCAGTACAGGCGTTCTCTAGGTAGTTTATGATACATAAATCATCTTTGTCCATTTCAAACCTATGTCGATTATTTTGTCCCGCATAAAGTAACGAATTTTGTATAATCAGATCAAAAACCTCTTCATCAAATATTTTTTCGAAAATGTCTTTAGGCGAAAGGTCTTTTAGTTCATATATTACGTGCGTTTTTCACGACGAACATGTATTATCATGTAGTTGCGATGAAGTTGAGTAAGATGGCGTACATTGTCTCCACTTAGGCACTGAGTCACGTAAGTCTTGACGACTCCTCTTGCTGGACAAAGGTTCGTCATCACTGTCATCCCATTCAGAAGAATCATGGCGCCGACGCATCACCTCCAACGTTCCTGGTACATCTCTTGGTAAATCTGATGTCTGCAAATCATCTTCACCTTCTTCTTCGTCGGTAACGACACCTGGATCTGGTGGTACAATGACAACATCATACTCGTTGTCACTCTCATCTTCCACTATAACGTTAACAGCTTCTTCCAGGCCGAGAAAATTGTTATAAGCTCGAAACATTGTCACTTTATCGTAGAACTACAACAAGAGAAAAATAGGATTTTTCAATATCACTTGTGTCCACCGTACTAAAAAAACGACAGTCAACTAAACCGCTCCATAAATCTTACAAATGGCAAAAAAATGAATGGCACTTGAATACTTAATTTACGTATATATATTATCTAATCACTTGCTATGAAATTGTGTCATACGTATTTAGAAAAATAAGTGAAAAAACAAAATAATTGCACTTACCTCTTCACACGCAAACAATCACCCGTCGAATGTCACAAAATGGCGGTAACTTGATTGTAAATTCCCACTTTTTTCATATGAAGTTATAAATAGTACCATGTATTAGTGAACCCATGCAATACTTCTTCAATATTTAAGGAAGGGTTCTTAAAATGAGTATTTGAAAAGGTGTCGTTTATTTAGTACAGAGGGCGCTAATGGGTTAAGGTAGGCCTTGTAATAGTTGAGGGGTTTTACCAAATGAAACGCCCGGCTGACTTTATTCTCGAACTCTCTTATTAGCTAACCGACTTAACAGTTACCGTCGTAGGGAGAGTGTGACCGTCGCTATATACTTCATCTCCCCCTTTTGGGTGTACAATTCGAAATCATCTCGTACTGCTAAAAATTCACAATCATCTCTTAGTGCTACAAATTCAAATATTAATTGTTGGATTTTTGATGATATTAATTTGTCTACCTTAATTAAGCTACATTGATGTCAACAAGGGGTTTGGTTATGACTCGCTAACTCACTAACAATTCAGAACAGCTTCTTACTATTATTTTATTCTGGTATAATTTATTCTATTATAGTTGTGATACATTTATTTCATAGGCTATCATTATATCGCTTGTGCTCGCGATTCATACTCGGTTACATTCTAAGTACTTCAATAATTGAGTAAATGTCCAGCATTGCGTATTTAAGAATTTTTACTATCCCTAGGTCGTAGATAGTATGAATTTCTGCGGATTACGGAGCCGTCTCCCGTTTTTATCCAATACGAACGCAGTGCGTCATGTGTATCCTCTATCTTCCCCTTTTCCCAATATTTCTCGTTTCTTAGCCAAATTTTCTGACTCTTTTGGAAAGGGTTCTGACTTTCAGTTCTTTTATCATAGTACATTTTTTGCTTACTATTGCTTAGTTCAGTACTGGTCTTCACACTTTTTAGTAAACTTTCAGTAATTGGGAGTAATGTTCGTTGTCTGCGCCCCATTAGGATTTCGGCTGGCGATTTGTTAATACCTTTTAGGGGAGTATTTCTATACGCCATCCATAACTCTTTTCTGTCATCTTTACACTTTTTCGTGAGCAGTTTGGCAGTTTGGGCTGACCTCTCTGCTAGACCATTTGCCTGGGGGTACCTCGGGCTTGTCGTTACTACCTCTATGTCATTTTCTGCACAAAATTTCCTACACATGAACGACCCAAAAGGCATATTATCCGCAATTATCGTTTTCGGTATTCCATGCACGGCAAATACAGTTTTTAGTTTCGATATGATTTCAACCGTTGTTTTGTTCCTTAACGGCAAAATCTCTAAGTATTTTGAAAAATGGTCAGCTATAACTAAATATTCCTTTTTCTCGAATTCACATATGTCCATACAAATCTTATTAAAGGGTAATGCCAGTATTTCATGTGCTATGTATGGCTCTTTGCAGTTTGCGTTTCTGTATTTCTGACAAACTGCACAATTTCCTACTAAGTCTTCAATATTCTGGTTAATTCCTGGCCAATAGACTAGTGACCTCGCTCGGGCTTTCGTTTTTTCGATCCCTAAATGTGAACTGTGTACAATGTTTAATATTTCTTTCCTCATACCTAGAGGGACTATAATTCTTTCATTTAGAAAGATCAGCCCATCGTTAAGAACTAAATCCTGCCTCATTTTGAAGAATATTTTTATATCATCCCTTACCCCCGCTTTTGAGTTCGGCCAACCCTCTTCTAAAAGTCTTTTTAATTCTCTTAATTGTCTCGTTCTGTTTCTTCAACAAACTGCTGTTTCCTAGGTGTACTCACAGTTATCGTGTGGACGACTTCATCTAAATCTTTAATTTCAGGGATGCTATTTTCCTTTTTTACATTCCTCGACAGTAAGTCGGATATATGCATTTCTTTACCCGGTGCACTTTCTATTGCAAACTGGTATTTCCCTAATCTTAGTCTAATTCGTTGCAATCTCGAATTAGGTATTTTAATGATGTCTTTGTTAAATATACCGATTAGGGGCTTGTGGTCTGTGATTACCTTAAAGGTTCTTCCGTACAGTAAATGGTGAAATTTCTGACATGCAAATACTATCGCTAAGAGTTCTTTTTCTACTTGGGAATATCTTTGCTCCGTGTCAGACAGACTTCTCGAGGCAAAATATACCGGCCTTCCCTCTTGCATTAGGCACGCCCCTAGCTCGTATTTTGAAGCATCTGGTTCTATTAAAAACTCTTTGGTCATATCAAAGAATTTTAACCTCTGAGATTCCTGAATTCATTTCTTAAGTTTATCTAAACATTTTGAGTGTGTTGCCTCCCAGTGGAATACCACATCCTTTTTTAGCAGTTCTCTTAAAATTTGGGACTCACTTGAAAGATGGGGACAAAATTCCGTACGTAATTAATCATCCCTAATATTTTTTGAAGATCCTTTTTATCTCTAGGGGCATGAATATTTTGGATGGCTTTGACCCTATCAGGATCACATTTGATTCCTGCACTGGAGAAACCATTCCCTAAAAATTTAACTTCTCTAACTCCGTATTGAACCTTCTCTTTGTTAAATTTGATATTTAGTTTCCTTGCCCTGTCAATTACTTTCTTCAAGATGTCATCATGTTCCTCCTCAGAGCTTCCCGCAATTAATATGTCATCTATATAGATAATAACTCTCGCAATGCCTTTAAAATTGTCTTCATTCAGTTTTTGAAATGCTTCTAGGGCTATCGATATACCAAAAGGTAACCTTTTAAAACTGTAGCACCCGAAAGGTGTGCTGAAAGTGCAGAGCTTGCCAGATTTCTCGTTTAGAGCAATTTGATAATAACCGTCCTTGAGATCCAAGACGGTGAAGACTGATTTATTTGCTAACCTTGTGATGAGTTCCTCTAAGGTCGGAATGGTCTGGTTCAGTGGTTTGATTGCTTGGTTTAACTCCCTCGGGTCAATACAAATTCTAATCCCTTTGTTATTTGCCTTTTCTGCAATTACTACATTTGACACCCAGTCTGAAGCCGAACTAACTTTCTTTATTATCTCCTTAACCTTTGACTTGCCAACTTTGAATTCAATTTGAAAACGCTCCCTTTCACTAATCATCGAACTGTCACTGTCAATTTATTCAGTAAACTTAACATTTTCATCATGGTAAAGTACACGAGCGAACAACGTCTGCAAATTATAAAAATTTACTACAGAAATTCTGAGTCGGTGACCGCTACTTTAAGAGCATTAACTCCGATTATCGCTCGTAATTCTCACCCTAGTAGACAGGCAGTAACAAGTTTAGTGCAAAAATTTGAGTCTACATATTCGTTGTGTGATGTTGCCGTGCCAGTGAGACAACGGGTTGGTCGAAGTGTCGAAAATATCGCTGCCGTTGAAACATCCGTAGCAAATGATCCAAAGCAGTCAATTCCACGCCGTTCTCAAGAGTTGGGCATCGCCCAGACTACTTTAAGGCGAAGTTTGCGTAAGGATCTTGGTTTACACCCATACAAGATCAAGCTGACTCAAGAATTGAAGCCGATGGACCATTTGAAGCGACGTACGTTCTCTGGCAAAGATGCGCCAAGATGATCAATTTCATCGCAAAATCATCTTCAGTGACCAAGCTCATTTTTGGCTCAATGGGTTTGTCAATAAGCAAAATATGCGTTATTGGTCGGGTGAAAATCCACATGTGCTTCATGAAACACCACTTCATCCACAAAAAATAACTGTTTGGTGCGGTTTGCATGCCGGCGGCGTCATAGTGCCATATTTTTTCGTCGACGATAATGATCGTCACGTTACTGTGAATGGTAATGTTATCGCGCCATGATTACCGATTATTTTTGGCCCGAATTGGAAGATATGGACTTGGGAACAGGTCTAGATCCGGGTTTAAAGCTATATGTTAATACAATTTGGTGGAGACATGCAATTATGCTTAAAAATGATAAATATAACAATAATATTATAAGTTTCGGAAAATTATATTTTTAAAGAATTTTTGCAAAAAAAAAAAAATTTTTTTTTTTTCAAATTTTTACATTATTTTGCACTTTTCTCCACAAAATTGCACAACTACAGCCTATTATTACACTAAGCTACACAATCCACTGTACAGTTGCACATTTTCTATAAAACTTATCTACAAATACCTACCGACCTCCACCTGATTTCTATCAAAACTGACGTTTGCCATTTGAAGGCATCCATCTTGAATTCATCAAAATTTTCTGGGTGCGTTCAATAAACGAAGATGAAATTCAGAAACATTGAACGAAGATGCAACTTATAAACGTTGAATGAAAATTATTTGTAATAATTTCACAATTAACCAAAATATATTTAAGAAATAACACATAATGTATGCTAATTATAATTTATTTTGTTAAAAAATAAATAAGTAATAATTAAATATGAGGAATCTTAATTTTCGTTGTTTTCTTTCTTTACTTAACGAACAATGCAACAGAAATAGATTATAACGGTTAATTCTTTCCTGTTGTTTTCAACGCCAAGTGTCAAGTGAATTCATTTGTAGTTTCTGAATTAAAAAGTGAATTTATCAAGTTTTACGAAAGACTGCTAATTTAAGGAAAATATTTCCTTTTAAAATCAATTCGTAAAAGGAAAACAATATTTCCTTTTAAAATCAATTCGTAAAAGGAAAATATTTCCTTTCAAAATCAATTCGTAAAAGGAAAACAATATATCCCTTTAAAATCAATTCGTAAAAGGAAAATATTTCCTT
The DNA here is from genome assembly GCA_959613345.1 of Tolmerus cingulatus. Taxonomy (NCBI): domain Eukaryota; kingdom Metazoa; phylum Arthropoda; class Insecta; order Diptera; family Asilidae; genus Tolmerus; species Tolmerus cingulatus. Next base: position 39,264,723 of record OY390707.1, read on the forward strand.
TCAAAATCAATTCGTAAAAGGAAAACAATATTTCCTTTTAAAATCAATTCGTAAAAGGAAAATATTTCCTTTTAAAATAAATTCGTGAAAGGAAAATATTTCCTTTCAAAATCAATTCGTAAAAGGAAAACAATATACCCTTTTAAAATCAATTCGTAAAAGGAAAATATTTCCTTTCAAAATCAATTCGTAAAAGGAAAATATTTCCTTTTAACATATCGTAAAAGGAACATCTCCACCAATAAACACTTAAAATTTAACATTTAATACATTCTTCTAGCCTCCAAAAAGAATTGATATCGTAGATATAACTACGTTAGCTCAGGACACCAAAGTCCTAATTCGTCAACTGGGAGATTGGGGTCTTCTTGCAAAAGAGGGATGTCTAAAGTGTCCACGATGCGGAAACATCATGAAGCTTGTTAACGACACTTCCAAAATGGATAATTTTAAATGGAATTGCTGCAAAAAAGTTTCGCTTAATAAGAAAAAGGCTAAGATATGTGCTACACATTTATCGTTACGACACAACACCTTTTTCCATAAATCAAGACTTAGCTTCGAGCAAGTATGTTATTTACTATATACTTTCACATATTCCGAAAAATACAATATTTATTTTTAGATCCTCATCTTTTGCAATCTGTGGTCTTACAACACTGAATTAAAAACTATACAAATACAGGCGAGAATAGCTAAACAGACGGCAGTGGATTGGAATTCCTTCTGCTATGAAGTAGTAATAGACGACATTACAAGGCGAGAAAAACCCATCGGTAAGAATATGATATAAACAACATTACATAAATATTCAAATTTCTTCTTTCTTCAACTTTAGGTGGAGAAAACATGACCGTCGAAATTGATGAATCAAAATTTGGCAAGAGAAAATACCACAGGGGGCACTACGTGGAAGGGCAATGGATCTTTGGTGGTATATGCCAAGAGACCGGAGATATATTCCTGGTGCCTGTGCAAAAACGGGACGCAACGACGCTGATTCCACTTATAAAAAAGTGGATTCTGCCAGGAAGTACAATTATCAGCGATTGCTGGAAAGCGTTAACCATTCGGTTATCTTTAAAGATCCCATAACAGGAGCACATAGCAATACCATCGAAGGTCTCTGGCGACATGCCAAAGCCAAATTGCCCGAGTACAATCGGAAGAGCTCCATGTTTGCTAATTATCTTGCCAAATTTTTATTCTTCCATTCCTGCAAGGTAAAAAAGTTGGACCCAACAATGGAGTTTTTAAAAGCCGCCGCAACGTTATACAATCCTTATGCCCAAGAAGAAGCATTTAAGCCTGAAGAAGTAAAAATTCAAAATAATTGTTCTAACAATATCACTTATAATTAATATATTTCCAGCAAAGTGAAGACCCCAACAGCCACGAAGAAGGCGAACCTTCAACGGCTATAACTGTAAGATAATTTTAATAATTTTATGTAATATAAATAACAACTATTATAATAATTTAATAGGAACACCAAGACACAGAAGACGAAACCGAAACCTCCCTAGACGAAGACGTAAGACCTTTTCAAATAAGTTCATTACAATTTCTTAACATTATTTTTTTCACAGGAATCTGAGCTATTTATGTAAATAATTTCTTTTTGGGGATTAGGGCTCCTGGCGATACCCCGTTAACAAAAACGAATGGTATGGCTACCTCCTGGGTCATTTGGAAACGTCCATAAATGTATACTACAAACAAAAAGGTAAACAAACTTTCAATAATATCTATATAATTTTAAATACTAATAACAAATATTATTTCGCAGGTACATCAACTATTCAAATAAACAAAACCCGTGTTACAAAACCAAATAGTATACTACATCCTAAGTTATATAAAAATGTCAAATAAACGTATGAAATAAAACAAACTTGAAATAAATTTTACTCTCTGTTAATCTTTGGTAGTCCTAAAAAGAACTGATATTGTTTTTTTTCCATATTTTATAAGTGTCTTCTCTCAATCCTTTTATTATAATACCGCAAATCACCATTGCAATATAAAACCCTCTTCTCAATAACGCTATAACTATAATATTTTCTTGCAACTTCTGGATCACACAACATCTGAAACAAACCAGATATTTTAACAACATCGCTTCGCTTTAATGGCCTCCACTTTAAAAGCTGCAACAGCTGTTCTTCTGGAATACCATTAATGAAGGCAAAAGTTACTACCAGCATTCTGGTATGGTATGTACCTTCACCAAAAAACGCATTAACTGTAAATGCAGGCACATCCCAAAAAGAAAAAATATCTAAATTGCTGAGAAGCCGCCTTCTCGCATTTAATTTATTTTGTTCAATCCTTTTCCGTGTTTCACTGTCCATAATAAAACCACGAGTTCTTCACACAATAAAAGGTGGGAAAAATTTACCGTTAAAATCTATTTCTGTTGCATTATTCGTTAAGTAAAAATTTATGATTGCTCATATTTAATTATTATTTATTTATTTTTTAACAAAATAAATTATAGCATACATTATGTGTTATTTCTTAAATATATTTTGGTTAATTGTGAAATTATTACAAATATTTTGCATTCAACGTTCATAAGTTGCATCTTCGTTCAATGTTTCTGAATTTCATCTTCGTTTATTGAACGCACCCAGAAAATATTGACGAATGCAAAATGGACGCCTTCAAATGCCAAACGTCAGTTTTAACAAACTTAACATACAGGTAAGTACTTTAAACTTCTATTTAATAAAAATAATAATATATGTATAGTTTTTACTTATTAACTTGAACGATTAATGTATAAAAATATGTTTCCAGCCTAAAATAATGGTTAAGGCTAGGAATTCTTCAAAAATTAGTGCTAAAAATGGAAGAATTTTATGGCGAAAAAAATTTTGGTTTTTTTAAAATATCTCCAAAAGTAGACCTCACCGCCACAAAATTCTTGCATATTTAATACACCTACGACTATACTTATGTAATAAAAGAGACCTCATTTTAATTCGATTTTAAACCCAGATCTGGACCTAAGCCTGAACTTTTAATGTTTTGTTCCAGTACATGCCATAATAATGGTTAGAGAAGGTGTTTATTGTACGCTGGCTCCGCGTTTTTACAATCTATCACAGGTGAGAAAACCAGCGTAATTCTCACCTACATGGGGCGCAAACACACGTGTGGTCCCTTTGGTGTTCCGTGTTGTATTTTGTGTATTTGTGCTTGTGGAGTTTCAGAATTAAATAAACTCTACTTGTAAAGGTACAATCTTTATTGCTGGAAAATAATTAATTGTGGAGGACAATTCTACGACGTGACTTGCTTCTCGTGATCCTAGAAAAACAATATAATGAACATACCAGGCAAAGCCTTCTTTTCGATACAAAAACGATTTTGATGAAATTATCCGAAATTATTCAAAGTGATTTCTTTAGATGTCACCAGTGACATCTATTGGCGCTGCGAAACACCTCGATAATGGTCGCCACAGTACTCCCTCCGCAGTGACTTCGTAGACGTCACGAAATATACATAGTTGGCAAGTTTCTTCGGAAAATGAACTTTTCGACCTGAACGAGTTATAGTTGTTGACTGTGTTGTTTCTGGGCTGGTAGAATTGGTTGAATTTGTAGAATCCGGTTTCAAAGAATTGTTTTCAGTTTGTATAGCTGAAGCTGTAGTGTCATCAGATGCTAGGAGATATGCAGGCTTGAGGCGGTCAATGGAAATTACTGTATCACGGCCTCGAACTCGTACAGTATAATATTTAGCTGCCCTACCGATAACCGGAAATGGTCCTTCAAATGGCTGTTGGAGTGCTGCTTTTAGGGTGTCTCTTCTGATGAAGACGTTGGATGATTGAGCAAGATCTCTGTGAACAAACGTAGGACGGGTACCATGACGTGTAACCAGTCTAGGGTGCAGAGACCTGAAATGAGCTCTAAGTTTGTTTGCGAAATTATCTGGTGTAATTATTGAAGAGGAAGGTGAGAGAAACTCCCAAGGCATTCGAATGGACTGCCCAAATACCATTTCTGCTGCTGTAGCATTGATGTCCTCTTTAAATGCCGCTCTGATTCCCATCAAAAGAACAGGAAGTATGTCTGTCCAGTCTTCCGTCTGATGGCACACGAGAGCAGCCTTCAGTTGTCGATGTAAGTGCTCTACCATTCCATTAGCCTGCGGGTGGTAGGCCGTAGTGCGGAGGTGGTTGATCCCGAAATATTGTGAGAGCGATCTGAAGAGGTCAGATGTGAACTGGCGCCCTTGGTCCGATGTGATTCGCAGAGGAACGACGAATTTCGAAATCCAACCGTTGAAGAGTTTTCTAGTGACCGTGTCAGCCTCGATGTTTGTGAGAGGAAACGCTTCAGGCCATCTAGAAAAACGATCTACCACCGTTAGGCAATACCTCTAACCACGGGATATTGGAAGCGGTCCGATCAAGTCGACATGGATGTGTTCGAACCTGCTTGAAGGTGTTGAAAAATCTCCTAACGGTGAAACAATGTGCCTCGAAACTTTGGTGCGCTGGCAAGGAATGCAGGCTTGCGCCCATGTGATGCAGTCTTTCCTTAATGTTGGCCAGGTGAACTTGCTCGCCACCAGTTTTGCAGATGCTCTGGGACCTGGGTGGCTTAAGCAGTGTAGGCAGTCGAAAAATGTTGGCACAAAAGGTTTGGGAACTCCAGTGGAGACATCACAGTAAAGGTCAGCTCCATTTGAAAGAGATGTTTTTCCTAATTTTGAATTCGGATTGTTGCGTAGTAAATCTCTAAGTTCTACGTCGTCCATTTGCGAGCCAGCCAATTCACTGAAGTCTACAGGAGCGGCGACAGCCTCCACTCGGGAGAGCATGTCAGCAACTATGTTGTCGGAACCGGGAACATGTTGAATATCGGTTGTGAACTGTGATATGTAGTCCAAATGATTAAATTGACGTGGAGTACACTTTTCTGGCTTCTGTTTAAAAGCAAAGACAAGTGGCTTGTGGTCTGTGAAGATAGCAAACCGTCGTCCCTCAACCATGAATCGAAAATATTTCACCGCAGAGTACACGGCCAGAAGTTCGCGATCATATCTACTATATTTACGCTGGGCGGTGTCAAAACATTTAGCGAAATATGTAAGTGGTTGCCACTCTGCATTAGATTTCTGCTGAAGAACTGCTCCCATTGCCGTATCTGAAGCATCGGTAAAAAGTCCCCAAAACAGTGAAGTGTCTGGATGAGCCAGCAGTGTTGCCTTAGCTAAGGCATTCTTTAGGGATGAAAAAACTGATTTCAAATCTGGGGTCCAAGGGATGGGCTTTTTTTCATTTGATGTTGATTTTGGGCCTTTGAGATATTCGTTCAAAGGTGCCTGGAGTTCAGCAGATCTCGGAATGAATCGTCTATAATAATTAAGAGACCCAAGGAATCTTCTCATCTGTTTAACTGTAGATAGTGGTGGGCAATCCAGAATTGCCTGAACACGTTCAGATGGTGGACGAAATCCTTCAGTAGAAATGGTAAAACCAAGAAAGTTCAACTGGCTTTTACCGAACTCGCATTTGGTCACATTAATTACCACTCCATACTGGGACAAGCGTTGAAAAAGCTGTCGCAGATGCTTCAAGTGTTGGTCCTCATCTTGTGATGCCACAAGAATGTCATCTAAGTACGGGAAACAGTAATCCAAGCCAGCAGTGATCTCGTCGATAAAACGCTGGAATGTTTGAGCTGCGTTCGTAAGGCCAAAGGTCATAAAAGGAAATTCATAAAGGCCAAAGGGTGTAATGACCGCGGTATTTTCAATGTCAGCAGGTGCCACAGGTATCTGGTTATATGTATGCTCTAACTAGATCTATTTTTGAAAAAATCTTTTTTCCAGCGAGATTGGCGCTGCAGTCCTGAATATTCCGTGGGGGATAATTGTCTGGGATTGTTCTATCATTTAAGGGTCGATAATCCCCGCAAGGACGCCATTCTCCATCCTTTTTTGACACTAAGTGAAGTGGGGATGACCATGGGCTCTTGGATCTTCTAGCGATGACCATTTTGATCATCGTTTCGAATTCCTGGTGAGCAATTTTAAGTTTGTCTGGAGCAAGCCTTCTAGCTTTGCAACTGATTGGTGGACTAGGTTTGGTGGTAATGTGGTGCATGGTGTTGTGTTTAATTTCTTTGAACGCACCATCGGGTCTGGTTAGATTGGGGAATTCTTTCAAAACCTGTGCGAATTTGCTGTCGTCTGATACTGATTTTATCTGTACATTAGGTACGCCAACTGTGCAAAAACCCGAAGTTGAAAGGCTCGTAGTAGCGTCTCGAAGTACATGATTGCGAATGTCAACCAGCAAATTAAAATAACTTAAAAAATCAGCTCCGATGGTAGGAGTATCAACGTCAGCCACAACAAATCTCCATGCAAAGTCCCGCCGAAGACCCAAATTAACAGAGAGGTGTATAAATCCGTAGGTTGAGATTGTGGTGCCGTTAGCCGCGTATAAAGAATAATTGGTCTTAATCTTCCAGGCATTAGCAAAACGTCGAGGATATATACTCATATCCGCCCCTGTGTCAACCAGAAATCGCACCTTTGAAGTTAAGTCTGTAAGGAATGGGCGGCTTGACCTGCAGGAATCACTGACCTCCACTAGTGATCCGCCGCAGCATTTCCCGAATTGAATTTGCAGGGTTGTTTGCAAGATCGTGCTTGCGCCCCGAATTTGTTGTGGTACCAGCATATGTGCTGTGTATCGTTATAGGCTTTATCCCGACTATTGGAGTGTTGCCTGTATAGAGCGAGATGCGGATCGGGATCGTTTACTACGCATGAGTTGGGATACTTGGCGTGCTAAAACAGCTACTTGGTCAGTTAGTTGGCTAATAGCTGGGTGGGAAACAACCTGCGCTTGGTGTCTTGAATGTGCTGGCTCGTCACTTAGTTGACGTGAAAGTTGGGCCACTTGATGACTTGGTACCAGATCAAAAACAGTGTCAGCCAATTCGTCAAGCCGTTCGAGGGTTGCATCACCAGACTGAGTAGCGATTATAGTCTGAATGTGCGCGGGAAGGCGACTTATCCATAAGGTATGCACAAATTCCTTGGCCACCATATCGCGGGCCAGCCGCTGCAATTCTCGCAGGAACTGGGAGGGCTTTCTATCGCCTAATTGTTCCTCCTCCAACATTTGTTTGATGTCACGATTAGATGTTGCGGACAAACGACTAATTAAACGTTCTTTAATTAGCGTGTAGGGTTTCTCAGAGGGAAGGTAATCTCTGTCAACGACATCGTGCACCTCCCTGAGCTGTTCCCATTCGAGGTTTGATAAAATATGTCTGAATTTTGTCACCTCTTGGGTAATTCCGGCTAAGGCAAATGAATTTTCCATTTGTCTAAACCACATAGTTGGGCTATGGATCCAAAATTTCGTAGGCCGAACGGAGACAGTCTGAATATTTTGAAATTGAACTTCACGAACCTGTTCTGTGTGGGGATCCCGCGATGGACAATTTGCTCCTCCTTGATGGTCAGTGGCAGCGGTTCGCTGAATTTCTTCATGATCCTGCTCCATGTTTTTCATCAGTTGTTTCGTCCAGGCTTTTTACGAATTTATTAAAGATGTACAGCTTGTGGTGTGCTCGTCTCGAGCGTCGGGGTCACCAATATGGAGTTTCAGAATTAAATAAACTCTACTTGTAAAGGTACAATCTTTATTGCTGGAAAATAATTAATTGTGGAGGACAATTCTACGACGTGACTTGCTTCTCGTGATCCTAGAAAAACAATATAATGAACATACCAGGCAAAGCCTTCTTTTCGATACAAAAACGATTTTGATGAAATTATCCGAAATTATTCAAAATGATTTCTTTAGATGCCACCAGTGACATCTATTGGCGCTGCGAAACACCTCGATAATGGTTGCCACAGTGCTGTTTAATTGCAAGGGAATGAGGAGTTTGTGCTCTTTTCCTATGCAATGGTTGTTGTTTTGGCCAAGACATTGTTTACTTAGTCTCACAGAGTACTTATTGTGGCCTTTTATAATATGAGCCTACTAATCCCCTCTTTTACTTTTTCTCAGGGTACAAAGGCAGCGACTTTAATTCACAAAATGCTGTCACATTCCTTATTGCCTACCTTAATTATACATATGCGAAGGACTTGTAAGTATTGAACTCCATTTGTCGAGCGGAAACAGGATTAGATCGTTTTCTGCACAGTTTCCCGAAAGAAATATAATCGGTGATTATCTTAATTGTTGTAATCAAGCCTGGAGTGCTACCGGGCAAATTGCAGGGGGAATATTTTAAATACTTTTCGACGCCATAAATGTAAATATTCGATATATGTGTGTATATAAATATGTGTGATCTAATGGAGGATCTTCAAAGTAATAATTGACTTCTGATCGTACATCGGCGAAATTTTTGGCTGTTGCTTTTTGTATTGATCAATTTCCATAAATGAAATGAAATTCTATTTTTTCGTAGTAAGTACGCCTACATACATATATTCCACCGTTACTGTTTACCGCGTAAATTGTAAAACGATTAAAGTTTATTACATGATGATTTGTTCTGCTCTATATCACTAGGGCATGCTAATGCAACTTGGAAATGTGTTCTTGAATTTAGCGTCGGGCAATGTTATACATGTATATAAAGATAATTCGATCGAAACTGTTATTATAGAGTAAAATAAATTTAGCGTTACCTAATTCCCTAGTTTAACATCCATGAATGTCTGCCTTATAGTTAGGAGCACGAAAATTGATACCTGCAATTTAGTAGTAATTGCAAGATAAGTACGAAAATGGGGTGAGAAAATCGGTCAAGTTTCAAATGAGGTAATCCCTTTAGATCTATATTCAAGAAATAATTATAACAATGACTATATGCGCAACGTACCTGCTATTAAATCTATTCATTTTCTACTTTAACAGAGTGACTCGGATAGACATCCGATTTGATGATTTAATCACATATAATTTTCTGGCTAAGTACAGTATTAAATAATTTACAATAATCCTTTAGAACTCAAATGTACCTGCACGAATATTTATATAAGGCGCAGGCACGAGAACTGAATTTCTTTAGAGTAATAGAGTCTAAAGTAAGTGAACTACGCTAAGAACTTAATTAAGAAATGAACAACCTGCAAGAAATTAGGAAACAAAATAAGAAACGTTTAAAAGAGTTGATTCGAATAACGCTTGGATTGGGTATAAACGTAACTGAGGCAACTCCTCTTAAGGGGCTAGTGAATATGTGCAGTTTTCAGTTTAATATTTGTTATTGTGTTTCAAAAATATTTACTTTCAGTGTCTGTATTATTCTCTTGATATCCAGCGGAATTTCGATTTTTGGGCATGGATATTATATGTATAAGCACAGAACAGATTTTTATTCGAATTCGGAGGTTTAAAATTGGATTTTAATTTTCACTTAAATATAAACAGATTTTATTGCAGTGTTTTTGTACTGCATTGCAAACGTTCATCTCTTTTATTAAACTAATATACATGCTTCGATATGAATATCGATTTCGACAAATTTTTAAAACAATAATCGATTATGAAATTATACTAGCAACAAACATTTTTAAAAAAGGTAATTACAAGCTATCCTTTATCAGTATACATAAAGTTACATTTATAGCCACTTATCCCCTGTATATATGTATATTGTTTTAGATTTCATGGAACCATTCAAAGAAGAAATGGAAAACGTGTTTAAGAAATGCTGGAGAAGTGCACTGAACCAAATTATATTTTATATTTGCTCATGCACAGCTATAATTTCTTTTTACTTCTTTAATTCCCTTATAAGTTACACTTACTATCGAATCGCTGGAATTCAGAACTATACATATCCTCATGGTAATTCCAATAGTTTTTCAGTTCACCCATTTGTATATGTAAATCTTCTATTAAATGGCTCCTCGCGTTTTTAAGGGGGTATTGTGGTCTAGAATTTTGAAAAAATCTATTTTTCAATTTTCTTATAGTGTAGACTTTTAAGAATATGCTCTCCAAAGCATATTTTAAAAATCCAATAATTGGCGAAGTTACGGTTACTTTAGTAGCGCGCATCTAGATGGGTCCTACCGGAACTACTATACCCTGAAATGTTTAAACGCGTTTATCGCGAAACCACTTTTTTCAAACCTATTTACACGATATCTCAAGTTTTAATGAACCAATTGATTTGAAATTCGGTACACACCTTTTTGATATAACTCGTTATAGTCGGCACCACGCTCGTTAAAAAAAAGACAATTTTTATACTATTTTTTAAAAATTAATAACCGGAAAAAATATTGAAAGATACAAACAGCTGCCATTTTAGGAAAAAAACTTGTTTTTTCTTCTTCGATGCGTACACGATAACGACCCCTTCACTGGTGAAGAATCCATTTTTTTTTCCGATCATTATGAGATTCTAAATTGTGTCAACCACGGCGCATGGTTTCGTTTCGACGCCTCACTTCACCACCTTGTAATTTTCTAAACTGACGACATTTTTGTTTAAATATTTTTTATTTTCATTCCTTATCTTATAAATAAATATTGGGCAAAAATCCGATGCTTAAAATATTGTTTCTTGTTTTAAAAGTCAATTCCAAAAAACCTTCAAATTTGGCTCTCTAGACCAGAATACCCCTTAAATAACTCATGCAAAATACTTAAAATGTGATTTGTAATAATGAACAAGGAAATTTAGCATATTATTGTTAAATGCTACAATTTTTTTTTGAATTTTCTTCGCTTTTTTCATTTCATAGTATTTATCACAGAGTATCCATTTTACGAACGTGCAAACGGCAGCATCTATTATTATGCCTTTGCAACATTTGTAGATGGTTGTGCTGACTACATCGCTGGAATGGGTGAGTATTTATTTGCTTTTGTCTTTCTGCTTAAAGATTCCCGATAACTTTTATATCCATAAATAATATATTCGCAATATTCAATATTTTGTTTCTATTGTATCTGTTGGGTCTTTTAAACATTACTCTTTGATAGCAAGTATCTAACCGCGTTTGAAACTAATTTGCTGTATTATTTTTGCATCGGCTCTGAAACCAGGTACTGCACGAAATTTTACATTGATTTATAAGTAGTTACCCATATCAAACAATTTTTATTTTGCGGCAATAAAATAAAATAGCTTTATACCCACTTTAGGTCACAAACTTATTCTAAAATGTTATCTGGTTCAAAGTTTGAAGTTTGGATGAATAAATATCCTGGCAATTTGATGTGCCTTTCGCAAATTTTAAAATCTCTATATATACCTCACATAGAAGGGCATAGACATTTTTGCAGGTTCTCCGTTGTTTAACGGTAGTTATTAATTTTCGACCTCTGCTACCCCACCACCCGAATGCGACAAGTGGATAGTAAAGCTATAAAAACCCACACTTTTTGCGATCCGGCACAATTCTTAATCGAAGTTTGTAATGATATCATTAGTGGAATGCATTATAAGAAATATTTTTTAAAAAAAGTTTTTTTTTGTGAACGGGACGCGGAAAATGTTTAAACATAATGAAAATTCGGTGTATCGGACGAATACGTAGCAAGGGATGTTCCATAAACCAAATAGCGGAACACTTAGGTCGGAGCCATAAATTCTAAATTCTTTGGCTGACCTTGAAAACTATGGCCAAACATACAAACCCTGCAAAAAATGTCCTTTCTGTTAGGAATGAGAGGGCTTTGTTACGAGAAGCGTCGAATTCAGCGTCAACAACAAGGGAAATTGCGACAACAGCTGGCATTACGAACGTACAAATGAAACTAATGATGTGCCAACGCCATTTAGCAGAAGCGGAACATTTTCAGAGGAAAAGACTGAAGAGAAAACCTCGTCTTCAGCAACGCAAAACTTGTAGATGAAGAGATCGTCCATTCCACAAACAACAATTTTGGGAACGACTACAATTTCCTACAGGAAACCGCCGCAATTCGTACGGCTGAAAAAGTTAAAGATTTCCCTTGACCAGAACATAATCAAAACGTTTAAGTACACGTTTCACGGACAGTGTATCAAGGAGGACGCCAATATGCTAATGTTGATCAGCTCAAGGATGCCATAAAGGCTGCATGGGAAGGGATGCAAAAAAAATATGTTGAAACGCTCTTTAAATCATTAAGATCCAGAATGCTAGAAAGAATAGAAAAAAGGGTGGCCATACACATAATTAAAATAAAATAATAATATTTTCCGTAAATAATTTAAAAAAACTATAAAAATTCTTTTCTTTTTGCCATCCACTTGTCGTACTCTAATTTCAGATAATTGAGAATTCTCAGAAACTGAGCGGTGTAGGAGAGTTAGAAAATCCCTAAATACTCTCAAACAACGGAAGGACTGCCCACCTGCAAGAGTTTGTAGGCCCTTCTATACAAAATTACCTCTAAATCGTGTTTTTCAAGGGGTGCGCGGAGTGCATATTCTACACAATCACCGATCAATTTATAAACAGTCCACGGTAACCGCATTGCCTGTAACATAGTGCATACTCTAAAGGAATGCAAAACAAATGTCAATCGAAATTTATTCCGATAGTAACGTTTCCTTTTTAAATATTATTTATAATATTATATTTAAAGAATCCTAAAAGTTCTATCATATTTTTTTCACAATTTAAATTTTAAATATTCCTGAAAATTCTATTTACTAAAATGTTAAGTTTTTATTATATGTAACTGCTAATAAACTTCTGTTCAAAATAAATATATCTCCTTTGTGGCTACAGGCGCTTCAAGATATTATATAGAATCGCTAAATCAAGCAAGTAAAACCATAACTTTTTAATGGTTCTAATCAATTATTCGTCTCTACCGTCAAGCCTTAACATCAACATTTCCCTCTCAAAATTGGAATTTTGTTTTTTTATACTTTTATTTAAGACTCGTAAGAATTTCAGAATTATGTAGGACACAAAAGCTTCATCCTTTCTTAAACTATAATACAAAAAACGTTACTATCGATTCACAAGTCTTTGAGTAATCATACCCAATACAAAGAGTTGTATTAAAAAACAAATTTTAAGATCTCAGTCACTTAAAAACAAATTATTACATAAATACTGGATAGTATTAAGGAGAAAATATGCACTGTACACTTTTTCGGAGAGCTCCGACTTAAGACTCGCGATTTCGATGGAAATGAGATAAACAGTTTATGTCAACTTTTGTGAAAAAAAGGAAACATAAGTGTAACATTTTATCATTTCTACTTTATAAATTCACCTTTTATTTATTGTTTTTTGTTTTATATTTGGTTAGTTAATTAATATCAAACTTAGGAATTGCAAAAATTAATGCAAAATGTAACATAACATCCAAATGTGACTGGCTGGGAAAATTATTTTTCAATTTGTGGTAACGATCGTTACGTTGTACGCCTGGCTTAGACGCTTGATCGAACATTCACTAGGCAGGTCAATAAACGCGAATTATGCTGTTTGAGCATAACTGAAGTTGATGATTTTGGATCCCATTAGTTATTACGTCACAAGCTTGTTAGGTAAATATTTCATAGTTATAAATTGTCTGCAATTTTGGTCAAATATTGAAATACTCGTAAGGTGGATTTAATCTTTTAGTGCCTCATGTATCTACATAGATATATGTACATATGTGCATTTAGGGGCTAGGTATACCCGTATTTTGTACCAACCAAATTAGCCTGTAATCTAACTTTTCAATTACTTCGATTTAGTTTTGATGCATAGTTTTCCTTAAGCTGAGCTACAATTCAAAAGAAGAACAAATTTCTGAATTCCTCAGTGTTTATTTCAACACTATCAACTAGTTTCACAAGACTAAGTTCTGAATATGCCTATAATTCTTATTTGCCGATTTCTCATTGACAAATATTTATAAATTAAAATCCTTTTAGTTTCTTACAATCTCTCTTAATTTTAATTTATTTCACCTATAGGTACTTTCGTAATTTATATACGTATATACTATTCAATTGCATTACCACATTTAATGCTACAATTTTGCATATCTAACCCCTACATAGTTTAAGTGTATCAACTATGCATATATCTAATATATGTGTGTAGATCGGTATACTATATATTACAATTATCGAAACAGTGATATTCATTGTTTTTATAAAATCTTTTATTGCATTTATATAATTTTATATCAACTTGATAACTTAAGGAAAGTACTCATTTTTATATTGTACTATATAAATATATAGGAGCAGTTAGTTTCGATGGAACTTTTGTCGTTATGTCACTTCATGGCGTTGCTCTGCTACAAATTCTAAAGAAAATGATTGTATACTCCACCTCTGAGCACATTGCACCTGAATATCGCGTGGAGTACTTACGTGATTGCACAGTATTTTACCAGAAATGTATAAAGTAAGTTGATATTTTAATGAAATGTCGCTGTTAGTATACGAAATTTTAAAGTTATTGCAACGATGTTGGCTCGTTATATTCGAAAGTCACTTTAATCCAATTTCTCGAGAGCATGATGGTACTGGGAGTTGTCTTATACATCGGTACTTATGGCTTGGTAAGAATTATAATAAATTAAGTAATATTTTCTTATTTTGCATACATATATTTATTTTTGTAATTAAATACTTTCAGGAACGCGATCAAAAAACATTTTTTAAGATGATACTTTACATGTCAGCCGCGGGTTACGAACTTGTTATTTATTGCATAGATGGCCAAAAATTAGCAGACGAGGTACTAAAAACTTTCTTTTTACCTTTTGTAATAATTTAGAACTGCTTTATTTCTAGAGTGAATCTATCCCCTTCAGTTGGTATGACACAAAATGGTACGATGAATCCCCACAATTCAAAAAGATCGTTTACATGAATATACAAAGAACTAGTAAAACTCTCTATTTAGATGCATGGCAATTTACAACTATGTCCCTACCGACTTTGCAAAGCGTATGATTTTTGTATAATAGTAATTTTCGCCTACTCATTGATCATTACTTTTTATAGATTTTGAAAACTAGTGGTTCATATTTTCTGATGCTAAAAAATTTAACTCAGTAGAGCATAATTTTGATGGTTTCAATTAATTATGCCAAAATGATCCTAGAGAAAAACACAGGAACTGATGTCAACCAAACAACCAGTTCTTATTTAAAAAATCATGCGATGGTGTAATTATTTTAAGAACTGAAAATTAATGCGTTATGTGTATATTATTATAGTTCTTACCATTATGTTTTGTATACCTTAAATTAATATATTTTGATAAATCACTGCATGAAACTTTCATAACACCGATATCCCTGTATTCCAAAAATTTGTAAGCGAGTTACTGAGAAATACATGATGCCTATTCATTCTCATATTATTCTTAATGATTTTTTAATAACAAATATATGTTAAATTTGTTTGAACCATTATTAAATCAGTGTTTTGTAAACCTTCCTTTTTGGGGTTCCATAGCAACACAAGGAACCCTCATAATTTCTCCATGTTCGTCCGTCCATATATCATATTAATTTCATTTAAAAATTCCAGTTCGGGACTAGATTTCAGAAACTTGGTACACTTTTAGATAGTTATACCTGTTGCGAAGATGAAGATTTTCGGAAAATCAAATTTAAGGCTATACCTCAACTATATGAAAAGTGGGAATGCTAAAAAGATCGTTACTTACCCCCATAGAAAAGGGACTCAAATATCATTATGAGATTTGTTACATTTTTTTTTCAAAATTTCACCTCGTTTTTAAAATATTCGAGGCTTCGACTATAAAAGCCATTCTCCAATACACGACCCACCCAACCACGAACTAACCAAAATCCCACAACTGCGTTCATATTGGCCTCATATTTCTTCTCGCTCGTGTTTTGGTCGACTAGGCTAATTTTTTCATGTCTGAATCTAATTAATGTAAAATAATTTTACACCCGCATATCACAAATTGTTTATGGAGTAAGACACGGCGCACTTCATACTAAAAATAACTGTTAATAACAAAAGTAAATAATAATAGCACTAAACAAACTGTACAGTCCTTATTTATTCAAAACTCGGTTGATAACCTTAATCCGGCAAATAAAGAACTCGGCCAATAAGCCTAAATAGAGTTAAGGTTATATCCCGTTTGCCGCGGTCCCACAACCAAAACTGTTCAATAATGCTTATACACGTACCGGGTTTTTACACAATATAGTTGTTTGTTTGTTTCTACATGATGACTTAAATACTCCCCCGTGACGTGAGCAACTAATGCTTTAAATTACTGAAAACCGTAGCAAAACACCATAAACAAATCAATTTTTCGCGAAGTATGAATTTATCCGCCCTGATTTTTGTTTTTTTTTTTTTTGCTCCCAAAACTCCTCCGTAGGTTGCATTACAGCACTGACCATTCCCGCAAACAAGCAATACGACAACTAACAATATGTAATTAATTTATTACTTTGAAGACAAATTATTTGCTAGCTTTTTATATGTATGTTTTGCCACGTTTGTTTCCATGCATTAAACTTGGCCTGAAACTCACACTTTGTCAAAGAAGATCTAAGTTTACTGCAATGCTACAAATTTCAGCTGCAATAATGAACCAGCTTACGTAAGGTGCGTACAACAGTACAATGGTCTAATAAATATTACAACAAATACGTAAATTGTCTACGAAGAACTAATTCAGTAAACAAAACAAATGCAAACGGTCACAACCACAGGGCTGACGACAAGAGATGCCCATTATACACACGAGAGCAAAATAAGTATGATTCAAGAGCGAACCAACTACTGTTCCGACAGCGTTTAACTATCTTAATCTACATGGCTTTAGCTTTATTATCAGTGCAAAATTCGATTCCCCACTTAATAATCCTAAAGGAAACATGGTTATGCCAAAATGAGACTAAGTACTACAACATACCATAAACGGGTACACGATACATAATTGCAGGTTAGAGCCCTGGGGAGGTGGAACCTACTAATACAAATTCTCTTTGGTAGTAAAAATTTTAAATTTTTGACGTTTTTAAGATCGCCAGCTCAAAATAGAAAAGAATTTATTGACTTTCTTGATAAGAAGCCTATGTAAACACAAATACCTTACAATTATTTCAGACAACCATATTGACCTCTTACAAAACAACATTACAATTGAAAGCTATATGACCATCATATTAGGGAATGAATTTAACATAATGAACAAGCTCGACAAGAGGGACGCAATTCCAGAAACTGGTCAAATGGCTTCAATTATTGATCATGCAATCATGTATATATATAAAATCGAAAGAGTGTATGTTTGTTTGTTGTTCAATCACGCCTAAACGTTGGATCTAATTAGTTTCATTTTTTTGGTGAAGGTTCTACATATTCTGACCCAACATATACATAAGCTACTTTTTATACGCGATTTGAAAATGGCGGACCCAAAATGGCGGCCAAAAATTGAAAATATCAAGAGATTCGCATGAAAGTTGGTATTTTGAGGGTTTTCAGTTTTCTTATTGCGAATCTAGGTTCGAAATTTGGAAATCAAGATGGCGGTAGTAGCAGCAGCAGCAGCAGCATCGGCATCGGATACTGGAATCCAATGGGGCATCCAATGCCGATGCCAATACCGGTATCCAATGCTGATGCGGCATCCAATGCCGATGCATGCATTTTAAGTTCATTTAGTCAACACTCGGAAAAGTTAATAATCGAATCAAAATAATAAAAAAAGAAAGATACGTTTCAGTTGCAAGTTGCAGGTGCGCTTGGTTTTGGGATCAGAGAATTAATTACAAATAAAATTTATTTCCCGCAAATTTGTTTTACGGAATGCACTTTAATGAAACGAAATTTTCCTTTAGAGAAACTTAGCAATGCAGTTATAAGGATTAAAAAAGAAAATGATTTTCATATACACATTTTCTTTGGATGAATGAAATAAGTACTTTATTAAAAATTTAAAAAATAAACAAAGCAGTACTTTTACAAAGTTGATTGATAAAGTTGATAAAAAAAGCTATGGTTGGAAAAAAATTGATTTTGAATAGCCTTTATTTTTTAAAAATATGTACTATCAATTGCAAAATAAATAGTTTTTATAGCTTTAATTTGTATACCTATTTTTAGTAAAGATAAGAGATAAAAGAATTAATAAGACTTTAAACAAATTAGGAATTAAGTTTTTAAGAATCTGACATGCGAAGGCGCTAGATGTAGAAGAGCTGGGAAAATAACTCCATGGACAGGACCAGTGTGCAAAATAACCAGCGAGTGTGACGTCGCGTAAGATTTAAACAAACTGGGACTGGGACTGGAACCAGCGGTCTCGAACACTTGGAGCCTGGATCGGAACAACTGCAGCCAGAGGGACCTCTCCTCACCTCATCCTGTGTTGGGTAGCTCTCCCCAGCTGGGAGCAAGGCGGCAGTACGGTCTCTAGACCTCGGGAGATTTGAATTTGTTCCCCACGGGCAGCAGTTGAGCCGAGCCTGGACCGGGACTCTTTCCTGGCTGTGAGCGGCCAGCCTATAAAAAGAGGAGCAGCCAGCTTCTGCCTTCATTCTTTTCAGGGACTCCCTCGGAGAAGGTTCGCTTGGCTAAGCTCTCCACGGGCAGCAATTGAGCCGGACCGGGGCAGTCGGCTGCCATCATCGGCAAGTGGCAAGCGAATTACAATTTTGAAATAAAAGGACTTCTACTATTCAAACAAAACTCAGATTTTTTTTTATTGCTTAGTTTTTACAGGACTTCGAACAATTTTGCGAACGCTTACTCTTAACAGTTGATACTGTCTAACTTAGAACTGATCAAGCTCCTTTTATATTATTCGTGAAGCATGGTTAAGCAAGGCATGGTTTTCGTTTGTTTGGGATGTCCTCAGATGGATACATTTGGTGTTTTATTTAGAGAATGTTTTATTGGATATTGTTTGTTTGGAGAAGGTTCTGAGTCGATACATTTGATTCAGAATATGTTTTGTTTATAAGATATCTTGAGTGTATGCTTGGATACATTTGGTGTTGAATTATTTTATTAAAAGAAATGTTCGAGAAAGGAGATTTGGTTTTAAAACATTATTTAGAAAAGAGATCGGTTGTTAGTCCTTTGCAGAGTTGGTTCAGTTTCTTGCTTATTTAAAGATACTGATGTATCAGCGAGCACCAGCAACAAGGGTCTGCGACACGCGGCAGCGGCAAGCGGCATTCAAAATTTTTTTTTCCCATTACACCTTAACGTAAACATCATAAGGCAATGTAAATTCTTATTCTTATTATTCTTATAAGTGATCGGATAAATTATCCGTTTTAATATCAGCCATCGTGACTGACTGAACAGATGAACCGCTACGCAACCTAGGATTAAAATATATTTGTATTCAATGTTGAGTTGTTTAAAATTGATATTGATGGATTGATGGATTAATAAATTATTTATTTAACATAAACAAGGAGATATGTAAATAAATTAACCTTCGTCAAAATATTAACTTTAAATTTGCGTGTGGAATTATATGCCGCGCGGATGACAACGCACTGTATTACATATCTCACCTAGAGAAAACAGTTTTACTTTTTAACAAAATTACACTTCTTTGCGCTTGCACAATTTTCTTCTCATTAACTTCAGTCAACCTGTAGAGTAGTGTTTACTTTTCTACCACCCTCGGCTTTTTTAACGGATTTCACATCATATAAGGGAATTGTTTCAATAATATCGTACATTTTACTTCGTTAACATACTCTCCAGTTTTTACAGACACCACTGTTAAACCTAGCTGGCTGAAGAGTGCGGATATCGTTAAGAGTAGAAGAAAGATGACTATAAAACAGCTGTTCGAAGCTTGACGTGCCGCTGACTGTACCAGAAGTTCTACCAGTGACGTTATATTTTGTGAAGTGAAAGAAGTTCCGCGAAATCTCCAGAAATGGTGTTCGCTCGTATTTTCCTGTTTAGCTTATTAGTTATATATGCCCATGGGCTACCAATTACCGCGGAGAACAAAGTAAATAAGGTTGATCCCCATCAAAATCTTGAGGTAACCCTACGCCCCATCTCGCCCCTAATCTCTAATGCCTCGTTTTTTATTAAATAATGTAAACTTCTCGCAGAACGCTTTAGAATATGAGCGCTATTTGAAGGAAGTGGTTAATATCCTGGAATCTGACCAAGAGTTCCGTAAAAAAATTGAGAATGCCACAGAAGAGGATATTCGGGTAAGTCGAGTGCTTATGAATCATGTTTCTAATATTTACACCATTTGGATGAATATTTGCAGACAGGAAAAATAGCAATGGAACTTGCGTACGTTGATCACCACGTCCGATCAAAATTAGATGAAGTAAAACTCGCGGAAGTAAACAGACTGCGAAAATTAGCAATGAAAAAGGTACTCATTCTTATCTCAAGCGTATTTTTCAACAGTCAGTAAATGGTTTTTCCCCTTCCTTATCAGATGGAACTTTCAAATCACATTGATCGGGAGCACCTCAGGGTGCCCGAACATGTGAATCACGACACAGACACTTTTGAAATCGAGGATTTAGTGAAACTGATCACTAAAGCTTCGAAAGATCTGGCCGAATTGGACAGGCAGCGGCGCGAGGAATTCAAACAGTACGAAATGCAAAAGGAGTTTGAGAAGCAGCAACAATTGAATGCGCTCGACGAAGAAAGCAAGAAGCGGTTCGAAGAGGAGTTAAAACAAAAGGAACAGAAGCACAAGAAGCATGAACCACTCCACTATCCCGGAAGAAAGGCCCAGTTGGAGGAGGTTTGGGAGAAGCAGGATCATATGGCTGTCGAGGACTTTGATCCATTGAAATTCTTCAAGACTCATGGTGCGTATTCTTCGAATTTTTATCGGTAGAAACTCTTATTGGATACAAATCATTTTCTATGGATGGATTTTATGTTATTCTGGTTTTTTAACAAGCAATATTTAGCTAACATTGGGCCTCGATAAAATCTTTCCAATAAGAAGGCATTATAAGGCTTTTTAGCAGCTGTTAAAATATCCCGTATTGCAATTTAGCAGTCGACACGGCATATTTACACAGAGGCACCTCTAAACAACTGCTTTTTAGTTGCCAAACAAAAACTACGAGCTTGACTTGAATTGCTGGTTATAGTAATTTCGAAGCTTTACTACAGATTCCCAATAATTTCTCATCCTTCTTTTTATCAAATTAAATAATACAAGTCATCAACCTTCCTTCCTTGACAACTGGTACGTAATCTTTACTACATTCTAATAAAATATTGAATGACATGTGCAAATTTGAAGAATTATTTGTACAAGTGGAAAGACATCAACCCAGGTAATAGAAAAATCGCAACGCCAATTGACGCTGTGTACATCTAGCAAATTCTAAACAGCTCTGTGTATCGTTGTCAATAATTCGTCACTGTACATGGAACTGCTGCTCTGGTCACCTTACCCCGCAATTTATTTCGAAGTCATTTTTAAAACGTTTTATTCTACAATTCTAATACATTTGAAATATTGTAATACTCCGGTCAGAATTTAGTATGAAGGAAATTGATAATTTCGTCCATTCTATTAGAAATTACAAAAAGGTCTTATCACCTTTGAATTTTTTGAAACAAATTTAAACTATTATTCCTACAAAGATAGGTTTCTAAATAAATTTTACTTCTTATTTTTCGTGTCACAATAGTATTTATTACTTCGAAATTTCCCCAACTCTTTTTAATGTCACTCACTGTCGATTTTAATAAGGCAACTAACAAATCCTCTCCATTTTACTTATTAAAGTCCTATTTTCCTTTCTATGAGCATTCGCAGTTGTACAATTTATGCCGTTCAACATTTCTTTGAGGTTTATAAAAGGAAAAACAATTCAAAATATTTTCTGAAAAAATGTTACCTCGACGTGTGAGGTAGTTGTGCTTACTTTGAGAAATTCCAGTTCATAAAATTTTGATATTTCACCATCAGAGTATGTGTTGTGAGACAAACTTCAAGACAGACTAGACAATCATGTTTATATTCTTCACCCAATATACTCAATTCTTAGTATAATTATGATGTCTTATTTTTTAGTTTAATGGTATAGATCTACAATTTTGAGAAGTAATAACTAACGAATTTTTTAAAATATGTATATTAAAAACAAATTAGTTTCTTGTAAACATAAATTTTAAAAACTCATTCTCATTTGATTTTTTAAAGAAAGCATTTTTCAATTTGTTTTTTGCTAATTCAATTCACAAATCAAAGACTTGAAAAAACAATTATTGTTTGCAAATAAATTCAAAAATTAAGTATGCCCTTTTTTTTGTTGTGATATTTTTCCTAGCCATGTTTGGTTAGTTAATTATTTCAAGAAACAATGCAAAACTTCTGTGCAAATAGAGGTTTCGGCTTCTTTAATTCTGAATTCATTTAAGGTTGGATGAATTCGCCCAAAAATAACTTTTTGGACTTACACTGCTCTTCAACTTGGTTTTAATAAGAATTTTATTGATATTCTTTTGTTTGCAAACTTACTCAAAATTTTCATTTTAATAACGAAACTCGTTTTAGATCTTGACGGTAATGATTATTTGGATCCACTAGAAGTTGAAGCATTGTTCAAAAAAGAACTCGATAAGGCTTATGAATCTGGGCATCCAGAAGACGATATGCGTGAACGTGCTGAAGAAAGGGAAAGAATGAGGGAGGAAGTTTTTAGAATGTATGATCTTGACGGTAATAATCTAATTGGTTTGGACGAATTCTTGGAGGTAACGAAACGACAGGAATTTGGACAAGATCGTGAATGGGAAACACTTGATCCCCATCAGCAGTTCACAGACGAAGAATATAGGAAATTTGCGCAACAAAGGCAAGAAGAAGTTGATAGGTATATCAGAGAAGGAAAGGTGAGTTTTATTTCTTGCGACAAAACAAAAAATACATATATATTTTATTTTACAGTACTCTCCTGAGATAGAAATACCAAATGGTTATCATAGAAGAGAACAACACCAACAAATGGGACAACATCAGCAAATCGGACAACCACATCAACAAATGGGTCAACAATATCACCAAACAGGACAACAGTACCAACCAGTAGTCCAGCAATATCAACAACCAGGTCAACAATATCATCAAGGGGGTCAACAATATCAACCAAATAACCAAGCCAACCAAATTCATTACAATGAAGTGAATCAAGGTCATCCCGGCGGTAATGCACATTATACTCCACCTGCCGGCCAATACCATCCCAATAATCAACCGGGTCAACCGCAATATCAAGCAAACTTGCCACCAAATACTCAGTACAATTCTAATATTCCACCAAACCAGGTTCAATACAATGGCGCTAATAACCAGTATCCACCCGGCAATCAGCCAAATCAAGCACCACCAAATGCACAGCTACCAAACAATGGCCAATTCCATCAAAATGTTGAAACGAATCAACCCCAATACAACGGAAATGTTCAAGGCTCACAAAACAGCGGAAATCAACCTAAACAGATAAACAACAATATTAAACATAACACTGAAAACAACCATAATCAAGCGAGTCAAAATCAACCTACCCCAAGCTCCAGTAACGACAAAAATGCTGCTAAAAAACAACCATAAGAGCATAAAGTAAGGATTCATCAATAATTCCATTATTGCCACTTAATTCAGTCTGACCAATGTTATTACAATAATGCGAACAATTTTCGAAGCACTCCAGTTCTTGGGGTACTTTTAATTTCCGCAACATGTCTTATTTATGTTGGATGGAAAGAAAATTAATGAAAAGGATACTTTAACGATTATTTTACCTCTGCATTTATTTTATTCTTCTGTCGAACCTATAAAAGGTATGGTTCAGAAATTAATTAAAAAAAAATTATTGAAGTGCTTCTAAAAATATTCAAATTTCTGTATTTTAAATTACTATAAAATTTGTATGAAAAATTTTGTGAATAGAGGTTACAAAACCAGCAATACAAACTGTTTTTAAATAAATTTGTATCAACATACATCTCTAAATTGCATATGAAATAATATGGTGCATTCCAAAGAAAGCAGCTGAAAAGCGGTTGAGCAGGTGAAGTGGACTATTCACGGACTTTATGATTCTAATTAATTTCGCAACTCTTGCTAGGTAATTTCAATTCAGTTGCTTTGCTTAAATATATTATTTTTAATATTTTTATATTTTTAAGCACTATTAGCATAAGACAACAGATACATATTCGTTTCACGTGCATATAGTTGTAGACTTTTATTGTTTTAGAGTGCTTTCGTGAACAAATTTGATTTCTGGTTTAACAATTCTTTTTTACTTGTATTTATTACTATTTATCTATGTTATCTTTGAAACCCTTCAGAATTCTTATGGTGTTTTTATATATATAGATTAATAAAGTTGATGCTTATTGCAATTTTTATAAGATATCTTTTACTTTAAAAGTATAATATTTGAACCATTTAATCTCCAACAAAATTACATTACAACTATACTATAAGCACTTTGTTTTTTCAAATTAGATTGAACTGTTCGCACTCTGCAAAATTTTCAACAAAACTTTCGTGAGACTCACATGTAAAAATACATCTGCTGAGAGACAACTTCCATTTGTGTACTTTCTTCGGTATATGTAGCAAGGGAACATGTTAATTAAAAAGGATCCATCATCCATACTTAACAGGAAAAGCAAAACAGAAAAATAGCTAACAAGCACCTACAATGCTACTCACCTTCCTATAGCAGCCGTCAATGTAATAAGTATAAATAAAAAAAATAATAATTGGTGGTTTCTTATTACAAATTTGAAAATAGGCTAAAATTGTCGTAGATTCAGGATTTTTTTTTTAAATTGCAGTGTCATCAAAAATTAATAATTGTTAAAACTTTCAAAGCTTTATCCGAACATAGTTAAAATTTAATTTTAAATTTTGAACCAATCCGCAGACAAGTTAAATAACAATATTTAAAAATGCAAAAACTCTACGCAAAGGCGTAGTTTCAGGAATTTTTGGCTTATTTGTTCAAATAGCTTGATTAGAAATCGCTGCATAAACTATTTTTCTAAGATATTACGACAAACATTTATTCCTGATGAAATAAATATTTGTTTTGTTTTTCCAAAAAGGAAAATTTGATTCAATAGTCAATAGCGACCAACAAACACAAAAAATGTAGTATAGTTTACATCCTTTTCCTTTAGTAGTTAACTTAGGAAGAAAACCCAGTTAATGAACCAGCCTTAGTACAGTAAATACAAAGGAGTATTGAATGTTTAGAAAAGGTTATTCTGGAGTAGGTTTAATAAAAAAAATTAACTTAGTTCGGTAACTGAATGCATATTTCTGGTTATGCTCATTTTAATGGGTTCGTCCGTTGATACGATACAGCACAGCCTCCCATTCATTGATTATGTCCAGATAAATCCTTTTACTCTTAGAAACAAATTAACAACTTTAACGATTATTACAAGCTTTTATTTATTTTTACATGTTTGTATGTTTAGGCAAAATCTTGCACGACAGTGGCGAAAATATGAAATTTAATATGTACACTGATACAAACCCGATGAGAATGCGCAATAAGACATGAAAAATCGTCGACACCATAAGATGGCTGCTTACTATTTTCTTCACAACCTCCTTGATATGGTTATCAAAAGAAAGGGTTCGACGAGTAAAAAACGATAAGCTTCTTTACGTCAACATAAATCCAGTATAGCTCAAAAATGATACATTACGTTTTTCCTTACAATTAACTCCCTTCGACAAACAGAGTACGATAAAAGAGGAAAAGGAGCATCTAGGATGGTTTTAATCAAGCAAAAATGAAAGAGAAAAAAAAGCGTTTTCAATAAAATTGCGATTTGCACCATTTCACAATTGCAGAGAAAAACATTCTATGTATATTAATTTCATCAAATTAAAGTCGAAATATAAATTCTATAAACAAATGTGTGGACTACTATGAAAAAAGCTGACTTATTATAATGAGAAGCCTAAAGGGATGGGGAAGGACGGGGGATCTGTGGTATAGTATTGCTTCACTAATTGTCGATCGACTTATATCATGGTATTCCGAAAAAGTATTTTGAGAAGTAGACAAAACTGCAAATTTTTTTTTTAAATATTAAATATTCATTTAAGTAAAATTATTTTAATTTCTTGAGATGTAATAAGTGCATTAGTGAAAACAATAGAAGTAAACTTTATTTACTTTGTTAAATATATAGGCAACCCTATCACAGTTTTACTCCTTAGTGTAGTTAGCATTATGAAATAACAAATATTTCAAAGAAAACAAAAGTCCATCACAAAAAAATCACCTCGGGAACATGTTATCATGACGATTCACGAAAAAATTTTTCGAATAATTGTGCGCTTCAGCAAGTGTAACATGTTTGAAGTTGACTGCATTTAATAGTAGTTAGGTACCACTTAATTTAACTTAAATAGGCTCTTTACCTTCTCTTACTGCACACACATTACATGTTTGTGACTTTCGTATCGAATCACGGCCCAGCAAACATAGAACTATTAATGTTTTACTCTTTACCTAATTGTTCAACAGGTTTTAGACTAGGTTCGATTTCGCATCTTTCACCCGATCATTTGAAAACAAATTGAGCTTCTCATCTTCGTCCTAATGATGACCTCACATGACCACCACGCTTTTTTAAACTGTAGTGCATCGAAATGTTACATTTTGGCCGAACCTTGCAATTGGGTAGCATGAACTCTTTTTATGTACAGGAGGACAGTGAGTATAAAATCGGTTTTCGGGGTTTACAACCCTCCCCTCAACTGACCCACCATTTTGCAAAGAGGGTAGCGGGAAATTGAGATCAGGGTAATTTCTTTGTCGCCAGTCGACACAAACCTAATCGAAAATTACCCCTTCGGTGTCGATAATTTCAAAAACGGAGAATAATATTAAAAAAGGTTTAAGAAACTTCATAATACATAGCTTTAAATTCCCTTTTCAACAATATCACGCACGATGCGGCTTCGAATTGAGAAGAGGTTTTCCAATGCCAAACATTTCAATGGACTGCTATGCAAAAAGAAAGATTTATGCAACCATTTATTTCTGGAAACACCCGTTATATATCACACTAAGCGGTGCAAGAGCTTAATTAATCAGACTTTTGAAAATGCTACCAATAAATAATGGAGTTTACATCAATTAGTTAAACCGATTTAACTTTGCAATAAATCGGTTATAGAATTTTGAATGAAAAAAAAAACATTTTTTCCCACATCACCGTCGAAAGTTCATTTTTTTACCCTACTTTTAGGGAACAAAGTAGCGTTTTTTTGCCCTGAAAAATGGTTTACCACGGGAGTAAAAAAGTACATTTTTACCCGGGTGTTTGCCAACCTCGCCTACGGCTCGGGTGGCAATTTTACACCCGGGTAAAAATGTACTACTTTACTCCCTTGGTGAACAATGTACTATTACCCACAATACCGCCCTTGACCATTGGATTAGGCAGTTGCGCACGTTTAATAACACAATTTATTTTGGTTGTAACAAATAGTAAAAAAGTGCCTATGATTAAATATTATATTAAAATAATGTTTAATGCATTTCTATAGAAAATAATGATTGTAAGGCATTTCGTGTTGAATAGATAATACAAAACATGTTAAGGCTTAAAAAAAACTGAAATTAAATTTACGGGATTATCTCCTCACTGAGCTTGAAGGTACAGGTATGATACTTCTTCGCACCGAAGGCGGTTTAATGCCAGAAGGTTTTGGAATATTCGTCTTAATGCCGGATGCTCTTTTTATAGTAGGATCATTATTTTGTTCACTTACACCATTTCTATGCATTTCTTGAGTGCTTCCTCGAGAGCTGGCTGACGAAAGGCTCTGTAATGAAATTATGTTTTAATTCAAGATAAAATGGTAGGAATGAAATTACATTGCTTGACGAATGTCTGCTTTCCAACTCTCCGTCGGCTTTTACTTGAAAACTGTAGAAGCCTGACGATGGTCGTATAAGTCCACTTTTGTTATTCCGAACTTGGAACCCAGGCTGAGGAGCTTTAAACTGATTCCCATCATTTTCCTGAAATTTAAAAAAAAATCAAATTAAATTATTTAAATCAATGAAGTACGAGTTTTTACCTCCGGTTTCTTTAGGTTCGGGTTAAACTGAAGTTGTGGATCTGAAAGTTTCTGATATAGAATATAGGATTAAAATTTTGAATATATGCATTCCCATGTTGCGTGATTGCGCGCTCCTTTCGTAAGGGCAAATAAAAAAGAAAAGCGAATTATAATAAGAGTAACGTTAACCTGGTTTAATAAAAAAATCTCGATAATATAATAAAAGATCTATAGGCTCATAACTGGACGATTATCATTAACTAACGTTAAATAAAAATTATATTTATGAAATTCCAACAAAAAATTACATGTTTTTAAATAGCACACTACTACTAAAGCATTATAAATTAATTTACCTAAAAGTAAAATTTTCCACTTGCATAATAAAATGGTTGAATAGAACTTAAGAGAAAGGAATATAAGGAAGAGGTTACTAAAATAAATGTATTTTTTTAAATTAAATTTCAATGCCGAATTTAGGAATTTGTTTAAAATCATCACAAGACGTTAACTTTATCCCAACAGAAAAATAGGATAAATTTGCATTGAACAAATCAAGTTTTAATAAACAACATTTTTGGTTACTATTTCTAAAATGTTTAAACTTCCTTATTTTCATACGAAAAGGAAAACTAAACTAAACTAAAATTATATCTCATTTTGAAGTGCAAAGAAAATGTCAACCAAAAGTAATTTCATACCCAAAATTATTGTAACAAAGATTTATAGGAAGGGTTTAAGCTCTTCAGGCGGCTAACGCAATCTTTTAAAAATGAGGTACATATGCTTATGCTACAGCTTTCACTTTATTATGTAAGGAAAACTAAAACAAAATAAGAGCACCCTAGCAAGTATACATTATAATTTAGAGAAAATCTAATTACATTATTATTCGAAAGATATTTTCGTTATTTATGTACTATTATTAGTAAGTGTTCAAATAACGTGTTCTGTAAATTTAGTGTTAAACTATAACTTAAGGAGTATTAATAAAAATTTGGAATATTCCTTACCTTTTTTCCATTAGGCGCTAAAATCTGTTGATGTGACGGTGCTTGTGAGTATAGTTTTAAATTAGACATCTTACTGGTGAAGCCCATTTGGCTCGCAAGATTTTGATATGACTTTGCCTTCATGGGTAAAGACCTATTATCTTGAAAATTGGAGGAACTGTTGCCTTTAGATTGCTTAGCTTGGCTGCATTTTTCTAGTTCTCCAGTCGAGTTCACCTTAGATTGTACCTCCGCTCTTCCGTTGTAAAACAGACGCTTGTTAAGTCCCATTTTTGAATTCTCTAGAAGCTGGGAGTTTCCTTTTCTACTGGAAATATCCTTTCTAGGGATTTTAAAGGTCATATAGCCATCTTTATTTGGCTCAGGAATTGTCACTGTTGTATTAGTATCTTTGCGAACAAATGGGATCTGATCCGGCTCCTTATATTCCTCCCTTTTTTGTTCTTTATATTCATCTCTCTTTTTCAATACACGAATAGTTTTAAATCGATCACGATCTTGTAGCTTATCTTCTTTATCTGTGTGCGCCTCAGCATTTCCTGCCAGGACTTGATCTTCCTGGTTTGTGCTTTCATGATTGTCTATTGCTTCGTTAACTTCTTCCGGTGTCTCTTTAGGTGAATCAATTATATTCTGCAATTTTTCTAATGAAACTTCATCGTAGAGTCTACTCCTTCTGGATAGTAATCTATCACAACTCACGGGTTTGCATGAGGAACTGTTATTAGGAAGCACCCTTGGTTTAGCATCACTGTTACACTTCTCCGAGATCAGAGAGTGCCGCTTTTTTATATTATCTAAGGACTGCCTTATTTTATTAGATTCCTGGACGATATGTGATTTTCCAAAACTTTCTAGCAGGTCATCGAAGTCTTCTTCGGTTTTATCCCTGCTAAATATGTCGACGTCATTATTTGAGTAGAGCTCGTCTAGAATTTTGGTTTCCCCATTTAATTCCTTATGTTCTTCAGTCTCACTATTTTCAGCCTTCTCTGATAAAACTGGTGATAAATTGATTTCATCACTAATACCCGACCTAAGCCTCTTATTTTGGATATTGTAAACGGTTTCATTTGGGGTTGATTGCAATTTTGTAAAGGTCTTCTCGCAATTCAAATCATTTTCCGGGGTTTCGCACCTCTCAAGTTCGAAATCTAGATCTGAATTTTCATTACAATATGTTTTGTCTATTACTTTATCCCCAAGAATTTCGTTACCGCCCTCCTCAGATGTGGAGGTGTAGTTACTTGAGCAGCTTTCCTTGGCTTCTTTTGTTGCATATGTTTTATTAAATATATTGCTCACATCACTGGCAGTGAGCTCATTACTAGTAGGACTTAAATCTACGGTGACATTGATCATATTTTTTTCCAGCTCTGGCTTCGTTGAGCTGTGTGAACTGTTCAAAAGATCAAATGTGGCATTTTTTGCGGAAGATGTATTGTTGTACACATCGTCATTCTGTGACTCGATGGCGAAGGTATCGCCGTGATCAATTTGAGCAATGCTTGAGTCTTTTATAAGAGTGCTGTCTCCAGACAGTGTAAGCACATTTTCTTCACATAGCGTCATTGAGCCTGGTAACAAGTCTGTTCTGTACCCCGGCGGCAAATCATCAGAGGGACTTGCCATGAAAAATCGGACATTCTTAAAATCGGCACTTGTAATCAAACTATTGTACATTTGATCGGGCGGAAGATCCAGCGAGGAAAATACCAAAGAAGATGGAGGGGAAATGTCTTGAAGTTTCGATGTCATGAGTGCAGTTGAATCATAGTTTGTGGTCGGTTTTCGTTTCGGTCGTGTAAATGTTCTGGTGTCCAGCTTCGAACCTGGAAGAATTTAGAACAAGATTGAAGTATTTCTTATTAAGTTAAGAGACTCACTTAGCGCAATTCTCAACGGACTTTTATTAATAGAATCTAAAAAAACCAATGGGCAACAATCTAAACATTACAAATATAGGTAGAAATATGGTTTTTACTAACCAATACTTCAGACGAACGAGTTTCAAGGAAATTTCGAAAGTCGGCTCTTGCGACATTGCTCAATCTGACATCGAAATTTGGAAACTAAAATGATTTCCTACGGACTTATAATATACATTTTACAAAATTCTTGTATCGGAACCCAGAATAAGTACACACAAGCTTTACCTATCTTATATCGAAATAAATAGGAAGAATTAATAAAGATTAAGGGCCACATTGCCTTATAAAAAAAACATCCTTAATCGCTATTGATCAAGCATCGTCAGGATTTATTTCTTGATAAAATAGCAAAATGATGTCAACTTCAATAAATTCACATAAATTATCTAGACTAATTGCCTAACAGTCGAAATATCTGATGCAGGAGCTGAAAAATGCGCCTCTTAAATGGTCGATTTTGTGCCTTATACATTATATAACAAATGTGAAATCTTTCTTTACTCTGTCTAGACAATTTTGTTGCAGACTTAAGTGCAATGACCTCGACAAGGTCGGCTTTATGTTAAGCGAATTTAAGTCAGGCTTTACGATTCGTTTTTGAAATGTAAGGCTTTCTTGAGGCTCTGTACCTTTTCAATCCAGCCTCACATGCTCTTATTTAAACAGCGCGAAGAATGATTATTTGCCATGAATGACGAATGAAGTATGAATCAACTTATAACTACATTCTCTTCCTTGTCGACGAAGTTCCGAAAACTCAGAGAATGAGCATGGAAATCCTGAAAGAGGCAGGTAATTTTCAGTGCCAAATTATATAAATTGCCATTTATTTGGCTAGACAGCTGCAGATTATATGGCATAAAATGATTTTCATTTTTATAATCAAGCGTTTAATAGCTTATCAAAGTTTTGTAAACTTAAAATTGCTATATAAGTCACATCCCTTTCAGAGCTGTGAAAAATTCTTAACTTGCATGAAATTCGCAGTCAGTCATGCATGCTACGAAAGAAAATCAGATGAGATATGGTCATTCGTAGAATGTTCATGTAGCTGTGCCTGTCTGCTTAGCATATTATTCTTTATTAGGCAATTTAAATTAGAATCCGGATATAGAACAAACAAGCTAACATTCTCTTTTTTATTAATGGGTAAATTTTTTGTTTTATTTTTCTGAACAATGATAGTGGTGACGATAACTTCGACTCAGAAATAGAGTGAACATTATTTCTAGGAGAATTTTCCATATCCTCTTCCTCTGTTTGTACTACACTTACGTACATACATGGCTTTTACATCTACATGATACAAAATTTGCAAGGTTTTATAGTAAGCGATGAAAATAGGTGCAGAATTCGGTAATTGTTGCCATTCGGCATTCAGTCGTTGATTTCACCGAGAATCACAATAGGACCCAATTTCTTTTTCATTCTTCAGTACTGCGTTCCAGCCTACTAAAATTATTTTGCCATGGTCTCCTGAAGTCCGATTGAATCATAAGAAACTTCAAAGTGGCAGGACTAAACAAAAAGCAATATGCAACACCAGTTTAAGAAGCCTATGGCTGCCAAAAGGTGACTCACAGCGAAGGGTTAATCACCGCCCTTTGGAAAGTTCAAATAGAAGCCTACTTGTTATACTCTAATTATGGGCTTTTAGTTGTTGTCCCAGGGCTCCGCAGAGAACTTAGTCATTGCTGGTCTAATGCTCCGAAGAGAAGAACGGTCCATAATAAACCTTTTCTGGCACATTCGCGTGGCATATTTTTACCATTAGAATCGCCTGAATTTCTTTTACCGATAGTACGGTGCGGTACAAAAAGTCCAGTTAGTTTTGACGCCTACAGTTTTGCGAACATAAACAAAGAGTGCCACTCACCAGGTTGCAGGTTGCAGTTAATCTTCCATTGCTGCAAGATGTTCGAGATATCATCTTGGCCTCTTTCTTCGAATAAGCTGTTAAAGAATACGACTTAGTGCGAGGAGCCCCAGAGGCGAAATTTATATTTCGACTTACCAAAACGAATCATCCTTTAGCTCTTCGTCTACATCGATGACATCCATTTTAGTTGGGAAAAGTAGGTTGGTGCATTTGCTCGGAAATCCACATATGCAGTCCTACGCGCTTCCTGCAACAAACGAGGAAAAACGAAATGCGAATTTTGTATTCAGCGGAGATATAAAAAATAGTTAAAAGTACCGTTGCAGCAGTGGTAATTTGCACTAAGGATCCTGGAATTTTTTTTGGCAATCAAAACTGGCACCTTCAAAACATATCTTCACTTCACTTCACTCCCCTGCTCTGATTTGACAGCTGTAGCGCTAGATAAACTTGATTTCGTTATATTCCAAGAAGGCAAAGTTCGAATGAGCTTTCGCCAACGCTTTTTTTTAACCATATTATTTAGGGAGTGCTCTGATTTTCGCACAAGTTAGTAAAAACTTTAAATTTGAAATACTTTAACTGAAATTCTCAACTTTTTTATGATAAATTATGAACATTTCACGTTTTGTTATAAACTTGAAACTCACACAAGTCGTTTTGTGTGTGTTAAAATTTTCTTGAGAATTTACGATGCATCCAAACTTGCAAAAACGACTTTCGACCATTTTTACGTAAAAACCGCTAGAAATGAAGGATGATTCCGAGATATACCATCATTAAAATATGTATTATCACCTTAATTAAAAGTCTGGCAAAGCAATTAAAGATAATGAAAATATTTTAGTCTTTTTAATCTCATACGAAATATCTAGGGAATGGCATAAATTATGTTAAACGAAAAAGTCATTTCTTTATACTAAGCTAAAATCAATTATTTCATTTTTAGTCTTATTTAGATTCTGTAATACTTTGCATAAATTATTTAGGTTTTAGATCGCTCTATAAAGATTATAAAACTAGTTTTATTTTATTTTTCGATCGCTTAATTATAATTAGAGTAAGAATTAATTTTCATTTTGTAATTGTTCGAAATAAAACTAACTATATTCAGGCTCCAAAGAACGAAGAAAATGGCGTCTCGGAAGGATATCCTCTTCTACAAGTATTTGTAAATAGTTGAAATACATGTAACATAAGCTAATTTATAATTATGAATCAATCGCAATATAAAAAAAAAAATTATAAGAGTTGTATATATGTATATATAAAGGAAAGCAATTTTTTGACCACCTTCTACAAAGATTTTTAATCTAATTCTCCATTCTTGTCACCCGGATACTATAAATTAAATGAGGTATTGAGTTTAGTTTCATGTTTCATTTTTAGGGCTCCGTACCTCGAAATGAAAAAAAAAGAGAACCTCTATAGGATCATTTTCTTTTCCGTTAATACTCTTTTTTATTTTTGGTTTAAGAATGGACGAAGTCGAAAAACCTCGGATATTATAAACGTGCCTCAAAACCTGGTACTTTTTTTTGACTTAGAAATGCATAACATTAGTTTTACCAATAAAAAACGTTGCATTGAAATTTAAAACAACAATTATTGCAGTAGAATATAGCATTTTTTCCCGCAAGCCCATCCTCATAGAAAAGAAAAGAAATTTTTGCATATAAAACTTTTATTCCTACAAACATTTAGAAAAATAATTTTTAACTTTTAGAAAACAGTAACAGAAAGTTAATTTAATTCATTTAACAATTTTTTAAAATTAGCTAATTATACTTGCAAAAATGTTAGAAATTCCTGCTCAGGAAATTTATTGATGATAATTAAGTGTTGTCCGTTTTCTTCTAATGTCAAGATATCGTCCAGGAAACCAAACCAGTAAATTACTATACCAGGACCAAATCTGCATTAATAAAAAAAAAAGATGATTTTCAGAAAAGTACAATTTCAGAAATCTAGAGGAAATAATTAAAATGTAATGGGATGAATACATTAAAATGTTCCTTAGCTATAAAATTATTTTTTTCCGAATTTTGTGTCCGTTTATTCTGGAGTTGTCGCTCAAAGTCCGTCCATTTAAATTTATCTATTATGTGTAGAAATCGTTTACCTGTTAATGTAACTCTCAAATTGCTGCTTGATGTAACGCCGGTGTGTTTTTAAATCCCCAAAAAGCGCCTTGCTCTCTATCCAGTGCACCAGAGCTCCCTTATACAAGCAAGGCAGAACTAATTTCAGGTCGGGGGTTTTATCAAAGCCCGTTCTTCGCAAGTCCCTCTCGTCTGCGTACACCATGCCAGCCTGCGTTGCCATTTCTTTTAGCTGTAAGGTAAAAATTACTGGCAATGAGTTTTTGTGATGGTGGGTGGATTAATAATTTTAGAAATAGTTGTTTAAGATGTTTCCAGAATGCATATTTAAATAATAAAATATC
This sequence comes from Tolmerus cingulatus, assembly GCA_959613345.1. Taxonomy (NCBI): domain Eukaryota; kingdom Metazoa; phylum Arthropoda; class Insecta; order Diptera; family Asilidae; genus Tolmerus; species Tolmerus cingulatus. The sequence goes on from OY390707.1 coordinate 39,300,039, forward strand.
AAATGAGTAAAATGAATTCCGCTTCGCAGTTTAAATGCAACTCACATGGCTTCATTGAACATTCATATTTTTAAGTGATAGCAGGGAATAAAATTTTAAAATATAAAATATTAAAATATAAAAACACAGATGCTATCGTAAGCCAGAACAATGAATGTGAAAATTTGAAACTTTTTTGAATCATTCTACATTATATTAACGTTCTTTCTCTGGTAAATGAAATTTACATTATCCTATTAACGCAATATGCAAGTGCTGTTCCTGGGCATTCGGGGTTCTAAGATTTTTTACAGTGAAGTAAAATCCAAAAATTAGAAAATCTTGATATTCGTTTTCTGGCATTACAGGGAACACAAGTTTGCGGTTATTATCTCGAGCAGGGTTTGTTTCCTGAACTCGATTTCCACCACCTGCAGCAGCAATCTCATTACAATCTCCTGTCGTCCTTACCTCCGAATTACTAGACTATTTATTTTAGTTATTATAGTACGTTGGCGTTCCACGACGGAGGCGAAAGATTTTTGTATTTGTTCCAAAGTTGTTTTAATTATACTAATTTGGCGTTTTTCTAAATCCGCCAGAGCTTATTTATCTGATTCTAATTGCTCTAATTTGCTGTACATTTCTTTTTCATTTGCACTATCCATTGTACCAAAGAGGTAGTGCATGGCGTTCCCTATTCCGTCGAACAGGGACCTCACCACTGTTTATTTAGGGGTCTCCTCTCTTATGGCCCCTAATCACTTTTAGAAAATATCTTTTTAAACATTTTCACGTATAAATTATATGTTGTGCTTTTGCTGTATAAGTTATATCTTTTACATATTTGATTTTTAAAAAAACTATCCTAAATTTGTGACAGCTCATTCCATGCATAAACAGAGTTTTAGAAACCTTAAAAATTATGAATAATTCATATGGCCAGTATTTAATTTTTTTGTTTGCGGTATAAGAGAATTTGAATAGTATATAAATTCACAGCGCCAATACAAAATGTTATTGAGATTAAATAAATATCAAGCGTAATTATTATTTGAGCGGTAGAACAAATAAATTGGCAGTTAGATAAACAGTTCCGCTGTTCCCGACTTTCCTTATTCTAGAAGTACAAATTGTAAATAACTAGAATTTATCGAATGGCTTTTTTCTTTTAAAAATCATATAGAACTACTTAAACCAAAATTTCCAGCGGACTGATCCTGCTCAGATATTCAACTATTTATTGAACTTACTCCTTGCAAAATGTTTTAGTCCTCGTTTCCATTTTGCTTTTCACTGCTTATACTTTAACGCCCAAAAAATAAAACAAGGATGCGCAGTTACTTATGGACTGAGCGATTAATTCTAAAGAAAACACAGTGGTGCCGTTTTACAAACTTGCTGTGGTCTTGAAGAGCACTTTACTGCTGTCAGGAATATGCTTCATTTTAATCTTATAAAGACATTCATTTAAAAAACGGGAGAATCAAAATGTGTGTCGATTTAAGTTCCCAAATGTTTTGTATTAAATATATTTAATTCATAGCGGAAAACTTACTTTAACTTCAAACTCCTCCCCAATGCATCGTCGCTCGATGTCCACGATGGGCCCGTCCTGGTTGTCCGTAAAAATGCTGATTACAAGACACCGAGCTAAATTTTTGTCCGGGATTAATTTTGGTCGCTTAAGCATTTCAATGAGTTTCCGCTTTGACAGATCTTTGTATTTCTCGGAGATGAGGATTCGAGTTAAGGTCGTCGGCGGCACTCTCATAGATTTGGCCATTTGTAGGATAATTTCTGGTTTAAAATTGACCCCAGCCGCCGCATCCTCGTACCTGGAGCAAAGATAAGTATGAGAAAAAGTTAATTTACATCATCAGATAAGAGCACTTTTTCAGCAATGTCTTCGCTTTTGCAGAGCAAACGTGGAAAGAGGATCTAATTCTGTTGTTCCACTCTGTGAAAAGGATGCTGGATAAGGTCTGGTTGTTAACTTCCTTAAATTTTGCTATTAATTCCAGTTCGCACTCGAAGGATGAAACTGCTTTGAAATTGTGGATGAACTCAACTATTTCAAAGTATTCGTCTAAGCAGAGAATATTTCCCTCTGCCATTTTAACCAGTCAAATAAAAAGCTGAAAGCACTGAAAAGCGGATTCTTTTATGAACGGCACGAAGAAAGTACGCCGACAAGGCAGGGATAACGAAACAAAACTTATATATGACAACATCAACAAATAAATGTCAAAAACAGCTGTTTCAAGTTCAGGTTTTCGAATGACTTCTTAAACAATTAGGGAAAAATATTATTAAAACTCTGTTCTATTTCAAATAAATTACACTATTTTGTCTTAAAACGATATGTGTTTTTTCTAAATATAAGAGGAATTAAGATAATATAGGTCGATCAGAACATTACGGATAAGAGCTTCCTATCAACGGAACAAAATGATACAAACTTCAAGCAGTTTAATATGGAAAGCATCCTTAACCGGTTCTGAATCTTAGATATGTCAGAACGTGCCCTCGCCATTCGACAACTTCGATTTTTCGCGAATGGTCTAATTTATTTTTATTGGGTCATGCCGTTTGGTATAACGTAGTGCAAGATTTTAGTTCCGTGAAAGTTGTGTAAAATTTGCCTGTGAGATCTCCCCGTGCGAACGGACGACAAACCTTAGCTCCAGTTATTTAGTTTTAACCTTAATTCGTATTAAAGTATTAAAAGTAAGCTAACGGCGTCCGTTCCACAAATCCTCCATATTTACGTTTCTTCGCAGAAATCAAAAGCATGGCTCGGGGACATCAGAAAATTCAATCACAGGCCAAAGCCCAGGAGAAACAGGCGAAAATGAAAAAGCAGCAGGGGCACAGTGCCAACGATCAGAAAAAGGCCGCCCAGAAGGCCCTCGTGCATGTCTGTGCGGTGTGCAAGGTACGTGGACGCCAGTCACTTTCCCGTCCTGACTGAATTTGAGCAACGTGCGATCCGATCTTTGCAGGCACAGATGCCCGACCCGAAGACCTACAAGCAGCACTTCGAAAACAAGCACCCGAAGAACGAGATGCCCGCTGACCTCCTGGAAGTCTAACGATTCGTCGGATACTATAATTTCTTCAAATTCCTTACGCCCTTCATCGTTGGATGATAACAGCTTTTACAAATTGTTTATATATAAATATAATTTTTTTTCTAAATCCAACTGAGTTTGCACGGCGAGCGGCTGTCCCTCGGGATACTGATTGGGACCTAGAGCTCTTTAAAACGACTTGAAAATGTCGATGGTGATTTGGGCAGGAGTTTTTTTCGCTAGAAAGAAGATTACAAATTGCATATGAAGCTTCCGCCACGATTACGTTCACTGGGAATTCCCTAACAAAGCTCTACTTAAATTTGCAGGTATAGCTACTGAGTGGCACTGGGGTGCTGCGGTGAGAAATCGAGATTCGCTTTTTTTGTGGGTCTTAAATGCCAGTCGTAACTTACCGTTACCAAGATTATTGTATGCTTAAAAAAGTATTGGGCTTTAATAGATAGAAAGTTACCTTCTTTAATTATTGCTTTTTGTCTATTGTTTTATAAAGGATGAAAGTGGAATTTTTATAAATTTTCTTTTCGTTTGAAAACTTGCCACGTGAGGCACGTTGTACATTAGAGTCGAAATAGATACGTTTATTTGAACAGATGTGATAAATTTGAGGTAAATTGAAGTTCTGGTATTGAGATTTTAGGTAAAAAGCCAGTCTTATTAAGAATTAAAACAAACTAGACTATAGTCCCTCAAACAATTTTGAGAAAAAATTTTTTGGTTTTTAAAATTGTAGAAATGCTTCAAAATTAACCCTTGCTCGTACATTTTCGCATATACAAGCAACTGTTTTGTTACATGTTTATTTAACAAGAAATTGGGAAGAATAAAGTCGGTAGAAAAGGATATCTCAAGTAATTTAATGAAGGGATTTTTGTGAGCTTGTAATTCGGGAGACTAGCAGCCCTTTAAACCGAAAAGTTCCTTTTTTAAAACATTAGCGACTGTCGTATAGTGAATTGAACAAATTAATAATCAAAAAACAGTTGTTCGTTCATATTTCAACGGCCCTCTGTATACAATGTCACAATTTCTTCTAAATTCCTAGCTCTTTCTTCACTGTCTTCAACCACAATGCTTTAGCAATCTATCCACTTCTAGCAAAATTGTGGGGTTGGGGGGCATAATAGTACCAAAGTCGAAAATATAGATTGTCGGAGTGAACAGTCTGAGGATATGGTCAAGTAAAAAGTAAATTGCTTGGCTTGGGTCGAAAAGACCTTAAATAGCTAAACTACATAGAAAGTTCCTATTGCAATTATTTACACGATATTCAGCTATTTAAGTTTGTTTCGGCTTATGTCGAAACGATTTGCATGCATCTCGTCGGTCTCGACTTGAGTACGCAAGGCCCAAATTCTACCTATTTATCTCATTTCCTACTCTTTTTTGCAGACTTCTCCGTTCTTCAGTCATTTCGCAAAGATCTGAAAAGAAGAAAGGCAGCAGCAACATCGATGCAACATCTTTGTTTTCTTGGAGAAGTCTACTTACCCAATATATGTATAATCTCTAAAGGAATGCTCAATTCAAAAAGAGTTTTTCTAAGTTAACCCTATCGTAGGCGCTACTTTAATGCAAAGTTAGCATCGCGACGTTACTTTTAGTATGAACCTATTACTCTTTTTATGAGGGTCCAATAAGTCCTTAAAAAATCTAAGAGATGGCGCTGGTAGTACCGCTAATGGTGTGTTTTTAGTAAGCATCATTCCTCAATGAGTATCTGGCAAAGTTTCGACCATATTCATTAGAGTAAGCTCGTTTGTTTCGTCAGTTGACGTGAAAAGCTCTTGTTTATTGAAAAGAGTCAAGGCCTGCGTCCAGACAATCCGTCAGAGTCCGTCATACGTCAAGCTTTAAAACACTCAACGGATGAAGGCCCAACAAGCAATTGAAAGGACAACGATGGATATTAACAGAGTATTTAAATTTCTATTAATAGGAAAAGAGCTGGTACTAAGGAGAAAAAGTTGTTCAAATTCAGAAAAAAACGTCACTCTTATTTCATTTTCTAACACCATTCTTAGCAATTAATAGCTGTGTTCTTTTCGTCTATCCAGAACAACAGGAGACTTCTCATTGATTTGAAATTAATCATATGAATTTCCTACAGCAAAGATTTCAAATCCTAAAAATAGCATCAAGTTGTAGTGATTTTTCTTCACTTTGAAGTATAAAATTAATCTGCAATCTGTTCAGTTCAAATTTTGAAGTTTGGCATTATTAAAATCATGGCAATTCGATGTAATATCGATGCAAATTCCAAATCCTTACTCAGAGAAACTGTTAATAAGTAGCAATAAATCAAAAATTGCCGAAATAAAATACCGTTATTTTTTGCAAGGAGGAAAAAGCACTTGGGATAAAAAACCTCCTGATTTATTTTTAAAAAATAATTGACTTCTAGCTAAGGCTCAAACCGTTTAAGCAAAGCTATGAAGCTTTTTGATGCTTTCCTTACCGCATGTAGTACGGATAAAAAGTTAAGAAATGCCCAACTTTTCAATCCGGCTGCGACTGCGGCAGCGCGTTTCTATGGGTGCACCCCCGTAAGAAAGCATGTAGTTCAACTTACGTTTTCCGCAGTCGGACGAATTCCGGACTCTAAGGGCGCGGGCCTTGACAGATCTTATGGGCGCAGGCCTTTAGGGTTTCCTTTTCAGCCTGTTTACTAATTTTTAGAATTCACGGATTTTCTCTCTTACTCATATCGAGAATCAAAGTATTCCAGCTATTATTCTATTGTGATCAAGTAAATAAGGTTTGTTCGTTAAAAAACCTTAACAGTTTCAGCCAGACTCGTTTTATTAAATTTGGACAACGCAACTGTTTTCAGGGCCTTATTGTGAACATCGTCATTTCTGTGAGTCGACCTAAGAATTTAAAATTGCGAATGCCGATTATGGACGATTTTGTCGATTAAATTGATTTTTCAAGTCGATAGTTTGAAGGACGTCGACTTCCACACTTCTGTTTATTTTCCTGGTGCAAGGAAGTGAAAATGAAAAATTCATTAATCAAGGTATTCAACGTTAAAATAATCTCTAGAGCATGTGTGTGTGCGTGTAGGCCGCAAACGTGGATGCTCTGATCATTTTTCATTATACAATTTTGTGAAATGCATAGAAAAAAGACCTTTGCTTATACTGCATGAGTCAATTCCTGGAAATAAGAGTCCGTCAGCATAATATTGTAATTATTGCGAAAAAACCTTCATGATTATCTTCAAACTTAAAACAAAAAATCTGCAATGGTAGGTAGTGAAATATTGGACGAAAATAAGAATAAATAAACATAGAAAATAAAAGCAAGTTTATATTTTATTAAAACGTCTTTATTTCTTTTAGTTGTAATTTATCGTTTGCATTTATTGAGGAGTTATGTTTCACAGAAAATCGTAACTATTTATCATAAACTTTAACTCTTTTACGTCTAAAAATTGTTTCAGCTAGGTAGATTTGGAGTTGTTTGTCTTGCAGCAATTTCATTTAATAAAATCCTCCTTTGACTGGGGTCCCTGGTAGTCCTCAAGCATAAATATGTACTTTCATATATGTACATATAGTATTATATGTGTGACTGGATTAGTTATTTAAATATTTCACAATCTTGAAAATCATAACAGTCAAGCTTAGTGTATAGCCTTTTTTTGAATACATGTTTATATTTATAATAGGTCTGATCGTTGAGAAAACTGAAAAACTCCAAAGTTTGGAGAAACTCTATGCAGTGGCACGGCATAGGTAGAAAAGGCATGATGTTCCTTTTGCACCAGCGCGATTTTAGTTTTCATGCGTGTTATAACGTAGGCTTTCGTTTTTCAATAATAGAACTGAATAAGGGAACCACTATACCTTTAAATCATTCATTAAAAAATTTTCTGATTTGTAGAATCTGTCCACACTTTAAAAATACAATTGCCTTTTATTTCCATGTGATCGATTCCTTAGTGCTGCTGTTGCTGCGTTTAAAATTGTTGTCACTTATTTATTGACTACATGATTTGGAACATTTTAAGTTCAGACCCATGGGGCGAATTCTGATGAAATGTGGCCTGCGCATTCCGTTGGGCCCAAAACGGAAGAATCTGAAAGAATTTTGCCGCGGCGGCCTCTATTTTCGAAAATATTTAACTTTTAATTTTTGACAAACTCGCGTGTGTGTGTGTGTGTGCGTATACACATATATAATACATATGCACATTCGCCTATGTAAGAATACATGCATGTATGAATATACCTATCTGAATATATATATATATGTATACATGTATATATATGTATATATATATTTCTAAGCACTTAGAAGAATAAACAATGCAAATAAATTCCTGTGTAGCATTTGCACCTCTTGCTACTATTTATTACATTTATAATGCCAAAAATTGCAAATCTAATAGGGAAAATATGTCGCAAATGCCGAAAAATCTTGCTGAGTGATAAGGAGCCCAAACACATTTTACGAACGCAGGATGACAATGTGGGCATCTGAAAGAAACTAAAAAAAGTGACCAATCCCATCAACAAAGGACGTCGTCAGCGGCTGACGCAGCGAGGGAATAGGAAAGGTATATATTTAGGCATTTTTATGAATAAAAATAGTTATTTTGTTCAGGATATTGTGTGTAGTAAAGTTAAAAGCAAAGTGTAGATGCCTAGATCCGCGACCCCCCGTCGAATTCTCATGAAATGTGGCCTTCAATTTAAAAATAATGAACTTTCAGTTTTAACAGTTTGTCAAAAATTAAAAGTTAAATATTTTCGAAAATATAGGCCGCCGCGGCAAAATTCTTTCAGATTCTTCCATTTTGGGCCCAACGGAATGCGCAGGCCACATTTCATCAGAATCCGACCCATGGGTCTGAACTTAAATAAAGCCAAATGTCAAAAACAGTGTGCATCATACTTAAGTAATAAAGGATACGACACAATGTGTAAAAGCCCTGGACGTTTGCGACCAAATGTCTTCTTCTTACAATGAGAGGGAGACATTTTTTATTATATTAGAGAGAAGGAGACGGCACTATAGGGGGGAAGAAAATAGGAGCCGTATGTCACTTGATCTCAGCTGCTTCAGAGCTCCAATCAGTAGTGTAGTGTTAAAATGTTTTTGAAAGGGCCACAGGATTTTATGAAATTTTATGTTAACCGTATTTTGTATATTATTTATTTCAACTTCTTGTCTCAAAAAAAGCCTTTTATAAAAGTTAAGGAATTTATTCAACAATAAATCAGTTAAAATTTATTTGATATGCTTCTTTCTCCTTCTACATGCTAATTTCCACCTAAACTGAAAACACAACTACTTAAATGAACACACTAACCCATCGGGAAATTTGGGTCAGAAGTCGGCTGATGTTGTATCCTTTACTCTACTATCCAAAGCATACATTTATACCATGTGGAGTGAAAGAGCCGTGTAAAATCCCTGTTCGTAAGTGAAGCCAAAATTCGGTGTACTGAAAATCAAAAAATTGTATTGGCTGTCAAAATCTCGTGTACTGACATTTGAGGATAAAGCCTAAGGAAACGCGGTACCTTGTGAATGTCTTTATTTCTCGCCTCCACTGCTCGACTAACACAAAAATGGTCTTCCCTAACACTAGTCTGATTTTACTATGCTCCGAGAATGATATCGCGTTTGCTTATTCTTTATCTTCAAGGGTACTGACTGTTCAGTAATAAACGAATTATATGCCAAGCTTGGTCGAAACTAAAAATGTTTTATAAAATCGCGTTTGTAGAAATATTCAATTTTTCTCAATATGAACAATTTAGAATTATATATTATACATATTTAAACTATGATTAAGCAATTAGCATCTTGTCCTTCAAACAATTGGGATTCCATTAATGTCCTTTTTCTTTTTCTCTCTGCTTTGCTCTGAAATCGTTCGTTGAGATAGCAAAACCCAGAGCGCCACGAAACGCTCTGGGTTTTTTTGACAATTATTAGAGCGCCCCAGGTATTTTTTACCGGTTTTCTCATCAAACAGACTTAATACGAACAGAGTCTCCTATTTGATATGCAGACAAGTCGGCAATCTTTTATGTGATTATACACTCTAGTAAATATGAAGATGCTTTTTATTAGTTACCACGGCTAGGACACATTTGAGTGGTTCGTATGATATTGAAATTTGAATCCACTTATACGATCATTTCTTCCACAACATTGCCTTTAAAGGTCGATTAAATCGTTCAACGTAGTTTAACTATTTATGTTTTAAGCGATGTATATATAAGTTAAGTAGTGATTAATATTAGATCTGTTCGATGAAAGACTCAACAGCCTCAGAGCGCTGTGGGTTTTCAATTCGCTGTTTTTTCATTACTTTGACAGCAAAGCTGGAGCGCTCCAGAGCGCTCTGTAGCTCTCCAACTAACTCCGAATCGGTTGGGGCGAAAAAAAGCTGTGGAACGGCTAAGTGAATTTGAAAGGTATATAATATTTGTAAAAAGACAGTGGATATGTGCATCAAACTGTTTCATTTTGAAAATAAAAAAAAATTTTATTACGGATATGAATACCTACCTGCTACTACATATACTATGTGATAGTGCGATATCCTAACTGTGGAACCAAGCAAGACAATTAAAGTATGCTAAAATACTTTGTCGTTTTAGCTGTAACGGACACACAAAAAGAATTTACCGTTAGAACAGTACATGTGGAATTGTTCGGAAGCATTAAACAAAAGCTGTAGGTAACATGTCTCTTTTAAGTCTCCAATTATTGCAGGATACACATTGAACCCATACCTCGCCATAGCGGTTTTCTGAATTACAGTATATGTAGGTAAACAATTCGCATCCCCTTTTCTTTGGGGTTTTACGACTCATATATCATTACCATTAGAAAACTGTGATTAGCATGCACTTTTGAGGATGATGAGTACGGTTTTTTTGAGGCCCCTTTATTTTACTTTTTCTAAAATCGTAGTAGTCCGAAATACTCTCCATTAGTGGTAATGATGTAACTAATTTTTTAGTAAAAACACTTCTTCAACTATAAGTAATATTTACTGATAATATTATACAATTATTAATTAATTCTTTCAAAAGATGATGGTTTTAAAATCACATAGTATGTATAATGACTAACGTGCATTAAATCTACATATCACTAATCACTATTTAGTATAACTCATTCGCACAGAAACATGCGCTTCCCCTGGCACATAGAGACGAACTGAAATACATACGTAAGTTCTTAGGTTGGGCGAATATAACAAATATTTATGAGTAATAGAAAATCTCGTGAATGCAATGGAAAATAGCCGTATGGTGTATATTATCCGCGTAGTCCATATATTATCCTACTTTAAATAGTTGTCTGACGTCTGTATAGGGACGCCAAGCTGAGAGATCATTATCGACACTAAATGCCAAAAATTTAGTTTAGTCATTTAGTAACTACATACATATTTGCACACAGCATAAAAATAATGTATATTTGCGCAGATTCAATAATTTATACCACTTACCTCTACAATTAATTATAATTATTTGTTGTATGCGACGTGACATGCAATGTATTAATTTTTTAACTGTGCTCAGATCTACATATGTTCCTCCATTCGGTAGTAAAAGCTGTTCATAGCTATTGGCGACCATTGTGAAATACTTATTCGGACAATATTGCCCATATGTTTTCTATCGAGCTTATGACTGGGTCACGCCAATAATTAAATTCCAAGAGAATCTGGAAATACTTTTGTGCACTTTGCATTTTGCACAGCAGCATTATCTTGTTGAAATATCTATTCTCTCCCGCTGACATACTCAACGAATTGTATGAATCATCCAGGAACTCCATAGGTACATTTTATAGCACTAGTTTTTCTAGAAATTATACACACAGGGTTTTGCCATAGATTCTAATAAGAATAGTAGCCCAAATCATAGATTCACCAGCATTCCTTGTCATTTTATGTTGTGGTTTTTTTTATTCGAACATTTGTCGTGCCAATATTTTTATATTCGAACCGTTGAGATTAAATTCCATGCGTCTTCTTAAAATTGGTACTTTTCTGAAAAATGCAATTTTAGTTGCTTGTGGAGTGCTGTTAGTATAGGGTTAACGTTCATCTTATCGAATTATAATTTATTATCAGAGTTCAAAATTTACTACACTCATCTGACACCAACTCCAAGATCTATCATGTGCCAAATTCGGAAGGACAGTTGGGTTTATTGATAAATAATCCTTCAGTTTCTCTTATTTTTTTGGAGAAAGCTTACTTTTAAGTTAAAAAAAATTATATCCATAATCTTATTCCTATGCAATCAAGTTGGTATTTGGGAGTTATACATATGTAAGTTCACTAATCCAATAAGCTGATTTTTAGCACGCTCTGTTTCTGTTAATTGTTTTCAAATCATTTTACGATAATTTTAGAGCGTTTGCTATATAATTAAGTGTTGAATAAAAATGCTTTTTTATTTACGAAGCCACTTAACAATAATAATTAACGATTTATTATGAACTTCTTGTTTAATCAATATTTGAATGATTTTGACCTATGCAAAGGTCGAAAATACATTTAGGTACAATAACGACATATTAAATCAAATAAAAAGAAGTTCCAAAATATTTGTATTGCAATGTGTGATTAAATGCTTGTATAGTATATATTTCTTGTTATTTTTCACGAGTGGTATATGAAATTTTGCACTTCGTATAACGATACAATAGAAAACACAACATATCATGAGAATAGATGTAAAATAAAGTTGTAGTTAGAGAGGAGTTTGAACTGGTGAAATATTGATACAGTTTATATGGTGCTTTTGTACATTATTATCTTTAAAATACTGGAAATATTGGTGTGGGACTGATAGCTCGGTAACACTATGGCTACTGATAAGTATAGTTTGTTTTTAAACTAGCGCAACCGTCAATACTGAAGTGTCAAAATGTTGGAGTTTGGTTGTGGGAAGTAATAGAAATGTTTTTTAATTTGTGATGCTATTGTTAGGCAAATAAATAAATATATAATATATCTTCATTTTAAGTTCTTGAAATAAGTTTTACCTAATTCTACTCTATATATGTAAATATATCAATAGTTATTTAGTTATTAAGCTGATGTATGTATTAGAATATTTTTGTAAATATGCATATATGTATTCGGTTAAATAAGTACGAATTAATCATCATTATTAATTTATTATCGGCCAAAATTATTCAATAAAAAAAAATCACATCAAGATTAACTTCTGTGATTTGAATAGGTTCAATGATATTTAACAATTGTCTTCATTGGATTTACAATATGGTTGACTGACATCAATCGATAACAATTATAAGGACTTTTTGAGGATGGCTTTTATTTGGTTGATGCTTTGGAAGTATCCGGTATCGGAAGAAAAGGACGCAAATTGTTCTCTTTGCATTCTAGATTGTATATTCTTCTGAAACAAGAATTCTAAGGTAACTGATCGTCTTTAAAGTTTTTCCTATCATCAATGATGCTCTTTTAATAAGCGTAGTAGATAGAATTTCTTGGTTGGTTTTCGTATTCCATCGGGTAAGCTTTTATACTACGTAGTTAAGTTCAAAGTACATACATACATATGTGAATTCGAACAGTGCTTACCATATATTAACAAGACGAAGACTTATTCGGGCAGACCACTGCCTTATATGCTGGATTGTTTACACGCGTGTGAGAAACGAGACGAGCTACAATATAGGTTCAAACCTTTTTGGTAAATTATGCCAATTAAAATCCTCAAAAATCCCGCATAATTATGATTAAAGATACTAAATAAGAAATAATTCAATTTTTACGAACCGATTTCGGTTATTATCTCGCACAATTTTTAGTTTGCTTCATTAAACATTACCGAGCTCTAAAACACTGAGTATCAACGGGGGACAGAGATGGATATAAAAATTATTGTAGCTTAATTTGTCCAAGCTTCGTATTTCACGTATATGCCAAACATAACCTAGAATAACCGGCACAAATTGCTGTAGCCATCTGTTTGTCATCTTTAAACTATTCTAACAGCGTAAATTGTATTTTATCTGAGTTTCCTTTGTTTTCATAACAATTAATATGACGAAAATGTGTTACACAGTTAATAGCATTTATCAGAGTTGCACCATATCAATTCAAATATGAGAATAAATTATTATTAAACTTATTAAAATTACATATATAATATATTAAAATATATGTGTATCTATCATAGTCAGTGGGACATGTCTATTATTGTCCCTATATGACCTTGCCTTGACGCGTGTTTGGCGTAGATAGAGAATATGAAAATAAATAACAGCGCCATTGGAAGTTTATTTTGAATTCGCAAAATTTGTTTTCCTCCAATAAATGAAGATTGTATTTCTATTTTAGTTTTGCATGTATATCTATTTCTCCTAAATCAGTTTATTGTAATTCCACTTCTATTCCTAATTGCCAGGTAGGATTTTAATGAATCCCATTCCATCCGAGTAAACGTGGTAATTAAATTAGACAAATAGTGAAGTTTTACATTATACAAAAGGAAACCGAATAATTTAATATCCTCTGTAAAACAATGAGCACCTGCAATTAATTATAGCACCAATACTCTTTCTCTATCGAAAAAAAACCAGTGACGGTGGATGACAGAATTCTCAGGGTGGTATTTTGATTCCGAACGAAAAGATTTATAGAGGTAGAAGACTACTACTATCAGAATAGGTTTAATCAGTAGAAATTGCTAAAAATAGCCAGCAAATGGCTCTGCAGGTAATGAGTTAAAAGGTGAACTCAGGGGACTTCTCCTAAGCATTGGTGCAATACAACAGACAATTTTGCGAGGACAAGAGCATCTGTTTACCTATACCAGCTTTTTAGGACACAAAACTAACTAAATACCTACGTAAAAATGTTTCGCTTCATTTGCGTTTCTGTGTGGAACTAGGCAATGGATGTTTCACGTCACGCCATTTTCGGGGGTCATATAATAATGAAAATCACGCAACCCTTCGACTTTTTTTTCAGCAGCATGCGATACAACAGTTAGGGGTTATTATGAATATGAATGATTCAGGGAAAAGTTGGTTGTGAACTTCTTGGAAGTAAATTGTGATTATTTTGCATTTTAGATCGGTAGACTCCTTGTAAGCGGTCCCTGCAATTTTTCTTTCCTGAAAATATTAGCAGCGGGCAGCTAATATACACTTTCTTGGAGAAAATGTTTTATCGAATAGTTTTAAGGAGGCAGGAAGGGTACCGATTAATGGTCAGAAGGAGAAGTCAAGCTTTTAATGTTCCTATGGCTTGGTGAAACTTTCTATCGAACAGGCAACAGAGTTAAAATAAAACGGGGGGAATTCTTTTCGTTACTGTGTTTTCGTGCAGAGTAATTTAGTGGCGCCATTATTTTATCAGCATACCGTAATGTTTAATCAATAGCGCGATATAGCCATATATAAAGGTAACCGCTAAAGAAATATATGCATGTACCTGGTACACACCTTACTTTTCCGCTGGTTTCGAGCTTTATACATAAGTATACATATTTTTATGTTTGCTCAACATTCAATTTTGATTCATTCTGGAGAATAATTTATAAGGTTAGTCATTTTTGGGCAGTGTATTTGTTCCTATAGCAAAGAAGGGCTCGAAGACGGTGTCGCTCTACTAAATATGCAGTTCTGTTTTTGTGCATGCGGTCGATGAGGGGCGGCGATAATTTTTTAGCTTTACAGCTCTTGCGTATGATTGCAGGGTAGTTTTGATTTTATCGTTGAAAGTACTGCTCTAATGGGCACAACTACAACGGCCCTTTTGAAGTCATTAAAATGATTAAATTCTGCAGCTAACTGGCTGAATGGGTTCTGAACTATGTATAGACATTGTTACGAGTTTGTAATTTTTTAAGAAATAAACACTTTTTGAGGTGGTGTATACCGTATAAAAGAAGAACACCCTATTGCGGTTTCATGGTTTTCAAATATTATATTATATATTATATATGTAGCAATTTTCAAAAAAACAATAGTAAAAACGCGAAATAAAGTTAAAAAGACAAAATAATGGTGTCCACCTTTTCTTCAGTTTTACTACTTTTATAGTGTCAAATCATATCTACAATACCTTTCTATAAAATCAGATTTTTGGATTTGTTCTTCTATGTAGATTAAACTGAAATTTAGCATAAGTAAGCTGGAGAGCTGTTAGTTTCTGGTAACTATAGCTATTAAAATAGGTCAAAATGGTTTAAAAGTTTTAATTAGGGTTCAATTATAAGTAATTTAGTGGAGCCTCTCAAATTCTGTAGTCTCTTACTTTATTGAATGAGCTCATTGTAAATATATTTCTTAATTTGATAACACCTATAAGTAATTGATGTGATTAAAAATAATTTCATTTATATTAAATTTGAATGTTGGTTCGCAATTTTTGATTTTCATAGTTTATACCACTCACGAGGTTACAGTGAATCGAACTAATCTCATTTATCAAAATCAGCTTAATGGTTGCAAGAAATATTTTCGCAAATTATAATATATATTAATATAGCGACTTAGCAAGAAAGAAAAAATGTTAGGCAGCTGAAATTTAATCAGGACTATAAGAAAGGAATGCAAATTTTTTATGAGCAATAAATTTCCATGTCGCCTTTGTAGTCATTAATTTGTGAAAATAGGCGTTGTTAAGCATGCGCAGTTCAGCAAGAATATTCAGTGCGTCATATCCATCAATTAGCAGAATATTGTGGATGCACCATTTTGAATTTCGTAAAAGTTGTTGTTTTTTCATTTTTCGGAAAATACAATAGTCTCCTTTTTTTCCTTTGCAAAAAGTAAATAAATAATTACAAAAATGTGCGTTATTCTGCAAATGCATACATATGTAAGCAATCGCATGCTCTAAGTACACACTTAAGTTAATCAATATAAATTACTTAAGTTCCGAGTATTGTTAATTATGTACCTTTCAGTTGAGACGGTTGACTTTTTAATAAGTAAATAAAATGTTGTTGATTTTTCACTAAACAAGTTTGATTGCGTAAGAGGAGAAGTACCGGAAAACGAAGTACATGTACCTACATATGTATACGAATGTTAGCCGACATCGGAATATTTGCAAAATATATTTAGTTTTTATAAATTGCAAATAAAACGAAGTTTTAAAATATTAACTTTATATAATTATGTAGGTAGATACTTTAAAAAAATTTCATTTTAACAAAATGAGTACGATGCACCCTGAGTTAGTATGGTGAGTCAGACCACTTTTTGAACTTCATAGAGTTAAATTAAATTAATTGGCGGGTTGTACAGAATTCAAACTTCCAACGATTTGCAGGTTATTACCTTTCATAATTATAACGTACACTGCAGCTAAGATCCGAGCAATTGCGCTTCCAAAGATGAAAAGTTACCTTAAGCTTTGGCACAAAAAGATCCACAGATTTTCGGAACGTTACTGTGAATTCTCCCAGTGCCAAGGCTCACAGTTTTAGCGAATTTTAACCAAAATTTGTCCGTTTCGCAGAAATCGAATGGCAGGACAGGTGTGGTGTCCTTTAATTCCGGTTTGCTCCGGTAACTGGGAACAGTTTTAATACTTTACATGCACTGCACAGTGGAACAAAATCAAATCACTAGTAATTTAGGATTTCACTGCCCTTCGAGGTTTTGCTGGATCGAATGAGCTTTCGCCAGTGACTAAATTGCGCAATATGGTCGTACTTGATTTGCTACACAGGACTACGAATTACATACGACTATTGGGTGCCAGCATACCCTTGCCGTTATGTTTTCCATTTTTTATTCGAAATAGAGAACTTATAATGAGAAATTTTTGTGTTGATTCCAGTTACTAAGACAACACGTACGGTATCCTTGGCGACGAAAAACTAACTAAAAACTATTTGCTGAGCCCTCCTGCATAAGGCGCACATGGTTACACCACCTGACTGTTTTTTTATTCTCCTGGTAGCCTCCGGTGTGCTACGCGTGCAACTGTATTGATAACATGCCTGTTCCTGGCCCGCTGACACTACCAACTTCCAACTTCCACCTTATTACCTGCCGACACCAAACAGCTTACCTGTGTTAGGATTGTACTTGCCGTTGCGGTTTGTTGCTTTGATGACGACACGATGATGGAGCTATATCAAAGGGCACTCGGTGTTAGTGGCTAGCATGTACGAAAACATAATGCGACGGTGTACGTTCTTCGGAATAATGATAAGAATACCATTTAAGGGTGGAAAATATGTCAAAAAATGGTCTGGTTGCCCTCTGTGTGGTCGTGAGTACATAGGGGTAGTTTTTAATTCGCCACTAAAATATTCGATTGTGGCGCTTTGTTAGATCGAAACGTATTCATCTATACGTACATTCACAGAATTCCTTACGAAACAATCACTCTAATGAAGTCTAGGTATGCATATTAATCAAAGTACAAATTTTCTTCGGCTCCTCCTCGCCTAGCCTCCTTCCCTTCAGGATCTTGAATTTTCAAGTCTGTTCCATCGATTTCAAATAACTTTCAATCAGAAATCAGCCTTTGCGATCACATTTGTTTTCCTTCAACGGCTAATAATAGAACTGGAAAGTTCCCTCCTTTGGTTCGTCGGTAGGTGAAGCGCATTGCTCTACGTACATTCGACTTAAGTGACCTGTAATTTTGGTAGGGCAACTGAAGGGAGCAAAATGTTAATATCACCGTCGTCGCAGGTCGTCTGAGGCCACCCGCAGTTTTACTTTATTTGCGAATTGAATGCGGCATATATTAATCCAAGTTTTCCTTTAAATATTATACACTGCTATGCAGTTAGTATAGATATCTACTTATTACGTATGTAACATGTCATTTAGGTAGCGAAGGGCAATAACGAATCTCTTTTGATAATAGAACAACATATTTTTGTTATATATTTTGCTAAGAAAATACGAATCCCTTATAAATCGCTATAGCATGCAATATATTATAGCTATATTTACCTCGCTTTGCATATGTATTCAGAGTGAGTCAATTTTGCCTTTTTCAACTTGAACAAGCTAACTAAATGGCATGGTATGCAGGGTATGAATTATGTTAGATGGAAGGAGCTAAGGAACTCTGGCGTGATCTAGCTTTATTTCCTTTCAAAAGTTGTCGAAATTGTAATTATTAGATTTAACATTTTTGATCAAAATAATTCAAATTCTAGTTATCATACTTTGAACAATTCGCAACGAATTATGCTTTAGTGTTTCATACTAGTTGTAATTATGCAGATAAGTACACACTATGTTGTTTTATACTGGAAAATGGCAGTAAATACTGTGGGCTAGAGTAACTCTTAAGCTTGAGCCTTTCATGTGTTAAGGGTCAAACATCCTTTAAACTGTTTTTAAATTTATTGTGTGAAAAAATTCTTAATTTCTTTGTTTTATTAATAAAATTGATTTTTATTTAATCATATACATAAGTATATGTGAAAAACAACTTCCACTTTTAAAAATTGCTATGGTAGCGTCTGTTTTAATACGGTCGCTTAAGTGAAAGAAGGGAAAAGAAAATTCGCTAAGTAAATAGTATTTTGCACATTTTCATATCTTATGGTTTGGAAAGTTTAGTTGATTATAGTAAAAATGCTCCAATACGTACAATTTGAAAGGATGGATTGAACAAAACTAAATGTTTTCTTTGCAAATTTTAAGATATTTAAAAATCTTGCCACTTTCCGCAGGTTCATTTTTATATGGTTGCTACTTAAATTTAACTTAAATGAGAATTAAAATTAGTCAGTTATTTACAGAAGAGTAATCAAAGTTTAGCTTAAACCGTTTTCGACAGCAAATCATAAAGTGGCAGTTGGGTTCAGGGTAGAATAAATAGTCTCAATTTCAAAATATTTATATTAAAATATATATATTAAAATACAGTGGGCCAAGGACGTAATTGTAGCACAAATTTTTCGGAACTATCGAAAGTAAAATACCTACTTATAAAAAGAAAGCATATACGAGTCGCTTTGATAGCCTCTCTAAGTTAGTTAGAAATGATTTCCACCCACGTTTACCTTGAAAAGTGTCTTTTTAATATAAAATAGGTACTAAATAATTTGCTGAACTTATATAGACCTCGAATAGATTTATAGGTAATTTGGCTTTAAAGAGTCGAAAAATCACGACACTTTCATTAAAGAATTATATTAAATTATTAAGTAAAAGTTTTTGAAATTATTAAGCTATTATACTATGTATGTAAATACTTTTAAATTATTTACGTGAGCCTGTCCTTTTGTTTTATTCTGATTAAAAACCGGTGGAGATACATATCTTCGGTGTATTATCTTTGTTTTTAGTTCTTTCACTTCCAAAATAATTACATAACAATTTGAAATATATATTTACTATTGTTAGGAAATTCTACATAAATTGGCTAAATTTTATGCAAAAATGACAAAAAAATATGTATATAAATACATACATATACTAAAATACTCTCGAATGTATGTATGTAAGTTTACTTAGGTTTTGACCAGGATAGAACGATATTTATGAAGTTTTTTGAGGCACATGGTTTCATATAACAAGAGCCTTCAAAGACACAAGTAACGTTTCAATGAAAAATCATATGTACAGATATTTCCATTTAAAGTATGTCACATATACAATGATCGATCTAAAATGAGTGATGAAAATAAGTATTCAAAAATCAAAAGCACATTAATGACTTCTTTCCAGAATGGAAAAAATTGAATACATAATTCTTACTTTTACTAATTTATCGATAAGTCGTTTTGGTGTTGTTTTAATTATTCCAGCATTCCTTTTGCGCTGGTTTCTTTCTGAAGACAGCACATTAATAATTTGTTATAAATTCATGAATTATGTGGATGTGGTCTTTTTGTTATTGTGGTCTTTTTGTTATTGTTAACAGCCATTATTTAATAGTTAAAAATATTTTGTAAAACCTTTTGAAGAAATTTCTAGGAACATTTGACCAGTTATAAGTAATTAAACAATATTAAAATACATTGCAAGATCGAGATGTTCGTAATTTATCGCATTCATTTAAATAGTGTTTTTTTTTGCAAATTTAATTTCTGTTTTCCATATGTTCGACAATTATTCAGGTCCGATAACAATTCCAATCATCCTCTGGGATTTCACGTTTATCCCATACGAGACCGAAACTCAGTTTGAGCTAGGCTGTGACAGACTGTGACGCAAAATACAGACTAACGAAGTCTGTTGTTTGAGAATTATCGGTTTTAACTTTATGTCCAGACATCTCGCGCAATCAGTGCTTTTAGTGCGAATTCCACTTCGCATAACTTCAAACTTTAGTTAAAAGTGAGCTTAGTTTAAAAGTGTGAAAAGTGGAAATTTATTTGATTAGTAACTCGCTAATTTATGTTGATCAATGAAGTGAAAGTACAGCGTGTCGCGAATTTTTGCTGCTCCGGCTTTGATCTGGTCATTCACTGCCTTCCAGTAGCGATCACCAGAAAGAAAGTGAGGCAAGTAGTTATTTTTTACTATTGTGAAATTTGCTATGCTTCATTGTGGGTGTTGCTAGTGTTTTTTATACGTAGTTAATACACATTTGAGTTTAGTCGCGTTGTCTTTAACGCACTTTTCGCTGTGCTATTTCAATTCTGAATTGTTCGTAAGAATCTTTATAAATAGTTCGTGATAAGATATTTATGATTTTATATGGGTTCTAAAAATTGTGATTTGATTTTGTTTTAGTATGTGTAGATGGCGAAATGTGTCAACCATTTAGATTAACTTTGAAATATTTATGCAAGTGCAGTGCATTAGCCAAACATGAAAATTGATTTTATACATGCTGCCGGAAAATAAGAAAATCATTCTAGAGAATTATTGTAAGGTTACGTATGAATTTATTGAACTATAATTTGAAGAAAGAACGTTTTATAAATAATACTTTATTGGAAGTTAAACCAATCCAAAAAACTTTGGACGGAATTTCGCAGGAGTTGTTCCAATTTAATATCGAATTACACTTGTTTTGTTTTTGAAAGATAAATATTTTAATAGGATTTGTTGGATAAATTACTACAAATATTATAATAGAAGGGTGTTATTTTTATAGTCCAAGAATATCTTTGTATTTCTTCATTCCTTAAAATATAGAGCAGAAATATGAAACCAACGATTCGTTATATTTCCGCGAGTGTTGAAGAAGAAAAAAAAGAATATTTCAAAATCTTTAATATCCTTGATGTCGGGCGTCATTTTGTTAAGTAAAGAATTCAATGAGAGCATTTGAAATATTTAAATAGTGATATGCAAAATAATAACAGTACCTAAACCTTCGAACTTTCTTAGTAAACTCATTAAAATATAAATGTCTGCCTCTTAAAAATACATAATAACTAATTGGAGTGCAAATTGATTTCGTATACAAAAATTAAATGTTTGTATGCGACTGTGAAAATTTTATTAAAATTAAATTCTTTTTGGGGTTTGCCATAGCATAAATATAATTGGCACATTTAATATTCAGTAGATTATCTCTTGTTTGCGAGCACAGCTGCCAACTTGGAGGATATATAATAGAATTCACTAAACGTTGTCTTTTGGGTAAGACATGTCTTATTATTATTATACTGCCAGCTTATACACAAAGGGTTAACACGCCGTCGCAAGCGAATCGGATTTAAAATAAAAACTATAACTAAACTATTTAGACTTTCAATACTTATTATCACTGATAATCCGCGATAGGATTTTTGCGGCGGAGCCAGTGCACATTTGACCCGTCTTCTTTGCTTCAATGAACTTTCTTCTGATAGTAGAAGAATTAACTTGAAAAATAAGCTTTTGTTTTATTTTCGTAGGCGTCGCGAAAGATCATTTCGAACAAAGCACACGATACCGCCTTGAGTTTTTCTTTTACGCCTTACTGTTTCATCTTTTTCTGGCCTCTTTGTGGAATTAGCCGTCGTTTTGGTGGAATAGCTAATAAATAATAGACTTTACCCTCCAAAAGCAATTATTATTTTGTTAATTCACATTGATCGGGCCTGTACTGCTTTTTACACCTATTTCTACTATGAACATTTAAATTATGATTTTGAAAATTTAATTTAAAACTAAAAAAATAATAGGATCTTGGAAATATATATGTTGATTTTTAATGAAGATTACCAGCACAATAATTACTTGACACAACCCATAATTCTAATTTGAGGAAAGTTAACGATGTTAGCAGTCATTTCATAAAAAATTTGTTTTCGCTTTTTATTGTGTTTTCTACAGAGATACGTTATACAACCAACAATTTAAAAAAGAAACAAACATTCTGAACCGTAAATTGGAATATGGTATTCGTTTTGCAAACATATGTTCTGATCACGATACAGAAAACAAAAAAATCCGTATACCCTTAAATTGTTTAGTAATGGTGTGAGAACTATAGAAAAGTCCCAATAATTAAAAAAAAACAAAAATTTTTAAATTTTAAACATTTCTGAGAAATGTTTTTCTTGAAGAATTTTGTATGAATTGAGAATAAGGCACAAATGGGTTAGGAAGTAAAATTGAGGGTTGTTAATCACCCTTGGCTTCCCCAAAGATTTAGAAATATTTTCAAAATTCTAAAAATATTTGGAAAACGTTTCTAATGTGGAAAAAGTGTTTGGAGTACTTATTCCCTTTGATGTGTATCGAAGTATCGCCCAGATTTTCGGTATACAACGATCACAAAATAGTTAGTTTATTAATAAGTACTTGCCGCATAAATCGCCATAGTGCTCGAATTTCCAGACGTAATGTCAACGCAATTCGAGGAACTCTACTATTGCTTGAGAACAATAAGTTACGATTACGTAAATTATTTTTGGGCGACACCTTCTAGTGCCATTGACCCAAAATCAAGTATCCAGTGATCCGGAAACAACCAGGTAAGGTCCTCAACGAAAAGCAGCAAATCGGGAGTCGTGAATAGTCTTAGTGAAAGTATACTAAGTCCAGTCAAGTAAAATAAACGTCCGAACAAGTAATCAAGGGTTTGACTACAGAACCGATCTCAGAAGCGAATATCAACAGAGGATTATTTCCAACAGTTTAGGGGATAATTCTCAATTGTCGTATATTCCACCACTGAATATATAACCGCTTTTTTTTGATACAGTATGTATTTACATATTCCCAACTGGTAACATTTTTCAGAGCAATTACCTCTTATAACAACGGTGGTTTATAACCCTAGTAGTGTATTAAGTAATTCTTATCCCATTAAGTCTATATTTCCTAGACAATTCACCAATAGAAAATTTCCAAGTGCTCTTAAATTTGTTAAATTTTTTTATAATTAGAAGGAAAGTGCTAGATTTTATTTCTTAGCCTACTGAGATCTTATTTCCTACAAAAATCACCAAACAGAAACGTTTGCTGGTTTTTTTAGGGTTCCTATGTTGGGGCATATTTTTTCCAGCTTTTGATAGTTGAGATTTGAGGGTCTATATTAATTTCTTTAATGCCAACCAGCGACAACCTAATTTTTGCGTTGTGACGAGCTTTAGAAAGTCGTACAGTTTTTGCTTTTATGTTTGCTTTGAGTTTGTTTGGTCCTATGAAAAACAATTCGCTACGGAACTATCCCTAATTTGACACGAGCTTTAGAACCACCTTTATTAACAATTTGAATGCCATAGGTGACCGGTGTTTGTAAATTCTCTTGAATGAGCGGATTATGCAACATACTCAGAAACTTTACTTGACAATTGTTAATTGTGAAAATATGTAAATTCTTTTCGCCTACCCGTAACGCGCCAGATGTACACCCAAATAATTTCCATTTTCCAATCCCGCAACAGCCATGGTGGTCGATTAATCACGCCTATGCCGTTCTTGCAAATAAAAATAAGCCTGCAATAGGTTCGAATTTTTAGAAACATCCATAAAACAGCCCAACATTTTTATAAAACTCTTCTCTAGTTGCACACAAATATTCACCTAAGAAAAGGTACAAAGAAGAAAGAGTCTACATACATCCATCTCTTGCTTTAATAACATCTAAATTTGATATTTTTAATTTTAACAGACGCGATCTGGGCATGTGACCGGCATATTGATAATCTTATTTCTCGTCAAAAATGCACCGTCATACATATATCGAGCTCATTTCCGGGCGTGCTGCGGGTCGTTTCAGGCCTATATGTAGATTATTTCTGTTCGAGAGGCGTGAACATTTGAAGGGAAAATAAATACATGTGCGTTATTATCGACAATGCATTGGTTTTTATTGAGTTTTTTATGGTACTTGTCACCTAGAACTTTTTCTAGCTTCACAGATTTACCTATGACATGTTACAGAAAGATGGGGTAAAGTGTAATAGTGCTTTTTATAAGGAAAAACAACTGATCCTTTACCTTTTCTTTTAAAATAAAATTATTTTGTGATCTTTGTATGCAGTTAATATACTCAAGAGGTCGAGCCGACCTTATGATACCTGATTAAGTACGCCACAATATTATTTCAAATCATAAAAAGGGATTATCACCTCTACAGAGAAAGAAAACTTCGAAACGGTTAATACGCTAAGCTTAATTATTCCATAAATGTAAGTACATAACAGCTGCATTTTTGTATGTACCTTATTCGAGAAAGTCGATAACACATTAAGTAATGTTTTCAATAATTTTATAGTGTTAAGGAGAAGATCGAAAAGAGCTAGTCTTTCTATTCAGATGGGCTACCCCCTGAACAGCCCATGGCCACTCGATTTGTCACTGGAACTCAGCTGATTTTTCCAGGCTTTCTATCTTCATTCACTGAGAACTAAGTTTTATGGAAGAAAATCCAAACTTAATTCATGGTGATACACGGCATAACCGATGATAATCAGTGTTGAATCTTCATTCGACCGACCCTGTGTATCGAGGGTACCTATTATCGATTATAAAATACAGGGAAGGAAATAATAAGCTTCCCAGTTTAGTGTCTTCACACTCAACAATGAAACTCACGAGAGTTACACCACTGGCCAATTCGCTGAGATCACGCGAAAGCAAACAAGATCACGGGTCAAACTAGACAACGCCTTTCAGGAAATTAGCTCAAAGCAATTAGACTAGAGTTTAAAGTTATGTTTTAACAGAGAATCCGCCGACCATCAAAGGGTCCTGGGCTAGCGCCTTGCACAGGAAGAGTAACGACGGTGTGTTACATATATATGCGCACATACAGTTCGCGTCATCGTGAATTTCCATTGCAGTCTCGTACAAAGTCCTG
Organism: Tolmerus cingulatus; assembly: GCA_959613345.1. Lineage (NCBI taxonomy): Eukaryota > Metazoa > Arthropoda > Insecta > Diptera > Asilidae > Tolmerus > Tolmerus cingulatus. Next base: position 39,325,320 of record OY390707.1, read on the forward strand.
TGCCATGACATTGCAGAATATTCTTTATAATACATGTGTTACGATACCCCTCCTTTTACTTTTGTCTTTCTTTCTTAAAGGCTTGCAAGTTACACATGGCTACTTTTGATACGGGGGCACTGCATACGTTAGAATCTTAAAACCAGCAGGAGATGTTCGACGCGAAACCTTTGTAAACGGTGGAAAGGTAAGCCGGCCCATCGCTGCCCGATCGATTCAGCCAGTTTTACATTTGGAGCTATAATTTTCTATAACTTCGAAACTATTTGGAATTTTCCTCTAAAAATTTCGTAGAATATAAATAAAATATAATACTTTCCACTATAGGGTACTTGCTAAAAGGTCGACTTTTCCGATCCTAGTAAGTCTTATGTTACCTAAATATGTATATACAAAATGTATTAACTAGTTACACTTTATACATAATGTTGTTAGCGCTGCTAAATAAACGAACCGAATTGAGTTGATGTTTAAAGGTTTACATGGAAAATTGAAAAGTTACATTTAAATGAGACGGCGACCATCTTGTTTTTCGATTGCGATTTTTAAAAACGAATATCGTAAACTTATTTTATTTATATAAGTTTGCGTTAAAACCAGTTTTTTTTATAATGATTTAGAACGATGGTTTGACCGGCAGAGACATTTACAAGAAATCGAGAAAATAAAATGAAACTTAATTAATTTTGTAGCAATTATTTGTTTTTTTATTAAATAAAGAAAACCCCGAGAAATCACTACATATTTAATGTTAGGAAAAACCACCTGGAACCCTTACAACCCATCATGCATCCTCTTCGTTGGTTTTCGGCCGTCATAACCTAATTTGTTTATTTGTGCTTGTTAGCTTACATAGCTTCATTTAAATCGTATGCCATTACAGATTTCATTAAAGGAAATAAACGTCTAAAATTATGCTAATACATATATTTATTACCTACTTGATCTTTAATCGAAATTTCTCCCATTTCATTTGCAGCATTATCTAAAAACCTGAATTAAAGGCATAAGTTTACAAAAATGGAACCATTTCTTCCAGTTTGTAAAGTGAGTTTACCTGCAACGGTCGGTGGATGCTCAACATTGTTGAAATTTTTGAAAGGGATAGTGGATTTTTAGCCTTACTTCAATATCGCTGCATTCAGTAGATCAAAAGATAGTGTACGTGAAATCTTTCATTCCACTTATTTTGGCCTGCGCTATACGGAATACCCTGTATCAGGCGCGATCTATACATATACTCTAATAAAACACTCCCCGGATTTTCAAATTCACCCCTATTTTAGCTTCATCTTCATTGTTGTTCTCAAGGAAAGCCCCCTTTATTTAGACGTGTACACATGAAGCGCTAACATTTTGTTTTATTTTTGCATACATATTCGAAATTATTCCTTTGCAGAATTTTATAAGGGAGCAAATAAATTTTCTGCAGGTGCAAACCGTAACCCTAATCAATATTTTTAGAAAAACAAGGAAATGTTGGTTCCACATTCCATTACTAACTCGCCTTCGCTCACAGAAAGTGTGTGATACTGTAAGATATCTTGAATTTTATGTTTAAGTACTGCTGTAAAGCGCATTGCATTTATTTTGTATTATAATTTATTTTTCTCTCACAGGTAGATGTACCCAAACACCAGAACAGCACATCAGAAAATTAAACTCGGTTTCAATTACGCTAGTACCATTGTTACAAAGTCATAGAGTAATTGGATTTTATTGATTACCAGTTATTTTTAATTTGATTTGCTCAAATGACTGGTGGTAATAATGGAAAGACAAGTATAGCCATGGATGATGATAAGTCGGCTGAAAAACTGCAAGAAAAACCCTCAATCCTATCACGCCAAGTACATTTATATATATATTTTTTAAATTTTTATTTTACTCAAATCCAAAATTTAGCTGTTTGCATCGTCGGCATCAGTTTTATGCGCAGTTTCAGTGGGAACAGTAATTGGATATTCTGCTATCTTACTTCCACAAGTCCGAGACGATGGACACTCCAACTTTACTTCCGAAGAAGAATCTTGGATTGGTATGTTTGTATTTAACGTGAATTGAAATTATTAGGTTAATTTAATAAAACGTATTTCTTCCTAGCTTCCAGTGCGGCTCTATCTATGGCACCATCATGTGTTCTTGGAGGATTTTTCATGGAGACGTACGGTCGGAAATTCTTGAATATATTTGTGAACTTACCCTTTTTAGTTGGGTGGGCTTTAATGTACTTTTCGAATGGGTTTTATATGTTCTTTTGGGGGCGCATTTTACAAGGCATCTCATTAGGCATTTCTGGTCCTTTGAATTCTGTTTTTATAGGTGAAACATCGAAGCCTTTATATCGCGGTATATTTTTAGCAGGCGTCTCTCTTGGCTATACATTCGGAATATTTATAGCTCATTTATTTGGAACATATTTTAGATGGAAAATGACTATAATTTTCTGCAGTAGCATTAATATCCTAACTCTAGTGTTATTTGTAATTGTCCCAGAAAGTCCACCATATTTATTAGCAAAAGGGAAGATTGATGAAGCGTACAAGGCCTTTGTGTGGCTTAGGGGTGAAGGTAAAGAAGCTATGAGTGAGTTTGGCTCAATTATGTTAAATCGAAACGACTCTAGCCATAAAGATTTCAAAAATATTCTATCAGGAATATGTCAGTCGAACTTTTTACGACCTCTTTTTCTTTTGGTCTCCATGTTCTTCCTTTTACAGTTCGTAGGTGTAAATGTAGTAGCTTTTTACACTGTTTCAATTATGAAAGAGACAGTTGGATATAAATACGACGAATATTTAGCTATGATTGTTATTGATATCGTCAGATTTACTGTGGCAATTGCTACTTGCATATGGGTTAAAAAATACCGTAGAAGACCTTTGTTTTTATTCAGTGGACTAGGTACGGGCATATGCTTGACTACTTTTGCAGTTTACTTATTTTTATCGCAATTCTGGCTCAATCTAAAAGGATATCCATTCATTCCGATGCTGCTTATATTGGGATATATTTGTTTTTCTTCATTCGGTCTTCTGCCACTGCCTTGGTGTCTAATTGGTGAAATATTTCCACTCCATCTAAGAGGAGTTGGATCTGGAATAGCTTCTGCAAGTAATTTTGTTTTCTTTTTTACAACTGTTAAAATAGCACCTTTTATGTTTTCCTTAATTGGTATGGAGGGATCATTTTTGATCTTTGGTTTGATTGGACTTATTGGCACACCCTTGCTTTATTTTGTTTTGCCAGAAACGCATAACAAAACTCTTCAAGAAATTGAAGATGATATTGCAAAAAGGAAGACTTAGTCATAAGTTCAAATTTATGTAAATATTTTTAAAATATATATATGCATGTACATGGATTGCTTTTCAAATGTTATGTATTCTTAATATTATAAATGTTATAGTTTTAATACTTCTGGATGAGTCGTCGCGTGTAGCTGATATAAAAGTCTAAGTTGTAACAAATTGTTGGTGATTTTTATTATTAAGTGTTAGCTTTGAAATGTTATACTCATGAGAAAAATTATTTACAATTAAAAACCCAGATATAAAAAATAAAATGAATTAAGTCAACATTCATAACACATCTCTTATAATTACAATGTTTCAGCAAAGAAATTTCTTAATGTTTCCTTTTCTTGTTTACAAACATCTTCCAAATTTCTTTCATACAACATAATATTATAAGGGATATGAAATTCATAATCTTCAAAATTCCCATAATTGGCGAACTTACAGCTACTTTAGTGACGCGGCAACTAGACGGGTCCTACCGGAACTACTATACCTTGAAATGTTTAAACGCGTTTATCGCGAAACCACTTTTTTCAAATCTATTGACACGATATGTCAAGTTTTAATGAAAGAATTGACTTGAAATTCGGTACACACCTTTTTGATATAATTCGTTATGGTCCGTACCACGCTTGTTAAAACAAAAAATGTTACTTGTTTTAAAAAATTAATAACCGGAAAAAATAATGAAAAAACTCAATAGTTTTTTTAAATAATTGCCATTTAGCGAAAAAAGTTTCATTTTTTCTTTGAGGCATACACGATAACGACGCTTTTACTGATTAAGAATCCATTTTTGTGTTTTTTCCGATTATTAGGAGACTCTAAATCGTGTCAACCAGGACGAATGTTTTCGTTTCAAGGCCTCACTTCACCATCCTGTAATTTCCAAAATTGTCGACATTTTTGTTTAAACTTTTTTTATTTTCATTCGTTGTGTTATAAATAAATATTGGGAAAAATCGGATAGCACAAATATTTTTTCAAAAAACCTTAAAATGTGGCTCTCTAGACCCGAATACCCCCTAAGTACTACATATGCATACGTTACATACATACATTTGTATCTAAATAATTTATTCATGATTCTTTGTTTATGTAGGAATATTATAATCAAGCAGAATCTCAGAATAAATCAATCTTCTGGTACTACATACATAGTTCTCATTAAAATGCTTGACAAAATTTTCTAAAAAACTAAAGTTCAATTGTTAAAAATCAATTAACAATGACATATAAATTCGAAAGCGAAACTGGGAACGTCTGTTTAAAAGAAGTATTATCATACTAAGAAAACATTACAGAAATTGAAGAAAACTTATTAAAAACTATTTAAGACTTTTATGTATTACAGCAAATTTGTTTTTAATTGTTTTTTCGTTGGATTTTAAATTAGCAATTATAATGAATTAAACAATAACTTTTAGCATCAGCCAGATTGAAGGAATGTGGATAAAATTATTTTGACATAAGAGAATAGTATATAGTGTTTAATTTCCCACCCCCATAACCCATTCACTCATTGTGAATATTGCGAAGATATTGCCATGGAGAATAGGTATGTTATAGCCAAGTATAATCAAAATCGATTAATAAATATATAGTCTACAAGAAAATAAATTGAAATATGTATATGTATAGCGAGATGAATACTGATGATGACTCGCACAAATTACGCATGTTCCAACTTGTGTCAAAGAGTTCCTCATTACCTTTTGGGATATCTTTTGAAGAATCTGAAAAACAACGAAAATTTATGTGCTCTTTTATTCATTCTCCTACGAAAATAATAACTTAAACTTTGTAGGTATATTATAATACTCAAAAAGTGTACAAAAATATTTTTATAACTATCATGTAGCATGTAGCCGAAGATGAGCCCCTCAAAAATATGGAACTGGGCGACGGGTGAGATTTTAGCTCTATCACTTATTTGAACAATGATAAATGAAGGAATTATTAATCTTTATGATTATAGCTATCGCCGGAATCAGCAAAATAGAAATAAAATTGTTGTTGACAAATTAGCGCGTTCTTGAAATTTGAATATCGAAAGAAGACTATTTGTCATTAGGTTTCTTTACGTAAAAAATTAATTATTAAAAAAAATTGTTGGTGGTCTCGGCAATAGCCGTTGGTGTATTGAATAACTTATTCAAATTTGAGATGATTCAGATGAATAATTTGTTTTCCTTCCGCCGTGCAGAATAAAGTAGTTCCAGGATTAAAGTTTTGCTACGAACAATACTATGCTTCCATTCGTGAGAGGAGCCAATCGTTCGCTACCGGCTATAAAGACTATAGAACCTAAAATCACGAATAAGATTCAGATGTCGAGCGGCCATACAGCAAAATGGTCCCGGATATGCTCATTTCTAACGGGTGTCTTGACATCTGTAGAATGAAACAATTATATAAGAGCTTAATTTACAAGCTAAGGGTTCTTTGCCTGGATTGAATAAAGCCCATATCTAAAAATAAGGATACAATTTTTACGGTATTAGATCAATGTTGCTCTACGCCATATTGCATAATTAAACGAGGATGTGTCTGATGGTGAAATAACTTTGAGCAATGAAAGCATACCATGATGCAAAGTGTACAGATTCCTTGGAAAGTAAGGATGCATTTCTTTTAATTAAACACACAGGACATTTACGTGGCTATTGCCTTGAAAGGAGTCAGTTGAAGCTTTTTGGAGTGCAGAAAACACCGAAAAGCATAGCACTGATGATTGCTTGAAAAAATCCTCATGTAAGTATTGTAATCCAACGGGTAATGGAGGCACACTACAATACATTGCAGGGTGTGCCGATTCCCAGGAAAGAAAACTTGATATGCGCACTCTGTTCAGGACTGTCCCAAGAAGGAATTCGCTGGGATTATATGCAGCGCCCGCGCTTTTGCGAGTGACGAAAATAGGCCACTTTGCCTCTCCACAATAAACCAACTATGAAATTGAAACAAACGTACTTAGCTAGCGTTATGTTATGGCCTCCACAGTTTCTGTTCACGTAAAAAAAATAATAATTTTACATGATTGGTATAACGACATTCCACTCTTGGACGCTACAAAAATAAACGTTATGAGCATATAGTTATTGCGTATACCTTTTATGTGCTGTGCTATACACGTGCCGAGCTCATTCGAATTTTGAATATCATTTCTGTGAAATTTGGTTTTTCGAGTTTTTTGATTTGTGTTTTCACGCTTCCTACTTGGTTTTTCATGGACCGCGATTTTGAATATTATGAGTATGTATTGTTTGTACTCATTGTGTTTAGGCACAAGAGCGATTGCCTGTTAAACTATTCTTTTTGTAGACTTAGTACTTGTATAATAATTCTAGCATTTATAACATTCTATAGAAGGTTTACTTTTCCTGGAAATCGATTTTGCTTACCTTGACGTTACAAAAATGTTAGTGCAAAAAAAGAAATGTGTGGAGCCATAAGAACAAATTTTTCAAACCGGAAAATGTTTGCTTTTCCGAAAGAAAATTCATCAATTTACAGCGATTGGCTGAATTGTTGCTCTGCCTCTGTTATATTGAATAATTAAGACAATTATATTTGTGTTATTTACTTCCAAAAGAAATATGTTGCAACAAAATTTTTACGGAAAAATACACTTTGTTGTTTTTAGTTTTATCCAGCGGCAATTCTATATCGCCAACTTGAAAATTTGAGATTTTATGCTTTTGGCACTTATAAGAAAACATTGTAAATGGACAACGGCTTTTCTTCGCTCGGAAAATGTAAGAAAACAAAGTACCCAAGGAAACCTAGAGCGGAAATGAATATGTAACTTTAAAGGCCTAGTCCAGCATCGAACTGATTGATCATTTAATAATATTTTAATTAGGTTGTTCAGGAGTATAAAAACAGGACAGTGCCGAATTGGGTGAAAGTTTTCAGCAAGATGCTTTGAAATATGATAAAAAATCTGAATTTTATATATGTATGTATGTACACATATATGTAGATACAATGTCCTTACCGCTCCGCTTATTTTATACTTCTTTAAATCCTTAAAGATCCTTTTAAACTCTAAGCCCAATGAGGCCGTCATCGACAACGTCAAAACGTTGATATATGTAGATTATGTAGGACCGAAATCATATGTCGGCAAAATAGAATCTATTCCATTTCTGTCGGTGAAAGAATGAAAATCCCTTCATATGGCATCACAATTTCCTTAGGGAATTCTTACACTTTTGTTCTACTACCTTGCTGTCATAAAAATTGTTTACTTAACGACTTTTTCCATTATTGTGCAATAATGTAATTAGGTACCTGTAAGGATGTTTTAATTTCAGGACTTTTGCAACCCCTTTCTACTTGGGCATGTTGCACCTTTTTGGAAAGGTAATTAAATATGTAACTTAAAAATAATAAAAATTGGGTATGTTAATGACGTGAATTTCGGAGAAAAGTGGGGCGAAAGGTGAAAAATCGTGAAATAATAGTTAATGTTTTCAACTTCCAGAGGTGATTGTGGCCTGTAGTCGAGGGTAAGGGACGGTGTTGTCGTTTTTGGAAAGGGCTCTGAAATAGTGATTTTTGAGATCGGTGATGATGCGTAGAAAAAAAGATAAAAATACAAGATCGGTTCCCATAGAAGGCAACATCCTGATTTACGAATCACCCTGTGACTGTAACGGTGCGAGATAACCCCCCCTCCCCCTCCTCTCACTCTTATGATTTCTTGCTTGTCTCCACCTGACCTCTCACCTCCTGCAATATTTCCCTCCTACCTCTGAACACTCTGTATATGGTTCATTCTTCAAAGTATGCTATCGCATATTTAATTTCAACGTTTGAGGTCCATCGGCTTTAGTGATGTGTTAAATAAATACATAATTATTAGAAAAGTGCGTATTAACGGAGACTAAACCGATAGCATTTACTTTAGTTGAGTTTCTGCCGGACCACTTTCAATTACAATAAACGGCAATATTGTGAAGTTTAGTTGGCTCAAATGCATGTGCAATATAAATATTTTGCAATTTCGGTCCATCTACCTTTGGGGTCTGGAAAAGAAGAGAATTTAGCATAGAATTGAACCTCCTTTATTTGTGAAAGCTTTCTTTTGAATGTTAAATCAGCCCTCTGCGGGAAACAAACAAAATTACTATGACTTAAGCGAATACCCACTTTATGGCAACTTAAACATTTGTGGTGAATGTCTGTTCGCTCAGCTTAATATAGGTTTTTCAGTGTTGTCACATTGAAGTTTTATGAAGTTAAAAATTCATATGGGATGACCTTGGGCGAAAGGTAATTAAGTTTTTCTCGTGGTTGATTGGTGGTAGTTATAGGTTAAGTATGCGGAAATTCAATTTTCGTCAGTGTTTGGTAAGAAAAACGACAATAATAGCAAATCGATTTTTGCAATTCTTTACAAAACGAACAGTTTTTCAGCATTCCATTTAAAGATATGCTAAGTTAAGAAAATTGTACAGAACAGTGTTGTGGAAAAAACCGACAAAAATGTTTCCAGCCATGTCGTCAAGATTTGTGCATTCGGTTTAATTTGTTTAAGGTAGTGGCTATTTGCACCCAACGTTTCCGTGAATTGCTTCGTGCCTGCAACTGGTACATGGAGTACTGGACACGGACTACACATATGCCTAATCTCCATAAAAAACCAGAGCAACCAGCCAAACTAAAAATATCTGGAGCTCTTTCATTCGCATTGGAATTTCATCACCTATTCCGCTTATTTTGGTCATCATCCGCTATCTTTTTTCTCTGTGTGAGTTAAACCAATTGTCTGTGCCACATCCAATTCAGCGTAGTTAGTACGGGCTGACATTTCACAACTACATTGCTATTATGTGTACAGACTTGATTTGTCAGCAAATGGTTTTTTGATTTCGTTCGTCTCCGCTGATAAACCACAGACGTTGGGAAGCAAAAATTCGTTACGTTATTATCGATATACGGTCCTAGTTGTTCCATAAACTGGTCGAAAATTCCCGATTACACTTCATGCAAACCAGCGGTAATTTAAAACCAGATTGTTGTTTGACTTTTTAGAGAGTATGTTGTCATAAATTTGTTTATTTATTTACAATAAGGCAGTAATATGTTGTCATAAAGATAAAACCATTTCCAAATAATTTGTGCAGGTCTGTATTGAATTCCTAAAAATAAAAACTTTTCAACATTTTTAACAACGATTTCATTAAGATATAGCCGAAATATGGGATATTAATTTTATGTTGTCATATCGACTAATTCCTCTATTTGTTACCCTCATTGTTGATTTCCCTTATAGGAATGTCGTAAAAATTGTTCAGAAGTACACAAACTTATTTTTTGAATTTATTAAGCTATTGTTTGCCTTTTTGGGGGTATATAAACAAACATGAAAATATCACGGTGTGCATAATGTTTCCTCACTGGAACATCTGACATACATATGTATTTCGCTGAAAAATCACAAAATTGCGGCCCTTTTTTAAACAACGCAGATTTTTGTTATGGAACAAAAAAATTTTGTTTGCGTTTTTCACACTGAATAAAATCCATTTTTTGTTTTTTTTTTCAGACATTCTTGTGAGTCAAAATCTTGAACACTGAATTTTTCATGTTACTTTTTTCAAAACTATGGATTAGCCAAAAAACAGCTTAAATAAATCTAAAACATGTTTTTTGCATACCCTAAAGTTCTATAAATGCAAAGTAGCATCAAGATATCTCTTTGTTTTCTTTAAAAATATCCCATTTAAAAATAAAAACAATTTCCAAATTTGAACTCGTCATGTTCTTTTATCCTAGATGTAACGAAAGCTTCGCAGACGGATGAATTATTTAAAACACCCTGAGTCTCTTTCATTTTACGCTTTGGATAGGTATTTATAGGGTGTAGATATGATTAAAACAAACATAAAAATTAAAACTTTCTCCATTTTGCAAATAATATTAGTAGGTAGAACCTTACAACTAAAAAAAATAAACTTATTTAATTTAACTTGCTATTGCTTGCTTCAAACTCATATCTTCATTTTATTTATTTATTTTTATTTTTAGTTCTTCACTCGATTGTGTTGGTGAGCTTTTTATTAAAAGTTGGAGAAAAAGTTTGCTGAAAAGTAAATATTGTCGAATTTAGGAAAACACTCAACAAACATTGAAGAATTTATTTCATTTCATGTTTTATTTACAGAATTACATTTTAAAAAAATTCCGAATTTCATTGGTCCGATTGAAAGCTGCTAATTTTTTCTTATGATTCAAAGTACCAAATCGCAAATGAAAACTTAACAATATGTATAATATGTCTTTTTATAAAAATTAATTAATTAACAAAGTACACGTTTACGAATAAATAAATGAGTAACGAACGCATTAAAGGTCACATATAAATGATCCAACGAGTATTAAAAACAATTCGATCAACAATAAAAAATATTGGCGGTAGAATTAACCAGTAAATATATTAACAATTATGCCGTAGAATCTTCGTTTAAATTAACAATTCCGGCCACCGCACCTGACCAGAAAATATTGGTGTAGCATATCTTTACACTAACTAAATGTATGCGCTTAAACTTTACCAAAGGCGATACTGTAGTTGTAATGATATAACATTATGAGACCCTACCAGAACTTATTCCCTATCGCGTATGATTATTACAAGTCAAAACAGCTGTGTTGTCATCTCCCAAAAATTCGGTGAGTATTGCTAAATACAAACGTACATATATCTAAAAGTTGTTTATTCGCTTCGACGTAAACCATATCGTTTTAAAGCAATTTTTATTCAAAAATTTAGTTCTCAAGCTAAATAGAGGTGTGCAGAAATGAAGGTTTGCTGTCAACCACAATTTGTTAGATGTAAATAAAAATTATAAATAATGCCTCAAGTACGCATAGAACTGAGTATCTCAATGCTATAAGTACTTGGTGGATTTGGGAATTGGGTTTACAAATCATTCTGGGGATTCAAACCGAACAGCATTGTGAGCTTTACGTGTATAGTTTTAATTTTTCCGAGTGCAAATACACTGAATTTCTGTAGATCGCTGGACCGGTTAAGTATAATTATGCTGTCTTAATTGGAATTCTACTTCCCTTATATTTTGCATTAAGTGTACGTTTCATTATCGAAATTGCAGAGAATTGCTACAAGAAAATTTCGAGGCTCATTTTAACCACTTGATTTATCACTTACAAACGAATCTTTTTATTTAGCTACGTATGATCACTTTCATGTATAAAAGGCAGTCAATATATCTCAGCATCTAAGTGTTTGTAATCTTTTACATAATTTGCATTTACGAAAAAATATAAATCCAATTTTTAAAATCGTGTAAAACCTCGCGTTTATACCAATCAAGGGCTCGTACGTAATGTGTTCAATGTAAATAATTGTTGTAATTGCGATAATTGAACAAGTATAATTAAAATAGTCCTAAGGATATAAATGTATTACACCTGTAATTTATTCTAGGAAAATCCTTTGTAGTGAATAAAAAAAAATATAAGAAATATTGCGTACGCCGTTGGAAATGTTATTCTTGCGATTACATCTATTGTTTTGGCTACTCTGATAGGGTGTGGTGGCTCTTTCTTCCGCACTTGTACAAAACAAGTCTGCAATTAAAAAGGACGATTACATTATACATTCTATTATTATTATTTTGTAAAATTACTTCTGTTGCACATCCGTTGTTTGCGGAATGAGTACAGGGACTTGTACCGCCTGCACAACTCGTACATGCGACTATCTCGTTTGGGCCAGTAGTATCTCTTTTCTTCTCACCCTGTGTAAGTATTTTAATTATAGTTGTATATTTGGAAAGACATACATTAGCAACATTAATTTAAAACTACATTAGCGAAACAAAATTTCACATTAAAAAAATTAGTTAACACTTACCGGCTGTTTTCCAAGGTAGCATAAAATGGAAAGTAATTAATTACTGGGTGACAAATCAAAAAATTTTACGGGGTATTAACGTAAACAGCACTTCTTAGGAAGTTAATTCGCTGCACTTGAAAAAATTAGGCAGGATATTTTATAAAATTTGTGTGATAGCTGCGATTCTTTCGAAATGATCTCAGCCTGATCGGGCTAAACAGGGGAGAATCCAGTCTTTTTAAAATTTTATTACTATTTGTTGGTTCGAATGGCATCTTTTTCACACTGAAATCAGATCGAAAGGAATGCTGCTGCAATGTTAAATTAAGCAATACTTATTGGTAATTAATTAGAACTAGCTTCAAATGTGACAGGCATATGCTAGTCTATGAAAAAGCTGGCACTAGTAAGGGAGTGTGTTTCTTAACGCTTTTTTTCACCAACTGTCATATGTCAGGTAACGTAAAAATGATAATATACTTGGCTTCCAACGCATTCCTTTATGTGCATTGGTTAGCACCTTATTCTGTACTTGATTACATATTTGACTCGGCTACACTTACAGGGTAGTTTTAGGTCATCAGAATTGGAAAATAAGAAATATATACTTTTATGCACATATGTATGCCCTTTATAAAAGTATTCAGATATAGTAAACCTTCGTTCAGACACATATGTAAATACTATTTATTTGTTTTCACAAAGGTGTAGAGGTAACTCTGTTTTTTATGTTTCAACCTTTCAATATATTGCATACAAATATGTACATATGTACATATGTACTACATCGAGTTGCATAGGATATGAATGTTGACAGCACTATGAGGTCTTTATTGAGGATTATATTCCTTTCAGACTGGTTTTTTTACAAATATTATATTGATATATAAGAAAAGTTAACCTAATAATAGGCACTTACATATATGTATAAAATTAAGTAATCCTAATACGTATATACATGTATGTATAAGAACAGTGTACAATTCTTTTATACTCTTAAAAGATGATTTAAATTAATTGATTAAAACATTAACACGAAAGGGAAATGTTGCAATCGTTCGAAGACTAAGGATCATTTTGTAATCGCTGGTAAGAAAAGTAGTAGGCATATGTTTATGCTAAACGAAATAAATTATCTACCAAATTTTAAGTGTTATGCTTAGAGGTATTTTTTTTGTTAATATGTAAATGGTATAAAAGTACCAGAATATTTATTGACTTAAACATTTTTTAAAAGAATAAAGGGAATCAAAGACTAAATTGAAATTCCTTGTTAGATAATTTTAGAAGAAATAGTTTAAGATAATTTTAGGAAAAATAGTACAAGAATAGTGTAATGGATATAGCATTATGTATATGTTGTAAGTAACAAATAAATGGAAAGACAAAGTGGTAACAGTAAGAAATGTAATAATTTATAGAGTTTAAAAAAAACTTAAGCTCATGCGTACAAAACGGGTCTTTATTTTGACTCAATAGAGCCTTAGTCAAGAATTTGTGAAAGATGAATTTACCTAAAGGAAATATTTCCTAATAAATCACTTTACTGCATAAAATGTGAACAGCTTTATATATTGTGATATAATTTGTGTGTTTGTCAGATTTTGGTATAAGAAAGAGTATATTTAATATATTTATTTACAAATACATATACAAAAAATCTGAATATATGCATATATTCAAATTTTACCAACGTCATCTTTAGGTGTTTATCATTTACTTGATAAAGAATATTGAACTTTATTGAATTAGGACCTTTCAATCCGTTCAATAAAACAATAAAATAAAGCAAAAGAAAAAACGCGTATCGAATATTGGTTGTAAAATCAAAAGCTGTCTAATGGTATCAAAATCGACCCATTTTTGGAGGGGGAAACATGTGGGAGTATGGCGTGGTTAGGTGCTAATTCGACAGCTTTTAGAAAATATTTGATAGTTGCTTTTTTAATTTGTCGACTCAACATCGGATAATAACTTCCACCACATTCCCCGTAACGAATTGAACAAATTTGTCCGATACAAGTTTCCTAATTTGTAGCACAGAGTCTGAATCGGCAATTAAAAAAAAGGTTCTAATGTAAAATTTCAAAGTCCTTTTCACATCCAGGGGTTTTCCCCTTGAAAATAATAAGCTTTTATTAGGGAAAGTTTTTTTCGTAGAATATGTATTTCTTTACATATTTTCTTGTCCGAGCCCCTATAGAAAATAAAAACTAAATCAAAAATTGCCTGTAGAGTATGGATTGTTATTTCCGAATTGATCTATCTAATAGTTAGGAGTTAAAATTATAGATTGATGTATTTAATGTTTCTTATGCCCATACATATGTATCCATGGTATCTATACAAATTTTATCAATTCGACTCAGTGATGAAGCGGAGCTAAATTGTGTATAAATATATTATGAATGAACAAATGAGTCACATAATAAAAATCTTGAAATTATATTACTTAAATATGTATTGTTTTTTCCTTAACTGACTAGTAGCACTAAGCATATAACGTGTTATATGCTCAGTGTTAGTAGGCAAGGATAATCATAGTATGACATTACCGCGCGGCGATTCTTTATAACAAGGAATCAAAAAATGCGCTAGAATGATCTTGTGAAGTTATAATAAGGAAAAGCGATGATCCAGCTTATTATATGTAGAAATGGGAAAAGCAATGTTTAGACGTAAATATAGCAAATAACATTTATAATATGATATTATATTAATTTGTTGTCATTAAATTCGAAAGACCAAGCGATCGAAGCACGATGAGACTCTGAATGAATTCAATTGGCATTTCATACATATGTGAAAAAATACAAAATAGGAACTGAAATAGAAAGCATTTGGTTGTTCCCAAAAGAAAATGTACATATGAATTTTTAATTTTAGCAGATGTGAATTTATTTTTCCAAAATTAAAATATTGTTTTATTAACTTTTAAAAGGAGTGTAAGATAAATTATTATTTTTAAATGGTTAAACTAGTGTCAACTAGTTTCCCGTTGGAAGATTGAATTAACTGGAATAAAGAAAGCGCACACAAGCAATTTTTTAGCAAAAGGTCTTCCAATAAATTGGGCAAAATAAAGTGAATTAGAAGATGATATTATTATTAACGTGACGTTACTGCTGATAGCAATTGCAATGATTTATTTGCTGGTCGTAAAAAACCATCTAATACGATTTTATTTGTAAAGATATAAAATTCAAGTCTGTTTCTAATTTTACTTTTAATAAGTGTAACTTTTATATTTTACATCAGACATAAAGAAAAATAAATAATTTAGAAGCAATAAAATTGTACAGAAAGATATACATCACCAATAATTATGATATCATTTCAAAATTATATTTTTATTCTATTTGAAATTATACATATAGTAAATAACGGAAATTAAATTTCAGTTAATTTTAAGAAAAGACAATCACTACCAGTAGCGAAAAAATGAATAGCTTAATAATCTTTGAAAGTTTCCTGAATTATACAAATGTATTTCCTGCGAATTAAGCTAGTAATTGAAAGTAAAAGAAAAGAAATGTCAGTTGTCAAATTATAATTGTTCGCACATTAAAAAGTTACCTTTTTAGTTTAAGTAATAAACAAATAATATATGTATGTGTATGTATATACATATAAACCTAAACCAAATTTTACTTTATTTGAAATATTAATTTGTTGGCAGTTATTTTAATTTAGGTTACCTATTCTGTTTACGATACTCATTATGCAATGGAAATTTTTGTAAAGTAAGACTTTTTATTTAAGTCATAGTATCTACATATTCATTTATTTTGTATTACTCAATTGATATATGATAATTATTAACTGGTTATGATTTTATCTATAACGTGATGCTTGATATGCTACTAATCATTAAAGTCGGATTGGGTTACTTATCGTTATTTAGCGGAATCAGAGTTCTTAATAAATCGTGTTTTCCAAGCGACATTTGTATAAATAAATACAATGCAGTTGAATTTCTTTTGGATAAGTATTAGCAATGCAATTTAAGC
Organism: Tolmerus cingulatus; assembly: GCA_959613345.1. Taxonomy (NCBI): domain Eukaryota; kingdom Metazoa; phylum Arthropoda; class Insecta; order Diptera; family Asilidae; genus Tolmerus; species Tolmerus cingulatus. The sequence continues at coordinate 39,341,501 of OY390707.1, forward strand.
CTTCTTTGAAATTCAGAACATATTCCCTGAAGTTTTTGTGAATTCATGCACTTGCACGCACTTGCATTTGTAATATTATACATAATTGAATTCACGAATTCTTATATGTTCAACAATAGTGAAAATCACTATATAAAGTTACGTGTAGTATTTTAGTAAAATTAATGGCTAATTGTATATTACTTATCACTTGCGGATTGAAAAGTTTATGTCTGGTTGCGCATAAACTTTTCATTATTTGGCTTTATGAAGCAATAAGTAATAAAACTTTAATTGTATACCGGAAATCATGACCTGTGCTGGCTTTTTTAAATTTCTTTCATAAATGAATTTTATTCCATTATGTAGAAAAGTGAAAAGGATTCATTTTATTTTAGCTTCTTGTGGAAAATATCGTCCCTCTCAACAGAAAAAAATTAATATGAAAATTTGAATTTTATGGAAAACACATAAACGTAACGTTTGTGGCCTTATTAAATATATAAAATATTCTACATATATTTACTATGCTGGCGTAGTTTAAACGATAGTGTAGCTTCCACACTGTTTGGAAATTCGTGGTTTAAGACATATTACATTAACTAATAAACTTATAAACGGTATATTTCCACATTCGTGTGTCTGGAAAAAGGAGGACCAAAGTTGTCATCACTGCACAGGATTTCCCAAACGAATCGTGGACATGAATACTGAAAACTCGGGTATAGAAACAGTTTCGAAAAGCAAAAAAAGTTCATTTTCAGTTGGCTTTATCAAAATAAATGATTTGTAAACATGCAGGGTTTTTTATTTCTTAATGTTATTCTCTGAATTCGTCATTGTTTTAAATTAAAACTAAAATAAATTTGCATTCTTTAACAATTCTGGTGGAGACCCATAGTTTCGAACAATATTACACAACAAAGTGAGAATATTATGAGAAATCTTTTTATAAGCACCTAATATCAAAAATATCTATGTACATATAAACAAAATGTTACATCTAGGTCTGGCAAACTATCAAGTTCATATATTTCGGTTATAATATACCATATGATGCTAATTAAACACAAACTAATAAGAATAGACTTTTGGACAGTTTAGAATACAAAAGCGGGCCTATACTAAGTATGTATACAATGTACATTTAACGTTACCTACTTTATCATTTTTCTGTATAAGCTAGTTGACAACAATTAAGTTGAACAAAATTGTCTGTTCCAATATATACATACATACAATAAAAGTATTTCATACACTTATTAATATTACCAGAAATGTGCACTTGAACAAGCACCAGGGCTGGTGGATAATTTATTAAAAAATTTAGGATTACATACATGTACATATGTAATTTGTATGTACAAAATGATGATAATTTTTCAAATTTGTTACCTTATGAAAAGCGACATCTGTACATATTATTTTCAATCCGTAAGTATGCTTAAATAAATATTTTGTGGTCAGCATAATTTTATATATACATACATATGTACCTATGCAAATATACTATTAAATGTAAAATCTCACATGAACCATGAAGCAAATACTGTCAGCAAAGATTAATGTCAATTATGCACATATACTACTAAAGCCCCCATTGCATTGTCACTTCGTTTTTACGAAAGCAATCGAATTATCTTTATATTCGTTTTTCTTTGCCAATTAGTGTTTTTTTCTAAACATGAAATAACAAATGACAATGTAATCAAAGAACATAAATCTATTGCGAAGTGAAACCCATGGAAAATCTTATTCCTTATTCTTCGAAAGGTAAAAAAGGCCTAACTAAGTATATCGTTGTTTTTTGTAGCAGATCTTGAAAGAGACTATTTTGAAGTACATCTCGATTTTGCGAAAAAGCTTGTTTCGTTTATCAAAAAAACGTCCTATGGATTTATGACTTCAGAAGATTCAAAGCGGCGTAGAAAGAGGATAAACTTCAAGAAAGGAGTTCCATAAGTATGTGGTTGTTCTAATTAGCTACAATAGCTGCTGTGCAGCAGATTAGAATTTAAAATAACATCAAGCAATCATCATAGTTGTTTAAAGTAAATGAAATATATTTCTGTTTACATACATATGTAACTGCATTAGTGCTATTACTAGTAGAGCATTGCACTGTTTCGACCTCGTCAACTATGCAAGAATGAAAATATTTTTATGTTATATGCAGGTACAATACAAACTTTGCGATATTAATTTTAAGGGAAAATTAGAGTAGTTATTTTTGATGATGCAGCTTCTAATATAAATATCCAAGTTTTTGTCTTATAGAACAAATGAGTAATGGGCTGAGTGTAGAACATACATATGTATGTTTTTGAGGCATATTGTATATAATGTAATTGAAATTTCAAGTTGAAATTGGAATTATAGCTACTTTGCGTAGCTCTAAGTGCTCTACCTCTATAAAGGCTTAATAATCTTAGAAACGCAATTTTCTTGATGTAGTTTTGCACTACTGGTTAATTTGATTAATAAGTAATAGACATCGATCAACTTAAAAGTGTAATTACTTATAAGTTAGAAAATTTGGCTTTAGATAATTTAGAGTATTTAGTATTACCACAACTCTGACGAAAATATTTTATAAAGTGAACATGATCTGCAAGCATTTATAACCCTTTTTTTCCAATTTGCATACTTGTCAAGGTTAAAACTTTTTAATGTGTATATATGGATACATATGTAAATACAGTGAAGAAAAGTAATATAAGAAACACTAATTAAATAGAATGTGAAATACTTTATTTAAAGCTAAAACTTATCAATTAACTGGAGATGATTATTATTATAATGTACATTTGCATATCGGGTCCTCAATGGATTCTTAATTTTCTTAAAGCAATCGCGACCATAAAGATCTTTTGCACCAATTCTATTTTTGAATTCCTCTTAAATCAATAAGTTAGTTTTTGTGTTTTAGGGATTTATAGAACAAGTACTTTGGTTTTTATTGATTTTTGCAAGCTTAAGGGTTAAGAAAATCGGTTCCAAAAAACTAAAAATGCAATAAAAATAGTGTATAAAAGGAATATTTTCCGAGACATCAAAAATCATTAAAGCGCAATTTTCCTTCATTTATTTTTAAAAGCCTCCAAAGAATTGTTAAATCGAGAATTCTTAACATGGATCTCGATCAAAACTTAAACTATGGGCTGAAGAGTGTGAAGCTTGAAAAAGTTTAATTCAATGTGGTTTTTATAATGTTTGCATACATGAACTAAGTTTTAATGGGCAGACTTGGTTACTTTTTTAATAAAGCAACTACGATAAATTAATTCACAAGTGAACATTTATCACTGATATCTTATTCTTTGCGCTTTCAGGAACTTCAATTTAAACACACATATTTTTCGATTAAATTTTATCATTTTATCATCATGCCTCACATAGTGAGAAATCATAATACCAAGCATTGAAGTTATTTAATTGAATTAAATTACATTTTAAAATATAAACTGCATAATGCAGTATGTATAAATTGGACAGGCGTAGTGATGTACGTTTGGGTTCTTATTGATGGCTTGAAAATAATAGAATTTTGTGGTACAATTTCGCTAAATTGGTCTTTTGCAAGCTCAATATGCAAATAAAAGCTTGAGTTTTTGGTTCCGTGTAAATTTGACAGCGCTATATATAATACATATATATTGTATGATAATGATTCAAAACAAACGTAGGTAGTGAATTCGAAGTAAACGTACTCTATTTTTAAATGAAAATAAACCTCTGAATTAAATTTCGATATTTTTCATTTGGGTGAAATGCGCATACATATGTATAAGTCTTTTAAATGCATCTGTGGATTTACCATATACATAAGCACGCAAATTAAAAAGAGACAAGAAAAGGACGGTATTCTTAAAATTCGCAATATTAATCTTGTAATGAAACAAGTTTATTGTAAAGAAGATAAACTGAATACTTTAATTTCTACTAGCTTATATCTCCGCAAAATAGTTCTTAATAATTTGTGTGCCTGTTGGGCTTATATTTGTATGTTCCCTCTTTAGCATGTTAAAAGATAGTCCAAATTAGGTTTAGTATTCAATGCACATCTTTGGAACTTGTCCTTTTGTGATTCTGCACTGAGATCAATTTTTATGATTTTGCTGGCAATAAAATGATCATGATATGGATATATGTATGTACGCTATATATTAAAATACTATAATTATCATTCTGGCATTCCTAAGACAGAAGAGAGAATATGTATAAATAGTTTTATAGTTCTGGCATCCGTAGGATAATGAGCACACAGTCCATATTTGAAAATGTATTTTAGTGTGACAAGCTTGCCATACGCCAACACTATGAATTAAGTTTAATGTTGTTTGAATTACAGCTACTATTCAAGCATTATATCTCCTTCTATGGTTTTTCAGCGTCATCAACGAGTTCGATTATAATTTAACTTATGATATATTAAACTAATCTTGACACATGTGTGAGTACAAATTCAAGTTTATTGGAGAATTTCTTTGCATAATACATAGTTGTACATTTTACTTTTACGTATTTGAAAAAATGTGGTATTTTGTTGGTCTAAGTTCTTTGCAGTTTAAAATATTCTATACAGAAGCTAAATGAATCTTTTGAAAAACCATCATATTTTTAATTTAAATAATTTCTCAAAAGCAATTGATAAGTTTCTCTTGGAAACATAAATATGACTTAGGTGACAAGGTTTTGAGTTCATTAAGATTTTTATTTATTTTTCAACTCCTCAAGGTAAATATTTACTTTTTCCTCTAAAGAACTCTTCAGACAAAACAATATAAAATTAAATAAAATAAAAAAAATGGGTCATTAATATTTAGAGCCTAGATAATAGTAGTAATTAAAATTTCAACGAAATTAATTCAATTGATTTCACGGGATTTTGTTTGCCGTTTTAAACACACAACTTAAAATAACTCATGGTCTCATTAATAATACTCATTTATTTATATATAATATATGACAGCATATAAATATGTCATTTTATAGGCTTCCCTGCGTGCGTAATCGCGCTCTGAACCCATATGGCGCGTTTATACTTTTTCGATTCGTTATGAATTTATCAATTTTATGTTGCTTCCCAAATCAAATTATAACTAAATAAAAAAGATGATTAATAAAATGGAAATAAATTAATAGCTAATAATAACATGGCTGCTTGCTAACTAGTTTTAACTAACTAAATTTAGTAATTTTGGCTCTGCAGTTTACTGAACATTTACAGTTGAACATTTCCAGTCATAACGACGCACGCTTGTTATATTCTAATTACAAAAGCGAATTACTCACTGTAAGTTCCTTTCTGAGAATGCAGTTGAGATTAATAACTCCTTAATTCTCAATGATTTTGTTGAATTAGAAATTAGATTATAAATGCAAAGAAAATCAATGTTCAAGTTAGTATAAAATAAAATTCAAATATGCTTGTGTAAAATGAATTAGTTTTAATGAGTGTTCTACTCCTCCGAAGAATGAAGTTTCAAAAAGTAGTTTTACATTTAAACGCGGTACTGGTACTATTAACAATGTTAAGAAAAAGTAAAGCATAATATGAGTTTGGCAATGGTAGACCGATGTTAAACGAGTTTAGTTTTTTGAATAAACTTTAGGACATTTGCAAGCGTTATTAACAAGTGAGTGCTCGTGGAAAATTCTTTAACTTCGTTTAAGTAACTGGAGTAGAAGACCCTACCAGGTTATCGGTTAGAAAAGCACAGAAATGAACATTGCTAAAAGGCGCAATCATACAACCTTGTCCGGCGTCCTGATTTCGCGATTATCTGCAGCCGTTCGCCTAATGAGACTCATCGGCTTTTCATCTTCCATTCCGATGGACCGAATTGGCGTTGTTCGCCTACTCACTTTCCGCCGCGGGGGAGGAACTGGGCAGGGTTCCCCGCCCTTTTCGACAGTGTCGTACACGTCAGCCCAGGTTGTGACAATGACAGGTGTGGGGTTGGGCGTTGGCGGCCTGGACGACTCCGGCTGCTGTCTCGGCTTAATTTCGACGGAGGCGTCCGCTTCCTTGGCTGTCTCTGGCGCATTCGCCGAAGGACTTGCCTTGCTAACATTTTTCGCGGCCATCAGATTTTGGTGCTTTCCCTTTTCGGCTGAGACAGCCGCTAAGAATTCACGCTCAATCATTTCCTAGTATTTTAGATTCATTAATTCTAATAGGAACAGCAGTTTAGAGATTAGCAAGAATATTTCGTGTAATTGCTTAACTGTAGGATTGATTACTCTTCTCAGGAGCGAGCGAGTTAATTTTTAAGTAATTTGGATACGACTTGGCGGCATATAAGCCGATTTTAATTTCAATCATTATTTCCTAACCTTCCAAACTGACTTAAAGATCCTTTCATGTGACGAATTTTTCACAGTCTTTCTCGAATTTCAAAAATAGCTTCATATAAATAATTGCAGAAACAAGCCTTGCATAATTGAAAGCAGTATTACTTACATAATGCTAACATATTCATTCGTACGTGAAGCAGATTCGTAAGCAATGATGGAATAGAAGCATATATTAGTTTACCAAGGCTGCATGTGTATTTAATTAAAAAGAAAAGCTATAAATGTGATTTACAAAAGCATGCGGTTTATCGAAACATTTTAGCAATAAAGCAAGGAGAAATTTTATTTGACAAATGGCTTACCAAAGGACTTGCGAGAATAATTCCAATCCTGCTTAGAACTGCTGGAAGACGCTGTAAAAATCATATTACACAAATTGGTTCATTCTATAAGAACTAAATATTGAATATGTCGTTTAGAGTCTCAATGGAAAGAACAAATTAAAAACAAACTCTCGTGAAACAAAATAGTCTTTTTACGTCACTTATAATTCGTATTCGCAAGTTCTTTTAGTCTATTTGCATAGTGATTTAAATCGACCAACACTCAAACACGAAAGCACTTTAACTTTTCAAAAATGATTTTTGTTTTGTTTTTTTAAGTTTGAAGGAAGACAGAACAAATTTGCAAAGGTAAAAAGAAATTAGGTAATATTCTTACAATCGTTCTATGGCACAACGAATATGTGGTAAATACAAAGCGAAAGTGTGATTCAATGTTTTGCACAAGAGGCGACCATATATTATATATAGTATATTGTATAGATATGTATGTATGTACAAAGAGAGTCGATAACTTATTGCTTAAATTGCACTGGTGTTTTTTCTTTATAAAATACCCTTACACAAGACAATCACAACATTGCTTATTAAAAATTGGACATGTAGAGAAACACTGTGATAAAGTTATAATGAAAAAAAAAGAATAAAAAATGAGTTTTAGATCACATAGATAGACTATCAATATATAAGCTCATAATGTATTGAATAAATTTTGAAACAGAGCATTTATAATAGAGGAGGAATGAAGATTTTTCCATTCAATTCTTATATTAATTTTTTAAATAGTCTTTTTACAAAATGATCATGCTTCTAAGAACTGGGAAACGAACAATACCAATGAAAAAAATTTGTTAGTCCAAGTAGTAACTTAATCGTAATTTGGAGGACTGAATTGAAAAATTGTAAGAGTGTACAGGGGTTATAAAACTAAGCCTATATAATTAAGTGATAGAGAAATTTAAAAAGATTTATGTGCAAAAGAATATTCAAGACCCGTTAGTACTTTGAGCTAAAAAATATCTTTGTATATTAAATTGGGAAGTTTGTTTTAACTTTCCCAAAAAATGTATTTACATGGTTATTTTCACAAGACAAATATAACACAATTCTATTAATAACGAAAACTATAGGCCCTTGTAGATTATTATTTGTACATTTATTTTAGTGACACAAATTTTGCTTCGTCACAATAATATCCAGCCCTTTCATATTTATCCATAAGAAAATTATTTTAATTAAAATACTTACCACGAAATTATTCATAAATTCCGGTATTACTTTTGTCAATTCTGTACATTCAGTATAATTAGCTAATTGTTGAACCAATACTTTCAAATTTGTAGTCTTACTATCTATATAATATTATCTGGCGTAATATGAAATTTCGAAATTTTACTTCAGATTGTGTACTTGAGATTTCAATGCCATGCGGCATGCAGCGTAATATAAATGAGTATATCGCATTGCAACAACTCTTTTTAAAAAGACGAAAACAGCAAAAGAGTTAAGTTTCATTAGCATAAGTTCGAAGTAAATGTTATTATATCTTAAAGGGTTTCACTACTTACCTGAAAGATACAAAAATTTAAAGAGATGTGTTAGTAAAAAAGAATGGATATAAAATACACAAAGTAGATAAAGCTCATTCCAGTACTGATATTTTTGTAACGATGTGGAATATAGTACTAACAGTCAATAAGATATTATTCAACAAAATATGTATTTAGGTATTTCCGTTCCGTGCAAACTCTCATAAATCGCTTTTGAACTATTTTAAAGCGGGCATCTAACTTATTCACAAGAAAAGTTTGAAAGTTATTTGACTCAAATTTACATTTATATAAAAAGAATTAATATGCTTCAAATGGCTAGCGAAGGATAGTAGCTGGCAGCTGCGCTTCAGAAGTAAAGTTAATGATTGCAATAATCAATATTTGTAAAGAACAATGCCACATTTGTCCAATATAAACATTATTAGGTATATAATCGAATTCATCAGGATTATTAGAGTATTCGACAAAATTGTGTGGAAATTGTATGAAAATTTTAAGAAAAGCAGTTTCTCTATACTATGAAAAAGTTGATCAATGAACCTATGTCTATACCTACCACTCTCGAATATGTTATTTTATTTTTTAATTTAATCTGGTATATTTTTAGGCATTGTCCTTTTTGCAGCGGAAGCAGATATTAAAGACAATTTGAAATGGGTGCACTAAACCATATGACGTGAAAGACGTTAACATTTTTAAATCACCTCTCATTTCTTAATGATTTTAAATTTTGAAGATTTGTTTTAAGTTTTCAACACTTTTGTGCTGGTGGTAGAACTTTATAAGTATTAAAACCTTTACAAGTAAAGAAAGACTATGCGTCTACGATTGGAAAGTTCATGAAATTTTCTGTTAAATCAGATATTATTGAACTTTCAATTTAACCTATTCTTGCAAGAACTATTAGGGCCAAGAACTTTTTGTTGAAAAATGCTTTGATCGAACACCGAAAACTTTTTCAGCGTAGTAATCATTATGAAATAGTTTTTTTTGTTAAATTTTATACAACCAAATGGTGTGTCCTCCATTAACGACCATTCATTAAAACTAATTTAACAACAATTAACAATTCTATTAAATATGCATTTGTCGACCTAATGGGCTGCTCTGGTAAAGTTAAAATGTTAGCTTAAAAATCCAATTAACTCTGGTCAAATGCGTTTAAGGGCTATTTTAAAAGAATATTTGTCTTATGTAGTTGAGTAGCTCAAATTCGACAAAGAACAATAGCAACACATTTAATATTGTTCATAATTTACGGAATTCATATTAAAATAACGAATTATTATTGCCTTAGCGTGATAGAATGTTTTGTCATTTTGGATTATTATTTATATTGCTATTTTAAAATAATCTCTTAAAAAAAACTTTCTTAAATTTAGTCACCAATTTTTTTTATCTATATTTACTATAAAAACAAAAATATACCTAGAAAAATTGGATAAAGAAATAAGAATGAACTGATTTGGACAAAGTGAAGTCAATCTCATAATACACATAAGTGATCGTGCAGGAGCTATACCTATTAGTTCTTTAGTTATTTATTTCCATATCTATAATAATACAATTGAAGATTAAAAACTGTTAAGAAATGAGAGCTTGTCGGCTTTTCAGCTAGATTTATATTTTATTTCCATTATGGTATCGTTTCATATGGTTTTTCGATGATATATTTTTATATTTAGTTCAGCTATTAAGTATTTATGAATGCTGGGAAGCATTAATAGCGGAGCTTTAATTCCTTAATTACAATTTTTTTAAAAAATTGTCCAATGTTAGATCTTTAAATCAGTATTCAACATTCTTTCTTTATTATAATATAATATAGTTATTTGTGTCGCTATTGTACATCTTGCATGTAAATAAATAGCATTATTACTTCTTCCTGTAAAGAACAATTAAGTAGATGTTGGATGAAAAACATTAACCAAATATAGTTTGTTATATGTAGTTTAGTGTATAGATTTCATGTTTATTTTTACAGCAACATATAAATACAGGCTTTGTATGAATGCAATATTTTGTATGTATCTTCAGCAGCAAAATAGTTGAATTTTGTTTTCATATTGTGTTATTATTTGTATTAAATTATTTCCATTCAACAATAATTTTAGACCTAATGTTCCGCATTGGTGATTGTTTTATTTGTTTACAGTGAAAGACACAATGGTTGTAATGAGGCGAAATTAATACATTCAAAAAAATGAAAGAGTGAATATTCCTAATAAAAAGTTGGTAAGAATTCTACATTACTTTCAAATTAAAGAGAATTCCAAAAATTTTATAAAAAATCGCGTATGAAATATAATTTTTAATACCTAACTAAATATATGTATATGTACCTAATGTAAATGATGGTGGGTGGACTCTGATTTATACGAATTTTCCACCGCAATTTAAAAACGGGGAACAATAAGAATAATGAAAAAACATATTCGGCATGAGTATTTGCAGTTATATGTTAAATATATGTATGGATTTTATGATGACACAAAGAAAATTCATGTAATTATTGATATAGTTTAAGTAACAACTTCTATTAACTATGTATTTCTAAATCTACAGAAATAAATATTTTACAAACACAACGAATTTATATTAGTAGCATAAGTTAAGTATACATAAAATATAATAAATTAATATACATAAATGGTGAAGTGAAAGTGTATAAGTAAAATATAAAAATAATTGTATATACGTACACTGTGTGGAATAGTTTCCCTTGTGCGGTCCGAGAGACAATTTCCTTAAAGGCTTTTATGATTTATAATAATAAGGAACCTTCCAGTAATTAGTGAATTTTATAAATAAAGAAATAAACTTTTAATTATTAATAGTCAGGGGATTAAGGTTTTCTTTGTTTTTATGTAGAGCCAGGTATAGTATAGTCCATAGTACAAAACCGAGGTCAAAAATAAATACGTTCAAGAAATGCATAAGGAACAGTTTTCCGTTCCGGTTGTCCGGTATTCTGTTCGCAATGAATCGGCGATCAAAAAATTTAGTTGGAATTTGTTTTACTAGTCGGCACCATACACCCAAACGTTAAATTTTTTCAAAGAATAAATATACAAAACATACATATGTATGTATGTATGCATTCTTTGAGGTAAAAGTGATAGTTTCGTTTGAAGTATGTACATATCAACATATGTAGGATCCCGAATAAGGTAATTAATTCTTTGGCGTATGACAAAGTCTCAAAATTGTGTTACAGAGAATAAGTCCATATATGTATGTTTTCCTTGGGAACAGCATAGGCTTAAATGGAGAACAAGAAGAGAAAATGTTTAAGAATCGACTGTGATGAAAACTGTGATGAAAACTCGTTTAGTTGAGTTTCATATGCACTGATATACAAATAGAATACAATGGATTGTTCAAATATAAAATCGCTATTTGTAAAAGCAAATAGAGCTATCCCTCATGTCAAATTCGAAAAATATTGTGATACCTTATGCATATGTAGTTTTTAATTTTGCCTCCCTTCTTAAAACAAATTTATAAATATTATATGGGAGTGCATATGATTTTTATACGAACTACACCCTGAAATTTAAATGATTGAAATAGATTGAATATTGTTGAAATTGCTCGAATATATAACTATGTATTTTTCTAAGGTTTTCAGTAGGTATTTAGTTACAAGTAAATCCAAGGAATTTAATTTTTAATAAATACTTAAGCATTGTAGTATTTTGCGCAAGAAATTCAGCTTTTCGTCATGTTCACTGATAAATATCAATGAAAATGATTTAGTTTGATATTGTATATGATAGGAATAGTTGTTTATTGATTCACCGTTTTAAAAGTATCTATTGACTTAATTTATTTAACATTATATAGTATTTCTTGATATACCTAAATAAAATACCTGCTGACGGTAGTTGGGATTGTTTTCCGATTTAATTCATACAATTTACCCTTCTAGGTAATGGTGTCCAATTATGTAATAGGTTATTTTTATCATATTTTGCGAATTCGAAAAAAAATGCTAAACTTGGTTAAAGTAAAAGAAATGAAGCAAAAAAAAATTATCAGATTTTTAAGATTCCCTTAATAAAATAATATAGGAGTAATTGTAAAAGAAAGTAATGCATAAATTCTAATTCCTAATTTTCTTGGAGCAAATTTTCCATGCTATGACATTCCAATTGTAGGTGGTTTTGTATTTCATAAAAATAGTTTAGGTTCAAGATTGTATTCGAGAGGCATCATAATTTCGTATAACGATGTTAAAATAACATACAAAAAAATCTCCACAATTTGGAAAAGCAAAAATCAGTGTTTGTTTCTTTTTTATATAAAACTGATGTTTTGGAAAATATAATTCGAATTCATAATCTCCAGAAAAAATGTAATATTAAGTTTATTATACATAGCAGGGCTGTAGTAGCATCAGGGAGTGTTTGTGAATTTTTCTATTTTAGGTTATTTTCACATATGTAATGTTTCCTTTACCTTAGAAAACTATTGTAAAGTATAAATTACTTTAGTGTGAGCAATTTTTGGTTGATTATCATACACACATACCATGATAACCTTATTGAAACAGACTATGTGTTTAATTAAAAATATTTGACTAATTAGTTGATGTGGACGAATTGAATAGCACTTTGATTTTTGATAATAAACTATGTTGCTTCAATTATAACTGATTAATTAATAGTTACTATGTTATCTTACATATTTCATCTTAAACACTGAATTGGAATATTTACATGTGTATACCTATCATATAAATTGAGTAATCCGTCAGTTATAACTAGGTAACTTATTCTTCAAAATTAAAACAAAATTTCAATAATATAATAATATATTTTTTGTTTTAGTTGATAAGGTGGCTTATATTATCAAGTTTTTTGCAAAAAAATCAATATTAAGGCAATATTGACGGAGAATTTTGTCCTAAAGGGTTTGTTGAGCTTCCATGAAATTGTCTGCGAATTGAATTACTTTAATCTCCATGTTTTCTAAATATGTAAGCAAGTAGGGCTAATTCTATAGCCAGGAAGAATTGCATAATCAATTTAACGAACAATTTATAATTTCGGAAATATATATTTTATGGCGTGCACACATGTGGCAATATTATATAAAGTATCTACCTATTCGCCTTATAAAGTGGAAGATGATAAGACTAATCAGATATTTTTAAAATTACTTACATATGATTCAACGTTTTTCATATTAAATATCGTGCGCTGCTTTAGATTAACAGCTGATTTGCAAATATCCTCTTACCAATTTAGATAAGAAAAACAACAAAACTTATAACTTCATAGGGATATGTCCACTAGCATATGTTACATATTATATTTCTCCTTGCGCCAAAAAGCAATTGCGTACATAAACAGTAAAATGGTAAAATCAATTTTGAACATCAAACCGTTCCGAGCATAAAAGGCTTAAATATTTTGCCTCGCAATAAAATTCATTTTTATTTTAGGAACCATTACGATGAGTTTTATGGACAAATGTTTGAGTTTCTGACTAAGCTGTTTCTTTTATTTAATAAAAGGTTACTTTAACCTTTTCATGCTATTTGTTCCACGATGCAAGTTTGGTTGGAATTGGAAACCCATAAAAATCGTTCAATCTTTACTCAATGTTCAGTAATATTCCAAAAGTAACAAAAAATTCACTGACTACATTCAAGTTCTAACGACTTAACCTAAGGGTGGAGAACATAAAGTGATGGGTATTATTTACTTATGTGTTAATGATTAAGTTTTGGGGTTAAAAGGTTGAATCTCATTTCATGAAATATTATAACTGTGCATACATATATAATAATTTAAAACAATTTCAAGCCCTTTTCATTCACATAAACGTAAAGTCAGACTTCATCAATCAAACGGTAACAAGAATATGTACCACTGGATATAAAAGCAACAACAGTTTTGTTCGGGGTTGGAAACAAAACAAAACTGTAAAACTCATCTAAACAATGAATGGGGTAGTAGGTTTGGAATGTTCCTAAAGGTAATTGCAGCTCATACACTGACACATGATTTCGGTTTAAATGTACCATAATGCCATGCAAAATGAAAATTGTTAGGCGCATAAAATTGTTAAAATTTTAATGTAAGAATTTTCAGGAAACCACCAATTTTTGCAAAATAAGGTGAAGTTAGTGCTTTATGTTCGAGACAAACATTAGTTAGATATAGGTTTTAATGATAGGCAGTAACTTCTAGGCAGCAAGAAGTCTGCAGTTTATATTTGGCATATGTTTGAAATTCAAAGTATTTCTGGATACATCCGATTCCGTCATCGTTATCGATTAACGGTTGGAAATAGAATCATTGTCAACCTCATGCGAATTTGAGTTTTTAATTTATTCTTCTTCAAAAACATGTTTCTGGATTATTTTAAAATTATGAGATACATATTTGAAATATTGAATTTAAAATATAGTTTAAAAATGTTACCATACCTGAGTGACTGGGTTTTCGCCTGGCCGGTACACCACGTTGTGAAGCGGCCTTTTTCTTCCGACATAATTAACGCAAACAAACTCCAGTAGTGAGGCATATATGAAGCACATGCAGACGCCATCCCAAACGTTCATAGCTGTTAGATTAGATACTACTGGCAAAGTACCTCTGAAACTATTGGATGTAGTGAAAAAGTTCAACATTGTTGTTACACCTATAATTTTAAATTAATCGTTGTTGTATTTATATGCCATGTTTATAAAGTGCGAAATATATTTTTAACTAACTAATTGCACAAATAATTCAAGCGGTAAAACATAACAAACTACATGAGCTAGCGCATGAATGGCAAAATGAAATGCATTTTGGTACAACCTCTACAAGGCTTCAATATGTTCATTAATTTGCAGTAAAATAAATATTATTTTCTAATAGCTATAACTCACTTTTTGCGTAACATATGAGAACATCTTGTTGTGTCGTCAATTCTTATTATTAAATCAAATTTGTAGTGCCATAGGCAGAAGTAAATATTTTATTCTTATTCATATCATATCAAAGAAAAACGTTCCCCAAAGAAATCAACACAAAATTTCCGCATTATAGTAATTTCTAAAAGCGTAATAGTATATTATTGTGTAAAAGCAACAGCAAGATTTTGCAACTTTGGTATCAATAATAACGTGCTGTATTTGGTGATTTTTGGTTGTTTTTGCATGCACCATATGTACCTCACTACTGATTAAAAGTTATAAAAGTATAAACGATATCAGGTAATGAAAACAATAAACATATCTTCCATCGCTTTAACAGCTAAAAAAGTAAATATGTGCCGACATTATTATTTTAATAATAGGTCAAATGTATTAACTCACAAGGTTATAGCTAGTATATTGCCATCGTGAAGTTTATGTTGTATAATTTAGTTTGGAACCAAAAAGAGCAGCAAATTATATGGGTTTGGGTTTCAAGCTTTGTATTGGTATATTTGTCTCAATTATTTGCTAAATTATGTTATATGTTATTTTTATTATTTATTTTATTTAAATTTATGTTTTAATACATAGAATGCAATATAAAGATGTTATTTAAGACATGTGCCTGTAATATACATATATTGTAATATATGTATGCCACAGGCATCGATATTTTGTAAGATTTGAAACAAATACATATATGTATGTAGAATGTGAAGCTAAATAAAACCTTTTAAAAATGAATGAAGGTTTTAAACGAAATTTTAATACTGAATTACCTTTACCTATAAAATATAAACTATTACATAATACAAAAATTAAAAAACACAATTTCATTTTGAACCTTAATTGAAAATATTAAATTGCATAGACTTTAAATCACATTAAGTTGCTCTCATATTTTACGCATCATATTTCTATTTTTTAAATGAAACATCACTTTATCAGAATAAAAAATTTTCTTTCAGTATATGAATTTTCTGATTTTGGTAAGAGATTCACAGACCTTAAGAATAGAAAATAAAATAAAAAGCACCCAATTTGCTTTATTTTCATATTTGCCTTTCATTAAATTGCTTTTACAATTCTCAAAATTTGAAATCCTAGTTGACCACATAAAACACTAAATTATAAAGTGATGTCCCAATAATAACCATTTACCTTAAATTTCGAAAATGCTTGAAAGAAAATTTTGTAATAATGAACATATAAAATGCTTTTCACAAGTGCATCTATTAGAAGCATTGCTATAATTTACATATTAAGTATGTCGTGAACATAGAAGCAAATTCTTTTGGTTTGTAACAGTCAACAGACATGCAACTTTAATTTTTAACAAAATGTACCCAGTATTTTCCTGAATGTCTGTGTGCAATCTATGAATTATCATGGAAATGTGAAGGAACAGTAATAGGCCTTATTTCACTACTGCAAATCATCAAAATAAGAATCAAGTTTAATTAGCATTTTATGTATTAACGAAATTAAATCAACGGTGAACTTTTTACAGTTAACGCCGTTTAATGTTTAATATAATAATATTGGGAACATATCCGCAACTGAAAGTTATTTTCAAAATTATTTTGGAGTTTAACACTTTCATCTTGTTCATTAAGCAAAATTCAATTAAATCACACAATTCACTTCTTTGTTTTTGTTTTCATGATTTGACGTTTTTAATATCAAACTTTAAGAATTTATTCAACTCTCATCTACATACCAATCATTACTCTGGCTGGTACAGCATTCCATTCTAACCAAAATGTGATAAATGATGATGTCACCAAAATAATTCCAGGTATAAAGACGGTTGTAAAATAAAAGGCACGATCCCTTGTGAACATTAACTCGACTTTGAGGCAACTGTAATTACCTAAAGAAAAGCGAGCAGGCGAATGTTTTTTAATGGGGAAAATGTGTCTGAGAAGCATGCTCAAATAAAGCCGGTTTCACGATCGATGTTGTATATACATTTATGCGGGTTAAGTTTCGTGTTTAGTTTACGGTGTTGACTAAGTATAACTGTTTGTCTTAATTGAAGTGTTAGTTCCAATTGTGTGTCTACATACATTTTGCAATCTATTGCTAATTTAAAATTTTGGTTTACAGTGGTAAAATTTGCTGAAGTTGAATTTTAGTAGCTCTACCAATAAAGTGCTAAAATATAAAAAAGAGATCTAAAAATTTAAAAAGAGGTCTAAATATCAAATACGTGGCAAAAGTAAATGCTAATCGAAAAAAGACATTATTTCTTTCAAAAGTTACATAGTTAATGCTAAAAGGATTGTTCATAGTTTCATATAATAATTAAAAGTCTCTAATAATAACAAATAAAAACTGATTTGAAGAAATACGATTGTTTATTAACATGCAGAATACCTAGATTTATAATCTATTCAGAAAACTTAATTTCTACAATTTATAAAAGTATCGTATAAGACTTAAGCAATCTACAAATATGATTGTACTAAGTTCCGGATGGCGTTCAATCAGCCTATCACCCATTGCACATATTATTTATAATGAATGATCTCTAATATAAGGTTCCGTTTTATACTAATGTTGTCTATTGTATACAGAAGATTGTTCCTGAAGTAAAATTATCTATTAAAAAGTCAGATCCCTGTAATAAACTTATTTACACGATGGGTTATTAAACAGTTTTTTCAATTGTTAGTAGCAGCGAGTATACGAAATACGATCGATGAATTAAATTGTGTTTATTTCATTTTTAATCCAACCGAACAAAGATGTCATCGTCCTACAAAAATTGGCGATTTTTAATTATATGCTATTAATTTTGAGCTCAAGTTTTCGACACTGGAGGAAAAACAAGAGTTGTCATTTTAATTAAAAAAATGAATGAAATAGTATTTATTAAAAACAAGAAATGAAAAATAATGAACCATGAATTTATCCGCTACTGCGGGTCATATACATATCCAATAGCATATTTAGACTTACGGAAAAATTGAAATTCAAAAAATAGAAAGAATTTTGTACAGCAGTTTTGCCATAAGATTGGCAATTGAGGGATTCTTATGCAGAATGGCGCGTTTTAACGCCTCTTGTTCCCAAAGTCGAAAACTAGAGCTCCCGGCTAAGAAATATACATATATCAAAATCGGTTTTATCCAACATAGTGTTTGCATAAATTACATCAATAGCATACACATATAAATTATTAGAAGAGATAAATAGAAAGATAATGAAAAAGATAAATGAATTTAAGTGTAAAACGTCTGATGGACACGATGGATTCGCCATCTTAAATTTCCGTAGACAAAATTTTTACCCATCGTTCCTATGGTTTCTTTCTTCATATTTAATTTTTAAAAGTTTACAACACACTAATTGCACTATATACATATTTATAAATTTTTAGTACAAATTTGAAAAAACTTTTGTTATTTCAAAGTGAGAAATTTTAGTGGCCATATAGAATTTATTTTCCATAACTTGTAAGCCTTAGTAGCGAATTCGGGATTAGCAACCACGAAAACAATTTTAGTTCCTATATAGCATCTATTTTACTACTATTCACTTCACAAGTACAGCTATTACCGTTTCACTATTTATTAATAATTGAAGTTTCACCCTTGAAAATCGATTTGTTTTTTCACAAAATAACGATTTTTACAATTGCAACTATCATAGTTTCCTTTATGATATTATCCTATTTCGAATTTTAGAGTAATATTCCAAAAGTTAAAGTAGACATAATATGAAAATTTTTAAAATAATAGTTTGTATTACCAAACAACTCAGTAAAGTACAGGCACATTGTTTATGCAAGGGTGATTCCATTTCAAATTGGCACAAAATAAAAAAAATAAACCATAATATTCTTTTATTTTCCTCCTAAAATTTTCAACATTTATTCAGACTGATTAAACATATAATACATTATGCTAAACATTCAGCCATGATTGTCATAATTTTGCATGCAATTTATAAAAGCATAAGTGATATGATAATTATAAATTTACTTTTAAAAGTAAATCCAAAACACAACTTTCATCTTCTACCGCTTTCCCAAAGCTGGAAAAGAACCCCAAAAAAAATTATTCCTTAATATCCACAATTTAGTAATTAATTAAGTGCGGAAAAACTCGTTTTATCAAAATCTTTTTGAATTGCATATAATCATAATATAACAAACATCAACAACATATGATCATCATTAAAAATTGTCGACTTTAGCAATGTGTCGTTTTGAAATGGAATTGCCCACAGAAAAGTCGAGTTTCAAATTGAGATCGAGTCCGGTATTTTTACATAAAAATTGAGAATGGCTTGTGTTCCATTTTATAGCATATTATGAAATAATGGGATTTGTAAAACCAATATGCATACCAATTGCCCATTATCAGGATTTAAATAAATATTGTGGAGGACAAGTAAAACTGAACTCTTATGTTTTAAACTAGGGACAATTTAAAGAAGACAATTTGGTTTAATTACTCATACTATATATGTACATAATAGCACAATAGTAGTATATATTGAAGTACAGATTGAAATAGTGTGCGAATAGTGTTTCAACTATTTAACTATATAAATATAAACAAATCACCACAAATATGATTACATGAGCACCTGAAATTATTTTAAAATTCAATTTTTTGTGAAATAAAGGCATTTAAATATTTCAAAGTTTTGGATTAGTAACCAACAGAATAAAATATGTACTTTATTTTCTTCACCTACATACAACTTTTACTGAGTTTGGTCTACCTTATTACTAATGCTGCTTATGCTTTACGTGATCTCTTATTAGACAAAATCTATACTTCGTAGGTTTAAAAAGTAAAGTTAAAGGTAAAGAAAATAATAGTCAAAAATATTAAACACAACCATAGAACAATAGAAGTAAAAACCGATCCCTATTTGTAAAGCCCAATTTTAGTTACCACTTTCTGTAATAGCGGTTAAATAATATATACAAGTTCTGTAAGTCCGCAACCTTGAACTAACACTCGGGGGTATACATATGAGGAAATAGAAAATATTGTGAATTCTCATAGATTGAATTACTGTTTACATTCATATAGAGTTAAGAGACAAAACTGATGAATTTATCACTGAATGTGGTTCTAAATGCAATAAAATATATTGGTACTAAAGATTTCGAATTTAATTTTTTATTATCTTCCTACCTAGATTATTTCTCCACCTGCAATCCCAAAATAATCAAAGATGATAAGGATATTTAAAATTATTAATTTATGGTATATAAAAATGAAAGAAGGACGCGAGAGTGAATACTCATAATATTATATTATGGGAGTAAAAATAGTCGATAGAATGAAGTAAAAACATTAGTATTTAAATTTTTAACTTGGTTTCTATTTTTGAAGATGATAAAGACTATCTGAGCTGTAAATTGTTAATTAGAAAAGTAGTTAAATTTTAATTTTGAAATGTCCTGTGTAGCTTGAAATAAAAGATTAAAAGATTATGTATGCCACTGTGTACTAACCAACATATGTATTTTTTACTTCCTCTTATTTCTAAATTTTCCTAAGCAAATACTTTTTATGATAGTTCTGTTGTTTTAAAATTAGTTATTAATTACTGTATTTTATAAAATATATTTCTGTTCATGTAACATCTTTGATTCTTTTGAAAAGTATGTATATGTATATTTACATTTGATGTTTCTTTTATGTTTTTTATTAAAAAATAATCAGTTTTTGAAATACCACTTCATTGAAAATTATAACCGAAATATAAACTTGTGCAATTTAAAGAGTGAATAAACTAAGAAGCTCTAAAATAGATATGTTTGGGATCGTGAAACCGGCATTATTTAATTAACTATTCAACCATTTTAAGGTTTTCATGTAATAAGTAATATTTTCATTTGGTTCCATTTCTCTTATTTAAAATTATAGGTGAACAGCGTTTATGTGAACTTTTTTTTACTTATTTTTATCAATTGTATAACTATATACATCTTCATAAGTTATTGCATTTTGAATTTAGCTTTAATTGTGTATGCGCCTCATGTGAAGCAAGTAAATAATGGCTGCACTAGAGATTTTATATTTAAGTTGGCATGCAGTATGCTTCTTCGCCTGGTGATGTGAATTAGAATTCAAATGAATAATTAATTCGTACTCTCTACGGAAAAACTGAAACAAATAAAATGAAGTAACATTCTGAGGCAATCCTACACAGGCGTTCAAAAGGCTTTGTATTTGACTTAATAAGTTCAATAAAAATTAGATTTGTAAACAAGAATATTAAGGAAGTATATTAATTTTGATATTTTTCGATTACCTATCATGGATCTAGCAGGTACGGCATTCCATTCTAGCCAGAATGTTATAAATGAAGATGTCACCAAAATTATTCCAGGAATAAATACGGTTGTAAAATAAAAAGCTCGATCTCTCGTAAAAATTAAATCAACTTTAAGACAGCTGTAGTTTCCTATGGTATGTTAATATTATGTTGTAATACATCGTAATATATACACTTATTTAGGAAATCGTATTGCCTTAATATGTATTTTAATGTAATGAATCTGATTAGTTGCCATTGCTATAGTTTTCAATTACTTAAACAAAATAATATATCTTCAAAACGGAACGTCAACTGAGGCAGACGTGATTAATAGCTACTCAAAATCAATTGGCCTAATAGTACAGTCCTATTTTACTGGAACTTCTAAACATTTTTACACCCTAGAATACTTCCATTATTCACGACTAAAATTAAAAATTGTAGCAAATATTCGGTTCTCAAGCTCTACGTTAAATTGTACCGTACCATTTACCTAGAATTTTGAAAAGTTTAAAAGGTCTAAATTTAAAATCTATTCTCCATTATATATCATTACATTTAAAAACAGTTAGTACGATTGTGGTCTTTACTAAGAGAACCTTACCTCTCCAGCTGTTCTTATGGGGACACAAAATTGTCGAGTTTTGTATTAAGTACGCATTCAAGGAATTTAGAGAAGGACTTTTCCTTAAAGTGTCTTCATCATTTTTCCACACGTACTTGATTGCTGATAGTTCGTACGATACTGAAATAAGAAAAACAAATGTATACAATAAAAATCATGGACTTACATATGTGATATTAATTGTATGTCCAATTTTTTATTTATTTGAACTGAGCAAAAATTTAATGTTTTTGGACTAATATTTTTGTTATTTTAACTTTCTTCACGTTTTTGCTTTATAGGCAATATAGCAAATAAAAAATAAATCTTTATTAAAATTACATATATGCAATGTACCAAAATTATCCGGATTACTTGAAGGATCAGATAAGCAGATGTTTCTAGTGATAATACATACAAGAAAAAATAGGTAAAATGCTATATATGCTTAGACATATCTATATACATATATGTGTATTTAAACTACACAGCGTTGGAGAGGGTGGGGGAAGAATAAAAATCCAAAATTTTAATTGAGGTTAACTGCTATAGAAAGTACATTCGAAATTGTGAACAGCAATTGGTCGTAAATATGGTTCATTATAGTAAGGTATTTACGTGTTTTTAGGAAACATTTTTTTCGAAAATCAAGTTGTAAGTGTCTTCATATTAAGGGAAAATATGCAATTTGTATTACGAAAACTTTCGTATGGATCTTTGTATGTAGCAGAAACCGAAGTATAGTGATAATATAAAATAGAAACTTCGATATTTTAAAGTCGTTTAAAATTAGTGAGGGTTGTCGATTTAAAATTGTAATGACTTTTATAAGCTTTAAATCAAAAACTAATCCGAAAAATCAGGTCAGCATTTGAAGTTTTGCATGCATAATACTAATAATATGATAATTTATTAACTAAAAAATAAAACAAAACAAAAATTAAAAAGCAATCTCTTATCTTATTGTCGAACCATTTGATTTGATACCCATGTCGAAGGGGTTGTAGAAACCAAGGTATTAAATTGAAATTTAATATAAAATTATCTATTAATTTAGACATACAAAAAACGTAGTATAAACATACAGTGAAAACCAAAAGTGATGGCACACTTAGATATTTTATTTTTATAACTGTAAGATACAGAAAAAAGTTATATGTCTCAAATTAAAGCTTTATATGCAGGTCCTCAAGAAATTAAAATTAGTTCAATTTTTACGGTATTAAGTTTTTCACATTCAAAAACATTGTAATACAAATGGCACAAATATCAATTAAAAAATAACAGTTTAGTTTAAAACTAATATATGGCTTGGGCTCCTTTTTCTTTTTCACACCTTGCAGATGACTTTGGCACAGAAGGTAACAGTTGTTCTTTAAATAGTGATTCCTAAAAAGTATTTGAGTCGTGAACAGTAAGTTTATTTCAGAAAAAGGACACGCGAAACTCAGTTACGAACAAGAAAAATAATTTTAAATTTATGTCAAAAGGACAAGTCTCATTGTGAAATTGGAAAAATAGTCAAAAGGCATTATTCTACATTTAGAAATATATATAATCAGAAAGTTCGAATCCTGTAGAAAGTAAGAAATTTTACCGTGTTCTAGTCGACTCAGGAAACTGGACAAGTACAGGAAATAATCAAGGAAGTAAAGGCTAATCCAAAATCAAACAGACAAAAAGTCAGCAAGCTCCTCTACGGTCCGTAGGACACTCAATGCAAATGGACAACAAATGAATAAACAGATACTGAGTGATTAAAAATGATTAAAAATGGCAGAACAAGAAGCTCCCATATAGTACCTTGGGAGGGGAAATAGGCATTGATAGGTCAGAGAGAATTACTGGTACCCTAGCGATAGTATTTTCTTATTTGAGGAAGAAGGCAAATCCTAATCGGGCGGCTGGAGCTACAGCCTATGATCACTATGAAGTTACAAATAATCAGCGTGGTCGGAAAAGCTCAATTTTGAGTAAGGAATAATTGAAAAATGCTATGCTTGAAGAATGGAAAGCTCTACCACCAGATGTAACCAAGAATCTGGTTGAGTCTATGCCGAGACGCTTGCAAGCTGTGAATAAAAGCAAAAGGAGCCCAAACCAAATATTATTATAGTTTTTAAGTAAACTGTTTTTTTGTAATTGATAAGAATAAGTGTGCCATCACTTTTGACGTGTAAATTGCTACGAATTATTATTTCTTGAGGGCCTATAAACCTTTAATTTTTGACATTTAACTTTCTATCGATTCCCACAGTATGTATTGTATATAGTAGTGTCCTAAAGACCGAATCACTTAATAAGAATTATATAATGATTGAATAATTGTAGTTACGTCTTATTAATTACTATCTAAGAAAATAAATTGTAAGTTTGTATGTATGCATATAGTAGGAAGTCTCTTACAGAAGGTAATTAAACATACAAATAAAAATATAAATAAAATGCCTACTCACTACTTTCCATTGCAAACGAACAGAGGGGATCATCGAAGGGGAAGATGTTAAGATTTCCCTGGCATGATAGGATCAAATGTCTCCTGTAAAAGTTATGTTTTATAAAAATTAAACATTTTATAACGTTTTCCAACCTCATTGCATATGTTATTGTTCCATTTCTGTATATCCTTAGTGCGAAATGCATAGGATTAATGGGATCCTTGAAATCACCGTGCATTATAAAATATGTATCTGGTAGCCAAATATCGCCATGATGATGGATGGCATTTAAATAATCATACTGCGACCGGTTTCCGTATTGAAGTCGTGGATCATTCCATTGTTGATTAAGTAAAAACTCTACTTCGTATTTCTATTATAAAATGTTAATACTGTGTATAATTTTATAGTAACTGGGTTGATTCAATCGCTTACCAAACTAGACTCATCTGGTGATGCTAAACTTAAAAGTAAGACGTTCACATTAACTGTCAGTGTACCTAAAATTAGAAAAAAAAAACAATTGTACACAGAAAGGAAAAATATATGTGAATATTATTCGGTTTTAGAACTAAAATCACTTTATAATATTGGTGGTTTTTGTAAATGTAACAAAAAACAAACAACTTTTTCTTACATTATTGCTATATATTTTGATTGTCAGTCGAGAAAAATAAAGAAAAATTCATATAAAGAAATCCTTGAAAAAGCTAGAATTTTTTGAAAATAAGACGTAAAAGGTTGGATTTAAAACGGTACGAATATGTATTTTGTTTGTTAATATCGCTTTAAACATCATATTTAATATAACCAAATTTTCAAATATTAAGAGGTGTACGCAATATGTATAAATTTTAATACATAGAAAAAGTAAATTATAAAGTATAAATATTTACATAACTATAGAGTTAGAAAGAGTGACAAAACATTAACATAATATAATTTATATGCACATAAATGTGTTATTAATAACATTATTGTATCGCCCAATTTGAACGAATAGTTTATTAGTAAATATGAAAATTTTAATTAAAGCTTAGCTGAGTTTAAGTAGTTTACACCAATGAATGGTAACAGTCAACAATATATTTTGTTGATATTGAAGAATGCTGCTGGAGATGTCAGTACCAATTAAAATTAATTATGAAGGTGCGAGATATCACAATGTAAATATATTTTTCGTTGATAAGATACTACAAATTTTCTCGAAATGTATTTATTCGACATAGCGGCAATTACAAGTCCAAGCACAATCGTTCAATTTAAGAGAATAGAAAAGCGAAAATGTTTGTAATATAACTGCAGTTATGGTTGCGCGAAACCATGTTTTATTTTTGTTTAATTTTGTGTCCTTATATCCACGAAAAGGGTCAAATTTTGTTTAAACACTCGCCATTTTCTGAAACATTATTTTTTTCTTGTTCCCCATAACTTCATTTTCCTTTCACATTAGAAATCAAAAAAATTACTATTTTTTTCACTCAAATCCCAATTATAATCCAGATTGTATAGGAGTTCGATATTTATTACTGTATACTTTGTTTTAATTCTTCTTTGTAAATTTGATATTATTAATTTAAAAATTACTAAACGTATTAGATGATTAAGTTGGAAAATTATCATGGAATTTTTTGAATTTTTCTATGAAAAGCCGATAGACCAATTTAGTTGAAATGTTGCACATTAATCACGATTAACCAACTACACATATAAACGTTATATTTAAATTGCAAAACTATTATGCTGATTAATAAACGTAAGCAATAATAATATGTGAATACATAATATGAACATTTAATTTGATGAAAATAAGCATAAATTCAGGTTTGACAAAAAACATTTCCCTGTCAAAAAATCTGACAAGACTTCATTGCTTCTGTTACCCATGTCCCACGAACGGTAAAATTTTATCCCAAGCAATGTTAATAAAAATTCGGAAAATGAGAGATTTTGTTTTTCTGGACATCCATAACCGATTAATTTAAAGTCCAGTCTGATCCAATTACTATTTGCTTTATTTACTGTGATCTATTTATGATTTATTGTTATGGCAAAAATTAAACGATTTATTGGTGTTCGAATTTTTAAATATGCCTAAAATGCAGAAGCGCGTTTGCGCTTTTCCGCATTCGACTCTACGAAAGAAAAGTAATACCATTTTTCAGTATATACTAAAATCGTTATTTCGCAAGCATTTTCAAAAGCAGAAATTCTTTGAGCTGATTAATTGTTGTCCTAACGCGACCCTTTTTTCTAAAATAATTTGGGCATGGTGCAATAGTAATAGTTGAAATAGTAGTACCATAATATTGGAAACGAAAATCTGTTTAAGCAAGCTGTAAATAGCACAGAATAACGGAAATTCGAAAAGAAAGTGAATAATAACTTTCAACCTCAACCGAGAAAATATTACATTTAAATTGAGCATGTATGGTAGGTATTATTATTTCTAGAAGTCCCACACGTTAAGATATAAAAAGATAAGTGAATTGTTTTTTGTAATATAAATGGGCTGAACTAATTTCCTTTCAAAAATATGGACTCATATTTGTATTTAATATATATTTTTATTCAATTTGCTATAGTGTAGAACAAACCCACATTTACCAGTCTCTAAGAATTGTATTCTGTAAATGGAAAAAATAAACGTATAAATATATGAAAAATAAAATAGATTAACATCCTAAATTGACTGTTTGTGTTATTATAGTAGATGCAGATATACAGCTTCACCTATAGGCTATTGCTACAGCTCAAGTGGACGCTATAAAGCCCTCTAGCATAAATGCAGGAGAGACATCCTTCAGTGATATCAGAAAGGTAATAATATTAAAGTAAATCGAAGAAAATGCAATTTCTTATTAGCCTTCCTAATTGACATTTGCAATTAAGGTCTTAACTTTGACAGCTTGAAGCGCTAATTAACGAAATTAACGAAACTGAATAAATCAAAACATTAAAGGAAACGAATAAGAATTAATGTTTAATAAATAGACAAATTAAATTTTAGTAAAACGAACCGCGATTGTGTGGTCTCATTATGCCTAAAACTGAAGTCAGATTATTTGCCATTTCCGGTGACGACAATCCGCAGCAGAAGTCTTCATCTGGAAGAATATAAGAAATATTTGACCAGACCAAGTACAAAATAAAATTTCCAATTAATTCTACTAATTGAGGTAATTAAGTTGCCAAACAGGGGCGACTAAATTAATATTACGACTGAATTCACCAATCAGGTTAATCCATACTTACTACGGTCCGGTTCATCTTTTCAGGGATACCTCATTATTATAATAATTTGAAACGTATAAGGTGACTTCAAGCTGAATGTGGAGCAGGCTTTCGTCCCCTCTGTAGCAAAAATTACCGCCTGTATGTATTTACATTTTTAAAGCAACACTCGAGCTAAGCAAACAATAATTTTAAATTTTAATTTTTTCAGAGCTAATTAATTTAACAAATTCCGCAATTCAAATTAGTGCAGCTCAATGCTCTGAAGCAATATGAGGGAAAGTACATAAATATGCATATACATACATACATATTGTATCAAAAAACTTTTCACTGTAGCTTTCATTGTAGCACAATTATAACATTAATAAATTGAGATAAAAATCGGACTTTTTCTCTATAAATATGATTTCTAAAAATAATTGCGCTTATAAATGCGTCCATTAAAAAGAAATTTTCCGAATCATTTATATCTAGATCAATTTGGTCTTTTATGGTGTCGTGATATTGCAAAAAATTCTGTTAAGACATTACATTAAGTAAAAGGTAACCAATGCTTCCTTTAAGAATTAAATATATTTCCATACATACATATTTAAGTATGGATATCCAAATTTTAAATAATGGAAACATTTTGCTGAAACTTTATGAGTTTCGGTTTTGTACATTAGAAAATGGCAAATGGACTTATTCCTTTATGGCCCAAAAGCTCTACATTTAACTTTAGAACATTATATTTTGACTACGCGAGAGAAAAGACTTCAATAAGGAAAATTAAAACTAAGGCAGATAAGTAAAACTATGTAGAAAATAATTTTTCTTTTCAAAACCATTTCTTGATTTAATAAATTATTTTTACCTATATATGTAAATTCTTACTCGACACAGGTCTTTATTCTTTGCATGTGTTTTGCAGAACAGTTTTTCCTTAGAACTTTCAGACAAATGTCAATAAAAACCGCAATATTGAATATCCTAATTACCAGTCTTATGCTATAAACATGGTATGTGCTAATTGGATTCTGACCTGGTGTTTGAAATCTCCAATTAAACTAACAAATAATTCTTCAATCATTTTTGAATCGGTCTTCACACCATCAAATAAGTTTATTCACGAAGATTTACATACATATTTGATGAATATTTTGTTCATATTGGCAATGACAAGTATCGGTGAGTATAATAAGAAAGCTATATATATAATATATATATAATAGTATAATAAGAAAACTATATGCATATTTCTTTGAAAATGGTCATTTTAAAATTATGGTTGGAACAATTTTTTTTCAGAAAAAATTTCGATCTTCCCAGTATAAAAAACAGGCAAATTTTGGCCATTTGTGGACGGTTGACGTGGGCGCTCTTGTTTGTTTGTTAATGAATTGAGTCGTAAGAGCTATCTTTAGAAAGTTTGAAAGCTCCAAAATATTACGATAGCTTTCAAACAACAACACCTTTTCTGGATTTACCTCCTCCAAATTTGTGATTGGGATTTTAAGCACTAACTATGGTTTTTCCGAACCCCTCACTCGAATGCTTCGGAATGCCAATTCC
Organism: Tolmerus cingulatus; assembly: GCA_959613345.1. Taxonomy (NCBI): domain Eukaryota; kingdom Metazoa; phylum Arthropoda; class Insecta; order Diptera; family Asilidae; genus Tolmerus; species Tolmerus cingulatus. The sequence continues at coordinate 39,370,714 of OY390707.1, forward strand.
CTGCCTTCTTTCGACTTCCACGTGAGCAAATCATCCCTTAGATTCGACCTCAACCTTCTCATGTGATATCCCCTCTTCTATCCTTACCTTTCTGCTCTTGTTTAATTTTAATCGTAATTTTAAGCTTATTTATTATATTAATGTACTTTCCTAAGGTAGCTTTTATTATGCGAAATAAATAAATAAGGGTGAGGGGCCGATTTTAGGGCGAAGAAACGTTGATCACGAAGCAGAATCGATTGCCATGCCACTCTCTATATAAATATGTTCTGCAGGGCATCGAGTTTTTATTTAGTATTTTGGACATGTTTGGGATCACAAATATGAAACAAAAACATTGTTTGTGAAAAAAGAAGTGAGAACATGCCCTTAAAAGATATTTTTGTTATGTTGTTTTTGGAACCAAATGTTATTTCTTTATCTTTTATTAGGTATGTATTAACTACGACGTGGATTCTGGGCCCTTAATAGTGAAGTATGGAGATTCTACTTTATGTTAAAGTATGTAATTATCCTCTTTAAATGTTCTAGTGATAAGTAAAAGCTTTTAAGATGAAAACAATTGTACTCATGATTCAAAATGAGATTCACATCTCTAAGTAGAAATTATTAAGAGACATTAAGGAAAATTAAAAAACCAAATACGGAGTCCTGAAGACCGAATTTCGATCCCCGAACCTAATAAAGAACTCCTTAAATGTGAATTTATGGAGAGCAAGAAGAAAAGAGAAGAAAATAATGGCAGAGAAGTCAATTACTTTTAATTAGGAAAATTTTCCTTTTATTTTTTAACTATTTAGTTTGAAATTTGCTTGTTAGCAAAATTTTTTTTTTTCAATTTTCTGTAAAAGGAATATTCCATGAATCGGTTTTGCTTAAAATTCATATTCATGATTACAGCATCGATCCATGCCTAAAATTGTTGTACCCAACCTTACTCAAACGCAATGTTTAGAGATACAGAACAATATCTGGAGAAATATTATTATATCTTTTCAAAATTTGGCAATAGAGCCATAAAGACTAACCAAACTAGTTAACTCCACCCCAATTATGGGTAAAATAAACGGAATTTGAACAATTACATTTTGAATGTCTATTTCAAAAGATGTGTTAAAGACAAATTTATAGAATTTAATCAATGTTATCTACATTTTTTTTTATATGTGGAATTAATAGACTTAACAAATGCATGATTCAACTTTATTCAAAGTCGCATACGATACTTTTCTACACAATTCATTACGTTTTATTTTACAATTTATTAAATGTGCACAAAATATCGTAATTTCTGCCGATTGCACATATATTTTAAAAGTTTGGGTATTTTTGAGCAAAGTGTCTAATGGTAGTTCAGTTTAGTTCTATTGCTAAGCAGTATTGCACTGCAAATGTACTACCATTAAGGGATAAAAAAATAGTCAACTGTGTCAATCGTCCCATATACGCCCAAATCTGTTTTAAAAATATACATATTTTCTCTGAGTAAATTTATTTTTGCAAAAAATTATGATAATATTTTTATAAAAGGACGTAAGGTAACTTAAATATATGTATAGTGAGTTCTTACCATTAACAGGCGGTAGAAGTCTTTTATCGTATCTAGTACTTTGTAGGAGGTGATCCAAAATTTCCTTGTCAGAGCACGACTCGTCAAATCTGAAATGAGATAACATTGGATAATCTACAAATATTCGAAGTACTCAACTAATTTTAATAAAATCATGAGTACTTAAATACAATGCAGGAATTGCAAGTACGGTCATTCCAAAATTCTTTTGATATAATAGATCAGAGGTAATCTGAGCGATTTCGTTATTATTGGCAAAATTATTTACGCGTATATAATTTATTTGAAGATTGTTTTTGAGTAGACAATGTGTGTTGATAAATAATTAATAATATTCCTGACGATAATGTAGACTATATAGACATCAAATAATTTAACCAGATTTTCATAAAAAAGATAGCTGAAAATCTATTAAAATGATATTATGCTTAGTAAAATTGATATCGAATTTTCCCAACCACAATATGAGGTGACCTGTACTGACTCTATTTTGGCTTGCTAGAATTCTTGGCTCATGTATAATTAATTAATTTGCCATTTGTCTCCGAGTGAACTTTGTACTCTTAAGATTTATCTTTGTACTCTCCGCTTAATAAAATATTATTATTATGTGAGGAGTATCTGTCCAAAATGGGCTACTTAGACACCAATTTAACATTAGAACAATTGAAAACTTATACTCACTTAGTGTGTGCAGATGTTTTTTCTAATAAGGTTAATTACTATTATTATATTAATTATTTATGACAAATTTGCTTTTAAATATTTTTAAGAAGAAGAATAAACAATCAAGAATGCAAATAAATCGTTTACTTCAGATATTTTGAAAATAACACCCTTTGTTTGAAAAGGATCAGGATTTGCACTAATTATTCTTAGGATAAGTAAATAAAAGATAAATGTAATAATAGTTAATAAATAAAACATTCAGAAATCGAATCTTCCATACGATTTTCCAATATCTTTTAGAAATGGAAACAATGATTATTAATAATTATTCAATGTAATATTCAATGGTTAATAATTACTTTCTGGCTTGTGCAATATTTTCCCAGTGTTTTGTCTTATACTACAAATACAATAGTAATTTTAAACCAGACTAAATAAGTATCATAAATTTGTATGTGATTAGTCTTGCTTTTTCAAAAAACATAGCTAAAACAAAATAAGCTTTACGGCATTGCTAAGTGAACATACAATTTATAAAAAGTGGTCTTAACATAGGTCAAAATAGAGGTCAAAAAAGGAAAACTTAATATGTACTTCGATGATCTTAATAAGAACACTGTCCATGTAATCTTGTACGATTTTGGATCGTTTATGCGATATATAGACATTGTTTTATTTTGCAGTTTCTACCCTGAATTTTTAAAAACATTTATTATATATAAAGTGAATTAGAAAAATTCGTTTGAACGAATACCGAACAGCTTTTTATTTGAAGACAACGATTATAGCTTTTATCCGCCATTTTGACCCAAATTTTTTAGTAATAATTATATCTTTCTAATATTGTAATAAACGAACTAAAATGCAATTTAAATTAAGTTTAAAATAATCTTGTAAATAAGTGTATTGAATTAGCTGAATAGAAATGAATTACTTTAACGAGTGAATTATTTTTCATTTCTTAAAAACTTTTTCACTGTTTTTCAACTACCAAAACCTTACTTTACACCCAAGGACATGGCTCCAGAACGACGAGGCACCCTTGAATTTCAATTTTAATGAAGATGGCCTTTTCCAATCATCAACCCTCCAATTTTATCAAGCCTTGGAGTATATCAGTATTCCTTTTGCGTGGCTTCTCATAAGGAATAGATGTTTTTTGCAGATCTTCCTTCTTTCAGACAAACGTTCTTTCCAACTAATATCAATCACAAGACATACACACTACCAAATGAACAGTTCCGTCCTTTCTGTGTCAACCCTCAGAGACGATAAGGGTGAACAGTAGTGGTGGACTAGATCGTGGGGTAGAGTATCATGGAATGGCTATGCCAATTTCGAATTAATCGCAGGATTTCCTTTTATAGGATGCAATGTGCCTCTACTGGAAGCTAAATTTCAACAGGATAATGTCTTTCCTCATGTCGCTGCGAGCACTTCAAATTGGTATAAAGCTGTTATTTAGCTTATATAATCAGCTCCTGGAACAATTGGTTATTTTTTAATGATTTCTTAACCCTATTTTCACTGGAATGGAAGAAAACTGATTATAAATTGGAAACGTTGAAAGACATATCTCCACGTTTTAAGGTTCCTAAAATCGGAATCCATTGTTTTTAGAAAGACGTATGTACGTATACATTTTATAATTTTGAAAGTTTATTCGACCCGAATATCACGTCAACAAATAACTCCGAACCAATTCGATTCAACGCACAATTACGTGAAGAACACCTGATAAGGTTTCAACCAATTTAAATTGGCGGTTTTCTTCATAACAAAACAAAAAACTACTAAAAAATTGTTATAAAATGTTTCTTGTTCAACACGTGCGAAATAAAAGAATCTAATTAATAGAACATCTTAAGTAGATTAGTCTCTACTTTTCTAAGGCATCAAATGGGAAGTTGGGTTGACTAGTTGCACCCAGCCTCATATTTTTATTTTCAAATTCCTAATGTATGGAAAAAATTCTAGAGAGATAATCTGCTATTTGTTCGGGTGCAATTTTGGTGTTGATGTGTGTAACACGTAATTTTTCACAAGTTGTTGTAAATGACTTATATAAATATTACCTACATTCTCATATATTCACAACTCAATGATTATCATCAGTATAATTCATTCAAATGTTATCTGAATAAATCACATATTTAAGTTTTGACTTGAAAGTAATAGGTTTGTAGCTTTTATGAAGCAAAAGTTTATTTATATTTAACATTAATGTTAACAATGATGAAATAAATATTTTGCTTTTGTTCATCTTGTTTGCACAATATATGAATATAATTGAAATTCACAGCGCTTGTTAAGAACTACCAAATAATTTTTTCGCCATTATTAAAAATTAATATTTGTTAACTGTAAATCAACTTTTTTTCCCCGTAGTTTGAGAAGTAGGTTATAATAAATCTTATTTTATGTTAATTATTTCTTCAAGCCACAAAATTCGAATTTAGTATCGCCAAATCATTGAATCAATCTTTAAAGTTAAATCCGGTTTTAGTTAGTATTTTTTCAACCCAAATTCAACATTGAGAGAGTTTGTTTAGTAATAGAGGTTTTAGGAAACATTTTTTTATACCTTGTAAAATTAACATGGAATGTGTCGTTTTTGCATTTATGTTGCATTTGTGGGTTTGTTCCTTCAGGTAAGCCCGCCTGGGGCATGGGTACAGGAAACCTGTGAATTGTAAATAGAGAATATATTACTGAGCATTGATTGCATAATCAACAATCAGATATTATTTGCATTACCGACACTAAGCAGGATCTTTAAAGAATTTAAAATGTATTTATATTATATTAGTAATTGAAGAAAGTTTAGTAAAGTAGATACACCTAAAATAGTACCATAAATTAAATTAAACCGCACTTATTATAATCGCATTGTATGTATTTCAGTGGTCATAATTAATGTTACAAAATTAGAATAATATAAATATATTGGAAAATAAAATGTTAACATTAAATTTTTTCAAGCAATAACATTTACAACGCAACACTTAAAAATAGTACAGATGTCTTATCTTTATAAGTATTTTTAGTAGGGAAATTTTATAGATTTAAGCGAAAACAAAATAAAAATAGTGAAAAATAAGCCAAATTTTAAGCAATGTGTTCCTTATCTGTGAATTCCACCATGGGCTCATATACAGGTAATTGCCCCTTTTTCAACAAAACGACAAATAAATATTATACATATAAACCAATATATGGCTAATATAATTTTATTGAGTATATTAAAGCACACAGTATCTATAGAATGATTCTTATAGAACCAACCTTACATAACTACGGTGGAGCTTAGTCCATGCAAAGTGTAGAATAGTACCCAGTAAAATGAGAAACATAAAATTTCGATCAATTTTATCGTTGACATTATTCAATGTTATGACGGATACTTAAATAAATGTACTCGCTGTGTGGATTTTAATTTGCTGTGTTTACACAATCCTTGCGGACTAAATAGTAGTATGTTGCATATCATATTTCGCATGAAATACATGTCGCATATCGTTTGAAGGCATTATTCAAGATGACAAAACTATTTTTGATATGATTGCTTCCAGTCCAGGATCCCAGTACCCATTTTTAACATTTATTATTATCAAGCTAATTTTTTGTGAGAAGCTTCATTTTGATGAGACGCCCAACTTTGTCCCTTAAAACAATTCTCCATTGTGGTAGCTAACAGAGATAGCAGGGACAGAATAGGTCGATTTGACAATTCCCAAATTTTATTAATAACTCTAGGTGTTTTATTAAATCTTGAGAAAATAATTTACATTATTGAAAAAAATATTTGCCCTACAAAATGTATGGTTTGATCAAAGAGTCCTCTCCTTCTAACATGTATCAATATCGAGGTCATCGACATATGCATATCTATAAGACTGAATGTATGTTTATCTATTTGTTTGTTTCCTATATAAAACTAAAGCACACAATCGATTAGTTTGGTATGTGTAGATGTTGTTGGAAAGCTGACCTACAAAATTATAGAGTATACGTATAAAATGTAAAAATTAACGCCTTTCTGTGAAATAATACATACAACTGTTTAACTATTATTGTCAGGTTAGATTATGAAAATTCTCTTAAGGTAGAATAGCACAGCTGTACATTAATATATGTAGAATGTGTATGTACATATATGATATCAATGTTGAAGTAAAACAATGGGTACCTATCTTCAGCTATTTTCCTTATAAAGAACAGCAGAAGGACATACATATGTAGCAGTAGATAAAGCTTTGCGGATAAACCTCCAACGCAGTAAATATTACATCTTCGGGACGAAGTAAAAGCCAAGATGTAAGTCACTTTCAGAAAAAAAATATATATTTATATACATATACATATATTAATAATAAGAAACATAATACAACGTCAGCCGGTCTCTAATATGTATTAGAGTAAGTGAGCGCTGAGCAATTTTTTATTTAGACAGAGCTTTTTTCAAAATAATTGTTTCCTGAATGATATTCTTGTCATAAAAAATTTGTAAAAAAAATTTGTAAAATATGGTGAATTGCATACTATACAGAAGGTGACAAAAAGTGAAAAAAGTTCTTGCGCTTGAAAGTAATATAGGACCGGAAATATCGATTTATATGAAACCATTAGAGTGCTCGTAAAATTGTTGCTACATATGAATTATGCATTGAAATTAAAAAGTTATTTCGCACACCGTGAAATATAAATATTATGGTTTTAATTGACATTTAGCAAGAGTGCTTTAGGCTTGGAATAGCATATTTGGGAAAATTATTATTTCATTTTTCCATTGCTCTTAGGTTTACATACACTATACTTCTGTACAGAAGAAGTAGAAAAAAGTAGACAGAAAAATTAGGTAAATACTAGAATTGTTCGAGAGTAGTACCATTTCATATGTATACAATTTTTGTAGTTATTTGAAAGAAATTTAAACAATTCTATACTTAATTAAGGCTAACAATATTACAATTCATTGTATTATAATGTTATAGAATTCTTATCGAGTTGTACACTTTAAATTCAGTATATAACTTTTCTAACTTTTAAAGAGTTTAAACTACAACTATTTAGCGAAGGCAATGTGATATTTCGTTTATCTGTATTCTAAACACGCGAAAGTCATCTTATTTTAAGTATACTCACTTTTAGTAGCAGCTTGTACCTACTATGTATTCAAAGGGTAGAGCTGCAGAATTGCTTGACAGAAATAAAATTCTTTGTTTATCAAAATTTATTTTTCTATTTGAATGAGGGTGTCACGTAACTGACAGAATTTTATAAATAAAAATTGATAGAATACTGCCTTGGGGGTGGGTAAGCTTAACATGCAACTATCAAACTGCACGCGAGAATATTTTTTTCAGTTTAAAATGGAAAGCACAAGTAATGCGATTCAATGTCGTTATCTTATGCTATGTTTGATATGTTTTTAATTGCAATACAAATAAACATACCTACACCTGCGCTCAATTATGTTCAGTGTTTTTCCAAATATTGCTGTGTTATTATTACTTCACCTTCACTTATCATATAATAACATTATCGCTTGCACATATGTGTTTATAAAGTATATATGTACATAACCCTATGCACTTCAATATGTCACACAGTAGGACAAGACTCAGCTTTTTCAATAATTGCCGGCAAAAGACACCCGCTGTGACTAGGTGCCGTGCACTAAAGAAATTATCCAGTGCACTACTACTAACTACATAACATAAAAAGTCTCTTTTGCAAACCTTAAGTGTATACACATTCAAGGGTAATCAATTAAAAATCATTTATTTCTGTACCCCGATTAAAATCCTTGATTTCAAAGCAACGCTTTAAGCGGTTTTATAGTGTACGACACTCCTGCTGCAGAACCACTTTATTGACTTTAAAAAAGGAAGATGGAAAAAGCGCCCTGAAAAGAGGAAGACAAATGGCTTTTATCGCATAAATGTTTGATAGCAGCTGAGTGCCAGTAATAACAATTAACTGAGTTGTATAAATTTGTATATATTTATGCCTTGAGGTATCATCTGTCACCTTGGGCCCATAGTTTTGTATGGGAGTAATTATGTTAAAATATTAAGGGGAAAACATCCATAATTAAACTAATCCTTGTTTAAGATAGAAAAAAAGAGAATATTTTTGTTTCTTTGTAACTGAATTTATTATTTCGCATAAAACCGTCGATAGTTGTCTTTAATAAACTCACAGATCCCAGTTCGTTCATTTTATTCATTTTTTATTTCTTCATTAAACCGTTAGAGCCCTGCTTTGTTATTCTCCCCTCCAATATTCTTCTTTTGTTCACATCTCGCGTATGAGTCACGCAGGACTTCTTCATGACTTCTTTGCTTGCTTTTCCTAAACCCTCGAGCATTTCGGAACATTTTATTCACAAGCTACTTGAGCATAAATATGAAATACACCTTCGAGAATAAGCACAATTTGTTAGAAAATATTTTGTCTTTTGGTTTGATATATTTACTTTTATAAAAGTAATATTATGAATACTTGAATATTGTTATTTTATTACTTTTGTTTAACGTCTTTTTTCTAATTTATTTAGAAGAGTTATGGCTGAAAGTTATATGTATATGCCTTTAACTGGGCGGCCATTGCAACTTAATCTAACTTAAGATATATCAAAATTATTAATAAATAAAACATTGTATAATTTGAATATTTATTTATTTGATTTAACGAAGACCAATTTAAATTTGAACTTGTCCATGCTCCTCCAACGAATACTTAATTGATTTCGTACTTACTTCAAAAGTAATACAAACCTTTTATTTGAAAGTTCAGATGTATTAAAGAAAACTGTTTATACATACATATATAAAATATTCGTATGTATAATTTACCGATTTATAAGTGTGTTAGTAGAACTAACTATGTATATCTATATTACGACGAAATTTCATTTCTAAATCGCATTCTTTACAAACATCGAAGGAACTTTTTTAAATGTACCTAAGACATTAAAACTAGAAGGAAATTTTGAACCATTTTAATCATTTTAATTATCATCTTATTTTGCTTTGTAAATTAAAATGATAATTTAACATTACATTTTAAAATATTTTAACTTAAAAGTAAAGTGACACTCTACATACAAATTTCGACCTCATCGTTGTTTTAAAAAACTAATTTTATTATTAGAGAAATTATAAATGTAGAAAAAAAATTTGTTTTTCCTTATGCAAAAAGGAAGGCAATTCAAACCATTCGCAAATCGTAATAAACAATATAAATAAGTTGTGTATGGTAGCAGAGGTAAGTGGTTAAGAGTGCTTAACTTGTATACAACATCAGAAAACAAATAGCAAATTAAACTAGCAAAGATTGTGTACAATTAAGTGCTTCTCGCTTTTGGTGTCACCATTTTAGTGCTTATTACCTAGGCTCCCACTTTATTAATTATTTAGTTAATTTTCTAGAAAATACTGATATCTTCAATTTGTTGCATGAATAATAAATATATAGAAAGTTATACAATTAAATAAATGGGAAAAAATCGTATGAAGATACGTTGCAGCTAACGCACACATTTTGCAGAATTCAAGAAGAATTTATCCTGAAAGCTTTTGACATTTGTTGATATTAAAATACGAGGCTACAAGTTTAATGCATGTATTTTCCAACTTCAAAACAAGAATAATACATATGTATAAGCCTAATTTTTAGTAGTTCATTAAAAACATTCTTGATCCACAAAATTTAAATCTACGTCAAATATGTAAAAAATGTAGCTTATTGTGAACATTATATTTTAAATTCACAAGTGGAGGTTGCTTTTGATTTATTATTATTATTATTTTAAAATTAATTTTTGCTGGATTCAAGAATGAACATATGTTGGCAAAAAAAATCACACTTCCCATTGGTAAATTGAAGCTAACTGTTTGCAGATGAGAAGGTGATATAAAAATATGCATGAGCTATAATTATTCAAATGTTTTCGTACTCTATATAGTTTTCTGTCTACTTATTTGTCCTTAAGGAGATTTCCTTAGTTATTTCTAGTAAATACTCTCCAATATCTAGATTTAGAACTTTTATAAATAGTTAATTCCACATTCATATTTAGATATATACATAAGATGTTGAATTGAAGATGAAGGCCCGGCCTGCCAAAATTCAAAGTGTTCTAACATATGTGCAAAAATCGGTGCCTTTATATGCAGCTTTCATTAAAGTATGGAAGTCATCAATGGTTCTTTATATTATTTTTATTAAATATGTAGTTGGAGTTGCAATCAAGCAGCCAAAGCGAGCGGACGGATTTTTACCAAGTTGCTTAACCCGAGTGCAAGTGCAAACAATAGTGACCAATCAGCAATAACCCCGAAAAGTGTTTTGCAAAACCAAAGTGCCTGCGTATACAGAAAAGTGCCAGGTGAACAGCCCGCGCATGTTCACTACTGACGACAGAAGAAGTAATACCGCTGACAAGCGGAAAAATCAAATTGATGCCAAAAGTGAAATGAACACCCTAGTGGAAAGTGCAAACGGTGACATGGACACTGACCTTATACCCTCAAATAGTGAAAACAAAAATGAGGCCGGTAAAGCAGGTATCGAACGTTACTTTCAAATAGTAACTGGGAAACGCAAACGTGACCAAATAAACGCCGAAGATGCGACAAAAGCCCTCCCCCAAAACGCAGGCTCTTCGAGCATCGAAACCAGCAATCGCTTTGCAGCTCTAAACATTGAATCAGACACGACAACGACACCTGAACCCCCTCCAATCTACGTAAGAACTGAAAATAATAACGAACTAATAAAAAATCTAAAAGCAATAATAAAAAAAGACCGCTTCTACATAGTAGAAATGAAAAGGGGCCGTCTGAGGGAAACTAAAATCCAAGCACAGAGGGAGGTAGACTACTGCCAAATCGTTAACTGGCTTGAAACAAGACAGCAGCAATTCTACACGTATCAACTTAAAAGTGAAAGAGGCCTAAGAGTAGTAATTAAGGGGATCGACTACTCAGTCCCTACAGAAGGCATAAAACAAGAATTAAAAGATCTAGGCTTTGATATAAAATATGTGCATAATATTCTAAATCGATTTAAACAACCGCAGCCAATGTTTCGTGTGGAACTAACGCCCGAGAGTAGCAAAACCCCAAAAGGCAAGACTCATCCCATTTATGAAACACGTTATATCCTAAACAGAAAGGTAACGATCGAGGAACCGTTTAAAAGAAAAACCCCTATACAAAGTAAAAATTGCCAGGAATTCGGCCATACCAAAACATATTGTAAACTCAAAAACGTATGTGTAGCCTGCGGTGGAGATCACAAAACGGAACACTGCAACAAAAGCAAGGACAACCCCTTAGACAAAAAATGCAGCAACTGTTGTGGAAATCACACAGCCAACTATAAGGGCTGCCCAGTATATATGGCTATTCACCACAACCAAAGGCAACAATTAGCTAGTAATAAGCACAACTCAAACGGAAATTTCCAGCAGCCACATGTACCCCCCACCCCAGCTCTCATCCCAACCGCAACCTCAGCCCAAGTAGGGCAAACATCATACCACGGACACAACAGACAAGGACCTACATATGCGAGTATAGTAAGGAACAACGAACAAACAAATGCGAACAATCAATATGACAGTATGATGCAAATTCTGATAACATTGACGAATAACTTAAATCAGCTCACGCAAACCATGCAACAAATGCAGAATATGCTTAACAAGCAAACTGAAATACTGAGTAAACTAGTAAAATGAAAGAAATCAAAATAGCACACTGGAACGCCAACGGTCTTTCCAAACACAAACTAGAAGTAGAAAAATTCTTAAACCTCAACAAAATCGAAGTGATGCTAATTGCTGAGACATACCTCACAGATAAAAATATCTTCAAAATTTTCGGATACACATTATACAGAAATGACCACCCCAACAACAAGGCCTGCGGAGGTACGGCAATTCTGATCAAAAACAGAATCAAACACCACCTGATCAACACTACCGAAACGAAAGAGATCCAGCATACGGCAATATGCATCACAGAAACAGGGGGACCCATCAACATAGTAGCGGTTTACTGCCCCCCCAAGATACAACCTGGAAAAACAACAATTCGACGAATTCTTCAAACAATTAGGAAATAGATTTCTAGCAGCTGGGGACTACAATGCAAAATCTCCTTTATGGGGGTCAAGGATAACAACGACGAGAGGCAAACAGCTGGCAAAGTCAATACATGCAAACAATCTCAATTGCATATCCGGCAGAAAGCCAACGCACTGGCCATCTGACAAACAGAAAAGGCCGGATATCATAGACTTCGGACTTTCCAAAGGCCTGAATCAAAACCTACTTAGTGCCACAACAACCCTGGACCTCTCTTCAGACCACGCACCGACCATCATTAAACTAACAAGTGCTCCAACTTTCACAGATATGCCTAACAGACTGACGAACAAGCGCACCAATTGGCGCAAATTTCACCAGCTATTTAAAACAAATTACAACCCGCAAATCCGACTGAAAACAGAGGAAGATATCGAAAGCGCCCTGGAACACTTCAACGACACGATCAAGGACTGTGCTCAGGCTGCCACGCCAGCTATCCCTGTAAATGCCAGAACACCAGAAGCAAATACCACCACCACTCTGGAGCTCCTCAAAAAAAGAGGAAAGCAAAAAGACGCTGGCAACTAACAAGATCTCCACAAGCAAAGGCAGAACTAAACCTGGCCACTAAAAATCTAAGAACACATCTGGAACAAGAAAGGAGCCAGAGTATCGACAAATTTACTGCAGGATTAACCCACTACCAGGATACAGGCTACTCTATCTGGAAAATAACCAAGGGAATTAAAAAACCAATGCAGCAGAACGTACCAATACTGGGAAAAAACAATGTGTGGATCAATGAGGACGAAGCCAAAGCGGAGGCGTTCGCGGAACATTTGGAAAAAGTATTCAAACCTAACATAAATACTATAACAAGCCCAACAAAAACGGCAGGGGAAAAGCCAATTCGCTTTAGCTTCGCCTCAATCCTGTACAAAATACAAGAACTAAATTCAAAGAAAGCCCCAGGTCACGACAACATCACCGGGCAGCTAATAAAAGCCTTACCGCTAAATGGGATACTCGGGATTCTACACATCTTCAATGCTATCCTTCGCCTCAACCACTTCCCAGCCCAATGGAAGCTAGCAAAAATATTCTTCATACCGAAGCCCGGAAAAGACATATTTAAAGTGGAATCATATAGACCAATTAGTCTACTACCAATACTCTCCAAGCTGTTTGAAAAGCTGCTCCTAGACAAACTTCAACACCACCTAGACAGGAACAAAATCATCCCCCTTCACCAATTCGGATTTAGGGGCCAGCACAGCACTATTGAGCAAATCCACAAGATTCATAACAAGATAAAAGATGCTATGGAAAGCAGACAATACTGCGTCGGCTTATTCCTGGACATTGCTCAAGCATTTGACAAGGTAAATCACAACGGCCTATTAACCAAAATCAAGAGTCTTCTCCCGGGAAAATTTCACAACATATTACATAGCTACCTAACAAATAGGACATTTCAAGTATCCTACAACAACTACAACAGCAAGACACGCCAAATAGAAGCAGGAGTCCCACAAGGAAGTGTTTTGGGGCCGGTCCTATACCTATTATACACAGCAGACCTACCAGTGGACAGAGAAGTTATGACCACGACGTTTGCAGACGACACAGCGCTAATATTTGCGCACAAAAACCCAACAACAGCAACCAGGGTCATACAAGAACACACGAACAAAATTATAGACTGGACCAACAAGTGGGGCATCACCCTCAACGAAAATAAAACAGAGCAAATAACCTTTACTCTTAGGAAAAAGACCTGCAAACCCGTCAAAATAAACGGCAAAAAGGTTAAACTTGTCAACACAGTTAAATATCTCGGCATGCATCTGGACCGCAGGCTAACTTGGAAAACGCACCTGCAAAAAAAGAAAGAGCAAGTAAACCTGACCTTCAAGAAAATGTACTGGCTGCTAAATAAAAAGTCAAAACTAAATCTAGACACGAAAATAGCAGTCTATAAGAGCATCATCAGACCAATCTGGACCTACGGCATCCAACTCTGGGGGGCAGCGAAAACATCAAATATCGACACCACCAAAAGAGTTCAATCAAAAATAATCAGGGCAATAACCGGCGCACCGCGCTACATGCGCAACAAACTTCTGCTGAGAGATGTAAAAGTGAATGAGGTCGAAGACCTAATAGCAAAGCTAAGCAATACTTACCTAAACAGGTTAAAGCAACACCCGAACAAAACTGCCAGAGCCATTCTGACAGCAAAAAGTTTCTCTCGCCTAAAGAAAAATGACCCAATAAATTGTGCAAAACGTAATGCATAAACAAAACCGTCCATAAATAAAAAGAAGACGGAAAACAAACTGGTAGTAATCGCTTACAATCAATCAATTCAAAGAAAGTGGACAACGCTGGACAAGTAGTAAATACTATTATCACCAACCCGGAAGACATCCGATCGGAAAATATAGAACTCATCCTAATCATACTAACGATCGAAGTAGGACTATCCTTCATGCACCAGATCTACAAAGATTACAGAAGGGGACTCAAAAAAAGATACACCAGCAACGTCGCCCACGTCTAAGTAGCTATACCATCCAGGCCAGAGACGACCGGCAGGACGACCGGGCATTATGGATAGCATACGAACTACAGGAAACAATTTGTCTAGGCAAAGAGCCTAGCAATATAATTTTACCCTAGATTAAGATTTCGAAATAATGTATGCTAGAGCCAAATAGGCTAATTCATACAAATAAAACAAAACGTATAAAAAAAAAAATATGTAGTTGAACTATGCTTTCAAATATACCATATACAACATGGTCGATTTCAGAGACAAAAATCTTAGTCAAGAAACTTGAAGGAATCAATTGGTATATATAAATAGAATGGATTGTAATTTATACTTATTTTTATAATACAAATTAATAATAATAATATATATATATATATAATAATATACTGTGCACGCGCTATCAATCAAAAGAAACGAAACGACGGCCTGTACTTTCAGCAGTCGAACTGAAGGACAGAGTCATATCAATTCGAAAATAAGGATGCAGAAACGTTCATTTCAGCCCATCGATTGGAAATAACAACGATAGTACAGTTTTTAATGATTTATTAGAAGACTTTTGTAATTAAAGGTAGGTCGAAACATTATCTTAATTCTATTCGATTTTATAACTCTTCTTGTGTAATGATTAGTCGTGAGTCAGAGATTGAAACTGAACCATTGAAAGGTATTTTTCATTTTAAAATTCATGGTGAAGGTACTGTCATCTACAAAATATATCATGTGTAGGTATATGTCGCCGTTAAGGTAGGTAAAATGAAGTGAATTTAAATCCCTTTGCCTTCTCAGCACGGAAAGGTCAAGTTTTGATCACAAGCGATATTAGTAATAAAAATAAACATAAAGTAAAATTATTATAAATATATTACACATAAAAAGAGGTGGACAAGTGCAAGTAGGGCACGCGCTTTGAGAGTTCCACACCGTTATACTATGTAATTTGTTTGTAATGAGTATTATAAAATCACCTATTAGAAACATATTTTACAATTAGAAAATTATTGAATTATCATGACCAGTGCTTTAAACTTTACATCATTCGAATTTGTCAACTTTTATAAAATAGACGTTAAGTAAATGCATATGTAGAAAATGTAAAATTGTTTTACAGCGGAATAGGGAGATCAGTAAGACTGTCTCAAATATACTGTGGCAAAATTACCCTCACTTATAATTCACGTTCAGGGTTTGAATCGTGTGGATATGGGAACTGGCCTTCGATTCGCATTATCATGGTGTCTGTGCACCAGTCCGTAGCCAAAGAGATCCGGCTGATGCTCCAGAACGACACGCCGACCATATTTGAATCCGTTTGCATAAGACGACAGTTAAAATGATCAAAAACAACTGCAAAAAAGGTCCCATATCGCGAGTTGCAATACATTTCAAAAAAAGTTCTCATAGCAGCATTTTACAAGAAGGATCTAAAGTACTAAATTTTTAAATCAAACAGTTTCAATGATTTTTTCGCTTAAGCTTTACCGGGGAAATTTATAATGATAGTCTTCAACTGATGTAGACGTTTTCAGACCTACAAACGAAAATATCATTAATAAGAGTTGGATTATGAATTGAACACTAGAACTACTAAGAGCAGTCAAATTGACTGGCATTCAATTTTTTCCTTAAGTGATTTATAATTTTTAAAGTTACAGTTTCAGATTTACTCCAACATTTATTAAGGTTCATGATTACAACATAATCAGAAATCGTTTTCAGTGAGATTACACGTTTGAGTGGTGGTAGTTCTAGAGTTAATCATCAGATCTGTTTGGTAGGAAACTTACAAACAACGGCTCGCTATCAAAAATTTCTGAAATTATTTTTAGGACCAATTTTCGAATTGTCAGCTAAATTTATTCGTCGAGTAAAGTTGTCGAAATAACCAACTTGGCTTTGATTTAAAATAAGCCTACTGAACATACATGTATATATGTAATAAGTATGCGCATATGTACATACTACTAGATCTAACTCAATACACAGAATTTTTCTGTGAATATTATTTGACTACTATAGTTTCATTGAATTTCTTACATTAATTATGCTATCCCTTAGTTGGCACATCTTTTGGAGAGTCACATTGTTGCTACATTGGAGTCGTATAGTACCCCAGTTAGAATTACTTTCTATGAGTAAACTATTGATTATTTAAATTTGAAATTATCAGACAGTGTTCAAGCAGAGCTCTATAAAATATAATACTGAATAAGAATACAAATTTTGATAACAATTTCGAAAACAGAAGCACTAAACTGTTTTATTTTGCATTGAATTTTTTTCTTCTCTTCTCTTCTCTTTCTATCGCAATTTCATAGTGCACCTGATATAGGTATTACAAGAAAATAGGCATCAGTATTATGTCCCGCAATAAACGTATTGTGTATTAAATAACCTTATATTTTAAATTATAAAATGTAGAACTGGATTCATATTCCAAATTCGCCTAATTCAAAGCTATTCTTCAATATATGTGTCACATCCATCCATGACCAATACCGATTATTTATAGGTATATATAGAAACAAATAAAGCCACATGTTAAAAGACATGGCAAGACTTAAATGACTGTTGTACATACATACATATACTATCTTTTTTGAGTACGCGTATTAAATTCTATATGCTTTAAAGAATAAAGCAACATTGGTATTAAGTAGACCTTTAAACATAAAAGTAGCTTATTATACTTTAAAAACAACCTGCAAAAGTATTTCAATCGCAAACATCGCACAGACTTAATAACAACCAATGGTTTTGCCAAAGCAAATAAGCAGTGAGAAATTATTAATTTGAATAGCAAATGGATGAATTACGCAATTGAATTATCTAATACTTACATTGGATTAACATCGGATGCTGCAGCTGAAGTAGTCAGGTAGCACAAAGCCAATATTACACTCGACGCTGCATATAAACCTAATGTATGACGCACTACACAATGACTATTATTGGTTATATGTGTTCTATTATTAATGTTATTGCTTAGCTGAATTATTTTTGATACTATGAAATGTCCAATTTCATCCACGTAATCAGCTTGTTTACACCGGGCTTTGCTATATTCATTTTTTTGCTGATTTTGAAAGGCCCGTTTTGTATATTCGACTGTTTCATAAAAATGCGCCTTATTTCTCTGATGTTGTGTAAAATGTAACTTTTTCGATGTACTCTGTTTTGTGTGCGAGTTATCACACAAGCAACCCATATTATGACATCTGAAAAGAGAAGGTGATAATTAATAATTACTTTTTGTAATAGTGATAATTACATTCATAAATATGCTTGACACATTCGCTATATATTGTAAAATTTCATCCATATTCATAATATTAATTTGTTGGTAAAATATTGCTCAAAACTTAAAACATTGACATTTGAATTGAAAGGTTCTATATTATAGTGAAAATAAGAAAATCAATGTTAATGAAACAGTACATTCTGATTTCAAGCTAAAATAATGTTTCTTTCATAAATCTAAACCGTGAAAGTAGTAGGCGAATTTTTATTAAGCAAAATCTCATCATGCATTAGGGCCTTATTGTATTGTACTTCATATCTCCTCGACCTCGCCTACGCCAAGGACTATCTTCATTTGCATCTACCTTAAACACGGCTAGAGAAGAGGCAGTCGTTCTAAGACGAGGACACGTCTCTTTTCAGCCGGTAGTGCCTACATTAAATTTAAAATATCCAAAAATTTTTGCAGCTCTTTAGTACGGTGAGACTCATTAATTAAAGTTTTATTTCCCACTTCCTGTTTCCTTTTATTAAATTTTATAAGATGTTTTCGACTTTAGAGTCTTACGCCTACTGTCCTCAAAGGTTTTTTCAAATTTCAAAGTTAGCCATAATTATGCATAATTACGGTAATGGTCTAAAAAATTTTCGTCCTTTGCCATGGTAGTGTATTTTGCGAGTTCTTTTGTTATCTGAGCTTTAATCTGAAAAGCTAATCCCTTGCTAGCCGACTACTCGACTAGGCTCATTATTTTAATTGTTGGCATTATCAAAAATAACAAATTAAGAATTGCTTTTGTTGAAATTACATCATTAATATAATCCCTTCCCTTCTCGCACTCGCTTAGCTCCCATAGCACTTTAAGGTGACTTCATGACCCACTTTTTGCAAGGAGCAAGCCCACATGCAAAGACTACAAAGGATGCGTCTTATACGGGTGCCGAGCAGCTGCAAGCTTAAAAAATGCAATTATCTCTGGAGGTATGTTCACTCACCGTGAAATGATTATTTAAGATGCTCTCTTATCAAAAATTTGAGAACCTTAATGAAATTCATTTGTGTAATTGAAGCATCAATTTAATTAGGAAACCCTGACGAGCCTATAGTGCGTTGACCTCTACATACTTTTTTATTAATTATTTTATTAGATTGCTTTGAGAGTTCACGGAAACTTAATATCATATTAACAGATGAACATGAGACCCCAGACACCGAGTGAAATTGTTTTATATTTCTCTCGTGAGTTTTATCATAGACGGTTTTACCTATTTTAGCGCATCCTACCATCAGCACAAAGACTTAACATAAAAAATTTGGGGCATTGTTTGTCGGTGTCTGTTAACATGGTCTTGTGAACCTTAATTAATTTGCATGTTTTTCGGCCGCTTGAGCTGTCCTGTGTTAAATTATTTAAGTACTTGCAGGACAAGGTATTTCTGCAAATGTTTATTAAGGTGAGAATTAAATTTAAATACTAAAGTGCATAAGATGACTATTTTCGTGTACTTGTTAAAGAAATGTTCTATTACTTTATTTATACTTTACTTATACTAGTATTAGAAACTGCTATTCATTTTTATCAGATGCCTACGTGTGTTATTATTATTTATGCTTTTCATTGTTTAAAAATCACCAGCTATCCATAAAACAATTAATATGCTTAACTTCAATGCTTAAAATACCGGCAACATTTGAACGGTTTTTGAATTATTCTTTAATTTTTCCCTCTGAGTAAGAAATTGTAGTCAAACCAAGCAGTAAAACTTTAGATGCGATTTACTCAAAACCGCATTTTTAAAAAACTGGATTTTTAAAACGTATGCCATGTATTAGAAAAAAGGGTTTATTTTGTCTTATAACAAAAATATTTTTTTTTCAAATACCATACAGAATAAAGAAGGGCTTTCTTGCTTTAAAAATCAAAAGATTAAATATTAAATGAACAACTTTATGGGAAGACAATGGCACTAAACGCCGTGTTCTTTTATAATGAATACTAGCTAGCTAGGATATTCGTCTGCGTGGATTTCGAAATACGTTTGTATAGTCTGTTATTGTAAGAGTTAGCGAAATATAATTGCGTATTGGGGGTTTTGGTTTCAACATGCTTCAGACTTTTACGAAAATCAATCCTTCAACAATACCAATTTTCATGGTTTTAACCTTAGAAATGACGGACCTCCCTTACAAATTTTCATACCCTACTTTACCTTTTAAGGGAATGGTTTTCGGAAAGCGCTGAAGTACATATCATTCGTAATTTCCAGTTAAAAGTCGAAACACTAATTTTCATGGTTTTAATTGTAAAAATAACGGAACTACCATACAAAATTTCATTTCCTATTTTACACCCCTAAAAGTATCAATTTCAAAAATTTCGAAATCTATTTTTCCTAGTTTGTAACTTAAAGGCTAAATGCCAATTTAAATGGATGGAATTACAAAATGAGGGATTTTCATGCAGGCTTACAATCCCTATTTGATTCCCCCAAGGAAAGCATTTCATCAAATCCTTTCAGCTTTCAAAAGAAACTTATCACAAGTTTAGCCCTTTAGATATAGGGGTTTGATCGCATAAGTTGTCTGCCAGTCAGTTAGTCACAAAACTATTTTATGCATATGGACAAAGGATACCTCACGATTTTTTTTACAATCTGATCCGAATCGAAAAGATTTGTGCCTATTTTACTCATAAAATTAATCCAATAATTTTGCCAAGGTTTTAATTGAATTTCACAATTTTAGAGCTCGAGACATAAATGCAACCATATTTGCCATAATAATGGATTATATGTACTTATGTACACATGTATATGCATATATATGTAGATTCTGAAAAGAAGTAAGAAAACATTTGTGAAGATTAAAATATATTTTTGTTTCTGCGTGAAATCCTAAGATAGACGATAATCGAAATGTTCGTATTTTTTGTTTTATGCTTGAAAAACTATTTCATTTGTGAGCTAATTTCCTTTTCAAATAGTGGCAACGGCCATAATGTAGCACTTATAGTAGCATTACCCTCTATCCCTTGAGCAATAGCCTTCCTCACTTTGACCGCCTTTTATTAAAAAGGTGATGATATCCAGGATAATTATTCACAAACAACTTTCAAGGGACGATTTACGCAATTACTGCTTTGCATATGTGTATTATATCGTCGTATATAGCTATGTACATTCCTACTGGCAGCCCTTGAAGGGTCCTTATTTAAAACACTTGGATTTTCGTTCCCATGTCATGATATGAAGAGGTCCTCCATGAGTTCACACTGCATAATTACATTAAATTAGTTGGAGTTTCTAGTCATATCACCGCAACACAGAATAATATTGCTGCAGAGGTGGTCATTTAAGGGCGGAGTTTAGGTTGTGTTCTCTGCTTACGTTTACAGCAGAAGTAACAAGTTCACTACCACGAAGTGTTAATTATTCAAAACAATTTCTGCCCCAAACTGAGCAGATAAGGTGCATAGCACCGAATAGGAGCTTAATTGCAGCAAGTAGATAAAATCTCATGAGCTACCGGCAAAAAGGTCGTTGTACTACGAACAAATATGTTAAATCATAAGAGCGATGCTATGAAACATATTTTTGGGGAAATTTAAGAAATCAGAAGGAAAAAAGTTCCAATTGTGTTTCTTTTTTATATAAAACAATAGCAAACGTAAACTACATGAAGAGCAATTTTCTCACTCCCCAGGACAGTGGCTGCTTTACAATGCAAGGAACGAAAAGAAATTGACTGAAAGATTATCATCAAGGAAAGCATTTGCATTTTAAAAGTGAAATGCAAAGGATTTTTTAACATTTTTAAAAAATTTGAAAGCACAAAAGGACGCTTCTCGTAAACCTAGTGTTATGAATTTGGCTATGGTCCTTTCATATACCTACCATTTTTGGATTAGAACTTTTTAAAATACTGTCCTTACTTTAGCTTTGTAAATATATAGGTTTCATTATGCAGAAGTTCAGATTTTCAGTTTACAGACACATGACCACATCATTTTTGGTTAGTTACCTTTATGCAGTCACACTTTTTATTATCTCGGCCAATTTACTTCGTACGTCAAAGGGGCCTGGTAATTGAATTTTACTTGTTTGCGATGTTTTAATAATATAAACAAGTTAAAATTACAACTTTCGCTGCTGCAAAAGGAAAATTGCAGCATCAATATTAGGCCGACAGTACTCTTTCATTTCGAGCATGTTTGCAATTAATCACTTTTGGCATCACGATCACACATACATAGGTTTATTTACCACTTGACCCCGCTCTACAGAGATTTCGTCTATCATGGGCAGTGGGCCTGGGCAGCGTTTCAAAAAGATGCTAATGCAATCCCGGTTAAATTCACATTTTTTAGAAAACGACAGACATTAAGAATATGATAAACAGATATTAAGAATCTAGCAATTCACAAAACTCATTATGTAAATTTTTTTCGAAACATTATGCAAACGCCTTCTCTAGAATGGCGATGTCCTTGTTCGCAACTCATTTATTTACAGGACATTGCTGTTGACTTCGTTTTTATTATTTCTTATCCTCAAGTGTCTTCGGACTGAGGTGTTCTTGAGGCTCAAGTTATTTTCGGAGACCCAAGTAAACCCTTGGGATTTTCCATCATATTAATTAACCGGCATATTGAAACAATGACAAGACGCAGTACCGAATTTAGTCGTATTTTTAACGAAAAAATCGATTTTGCGAGAGTTTTTATAACCAGAGACTCACGGGACTATGTAACTTCTTTGTCCAGTTATGGGAGATGTTAGATGTTAATTTTATTACTATTTCAATAATTATTAATATAATGAGTAAGCAAATTAAGGCAAGATTTTTTTATTTTTAGTTATTTAAATTGAAAATTCGGTTATATACGAGCTGCGTTTTTGAACAATTTAATTTGCACCATAAAGTTTAAAATAATACACTATACTTTGAACTTTGACTTTAACAATAACTTCGAATTCTCATCCGGTTCGGAGTCTAGTTCACTGTTTCAACAGAGAAATAAAACACAAGATAAAACCCGAATATTTATATTATTTATTATTTTTTGATCTTTTGCAATTTTTGCGATGCAAACAGTTTCCTTTTCGCGCCGACTCCCATCCAAGTACTATATGGCTGCTATGCTGCTTAACTTTGATGATCAAGATAGAACCATGGTAGGTATAGTCGTCGCCCTTTTTAAAGCTGTAATTTGGCAGACATGCCATCCTTTAAGAAAATAAACTCTTTATACCGGTAATTAACCTCGATCGGTTTTTTTCATTTAGCACTGAAGCAGACCCTGACCCGAATGAAAAAAAATGCAGCTAATATACTCTTAAAATGAGAGCTTAAAATTTTTTGGATCTTATAATATATGCGACAGCCCAACACAATTATATGTATGGTATGTCCAAATATGCGACCAATTATAGTCAATTAAAATAGGATATTTGTGAAAATATATACTGTTTGTAAGTGAATGGCAATGTGTGTTAAGAAAAAGAAAAAATTGGAAATCATGGAAATTGTCCACGAATAAGATTAAATTAAAAATAACTTCATGATATGAACAGCTTTACGCATATCTCCCGATCTGTTCCATAAACGTACAAAAATTATCAACAGTATAATTAAGTTTTATGTAGGAGTTACTGGAGAATAATGTGAGAATGTGGATCTGAACAGCGCGATAAGACCGAGTTGATCTGAGTATACTCTACACTGCACTGCTTACTGTTGGAATTCCTTTTTCAAGATGTTCCTCTGTGACGAGCCCTTTGGGAAACGTCGTGTGAAGTATAGAGAAATTCTGGGACCGACAAAAAGGAGCCAATTAGGGTAAATGCAATAGGAGTTCTTGAATATGAGGTCCTAAGAAGAAACCTGTTTTAACAGTTTTGAGTGTCTCAAACGTGAAAAAAGTGTTACATCGATCACAGCAAATTATGCCTTTGTTATAAAAGCGGGGGTGGGTGTTGGTGAATATTTTGCAGAGATTGGATCAAATTGAGGTAAAATTTCCCTTGGAGACTTTTCAAGCTTTCGACCAAACTCATGGGTCTAAAGTTGGCGTTGGAGATTGCTAGGTCGAGGCTGATGCTCATGGGAATAGTCCTTAAGGATAGCCTCAATTGCTGCGAAGTTCTACATTTTAGGCATAAAAGCCACACTACTTCTAATATTCGCAGTTTGGTCAAGGATTTTGTTTTAGTTTTACTAATGTGGGTCGAACCGCATAGAGATATTGAGGAAATTAAAAAAGTGGATGAACTGCAGGATAGTGATAGAACCAAGGGAGAACTATGTTCTTGAGCAAGATTGCCGGTGAATGGAACAGAACGGAATGGTTGGCGAGTCTTTAGAAAGAAAGGTCAAAATATTCGTACGTATCGTTTTTTCCTATTTGGATTTGATTAGAAATAGATGTGTGAGGTTTGCAATTAACCAGAGGTGGTCGAATATGTGGTGAAATGTTTAAAACACACCAAAGTCAAACCTGGTTAACCACTTTAAAGTGGTAAATGTCACTGAAGCTCTAGTATCTACCCTTCTACCTATGGACCAAATTAACGAAGTAGCGAGGTTTTTGATGAACCCTAAACTAAGCCCAGTTGTCAGAATGACGTCAATGGAATACTTAAGTGAGTAAATTCTGGAAATTCAGATTGACCTTAATCTCCGTTTGGAAAGCGTATTATAGAAAGTTTTTAATTAAGTTTTATCTTAACACATAAAGAATTGAATTGTTTTTTGTATAAGATTTAAACATCCAGCATCTTTTGTATGAAGCTGGCTTTACTGTTTTTTTAAGGACCAAACGGATTGTGATTAATCTTAGTTTGAAATTGTAAATGTTTTCTAATTCCGGAATAAGTAAAGCTGCTCCACAATGGAATTAGATCATCTGGTGGAATAAGAGAGAGAGAGTTCATTGTGGGGGCTGATGTAATTCAAAAATACATTGATTTGCTGAATGAGTCCAAATTGGAGGTAGACTGCAGAGATTAAGGGGAACGAGAAAGTTGAACGAGCATATTGGATATGGGTTGAAACATTCTTTTCAAAATTTGTATTAACACTGGGATGCGTTTGGTCACGAGGATTCAGAATTAATAGATGGTTATTATAACCTTAATGCCGATACTAAATAAGCCGTTGTACAGTGCACTACCCTTACGGGTAGTAATTCAAATCCATCCAAACCACTAAGGTGCGGTAATTAAGATTAAAATAAATATACATAGTCGAACTTTTTAAAATAAAGGGTGCCTACTTAATTAACTAATAACCATCACCAATTGTAACTTATTTTCATAGGGTGTGTTTTAAAAAACATTATACACTGGCACCACCTCCTTGAGCAAAGCGAGTGCTGGTGGACTCCATAACTGGCCACAATGGGGTTAGATTTGACCTGCATAAAATCGGCCCGCCAGCTCAGACGGAATGTCGACTATCTCTAGGGGGCACTTCACATCTTGTGTAACGGATGGACTCTTGAGCGGATTAGAAGTGGGACCCTTAACAAAGAGTTCGTAAGGTCGACTGAGGTCAGTAATCCTTCTGTAAGTGACCCTTCCTTAGGGTGGTAGTGGATCGTTTATATCACTAATAGGGCTTTAATACAACATGCTGCCTGGTTATAATGCTCACCACATGGGTTGTCACCGTCAAAATAAGTAAACTATTAACTAAATAAATAAATAAATTAATAATGGTGAATATGTCATACTATTCTCTGTTGCAGTACTTCTTTGTTCATTTGATTTATAGGTCACACGCAACTGTTGCATTTATTTGCGAAATTTCGCTCTGGTGCCGTAACTGCCCCTGAAGCCAACGCATATCAAAGTGTTGAAAAGGACACTTCTGTTGTATGTAGATGATAATTAAGTTGCCTATTCTGAGTTCACTTTATATTTTAATTGCACTTTTTGTTTCCCAGACTTTCTTTGCGATATTTCCCTTTTATTTCCTTCCGGTTTTGTTTTATACATGCAGACTTTTTCTTTGATACATATTGAATGGTGTCGGAGTTAGGAGGTTTTAAAGAACTATTATGCAATTTCCTATTCTTTTCTTAAAAAGTGCTTGCATTTACTATAATTCCAAACAATTTATTATTATTATTCAAGTATATTTGTACCTGACCCGTTTTGATTACCTTACCTACAAAAACTAACATTTTATTAGGATGCTGCATACAATTTCAAAATAAAATATTATAACATGGCTTTCTGCACTTTTTTAATCCAATTTAAATATTTCGCATACAGATTTTGTGATCTACATTTAGTATTATATTATATGTATGCTTAAAGAGAATAGCTCTTAAGTAAATATAACTTTTTTTTTAATGTGGAAACGGATTGCAGTAATATCTACCTAATTAGTTTTTTAGTATTCCTACTTCAATAAATAAGCTTTGTTAAAATCAGTGTAAGTGTAACAAAAACATTATGATGTATGTATTCATACATTTGACTATTTGCGCAATGGTTATTTTTCCTATTATAGAATACAGACCAAAGTAATAAAATGACATTTTTCTTATGTGTACTATACATAAGCGGAATCGGTCAGTTACACCTTATATCAGCACTTAAAATTGTTGGAACCATCCACCATAACTCAGTTGGTTATAGGGCAATAAAATGTCACTTTGAAAATTTCATCTTCGAGTCTTACTCTAGGTATCCATACATTGACTTCAAGAGGAAAACATTATTATTAACTATGGAACAATTATGGACATAAAAACGTTAAGCAACTATTACAAAATGGAATAATATTGTGTTTGCATTTCACATGAAAACTTGAGTTTTCAAAAAACAGTTTTCAACATGTTTTCAAAAGCCCACTTTAAACAACGTATTCCGATAAAGTTTTAGTACCTCCCATAAATAATTAGACATCTGCTTTTTTTCTATTAAGGGGACAATGCAAACTTTTTAAGGTGGAAATTAAGTGTTTTTTAGATATTTTTTTTATTAAAGAATTGTGCTAGATGGCTGTGGTTACTACAAATCATTTAAAATACAATTTTCCTAATGTTGGCACAAAACTATTAAGTTTAATGAGTAAGTTATAACTTCCCACGTCGATCGGAATGAAATCACAAATAGTATATTTAATCAGTAAGTATGCCTCTATCTTATGAGCTAAGATTCTTAAAATCTATGCAAAGGAAAAATTGGCGACTATTTCTTAAAAACACAATTTTATGACTTCTCTTCACTTTGTTTTTCAGTTAAAAATAAAAATTTTCAAGGAATTTTATCTCTCCTTCATTTGATTGCAAATTTATGTAATTCTAAACGAATTATTAAAATTGGCCGAACAGTTCGTTTATGAATTATCTTTAAACTGTTCCGAAAAACTCATTTAAATAATTTCAACATTTCTTGCACTAGAATCTGATATTAGAGCCCATTATAAAACAATTTGCGTTAGGTCGTTTCAAAATCCAAATTACTACTAATAACCTCTGAGTTCTGTAATTTATGGATGTTTAAAGCTCCTTTAACGACCGATACTCAACGGTTTAACAAAAACCCTCTCTGTTGTGCCTTGTTGATTTCATTTGACAGTTAATTTTCCCTGTTCTCGCCTTCTAAGTAAAATTTCACACACACTTTTGCGGTTTATTATCCTGTTCAGGAAATCGAACGTAAAAGAACACACCCCAAGTTGACATGTTAACCAGATCTGATGCGTCGGTGACTTCCATAAACAGCTAGAGTGTGGGTCGCCTTTACTAAGGAATGATCAATGAATGGGCGTTTAATCTTCAAAAGGAGTCCTGCACACTAAATCAATCCTCTACAAAGGGGATTCCGAACCGTGAGTAAGCACATCAATTTTAAGTTGTCTTTGCTTGTAAACATTCTGTCTCCTTGCCCTAAAGTGGAGCCAAACAAAACAAGCTTTCTTTTTATTACATCCCCAGGATTTGGTTACAAATGTTAAATTATATAAATCGTTGTTATAAGCTTTGTATTTAGCTTTAGTCGTAGGTAAAAGCAAGCTACTACAAAGGAAAAGAAAATACAGAATAATGGAAAAGACTTCTTTAAATTTTTATTTAACCTTCTTGTAGAATAAAAAGCTTTTCCTCTTTGGAGCAAATATGTTAGTAGCACAGAAATGAAAGGAAGAGGCATTCATTCCATGGTTTTCTTGTTAAAGGAAATTATGTTTTCTTTGAAGTATTCTCAACGGAACCGCTGATAGATTGAGGAATTTTCTCATTTTTTCTATGGTTATGCGTTGAAACTTGGAAACACATGTTTGTGCTATTTTCTTTGTATTATTAAAGAAAGACAAAAAATATTCATTACACAAAATGTTATGACATTTCGTAGTGGTTCTTCAAAAACGTAGTGAAATATTTTAGTAACACTAAGTAAGGAAAAATTAATTGACAAGTGTCATATATTTATATCAGCGTATTTTAAAAAACTAAATTAATTTAATTTTTAAACGAATTTCAAGGTATACAAATTAATCATATCATCAAAATTTTTATTATACCAATTTAATGTCATATTTTGATTCAACAACAACACATTGTCCAAAATATTTTAATACAACTAATGTTGTAATAATAATTGACAAACAAATTATATGCAAAATAAAGCAAACCTCTAACCTGTCATAAAATAAACAAAAAAGGGTGTTTGGTATTAAAAATTTGTTTATAGTGATTAGAATCAATGAGTGCAACACTTGTTAAGATAACTCATATTTAACAGGCTATGTCGCACTAGGTAGGATTCTCAAAATAATTTTCACTAAGTTAGTGAGTATGTTGGTGGAATATTACACCGTATGATCCCGCATTAGGCAAAGAACGAGCAATCAGATCTAGTGAAATCTTATAACAAGAGTGACACAGTATTTTTTTACCAAATAAGTAGATTGATTGTTTAAAACTCTTTAAAACTGCTCGGACAAAAACAAGAATTCTGACTTCATCTAGGTGAATGCAGAGTATAAGCAATTCATGTTGGAAAGGTCAAATTTCTACTTTATAATAATTTCCATTTGTTAAAGGGAACCAAATTATACTGTGATTTTATTTAAATTACTATTTCGAACAATAGCAGATTTTGGTCGCTATTATAAAATTTACAATTCCATATTCCCTCATTAACAATCATTCTCTGTACTTTTACGACATTTAATGTATCACGAATGCTAATCCTATTTCACTCGGCTATCGTGACCACCTGATTTTCACAAACTACCTGGCATAATTGTTTTTGAAGGACATTTTTTCCGTTGAAATCAGTATACGAAAATACCTGGCTACTGAAAAAATGTTTGAAATGAAAAATGGTTTAACTAATGCTCGTATAACAAAGTAATTACAATCTAGAAATAATATTGCACCATTTCACCTATGTAATATGTGACATGTTACATTGGTGAGCATTCCTTAAATTGACAAATAAGTAACTCGGATCATTCAACGTTTTGTTACTGTTGACTCCGTACTGATGTTAAAATAAATTGCGTAAAACTCTCGAACATTCATACACTTTACATATTGTATCATTTGTCATATTTTTTATACCATTCTCTATTTAGTATTTTATAACTTTTTAGGATTTTCCATTGTATGTAATGTTCAGTGCGCGAGTCCGACTCACCAGTTGAGACTTCATCAGACTAAAATAAAGTTGTGGACATTGGGCAATTTCTTTTGTTGGTAGGTTTGATTAAAGTTTTAATTGTAATCGAATAGTTATTTTCTAAATGTAAAATAAAAATATTATTTTACTACATAATTTATTTCCTTTTGCTTATTACTACTTACTGTTTTGTATGTATGTATTTTAGAGGAAAAAAAAACAAAGTAGTAGTCGATTGGGACCAAAATTTGGGTACAAATTCTGATTTCGGTAATATTTTATGCCGTGAGTGTTTCTAACAGTTGCAAAAATCTTTTTCAGCTGTTAGATCATTTACTTATTATACTATCTATAAATAGTTGGTTTATGAATTAAGCAACCGATTTTTGCTACAGTGGATGCTTTTTACTTAAACTCATTATTGCACTCCGCATTTATGCAATAATATTACGTCGGATACCTGAAAATTAACTTATTGAAGTCAAATAAAAGATTGCCCGGACAACGTCGGGAGTGGGTATGCTAGTTACATATATGTATGTACATAAATATAAAAATTCATACCAAGAACAACGGTTTTCCTGTCATGCACATGTCAATATCGTGGCAACTACATATTTATGTATGTTTATCTAAATAAAATACAAAATTATAGACTCTATTGCGATCTTAATATTTCAAATTACGAAAGTCAATTAACAACGAATTTCTTCGATTAAATCTCTTCTCATGTTAATGGCGTGAGAGATTACCTTCATTGTCACTTTCGTCTTCAATAAAGATTTAACAATTAATAAGTCAACATTTAAAGTGACAAAAAGGCAGTCCATTTTTATTTCAACTGTTCACTTATTCCGACTATCTTATATAAAAAAAAAACAAATTCTTTTCTTATAATGTTTTTAAAATAAAATAATTCTTTTTTATAAATGTGTGCAATTTTTCAAAACTTTTCATATTATACTATTTTATTGATGATGTTTTTCAAATTTATATTGTTGAACTATTAAGCATTACAACTAACTCTAAAATATAGAGCTGCAGATTGAAAAATATGAATATAAAGTAAAGATCGCTTGCCTACATATTTGCTTGGATATTTTTCAGTTGTATTTATATAGTACCTATGCGATAAGCAATAAGACTATAAGGCTATAACTCACAATGCCAAGGAATAATAGTGACTGCATTCAAATCAAATCTAGTAATTGCTTTTACATGAGTCAGTCAGCTTACACAATATCTACGCATTATTCTTGCAGACGTCTTAAAAAATCGACTCCAGAAGTGGCGACCCAACTCTCGCCCACTAGGGCTCTATTACTTTTAACTATTTTTATTGTAACTTAACCTTTTTCTAAATTTAAAAAAAGCAACACAATTTCTCTACTTGAGTTTTCTTAGTTATAAGTTATTTCTGAAAGGAATCGTTTAAAGTTAAGCCAAACATATTTTCCTCGCAAATAATAATTTTGTATAAATTGATTTCGTAAAACTTCTTTACTATAATTAAAACGAACAATTGTACTTATGAACCCAATTAATCCAAAAATACTCTTTCTTGAAAAACGTCTTTTCTCAGGAAGCTTCCCCTCGTCCTTGAGCATATAACATACATAATATGATTCCATTCAAACTAACACAGGAGGAACCGTGCGTTCTGGAGGGTGTTACGTAAATGAGTTATTGGTTTGCCCGTCTACACTTTGTGATTCCTTCTGGAGGCAAAACTTCAGAAACCCTTCCCACCCGCTGCGACGAATTATAACTTTACTGTACGAACGCAATAATGCTCTAGATTAACTTAGAAATATGAATAGAAGAAGACAAGCTGAGGAAAGAATGATAATATATTTTTATTTATGAGATATCTACGGCTTAGAAGATTACATAAAATACCATACATGCTTGTCATGATGAAAATGTAGGACCCTACAACGTTTAGGAATCAGTCGAGAATATCGAAATGCCAGGCAATACATTTCCAATAAAATCTCTTGGACTTTCTTGAAGTGAAAAGTTCCAAACTTGCAACTTGTTTTTTAACAAACTATCCATTAAAAGATTTCAAGCAATTTTAGGTGTAATCTCAATCGAAAGAAAAAACTTTGAGACTTTAGGAAAAGGAAAGATAGATCAAACCAATTGGCTCGTTTCCAAGCAACTATTGCTCCAATCCATCATGTAGCAAGTTTTTATGAGTTGTCAACCGACAGGTGACCGATGTGAGTGCAATAAATAGAGTTATCTTCGAAGAGAAGTAATTAATTCTTACATAAAATGTGATACATATATATGTTTATGTATTTTATGTAGCAACAATATGCAAGCAATGCAGACAGTTTTGCAGTAGCAAATTTCATTCCTACAAAATATTTTAATTATACCATTTCTGTCCCAGGTCTAATAATACCTTTGATTATTGATCCATGGTGATTGCTCAGAAGGTCAATTGCATCTTGAAAATGGTTTTGTTGTTCTTTTTAGTTTATGTGTTCTTCTTTTTTATACACACATGCGTACATACAATTCAACTTTAGCTCAAAATTTCGTTTTCAAAAGAACCTAGAGTCCTTGCACAAATCGTATCTCAAATTTTGAAAATTATACAGTAGGTACAAGAAAATAGATTTGCATTGAAGGTTTTTGAAACCCATGTATTTTTCAAAAGCAACATATTTGCTGAATTATTTTTCATCTTTATCGGTCTAAGACAGAAAATTAAATTTTACACGAGAGGGAAAAATAGCGAATGGCTTACAGCTTTTATTAAGCGAATCAATAAATATTTACAAAAACAATCAAGTTTTCAAGTGGTTTCTTATCCTTCATATAATGTTGTATTTGTTACCCTATTTGACATGCATAAGTATATTAAATCAAGGATCAAACAAGTTAAAATGAAACGATGCCTTATATATAGATTTGTATGCGAATTATTCCATTTTGGAAAAAAAGGCACGACATCACGAACTTATTTATGTATGTCTCCGTTTGACACACTTTCTGTGCGAGTACATAATTAGATGCACTGGTCCATTTACGGCCGATTTAATTTTTTTTATACGAAAAGTGTAATAATTAGGTCGTTTACTAGCTTTTAATTTTTTATGTGTTGTGATTGCAAAGCGTTACTTACAACCCACAAGCCAGCCACAAAGTAATTAAAAGTACATATATATATATGTACATGTGTATCTATTGTCGCAAAACAAAAACTTCACAAAAGGTTTTAGTTTAATTAACCAGATACTTAATTGTAAGAAGTGATTTAATATTTAGCAAAACACAAGAAGTAACAAAGAAGCAGATAAATCCAACTTTCTCTCACTGTTTGGTGAAACTTTAAAGTTAGCCCACATGGCAAAATGAAAGTTTGTATTCCTTTTAATTAGAAAATTGTTTTTTAAGGGCAAAGATCTATTTAACATTAATTTTAAGTACACACAACTCCTTTCTGAACTTGTTATTTATTAATTAATTAATTTGACTTTCGAATAATTATAACATAAACTCAGTTAGTAATTCTATCTATGGCAAATGTAAGTGTTCCATATAAATGAATATTTAACTAGTTAAATAACGTTTTCATCCACAAAAGTAGTGAGTAGAAATTACTCAAAAACGTAGGCGAATATCGAGGTCTATGGAATCCTTGAAAAGTTCAACTCCTTTTAGGTTTAATGCTACTAAATCTGTTTACAATCGGTTTTACTAAATAGTGGATCAAAACACACATTAATTCAATGCTGCTAAACCATTGTGCAATGTTGCAATTGCAATGATAAAATTTAGTTGCAATATTTACAGTTAAACGTTCATTGTTATTAGAAACTGTTTTCTGGCTTTGTGAAAACTGGCACCATTAATCTGCAAAATACATATGTATATTTATTTTCTTTTCGACAGTATCGACTTTATACCTTTCCAAAATTAATTCAATTTGCTGCAATACAAATCTTATTGCTCTCTGAATCAAAGAAAATAATAGGTAGATAATATTGTTGGGGCCAGACAACGTAATCAATGTATAAATTATGCAGCACTTCTGTTTGTATCCCAATCGATACAGGCATCACTGACATCCCACAATCGAGTTCCACCTACTCTAGGAACCAATTAGTTATAAAAATAATTTGATAACTCGGGAAATCGAATAACTATTGATATTGGCTTATTGCATGACTACTTAGTTTCGATTGGTAAAATTGAATATATGTATGCACATATGTATTATATACATATATCAACTTTCATGACGAAGAAACCAAAAATTGTGGTTCTGCAAACTAGTTAAAAAAGTTTATTTTAATTTTAAAATTGCTGCTGCATCCGCATTTAGTGTAGTACAACAAAACAGAATTATTCTAAAACTCTCATTTAGGAATTACAAGAGTCAATAAATTGCTCGTCGATGACATTTAACATTGTCAATGATAATCTGAAAAGAAAACAGACCATCAAAGCTTTTCCAAGTTGCTGGCATCTATCGAACACAAGACTCAATAGGGATTTATGAATGCTTCGTTGAATTTTGTAAACAAATCGAACAGAATCATTCAATTCCACATACATAAGTTAAATATTTTCGTATCTACAGCAAAAATCCCTGTCAGGAAGATGATATTAGTACTGGCATAAAGGGATCCTAACTATTTTCAGTAACACCCTGTAACAGTGACAAATTTTAAAGGGTTTGGAGATTATTTGTTAATTTTTTCAATCGAAGGCATTTAATATGATGAAATAACTCACAGAACTTGTGCGTAATTAATCAAACCTAGCAGAATTTATCTTGAATAATTTCTCTTAAGTATTAAAACTATCAACTTAATTCGCAAAGAGGTTCTTGTAAACCGTGTTGAATCAAGTTTCTCGAGTTGAACTTAAAAAAACCAGCCAATTTCGGGTCGGAGTTGGGCACCGAATTTCCGTATTTTGAATGAAAACACGTATAAATAGTATTAAATAAATTAAAGTATTAAACAACAAGAGGGCTAGTGCTAGATATAGATTTACATAAGCTTTCAGTAAGTCTATAGAAAACTTTTTTCATAATTTTGGTGATTCACTTATACTATATTACATTATGGAATTACTAGCATGCAACAAATTTAGAATTTGGTATCACAAAACTGAATTTATTTGTAAAGACATTTTTTTAGTTTTAAACAGCTCTATTAGCTAAAGATATCCTATGAACTCTAATTATTTTAGATTTTTCGTTTAAGTTTTCCCTATATTTTTGACAAAGGTGAAAACATAGGAACTTTGAGGACAAATGTTAACCTCTGATTGATTGTTTGCGAGGCAAACGTATTTAAGGCTTAAATTTCAAACTGGCACTACATTATAGTAACTTGACGATTGTTTTTTTAAACTAATTTAAATTTTCGAAAGAGTTCTTCATGGTCTTTCAAAGAATTCAATACATAATGTAAATTTTTATATAAGAAAAGAAAAACAATTCGCGAACAAAATAGAACAAATTTAAACAGATTTCTGCAAGGAATTTCCATGGAGCAACTTCAATGACAACAAATTTTATGAAAGATTCGTAATCACTCAACTAGAATCTATATCTAAAAAGCCAACAAGTTATAAACCTAGAAGTGTTATCAACTCAAATCAGAATCAAATCAGAAACCAACGACAAGCCCTTTTGCCATACTTATCGATAGTTTTGAACTTCCAAGTTTTTCTACATCCAATTTCTACATTAATTGAAGGTCATTTGAATCATATAAACGCGTTTCCTTTACATAAAAAAATAATGTTTTCTAATCAAGTTACTCATAATTCAATAGGCCAAAATGGCAGATTTTTATTTCCATTTTAGTAGAACACTTAAGCGTCTCTATGACTCAGTTTTATCTTGGAGTTGTGCATAGCTGTGAATATTAGTTCGGTGAAGGTCAGCTGTTTTTAGCAATTTCCATCGAAAATCCTTGAAGGGATCTAATTATGTTAAGTTAATACCAGCTTTTGAGATAGTACGATTTGCCAATTTCACGAAAGGATTAAAAACACACAGCAAGCAGTGTATACCATAAAAAGTCATTATGAGGAAATGTATTTTGTATCAAAGCGAGTTGTTTAAAAATGTTCTTTAATGAAACGAATTTTGTTAGACACTTATTTAACAATGCTATTATAGGTGCTTTTTAATCGCTGACATAAAATCCTTGTGTAAACTGTTAAAGAACTATTATTGATTTTGCTTTTAGCAAAATCTCTTTGTATATTGTAATAAAACTGAAAATCAAACAAACATGACACGAGCCGCATACCGCTTCAAAAGAAGATCGCTGAATAAGCTATATTGCACTTATAATTGGGCGACGTGAATGAAAAACACTTAGCAAGACTTTGTAAACAACAATTCAAAATGAGAATTGGTCAAAAACACCAAGCTTTTGCAACGACGAGCGACGTCTCAAAAATGCAACATTGTGGATGCTTTTTAATCGCAAATAAAACGAAAATGAAGCGAGCCAAGCAGCGATTCAGTGGCGCTTACATCCACATCAAATGGTCGTATTAAAAATTCAAGGAAAATAGGTTCTCCTTGAAAAATTAATTGAAAAGTTTCGAATTTGGAGTAGGCACTAGAGGAAGCAAACAGAAAATCCTTTCCCCCTAGAGGTTTTGCTATCTGCTTCTGTATTATTAAAAAAAATTCGATTTCCGATCTATTTATACAAATTTTGGCATTGTTCATGGTGCCTTTGTAATCGTTTCGGTGTCTGCGTACGGAGGCTAGAATAAAATTTGTAAATAACCAAGAATCCGTGACATACTTTCCTTAATATAAGTCCTAATTAAGTTTTACATGAGCAGTGTTTGAGGGCTATTTAAGAAAAGCTTCAGCGCTAAGTAGGCGATCAATCTGTGAATTTTTACTTAACTTCTACGCACTTTGAGCAAAAACGTGTGGCACGCGAACACTTGTAACACGTAAGTCCAAAAAAGGGAAACGAAATCCTTAAAACGCTCTTTTTTTGTATACGGACCACCGATAAACAAAACACGAATAGTTGATCCAGAGCTACGGATCAATACTTTTGGAGATTGTTAAGAGTTGAATTAAACGAAAATATGCCCTGGAAACGATATGTGCTTGCTTGCCAGAGTCCTTCCAGCCTCGTTCCAAATATATATGGCATTATAGTACAAACCGCAAAATGAATCAGCCAAAAAATGTGAACAAAGCGATTGTCTACAGAGACCTTGCGTGTGTAAGGTTCTATTTTATCGATTTTTCCTTACAGAGTCATATCCACTACTTTCTTTTTTTAGTAATCCTACTGACTGCCTCTATTACTTGGAGAGTTGACTGAGAGCCACACAAATTCAGTGGAAGTAAAGAACTATAAATGATTAATAGGAATAAAAGGTACTCAAATTACTTATTAATTATATAAGAACAAGAAAGCCAATGCCCTTCGAGCTGTGAGCATTGCTCATGTAAACCGCAGGTGAAGGCAAAATCAAAGGTACTTTTGAAAAAAACTCAAACCAGAACGCAATAGTTGGGCAGAAAATGCAAGTAATTGCATGTGCAAGAGCTCAAACGTAACCAAAAAGTTTCATGCAAGTAAATATAATACTAACCTCACAGCGAATCCCTGAAACCGCAGATTATAAGGAATAGCGAGTTATTGACTTAATCAGCAATCATATTCACTAGTTAATAAAGGAAATTTACAACCGATTTATATAAACTCAAGTGAGAGCGTTAATGTTGCTTTTGTGTGGAATAGGGATGCACTTGACTCGAGGAGGAGCTTTCACTACCACATCAATTATTTACCTAGGAAAATTCTAAAAGCATGCACATGTGAAATACTTGTATTTATTATGCACAGGTATAATTTATTTATAACTTCAAAACTAGGAGCACAAAGTCTTCGAATGGCAAGAATCCCCCCGGCCAAATAGTTCAATTAATAAATGGAGGCGGTTATTTGCTGGTGCACTAGCAATTTATTACAAATCACCAATTTCACATCAATCACCACTGAATATCCAATGCCACCGAAAATTGACAAAATGCGAGCAACAAAAATATCTTGGATGCTACCACATTCGCACCAAAGCTCTCTAATATCTTTCACCTAACCGCGAAAGCGGATCAACTGTATTTTATTTGAAAATCCGCAGCGAACTAAATTTACATTTTTGTGCAATGAACGAGGAAAGGCTATACAAAAACGAAATCGGAGCGCTGCAATCGGCAAGGAGGAGACATGCGCACCCTGCGAATATGCTACAGCACAGCTTTGGCTCTTCGCGAATTTCATCTTCCCGCGAGCTTTTAATTGCCAAAAGAAGCCCCAGCTGCCCACCCAGTGTCTAGGAGTTTCGGTCTGTCAATGCTTCCTCTTTTCAGGAGCGGAGGCGTAATTTAAAATCAATCCTATTCCTGCAGAAGAACCAGGCTTTTTAATGACCTATACTTAAATTTTATAAACTAAAAAACTTTAAAATAAATTTCGAGAACGCAAAGAGTACAAAATATTTTGACGCTAAAGACTAATTATAACTCAGTTAAAGAATGTGTAAACATAAAGAAGGATAATATCTCATTTTATCTGACATAAATATATCATATATTTATTTACATATATATTATAGTAATAGGCTAATAAATGACGGCTGTCACTCATTCTGTCACGAAAAATCATCTTTAAAAAATTTATATTCCTCAAACACACCGTGTTATTAGAAATAATGTTATACTCTAATTTTAGAAAAAGTACAATTATGTACTGCTATATGTAATTATATATTAAAACATTTTCGTTCATTTCCTACTATATTTGTTTTATTATGTGGGAAGGAAATAGTTGCCCGCTTATTAAAGTCAAATAATTCAATAGTAAGTACAAATTAATTGACCACATTTTTATCTCTCATATAAATTTTTAAAACTATTAGTTTTAATTGTAATTTGGTCCAATGAGAACCTGAAATTTTTAAACTCTGGATTTTATACATAACCATTAACAACATCTAAAATTTCTAAAGCGCATACTGCAAAGAAAATACCAGTTAAGATATGAGCAGTTGTATTTGGAACTGATATAATGGATACATATGTATGTTAGTAAAAGTTTTTAATACACCAGTTTTATGACTTCTTTAATTAAATATTATCGTGAATTTTTCAACAAATGCAGTAACGTAATGCATATGTATATGACCCGTTTATTTTGAATGTGGCCTAATTCCATTTTCCAAAGCTCTTTAAATAATTACATTTTTACGTTACCATTACATTTTGCGGCAAATTGTACAAAATTTGCTTAAAATCGTTAAGATTTCTTATAACAAGTACTAGTTGATTATTAAAATGACAAATTATTTATTTTGAAAACGCAAACCCTTAAATATTTCGATTTTAACATAAATGGAATTAGGCCACTTTCAAAATAAACGGCTCATACCACTTTCAAAACTAACTTCTCATACAAATGTCAATCGATTAAAATAAGTGGGCTAGATCTACTGAATTGTAAGATACGAATTCCTGCACTTCTAACCTCATTCTGGTTGTTTTATTGCAATGCTTGTTACAAAATGACAACTCTTTTTAAATATTAATTTTGCTATTCTTTTAGTTATAAAAATAAAACAACATAGAAATTAAACGTTTTATATACATATGTATGTAGTTTAGTTTAAAGTAATGGATTGATTTGTTTCCGACCCCTTTTGTAACTTTTTACAGTAGCCACAACAGAAAACAATGGATGAAGTAAATATATTTGAAAATGAAATAAAATAAAAATGAATGGTATATGTATACTTATGTATGTACATATGTAAATATATACATATATAATTATTTATTTATAAGGATTACTGGTCCAATACAAAATTACTAGAAAACAAAACTTTTACAATTTTTGTCCCCTATTCACACTTTTTGACTAATAATTCATTATTCCATTATTTGTAATAATTGTTGTATCATGGAAAAAGTGGATCTCTTTGCAGAAGTACGTTTTTCTAGAGATGTCGACCACTCCCTTTAAAATGTAAATTGAATATAACAAGTAAATAGTATGATTTAGTTCTTTCAGAACATTTTTAGAAATACAGTTTTTTGTCACATTGATTAATTAATTATCGATAAATATTAAGCGTTATTTAAAGAGATTAAGAACCCTTCAAAAAAGTTAACGAGAGGGAGAGAGTTCCATAAAAGTCTTTGATATGATTATGTATGTAACAAATTTAGCATTATTTATAGATATATGTACATTTAGGCACATCATTAAGTGATTTTATTTTTATCTATCAACGATAAACTGCCTTAAGTATGTATTATAAGAACTGCCAAAAAGTTATTATTTCACAATGATTGCTTTGCAGCCAGAGTCGTTTTTCCAAAGTGCTCGTTATTCGCGCTGAATGAAGCTCAACCATTAAGAGTCTGCAGCAAACCACCTGCTAAAAAGCTCTGGCGCTATCTATAGAATAGGAAATTGCTTCGATTCTGCAGCTTATGTTATGCGGCTGGTTAATTTTGCCACTTAAACTTGATTTCAGTCTTTTGTAAGGCCTCTATCCTAAACATATAATTTCTTCTTATTCTTATTATAAAAAACCATTGTCCATATATAGTGTTGCCAAAAAAAGTGAATAGTAGAACTGTATGCATGCATAATAGACTTTGGGCTTAAAGATTGCTTCTAACAAATGTTTCTAGTCTTGTTTTTCTGTTTCAAGAAATGTTTGACGGTTTCTTTTATAGTCCCATATCATGCTAGGTCATAAAAGAGGGACTCCCGGATTTGTCTTCACATAAAGACTCGATCGTCTATTTGTACGTTTAATTAAAGTTTAATTAAATTTGCTGGGGTGCAGTGCAATGAATACGTATACCTACTATGTAAATATATTAATCGACAATGACATGCCCAAAATTTGAAATTGAAATATTCCGGAACTTATGCAAATGTAACCGAAGAAAACGGCCGAGGAAACGTTTGAACAAATACCCTCAACTTCGTTAAAGTCAATCTCTTCTAATGTTTGGCCTTTTATCACGTTATATTTCTTCTTTCTTTTTTTGCTTAAATGAGAAAATATTTTGTTTTATATATTTCTGGGACTTATTAGATTATGACGCTTATAACAGAAGTCAATACAACCATGAAATACTCAAAATGGATAGAAATTACAAATTCACTTTAATTTTGAATTTCTGAAATGAATATTTAAATATAAGGATTTTGTATCTTGACATCGGATCATATTCATTTAACATTCGAACTGTTATTACTTTCTTGAAATAGAAGATCTTTCATATTAATGAGCTATAAGTATTATATAATATGTAGATATCCTGTATAAATACACTTAAGCTAGGTAATTGAGTACCACAAATTTAGATAAATATTTATACACAGTAACTGTAAATATAGTGGTAAGCTATATATAGTTATCACAGATCATTCAGTTTAGTCAATTATTTTATAAAAAGAACTTCTCAAAGTTGCTATAGGCATCGCGCAATAAAGTTATATAAATATATTAATGTAGCATGTTTAACTTATATTAACCAACCTAATAATTATTATAACACATGCACTAAATTTAAAGGGTACACTGCTATAAAGCAAGCAAAAATATTACCCGATTTTCGCCTAACAGAATTAAAAAAACCTGGAATCGGAGTGCAATTTAAAATATTCCGTACTAATTTTTAACATGAAATCCTTATATGTATTACCTTAAAAATTTGTTAAATAAATAAATACTGTCAAAACTTATTGGCACGACCAATTTTTTATATTATAATTTGTAAAGCATACAACTAATTTTTAGTAGCTTCTGTCACACTTTGATTTGTATCCAGCCTGTTAAATTTTGTATTTTATTTTGGTCAAAGCGTCTTCTATGCTATGCAGTTTTATTAAAAACTAAACCAATACCACTTGTTAACTTGCTCAACTTAGAATGAAATGCAGCTAAATTTTGTGAATTATCCAAATTAACAAAAAGTGTTAAGGTAAGTGTTTTTGGACCATTTAATAGTCAAGAGAATAGTTTTAGAATAATTTTTAAATGTTGTATAAATTTCCCAGTGTGTTTATATAAATTTCGCTTACTTTACATAAATATAATTAAAATATCTCTTTTTTAAATTAATAAACTCAATAACTATTGATCAGAAGTGAAGGTATCATTTGTATAGTTATACATGCATACACTCAGAGAAATATAATAGTAAAAAGCAACTAATCTGATAGTTACTATGATTATTAATCTGAAATCGATTTCAAAGTATAAAATAGTTAAAATAGTTGCACAAATAGTTACGTTTCAAAATTTTATAAAACTCGCCCTTGAACACAAAATTGTTAAAATTAACTATAAAAAATAGTCAAAGTCGATACGCATTTTGCTTGAATGGCTTACAACTAAAATAGTAAAATATGACAACTTTTAGATCACTTTTCCGTTGCATGCAAAATTTAACAGTCGTTGCTCTCTGGCAGTCATTGTGTCTTCTGCCGGTGGCAAGGAAGCATCTGTTTTGTGAGTGTGCTATCAATTTTTTGAAATAAGTGAAGATGTCACAGCGCCAATTGTGTCTGATCAGTTGAAAGAACTTTTAAAATTGTGGGATTTGGAATTCCTTTATGTCAAATTCATAGGTATGTAAGTTTAATATAAAATATTTGATTAATGTCTCCGTATATATGTATGTATGTAGGTAAATTGATTTTCTGCATTTAAAAGTTGTTAACAAATTATTTAGTTTTTCATATGTTAAGGTTTACAATCGTATTAAACCAAAGTTGTTTGTGTAACGAAATATTTAAAAAGATAAATATAAATAAATAAAAAAAAAATAAAACCGATTCCAAAAAATAATTATATTAAAAATTCTCTGCTACTACTACTTGATTTCAAAGTCTAAAACAGGAAAACTTCAAGACGAATCTTTTTTAGTAATGTCCTACAACAAGATATCCCAACGACTCTTTTAGACGTTGATTTTTTCATATCAAATGAAGTAGAAATTAATGGCACGAAGTACAAAATTGAATTTTTTGTTTTTTTAATTGAAGAAAATATTAAATGTATGTATATGTTGTGGGAGAGCAAGAAATATTTTTTAAAATTATTGAATTCCCAAAATTTAAAGGTCCTCCCATTCATGTGCATAAGATTGCGAATAAAAAGCTAATACGGCTTAAATATTTTTAAGAAGTTTATATTATGTATATACATATGTACCATATTGAAAGAATAAAAAATTATTATTTTCATAATACAATTCTATTTTATTTTAAGGCACAACTATGTATGTATTAAACATATGTTATTCTTTCTATTATCACTGAAATAAAAAAATATTTCAACAATTCCTTTGTTTTCTTGTTTATTTAATGCTATATATGCATTAGTTAAAAGTGTTAAATACTACCACAAAAATAGTAAAATTTATAGCTACTATTTTAAAGTTATATTTAACTATTTTTGCTTCCAAATTAACTATAAAATAGTTATATACTACTATATATAGTTAAAGTAGACTGGAACATTTAAAATTGCTAAATACTACCATAAAAATAGTCAAATTGATATCTACTATTTTAAAGTCATATTTAACTATTTTTGTTCCTAAATTAACCATTAAATAGTTAACAAAAGCCCCCTACTTTTTTCTATATTGCAATCATTTAATATGGTTAAAATGAACCATTTTAATGGTATTCTCGATTTGAACCATGAAAATAGTCGCAAAATCGTTCATTTAACTATTTTTTTCTCTGAGTGTACATACATATCTATACCTAACGTCAAATAAAAATACTAAACTCAAAACAAAAGCTCATTTTAAAATCAAATGCGATCAATTTTCAACTAAATTTGATTACACTTTGATAAAATAAAGTCCTGATTTATACTTGGAAAGAATTTAGATTTAATGTTAGAATTCTTTGACATATTATTAATTTATTAATATGAAGCAAAACGCACTTTGGTTTTATAATGAGACATCGCCAATCACAAACAATTTAAATTGAAGTGAAAATATTTTAAGTTCAAAAGAGAAACCATTTAAATTCGATATTGAATTATATATTTTTAAATCAAAGCGTTTTACGTGACTATTATATATTTAGGAAGTGGTGTATCTTTAATTTTAAAGTCTTTTTTTTTATCTAACTATCGTATCATACAGAAAACGCTGTGATTTTGAGCTGATTTTCGTTAGCTTTAAGTTGGTTTTTCTTTTAGTGCAATTCTTTTCGGATTTCTCCCACAATAATTTGGAGACTAGTTTAGACATGAGTCGACAACGAGTAGCTCCGGGACCTCCATAAATACTCGGATACAAACATTCTGTAACTGATCTGATTCTTCATTTATAATTTGGAGAGTAATAAATTTCAATAAACAGGTATACAATGCAGTGGTATTGTCATCTTAAGTACGTCAAATTTTTAATTAATATCAATTTTTCCAGGATCTTTTGATATACTGAAGATGAAAGTCAATAACTGAGAA
The DNA here is from genome assembly GCA_959613345.1 of Tolmerus cingulatus. Taxonomy (NCBI): domain Eukaryota; kingdom Metazoa; phylum Arthropoda; class Insecta; order Diptera; family Asilidae; genus Tolmerus; species Tolmerus cingulatus. The sequence continues at coordinate 39,415,024 of OY390707.1, forward strand.
GTTAATGCAAAATATGTTTAATTTGCACATATGTTCAACAATTACAATGACGCTGTTTCAAAATTCTAAACTATCCATCCTTCATATTTGTAATTATCATTATGAGATTAAAATTACTTAGGGTCTACTAGTTTTATTCGTAAAAGAATCGATTCGAGCTTTTAATGACTAATGGGTTATGAAATATTAATATATTAAGTTAAGCGCTAAGTGCTTATTCGCATTTCACTTATATAAATTAAAAGATGTAGGGTATGTAGATATTAGCTATAAATTCGCGTATGCGCATTTTGACTTATGCTTTTGAAACTGAATTTTTTTGTTTATGATATCTATTGTTCTTTATATGTATAAAAAAATATCAGAATGAATCTATTATATGTATGTATATATATATAATAAATAAGTCACCAATGTTCAAAAACTGAGATTAAAAAAAATAACATCATTAAAAAATCATATTACTTACCTATCCCCTTGTTAAGATAGATACCATATTTTATTAAAACTTGGCTTATGTTTACTGTGATTTCTAACACCCAATTATTTTTCGGTTCAACTCTCGATTCACAAAATTTTACAATTATACTTAATTAATTTGAAGAAAAGGAAACAATAGTTAAAATAAAATTCAAAATGTATGCACTTAATTAAACCACAATCCAAGGAATCTTTATTTTTATTGTTATGGTTTTATCAAATATCAATTTTCCTACACAAAGCACTTTTTGATTTGATTACCGTTTTATTTTTTTGGTGTACCAATGTGTTGCAAGTATAATACTTAATTTGATCACACAAAATATTTCGATCCTTCGTTTTTCCAAAGCCCATTCAAGGGGTTGTCTTAAATGGGTCTCAATGATGTTGCAGTGGAGATTCCCCAAACTTCGTTCCATAAACAATTGCACATAGAAATGATCATTTCGACACCATTTTCTGCAGAAGTTGTAATTTAGCATTTTCGTATTACATAATGCTTCTGACCACCCTCATAAAGAATTCAACTACCTTTATTTCATTGCCTAAATTTATCACATAATAATATCCTGTAGGTTGAGTTCAGGTATATTATAGTAGTACTCTTCTGACCTGGAACTCTGTAAGTTTTGTTGGGTTAGATCTTGAGCTGAACTGTGGCCGACAACAGAGGACTTCATATATTTATGGATGTCCATACTTATATAATAATTCATTATGTTATTCATAATCTGAAAATATTTTTTTTTTTACGTCTTAGGTCCTGACTGCAAACTAAAATTATACGTAGGTAAGTTAGGTACATATAATACTCAGTTAATTAATTGGTTATTAGAAAATGTCGTTTGTGATTAATTATGTGCTTACATATAGGCTTCTTTTACATACATACAAACAATCGCCACATAGTACAAAAAAAAGAGTGTTGTATAAGAAAAAGCGCTTAAATAAATGCACGATTTTATCTTGTAAGCTAATTTTGGAAATAACTATAAGACAAGTTAATCTGGTGTGATAAATAATAAAAATAATTTGGTATTAAAGGATTCAAAATGTGGAACAATGCTTCTGAAAAGATCATGCAATTCATGCTCAGAAAAATTACATCCCAATGTGATGTACAAAAATTCACCCCAGAATACATAGATTCTGCTCAATAATTCAAGCATAACCAACTTGAGTAAGCCTAATGACACATTGTCTGACATCATTAGTGATAATGGATGCTCATTAATACCTCTTGAGTGGTTTCTTCCCAGTGGGCCACCATGATAAAAATAAAAGAGATGGTGACTTAAGCTAGCTACTCATTATTATGTAATGCATGCTCGATTTGCTACTAATAATATAATACCTATAACATAGATATTTAAGATAAAACAGGACTATTAGCTAAATATACCGAAGTAAATCTTGTTGTACTCTTTTGATACCGTATTCACCACTCATACATACATTCATATATTAACTTACGTAATTAATATTAATTTCTGCTGTTAATTATTAAAAGATACATTGTAATAAAAAATTGTGCAAATTGCTTCTAAAATATTCGCTTTTACTTAATAGTTTATCAGCGTTTGTAAGTTTCATCGAAACTGTAATTAGCCTCTCAGTAAATCAATCAAAACTGGTTCGTGATTACTAAAATAACCTTACAAATATTCTTGTCAATTGAAGTAACTTGCATTAAGAGTTATAGTAAGCAGATTTGTTTAGTTTACTTATGTCGCAGAGGTTTGTAACCATGTCTTAAGTAAAATTGCTGTCGGTTAAGCAAAGTTAACCAAAATTCTGGACAAAATAGTCCCTACTTCCATTATAATATACATAGCAAACATGTGCCATGGAGATGAAGTAAAAAAGTAATAAGTGAAATAATTAAATTTTTATTAAAAACGCATTCATAATAAAAGTACAATATCATCTACTATTAAATTGTAAATAATATTTACTGATTATTTTTTATTAATGAAATGCTTAAAAAAAAAACGAATTTAAAGTCACATAATAAACAACACACAACTACCATTTAAATAATATACTTAAATCAATCGCAAACAACATGCGCTCTTTCTGATGCATATAGAATCAAAATGAAATTCAAGTTTTGAGGGTTGGGAAACACAATAAATATGAATGACTTGAAATCTCATTCATGCAATGGAATGAAATTTGGAAATTATTCAATATAAAAAAATCAATCACCTCTTTTATTTCAAATTTTCTAGAAAAATATTGAACATAACTCCTTATAAACTTGTATACTTGGCAAAACCCCTACATACTTTTTTGAACTTCTGAAGATGACGATTTACCTTTTTCTTCGCAATAATGTATGGTGCTGAAGTTTTTTCTGGCCCAACGTAGGAACAACGATCTCGCAAATTTCAAGCGCCCGAGCATCCGCTCATATTATACTGAACAATCTTGTAGCAATCGTTAATGCTACCACATTTTGTGAATCAAAAATCACTGACATAGTAAAAGTTGTAACAGAAAAAACATACTAAATGTAGCAATCAAAAAACCTTTATAGCGAAATATTTAATAACACATGTGAAGAATGATTTCATAACAAAAAATTTATCTTTTATTAATAATATAAATACAATGAATTAATATAGATCTTCTCATATATTTTACAAATTAGTTCATTTTTTTAAAAAATTTTAATTCCCTATTAAAGCATCTAGTTTTTTTGATTCCCATTTTTGACATAGACATGATTCTAAATATAAATTAGTGATACAAAATTAACCTCTTACAATTATAAACAAAAGTTTGACAGAAATAAGATACCCTCCAACCCTCAAAAATTGAGAAAAATTCTAAGCGAAAGCTTTGAAACATAAAATGAATTAATATAAAACGGGCTACTTATAAGAAAGATATAGAAAAATGATATACATATATAAGTATAACAATTTTACATTTTGTACAAGCTGCTAAAAACGTTAAATAGTTTATTATTTTATTTATTTTCAAAGTATTCAAAAGGCTGTTATTAAAATTATTAAGATTTTTTGAAGATCAACAAATCAACCTATTGTAATTGAAATACCGGCCGGTTACCTACTAAATACAGTTACATATTTAATCAAATAGCAAATTTTTTTTTTTTGCAATGAAAAATGAGGACGCTATAGGAAAATATTGACTTTATTGATTTGGCTCGACTGTGAAACTCGACTGTGAAGCACGTCGCAGTGTTGGTTCCGAATATCCAGCAGTTTTGAGTCCGCGGGATTGCCAGCGTTGAGTAACAAAAAAGGGTGCTCCAATTTCAATACTTCCCCTCAATTCAAGGACGATTATTAAATTCAGAAGTTCACTGCAATTCGGTAAAAAATAAAATTATACTATAGAAGATATTTGAAATTAGATTTTGCGCTTGAGTCCCAGCAGTTCGATGCACTTTTTGTGTTTGGGATTAGGTAGGGCCTTGGTGAGCAGGTCAGCAGGCATCTCATCAGTATAAATGTGAGCTATTTTGATATGTTTTTGCTGTAACGATTCCCGAACGAAGTGGTGTCTCACGTCTATGTGTTTACTCCGAGAATGGTATGTTGGATTCTCAGCCAGTCTCAATGATCCAAGATTATCGTTATATATGGTTGCGTCTGCCATCCTGCTGAAGCCCAATTCTGAAAGAAAATTTTTTAGATAGATGATTTCCTTTGTAGCCTCCGAGAGTCCCATGTATTCTGCTTCGGTGCTGGAGAGGGCCACGGTTCTTTGTTTCTTGGCCTCCCAGGAGATAATGCCGCCTCCTATCGTTGTCACATATCCAGTGTATGATTTGCGGTCGTTAGTGCAGTTAGCCCAATCAGCGTCCACGAAACAATTCAATGGGGTAGAGCAAGGCCTAAAAGTGAGTCCTAGATCAATGGTACCCTTAAGGTATCGCAATACACGCTTGGCGGCAGTCCAATGGGTAGTGTCGTGGTCATCGTTGAATTGACTCAGGTAACTGACGGCAAACGCTATATCCGGCCTGGTAGAAACGGCGAGATACATAAGTGAACCCATTAGTTCGCGATATGGCACGATTGAATTCTCCTCTCCAGAATCGCGACCAGCTTTGGTGAGCCTCGTATTGGGACACAATGGGGTAAGGATGGGTTTGGATTCGGACATCCCGAACCGATGTAGTACTTCGGTGATGTAGCGCCGCTGATGCATGGTTATACTGTCCTGATCTCGTGAGAAATCTATTCCGAGACAGTAACTTACATCACCTAGATCCTTTAGGCGAAAACGATTGGATAAGTTCCTCTTGATGACCTCGAGTTGCGTTGTATCTCTGGAAAATAGTAAGAAATCGTCAACGTATGTGGCGATCAATACCGAATTGTCTCCTCTTCCAATGTGATAGACGCATGGGTCCGCACTGCAGGGGACAGCTCCGAGTTCCAGTAGACTTTTCTTAAGTGTGTGGTACCAATTTCTCCCAGATTGTTTAAGCCCGTAGAGCGATTTTTTTAGGAGAAATATTTTGTCCCCTGACCTTAGTTCCCTGAGCATCTGAATGGCTTTCCGCTGAATGTCGCTTTTGGGAGTTTCTATCTCGATTAGGACTTTTAACGCCTCGATAATGTGCTTTGGAGGGTCCAAGTAAAGTTCTTCCTCTATTTCACTGTTTAGATAGGCCGTGGTGACATCAAGATGGTGGGTTTTCATTCCCGTCTGTGCCGCCAAGGAGACCAGTAGACGAATCGAGCTTAACCTGGAAACGGGAGCGAAAGTCTCGTTAAAATGTATACCTGGCATTTGAGCAAATCCTCGAGCGACTATCCGAGCCTTCTTCTTATGAGTGGTTCCGTCCGAATTGAACTTGCGTCTCAAGACGAATCGGCTTCCGATTGTTTCGACTTCATCCTGGCGAGGCACAACTTCCCAGGTACCGTTCTCGATAATAGACTTCATTTCAATGGCCATAGCCTTGTACCAATCTTCGGATTCCGGCCCGAATATGGCTTTTCTGATAGGTTCTTCTGACAGGAATGTAAATTCCGATCCCGAATTTCCCGAAGGTTGATCAATAATGTTATAGATTTTCTTAGGTCTTCCCCTTGTTCCTGCGCGTTCCAAACGTGGTCTTCCTGGCCCTCGCCGTTCGTTTTCCTGATCAATCTGATTTTCTTCATCAGCTTCAACTTGGTTCTCGGATTCGACTTCATCAAGTTGATTTTCTGATCCATTGTTGTTATTGTCGAGTACGGGAGAAGATTCTATGTAAACTTCGGTTGGACACCTTTCCTTCTTATCTTCTGTGGGGTTTTCCGTAGGGTTAAAGAAATCTTCAGGAACGATTTCAGGATTCTGGATGGGTTTGTGCAACGTGTTGATGAATTCGACGTCTCGTGATATTTCGACTCGCTTTTCTGATGGAATCCAGACTCTATAGCCTTTCGATTGGTCTGCATATCCCAAGAAAACCCCTTCGCGGCTGCGCGGCTCCAACTTCCCGGTTCCGGGTTTCCTCTTCAGGCAATATACTTTGCTGCCAAATTCACGGAAATGACTGACATCCGGTACTTCCCCGGTCCACTTCTCGTACGGAGTTTTTCCTAGCAAACTTCTAGTGGGAACTCGATTTCGAACGTAATTAGCGCTTGAGGCTGCTTCGGCCCAAAATGAGGGAGGGAGTCCGGCCTGGATTAATAGGCATCTTGTCATTTCAAAGAGAGTGCGATTTTTCCTTTCGCATATCCCGTTCTGTTCTGGGTTATAGGCAATTGTGCATCTTCTAGAAATGCCATGTTCCCTCAAAAATTCGTCGAATTCTTTGTTAATATATTCGCGTCCATTGTCTGTCTGCAATAGCTTAATCCGTCCGTTCTTTTGATTTTCCACCAGCTGCTTGAACTCCTTAAAACACTTAAGCACTTCATTCTTGGACCTGATGAATCTCACCTCCGTCCACCTTGAGTAATCGTCTATGAAGGTAACACAGTAATTAGCACCTCCAAGCGATTCTGTCCTCATTGGACCGCATACATCCGAGTGAATGAGTTCCAGCAAAACTGTGCTTCGGTTCGATGACTTTGGGAACGGAGTTCTGGTCATCTTTCCCTGCAAGCATATATCGCAGTTAATTTTAGTATTTGTACAAGAAAATGTTAACCCCTTCACAGTCCCATTTCGCTGAGCGTTTATGAGATCAGCGAAGTTCAGATGGCCAAGTTTCCGATGCCATGTTAGGAGAGCATCGTTGGTTGCGCTTCCGGGTTCTGTGCCGCTCCACCCGTTGTTAGCAGGTTCATTAAAATAGTATAGTCCCTCAGTCCTGTCTGCAATCAACCTGGTTTGGCCCTCCTTATCTATCACTCTTGCGTGATCCTTGGTGAAAAATACGTCGTAGCCGTTGTCCGTGATTTTTCCAACTGAGACCAAATTTGATCTTAAATCGGGTACGTATAGTGCATCTTTGAGGTCGACCCTAGTTCCTGAAATGAGGGAATTGGCGAAGAACGAAACTTTACCTCTAGCGTGAATTTTCGTGGAGTCCTGATTAGCCAGGTTCAATTTTCCGACTCCTGGTCTTTGTATTTCGCCGAAATATTCAATATGCTTGCAAACATGGCTGGTGGCGCCGCTGTCCAGACACCATTTAGTGGAGGCCAACTCGTTAACGAAGGCCTCCGAGACCTGCAAGCTTATATCATCGGTTCTTTTAGCGACTTGATGATTTTCGTTTTTATGTTTACAGTCGATGGCTTTATGACCGTATTTCCTGCAGCGGTGGCACTGAAAGGGGAATTTTTCTTTAGGGTTAGGATTGGCGTTTACCTTATCGTCCCTTTTGAATTTATTTTTGTTGTAGAGATTGCGGGGTTGTCCGTGCCCCCGAGCCAGCATGGCATTTTGAGCTTTTGATGATGATTGACCACCACGAGAGTCGCTCTCTTCTATTATTTTGACTCTTAGGTTTTCTAGAGATGGCAATTCGTCACGTGCCTTAATGGCGCACCGAAAGTTCTCGTAGCTGTGCGGTAGACTACAAAGTAACATCACTGAAAGCAAATCCTGGTTGAGGTCTACGTCCATTTCCGTTAGTTTGTCAACGGTGTCAAAAAATTTGTTCATGTGTTCGCGTGCGTTCCCGCCATTTTCCATTTTCTGCTGTATGAGCTGTTCTAGAAGCATCGATTTTCTAGCGGGACCTTTAGACTGGTATATTCCCTCGAGCTTATTCCACATGTCCCTCGAAGTCGCGCAACCTTTTACCTGCTTTAATTCTGAGGCACAAATCGAGAGGATGATCTCTGATTTAGCCTTTTCGTCGCCTTTTTCCCATACAGAAATATCATTGGAGCGGTTTACGTCGCCTGTAATCGGTTCCGGCTTTATGTTCCTGCCACTTACGTAATGCCACAGGTCGTTTTTGGTCAGCAGTGCCTGCATTTGCATTTTCCAAGTATCGAAGTTCTCTTTATTAAGTAACTCGATTCTCGTAATGGAATTCATGGCTGTCCCGCGAATCAGCTTCACTTTTCACACGATCTTAAACTTCCTTCGTATGAGCGCTCTGGGCCCATAACCTATTGACTTTATTGATTTGGCTCGACTGTGAAACTCGACTGTGAAGCACGTCGCAGTGTTGGTTCCGAATATCCAGCAGTTTTGAGTCCGCGGGATTGCCAGCGTTGAGTAACAAAAAAGGGTGCTCCAATTTCAATAGAAAATATAATGCACGCTTGTAAAATTTCACTTACCTGGTTAAATGACAAAACAGTTGATTTCTTGGTAGATTTCGAGTTTGAATAGTAAAGAAGGATAAGTAAATTGCAATCAAAATGCGCAATACCCGCAGGGCGACAATTATAAAAGGGTATAACATTGAAAAACATCCCTTATTATTAACTTCTATTTCTACTACAATGTCTGCCATGTGCATTTAGCTTTTGTACGTTATATTTATTTAATTTGCTATGATACAAAGCCAATTAAATCAAAGAGTCTATATCCCTATTATAAAAAATTAAAACAAAATTATGTAAACATATAAAGGTGAGCATTTGATTAATTTTGAGGATTTTAAATTAGCATGAGGGCTTAAAAGCTATGTTCTGTTCTGTAAAATGTTAACTAATTTACTAAATCTTTTTGGTTTACTAAAGGAAATTTCAAAACATTTTAATGCACACTTATAAAGTTAATATTCTGAAATAAATGCATTATTTATAAATGTTTCACTTTGTTTTTAAAAATTATGTAAGTAATGTTGTAATTTTATTTTATGCATTTATATACATTATTTCTTATGTATAAACAATTTTGCAAACTAAATTATTCCAGGAGATTTTGAAAATTTCATTTACGAAAATATTACTCGTGGGCATTCCTTAACTTTACCTTTACGAAAAGGCATAGATTACCTATAATAGGAAAATATTAGGTAGTTCAAACTATAACGAAATAAAAAAAAATTCATAAATCACTTTTCTTTTTGTAATCTCAGATTATTTTAAATATTTGGTTGTTAATGTAGAGTATGTACTAAAATTTTGATACCTGGAAGCTGAAACAACAAAGTAATGGGAAGAGGATGGGCTTAGTTGGTAGGATATAAAAACGACAACTATCTATACACGCAGTTTTATTAACTTTAATATAACAACATAATACACCAGATTCTTCCACTTTTAAATACGTGTAATTAGATATATTTTATTGTACTAAAGATATTTCAAAAGTGTGAATAAGAAAATGAATGTAAAAAGTTATTGTAAAATTTTTGTATGTAAATACGATTATTAATTGATTCATTATTTGTCGGTGCATAATGTTAAGAGTGTTAGATACTGTTTCCTTCATTTTAAGTTGTATTGGTATATAAACGAATTCCTTAACAGTGGTTACACCTGAATGAAATGAAAAACTATAGACGTTTTATGCTTTGAAATACCTGCTTATCTCATATGTGAACTGTGTTTTGAAAACGATCGAAATGCGGTCAATATAAAAAGAAACTGTTTGACATTAAGAAAACGTTTATTCATTATTACAGTAATTTGTTCTAAATTTTTCCACCTGTATGTATTGTGCAGACGTCTTACTACAATGTGATAAATTTAAGAGAATGTCGAAATTGTCTGATATTCAATTTTCGTGACAAGTATACATACTTTCTTATGCACTTCTCTAGAGAAGTCTAAAACTAAATTAAAATACACGTTCAAAACACCACATACGTTAATCTGGAAAATACCATCATATTTGTAAATACTTTTGTAAATTTCATAAATATTTACTGTGAAATATTGTTTACACAAATAACAAATACTTGTTGGCGTCATCATAAGATCATATTTGGCACCGTTTTTTCCTAATTGTTTACAAATATTACTTTATTAATAATAGTTTTAGTTAAATTCTTCTTATTTTTCAGAAAAAGTTAACTTGCCTCACTTAAGAAATCTAAAGTTCTCAATGCGACTTTCTTAATGAATTTATTTGAATTGAATTAAACTAATCTTTTCGAATTAAAGCATTGAAGCGTTCAGAAAATATCTCTTACCTATGTATATACAACATATTGCTTTTTTAAACCTATCACCGAAAAACGATTGGTTCTCTGTCAGTGTACATCTATAGTGATGTGATTAAGGTGGCAAATGCAACTGTGTGGGAACGTAACACGACACCGTGAGTGCAAATTGATCCCTAGAACTAACAATAATAATTAATTAATTGCTTTTTACTCCTTCAAATGATTGAATTTTTTAAACGTGTAGTTCTTCGCCTTAAAATCTTGCTTTCTCGCAAATGAACCAAAGTGCGAATGACCCTGTATATTAAAAGGCTAACTTATCTGTGTGGGCGGCGTGCTCATACAGAATGATGCTCACACATGAAATGTGTAATTATGCTATGAATACCTTATAATTACTTATAATTTTTTGTTGGTACCTATGCTTGGCGGGATTTTATTGATGTTTCAATAACAATGAAATTCAAAAGTTTCAAATCCAAATTACTCGAAGCCATTTAGAAGTTGGACAATAAATTTGGTTGAAATAATTAAGTGTACTATTACATGTTACTCCCTTAGCCATTGGAGTTTGAATCAACATCTTAAGTTAATGCAACTAGAAATTTCAGTTATCGATTCGGTATATGTATTTTATATCTCAATGTTGATGTAAAAATCCACCCTTTGAACGTTCATCAGTAGGTTTGGCACAAGTATTTCATCGTAATTATAAACAGTTGAAAAGTCCTAGCACTGATTTACCTGGCTGACACAGTTCCTGGACATGTCACATTTGTTACAATTACAATAATAATCACAGCTCTAAGAAACCATAGCAACATACTAATACCAGTAATTAGCCTTCGAAATAATAAGAAAACGAGGCGAACGGAACGAACTCTCCAATAGACAACTCTAATGATCAACGCTTTATACGGCAAGACAATGCTTATGAAATTTAGTGGTTGGTTAATGAAACGTGATTCAAGTTGCAAATTTCAATAGATGTTCATAACAGCTAGATATACAATTCATAAAATAATCCCTATATAAATACTTATTCCTTTATTTAATTTATAATACTCTAAGTTTATATTGAAATTTATATCTTTGTCAAGCTCTATTTTCATGATTGCCTTGCATTTCTTTAATGATCTAACAATGTTATTTTACCTTTGGAAAATATTAGTGCGGTTATCGTGTAGTGCATAAGACCGCTTCAGTTTTCACTGGGTTTTGTTTGCGTTCAAAGAAAAAGGACGCACACTAACTAAATCGTTTTGATTCAGTTCGGTGGAGTCCGAAATTTTGAAGTTGAAAGCTGGAATATACGAACTATGAAAATATCAGTACAATTCGAAATGCCACGAACAGCATGGTTCCCGACCTACATACACGCTTATGTTTACCTTTGCTTTCTGTAGAGTGTAGACTCAATATGAGGGTAAATACTTCTTCTAGGGAAAAGGGATTTGATTTAATATTTATTTGAAGCCGAACTAATAAATTAAATTTGATTGAAGATCAAACTTGAAAAAAGCGGGGCTGTTATCTAAATTTTTTAAAACTTCTTCAAAGTTAGCAAATATTCAAAATGCTTATGCTTTTTGCTAGATAATTATCATTTAAGAAAACATAAAATTGTTAAGTAATAAAAAACTAGACCTATTAGATCAGAATTTTCATGGCATTATTGCCAAAAAGATGCAAATTTAATACGAATAATTAAAACATGTTAATTTCTTCACTATCGTATAAACTGTATTGTAAAAGGTAAACCATAAATTTACCAAGAATGACATTGAAGGCTCAGTAATGGTATTATATAATCAGAACGAAAATATACATATTAACCATATTTATAAAGGTCAGAGATACTTTTAACTTTAAAAATGCCAAAAGTAGTTACGCCTTGTGGAGCACACAAATTGTTTTCTCTTTAAAAAAATATTTAACTGGTGTATCTACATATTTTTAGTAAAAAAATATTGTAGATGTCATCTTCTAATATAATTACATATAAAGGGAAAACTTGCTTACTGCAGTTTCTACATGTTGAACTTAAGTATATCCAAAGAGATTGTAAATTGCATGCCGGATGACACACGATCAATTCAATTAGTATTTTATAAACAAAGGTTGGTTCTTTTCGCAAAATAACCGAAATACTAAGAATGAAGCACTCTGTTTTATACAGGGACAGTACGATTTGGTTCAAATTGGTCTAATATATAAGAATAGCAACAGCTCCTATAAATTATCCTCCAATGCAACATATAAAAAAACAATCTTTAATAAATTGGAGGTATAAAAATGTTTATATTTATTATTGGTTCGTACAGAGCAGGAAGTCTATTTGAAAATGTTTCGAATTGTATATTTGTAATATATTGAGTGACTTTGAAAATACACCACATATGACATAACAAAGTCTTATATACGACTGTCTCTTTGTAAGTATCACCTTAAAAGTGAATTAAAATTTTAAAACTAATGCTTATTCTATTATACTTCATGAGTTCTGATTTTCATCTCTCAACCTTCTATACATACACCATTAAAGCCACTAAACCTAACCATTTTATTAAAATATCAATACAATTCTTCATTTTAAGTACAATCGTATATTTTTTGACTGTATTTGTACTAATATAATTTTTCTATATTATGTTTTAGTGAGTGAGGTGCAGCGCTCTAACAGACCAAAAAGAAAATGGAAATATTACTATTACAACAATGTAATTATATGTATTTGAGTCTTCCAAAACAGAAATGTCAGCAAACTAGACTAAAATCTTGAAGTCATAAATTATGAAAATGTGAATATCTCTATAAAATAAAAACTAGATAATGAAAAAAATTAAGCTTGAAAAGAGTAATGCCCTTATTTTATTTAGTAATGCAGTGCTTGAAATAATACTAAAGAACAAAGCACATCTTTAACTTTAACCTAAAACTGTAATGATTTGGCAAACGTGTACATACAAAAAAGTTTAGTGTAACATTTTTTACTTTTCACTGTGTGTACCTATTACTAATCAGAAAATGCGGTTTCGTATATTACATGCGAAAAATATTTAAAAAATTCTATGCAATATTAAATAATCTGGGGAAAACTTTAAAAGCTGTTTGCGATTGCAATTTCAGAATTTTTTCAAAAATTTTTCGAGTTTCAAAGTCTTAATTATCTTCCATTTATAACTTAAACTGTATTAAATCAACGACTATCAACGAAAAAATCGGTTTTTGACAAATTATCAAGTACCATCATTATCACTTTAACTATTAAAAACTAAACAATTATTTAAAGCTATCCAATGATACCGTGCTAAACATTGCCCGCATATTTTTCGAGTCGAATTTGTTTTTATTGTTGAGCAGTTCTTTCAAGAGAAAGAACTTAAATATTGTATTTATATTGCTCACATATCATTTTTACGCATACAGCGAAAAGGTTTGAAGCTATGTATGTAAAATATTGTGAAAAAATAAGTGATACCACAATTTCTTGAAAAAAGAATATAATGTATCAAACTTTAAGCGCATCGAGAAAAACGATAAAAAAATATAACATAAGAAAAACATTTACATATATAATAAAAAAAAAAGGGGGTAAAAGAACTGAAGTTTCATGGTTACCTGTATATCAGCGTAATAAGCACTTCCATAGAAAGTTTTATTCCATTTCTAAAATATTGGTAAACTTTTTGATTTTCCACCCCAAAGAAACGGAAAAAATTAGAAAACTTGTAAACATTGAAATATAAATTACTAGCTGATTTTTGGCAAATGTAACAACATTAAATGTTGATAGCATTATAAAAAAGTCGCTTATCATTCAAAATTCGGAATTGAATTGAAAATATTTCGCAGATGCCCCAATCAATATGAGCGCTTTGCGTGGCACTGTTGCTCTATTAAAATTTAATAGAAAATTACGACCCCACCAATTTGAATCATTCAAATTAAATTTGAAGCCCAACCATAACCAATATGACATAACAAACTTAACGAGTTTAAAATATTAACCTAATCACATATTTACATGAACTTTGCTAATTTAAAGAAAAGTAAAATGCGCGCCGAAAAGGTTTTGAAGAAGAATTAAGTGATTTAACATCCTTCCAGGTATTTTGCCTGTTTCCCTGTCATGTCATAAGCCATTGAATTTATCATATTAGTACCTTTGACCTTGAACGTTATTTATTACCAATTCTATTTTTAAATACTTCAGAACAACAAAGGAAATCTGACCAAGGAAACTAATTTACAAGTTATAATGTCGGGTACGGTCTTAATCTTTGGACATGTGGAACGAAAGTTGAACGAAAGATCGCATCACTTGAGTGAATTCACTTATATGTTATCTGTATTATTATTGGCGAACACTTTATGGAATATTCCATTTGAATTTCGACGCTTGCTTCGGTTACAAAAAACATTTCGAATTCTTGTTGCATAATTGGGCTCTATATAAATCAACATTCTATCGAGGTTCCAACTCTTTCTTTTATTTTCCACCTCAAAGTCTCAAATAGTTTCGAATTTTTAACTAATTAAAAACACAAACTGCTTCCAAGAAGGTAACGACAATTTGCTATTTAAAAAGTACTCATATTTAGGAAGAGAATTGTTTGGTCAAACGTTTTAATGAAACCGTAAATATATTTCAACTTTTACTAATTTGAATAAAATAGCGTATCTTTAATCTTAATTAATTCTTGTTTTCTGATAATTAAAAATATGAATTAATGGAAAACATAAATTCGTTATTGTAGGACAAAACACTAAATATTGTAATAGAAAATCTATTTAACTTTTAATTAAAAAACAAAAAACGGATTGTGTTCCATACTAAATTTACAAAAATTAATTTAAAATATCGCTAAGGTTATACAAGCAATAGTCGACAGTTCGAATTTAAGCAAACAATTTTAACGTCAAGGTTCTATTTATTTATTTATTTATTTCGCTTAATTCAAGCTGCAAACTTCTGATATATAAATATCAATTGCTACCAAGTTTTGAAAAAGCCAGGGGTTTTGGTTTTGGCGGTTACGATTTTGATTCCGAAATATTTGTCAAAATCTCAATTAATAAAATCAAACCACATTTGTTCGCCCTCAATGTCATATGACAGTCCTTAGACCAGAATTTATATGAAACAATTTAGCACAAATTCTTAAATTAAGCATTTAAATCGTTCACTAATTCTTTCAATAATAATTCGGCAATATGGAAGAAACGAGAAAACCATGCCTAATTGCATATACGGTTGTGCACAAAAGTTTATTTAGTTCAGGGATTAAATTAGATATTTGAATAGAAGCAAATATGGTTTTAAAAAACAAATATGAGAAATTTAAAATTGGGCTTCTTAAAATGGAAATGCGCAATAACTCAGTAGTGCACACATAAAAATTGTGGAGGAACGAGAGAAAAATCATCACAATCTTAATTTCACAAATTAAACTTTGTTAAGTATCAAATTTTGATACGAATAAAATAGAACATGGAACATGTCTATTCTAAAACAAAAATAGGAAGATAATTTGAATGCAGTCAGAATGAATTTTTTTTTTGTTGGGTTATTTTTGCTTCTATACATTATACTATTAAAAGAAGTGGTTTGACAAATTTTTATCAAATTAAGTATTTGGATTAATTCCAAAACAAGAATGTACACTTTAAATAAGTTGAGGTGAAGTAGAAATACTCACCCCTACCTATTCTTTCTAATGAAACACACTCGAATTGTAAGAAATTTTAAGCAGATTGAAAATGTCATAATCTATAAGTACTTTCTGAAAATTCTGATCTGCTTTTAAACATACATTTCGGGTTTACATTGTTTTTAAATCAGAATTGAGAATAGGACTGAATATTGAAAATAAAAAAAATCGACGATATTTTCTATACGATGATAGACAGACAACTTCTTGAATTTTTCGTTTTTGACTTATTTTTGTTAAAAATTACAAATAGTCGCTGCTTGCTTTTTTCAATAAGAATAACAAACTTACACTAGATAACACAGGGAAAAAAATTGGAAGTCGCCTGGCTTGCTGCACACTCGAAACGAGTATAAAAGAAAACAAAATGTAAAATGAAACTAATTTATTGATTGCAAAAACTCAAACATTGCGTAACATACATAGTAAGGTATATATAAAAATGAAACGATAAAATATGCGTACAGTGTAAATAGATTCGCACTTATAATAACGGATATATTATAAAATATAAAACTACAACATTAACTTAGAACTTTTGAAGTATAACATGTATAACAAAATTTCGAATCAAATCAGTCTCAAAATTGTCTTTTGAACAAAACGTACATACTGATGAAGAAAATCATACATAAATCATATAAAGTGGACTCGAAAAAAACAAAGGCGAAAGAGATTAAAATTGTAAGCCGAAATGTTAAAAGTCTGTGTGATGTTACATATCACATAAGTCCTATCGTAATAAAAATGAAACAAATTTCTAGAATTTTCTCTAAAGATTAATGTTTGGCACGAGACTAGCTAATATCTACGATCCTGCTCTGCTTTCTTGTATAATGTCGGATTTCGGGAGGAGGCTTAAGTTCGTACTTTCAACTATTTCAAATGTCAAAAGAACCTGCTTGCTTCGCATCGTCGGATGTTTAACGTGGCATATTATGAGCTACTTTATGTATTGAATCGTCACAACTGTGGAGTGATGACCAAAAACTCGTAACTTAACAGATTACCTACAAGATGAGTGAAAAATATCTGACTTGGCTGATTTGACAACAAAATGTATTTTGGAAATAACACAGAGTAAAGCGAACAAATTCCTCGAGTACATGTAGTCATTTTCCAAAAAGTTCTTTTGTTTTCTTCAAGTTCCTTTAAATATAGTTCTTCTTTGTTGTATATCACATTTTCAAAAACAAAACTTCAATACACATTTTCTAATAAACTTTTGGCACTTCGTGCAAAGTAACAATTTTTACCTAAATTTGTCCTTCTGTAAAATAAAACGATCACTTAATTTTGCAAACTCTTAAATATAACTAGACTCTCCTAGTGTTTAGTACAACAATTTTAGAAACATAAAAATTGCTACGAAATCTTTGGCTTTGATCCCATTGTCCAATTATTTCTCGTCTTAATTTAACGCCTAATAAATTCACTAAAGTTTCGTTGCATGCATATTTGGATATTGTTCTATTGAGCACAAGTGATACAAGTTCTGCCGGTAACGCCTACGGCGCGAGGCGCGAGCCACGGATCAACTTTGTATAACGTCTTAAATTTTGATTGTCTCAACGTTCTTTAAACGAAACGGAAAGGACAAAATATAAAATTGTTTATATCCACAGTCTTAACGGTTTTTCCTTAATGATTATATCCTGATTTGAGTCCGTGGCCCGCGCGTCGCAGGTACGCACGATGTCTAAGTTCAAAAATCGAACGGGCAGCCGTCGGAGCTGCCGTGAAGCTCCAATTCAATTACGCCTAAGTTCCTACGTGTTTAAAGCACATATAAATCTATATTGCTTAAATTTTCATTACATCTAAAGTTTTGTCATTAAGATATTCTCATTTTTCCTTTTTAGTACTGGTAAATTTGCAACTCAAAGACACCGATTGAAATCATACGGCAAGGGAACCAATCAAATCATCGAAACAGCGCGCAGGCGCCTCAAAGTGATGTCAAAAGTAGGGGCGTTTACAACAAAAGACAGTTAATTGAACTTAGCGCTCTCCGATATCCCTCCAAACACGCATGCCCGTCCGCCTTACTTTTGAAACCACCTTGGGAATGTGTGAATGTAACTCCTCAAGGTTGTACCGGAATTGATGGAGATACGCATTCCAAATTCATATCTTAATATTCGACTTTTCTACGCTAGTTCTTTTGCACCTCTTTTTACATTACGTTACATTACGAACCGAATTAACAGATCAGCCAAAAAGCATTACTTGTAAAAATCATAAGATTTT
This sequence comes from Tolmerus cingulatus, assembly GCA_959613345.1. Classification (NCBI taxonomy): domain Eukaryota; kingdom Metazoa; phylum Arthropoda; class Insecta; order Diptera; family Asilidae; genus Tolmerus; species Tolmerus cingulatus. The sequence goes on from OY390707.1 coordinate 39,432,967, forward strand.
AATATTTATTATTATTTAAGTAATTATATAAGTTGATCCCAATTTTCAGTTTATCAATTTCTTTTATTTAGTTCTCGCTATAATGAAGTTATTTCTCTAATTGCTGCTTCTAGCATAAAATTTACACTTTTAAATGAGATATCTCTCTAACTTCGTTCAATAATCTTTAATGTGTATGATATTTACAAACGATATTGTCTTTTGCTTCAAATACTCTTTTGTATTTAAAAACCCGAGAGTTACGCCTACGAAAAATTCCTGTCTTTCTTTTAATTTCCGATATTACTGTTGCTGTGTGGCCATCTCCAAGTAAACAAATACCATCTCTATAAGCCAATATTTGCTTGCGTATAGAGTGAAATTTATCTTATTCGTCTGTTTTTTGCTTTTTTGGATGAAATCCAGATGAATTTGCTGAATTGTTTAATTGTTTATAAAAATTAAAGTAAAAATGATAAACATTCTAACTTGTGTATATTTAGCTTAGTTAGATTAATTGCATAAATACTGTATTTTTACTTATAAATAATTTTATATCCTTGGATAATAAATAAGAATATCTAAAATACAACTTTACCTAAGTTACATCATATATCAGTTGTTCTTTGTTTTTCATAAATTCAAAAACCTCTCTTACTTTTATTGTTAATGCATGTACATTTTTTTTTCTTTCTTTCTTTCTTTTTTTTTGTGTTTTATTCAGCGATGCCTGCCCTTAGCAACTATGGAAAACATACACAAACTTTAACAGAGCAATTTTAAGCAGTTGTATGTCTTGTGAAACAATTTTTAAGAAACAAAACAAAAGTATCGAACGAACAAATGAATGAACGAACAAATAAATAAGGCACCCTACGTGAAAGCACTCGATCTAATTTTGCCCTATGTAACTTGTTTATAGCTCTCACTATGCATCGCGGTATAAAACACAAAGGTCTAATTGTAACTACATATTTATATAACACACATTTTGCAAAGCATAAACATGTGAATTACCCTAATTTTATAAAAAGTTCTGAAATAAACCGAAATAAAGATGTATATTTTGAAAATATATCTTTATTATTAAAAATATAAGAGATCTGTTTCATATGGATGATTCCGAGAGAACGGTTCTCCGTAAATTCTGTGGATATGTCTCACCGAATTTCTCTCAATTGCTGCTCTTTGAATTTTGTCTCTATCGAATTGATACACAATAGATATGTTCTTATTATGATATTAATCTGATTATGTCTTTTACTGTCTTCTGATACTTCGCATACACAAATATGTATTTCAAATATTTAATAGTTATAGTGGTTAAAATGTCGTTACAGTCTGTTTAAAAATGACTAAGTCGTTACACAATCTGTTTAAATCTAATCTGTTTAATAATTGTTTTACTAATTTGCTACTTTTTAAAAAATCAGCTCTAACACTTTAAATTCAAATGACCAAATGAACAACGTAACGATAACGATAAAAAAATGTATATGTATAATGTGCTTCTTGATACCTCCTCAAGCTCCTCCAGGAGTGGCTTGCCATTTCATGTAACCACAAAGCACATAGTTATGCAAAAATAACTTAAACAACATGAAAATGATCCCAACCATAAAGAGAAAAACCAACACAAACGCCGAATGCCATACTTGTACTTCATATATAACCAAAAGTGTTACGTCCAAATTTCGAAGGGGGTACGTTTAGTGCTGTCATATAATTTACGTTCACGCTTACGAGATGATCATTGGCGGCGGCGGTCTTTTAATGAATGGGCGCCTTCACAATGTGATTGGGAGCAATATAATGATATCCAGGGATTGGCAGTCCAGCTGTTTCCATTGAGATCCTGAAAGAAGTTCAGAAACGTTAATACTATTACAATTATTGCAACCGAATGAAATGAAGGTTCCAAAATTCCGCTTTTCATCCTTGAAAATTAAAGAAAATACGTAATATAATCGGTCATCAATTTTTCTGCTTTCTCTCATGAGGGGAGGATTTGAAAACGCGGTTTCGCCCCAAAAATTTAAAGTCTAAATGCCCGTGAAACCAGGCAAATAACATTCGACGGAAAGTAATAAAGAAAGGACTACAAAAACTTCTATTTCCGAAAATATGAAACATTTCAAGAATATTCAAAATTCGTATTCATAAATTACTTGCGCGATTGGAACATTCATTTCTAAAACAAAATAAATAGGTTAAGCACAATGAAAATTAATAGTACATTTCTCGAGTCTTGAGGCTTAATGCTATGAGAATTTCAAAAACAGGAGAATTATTAAAAGAAGGTTAAAATAAATAGCCTTACCGGAATGTGTGGGTTGGACGGTGGTATTTGATATTCTTCAAAGGTTGGCTGGGTTGGTATTTGAGATATTTGGTTTTTTTTTTAGTCAGGTAATGCGTGGTTGGTCTCGGAGTCTGGGATATGACCTTAGTTTTGCAGCGAAAGGTGTGATTCTTTCTTAGATATAGAGTTAATCATCAGCTTGGGCATTTATTTTTTATCTCATTCGACGAGAACATAAGCAGTTCGCTCCAGGTCACTTAAAATATAGACTATTACAATATTTGCAAAACATTTTCTACGCACAACACGCACACACACACAAAATATTTGAGTTTCAACTACAGCAATCAAAAAAGGTACGTTCAATGCTTAATAGAATTTTAAAAACAAGTAGTATTATACAATTTGTGGTAAAAAATTATTCAAAATGTGGAAAATGTGAGTCATCTATTCTCTCCGTGAGATTTGTGCTTCGACCTAATTCCAGGTCATTGAGCATACCTTGAAATGCGGTACATCCATAACAATGAGTGTGACGATGAAATTCTTAAACAAATACTCATACAAACTGATTCCAGTTGTCATTTGTTCTTAAATTAAATCCGCTTTTATTTTCCGCTATCTGTAAAGTTTTAAAAACAATATGATTTCCATAAAATAAAGTTATAGGAAACCTATAATAACCTAATACACGTGCGCAAAAACGGAAAAATATTGGTTTCATAAAAATACAATTTTCGATACTACTATTAATGGTCAGTAATACTAATATATTATTAAATTTCTTAGGATGTAGTAAATCTTAACGTACATAAGAGATAGAATCATTACCAATCATGAATATAATTTTACTGGCCCCATTCCGTATGCGTGGGCAAAAGATGTGCACATGCTCTAATTTATTTTCATTCCATTGTTAATATCATTTGATTTCATTTTTTATCCAACAGAATAAAGTCAGAAACCACACCAATTCACAAATAATTAATTAGTCTTCTCAACACGTAATTGAAGTTATAAAATGATGTAATGGAAAACTCCGTTTTATTATTTAGATTTTTAGTTTTTACTTGATACCTCCGATTAACTAATAATATTCAGAAATAGACACCTTTGACCCGATTATAAATGTTGGTTTATTAAACAAACATAAGATTATAAATTAAACTAAAATTATAAAATACATATTCACTTAAAATCTTGAATCAAGAAAAAAATTTAAATGGAAATGCTATTGAATTATTTACAACAAACATTTTTAAGCTCAATGTTACATTCGATTATTTAGTTAAGTGAACAATAATGAATATTTTAAGTAGCCTAAAATATCTTATTAACATTTTTCAAAAGTGTTTTTCGGGTTTAATTTATGAATTATTTTTAATCTAACATTTTTCTTTTACATAAAACCGAACATTATTTCTGGAATTTTTCATTTAAAGTCGTATAGGTAGCTAAAATTATAATAATTAATGAAAGTGCATTCGGGTAATCCGGACATAATAATAATTTAATGTTAGAATGTCTTATGAGATCATTCGACTTCATAACTTATGGGAGTATAGTCTGAAAAATGATTTTTTTTGAGTTTGTAATGTATATTACTTGAAATATAAAAGACTGTTATATATGTAAAGCCTTCTCATGGATTTCAAAGAAACTTTTAGAGCACATAATTGCAGAAATACAGGTAATTTAAAACAATGATCTTCTTTTGTAATTTCTGTTTGAGGTCTTCTCGCAAATTTTGATGAAACTTTATAAAAACGTCCATTTAGGATCAAGTGAAGCATATGAAAAATAACAAAAGCCTTCGGTCGCTTGTATTCCCTCATTCCTTGAGAACTTTAATTTAAAAGCTTTGAAAAAGTAAAGTTTGTTGCTACTATTTTTCCATGATTCCAAAATTGTTGGTAAAAATTATAGAAAAACCCTAAATTAAAATGTTTCCACTGGATTTTTATAAAAAATTCTACACAAGCGAATGACGGCAAGGATAATTTTACTTTACTTCGATTTGTCATTTTATTAGAAAAATGCGTACTGGCCGCTGTCGATAACTTAAAAAGGATATTCAAAATTAATTCGTTAATTTCAAGATTGTTGAAGACTTTTTTAGAATTGTTAGGATTGTCTTCATTTGATTACTCTTATTTATACACATATATCTGGGAATGTACAAAAAATCGTTAAGGAAAATAAAAATTTTCGAAAAAAACAGTTTTTGTTTTTCTTTGCATATTGCCACTTTTAAGTCCAAGTAAGATCAAAAAAATAATAGAAAAACCAAATAAGTAATTCTATCATCAGTTTAAGAAAGTTTTGTAAAGTTCTGATAGTTATAGTGCGTCTATGAATAATTCCTGGGTTTGTAGAATACGAGCTACAATTAGTTTTCACAGTAAATATGATTTTTAGCTATTTCTGAAATTAGTGAAAAAAGGCCTCATATCTGATTATATTGTACTTATTGACAGTGTCAAGCACGCATTTATATTATGGAATGAATTGAATAATTTTAGATTTGCCTGAATATTTCGAAAAACTTCTATTATAAATAAATAAAATATAACTTTTCTCATATTAAAAATGTTGTGATTCCGTATATTAATAATGCATTCGTATTAATTCGTGTAAACGCTTAAACACGCTTAATTTTATTTGATTATACTTGTTGTAAAAAAGATTAGGTAGCAAACATGTTATTTTTCATTTTTCCTTATAATGGATTTAATAATTCTAAAATTACGTATAATAGATGAATATTTGGTGGGTTATAGAGAAACCTAAACTTCATCCATCCGAAATTTGGAAAATTAAAATTGTCTGTAACTTAAACGTCATTCTGCAACTCCATAATTCCATTTCTTAATACAGCTATCCCTCGATTTACATGATCTCATTTTTGTACAAGTTTAAAATAATGAAATTAAAAAAAATGAAGGAAAAACTGAATATTTTGGCTATTTTTTAATTCTATTCGCTTGCTACACTGACACGTACACATGTAAACGTCTTGTTTCTATCAAATGAATTATTAACTTATACCTACATAATATGCCTTATTATCTAAATACTCGTTCTTTACTACTGTGATTACCAGAAAAGTATTGAAGAAGTCCTTGAACTTAACGCCAAGCAAATAAATAAAATGGAAACATGTGTATTTGAAATCTATCCATTAACTTTTGAGAATACCCCGGATGAAATTATAAAGATTTACTTTTAACAATATTCGTTTTGATGTAGAAAGTATAGGCAAATAAACTACTGAATGACTGGAAAATGCACATTTTACTTTATTTTCGATATACATAATTTTACGGATAAAAATCCACTGACATTCTTTGTAAATCAAGGTATAGGTGTACTTAGCATTAACATTTTTTTGCTTTTGTAGTAATATTTTTGAAATTAAATACCGATTCTTTATACTTTATTTTACGAATTGGTTGTGAGAAAATATTATTTTTCGTTCTTATTAAGATTTTAATTAAAATATAAACTAATAGGGTTCATTGCCAATTTTTTAAATCATAATTACGGTGATTATTTCACACAATTTTATTTATTGAACAATTGAAACGTTGACCCTAATTCCACTCAGCGTGAACAAGCGTGAACATGTATTTCACGCCAGTAAATTAATATAAAAAATGTTAGTGTCAGTCAAACAAGTTTCACACTGCTATTTTTGCACACTATCTGCTCATAAGAAAATTTAATCCAAACAACAATATCAAAGACAAAAACTGCAATGTTTATTGATAGATTACTTTGGTGATAACATTATAAATATAGTAGTGCTTTAAAGAACATAATCAAGTACGATATCAAATATATTTAAAACTCCTACACATAAGAATTTTCACTGCGTAATTGAATGAAAGATTTCAAAAGTTAAATTTGTTAAAAAATAAATCGCGCTCAGCAATGAGCATTTTAAACACAATGATGTATTTTCGGTGAGGCAATAAGAGCCTTTTTTTGATGTTTTCACCGACCAATGATCTACGTGCTCAAATAAAAAATAAATTTCATGAACAGTTTGAGCATTTCCCAATATCACTTAAAATTAAGATATATCTTAGATACTAAAAATACTTTTGAATGCTTTTCCAGGACCGGAAATTCGTCCGTGATGACACAATGATGAAAAGGAAACGTATAAAATACAAAAAAATAAATTTCAGCCCCTGATAAAGCATTCATGAAAATATGTTATATAAAACCGCTGGTGAATAAAACTTGCAAGTAACCCTTCTACTGCTCGGAGCAGTAAAACGAAAAATATGTTTGCATCTTTTCTCTTAAAACTAGTACGGATTGAATTTGTTCCTATCGCTTTTCTTGTCGGTAGCGGAGGTCGCGTTGTCTGACCGCATGCGTGGATAGGTTTTGGACCTGTGAACGCCAGTGGTCTGAACCGGAGGGCCCAGATTCGCAAGTCCACCCAGTAAATCTGTGAGTCCACCCAACGCAGTCAGACTGGACAAGGCGTTCAGGGCCCCCGGCTTGGTCAGCAACTGGGCTAGTGGAATAGCGGAGGCTAAGGGATTATTGGTGGTAGTGCTAGTATTATTATTGGAGGATGTTGTCGTTGCTGGTGATAAATTTGATGCTGATGTTTGATTTCCATTTGATGTGTTATTTGCTTCTTGAAGATTGGCCTTCTGGAGTTCAACGCTGCGGGATAAAAGAAAAGGACGGAGTTGTTAGGTTTGGTGGTCGGGATGGAGGGATTTGTATAAACAATACGAGATTGAACCACATTTTTCTCTTGTCTCATAGAAATTGCAAAATGATTTCACATTCGTGCCTTTATTTCCGACCGCCCTTGTACCTCTAGTATTTTTGCTTATTTATTAGTACATATTATGATGCGTCTAGTACTTCACACTGTGCTGCAAGTACATAAAGAAAATAACACGGAAATAAAGCGTTCCGTGTTTGTATTACTTTCTTCCCCGATTGATAATACACTCACTTTCAAGTGTTCTTGACATTACGATAAATTCGAAGTACGTCTTTAACAAAGTAAAATAAAAAAAATATTTTTTTGGAATTGTTAATTTAACCGTGATACGTCATACCCGGAGTTGTAGGACATTTGATAACCAAATTCTGACAAATTTATAAAATTAGTTTTAAAAGTCTACCCCTTACTCAATATTTACATACCTATATGGTAAATATCACAAAACTAAATAATTAAGCCGTCACCAATTAAAACTTTATACTTCAGTTAAATAAAATATATGACATTTTCAAATTTTATTTTGAAATATGCCTTTTAAGTAATTATTTTGCACACACTCGTAACGAACAAGAGACAACATTTTCAGCTCTTGTACTATACTACTTTTATAATCTTTTCGTAAAATATATGAATATAAACCAACCTATTTGCTGTTTAAAAATTAAACAAGAGTTATTGGGCAGCTGTACAACCGCAAAAATGATAGTGTTGAAAAAAAAACTTAATTTTAGACTGGTTTTTTTTTAGAATTTCGGTTCATTTTGAAAAATAGCTTCCGCTTTATAATAATTTTTCATACTTTCCAAATATGGGTAATACCGGACACAATAAAGAAGTTTTATTAATTACTGTATCAATGCATGGACGACAATTAAACCGACCAATTAAAATAGGGACTTATAAATGTAGAAAATAGAAAAATTGAAGTTCACTCAGAAATGTCAATGCAACTTTAAAATTAAGATTTAACTAACAGGCTCAATAATGGTACAAAAACCAACATTGATCAAAATAGATTAAAGTCGTGTTTAAGGTTAAAATTGTTACAAAAACACAATTTATTTCCTCTTTCACATTGTTATATGTTAGCGACGATTTAGATTGAAAGAATTAGTTGCATTGTTGTTTGGTTTATGCAATACATTTCTAATTTTATATTTTTCTCCTTGAATACCACACTTATAATAACCGTCCATATGTTTTAGAGACAAAATCAACAATCTAAATTAATGCCTTGATTAACACAAAAATTCCCAAAACACATCGTATCAACATACACTAAACAATGAATAATAAAATATCCATTTTGAAGAGTCAGCGCTTTGAACCATAAATTAAAAAATAAAATAATATTAAACAAAATACTGATCACTGCTGTTGAAATTATGTATGTTCTTATTCCACTGCTATTTTACCTTTTAAATTATGCCGAATGAATATATCAAGTATAACGAAGAAATGAAACATTTTTCTAGACATAAATGCAAATCAAGAACTCTTTGAAAAATATAATTTTCACAACTTATACCCTAAATTCGAGCAAGATACTAATAACATTTAAATAGGTTAATAATTCTTTATTTAAAGCAATGATATTTTATTTTTCCCTACATTGCACACGTTGTGGGTGCAGAAATTTATTTTTGTTTTCTGCGGTCAATGAGACTATGATGGTGGAATTAACTTCAGTTATTAATTTCAGCCTTTAAATAGAATTAGATTTACATTGATAAAACTTTTCACAAACATAAATGCCTGTACTCTTTTTTTGATTTAAAAAATTTTACATGAAATGTTACCACATATCCATCCTTAATCAAATAACAGAAGCAGGACGAAAAGGTAATTTTGGAATCATAAAGAGGGACACAATATGTCAATTAACTTAATATTTAACTTTTAGGAATGCAAGTGATGTAGGATAGCAAAGGATTTATAACTTTGGAGAGCTTTATGGAACAACCAATTAGAGGATTAAAATTTTCAGCATTGTTTAATGAAAGTTATTTTGACTGAATAACAAACAAACAAAAAAATATGTGACTAATGCCTACACTGAAGTTGAAAAACAGAAATGAGTGTTAAAAATATTGTAGGTATTGGCACCACCCTCACAGAAACAAAAGACACTTGACAGCATTTTTAGCTACTACATAAAATTGAAAATTTATTTACTAGATCGAATTACATGTAAAACATTCCATATTAGTTTATTCCAATTTAAAAGGCACTTATGTAATTTTGCTTATCCTATTTATTAAACAGCTTCCAGCGTGGGGCTTTCCATTATCTCCAATGTTCCAAATCTTTCGAATGCAGTCTACTCACAGAGAAATCGGTGTGCAAATGTATTTTATCGAGAATGTCGGACTGTCTGCCATGTAAAATTGATAACTGTGCAGGAACAATTACTGGTAAAGATGAGTTCATGCATTCTCAGTGCTGAGATAATGAAAAGCTTCGTGTTTTAAAAACGTTTTGATAATGTTGAAAAAAAATCATCAAAATTAACAAAAATGTTTAAGGGAGGATGAATTGTATATAAGCGCAGGCTACCAAATTCACCCATAAATGCCGAAAGGTTCTCAAATTTTCCTATACGTTTGGCAACCAAACTAAACAAAATACCGAAACGAATGAAGTCTGCCGTAACCAAAATAGCATTAAGCTAGAATGTTGTCAAATATTGAGGAGATTAGGGGAGTCATGTAATTCGTGTAATAGAATGAAGCACATCACGCATCAAATATTGTGTTTTTGATTTAAGTAGAGAGGTAGGGCAGTCGGAAGTGGTAAGGCTTAGGTTATATGATGATATAATAATATGAAATAAATGAAAGCTTGAAAATTTACAGGAACTTTAGGATTAATCTTAATTTCTGCATGGAAATTACGAAAGCTGTTCACACTTACCTCATATTGATTAAGTACTGTGCAAGGGCCACGGAATCGGGGTTGCCACTAATGGTTATGGTCCTATCTGTGTTTCCACCCTCCCGCTCCTCGCAATTCGAAATGCGAATCATGGCGCCAGATATTTGTCGAATTTCGGCAATTTTGGTACCTCCCTTGCCGATGATGCAACCAATCAAGTCATTTGGCACAGTCATTTCATGTTGCTGCTGATTTCGGTTTGCATTGTTCGAACGCAACTGGGACCCTGCTAAAGCCGCCAATGCTAAAAGCATATAAGAATCAGTCAACGATAAGAATAGCTGAAGGAGTTAATTGAAAGGGGACGTTCCCGAACTCCTAACAATACTACTTTTGAAAGAGAGACCAACTCAAAAGAAAACGCACCTGTCGGATTGAGTCCACCAGTGTTTGCAGGCGCCATTCCGGCTAGTCCAAGGGCGGCTAAACTAGCAAGAGGATTTTTTGTCACCTGAAAGTAAATCAACAAATAAATTAATTCTATCGTCCACGCTTAAGTCCAGGACTTATTTCTGGCTTTCGGCATGTCTTATAATGATCTAACTCTTATCCCTTCTGGCGGTTAGGTTTAGACATTGGAGTTGGATTCGGAAAACTTGACGAGTCACGAAATATTGAATAAATCATTATTGTAATAAATTTATTCAATTGCATTATTGCATATATTTTGTGTACTTTTTTGGAAAGTAATCATCTTGAGGTGCTGCCCAAACTTTCAGGTCACAACTAAGCAAGGATTTGGCAGATCTTAATTTACTTAGGGTGATGCAAGGAGAGGAGGCGTACCAAGACAGCTATTTGGAAAGTTCCATTGTAATTTTCGCTAACGATTCGGGTATTTTTTTATGATTGGATTGCCAGAAGAGAAGCCCAAGGTTGGAATATCGTAGTTTTCCTATAATTAACATTATCTGAAAGAATTGAGTGCAAGTATAAACATCACACATAAATATTCTGTTAGTAAAAAACGCGCATCATTAAATGGGACTAGTAGCAAAAAAAAGGGTGCAAAGTGCAATATTAATAGCATAAGGGCAGCATACAAATATACATTAAAAAATCGTCTCTGAGAAAATTGTAAAATTAAAAAACACTTACAGGTTCACAGGGTAATGCTCAACAACTAGGGCGGTGTCTGGGAATACTATATATATTCATACAAATAAACATTGTTAGAATTGGATCTAAATCATACGACGAAGAGTAGATTCGGGGTCAAACAGGAGGACTAGACAGCTTAGTTTCAAAATCTAGATGGGGCAAGCTTGAAACCCAAAACAAAATAGGTATAGGAATTGATTAACATGAGTCAAGGGCAGCACCAATCAAAACGATTAACTCACGTCAGGTATCTGTTGTAGATGATGTGGGGGTAATGTTCCCGGAAGTTGAGCCCCTTTTAATAACGGGTCCGACAAACCAGAGATGCCTGCATGAAGACCACCGGCCAACGCTAGTGGAAATACTGTGCAGGTCTATATACATTTATAAAAGAATGTTAAAGTCTTTCAAATATCGTAAAACAATCAAAACAAAACAAATTTACCGCCCAAATATTTCCTCTGCATATTTCTTAGATTTAAAATAATTGCTAAACGACATTTTCGTTGAATTAAAAATTGATCACATAGCTTCCACTTCAATATAATTTCTGCAGTTACATATTTAACACTAAAACTACCAACACTCAAACGTGTAGTTTCAATCACTTTCGGCGTTTTTAAAATAATAATACCTTCAAATTTGGATTCATAAATTGCAAACGATTTCCGAATATGTCCTAATTGTGAATCTTAATAAATGTTGGCATAAATCTTAACGTACAACTTTAAAAATTATAAATCACTCAAAGAAGAAATTGAATACCAGTCAAATTTGCCAGTCTTGGTAGTTCTAGTGTTAATTTTATAACATTTTTTACTTTATTCTTCTTTTCTTTATAATTATAAATACATATACCGTTGGGGGCAAAATTAAGAGAAAAATGAAGCAATTTCAAAACAATAAAATAAAATTTGTTTATTTCAGTTAATACTGGCATAATAAAAAAAAATTATAATAATAAAATAAAGTAACATAATACGAAGAACTGAGGCTTATTTCATAAAATACAGAATTAACAATATTAATTACACTGGTCAACACAATTTTTGCACAGAATAAGTGCTGCATCATTTCCATAGAACTTTATCCGGAGATTACGAATTCGGAAATGAAAATGTTCCATCACAATCACGTTTTCGAGAAAAATAGGTTTGAAGAGTATAAAATATCCCATTTCGGACATATTTAAAAATTCGTTACAAAATAAAGATTAAAATGTACGTTAAATAAAAGTTTGAACCTTTAACTATTAGTTTAAAATATTAAAGTCTTTGCAACTTCCAGGAATAGTTTATCATTTTCATTTATTTCTGTTAACCGATTACTTCAGACACTTCATACAACTAGTACATGTTCACGAAAGATTAATTTTTCAATATGCTTGGCAAGAACTATCGAATGGTAGATATTTCATACAGCGAGATGAGGATTTATACTTTCGTTAGCGCTACGTTACGAGCTCTTATCACATTCCACTATTATTTTGTTACATTCGAAATATTCTCAAAACACGAATTTTATTTAGCTTGTTACCCATTTTTCTCAAAAATGTAGCGTGATGAAAAATTGTTTTCAGATTCGTAATCTACAGAGAATATTCTATTGAAGTTATCTATTAAATGTTCTGTTACACAAACGAATGCAAAAAATGTTCATCAGTATTATTTGTCATTCAGAACAACAGAAATCGATATAATTCTACATTTGAGCATTTTTTAAACGAGACAAATTTGAGAGAACATCTGAAATCTTCAAAGTGTCATTTTATATAATATAACCTCCCATAGATCTAATAACAGGTTTTAAATGACTTCTCATAACTTTACTATTTTTTTAAATGTTGTCTCATTAAATTCTCCCGATATTTTCTCCAATTCGTGCAGAAAAATGTCTTCAGACGCCCTTTGCTTCCTTTTTATTTTTGGTCCATCAAACCTCGTAGATTTCTTATGGGGTTGGGATCTGGACTTTAAGAAGGCCAGTCTAAAACACGGATTTTATTATCCCCGAAGAACATTTAAGTTTTTGCAGCAGTACACTTGAGATCATTATTTTGTTGGAATATGGATCCCAAGGCCACTTTTTCGACTCTTCAAGACTTTCATTCAAATTTTAAGCGTAAGAGTCTGACATGAACCGTCCTATTATGGGCACTAAATTTTCCACTAGCCTACAGCAAAAACATCCTTAGACCAGCAAGGAACCACCACCGTGTTTTAAAGAAATTTTTCATTGAGAGCTGTGTTTAGTAGTCTCCAAAGTATTATATTTGCCTTTTCCCATTGCCAAATAGCACAGCCTTACTTTCAGATTTTTTTCGCTGTGTCCTACTACGTAAGTTCTTTTCTAATGACCTACAGCTTATTGGCCTCTTTGAAACATTTAATTGAAGATCTTCTATAATTTGCTGTCGAGTAACTTGTCTTCCCTTTTAGTTGCACAATTTTCTCCTCCAAGGCCAAATAAATTTTTCAAAGTACCAGAAGTTTTATATATCTTTCAAATTTTTTCAACCGCTGTTTTTGAAACATATTTTGTCTAATGTGATTCTCCTTGCTTTATTGCTTTTGACAATTAATTCCTGCACTTGAACAATAATTTCTCTTCTTACAGACATTTTTCTCAAATGAAAAACTCCCAAAATTATTAAAAATAATAAGTGTCTTTACTTCAAAAAGTTTAGTGAGCAATTTCGCTTGCATGATATAAACATACACAGTACGGACAATGGGTTCAAAGTAGGCATTTTGTAAAATTATCGGGCATTGTGTAGAACTCCCAATTTTGTGGGCAATGTATGTTTATGGCGTAGTTCATTAAGAGATTCAGCCCGTTAGCTAAAAGTTTAGATCATGCAGTTTTCATGCATAGACAAAGTCGCATTTGTGGATTATACCATACTTTTAAAATATATACTCCACAAATGCGGAGTTATCTGAATGCGAGAAGTACATAGTCTTTTAGCTAATGGAGTGATTTTCTTAATAGCCTACTTGGCCCAAAAAATTGGATATACCACAAGTGATTTTATTATACAAAATGCCCACGTTAGCCACAAATCCTGTGCCATACATGCATATTCAAAAATAAACTCTGGTCTAAGGCTATAAAAAGTTCTCAAGGCATAACCCCAATATTTTAGACAAGACTATGCAAAACATTTGTGAATGGCTACTGCGAACAATTAATAAAGATGCCAAGTGATTAAACAACAATTAGCTAAACAAACAAAGCATCAGGCTAATCCATGGCCACAAAAATGCGTGGCAAAAAGGCTTGCGAGTATTGTGGCGAACAGTGATAGCATTACGGATTAAATTAACAATGGTTATCGATTTTTTCTGCAGTTTAGAAAAGTACTGTGCGTTTATAGCAATGAAAAGTTGATTTGCATGTTCCCACAACTGCTTATCGAATTACTAGACCAATACCAATCTAACGAAACATTTTTATTTCCTTCAACCAGAAGGAAAAGGTAGATCTCAATATGGTAAAAAAACCGGACAAATGCGGGTCGGACTAGCCCACCGAGGGGGTTCCATACAAATTTGTAGGTACATATTCTAAAAAACTCGGTGTTACAAATGTACTGTTTTTCAGATTTTTCCCTATACTTGTAGCATAAAGACGGTATTACTTGCCAAATTTCATAGTTCTAGGTCAACGGAAAATACCCTATAAATTTTGATTCCTTTGAGAGTGCCGAAATATACGTTTTTTCGGGCATAAACGGCCAGATCTTTTTTTTTGCGTTAACTTAGAAGTTTGATTTTTTCACAACTTCAAGAGACTGTAGACCTGAGTATATCGTTTTAATTTCAATTCGATACCTCTACACGCTCCTGAGATAAAGGGTCTTGACTGACAGACAGACAGACAGACAGACGGACGGACAACAAAGTGATCCTATAAATGTTCTACTTTTTTTTCCTTTTGAGGAACCCTAAAAATATTTTTAAGTTAGATTGAAATTCATTTAGAAATGCAACAGCTACCGTGGTAACATAATAACTTTTTGAGACTGATTTATGCTCCCATTCCATTGATTGATCACCACCATTTTGTAACACGACTTAGAAACTGATGCAGGCCCTCACCCATGTTATCAATGTGTATGCTGAGTTTCGTCAGTAGGATTAAGAAATACAAAAGGTGTTGGCTCCAAATCATTTATATATAACTTATGTAATTCCTTTAACGTACAAATCTACTCGGAATATTGGTGGGGTAAACGTTAAGCAATCGATCAAAATCGATTAAGATATGCGGCCACCATAATGTCCAAAAGTTTCGTTACATGCACAAATAAATTTAATTTTTGCAATGTGCGCCCTCTGAAACGAGTTGCTTCTATCATTTTTCGAAATAGTATTTCAAAAGAAATCTACCTAAAAATATTTAGATGGCATTTTAAAAATTGACTGAGGTAATAGGATTTAAAGTCAGATTGAAACTTTCACTCACTTCGTGAGTGAAGAGAATGTCTTCGAGGAGGAATGGCAAAAATTGCCAAGGGAAATGCTCAAGCGCACGTTTGAATCCTTGCCTCAAAGAATTATACGAATATATCCGACCAAAACGTTATTTCAAAGTTTAAATTTTAAAATGTATGACAGTATTATCTTTTTACACAGCACTTGATATATGAATTTTTTAAGTTTTTTTTTAACTTTGTATTTTGTTATCAAATTATCAAATATTACCCGTTTTGTTGAAATCAAATTTTAAGAATTCGAGTCCAATTTCTTTTCGAGGATTGAAGAAAACATATATCCAAAGAATTTCATGATGGTTTTAATTTTCTACACATATGCAACTCTAGTATTATAATAATAATTTGAATTTGATTGGTACATGGAGAATATCATTTTATAATGCATGATATTTAATATGATGAATTATTTAAATCTTGGAAAACAACAATAAATAAATGGTCAAAAGAAAAAACCTAAAGGATGGAGAACAAATAACAATTAGAGTTTTCAATGAGAACAAAGTTCAACCATAAAGTAGTGAAAGGAATTAATCGTTATAACGCTTGTTGGGTAAAGCATTTTTTGAAACTTGGTAATAGATATGGAAAGGAAGCATAAAATTGACGCGCCGTCCAAAAATCAAATTGTAGTAAAGGTATTATGTTCATCAGAAAGTTTTGCAAAATTATATTAACAGTCACGCAACTTAAGTGTGAGGAACTTTATTCAACAATCCTAACTTGATTTTTAAGAAACCTTTAAAAAAGCCAGCATTAAAACCTCACCATAAGACTACTAGTGTTGTTTTTGCACAAATAGTTCATTAATTAGTTCTGCGCGAACAAGTTTTTTTTTTAAATTGACCAGAATGCCTAATCTGAATTTAGATTAACGCCCTTAAAAGTTAAAACTGAATTTTCAAGTTTGGATTTCTAAGATTTTTCGACTCATTATCAGAGAAACAGAGTTACAATTATCTAAACTTAACATATGCCTGCAGTTAATTATTAAACAATACTTGTATTTTTAATATAGTGTCGGAAAGCGTTTAACGTAGTTTTCTAATGTTCGTAAAAACTGCCTGCTTTACTTTCTATAAATTAAACCCTTCCACAGTTACTTTCACAAAAATGACTACCATAATCCAAAATAAAATTTTCGTTTCCATGAAATACCATTGAGTTTCAAATTACCAAATGTGCCATTTTGCACCTAATTTTTAATGAAAATTGTCTATGTACTTATTTTTGAAAAATTATATAATATTTAGAATTAGAAAAAAGAAAAGTAATATCAAGTAGTTTTGACGAAAATTATTCCGAACGCAATAACAAATACAAACGAAAAGAATAGTACATTGTTCACCAAGGGAGTAAAGTAGTACATTTTTACCCGGGTGTAAAATTGCCACCCGAGCCGTAGGCGAGGTTGGCTAACACCCGGGTAAAAATGTACTTTTTTACTCCCGTGGTAAACCATTTTTCAGGGCAAAAAAACGCTACTTTGTTCCCTAAAAGTAGGGTAAAAAAATGAACTTTCGACGGCGATGTGGGAAAAATGTACATTTCTTCACAATCTAAATCCGACATTTCCCGGGGATAAGTGATTGACTCTAGTACAATACACATAACGCCTTATGCAAGAAGCTTACTAGAGATGAGAATGACCACGTTTTTTATTTACCCCAATAATAATAAAAAAGGGTTTGATATTCCCCCCTCCGCCGACAATTTTAACCTTATATTGAGATGAAAGAGTGCACGTTATTCAAGTACCATTCATATGAGATTCCCTACAAATAAAACCAGAAATTCCTCTCATCCGACCAGAAATACGTATGCGTATGTAAGTACGTGTTTGAATTATTTAACCAGAGTTTAATTAATCTGGCCTTTGCAATTAAAACACCCAACTTCACTGGCATACACGAATTAATTTCATATTCGTACAAAATTGAAAACAGAGCTTTGCATATGGATCTCGTACGGACCTCACAAACTTGAATCATTGCATTTAAAACAATGCCTAATTTATACAAGTATTACATAGACACAAATTATTAAAAACTTTACTACCATGAATTGTTTCCAGACGAAAAACTTTATGCTAACTTCAGAACTATTTTAGAATATGAAATACCATTGAAATTAAACCTCTTGGTCGTAGAATTTTTGGTTTTCAATATTTATTAATTATGGTATTCTTCATTTTAATATTAATATATTCTTTATAATTAATTATACATACATATATTGCATGTATAAACAGTGTTTCTTTATAGCGTATGCAGAAATAAGTGGGATGAAATATCTGAAAAAAACAAACAAAAAATTGTATTGTTTGGGATTGGGTGACCACGTCAACCCTTTGGGAGTTACAGGGTAATTTGTAAATTTCGTACGCGCCAAAATGTACTACACTAATGTGCTTTCCAAAAACGAGCCGTTACAAATCATAGTAATTTAAATAATAATTCGGAGTAAAAGTAAGTACACGTGATAAAGTGATATGGATTTTGTGGTAACTCAGTTTTTGAAAATATTTGAAGTAGAGTAACAAACAAAAATCTGGAAACACTTTGAACGTAACTTGTGCAATACCAAAATTTTCGACTGCAAAGTAATCATTTTCGATTGGGTTTGTGTCAGGCAAGATATCACCCTGAACGAAACTTCGAGGAATTTCGAAAATATTAGGATGCGGAACATAATTCTGAAAAGCGATTTAATAAACCAGATAATGATTTTAAATTCCATTTTCAATGAAACCTTACACGATAAATTTAACCACACCCCCCGCCTCTTAAGATGGCGGTCAAACGGGGGACGAGCGAAAACTGAATTTTATATTCGCACTGAATTATTGCATATTTTATTGGAATTAATGCCATGCAGATGCTGGGCAGTTATTCGTTAAAATAGCTCCAACAAAATATTAATTAAAAAAAAAACCATTAATAAATAAGATGTTGACTTTTTAGTGATTAAATGTTTCCAGATTTTCGCCCATTGCTCTACGCCACTACGATTTTCAACGGCTCTACAGCAATATTGACCTACCACCATCCGCTGCAAGCAGATACAACCACTTTCGAAATTGCCAAAAACATATTCCTTTTCTTTCCTAAAATTCGTATTTATCTTCTTTCCGAAATTCATGTAATTAATACACCTATTTTTAGAAAGCACATTAGGATAGTTATTTTTTTGGCGTGAGATAGATGTTTTATTTAATGATATGTATACCATGGAAAATTGAAATTAACGAATTACCCTATAACTCCCAAACATCCATACAATTTTTGTTTGTTTAGGTCACATTTTTCATCCAACTCATCTTTGCATACACTATAAAAAAAATACACACTATTGTTTAGAAAGTAAACAAGCAGTACCTTACCACTGCTGAGATCTTTTTACTCAGTGCAATTTTTAGTCGAATACAACAAATCTAAAACGAAGGCTTATGTTGTAACAATTTATGTATGTTTGCACTTGCCTATTTTCCACCATAGCGCCTAATTACTCATCCGATTTTGATGAATGAGTATCAATCGATTCGTTATTTTGATCGGTGTAACATAGGCTAGACATTTTTCCCTTTAATTAGTTATTTTTTCCGTGGTCGGGTTAGAGTTTTTCTTGCGCTTCTTCTTGTTTAATTAATCCCATTAAATCCAAGGAATGTTGAGATTGCCTGATCATCTTCTTAAAAGAGCTCGAACTTCAAATTGTTATACATATAAGACTTTATACATATTATACGGCCGTTTTTCTTAAAAATACTATCCTGAATCGATTTCGGATATGACATGTGTTCCTGAAATGCTTTCACAGAATGAGACCTGGAATGGACAAAGTTGTGTGGTTCTTTAAAACTTAATATAAAATTTAAGCATGATCAAACTATTTTCTGTTGATTTTCCAAAATATGGAATACACGAATTTAAAACTACTTTCTTTTAGGTATATGTCTAATAATTTCGAGGTTTTTAATTCTGAATTCAAAGGCTGATCGTGTTATGACGAAATAAATAAAATTATACGTAGAGTTTAACTGAAAAAGGAGTCACCAACTTTATAATTACATCTTATAAAACAAAATTTTCTGCCAGGACTTTCTGTACTACCTAACGATCTTTATACATATATCATGAGTATAGCAGTGACACAATAAGAATTTTGAATGTTATTAAATTTCACAATTATAATAGTGCTTTGGCAAATTTGTTTACTTAGTATGCTTGTTTTGGCAAACATTTTTAATGCACCCACTACATATTTTAAGTTTTTTATTGCATTTTTCTTTTTTTCTTTTTTTATTTTTATTTAATAGAGTACATATACCAAAATTAAATATTTATTAAAATTTAAAAAAAAAGCTTTTTCCAGAACCGACTTTATGGATTTTGATAAATGAGTGGGACTGGATTTTTTTAATTTCAAAAATGTTATAGGACATATGACGTTAAAAAAAAACAAAAAAGCAATACAAACGCTATTAGCCAACCAAAACCATAATTTAAAAATAATCCAAAAATGTTCTTACGTTCGATAATTTAATAACACAACAATTAAAATTGGTGTTGGTGCCTGTGACGAAAACTAATTCATTACAAGTTTGTACGGAAAACTTATTTGTCAAATAATTGCAGCTTATATAAGGGAAACTATGTGACTAGCGGTCTGTTTCAAAAATGAACACGGCCTGCCGCCCATTTACAGTTCTTATTTTAAAACTTGCTTATTTAATAAGGTTTGGGAAATAGAAAGCATTATACATTTACACATCTACCATTATATTCACATTAACCCTTAACGGTCGTAACATGTCACCCAATGGAACACTGCAACTTTACCGTATCAGTTGAATGTAACGCGATCGGTGACAAAAATGATCTAGAACATGTTTCCGCATTTCAATTTTTATATGGCGGCAGATAAAACATTAAGTGGCATTTTAACACTCCGTGTACCAGGTGGGGTATTACACACCCCAGCGACTAAAAACTCGTAATAATTCTTAAACAATAAGACGCGCGAGTTCGTTATCTCGTAGCTGCAAATGCGATATAGCCGTTCCGATCAGTGCAATTCATTTAGTTCGGCATCTGCGCGTGAAACGTGCGTAAAGTGCGTTTGAATTTCACACACCCCACCGTTTTGTTTTTGAGGTATCTCAAATTCCACTTAGTATGACATGTGAGATTTAGTCACCTATTATACGGAAGGTTAATGGTTATTCGTCTTCGTCTTCCTTAAACAACTCTCTTATAACACTAAAAAAAAACGACGAAAAAACTACGACCTGGTGGTAACTGAAGTACAATATTATATATTAACGTCCGATAAGGGTTAATAGTATGTGTTATAACATTATATTTTTTAGTTAGGAAATACACAGAAAGCAGAAAAGTTACATTTAAGTACTTCCGAATATGTTAAAACAACCTATTTTTAAGCCGTCCTGTTTTGTGATTGTGCAGTAAGGTTTTCTGTTCTAATTTGAGCAGTAAATTTGCAAAATACGCATTATAAGACTGAACAAAAACTGATGGCAAGCTTATTACAATTACTCTATTGAACTGCATATTATAAAAACATGTCTCTATTCTTACCTCTTGAGCTGGTACGGCATAATTTCCTTGTATAGTATATGCTTGTCCGTTTGCAAGTATAACTGGTCCACTTACTTGTGGTTTTGGTCTGTAAGGAATTGTAGCACCCTTTGGAGGCGACTGAAAATACAAAAAATTATTTTTAAAGTTAAGAGATCACCCATTTAATTTAATTATATAATATAAGAGCATATACTACGAAATATATTGTATTAATTTTGTTTTAAGAATGAAGTACTATGTTACTTACCTCTAACATAACCAAGCAAATCTGGTAAATACACTGAGTAATTTGCTCGGCTGTGCCACTTAAGGTGACTGCTCGCTCTGTGGAATTTGGCAACATTTCACTGGCAACTTGTATAGAACAGCCTGTTGTGTTACGAATTTCTTTAATCTTCGAGCCACCCTTGCCTTAAAAATACACATACATTAGTTTTCACAGCAGTTAAATATGCAATATGTAATGTTACCGATTAGTGATCCGCACTGACTTGCTGGTACTATTAATCGAATTGGTATTTGAGTTTTGCCTCCGGAAGAACCAACATCATTAAACTGTGAACACCACTGGAAGATGTACAGTAATTATGGGATAATCGATTTATAATCATTTTACCTCTTCAAATTTCTTGGTTATAAGGGAAAACGCTGAATATATAGCACTTGTTGTTCCAGACACGGTTACAATACGTTCAGGACATGACCCATCTGAGATGTTAATTTTGGCGCCAGACTGTAAATGAAACAAATTAAGTTAGTAATTCAAAGAGGAAATTCGTTAGGATTTTCGATTGCAGGAAGCTTAGACACATTTTGCATAACGCTTTGCGTTTCCGCGCTTCCACACTTCCGGCACCCGAAAACCTTGATGTAAATAGGATCAACTTTAAAATATTTTTGGAGAATAGGATAGGATTAAACACTAAAATTAACTTACCTCTTCCCGAAATCTATTTACGATTTCACCCTTTTTTCCAATGATACTTCCGACTTCCTATTATATAAAAATGTTATTTAGTCAAGATATAGAACTTAAGTAACTATTATTTCTAAAATGATTTTAAAGAGTTTTAACATTTCCCTAAAATTCGGACCTGTTCCACTTCAGCTTTGAGTTCATCATTTGTTAAGTATATTGGATAAAGCGTTTCAGTGCGCACCAAATAAATATAAAAGGTTTTAATTTAAATACTATTTGCAACATCGATTTAAAAAAAGAAAAGAAACAAGATAATACAATATAATTCATCATTCTGTGTTTTAAAGGTATTTTCTTCATTTTTCTGGTAATGCTGGAAAAGCAACATAAAGAAGCAAATTGAACTTTGCAAAAAGCTTTATGTTCTGATCCAAAAAGTAACACTTTTTATTCAGATATGAAAAAAGGGTTATTAATTACTATTGACATAGTATAAAATAAGCTTAGGAAATAAAAACTTGTCCAAATTTTGGGTTGGTTTGAATATCATGCCACGATTCCTTTGATGTTTTTCAGCATGACAACACACCTGTACACATTGCTAAAGTAGTGAAAGAGTACATACATATTTGCAAACAATAATAATAGAAATTTTAAAACTATTTTCACGCAGTCCTGATTTGAATTCCACCGAGAACTTATCGTTCGAGAGATTTATACTGATGCGAAGTAATATAGAAGTGTTTCTAAACTAAAAGCTTTAAGTGAAATTCCGTTCAATATATAGAAACAATGCCAAATATACTTTTTGAAGCAATAAAAAATGCGGAAAGAAATATAAAAATTAAAGAGTAAAAACATATTACATTATTACGCCTGGACGCGTAAATAAATTGAAATGTATATTTAAACATTATTTGCTATCCTTGTATACTTTTAGGAGTACATTTCCTAGCTGCCCTCGGTCTTATATACATTATGTATAGTAGTATAGTACTATATAGTAACAAAACTTTTCATGTTATTGCACAGAAAAAGGCCACGTCCTGCGATTAAATGAAAAAGGAAATTTTTGATCGTGTAGGTAGTTAATTGAATTATTCTGTCAATGCACTCCAAAAACTTGCATATTTGTAAATCATACAAAGAAATCATTTCGCGCAAATATTTCGTTAAAATATGTAATATCTGCTTCGCCTGTTAATACAAGATATAGGCCCTTTTATACTCAAGCTCCACTTACTTTCTTCGCATGTAATTTATTGGCAGGGTGCCATTCTATCAATAGCACGGTGCAGAATTAGCCATTTGAATTATAAAGTACATGTCATTAGATTTTTAATTTAATTATTTTTAGCTCATTTGCATTGCATATTTAAGCATTTGGATTAATACAATCAATTGTTGCCGTCTGTAACGCAAATAAAATGTGATACATTTCACGTTTATATTGGCCAGACTATTGCCTGTTGATCATTATTTCGGCATTCTTTTACTCTTCGCAGCCCAAATAAATAACTTGGCTCATTTAACAATTTGTTTTGAAATAATACTGAATTCATAATTAAGGACAAAAAATGCATTAACGCCGACATTGCCCGTATCTTTGACATATTGGCTAGATCTTATCACGATATTTGTTTCTTTTTTTATAAATATCCACATACATATGTATGTATCCAAATAACATCAATTCATTTCACTTAAATAAATTTCTTATTCAAATATTTATCGTGCATTCCGCTACTTTCGAATGGATCAAAAATAATTGTTATCATATTTACTTACATATTGTTACAAGACTAGTCTTAGCTTAGAACAAGATTATTTTGTAAGAAAGAAACATGAAAGTTTTAAATTGTGACATGTGTTTGTGAAAATTATTTCAAAAATCCTGAAGAATCGAAATAAACTCTTAGTCATTATCTTGAGAAATGTTTGCCTTTCTTAAGAGCAAAGAATTGTAGCTTGAAATAGTAAACTTCAATTCAAAGTACGCCCAACTTTTACAAAATCGCCTTATATCAGTATATACAACCATTGAACCTTAGTTATTACTTAATATACTCATAGCGAATGCAATGGCTTCTTAATAATGAAGAATACGAAAATGCTTCTCGAGTCTTCCATTATTTCATAGCTGCTGCACCTACACATCCTTATCATAATGGTTAGTGAATATTTTTTATTTTAACGAAATTTACGATTTTTGCACAAATTTTGTAAAAATAGGATTTTTTCTGATTTTAAGTTTTAAGAATTTAACAATTCACTCACAAAAGTCATAAGATTTGTGAAATCGACATCATTTTCTTCAGCCACTTTTACCAAAATAAATGACAATATGAGCTCTTTAGCAAGTTAAGCAAATGGGAATGTTTTTCCACATATCGGCATTTTACTGAATTTATTTTCTAACAGGGTAGAGTTTATATTAATTTGGACTACTGTCGCTTCTGGTCGAAATGCGATCTCTCGTGCAGAGAAGACGAAAAGATGATACAGCCGTGAACTTAATCCAACTGCTTTCATTTAATTGATAAAAGCATTTTGTATGGAAAACCATGTTCACTTTATTTTACTTGACTTATTGGCAATAAACACTCATTGTTTTTGTTTACATAGATGTTCTTCCGAAAAAACAAAAAATTGGTTTTTAGTGCTTTCCTTCGTGACGATTACTTTAGTCGAAAACCTTGACTGCAAAGTTAGATAATTTTTCAAAGTACGCTGGCTTGGTTTTCAAAAAAGTATATGTATAGTTCTAACTTTGTAACAATTAAAAATTTGAACGACATTGACAAATCTCCACTGGTTCAGGAGGGAGTGTTAAGAATGATCAACAGATGACTTACTATAAACAAAACATAATACTTGTACATACCTCTATCAATACTATTCATAGATCAGTAAATAGTTTTGAGACATATTAAAAAGATATAAAAAGCAACATGGCAGACATAAACTTTAAAGTGAAACATTCAGCTGTCGGCTTAGAAGGTGAGTGTATTTATATGCATATGTAGCGACTAACCCAAAAGTACGACTATCTAACAAGCTATTCGGAATACTGAAAAGTGGATGAACAGTTTTTGTTAGAAAATACTACTAACCACAACTTTGCGTTAAAGCAATTTATTTAAACTAAGAGCCTTGTTCGTACGATATTGAGTTGAAATTCACTGAATTTTCGCTACGATCTCAATCGAATTGTACATACGAATAGGCATTAAGACACCGTACATGCTGATTCTATTTATTTTTCAAACAGGGCAAAGTAAGAGTAAAAACATTTATAGTATGGAATTTCTAAAGAGTAAATCCTTTTCAGGATTTCCGAGAATTTCATATAATAACTAAAAAAATTATTGTAGGTGTTACATAATTATGTCACTAGTCCTCCCTACCGGTAAAAAAGTAAATGCATTTGAGAGCAATTTCCAGGATGTTAATGTATGTACATAGTTCTCAGAAGGCTGAACATTTGTTGCTCTGGACTTTGGCCATTAGGTCCATTGTATCCATGTCTGCCAGAATAATGCAGAAACCTGTCATCCTGCTGCTTTTTAATCCAGTTTTACATTTTGAGTCTTAGACTTTTAATTCACGTGACAAAAAACTTCTTGCTTTTGGCAAAGTAAAGCTTCAAAATGCAATGGATGCATTAAAAAAAAAACCTTTTTTATGGAAATATACATACATACGTATGTATGCAATATATGAGATCGAGACAATTACTTAAAATGCGTTTACCTGCTTCATTGTCATTGTCTACGGAAACCTGATTTGCAAAAAGTGGGGATATGTAATGTTTACTGAACTCAAATTGAAATTCTGTCAACAATCATTTATTTGAATTTTCATAAGAAATTATTCATATAGTTCCTTATGTAAAGGATATATATACATATACGATAAATAAAGATCAAAAGTATAATTAAATTTGTTATGCAATTGACTTTCAAATTGTTTACTAAAAAACAAAAATTAACAATTATTCGAATTTGAAAAATATGTACCTAAGTACAAAGATTTTTCGATTTGTGAATTTAACACTTTATACTATACTTATGAAAATTTGTACAAATGTATGTATATAGTCTCAAGAAAAGATTTTATTCATATTCCATAAGTAGGTAGTTATGCATTAAGAAATAAATTAATTAAAAAATAAATTTTGCGTGAAGGCTGATAGGTATGTAGATATGACCGCAGAAATTTTAATGTCGTATAAGCCCGTTCCGAATTACTGTGACTTTTGGACCGACATTTATTGATATTCTGCTCAAATTTAAAATTAACGACCTTAAAATTTTTCAAACCAGCCAACTTATTGGATTCAGTTTTAGGATTTCTAACCAACGAAACTCTATTCTTATGGCAATCCATCCACATGTCAGAAACTACTAAATTCTAAACAAAATAAGATATCGATATGAGAATTTAAAATTATATAAACAAAAGGCGTTACACATACAAACAAGGGGGGAAAGTATTTT
Organism: Tolmerus cingulatus; assembly: GCA_959613345.1. Taxonomy (NCBI): domain Eukaryota; kingdom Metazoa; phylum Arthropoda; class Insecta; order Diptera; family Asilidae; genus Tolmerus; species Tolmerus cingulatus. The sequence goes on from OY390707.1 coordinate 39,459,558, forward strand.
TAATTCTACCTAATGCTTGAATATCGTTGGAAAGAACTTTGCAAGAAAAGCACAAATATATACAAATCATAAAATTTAGTTGGACTTAAATTAACAAATTAAATGGCTATCAAAATCATGGTTTTAAGACATACTTATTTTGATGCCATAAAACCGGCTTTAAATTAGGAGCATTAAGTTCTGTATATTATTAGTCACACTCTGTATTTAAACAAAAAATACAAAAAATCAAGTATACAAAAGAGACAATTTTAAGCAATTTCTGGACGCAATTAAAATGTCTCTTTAAAAAAAAAGAATTGAAATTTTACGTTATCGATCACTACGTTGAAATAACTTTCTATTATGATCAAAACTTCTTCAACGAAATCGAAAAGTCTCCACATACTCAATTTTAAATACATCAGACAGAATTTAAAGTTTTGTGGAAATCTGGAAACAATTCAATAATTGTTGTGACATTTTCACAATTACATTGGATAAAATCTCATCTCATGTTAGAGAAAATCAAGAAAACTATATAGGAAAATGTTTTTCAAAAAATCTGGTGAAATTGTAACAGTTGTATGATAGGTTTGTATAAAAGAAACTAAATATCATATTTATTATCTGCAGGATACTCAGGCAAAATGCCCTTGAGGCACGCAAAGAAATAAGATGACATATATTTTTTGAATTAAATTTCCCTAAAATCGCGTACAGTGGAAAAGCTACAATTAAAGTTCTAAATTGGCTACAGTTTGCGACAAATATGCACTCAAAAAATAAAAATGACCATCTTTAATCCATAATTACAAAATTATTATATTCATCAGATTGAATTTTTAAGATCCGTCTATAAAATTGTTTTAATGTACAGGCATATGCACCTACAACATGTGCTCCAACAAAGTTAAGAAAACAATGCACTAATTTTGATGATTTATGGAAAAATAGTGGCCGTTTAGCGCGATTGATATTTACTGATCCAATATGAAATATGAAGTACATACTACTAAGTCCACTAGTTTGAATTTTGTTCAATATATTTCCATTCAATTAAGTAATGTTGCTCAATATGATGCTACGTATCTCAGAAACTCACAAATTAAATAAATTTGAGATTTGCTAACAGAGATATCACAAAAAATGAAACACAACTTAATTTTGTTAATGTTGCCAATCAATCTTTTACTCGAAACTTAATTTCATTCCTAACATATTATCACTCTCTAAATGCAGAAAACGTACCTTGATATTGTACACCATTAGTCTTTCTAAAATTTTATGCATATACAACGCGCTGCAATACATACATAATGTTTGAAGTCTTTGAGCGTAAGAGTGATTGTGATTAATAAATTGATTGAGTCACATTTTACAGCATTCATAAAATTTGAACTGCTTATGTGTATATGTAAAAGAAATAGGTCGACTGACAGCTTTTTCATATATGCATTAATAATAATTAGTAAGGTAGACAAACATTATTCAATTCGAGAATGAATAAAATTATGAATTTAATTTAAATTCAAAACCTACCACTTCCAAATGCGAACATGTTAGCATCATACATATGTATGTATATGAATGTATGTATTTCTTTGAACTCACGACAACTCCTCATTGCGCAAAAAGTATAAATATAAATTCAAACTAATTATAAAATAACATATAATGCAATATTTCGCCTGAGGAGCGTGATATTGCATTATACAATTGTTATGCACGTACCATTTATTTACTTTATCATATGCAAGCAGTTTACTTTCAAAAACGAATACAGAACAAAATTTAATATCTCACGAGATTTTGTAAAGTATTAAATTATTAATTTGGAGTCTTCTAACAAATTTCATCGAGCAATTTCAACCAAATTCATAACCAACAGTTTTCCAACTCATTCTTAAAAACATTTGCGGAAAAATCATTCAAAACATCCTAATATATGAATTAAAAGCATATAACTAATTCGGATTATAGAAGACGGCAAGTAAGCATTGCCGTGCAAAGTGACAAATCGAAGAAATTTTAATAAATGACTTTAGTGTAAGGATTTCCCTCAAATTCCATCAAAACTTTGCATCAGAGAAATGTTACTTTTCGCAATTTTAAAGTTAAATATCTCTCACCAACTTAAATGAACTACTAAATTTTCTTAAAATTCGTGAAAAAACTGAAACTCATTTTATACTAAATTCTTCATCAACGTTTGTACGGACAACCCCCAAATCAGTCGTTCATCCCTAAAATCCTAATTGAAAACTTGAACTTTGCTTTATAGTCTTTCAGAGACATCATAAGGTACAGGTTAGTAGTGTTCCTTGTGGTCTTTCTCAAAGGAGAAAACCACATTCGGATTTGCGTGTATTAAGTTAATAAAGAAGAGATTTCCAAAATTTATATTTCAATTCATCTCACCTTACTTTCTGAAAATTTACCTTAAAATACACTTTATGCATGATATTAATTTATCATATCTTTAAACTACATTGATACTTCAGACAAGCTATACCTCAATATAAGGAAGGACATGTATATATATTAATTTACATATGTACCTCATTGAAACAAAATAACATAACAACGTCATATGGTATGAAAAGCTGAAACATATTATATTACAATTTCCCTGCACATCTATTATAATTAATAATAACTTCCGGTCAGTCAAATCCCATTCGTGGTCAGTGTTTTCCTCTTCTGAAACACAAAATTTCATTCCAGCAATAAATTTTTTAAAAGATTTACAATACCTACATATGCATGTATGTATTATATATGTATAGCAAGAGTGAAAACCTGCTTCGAGAAAAAACATTTTGATTAACAGACATTTAACCAAAGAAGATCTATCAATTAAAAAGACACTCGTGACCGTCTTCCTCTATCCCATTCCGATTTTGGCGAACTTAAAGATTTTGAAAGAAATACATACGTAGATAGTAAGAAGTTATACCCTGATAGTGTAAATGGGGCCTACAATGTAAGTGCTTTAGGTAAGAATGTAGTGTTGTTAATTATTGTCCTTTCTCTTCTTTTGAAATGCACATAGGGAACGTTTAGTAGTTCTATTAAGCATATAAAAAAAGAGAACTCCAAAACCCTAAAACCCTGTCGGCACAGTTTGAATTATTTTTCGTTCGCAATGGGACCCCGCATAAAAATCTGTGGGAGTAGGCGAAGCACACATATTCTATTGCAGAGAGACACGCGGAAACAATGATAGAGAATTTGAAAAAAAACGGCTTTTTTGTTTCCGAATAAATCCTTTTAGGAACTCGGTTTTTTGTAATTATCCATTGTTAGCATTCTAATCAGCTTTATACAATTGGAAAACCCTAAAAGGGTTTCAGGTAGACATGTAAGTTGCAGTTAACTGACATGATATTTTTTTGCGTTCATTTCTAAGTTTGCAAGTTACTTTTATTACTCATTCAAGTGCATCTTACCAAGTGAATTAGTGAACCTTAAAAAGAGTATCTGAAAAAATATTACGGTACCTTGAAAAAGTGCATTATTGTTTAAAGATATCTGTTTCAAAGTTTATACTGTGCTAATTGTGAAAAAGTTAGAAAATGGCTTGCGTAAAGGACATTCATTTTCCAAAAAAAAGTGTAATTGTGGAGTTAATTGAAATTAGAGAATTTTCCAATCAAGCTATAGTAAGATTCAGCCTCTACAGTTGATAGAGAGGCTAGACAACTTGCCAGAGGATACTCTGATAGACGAAGTCAACGAAAAAACTGCCGAAAGAAAATTCATCAATAGAGGATCAGAAAATTACCTCTATATTCGTCCGGTCCAACATTACAGGGCATCAACTCATGCTCTAACAACCCTACTTAAGGACATGGGAATTAAGATATCGAGGACAACATTAGATTATAGGAACCTGGGTTAAAATGTAGGCATCCGACCAAAAAGCCCAGGCTGACCAAGATCATGAAGAAAAGACGACTTATTTGGGCTAGACTGCATCGACACTTCCCAGTCGATGATTGGAAAAAGGTATATTTTCCTTTTTTTAAATAATATTTTTGATCGACATTATCAAAACGACAAAAAACTGATACAATTTTTTTGTTCATAGGACATATTTAGCGACTAATGTCGCTTGGAAGCGGTGACAGAGATCAGTCAATTTGTTAGGAGGAAGACTGAGGAACGTTACAATGAGGATTGTACCATAAGAACCATCAAACATCCTCTTTCAATCATGATATGGAGCTGCATTAGTGATCAAGGCACTGAATATATTTATTTCGTTGAAGGAACACAATGAGGCAACAACAGTATAAAAACGTGTTGTCAGATGTCTTGTTAGCGTATATAAATGCACAACTACACCTACGATCCCACTACATATTCAAGAGGGATGGTGCACCATGCCATACTGCAAAAACAATAACTAACTTATTCAAGAAAGAAAATCTGGAGGTGCTTCCCCGACGTGCAAATTCTCCGGATTTAAACCCAGTAGAGAATTTCTGTTCTTACTTAAAATCCAAAGTATATAGCCGACAAAACCCCAACAAAAATGTCCTAAAGGAAAATATCACTTATATTTGGAATAATGACAACGGTCTAAGAGCTGTTATAAAGTCATGCATTTCAAACATGCTAAGGAGGGACGATCAGTAAAATTATTTTAAAAAAATAGGATCTTGTATTGATTATTAATAAATAGCTTATGTGTTTAATTCATTGGTCAGGAACTGTAATGGTCAGTGTCACGATCAAGAAAAAGCGCTATTGCGAGAAAGATTGACTATTACTTGAAAACAATTCGAATCGATAGCAGTCACAACCCTTACATTTCGTGGTCAATTGACAAAGTTTGTCAAATTTTATGTTTCAACTCTTTACAACAAATGACTTTTCTTCGAAGCTGGTCTTATTTGCGAAAATAAGCGAAATCACTTATTGCTGGTAAATACAGAGAATTTAGTATTTATAATTCACCACTTACTAAATTTGAAGATTAATTTTGTTTCTTAGGCCATATGCCAATTCTAAAAATGATTTGTTTGAAAGCAATCATTTCAGTGACAGTAAATTATAAAAACGAATAAAATATCCCAATCTGATCTGATCTGACAGAATCTTTCAATTTATTGACACTTAGCAAATCGCAGAAAACATAACATTTTAACAGCTAATTTAATCTTGCGCGTAAGCAAAACCGAACATAATAGAACTGCTTTCTCTTCAATAACCAGCTTTAGTCTTTACACAACCCATTGCAATCTTCCCTTCTTTTTCGATTCTTCATGACAAATTTAAGGCCAATTAAAGCTAACGTCTATAAGTTCTGTGAAACTTGGTTATGTCTGTTGGGTTTGCGCCTAATGTTTTAACCATCATGCATACAGTACCATGTATGACCTCTTTCAGTAACTGGTATCCAGCCGGATACTAAATTTCGGTCGGATAGACCGGATAACGGATATTTACCAGATATCCGTTTCATCTCTAGTAGAGATACCAGACAAAATCCCCGTATATGAAAACGAATTTCCCCTTTTCAAATTTTAAAGGACAAATTGTTTTACAAATAAGAGAGAAAGAGAAGGAGCGAAAATAGGGACTACTTGCCGTTCAAATTTTGTTGTAATGCAACAGCGAATGAGAACAACGTAACTATATATTGTAGAGGCGGCACTTATAAAAATTAAAATTTCCCCTAGGACTGTGGTTAATGTTTAGTACCCCTTTTTATTCTGCACAACTGCATTCACTCAGCACATAGCCCCAAATGCGAAGGTTAACTGTCGCATCAAGAAATTCAATTAAAATTTTTCGAAATCCTAATTAAATTTTCATTTGAAGGCTTCTATGATTACAGTGAACATCACGAATTCATTTTTGCTTTTCAGCGATACCTACCCATTTTAACCCTGTCTGACAGTGAAAGGCAAAAGTGAATTGACATAAAGTCAGGTAGGCAAAATGTCTTGGGAAATGAACTAAACGCGAAATGAATTGGCACACAAACCAAACATTGATTGCTATGAAAAATTAATTGCAATTTTTCGAATTTAAAACGTTCATGTATTTTGATATTTTAAAAGATTGAAGTCCGGAAAAAAAAATGTTTCAAACCTAAGTTATTCGATTTTTCACAGGAAGCAAAACCATTGACAAACTACACCGTGATTATGACGAAAACTGTTAATGTGGTGCAAACATAATAATGAATATAACACACTACCTTTTTATCATTGGCAATTTTGATAGTGATTTCCTTTGCATTTTTTAACCAGACCAAAATATTTTCTTTTTTGAAATATTATTCGCCATTTTGCTGGACAATTCTTGAAATTCAAAAACCAACGCTTAATACAAATTTAATTAATTGTTTAGGTTAACTTACTGTTGAAATTCAAATTCGTATTTTTGTATTTCCTAATAGATGGCACCTTTTCATAATTTTGAGATGAATGACGCCATTTTTTAACCGACTTCCAAAAAAGCAGGTGGTTATCAAGTCGACCCGTATGTATTTGTTGAAGAGGGATTTTTCCTTCATAATGACACTTTTCATTATAATCATGGACTAGTGTGTTAAGGGTATGAAATTCCTTAATAAAATATAGAAACTTTCAATCAAATTTAAAAAAAAATAAAATAAAGCAGTTTGACTTGACAAGATCAATACACTAACACATCAGGAAATTTAGGGGACCAAAATCGGCTGATGTCGCATCCTTTATGCAAGATCCTGACGCTCGACTTGACATTTTCCCTTTTTTCTTTGTATTTGCTCATAATTTGATGGTTAATTAATTATAATTTATAATGTCATGCATTTGTTTAAAAATTCGATACTGAATTAATCTGAAATGAAGACTGTTCACAAAACATTCTCGCATGCTGCATAAGAAACAATTAAACCTTACGACCAGTTAAGAAGTACATTTGTAATTTCGACGGCCACGTACCAATACACCAGCGGTTTATTTCTCAAACAAATCGTTGCACGATACTATGCGATGGTTTTTCGACCCTTTTTTTATTTACTCATTTTAATTTCAATCTGAGTTGATACGAAACTATTTTTGTTTTTAAATTAACACGGAACTAATTCTAATTTTGAGAAACTTAAAAATACTTCAAATGTTTTCATGTGAAACCGCATTTTGTGCGTTTCATAATACATAGTTCTAAAATATTTGTTTTTTTAGTACCGGCACGAAACTCTAATTACGCGAGGTCCTACTCGTGCTTGAACTGGTTTTTGTTGAATTCTTTTTTTACAAATTACTAGCTAAAAAGTCCTTACAAGTGGGAGCCCTCATACCGAGAGCAAATTCTCCCTAATGCTTGTTCACAGGGCCGCGATTGCGCTGCACAACTAGCACACTATTTAAAAAATTCATAAAAATTACTCTTGCAAATTGCTGAGGATTGTGGAAGGCATTGTTATTTGCAGAGCTAATAAGTCTGACCCTTATGCAACCAATCTCATTTCTTTTGTTCGGAAATTTCGTCAACTTTAAGTGTGCACGCTCTGCGCTTGGCGGAGCAATCAATAGAACTACATAACTTCTCAAGGAACAACAAGAGCATAAAATTGCACTGTACTTTTCTGGCAAAAAACGTGCCCAAATTCACCTCCTCCACAGGCGTGAATTATTGATAGGGCTCCAATGTACTCAAAGCTGAAACGGACAAGTTTACGTGGATATGTTGCAAATTTGGGGTTCTCATTGTTACGTGAACCCTCCACTTATTCTTCTAAAAATAAAAATACAAAAAAAACTAAATGTGTACTCACTTTTCCTTGCATGATCAACCTTATTGTAAGCGTCACTGATGAGTCCTCTTTTATTAAACTATTTTTAACGTTATTGTCTTCCATTTTTCCTTTTGTTTTTGAACTTAAAGTCTACTCTTAGTCAATATAAATAATGTAACTTTTAAATGCAAACGTTCCCCTTAATATTTTGCGGTTGTTAACGAATTTCGAGTTTGTACGATGTAATCAGATTTCCGCCGTGGTTTTATAGCATTTATTATTCCTGAAAAAAAAAGAAAAAGAGTTAATTAGAAAAAGTATTCTCAAGATCAAGGACATAAGCTGCTCACAACCATCCCAAACCCCAATTAAAATCTAAGAAAAGCGAGAACACAATAAGTTAGGGTGACTCTACACAATGGGAAGTTTTTCAATCTTATCCCCTTAATCCCTTTTTAAATTTATTTCCCGGTTAAATGACGCAATCGAAAATTTGGTTTGCGAAACAGTATTTTGTTATTATTTCCTTTTTTGGACATTTTATTTGGTAACATTTTTTAATTGATTTATATATAATAGAAGTGTTCTATTTAAAATCTTATAATTTGTCCTTAAGCTGAAAAAAAGATTACAGCACATGTTGAAATAAATAAATTGCGGTGAGCACAAAAAAAACCTTGTATCATACAAATGTATGGGAGAAAATTAAAGAAAATTCACTTTGAAATTCGGGAATAATCGAGATTACATCGCGGGGAATAGCCACATATCGTTACTATTTTTTTCCGTTTCGAAGATGACCGAAATAGGGACCCTGTGCATACTTCATAGGCCAAGCATGATCGACTGAAACCTACTTTGGCAACAAAATCATACAAGTTAATAACAACAGAAAGTTACACACTTAACGAAACTTCTTTTACATAATTGTATGTAATAATGCATTATGTAATTCAAACATCCATGATTAGATTCAACTATTTCATTTTGTACACAAAAATATGATGCCACAAATTATTCAGGGCTCCCGTAGTTTCAGACGAACGTTAAGCATTCTGAGTTTTCAGGTTAAAATTAATTTTAAGTATTTTTTAGTCATATTTTATCTCCACGTAAAGCCCTTTCATTTTAATATCCAACCTCAAGGTACATTCTAAATATTGATTATAGTTTTTGAAATTGGATGAATAGTTTCGAAAATAATCTGCGACATACATATAAGCTTACTTAACTTTATCTCTTAATTAATATTACATAGTATGGATATCCCTGAATCAAAAACCATAAATAAATAAATGGAATATTTTACATTACCATACATATAATTCGCAGAGCTCGAAAATGTTAACATTTAAGTGCACGTCGAGACAGCCATACAATTCAGTAATTTCCGTAGACTCTAGACAATTAACAATGATAATCTACCCTAAATACGGCACCTACGGTATTAATTATTCAATCGAATTCAAATCAATCGATTCGATTTTATTTAATGTTTCTGAATGCTAATTTGAAGTCTAGAAAAAAATTGTAACTACGTGGTACGTACCTCAAAAATTTTGCAATTTTTCAAATCCGTAGATAAAAAATAAAATGAAAATCATGTGCACTTCAGTATACAAATTTTTTCTTTTTTTCGCCACGTTATAGAAATACAAAGAATGCTTTCTTTGACAACCGGTTTTTGTAACCTATTCTCTGACGTGATTCGTAGGTGACTATTGATAATATGGTGATGGTTTGCACCACCATGAAATATTATAAACTCTCACGATTTCCACCGGCATAAATAAAAGTAATCAATTCATTACAAAGAATTACAAAGAACATTTATTATGCATGTTTCATCGGTGTGGATATTATATCACTTATATACTGCGTGACACGGTTTGACAAGAAAAATTCCACTGATTGGGAAAGTAATACCATACTTTGTGTTTCTACACCGTGTTATTTCGCAAACGGGATTTAAAAAGGAAAAGTTTCGCAATTTAAGACATTAATTCGAAAAGTTTAACAATTTGAGGAGTTAATTCCTTAATAAGAAAATAGAACTTTCTTCAATAAATGAATTAATAAAATTTTGTTTATGTTAACATAATTAGGTAAGTTTTATAATCATCATGCCTTACAAATGATTTATGTTGTACTATCTACTTGTAACTGTTGATCAGCGCTCTTGTATTTTAGCCAAAACTATTGAACAAATCAAATGTGCTTATCAACCATTGCATTAAGCAGTAATGAAAAATGCAATACCTTTTTAAAAAATGTTGCAATTTCAAAAACACTTAAATTACGCAGATTTCATTATCTCTATCCACTGATATACGTATATTAATTAACTATTCACGATATAAAATTATGGACCGCCCCCTGAATGATTAGCTATAGAAGATTACCCGATATTTCTAAATATTTTTAATTGTACTTTTTTTTATATAAAAATGTATTAAGGGGTAACACCACTTTAAAATTAATATTCAAAAACAGATAGCTTTTACATAAAAAGTTGAGATAAAAAAACATTAGTTACTTATTCCATCGAATGGGTAATCGCTGGAAAGGGAAGCGTCTTAAACAAATTTTTTCAAAGTTTAATAAACATGGGATAAATGAATAAAACCTGATCTTTCAGACTGGTATCGGAAAGAGAATATTATAGTTTTTAAAAGCATATGATTATTAACGTATTAAGCCAGACCGGTCCAGGGGCAGTCAAACAGTGATAATTAACTGTTTTTACCAACAAAACCATGCCTTAATATTGGAAAAGAGGTCCAGTAATAATTAATTTGTTAATATGTAAACAATTTTAGAAATATTCGAATTTTGTACTGGAGTTCACAAATTCAAAAAAATAAATAAATTCCATCATTGATTAATCGATTTTTTCACTAAACAATTTATAGAGAGAACTTATTATTTTTAATCCGGCCTTTAATTGCGATCTATAATCTATCTATTTTTTATTTGAAGAAACTGATCAACTTTTTTATTTAACTTTGGCTTTTTTGACCCTCGAAAAATGCGAATCGGAACGTATTACAAGCATGTATTGGGAATGGAGTCTGAAGTATCGACTAAAGAGTGTGATACCGGTTATGTAACAATTCTTTTTTCAATGGTTAAATCAATAAACAGAAATATCGACAGCTGTGCGATTGTTTTATCACACTTGGAAATTATTATAATTTCGAACAAATCTGAGTTAAGTGTGAATATTTAAAAGAATGTTAAAGAGTAATGCCACTCAAATTAAATAACTTTGAAGGAAATATTGTTGTATCCCTCAATTTAGTGCTAATGTTTTATTATAATACATATTCAATTGGTGGATAGCATGCATAATAATTGATGTTCCGGAAAAGGTCATTTTATTTAGTAGTTTAAAAGAGACATACATATTTTGATTTTTCAGAAAATTGTTTTCAAGAACCAACACACACATAACCAAGACTCTGACGAAAAAAGTCCATGTAAAGCTCTACAGTAATTAACAACATATAACGAAATATCAATTCAACATTGGAGAATACCAAACTGCATTTGGTTTCCTTACTTTAGGTGTGCAACAAAATGTGTGAAGATGTGGGGTTTAAAAACTGCTGAATTTTTGTAACGCAATACATAATCCTTTAGACAGAAATCAGGCAATTATAATTTTGGGCGAGGTCTGTTAAGGTCTCAGGCTGAGAAATCAGGAAAAATTTTATAATTCATGATTCGCTAAATGACCATTTAAACCTAAATGAAAATGAACACGTGATAGAATTCAACTGATTTTATATTTTTATATGATACATTTTTTGAACGAATAGTTATTTCTAAAAGGTAGCTCCTGACACTGGCACAACCCCAATTAATGCAGTCCACTGCATAACACTCTTTTCTTCATATTAAATTGGATTTGAAAAACAAAAACGCAAATTAGAAAAAAGTAATGCACAAAAACCAAATTATAATCAGCTATTACATAGCTTAACGATATCCAACTTTAGAACAGTATGGAACGGCTGAGCTCCTACCGTGTTTCTATTGTGTTAGAAACTCGTGTATTCGTACTCAAGACTCAGCGCAGGACGTCATTTTGGGATGATATTTCCGAGGGGCAAAAATGTAAAGATGCCTCCATACTCAACAAATTAGCCCTTTTTAAAACGGCAACACGGCCTTTAGATATTTATCCATATTTCCACTCCAAACGCGCAGAAACTTACTTGACTTGTTCGGATACACTCCGACAGCACTTATGCTTTGAAAAAACTCTTCTTACCCCGTTCCACAGGAAAGTGGTGGCTCGCAGGGTTTTCACACGCCATTGGTTACTAATTTTATTTCCCATGTGACCAACAGATAGCCTCATATTTTAGATTATATTGACATATCCGTGAAATATGAAGGTTGGAAAAAGCAAGCAACAATAAGACTGGTCAACATCAATGAATATCATATTCATAATTCCGTAGTTTCGAAACTGAGTAAAAACAGTGAAGATATTCTGATAATAAAAATAATACAACAGCTACCTAACATATCCGCTAGACCCTTAGTGGAAGAATTTGGACTAAATACACACGAGAGAACAGCTCACAAACGAGGAGTTGAAGCCGGACCACTTGCGAAAATACATAGAATGAAAATTCTAACAGGACAAGGATCCAAAACGCACATGGCAACTTTAGAAAAAAACTGGATGATATCTATTAAAATAAAGTCCATTGAGTGTCCATCCCAATCGTAGGATTGAAACTCCATTGAAAATGTATGAAACCACGTCAAACGTACACTTACAGGCATATTCTTCCCGAATCAGAATGAACTATACAAAACCTACAAAATAGAAAGGAACAGTATTCCAAAATTAATAATTGACAATCTAGTGGCTTCAATGTCTAAAAGATTCCAAGCGGTATTAAAAATTAAAGGAAATACGACAAAATATTAACCATTTGGAAATAAATATTGTTCTCTTTGAATTTAAGCTTGTATAGTTTCTCTAGTTTCGTCCAACTGTGAAATTATAATTTTGGTAATATTTGTGCTGCTGTAATACCCTAAGCAGACAGCAATCCCTAATGAGACTTAATGGTAAATGACATTAAGCGATTGTGTGCCAATTCACCATTAAGCTTAATACTCAAAGTATTAACCATAATGACCAAACACTATTGGTCTTCTCAACATGACAATTAGCATGTTTGAATTCGAAAAACTACAAGATAATACATACAAGTTATAAAGGCGGGATCCCAATGTATCCGATCCGATCCGTTCCGACGAGCTGTCAAAGTTGAACACAAGTAGTGCTATGGAAGTGGACACAATGAGCGGATCGGATCGGAACGGTCGAGTTGAGCAAATTTCAACTTTTGCCGGAACGACGGAAAGCATAACCTCACAAATGAATCACCGCACACTCAGTTTGCTTTCACAGACAATTGTCACACGACGATTCGGATCGGAAATATTGTAACCACATGTCCGTCGGGTCGAAACGGATCAAACCGAACCGAACCGGACCCGATCGGAACGGTGCGGATACATTGGGATCCAGCCTTAAGGTTTGCAGGAATTTTTGCATCGAATTGAAATTTTATAAACCGTCGCTCATATAAGTATTTCCTATTTCGAGAAAATAAAATCATAGTTTCCTGGAATTATACCCACTTTGTATCAAAACCTTAACCCAAGAATTTATCTGGTTCAAGATTTCAAGTTTGGATGAGTAAATATCATAGCAATATAGATGCATTTTTCACAAATTTTAAAATCTTAATATGCGTGACGGTTTATAAGATTTCAATTCGATGCAAATTTTCCTGCAAAACCCAGCACCGGATCTGATGTGAAAAAAACAGGTATTGTAACAATTTTAACAGCTGTCAATAAAAAATCTCTCATTTTGCAATAAATTCTTCCAAGCAGTCCCACCAATAGTCGCAATTTACGTGGAAAAATGTGTCCTTTTTGTTAAAAGAAGTTGAACTTCGTCTACGCGCATTTGCATTTATTTTATTTTCTGTTTCCATGTTGTCCAGCTGTCACAATAAATTCGACATTTAACCGTCTAACTTCCACTAAAAGACGATTACTGTGCATACACTCTTCCTTAAATGCGCAATTAGTCCTACTAGTCAATTACTTAATCGGCTGTTAACGAATGCTGTGTATCAACGATATAAAATACTGTAAAGAATGTAAAGATTTGTTGTTTGTTTTGAAATAAAATATCCATTGGAGACAACAATTATTTGTTATTCATATCAAAATAATACTTCGTGGGATTTTTATTTAAGAAAAACCAAGAGTTCCTCAGGGTTTCTTCAGTCCCGTACTGTGGCAATGGCTAGTTTGGATCCTTTCCCAAATTTTCCCGTTCCTCCTTCACTTCTACCTAGGAATGCGTAGAGGCTTCACTTCTGTCGGACGTCTCCCGACGCTCTTTTTTCTTTTTTTCTCTACTGACAGCAGATCGTTTCTAATTAAGAAGTATCTGGCTGTCATCAATTCACTAATAAATAATTTGTGCTAAATGAGCAATTTACTAAATCTTCTTTTACAGTGCTGTCTGTCTAGGTTGTTAAATACAGTTCCCAAAAAATAACATACTTAAGGCAGACAGTATAAAATAGAAAAATCCATAATTAATTGAAAAGTTATTAAAAAATATTATTACATTTTGACTAGTTCCACAAAAACTGGTTAACTTTTAGGTCAGTCAGTGAAAAGCGATAGGCTTCGTTATACACATATATACCTTGAAACATTTTTGGGCAATTGCAACTTAAAGTAGCAATATGTAACACCCATGTATGGATGGCTTCTCGGCTATTAAGATAACGCTCCTAGTATTTGTTACGATTCTTTTAAGCTTACTTAAAAAACAACTCTTCACATCGAGTGACTAATGAGAGGGTTATAAATTTTACATTGTGGCAAAGCGACATGAATAATTTGCTCGATTTTACTAATCGAACTAGGCAACAAGAGTTACCCAATTTTCGTGGAACGACCCATATTCAGTCAGGGCTATGTAACCACTATGCCCTTATTGCAAGGTGGACGTCTTCAAGGATTTTCATATCTCAGAAGGCCGTTGCCATTGTTTTTCAGTTCAATTGACAGCCAAGAGGTTGTAGAAATGTGAAATGTAAAATATGAATAATAATAATGGAAGCAGCGTTTGGCCTTTGCTGTTGATTTGGTTGAAGTTGCACGCACCAGAATCGTTACTCAATTTAATATTTAGTAAATTTGTGTTTTGTTTTTGAGCCCTGGACCGTCTTTACGAGTTGTTGGTTGACACAAGCTGGCCCAATCAATTGCTGGGATTTGGGTAAATCTAATTTTCAGCTTATTTTCGGAAGTATACATTTCCTGAACCGCTTAGAGGCCGTCTGAGAAGCTCGATGCGGAGTAGAATATCAAGCGAAAAAACAGTAGACCATTTTGGTGTCTTTGCGGGGCCCCGACTCGGGCGCCGCGGGTGCTCCGTTGGGGACTAATTCAGTTACTACCGAGTCTTTGCAAGGCACCCGCTCCCTGCCTGGTGACGGGACTCGGGACTGAAATAAATCAATAAAGAGCAAGGATGTGGAATGGAGCCGCGAATTTCCCTCCGCGTTGACTTCCCAGTAACTGCAGGGCGCCGGGGTTCATGTAAACTTGTGAACGGCGAGTGAAACCCCGAGCTTGGCACGGCAAGCGCTCGAAAGCTCCGCGGGGCCACTGCATCGCCAAGAAATGCAAGCATGGATTCTGGGCCAGAGATATCAAACCATAACAAGTTTTTCAAGTATTTGATGCAGCGGGCCCGCGGTATCTTTTAATTTCGCCAGCCCAGATAAAAAAAGAACTTTGCACGGGCGACTTGCAGAAGAAAATCGCAGTTAATCTCGCGACCACCGCAATGCTCTTGGGCTGGCGGATTTCCACTTTTAAAATCTACAAAGAAAAAAAATTCTCCTTGGCGGTGGGACTTTTCTGACCACGACTCCCCGTTGGCGAGCCCTCCCAGTCAGCAGTGGTCCCCAAAAATTCGGCGCACTTTTCACAAAAACAACACCCTAAAACGCTATCGGGGACTGTGCAATTTTATCACTCGGCGAGGGCCCCACGGATTTTCACTCGTGTGCTTTTCATGGCGGAGGCGGTCATAAATAAATCGATATGAAGCAAAGCGTCGTCACCGGCATGATTCCGTGGCCAGGGAGCACCTGGGGCGGCCCGCACGCTGCTGCGGATTAAAATACTCACACCAGCTCAGATTAGCGCCGCCAAACAATCCATTTCTTGCCCAGTTAGTAAAGATTTTCAAAATATAATTCACTTTGCAAAAAACCACATTTAATAAACCTTAAAACATCCGGACCAGGTCGCTGTTCATAGCACACACGACACCGCAGGAGAGAAGTATAAAACTAATTCGGGAAAGAGAGCGACACACGGACGAAGCGCGGCCCGCCAGAAAGAGACGGCCCCGCTGCGCAGTGCGCGACGAGGCCGACCGGACCCGCGCGCGGTGCAGCGCGCCTGTAGCGGCGCTCCTCCAACCAAGGGTCGGCCGCGGTCGGCTCTCCGCCACCTCGGCGCGGCTGTCAGTGCAGTGCATCTCTTGCCAAGCCTTTCCCCTGCGGCGCTGACGACAGCGCGAGCGACGGCGTTCTCGTGCTGCCTCTCTCCTCCACACTTGGTTTCTCCGCGACTGGCCCTCCCCTCTTGAATAATTACAGGCCCCGGAGTTGCCAGACGCACTCGCCCGCCCAGGCAAAGCAAGATTTCCCTTGAATTCAAGCGCCGATCTTCCGACCCCGGAGCACTTGTCCACGCCGACTTGTCTGTCTGCTCCGGTTGTCTGCTTCCGATTCCGAAATTCAGGGTCTTGGACAAAGCCCCAAAGTAATTTTAAGTGGTGGCGCCGAGCGTTTCGCGCTACCGAAAGTGAACGACCTTATTTAGTAAACATCGTAACTAAGGTGAACGCACCCGATCCGCCAAATATGCAAATTCAGGGTTTCGGCTATGCTGAGCTCTTAATTTATGGCCCCATTTTGTTTCTAGATTTCGCCTCTTCTACAGGTAAATGTCGTCGGACTTGTTTTATTCCGCTCATCGCGATCGATTAATCGATATCTAGGTAAGCGCGGACTGAAATACCACCAGCGGCTACGCAAACGTGAAACGGAATAGAAAACAAGACGAATTTCGAAAATGACAAAATCTACAAAAGACAAAATCCTTAAACGATGAAAACTACAATCGAGCGAATTTTGCCTACACTATATTTCTACTTTCCCGAAAATGTAATCTCTACAACCTCAGCGTTAGTAAAAATTATCGACCATTATTAAAATTTAAAATTTCCGATTGGCGGTTCAAAAAGGCTATTCCTACCTTATCAAATTTATTTTTTCTATTAACGAAAAATGGTTTTTTTGTATTTTGGGTCAAAAGAGCCTAGATTCTTTATGGTTCCAATCAAAAGGTGCTACTTATGTATATTTTGACGCATTGACTCTAATAGGTTTCCTCCAAAGACTATATTTCTCATTTTTCTAACATGGATTAGTTTGTAAGTTTTATCATAGAAAAACTAAGTACTAATACTTAGTTTTTCTATGGTTTTATTTAATGAGAACAATTCTTTCCCACTCTTTCTCGTTCAATAGATTTATGGATTTTTGAATAAGTACAAGGTCAACACAAAATGTTCACAGGAACAGAAATATTTCTCTAGAATTTTTTTCCGTAGACTACGAATTCCAAATAAAAATATACTCAATTTTCTTCCGTTTCAATAAAAATAGGGTTTAAAAAGATGGCATTTTGTCCATGATATTACTTCCAGAATATCTCAACAAAAGGAATATTTTCATTTTAATTTTTTTTTATTACTTTGTTAACAAACAAAAATTTGTAAAAACATAAAAATTTTTTCACAAATTATTCTATTGACCAGAAAAAAAAAACCCTACATATAAGTATGTACATACTTATGTACAAATACAGCCCTCTATAAGTTACGGCTTTTTTAAAGTTTGCTTAATGTAGAAATAGTCCATTTTGAAAAGAAATTATAATTGTGGACAAAAGTTTAAGATCACTGCTGTTTCTTGCAATATTTTAATTTGCTTTGCCTTAATTTTAAAAAGTAGATGATTTTTTTCCTGATAAATAGAATTTGTCTTAATATTCCTAATAATTTAAACCAACGCAGAAACCTTTTCAAGAATTACATTCACCAAATTGTAAAAAACGCCCATGTGCAAGGGGAACTATTATATCGATTCTAAATTTGTATTTTTCTAAGAAACCTTTTCGAAGTTACCGGTTTGGCTGTTAGACAACAGTTTTTAAACATCTGCATGTAGCTTCTATTGTGGTATATCTGAAGAACTTTTCTAATTTTTAATTGTTTATTCATTAATCAAATAAATTCAATGTGCGTTTAATAGCATACGTTTTTTTTCCAATATCAAATAAATAATAGAATATATCTAAATATTATGTAAAAGAAATTCTGAAATAATGAGAGTTTCTAGCTGGGCATAAGTGATGCTTCACTTTAATTGAAAGAGCCTATTTGAGCAGTTTTTGTTGAAACTATTCTCCAGTCTTGTTTCTAAATATGTATATTCACGTCTTCTTGCACTTTGAGTTTTCGTTTGAAACACTTCCAAAAACTAACATTTTCCAAGCGTTTTCACTAATTATGTTAAAGAACAGGAACCAAACGAGTTTGAAGTCTCCTTCTCCGAAATATACATATTAAATTGAGGTTAATATTAACAAATAAATACATATATAGAAGAACAATTGACGGTCGCTTTTACTAGCACACAAAATTATACTTTAGAGTTTCAAACAATTACATTACTCTGTGACCATTTTCAGCATATTCCCAAAATATTTCCATAATCCTATTCAACTAAAGCTTAACTGTTTCTTAATTTTGCTTTTTATTTATTTATTTTTTGTTTTCTCGGTCCTATATGTTTATGTATGTATGTATTAGCTGTAGATTTAAAACTAAAGATCCAATTGCAGTTGCAACTTTTAATTTAGATAAACTTTTTTTTAATTCAAACTTACTCTTATATTATAAATACTCATATGTAACAGATATGAACATAGGTTAATAGAGAATCTTAGACCTTTCCTTTTATCTCTCACTCTTTACAAATCGCTTGTGAGTATCTAAAATTTAATTGCACACATTGGTCAGTGATTGTGTTGACTTCCTTAAACTTGACCTAGACAAGTTATTCCAGTGGCACAGAATGCCTTTGAGCTGAATCCCTTAAAATCAAGATTTACCGCGTTTCATTCTTCCGAACTTGTGCTTCTAGATCTTCCTACTGTCTTAATCAATGGATCGTACCTTCCCATGTGTGAGTAGAAAAAAGCCTAGGAATTAACTCACATGGGTTGCTCCGACCAGTTTCTGAAACTTTACAAAAGGTATACTCTGATCTTAACGTTGCCGGGGTTCAGCCTGCCAACTGGCATTTGCTTACTGATGCCTCTTTTCACCGACGACAGTTTAGTACCTATTTCAAAGCTAGATAGTAACTCTACAAAAAAAATGAGGCATCTCTTTTAATGATTAAGAACTCCCTCCTTAGGCGATTCTTGCGTCTTACCTTAATAAGTACCTAGTATGAGTATGAGCGTTGATCTTTCTTTTCAAGCTTGTTAAATCCCGTGAACCATAATATCTCTACGATCATTTATAGTATAATTTCTGCAATCCTTTCAGCATTGAAAACGACCAAACTCAGATCTCAAGTATGTGGAATTCTTTACCAGCTTACATTTCTTCACCCCGCGAGAGACTTCTGGACGAGCCTTTTTGATAGCTTCGATTAATCATCGCTTCATGTTGCCCAAGTTTCACGCTACATTTATGCTATTTAATTTCTGCTCTTTCTTCTCTTCTTTTAGGAAAACCCTTTTTATTATATTTCTTATATTACCTAACTCAAATTATTTGAAATTATCTCTATATATACTTAGGTGAAAACAATTGAACGACTTTTTAGACATTGAATTAATTTCATTTATTTTGCAATGAAAAACTTCTTTCTTGATCAAAAAGACGAAATATTTTGATTATTGTACACCAATTCTTCAGAGTTCAAACAGGGCTAGACAACGAACAACTTTTTATAAATCACTTTTTTTACTGAAACCCGTAATACGGGTAGTAATATTGAAACGAACACATAATCAAAATTACTCCTTTCGCAAATTTAGTGTTTTAGGTCTTTTTGGTAAGAAACTTAATTCTCATCAAAATGCTGCTTACACATTTATGTTAGAGCTATTTTTGCCGTTTAAATTGTGTAGGAAACTAAACTCTGTTCACAGGTTTGACCAATGGCGCCTAAAATTACTGTAGGATTGGCGTTAAACTTAGTGCTAAAAAAAAGTGCATAAAGAAGGAAAGCACCCTTATACATATTAATGTACCCCTCCTTATTATAAATGGAAAATATCATATATTGTATACACATATTATAAATGGAAACATAGTATAAACCAAAGAATTTAGAGGTTGGCAAATATTGAAAATGATAAATATTATCATCAGAGCTTTGGAATATTACTCATGCAGGTGAAATCGTTCTTTATTTCAGTTACAGAACTCTCTTTGCTTACTCCAAAGTGAAATTAAATTAACAAACTATAGATACCTATCACTACTTAGAATACGACAGTGCATAAACTGTCACAATTTTAAAATGTTATTTGTATTTTGCATGTTTGTACATAGATACGAAAAAACAGGCCATCATTTCATTGACTAATTTTTTGCATTACTAAGTTCAATTGAATGCATATGTATGTATATAAAAATTAATAAAAATCTCTTGTTTTTCTTCGAGGACAGTTTTTTTGTTTTGCTTTTTAATGGCCAATATAAAATATTTATTAGTTAAAACAATTAAAATTTTTTTTTTAATATATAAATTAATTTAACTTAACTTTCATTATGATTGCATACCGCAAGGTGTAAATGTATATACTGATGGAATAAAGAAAGCAGAGAATTAAAATTTGATGCGATCAAAAAAGATTAAATTCTCAGTGAATTCATGACTTTAAGTATGCTTTGTTAATACGAATTCAGTTCGGACATTAAAATATTATCAAATATACTATATTGCTACTTTATTGTTTTTCGATATATTGTTTTCCGTCTCTATTCTTCCTAAAAGGAAAAGAAATTAAAAAAAATATGGTTAAAATATAATAGTAATGTATGCCCAATTTTAAGAAATCGGAAGTTACATTAAACACTAACCAGTTTCTGCTATTAAATGGAAATGGTTGTCTTGCTCTTGAGTTAAGAGATGCATCTCATTAACCTCAATGTAATACCATAATGGAAATACTTCAATTAATCAAATAGGCCACATACATAGCATACATAGAATCGAGTCATAGTAACGTGACGTGTTGTGGGGATAGGGAAATAGTTTGGTCCTGTTAATTTGCGCTGATTTTCGATATATTTCCGATTTCAAATTAAGTGCATTTCAAGTGCACAGATAATTGAAGGGGAAAGTAAAGATTAATAAAACAAGTACTTGTACGACTTGGTGTAAATTACGTTTCAAATAACCTGGATGACCGTAATACAATTAACACTAATTGACCTTAAATTGTATTAACGTTAAGAATTACCCGACAAACGTTTTTTTTGTTTTTTGTGGTAAAAAGCATACATTTTATTTTTTACATGGTTTGGTTATATAGACTAACACATTATTTTGTGTAGGAATAATAGATATGTTAAATAAATTAGCCATATTCTAAATTTGTTTTGGGAGTCGAAATAGAAGCCTCAAAATATCTCAAACATATTTTTCAATGTGTTATAATGCGTATGGCGGAGGATGTGCTGCGTTAAAGGATTTGAGGACGGTCAAACCTTGCAAAGTAAATACATACACATCAGATCGGAAAAAGGAACACCCCACTTCTCTTGGAATAAAAATCCACACTAAAAACGGGTGCTCTCATTTCACATTTCAAAATTGTCCCATTCCAACTTCTAGGGGTGGAGGAGAAGACTGGTTTTAGGACAGGCAGAAACCTCCCTTGGAAATTTATAGTTGTTTTTTCCTGGGCCAATATTTTTGTATAATGCATGTTTTCAGAATTATTTTGATTTGTCAGGTTAAATGTGGAACACGCAGTAAATGTATTGTAATAAATCATGTGTACAAAATAATTTTATTTATTTCGAATTATTCATCTTCCTAAATTGACGCCTATGAACTCAAAAATGAATTTTCGCGTTATTCATGTTCCTAAATCAGCTAGTTTCTGTATATATGTACATATTTGTACTATATTTCATTAAATATGAATAAAGAAGGTTATACGCAACCAACATGCAAACTATTTATAAAAATTAGATGGTACACTTTTAGAGAGATTAGAAGTTCAAAGCTTACAAGGGAAATGCTGAGAAGAAATAGAACATTGTTCATGATCTTCGTTGAAACGTAAACTATGTATGTATATGTATATGTACATATATGCATGTACGTTGTGTCACGTACGTTTAAGAAGGTTTATCTATTCTTATTTGAAGAGAATACATGTATGTACTGTACATTTACTTAATACGTATACTCTGAAGACATTCGAAGTCCGTTTATTTGAATTCAAAAATTGAATGATGGAAAGAGGAGACATCAAGCGGACTTACAACGCATTCTTAGCTTTTTTTCATTTTCCTTCTTTTATGTAACGTCCCTCTCACCTTATGCTATAACCTTTAACCTAAACCCTTTTCAAAGGAAACCCCATATCAGAGGATTCCCTCTATTCTTTTGAAATGACGAAAGAGCGGAGAAATTAATTAGAAAATCGTACGGGATTCACCTACTAACTCCCTTTCCAATATGCACGGAGTAAAATCAGATAACTCAGACATGAAATTAATTAAGGAATGAATGCAGCATAAGTGAGGGAGGAGGAAGTAAGTTTTTTTCTAAGTCCTGTTCATAACAGCGACGAGAATGGGACATGAAACAATCGAATATGAACATGCACTTGCCAGTATGCCGCTGGCATCCAAAATGGAGAAATATTGATCGATTTTAATTAACAAAACTGAATGGTGCACAACTCAAGTTTACAGCTGAAGCGGCAATTTTCACACAATATAACCTCTTACGGAGAGAGCTGTATGTCATTAATGGCATTCAGTGGTTTTCAAAAGTATGTAGCCCCTACCGAAAGGTAAAATATAGGGCATCCCTAAAAAGAGTGGGAGAAGAGCTGAAATTTTCATTTAAAAATCAATTTTGCGTCAGTTTTCCAATCAACGCTTGTGCTTTATTTCACAAAATGTGATAGATGGGAAATGTTCTCCAATCTCCATTTCCATTTCCTACCTCGGAACAGATCTGCGAAACTGACGACCATTTACGTTTGTTGGATATGCAAAAACATATCTCGGGCTGGATTCAAAATTAATGAGTTTAATTTATTTGCTGCAAACAAAATGGAATTAACCGACTGAATATTATTAAGCGCAGTGCCTATGTATATATGTATGTAGAGTAAACGCGATTGGAAAGGATTTGCTGGAATATTCAATGAGAATGGCTGAAATAATGTGTGTGCAAAGAATCAATGAACAATCAAAGCAAGTAAGGCGCGGGTAAACGTACACATCGCTTACACCAACGCGAACGAGTGATGTGACATGCATTTACACCGGGAGGTTCTAATAGAGAAAAAATGCCTTTTATGCACGTATTTACACTTATGGAAAGAGGGAGTATATAGAGCCAAAACACGTTCCTAATTGGAAGAATTTTTCAGTTTTCTTAATATAATGCAGGCTTCCTTTACGATATACACGAGTTTTTTTGGTTCTGGGGCATGAGTACCTTTGAACTTATCGCAATTTACCTTCGCGCTACTTTTATAATATTAAAACTTGTCCTTCACTCATTAACTATTTTAGTAGGTGTCATAATAACATCGTTTAGGAAGTGATCCCTGTAGAAGAATTTCCCTACAGAATTTCAATAGAAATTCCAAGTAAGAGCGAAATTTGCAGTATGTAGTGTTGCTTACAAAATTTCACATCAAAAGCTACACTGCAGTGGAGCGAACGAACATCTAATAGCATTGTATTCGTCACACTACCACACACTTGATAGCTCTTGTAGGTTTATTTCCTATGTATGCCGGGTGTGCTTCGGTAATTCTTGCTGAAGTGCAAAGCGCAGCTCCTTAATGTGTCGCGAAACTTTGTGATTTTTTCTTTTCTTTTAAATATAGCGTTTTGTCTTCATGTTTATACGCTTTCCATTCGTGTCATTTAAAATTTTTCATTTGTTTACAAGAGGAGTTGTGTTTCTCACCTTTATATTTTTCTGTTTTCGCAGGAGCGACAATAGAGCTCTGTAGCACCATTTCTCATGAAAGCAGGAGAGTTTTCTTTGAAAATTTATCCCTTTATGAGGATGCTACGCCACAAAAATATATACCTATATATGAAGGTGCATACATACATATATGTACCAAATGTCTCACTAAAGTGGTGGTTATTCATAATTATCCGGAAAAGTTTAAATCATCCTCTGTAATTTAATAACGGGTATACCCAGTAATGATTATGATATAAAAAATTTAGATTACAAAGTAACGATTATCAACTACCTAATTTTTATTGTTGATTGGTCGATAAAGTTTAGCAAATAATTTTTAACTTACGTTTGAATAGTAAAGATCAACCAGCTTTTAGTATAAGTACTAATATACGTGTGTACAAAGGTACATACATATGTATATGTATGTAAAGGATGTCCTAACAGGAAGTTTCATTTTAAATTGTTTAAAGAAATTTTATTTTTTGGAAATATTATAATAATATTACTGCAATCCTAAGCAAATACAATGCGGCTGATAATAAGAAAGAATATCGGCTCTGATTTCAGTTAGATATTTTTTAAGGTATAATTTTCACCACATTTTCGCACAGTTGTGGGATGTATTTTGGCGAATGACAATTCTGATATTGTCTTTGAGTGCTTGAATCGTTGGTGAAGCGTTGACTTAGACTTTATCTTTCACGAAGCACCAAATAAAAATGTCTAAAGGTGTTGAATCGCGCGATATCGGTTGTCAATTAAAGTCTCCATTTCGAGATGTAACGCGTCCAGAAATTTTTCTCATGACTTGCATGGCATGTCCTTCAAAAGAACATCCAACTGTAAGCAGAGCCAAGGTGGTCATTTGGCCGATATTTTTTTCCATTATTATCCGCCTACCCCTACATAGTTCTTAAAGGACAATTTCTTTCAATAATTTAAAATTAAATCTGTTAAGATACAATTTACTAACAGCAGCCGTGTTTTCCGTCGAGCGAACTTTTAGGTTTTGATGTCCATAAGCTAGTTTTCGTTAAATGTGTATGTTACTTTACAATTCTATCTTGGTTGGTCCTTTACATTTCTAGAGTCAACGAAATTTTGTCAACTTTTTACGTTGATTTGGGTTGGTCCAGTATACTATTACAAGTTCACTTTACGTTATGGTACGTTGTTTAACGTCGAATTTAATTGCCGCTTAAAAAATTAAAAGCTGTATCACGAAATCTTCAATAGTTTTTCCATAATCCGCGCAAAGACAAAAAGTGTGTTACGACGCTTTTGTGTAGATTAATTAATTATTATCTTTAACTGCCTTAAAAAACGGAGAGGCTTTCATTACGAATCATATGTAGGGTAGGTTCCTATTATATTTTACTTTTCCATTCCTTAGAGGAAGGAAAATAATGAACTAAACTTAATTTCGAACAATCAACACTAAAAATGATGTTTTAATCACTCTTAAATGAGCGAAACAAAAATTTGTTTCCAAATCGTTAGTATACACAAGGATGAAAAAAATGTCGGTGGTTTAATTTACTGCGGTGCACATGAGTCGATTCTGGTCATCACTAAATATGCAATATATTTGACTTCCCTAGTAGACGGATTAAAAATGTATAGTAGACTATGTATGTACGTTCTTATATACTGCCATAACTGGTTCCAAAAGAAGTTTTTGTAATACTTCAGAGTTTAACAAGTAATGATTTAATTTAAAAAAATAGTCGGCGGATAGGAGTTGATTATCTGAAGAAGTGGTTAGATTGAATTGATCTATGTATTATGTCAAGTGGAATCGGTTTAAAAAAGGTAGTACATATTGGGCTATATTCTGCCATTTTCAGAAGTCACTAGTGGAATAGCTATAAATCAGTGGCGAAAAATCATAGCCACTGCGAAAACCACTTGACTAAAAATCGTATTTTAAAATTATGCAATATAACCACTGGGCTATCAGAATTTGAAACGTGTTCACAAATTAACGATGAATTTGTATATTTGGACGGTTTTTGTTACTTGTCTGATTTTCCAGCTTGGAAAATTACAGATTTTGCTAACTGTCGTGAACTTCCAATTACAAAAAAAAAATTTTATGTTTGTTCAATCCCAGGGGATATTCCAAAGATCTCCAAAAATTGAAACCTGGAACTAATTAAGTTTGAGATCCCTACACGATTATTTGTATGGGTTTTATGAGTGTACACTTGCCCGGCGTATACATATCTTGCCTTTAGTATGATCAAAATTTTAATTTCCAATGACTTATAATCACGATACACATAAAAAACAAAAAAATAAAGTCTTTATTCTCATACTTAATATACAGAATTTTCATTCTAATTAATTTGTTTCCGTCTTCTGATCTAATTAATCTATCCAACCATTTTGCAATGTGAAAATCTGGAATTCTGCAAGATGAATTTGCAAATTTCTGATATTATTGCTAGATTTGGCTTATGGTATGTATAAGGTGAATCCTGATCTCCTGTTTACAACGAAGAATATGGCCTAATGTGTACCAAATTGCAAATTTGAATTTAATTTTTCCGGTATAATATGGCGTAATACCCACTTTAAGCAAATATACAAAACTCTTATTACATTAGCTCAACACTGTGTGTTGCGTTTTGTAAAAGAATCATCTCAAAGTAGTACCCCAAACTACAGCTAGAGACCTTACCTCCGCACATTTTTAACATATTTTCATTATATTTTCTATCAAACTCGGGGTAAGGTCAAATTTACCCTGTGTATTCTCTAAGGGTTAAACATTTTATAGTAGAGCCATGTGGCCTCTTGCTGTACGAAAAATTGATAACTTGTAAAGTTGATATTTTAAAACAGAGTATTAAGATGCATTGAATATAAAATTAACCCTCCTTTCTGTTCCATCCTTATGCATGCATACTTATATACATATACATATGCACAGTCGATTTTTATTTATAGTTTAGAGTATATTGGAATCTTTAAAGTTCATGGTTTAGAGTCCTAGCTCTTAATTAGTTAATACTGATTCAATTAATTACGAATAAATTCGCTGCAGGAGCTGGTTTCGGATGTACACTTCGTTTCAGAAATAATTTGCTAAAATACTTATGAAGCCACATGATACGAATGTGTTCTGAAATACTCGCAATTCACGTTATGCTAGAAGCCACGGGAGTTTCTACGGCTTCCATATTCTCATGGTATTTAAGTAAGCACTCTTTCAGGGCAGCTATTGACCTAGAACTCTTCATTTATGAGTTTCCAGTGAAAGTATAGATGCCATTTTTGAATTTTTAAATGCTTGCCTCAACGCATGCATACATACTCACATGCATCTAGCAGGCTAAGTCCCTTAGAGATTACCTTGTCGAATCAGTGCCATGTTTACAATAATTCTTGAGTGTTCAGAAAATATTTGCAATGAGAATTTTTGTTGGAAGAAGTGTCCTTACTCTGAAATTTATCAAATTAAAACACTTGACATATAGAATGCCGTCTGTTCTTCTAGTCAAATGTATTATAGTTCAAATCTGGAAAACTGCCTTTAATGACGCAATTCTTATATGCATGTATGAAACAAAGAATAAACTATGCATTCGCATAAATATCGGGAAGCTGTTAATAATAAATAAATGTTTATGTGAGGTATATTCATATGTACAGTTCAAATTATAGGTAAACAAAAATTTGACAGGCATAGTGGCTGCATCCATATTGTGCTAGTCAAGAAAACTTTCCAGGTATACGCATCATTATTTGTATTACATATAATTAGTACCTACACCTACTTAGTAATAAAGGGATCATACATTCCAGTTCTTCTTTCAATACACTTTAGAGAATGCAACTTTTAATTTTAGCTATACATATGCACATATATGTAGTTATCACAAATATTGTAGTACATAACTATATTCATCACGAATCCATAAATCATTCTTACTCTCCACTAATGTTTTTAAACAGGACTAGCAATATTCAATTATTATTTCGTTTTCATTCAAATGTTCGAATCCCACTTCTGACACCAAATACATATATATATTACATACAATACATATATTAAAAGAAATTTTTAATATATTCTGGGACAACCAGAAATGTAGTTCCATTCTCTACACCTTGCTTATGCCAGAACAATAGAGCTATATTCTCTCATCTTAGGACAGTAGGACTACAACTATAGTATTTCACTATATTGCAAAAATTATTGATATCATGACCACCATTTTATTTATATGCAGAATGAATACTTTCTAAAGTATTTTTGATCTTTTGGAAACACTTACCTCCATCATTTCGATTGATCTAGTCTGACCCATTAACCTATTGCTCGTAATAAGGAAGTTAATATGAACAATAGAGCGGTTATCAACTACGGCTTTCCTAATGTGTGCAAAGCTCATTATATCTATTATATATATCTATATATGTATATATATAATAATTTTCTATATATATATATACGTATAAAAGATAAAAAACTATTCCATCAAGAACACGTGTTATAAATAATTGACGTTCCGTGAATTATAATAAATTGCTCATGCGTCTATCTATGTATTTGGCTCTAGTTTCTACCATTCTGTTGAGAGCCTGTTTCAAAATGGGCATCTCAATCAATCTAACTAACTCGTACATTATACCAAAATTAGAATTTAAAACACATATGTATATTATATATACATATTTTAAAGTATTTTAATAGCTTGATTAGAAAATTTCTAACTTTGTTAGCATATCGTACAACTCATTTTTCACGCACTTGTAATTGTTTTATCGATTTAAAATATTGCAAATTTAAGTAATTCTAGTAGAAATATACGAGTGTGCGTTTTTTGATTTGTTTTAATTAGTTGTGCAAATTGTGGCCTGGAGGATCTGATGATGGCGGAGGAAGATGCTCATCGAATTTTCTTAATTACTGACAAATAGTTAACTATGTAGGGAGTTAGTTACAAAAGTTTGACTTTTTTAATATTCTGACATTTATTGTAAGTTTGTAATATAAAATTGGTTTATCTTCGTCTTCAAGATGTGATCTCATATGAAAGATTTAGTAACACGGCTACAAAAATTCTTTTTTCACAATTTTGTTCCCAATAACTTTTCCAAAGCGGAAATTTATAATTCTTAGATTATGAAAAAAATCGGTGCTAAGAATCAAAAATAGTTAACATAGCTAATAGAAAGGAAATTGTTTTTATTATAATATGGGTTCCATAAATATGTACGTGTATATTTATAATACTAGAAATTGATATAGATAAATTTTTCATAATGGATCCACGAAGAATCTGACGGCAAAGTTATAGCGAAAATTATTTAAAGTATCTATGTATGAATATAATAGTTAGATTTTTCAAATGCACTTAATATGTTTTATTAAACTTAATAGGTTTAGCTTAAAACCAAAAAAGGCAGAAGTAATGACAAATTATAGCAATTTCTTTTAGAAAAATACCTACACTGTTTTTCTGAAAAGAATACTATTTTTATTACAAATTTATATAGAAGAACAAGAATTCTAATATTTATAAAAAAAAAATGTAAATAATTAATAAATAGTTAATTAAAATGTTGGATTTTAAAATCACATCCAGTTACGAATTTTTTCCTTTCTTTTAGCCTTGAGATGATGGTAGCGTAGCATATAGGAATGCATATCTGGTAAGGATACACAAGCTCTATTCCTCGCCTACATCCTTGTTGGAGAATTAAAATGCGTGCGTGCATAAACGTGGTTTCCCTAAAAGGACTTTTCTGATTATTTCCGCTGTTTGAGCATCCCCTTTATCAGTTATAAACAAAATTTGGAACTAATAATTATCGGGTCACCTCCGACAGAAATGTTTAATGAAATCATTTCCATGTGAATGCGTATGCAACACTTACTCAATTAGAAATCCTATTTTAAGCCAATGTTTTTACTTTTACACATGAATTGATTTTTAAGGAAATTATACTAATCCCTGTTTTTCGGTTCACTGAGGTTAAAAAATTGTTAAAGGACGCAAATACTTTTGATCTGACATCGAATACATTAAAATAATTAGAAATTTTCTCTCGTTTGCTCAATAAAACTGGACTTGTGCAAACTTTGGCAATTTTTCAATTTAAATTTCAAACCCAATATTTAAACAGGTAATCATTGACGGAATTTTAGATA
Source organism: Tolmerus cingulatus (assembly GCA_959613345.1). Taxonomy (NCBI): domain Eukaryota; kingdom Metazoa; phylum Arthropoda; class Insecta; order Diptera; family Asilidae; genus Tolmerus; species Tolmerus cingulatus. The sequence continues at coordinate 39,489,847 of OY390707.1, forward strand.
CCTTTTTGGGCTCTCGCCTGTGGGTTGGGTTTATTAAATTATGCCGAGACCAAATGTGGGTTTCATGAGACAAATGTTGCTGAGACTATTTAGATGAAACCCAGAGGATGCACTGTTGAATTGCGACAAATTACTACTACTTTGATTTTAAAACACTCACAAGCCATTATAAGTGCTAAATCCCCCGGTCTTAGAGTCGCGGTTACATGGATAATATTAAGATCAACGAAATAATCTATTTTAGTGCAATAGACAAAGGCAAGGAAAAGCTTGCGAACTGTCCCTATGCAACAGGAATGCGCATTGGTCGAAATGTTCGACGCTCTGCTGCGACGTTCCTTAGACACTACTGTTTGGTGCTCTTGTTTTTGTCTAATTGAATACTTATTTTTAGAGCATAACTTAACTAAATGTAAATAGAACTCCAATTAATTTGAACATCTCTGCGACGGTTCAAATTTAGCTTTTCGCGATTTATCGCAATATATAACATCGATCCCGAGGATCAGCACTTCCAATTAAAAATAGTCCCGAGCGAACTAGTGCAGCAATTTTGTTGCCGGTTAGCCATGTAACCGCGTCTCATTATGCACTACCTAGTGGCATCTACTATATTTACTTACTTCAAGTTATTGCTTTTGTCGTCACTGCTGTGATTGTCTCAATCCTTATCTTTGATCCGTACAGAAGTCGGGAATTTATTGCACGACTAGGTGTATGAAGCGAAACTATCGCGCTTTCTAATGTCCACTGACGGCAAGTGTGTCCCGCGATATTATTGACAATTAAATAATAGCAGACCCGGTAAATTGTTATTTATAGTTTATCTACTCCGATGCTAATTGAAAAACTAGAAAAGAAGCGGATGCAGTTGATGGCGATGGTTTTGTCTTGGAACGCACTCTACGAGAATGGAATTAGCTCCCTGTGTAATGATTTTGATGTAAAGTATTGAGCACGCGGGAACGCGGATAGGGATTGGACTGATGGTGGATTGAATATTTTTAAAACAACACGGGCGACCGAGTTCCTTTAGAGTATACCGAAGACTGACTGGAAAAATGAAAATTGTGTATATAAAAGATTTGCTTTAAAATGCTCCCGACTCGCAACTGACTTTTGCGCAAAAATATCATATACTCTGCGTCGCTCTCGTTTTCTGCACTCGGCTGTCGGTGGAGCTCCGGGGCCCCAGCGTTCGTTGCTCCATCAAAATTGTCACTTGAAGAAAACATCTTTCCTCGGCAACCGTGAAGAGCGCAAGTATTTTGGCGACAGCGCAATTGAGCGGTTGCACTGCAAGTGTGCGACGCCGTCGGACGCCGCCGCGTACAGTCGTCCTTTTCGCGTACATCTTAAATTAAAAATTTCCCCACGCTGCTGGCGCAAAGCGGCGGCCTTCGGAACCGCACCGCCATCGCCATTTACTGGGCCTCTGAGCGCGGTGCATTTGCAGCGGAATAATGTCCGTCCGTGATTTCCACTTGCAGAAACGCTGCCACAATGGCCCCGTGTTCTCGCATGCGACTTGCCCGCGGCGTACCCAAAGAAGCGTGAATTTGAGATCGAGCCTGAACGCTGGTTCAGAAGCGCACTCCACCAATTCATTCCGGTAGCTCGGGAAAGGGTTAAATTGAGTTAAAACCTCTTCGGCTCTTCAGAAAATGTGGACCTTAAAGCGGAAGGTAACTTGCATTAGGTACTCGTAGTGGGTTACCCGTCGGAAAAAAGCTCCGCTGCTCAAAACGACCATTTTGTAGGATGGTTGCTTTCAAGTTTCTTTACATTTTCATAAAACGATTCTATCCTTTTCTACATAGAAATCAATCATTAGATTACAAAAAGATGTTAACATCTTTTGCTAAAAGGATTTTCCATGGTGACTTAAATAACGGGCACAACTTTAGTCAGTCTGGTGGCCTCATAAATCGATAGCAGTTTTAATAAATAATTTGACTACAGAAAGTACAACGAAACTTAATTGAGAAATGAAAATGTCGAAATTACATAATTGAACTAATTTATATTGAAATAAAATAAAGTTTTGTATATGTTTAAAGCATATCATATTATCGTTGAAAATTTCAGTCTCTTAACTTTGTCATTATTTATATTTTCTGAGTTGGACAAAATACAGAGTTTTCATTCACTGCTAATTTGTAAAAATGTTGGTAACACACAGGGATTATTTACAATACTTTTGTAAGAGATCTAATAAGTAATAAGATCATTCTCGTGCCTGTCCGCCCATCTGTCAAGGAGTTTTTTGCTCGAATAGTTCTTGATAATGTGCATGTACATCGCCAATTAATGATTAGAACAAAAATTATTTGGTTCAAAGAAAACACTTTTTAATTCATATATCGTGTAAGGTGGCATTTGATCGACCTACGTTTAATGACTCTAAAAATTCTTTGTTTTTTAAATAATTTTTGCTTCGGTGAATCTCAAAATTTGTTGAAAATGTCCACCCGTTGCTAGAGATAAAATTTCGATTTGAATTAGGTTAGTAGGTATTGAGTCATACCATACATCACCTAAAAACTTGCGGTTTTTCAACAATGTTATCTAATACTTGCTGAAAGTAAAACTACTTTAAATAAAAATATGTTTTTGCTTGGGTAAGGTAGGAATTTTATTATGTTCTGGATATAAACATAAGAAAAAAATGATTCTTCGGATTCCGTCTCATCCTTATTGGATACAAAATTCATTAGTTAGTATATATAATGTGAATCAACCGGTAGAATATCTGTCTAATGCATTATGTACCTACGTATGTATGTATATATTTTCTATTAAATAAAATAACGAAAAATAATGGAATGAAAAGCAAATGAAACATGATATTTATGCACCTGAATACTGAATAATGTAGAATTGATTACTTTAAAATATTCGTGAACGAAAGAGTTTAATAATTGTTAATAAATTTGGGAATAACTTTGGAATATTTTAAAGGACTTAGATACTTCGTAGAGATTATACTTTTTAGTTCGTTTTAAAAGAATGATTATCAAAAATTCCACACATCGGGGGTTTTGAGTAAAAATAACACGTTTTGAGAGACGATTTAAAAAAAGTTTAATAGATATAATCAAAATATTTTACACATACTTTTACATCATTATAGATTTTTTTTTTTGTAAAATTTGTCATTATTAAAGACGGCGTTAAAGTTGCTACCTCAAAAAAAAGGTGGAAATCGGCCTCTGGATCGTCGGACAAAAAGATAAAAAAAATGCATGTTAATTTAGAAACTAAAATGCACATCTTAACCCTCAATGAAAAAAAAAATTCAAAATTAAGACAATTATGCGATTTTGAAAAAAAAATTGTGAAATGGACGTCGTTTTTAATCCATTTTTCGCGTGTAAAAACTTAACTAATTTTTCAAAAACGTTCATTGAGGCTTAAGATGTGTAGAATTGCATAACAAAAAAATTAGAAATAAAAATTTAAAAATCGATCAACTAATTTTTCGGCTATCGTGCGGGCTGTTTTGAAACATTGTGTTTTGAGATAAATGCATTTGAAAGTTCGAAGTATGAAAAAATCCACATTACATTTTATTTTCAGACTTTTATTATGCTCTGTAGAATCTTTATTATTAGCGGGATTTATTTGAAAATTGTTGTACACATTTTTGAAATGTTGTACATCAATAATCAATTGAATTTCAATAAATTTTTTCCCGATGTGTGATTTTAAATGAAATAATTATTAATAAGTAATATTATGTTTTCCATAATTCTTTTATTTTAGAAAATTTTATGGATACCTCACGTTAACCCTTGTTAACAAACTAAGCAAACTAGGAACGATTTTATATTTTTAGAATCTAGTAGATTTTACTTCTTAATGTATTAAGACAAATTGTCTACACAAATAACCAAGCACTCGCTATTTTGTGTTTTTAGAGATTTATTGGTTGACTAGCATTTTAGGCCATAACTCAATAATTTGAGGATCTATGAATATTTTTAATGGTAAAGTCATGATTTGCGTACAATTTTGTATAAGAAGTGTTTAAACTTACGTATAAGAACATACATATTTTCCTTTTTGTGGAGTTTTGTGAAATTAATGGAAAACTATTTGAGCAATTCAAATCAACAGTATTAAAGTAAAAAGGAGCCCATTTAGCGTGGAATGAACCACATGTATGTATATACTGATAAAAATTGAAAGCCTTTAAACTGGATTAACTTTCTGAAGTTTGTGTTAAAAAATAATGTATTATATTTCCTCTTTTATTAGACCTTTTTCGTTCATTATATGTATATAATAATAACACATACAACAATATTACCTTGATAAAATTTAAGTCGAAAATTTCCAAATTTAATTAATATGCTTACCACATAATATCCTTTCCTCGCATATTCAAATATGTCATGGTTATGTCATGGTCAGAACCGAGATACAAAGTCCAGGACAATAGATATCAATGCCCATTGAGGTGTCTGGACATCACGTTTCTTGGTGACATGTCAGAGATAAAACGGAGTGAGGAAAAGGAAATGTCATCGATGTTTTTTAATACTATTCAGAAAATAAGTTCTTTAGTTACCCTTGGGCTCAGTGGGGTTCTGCTATCGTTATTTCGAAACATTATATATCCATGAAACGATATACATATTAAGCTGATACCTATCTGAAAGCTTTGCAGTATTATTTTTTAAATGTATATACTACAAGTACTGCGTGTATCGGATAATAATGTGTGTAAAGAATAGACTCATGATAATGTGTATATGTTAAACAAAAACTCGTAACTTATACATTTTATTTTCTTGACCTCAATTTTTCGGGTTCCGCGCAAGAAAAAAATTAATTAAATGTTAATATAGCCAAGCAAATTATGTATATGCATGTGTATTCTATGCCTTTTTAAAATTTTAATGAAAAAGTATTTCATATTCAATTAATTTAAGATAAAAGTTATAGGTACTATTTTATTTTAAGAAGTATTTAATACGCACATAATGACGGACGCAGATAACTTGCACACATTTTTTAATAATCGAAAATCAAATTTATAGACAAAACAACTTAGCTGTGAGAACTCTTAATACTTTATGTAAAGGCAAGAACCTGTTGCGTTTTCCAAAAAGTATTTTGCAGCGAAACGTGCCTCCTTTTTGCTTTCATGTCACGTAAAAGGAAAATTACAAATTGAGTAAGCAGTAATGCCTGCAGCTCACATTTTACCAATCTGCTAAAGATTTTCTACCAAGTCTTGGAATACTTTGATTTAGAACTGGGGACCAAAATCTACACAAAAATAAGGAACTACCTACTTCTGGTCTTTGTTTTGATCTAAGGAAAACTTGTTCTAGTTTTCATGTGAATATATCGCCAAAAATAGCAGGTTTACTAAAATTATTCGTTAGGGTATGATACGGAATGTTGATTATTTATATTATAGTACATCTTCGGTAAAACATTGTAATAAAATAATAGGTTCGGGGCTATCGTTGCTTTATTGTAATTTCGTAAATTAATTTGAGGAATCAGAAGTTATTAAAGTCACATCCTCATCCCTTAGCAATATTTGAATTAAATATACAAAGCAAACAGAAATAGCCTTAATAAAAAATATTCAATACGAATTTCGCAATTTAACAGGAAATAGGGAAATATCCATAATCATTAGTTCGTGGGAGGTAAATGCTTTTAACAGAATTTTGTCGGTGTGCCATGTATAGATAGGCATAACTACATACGTACATACATATGTCCCTGCAGAGTTCGATGAAATCTAGCTTCTCTTTTAAAGGCAATAACTCGATTTCAGCGCACGCTTTGTGCCTGCTTCACTTAAGAGCTTTCAGACTTTATAATGCAATTATATCGTTTTGTTTTCCTCTTCTCAATTTATCTATTTTTTCACTCCAAAGCGAGGGTTGAACCCTAACAGCGCACAATTGCCATTCCACGGGGAGCATTTATGTCATGCTTAACATTTCAAACTACACTTTGATATTCGTTCTAATTGGGAATAAACCTTTAATAATTCTATTTTGTCCGATATTTCCTTTGTATAATTTTTACTATCTTATTAATTTAAATAACGAATCACTTCGTGGAGTCTTTGATGGTAAAGTCTAAATGTGACATTAATAAGTCATGGATTTTGATTAAACCTTGAACATTCAATTGAAGTTGAAGTCAAAAATGATAACTACATATGTATGTATATGTAAAATATGTTTAAATATAAAATTATGAAAGGTGACAAATTCAGGTACCAATTTTCTCCATATGTCCACAATGATTTGATAATATCGTGCAAAATCCTGAAATTAGTAAACTAGTTTCCATTTGATTTCCACAAATAGTTCAACGCGACTGTTAAATAAAAACCATTAAAAGACGTACATATGTATGTATTTAAATTTGTTCAACTTTTTATTTCACAAAAGAAATAATATGTTTGTAACCATCCATAAGTCTAAAATTTTTATCCCTAATTTCGAGCAATTTTTAAAGAATATTTAATAATAGAAGAAAAACCGGTGTAATGCTTTGAACAATCATTACTTTTCATCTTAAATGGTTTCGGCTAATTAGTATTTTCAAAAATTCGATTTTTGTTTACGTTTTTACAAATATTACAATATGTATTTCAAAAGTTCGGGTTAATCCTGTGGATAATTTTAAAAATATAATAATCATAAGCTTTAGGTGTGTTCTTCTCAACACTACATCTTCAAATACTGTGATCAATATATTTTTACAAATTTGTCCAGCAAGCGGTTGGCTAACAAAATTACACGATTTCCGCCCCTCGCTGCAAATCCGGTGTAAGAAATTGCTTCGCATTTTTAAATGAAATCGGCTAAAAGTGGTTGATTCCATAGGGTCTTGCTCGAAAAAATTGGCGCGATTCTAAGATAATTTGTGTCAGCGTGGATTTTAAAATCAAATCCTCTAATGATCTACGTACATATACATAATAGTTCATCTTATGTAGTGCGGTAACGACTATCCAAAAGAGACTATTATCTAGTGAGAGATTCTACTTCCTAAACATAAGACAACTTAGCATAGCTTAACTTAACTAGTAAGGACTCACCAAGAAATTCACGCGCGGTTCAAGATGATTTAGCAACTGTTTAAAACTCTGGGTGTTAATTATAGCGAATGAAATTATGTAACAACATTATGAAAATTACTCGACGGACTGAAATGAAATTTGTGCCTCATATTTTATAAAAATAGGGCTTAACCGAATGAATTTTATACCAACACTTTCTTTTTATAAACAATAAACAAACGATTGTTTACTTTTAAAATCGGAATTTAACACTCAGAGGTCGCCATTTTATTAAATTTGAAGAAAACACAAAAACCTTCAATTAATTTATTTATTTATTTATTTATTTTATAATAGAATATAAAACTTAAATCTATATCCTATTAGCTAGCGCTCTCGGGAGCAGGGCCCATATGGCGCATCCATAGTTGGGTGGTGTTTGAATCTTGTTATTCGTATATTATATTCTTATAGCGCATTATATGAAGGAGGCCACATTCAGCCTTGATAGGAGTCTCAGAAGTTCGCCTGGCTCAGCGGGGTTCAAAAGTTCCTTCGCCGGGGGCAGCTCGCCGCCGTGCATGGTTTTCGTGCTTTCGCAAGCGAGGATGTGCTTGATTGTTAGGGGACACTGGCAACGGCTACATCCTCGCTGGGGTCCTCTGGCAAAAAGGTGTGCTTTTGTGAGGAGCGTATGGCCCGATCTCACTCTAAAGATCCTTACGCCGTTTTTCCTGTCGAGCTCTCTGCTGTAGTTGGGGGGTGATACTGATGGCCAGTGTTCGGCCATGAAAAAAGACGAATTGGTCCAGCGTTCCTCATAAACCCCCTTAATTATTTTTATGCTGTTCCGGACGAGGAAAGAGCTGAGAGGTGGCACTAGTGGCGGATCATTGCTGGGGGAGAGCGAAGATTCTTTGGCCGCTGCATCTGCTAATTCGTTCCCCTCGATGCCTACATGGCTGGGCACCCACTCTAGGGCCAGATGTCCGTTGGCTTGGATGATTGCCAATTTTATTTCGGCAATTAGTGGCTCTGTCGGTGCTGGGCTATTCAGTGCTTCGATGGCTGCCATACAGTCTGTGAAGATGATTGATTTTCCTCTGAGGCTCCGGCCGAGTGCCACTGCCCTCCAAATGGCGCAGATTTCCGCCTCAAAACTGGAGCTGAGTTCATGGAGGTGGAAACTTTGGCAGCTGTGTGTTTTTGAGGTCGGAGTAAACACAATAAACGCAGATGACACTCGACCGTCCTTCTTGGAGCCGTCCGTGTAGATTTTGTTCCACGATGACAGACGAGAGAGCCGTTCCCGGTGAAGTTGCAGGTGTTGTGCGGCAGGTACGTTTTTTCCATTTTTCGTGGCTAAAGAACAAATCTGCGGCATTTCATCCTGCACAGGTGGCAGCAGCTCCGGTGAGTCGCACGGTGTTGGCAGCGGGAAGCCCAGCCTGGACAGGAGTTTGATTGCTGTTTTGAGTGCTGAGGTGTTCCGTGGCGAGCGTCGTGATCGAAAAACGGACTGGAGGGTGTGGTGGTGTGGCTTTCTCCAGTCAACCCAGTTTTTGGCTGCCAACTTGGCCATTGATATTTCGACCCTTGTGCTGATGTCCGCTAAGCCAGCTTCGACCCATAGGGCTAGGTTTGGTGTGGAGGGTAGGGCCCCAAATGTTGCCCTTAGCGCCTTATTTATCGCCGTTTGAATTTTTTTGATGTTAGGGTTGGCGGTTGCGGCGAAAATGGGGAGAGCGTAATTAGTGCAGCCGCGGATTAGAACCTTGCCGATTTGGAGCACTGCGTGGATTGGCGCACCGTTACCCCGCGCTGACATGGACCTGATCAGGTTGGTGATCCTGCCCACTTTGTTCTCCAGGTTTCTGCAGTGGGCGGTCCAGTTTAGCCTGCTGGTGAATTCGAGACCTAGGAGCTTGATTCGGTCTCTGGTGCGGATTTCTTTATCCCCTATTGTCAGGTTCCGGTGAGCGCTTTTTCTTTTGCGAGAAAAAATTACGTATTCATTTTTTTCCGCAGGTATTATTCCTCCAGTGCGAAAGGTCCAGATATCCAAGGCAACTAAGGCCCTCCGAAGTACCTCTGTCGGTCGTTCGTCCGTAGTCGTTAGTATGAGGTTGTCGGCGTATATGTATATGTCCAGTCCGTAGATGTCTTGTAAGGCGGGAATAAGGGAGGCAAGGTACGTGTTGAATAACGCCGTTGATAGGGGCGATCCTTGTGGCAAAGCATTATCTATTTTCATTCTAGATGAAATAAAGCCATTAATCCTGACCTGAATGGATCGGGATGAGAGGAAGTTTTTCATCAGGTGGATGAAAGGTGCATCAACGCCCCATACCTGGAGCTGGGCGGCGATAATGTCCCATTTTACCCTGTCGTAGGCCTTCTCTATGTCAGCTGACAATAGAAAGAGTTCTCTTTTCTCGTGGAAAGCGTCCCTGATGGAGTTCTCGAGCTCAAGGAGGAGCGAGGTAGTGCCTCGATGCCTCCTGAACCCATGAACCCCCCCAGGCAGGACCCCCTCCAGGAGGCAAGAGAGTCTTCGGCCTATGATTTTCTCAAAAAGACGTGACAGGCATGAGAGGAGGGATATCGGACGTAGATCCTTTGGAGTGATGGTGCCGTTAGCAAGGACAGTCTTCTTACGGATAGGTATTAGGACGGCATTCTTCCATATATGCGGAAAGATGCCGTCTCTTAAGATAGAGTTGTAGAGGTCTACTAATCTTTCTTTAAATGTTTCAGGGGCTTCCTTTATCATCCGGTAAGAGACCTTGTCCAGTCCTGGTGCCGAACCCTTACACTTACTAAGCGTTACACCTAGTTCGTGAAGGGTAATTGGGAAAGACAGATTTCTATGAGGGTCAGGGGAATAGGGCTTGTTTGTAATGGACCAGTTGGCTTTAGCCGAAATTTGCTCTGGGCTGAAGGTACTGTCATCGGAATAACTGGCCCAAGAGCGGGCCAATTGTTCAGCAATGTTCATGGAGTCCGTATAGAGCCTGCGGTCGACCGTCAAGTTAGCAATTAGGCCAGGAGGCCTATTGCCGGAAATTGATTTGACTCGTCTCCATGCATCGGCCAAATTAGAGTTAGGATCAATGGAGTTAGCGAAATATTCCCAGGCTTGCTTTTTCGCTTCTTTTATTTCTATTTTGCAGATTGCCGATTTCCTACGATATTCGCGCAGGATTTCAGTCGTAGGATGCCTTTGAAATTTTTTCCAGGCCCTATTCTTATCCCTGATAATCGAGAGGATGCGCGTATTCATCCAAACTGGTTGTGTTCTCGGGAGGGGGGTGGAGACAGGCATGCTTCCTGCTGCTGCTACCCTTAGGGATCTTGTTATTTGAGCTGCCTCTTTATTGATATTGTGGGATGGGGTACGACGGGAAAGTTCGGCCTTGACTAGTGCTCTGAATTTTTCCCAGTCAGCCTTCTGCTCCATGAATTTGGGCAGAGGTCTGGCGTTAGCAGATTTGTGGCCAGTATGGATTATGATGGGGTAGTGGTCACTACCCTCTGGGCTGGTGTGAGTGAACCAGTCAAGGCGCGAGGTCAGGCGGGGGGGGGGCCAGGGTGAGGTCGATAGCGGAGTGGGAGCCTGCATGGGATAGAAAGGTAGGGGAGCCAGTATTGAGAATGCAGAGGGATCTGCCCTCAATCCAGGCGGCAACCTGCCGCCCTCTGGGGCTCCAATGCACAGAGCCCCAAAGTGGGCTGTGTGCATTGAAGTCCCCACCATAAATGGTGTTTTCGGGCAGCTGGCTAGCCAGGGCCTCCAGATCTTGGGCCGTAATCTCTACCCCATTCTCAAGGTAAAAATTTGCGAAGGTTAAGGGTATGGAGGAGTTAATGGAGACAGCACAAGCTATTAAGTCGGTATTGATGTTAATCTCAACAGCAGGGAGGGAGTGGTGCACCAGAATGGCTACACCGCCATGCCTGTGCACACGAATGGAATTATATCCGAAAAACGAATAGGATCCCAACCGTTCAGGTTGATTTTCCAGCAGGATGTGTGTTTCCTGGAGGAGAATTATATGAGGTTTGTATTGGGATATGAGGAGTTCGAGACTGGGAAGGTTATTGTACAAACCTCTGATGTTCCATTGTAGGATCGTTAGATCTCTACATGGAGAAGGAGAGGTAGGGTTAATGGTGTAGTTCATGAAGAAATCCTAGATTACGATAGGGGATCTTCCCCATCACTCGAAAGAGTCGAGTATGACGGGAAGGATTCCATATCGTCGTCATTGCAGTTATTTTTTGCAGTTGTAACATCTAGGCTTGGCCCTGAGACTGCTACAATCTCAAAATTATTGGGCTGAAAGCCCGAAATATCCTTAACAATAGCGTTAATCATATTTTTTGAGTTGGGTGTAAATTGGAGTGGTTGGGAGGGGGATGGGTCTGTGTTAATTTTGGCTGTAGTTTGTTTAGTTTGTTCGGTGTTGTGTTTTGTTTTAGTTGGTGTTTCGTTAGTCGGTGTGGTTGAGGCACTTACCTTTTCGCTGGAGGAGGCGGAATTGCTGACTTTATTTGAAGATTGGTGGACGGTGGTTGTGGTGGCTTTAGTTGTGTGGATTTTTAATTCATTGGTCGCTGTCTCCTTGGCGTTAGCGGTTGTCATCTTCCTGGAGTCAGTTGTGTTGTTCCCTGTGCTTCCAGTTGGGTTGTTATTGATGTTGTTCGGGGCTGTGATGTTCTTGGTGCTCTCTGTTGTGTTTTTTTTGTTATTGCTGTTTTGCGAATTTGCCTTAGTGGTTCCTGCAGCTGTTGCGGCATAAGTTGGTCCTTGTCCTGTATTTGCGGTGGAGTAGTACTCCTTTTTGGCCTCGTACATTGAGCAGCGTTTTATTGTTTTGATTCGCAGGATTTCTTTTTGCTTAGCGAATTCTGGGCAGTTCCTGCTGGCTGAATTGTGGTCATCTGTGTCGCAGTTCACACAGAATTGTCCCTGACATTCCTGGTGTTCACCTTTCTTGCCGCAGGTTGCGCAGACGGGTTCGCGTTCGCAGAACTTGGCCGTGTGCCCCAGCTTTTGGCATCTCCTACATCTCATTGGGTTCGGGAAGTACTGCCTGAGTGGGATGTTATAAAACGGCCCTTGGATGTAAGCTGGTAGTGTGTACGCGTCGATGGTGAGTACTATCAGACCAGTTTCTACCTGCTTTCCGTTTTCCAGCCTGGTTATTTTGCCGATGTCGATAACTCCTTGATCGCGGAAGCCTTCCAGTAGCTCCTCCTTGGACATGAGTTTAAAGTCGTGGGAGAAAGCTGTTGCTTTGACGCAATTCAGCGTAGCATGGTAAGTTATTTCCACCTCAATGCCAGCAATCTTGTTTTGCTTGATGAACGTTTCGGCAATTTTGGAGTTATCTACTAGGAGGAGGAGGGCGCCATCGAAAGCGAAGCTAGCAGTGCTGAATTTGGTGGAGATCGCATCTAAACCTTTACGAACCATGAAGTGATTGTAGCGCCGCAATGGCTTGTCGCCTTCCTTGGTTTTGATTACAATATATTTGGGCTGAGATGATCCAGGTGTTAGGACTTGCCTCTTTGTTGGAAGAGCCGGGAAGGAGAGATCGGTAGGTAAATCCGTTTTGTTGCTTCGTTTCCTTGTTTTCTTCATTTTAGGATCGAGCACAAATTCACTCAGAGAGGCGAAGCTGTTGCTGCTCGGACCGGCCGGAGCCGTGACCGTCGCCATGGTTACCCTGCTGCCCTTTCGGGCGCAACAATAGCCGACCGCTAGGTAATAAAAGTTCCGGTCGCTTCAGAGGAACGAAAGTTGTTTTTACACACTGAGTTCAATAAAAGGTAATTTAATCGGCACTAATGGTCTCAATTCACTCCTTTTATTACCACTAACTTGCACCCACAGGAAAAGAAAAACTATTGCCCGAAATTCGGCTTACAATCGAATTAAGCTCACCACGCAGTCAAGAAAACTATCCAGCGCTTAGTCTCGGTGACTTTATCCGTTGCCGGTCAAGCTGAGACTGCCTTCAATTAAGAACTAGAAAAATTAATAAACTAACAATTATTTTTTTATTGCAGTGATTTAGGAAATGGGTTGCAAACAGATAGAATGGGAAGAAGTGTATGCTTTATTCATAGAAACTTTACAGAAGCACAGTAAGGAATTTTTATAATACATATTTTATTTTACTAACTTTTATGATTTTACTTAAGCAGGCAAAGACTGGGCCGCGGAGGAGTGCTCTTTAAGCATTAACCAAATATATACTTAGATTCGCCTATTCTATACTGGGGTGTCTTCATTTTATTTTGTTGGTATACAACTCGAATGATATTTCGTTTTGTGAAAAACAACGTGACTGCACTACTTGACAAATTAAGAAGACGTTTAGGAATAAGAAAAATTAATATAGCGCTAGTTGTTTTTATACGATATTAAATAAATGTGCATAAGCAAGTGATTGAAATTGAAAGTACTTCAACATATATTTCTATTTATTTATTATATAATACATATAAAATAAATAATTGTCTTTTACTAACTAGATGAAATAAAAATATTTGAAAATCCTGAAGTTCAACTTTCATGCACACTCGCCACGGTTGTTTTGAATACCTATTATAAATTTGCGCATTCCACGCGAAGACTACTAATGGTTGCTTTTTTAAACGGTTTTATTAAAAACTGGTATTTATGTAACTTGGCTTGCATAGGTCAAATCCTTCAACACCAATCTTAACAAAAGTTATGAAACTTTGCACACATGTTTAACTGCGAGGGTAATCTGATGTGGTGGTAATTGTACACAGGTGGATTTCATCAACGCATTAAAAACGTTTCCTAAAAGAAAATTTTTTCTTTTAATATACATTGTATGTATGTATATGTACTTATTTTTTACCTAGCCGACACTCGTCGTCATGGTCAAAGAATATGGAACCTAGTAACGTAGGTTACATAGTCTTTGTTAGGGTCAAATCAAGCAAAATAGTCGTCAATATACATTTTCGAGCATTAATTTATTTAAGCATGAAAACCGGAAGTAAATCCGACGAATAATTAAGTACAGAGAAAATCTCAGATAAACAAACAGACTGTCACGGCTGCGTAGCAATTGTTTTGAAAAACATTTGTATCTCTATGTGACATCAGTTGGTACTATTGAAAATTGTTTGTTGTGAGCGGTTATATTATAGTCAAATAATTAAATATTAATATGTAATCTACATTCAACGTTGTCTAATCACAACTATTCCTATAAAAGCAAAATATGACGTTGCCGATATCAAACTAACTAACAAAACTGAAAGTCCAATTTTCTACGTAACTTCCGTTCAGTCCCTGAATATTTCAAGGGTGTGTTTAATGTTTTGTTTGTTTTTTAAGAATGAAAATATTTTCATAAATAAAAAAACAATGCATTAGATTCAAAAATTAATTATAGTTTACCTAAAGTAAACGTTAAGTAATTAAGAAATTAATTAATTTTTCTTCGCTCGATGATATTTTGCAGCACGATTTAAATAACATTTCCGAAATTATTTTTTTTAAAATAAATTGGTTAGGTTACCCGGTTTCAGCAGGAGTTCAACAATTTTTGCCTGCGTCCGTCATTTTGCATTTCCTATATTTTATGGCACCTAAATTCGGAATTACTTCAAAATAACCTATATAGTACAAATTTTCATTTAAATTTGTTAAAGTTCGAAAATTGTTGTGCGCCATATTGAATCCACCATCTTGAATTTGCAAATTTCGAACGCTGATAAAAAGTGGATTACATGTTGGTTCGGAATATGTCATTTTTCGTCCTTAAAACAGGGAGGAAATTCCAATTTTCAATGATATGGTAAAAATAATTAGATTTTTACTTTGAGAACAAAATATAACTTTTTTATCCTGGCGTTTGCTACTCTCGCCTACGGCTAGAGTGAACGGCTAAAACTATCTTTATTGTTATATTGGCCAAGAACAATATATGTGTATAGGTACTAGTATAAGAAACAAAACAATAAAGTAATACTAATTTTAACCATTTTAAAGAAGGGTTAATGCCTCTATAACTTCATATAATTGTTTGCTTTTTTTTTGTTTTAAATAATTTAATTAAAGTAAGTATTTACACACATAGTATGTATTGTTTACTGTATTACAAGCCCAAATGCAAAGAATTGGACCAGTTATTGCTTTTAGCCTTTTTCTGTATTGGAATCCTCGTTATGGGCTTATATTGAATCAAATGGAAAAAAAGCAATATGCTTTAGATTGTTCAGATTGTTGACTATTAAAACCAAGTCCAATGAAAGCATCAGCGGTAATATTAATTCGGGCGCAAAATAGTTTGTCCAGCAGATTTTGTGCACAAAATACATAG
Organism: Tolmerus cingulatus; assembly: GCA_959613345.1. NCBI lineage: Eukaryota > Metazoa > Arthropoda > Insecta > Diptera > Asilidae > Tolmerus > Tolmerus cingulatus. The sequence continues at coordinate 39,505,261 of OY390707.1, forward strand.
TATACATTCAGTACTTATAGTTGGATAATACTTATACACAAGGTGTTTCGTTAAGATCTGAATAGGGATATGCCACTTGATTCTATATGATATCCTGATCCATGTTTGCTTAGACACCCTTTTCAACTAAAGTCGGCCCATCACCCCTAAAATCAAAATTGAGTATCTGGGGTCCGCCATTTTGAATTTTGGGTATCTTGAGTCCGCCATTTTGAATTTCCAAAATTTTATGCTAAATTCGAAATTACGTTCAAATATCCATAGTACTAATTTCCATTTAAATTCGTTGAAGTTCTAAAATTATTGTGCGCCATATTGGATTTGCCATCTTGAACTGCAAATTTCGGACGTAGTTTCGCAATAAGGACATCCAAAAACCCCCAAATTGATAGCGAGTTAAGGGACCTATCCATGAGCGCGCAAATTTGCGTTTGCCAAAAAATATGTGATAGTACGTACACTGCGCAACTAGTTTTGTAAACATCAATTGTGTTTATCGTCTCTTTTAGAAAAGATGTCTGAGGCTCCGTGTCTGCCAATTATAATTGCTAGTATATCCAAGAGTGAGGCAAATTTACACTCGAAAAAAAGAAAAAAAAAATGTGTATGAAACAATGGCTGCAAAAAAGCAATTTTTAGTCATGAGAGACTTATCACACAATTAGAAAACTCATCACCTCTGGACTATCAGAATAGAATAAAGAATGGGCCCGGCCCGTCTACTATTAGCGAATTATTGAACAAGATAGGGCTATTGATTATAAAAGCAAATACAGTCAATATTCCCCAAGCAACGATTATTTGCCCCTTAAGATTTTTCGCATCTGGGCAAACTTTGAAGATCTTAAGTTCGAAACTGAAATTGCAGCACAAACTCTGGAGATAGTAATTGAGACTTGTGAAGGCTTAATAAAAGTTTAAATGACTGAATAAAATTAAGTATTTTCAAATTATTTGAAATAAATTATATAAAGTAAAAGACTTTCTAATAATAAAATAAATATTCTTCTTATATCACAAAGAATTTTATAAAATAATTAGCAACAAAATATTCATTTATCATAAACTTTAAAATTATACAAAAAAATATTCAGTCATCATAAAATTCAGTGTAAAAGATATTTTGCAAAAATATATTCAGTTTATAAGATCTTTTGTGTTAATTATTACTTATGATACGATGAGGGTCTGTGAGAATGTCCGAAGTAGAAGAATAATTGTCATCTGATTGGCTGGACTATGGTGGTGGTTGGCTAAAGCACGGTGATGATTGCAAATGTGTAGAAGGCATGTTTATATAATTCGCTGAACACCATGCACGTGAAAGGGGTGCATTTGTTGCCACAGCGTATCAGTGCAAATTTTCTAGACGACCTTCATACAATAAATAATTAATAAATTTGTTAGCTATTAATTGTTGGTCTGGCTTAAGTTTTGTATATTCGAAAGTCCAAGTTTTCCCTAAGATTTCAGCTTCATTACTTGTAGTACGACGGTGTTTACATGCCATTTCTAATAGATTTTTTCTGCTATTTCGTTCCTCCATATCCGGTCTCAACTTTAGTTTCATAGATTTTTGGGGGGAAGGATTAGATTTTTGCAACAAGAAAAATTGAAATTGAAGATTTAGATTAATTAGACCATTATTCATTTGTACTCCTTTTCTTTATAGATACCAAACACTGGAAATGATTGAAACAGATTGCAAAAGAATTCGAAATTAAATGGAATTTCCCACACTGTCTAGGCGCGATTGACGGGAAGCATGTAGAAATATGTAAGTCTCGGGATCTTGTTCGTACTACTACAATCAGCTATACTGGCAGTTCCCATGACCTGAATTTATGGTCTCTCAGAAAATCGAGTTCTTCAAAGTACCACAGTGAAGGCAAAATACGTAAACATCTTCTGCGTCTGCACTGGCCCTTTTGTTTATAAATAATTTTTTTAATTCCCTCCAGCAGGCTGAACGGAGGCAATTAATTTGTTTGTGAACTGTTGGCTTCACTATCAATTTCTTGCATTTTGCGGACAAGTTTATCACACGCAAAAATTTTTAAATTTCTGTTTTTATGAGCATCGCTTTTCACTTTCCGATAACTTTCTACTAATTCCCCCCGGGATTCTTTATCTACTTTTCTCACTGCCATTTGTTGACTTACTTTAAGCACAACGCTGCCCGTTGCACAAAAGTTTTTAAGCGCGTTTGATTTTCATCAAACAGTTGCGCAACAGATCAAACTGAACCATACATGGGAAGCCTTCAAGCTTTCTAACGATGGCTCTTACGATCCAATTCACTCACTGTGGTAGTATCCTTTGCCAACTATTGCTGGACTATATAGTAGGTCCAAGGAAAATTCGAGCAGAATCACTTTAAGCTAATCAACACGGACCGTTTTTGGGGTTTCATTCACGTTTAAGTATCATGGTTTACATTAGTTTTAGGATTAGTTGAAACTTTCAAGTTACACTAACTAAGTTAGCTAATATGCTAACCTTGTACCGCTTAAGGACAGCTTGGAACTTTAGTGTAAATAGCTTCCTAGTTCTAAAGAGAAGGCGCCTTTTGCGCAGCTGTCCTGAGCACGTTCACCCCAATAAGGATGAGAACGTCAGCCAGCCATAGTAGTGACGGAAAGCTCTTGTCGCATTCACGCAAAATTGCGAATATTTCTTTTTTCATCTTTAGAGCGTTTGTTTAAGGTTTTCTTCTAAAAATTATTTATGCAATCGACTTAGCGCCTGTAGTGTAGTAGTTCTATCAAAGTTAGCTAACTAGACGAAATATGAACCGAAAATAAAGTAACCAACTCTTGCCCATTCTTCGATAATGAAGTGCAATTTGTGAGTGGTCGTAATGCAAGAGGCTAAAACATCGTTAACTAATATAATTGACTGATTCTGATTTTTATGCATTACTACACAAGCAGCGACCTTTGCAACACTTCGCCTTGGTGAGGTGTGATATTACATAAATACTGCGGAATGGTGAAGTGCAAGCCCGAAGCTCTTAATTTTGATTGCGGTGCTTAATCTTTTCTAGCTATTAATTAAAATTGAGTGGTTTTATAAAATACGCGAATGCAGCAAGCCATAAAAAAATCGATATGTGACTATTCCATATAAACTTAGTGCAAGGTTTCGCGTATACTATTTTAGATAAATTGAGAGAATTTATTTTGTATAAGAAAATGAAATGGTTATGCTGAAAACTTGATAACGCAAACTACGGTGCAGGGTATGTAATTTAATCGAAGACGATATATTGGGAAATCGATTATCCACTTATGTGTCACCCCGAGTAGAGGTGGCAACCCTCGAACCGGCGAGCAGGACATCGGAGCATCATATTAAAAAATTTTTAGGACCTACCCAAAATCAATATGTAGGGCAGGACTCGCCAGCTGAAGTGGACTTCAGAGGGCACCTCGAATGCTCGTGACTCTTGAAGTGCAACTCATTGGGCCGGGGCACCGAATTGGAACCCAACCAGCGCACCGCAAGATTCTAAATGCTGTCTTGTAGCCAATCCGGAAGAAATGGCAAGTCACCCTTAAGATGGTATTACTACAACTCAAGATGACATCACGTGGCATATACCTCGACAAAGTATGGAATGACAAGTGCGTTAGAAGCAATAATGCCCTAGGAAAATTGCACGACCGAGCTAGACATAAAAGGAACAAAAACGCACTCAAGGGCGGATTTCCGCTCAGCATAAGCATCCTCAGAGGAAATATATTTTATTTGCTAACATTAACGTTTTACTGTTTCTGTGTTATGATAAAGGCCACTTCCGGTCTGACCGACAACACCGCGAAAATAGTAGTTAAAAATATTCAAATGTACAGCAATTACAGCGTTAATAGGAATAGTAGCAGTAGCAACAAACATTTTTTAAATCAATCTTTAGCAATGAACAAAATCGGAGTTTCTGGACAACCTAGGAAGGGACGGGACGCATCCAGTCTGCCCGAGGAGGAGGAGTACGAATACGTCCACGACGACGACGAAGAACTAGACGAATACGAGATCCTCATCCAAAATAAGTCAGGTACCAGTTAAATTATAACTAGTTTTCGGCCGGCAATAAACATTTCTAATTTTTCAGCAAAGGGGAAGTACATCGGAGCACCTTGTGAGCTTTCTTGCGATTCTACTCTGCATCATGTTTTCTGCGATCCAGTGTCTTTCAAATGCGGCTGTGAAAAAAATTATCCAGTTGTGATTGGTCTCACAAGGGGATGTGCTAAAGGTAAGCTTAAAGTTATTTCGACTTTTTAACCTCTTAAGGAACAGTGATAGGATGTACATACTTGTTTTTTACTTCCGTAGTGTTTTATTCATTACATAACATTTCAACGTTAATATTGCTTATGGATCGTAAATGCATATGCATCGAATCCTAAGTTTAGAAATTGAAATAACTACCTTTCGGCCGCAGGAAAAAAGCCAAATTTTACATAACTGATTCACCACTTTTGCGAACATAGCTGAACTATTGGTAGTTACATTTAATCAAAATCAATCAAGAAATATACGGTCTATGAGGACATAAATTAAAATATGAATATAATCACTTTAATGTCAATTTTCTTCTTTTCCAAACCCTACAATTTATTAATATGACCTATATACCCAAAATTGCTGGTAAATGCATACGCAGTAACCAAATGACTGTTAGGAAGTGATGTAGGCGTTCACTAGTTTGCCCGACCAATTCAATGTGTATTTAAGTTTGGTCGGTAGCGGTTAGGACATTCGAATATATCGGGTCCAAGCATAATAATAGTACATACTTTGCGTAACCCCTATATTCCCACCCGCTTGACCGACTGCGGCAATTTACGAATTCAAGCCCAGATATTGGCAAAATAAACTTAAAAATTATACAGCCTCCTCAAATCTATTCCACCAAATGTATCCCATATATAATTTAAGTATATGTGTAAATATAGTACGAATAATTTTATTTTTGAATTCTACGACCTGTAATCTAAAATCAGTTTTGGGGTCATTCGTTTTTCGAAATCTTTTCATCAAGTGGCTGCAAAACGTAGTATATCATATGAAATCTAGCTGAAAACATGTAAACGGAAAAAAAAGTTATTTTAAGAGGAAGGTCCACCATATTGGGTTTCGTATTTTACTGGTCAAGCCGTCATTTTATTTACTTATTAAAAGCGTTGTAAACAATATTGTACTTCGTCATCATTGGATTTAGAAATATTTTGCATATACTTTCACAAGACTTACATAAAATTTCAATGTGTTCAGATAAACAGGAAATGGTTCAAAATTGACTTGAAAGATTTGAAGCAGACATCAAACGAAGTGAGCTAAATAAAAGCTTATAAAAATTTCTGTATTCAAATAGATGAAAAATGTTTGATTTTTTAAATTGAATTTTTATAAAGAAGATTCTTTGAGAAAGACTTATCTAAAATTATTTGCATAAGTATATAGTAGGGGTTTTTAACATAGTCGCTTATTAGAAATCTATACCATCCAATTTTCAGAAATTCCCAGTTTGGGAAAACAATATTGCACAAACTATAAAACTGAAGTGGAGCATCTTTAAAAGTACATACATAAGTATATGTATGAGTAAATAGTAACAAGATTTAATCATGACTGGAAGTTATTTTTCAATTCTTAATTTTTGTGTTCGGAAATTAGCTAAAATTCTTTTTCTACTGTATAGTAAACTATTTTTAGTGTTTCTTGTTTTAATACAGGATAGTAGTGTATATAACTCACATCTTCGTACGTGAGACCATTTTTGTGACAGATCTGTTTACAAAAAGTATATTAAAAATTATTTGTGCTCTGCTAGCAAAGGTCTTTCGAACTACAGATGTATGTATATGCTACAAACATGTGCAGAATTAAGAAAATAGTCAAAAATTCAAATCGAATTCTCTTCTTTTGTACATATGTATATCGCCTCTTTCAAATAACATTTGTTATAACTTTTAATACGATCCTACACATCCTACTTTAAATCTTGACCCAGATAAATTTTTTGACAAAGTTCTTGACGCACCGTGGAGTAAATCCAGCCAATTTCTTATTATTGTGATATAAAAATTATTTGCTGTGGGTGGGTAACTACTCATAGAAATCAATTTAGTGAAAAATTTGGTGGTAAACCTCGAACTAAAGCCGAATTGAAAAAAACGCTGCTATTGCATGTGAATTTCAAATTGATATCTTAAGTACATATTTAACAAGAAAGTTCTGAAGTTCTGCTACCTTTCTGGAAAAGCAATGAGAGATGCAATTCGATAAAATAAATAAATATGTGAAATAATTACATGAATTTCGAATAAAATTCGAACAAAATCAGAGTTTTTGGAAGACAATATTACTACTTTCGGAAATGATTGTACTTGCAGTGGTAGGTTGTAGGTCAGCATTGTTCACATTTTTTAGTACCTACATATATTAGGATAGATAATAGTCATCTTTTAAAGGAAAATCTGCAGTCAGTAGACAGTTTGTAAAAGGACAAACTCTTCAGTTAAAATTATAACTACTCCTACGGTCGATTGCAATAACTTCGATCGCCTCGCCATTTTTCATAGCTGAAAAAATGGACTTACAGTGGACATAGAGTCATGTATGAGGCTTTCAAATAGTTTCGGAATACAAGAACGTTTACAATTTGCATGGTAATTAGAGACTTCTTTTTATCATCCTTTTTATGGATATGACAATAAATAAATCTTCCCAAGAACGGAAAGAACACTACGAGATAGAGAAAGGCACTAGAGGAATTTATGTCTACGGACTTAAGGAATGTTTATGAGATGTTTGGAATATAGCAAAAGTATTGAAAATTAGATCCGGGACTTAATCTGAAGAAGATCTGAAGAAGAGTCACCAAATTCAAATTTAAGGTTCGACGGGTATCTATTGGACTTCTTTTTCATATTGATAAAATTGTAGATATTTCTTGAATTGAAAATAAATTAATATAAAATGCATGCGGCGCAGATATCCATTGTGAAGGATTCGCAACATTCAATGAAGAGAGATGAGTTAGTCAGTCCTGGTCGGGTCGATAAATATGGTAGGAGGGCATAATTTTTTCTTCTTTTGTGGCGAAACCGATGTTCTTTGTCTTACCAGGGTGGAGATGAAGAGGGAATTTTAATAGTTTAGAAGAGACATGGGCGTTTCATAGCAAAGGGTTCCAAAATATGCTCATTCATTCTTAGCAGTTTTGTGGTCATTATTTATGAGACGATTAATGAGCAAATTGCATTCATAGGATGCACATTTGTTGATCTTTAGGGTACATTTACATTAAAAGCTGTAAATTTTGTTATTTCGAAACGAATTGATATATTCGTAAATCAATAGTTTGCATACTTTTATTTTCAATGTCAATTCATAAAATATGCTCCAATTTGGTATCCCTACGACACGCAAAAATTGGTCACTTCTTTAAAAAAGCATGAAATACTCTTTTAGGTTTTATTTCAATGAGCTTTGTTTTGAAACGGACTGAAAGTTTTTTTCATGGTAAATTTTTCCACAAAATTAGAATTTCGAAATTTTATCGCACATTGTTATTATTTTCTTTATGTATCGATATGTCTATTCAGACCATATTCAGGATTTGTAGACCTAATAAAAGACAAATAGAAAATTAAAACAATTTATGAAGTCGTAGAAAATTGTTTAGGCACATTTATGAGAAGATAAATCTAATAGACATAACCATAAAACGAGTCGAAAATTATTAAAGTACAACTATTATTAAAGGGCAACTATCCCACCCTAATATTTATTTGTAATATCTCTTCTGTTAATAAATACGAAAAATAATACAAAATATGAAATGTAGCTTGCTTGCAGTATAGCCCTGAATTCCCTCTTTTACGACGATTTTTACGCGTCGGACTAGAAAATCGAAAAATATTTTTTGTCGGACAATATGAAAATTGGATTCCAAAAGTTTTAAGCAATTATGAATAAATTAGCTGCTTATCAATAAATTTTACAAGTCGTTATTGACATATTTAAGTTAATATACCTACATATTCCTTTAATGTTCCAACATTTTTTTCAGACAATTTTTTTATCATGCGTTTCATTACGTTCTATTGCAACTACATTTTGTAGAAGTAGAGCACATATGTATAAATACAACGCCAAATGGACATTTTGTGGAAAAATGGGCGCTGGACTAATGAAGTGTTTCATCCATTTCCATACCAGTGATATTTATTGCCACATTAAAGGCAGCTTTATTATTTTTAATGTCGCGCGCATTAGCACGTACTATACTATTCTACTCATTTTAATTTAATAAGACTTTTAAATAAAATGTCGGATTCATTAAGATTGTTCTAAATGATATGTATGTACATATTGTACGTAGTCAGTTTGTTTAATGAAGCCCCTCATAAACAAATAAATATGCTCAAAGTGATTATGTTTTGATGAGCCCAATAAAATAAAAGTAAATTGGGTCCAATTTACAAAATCCACAAAATATATTCACGATTCATCCAAAATTTACCAAAATTATGCTGCTGTTGAATTATATCTTATAAGTAGCAGTGTTCTTTTGGATTTTTCCAAATTTCTATAAACTTTTAGCACAAAACTTAATAAGTGGTTAATATTTCTTAAATCTTATAGACGATTTTCGTATATGTGTGTATTTAATATTCATCGGAATATGTATATTACAGTATGACATAAAAAAATGTGTAAAATTAATTGATATTATGAAAAATATGAAAATATATTTATTCCCTTTGGGATGATCTTATATGCATGTTAAAGTTTTTAATATATCTACCTCAACAACAATTTGTGTATCCAAAAAAACAATTTTTTAAGTTGATGGTACTCTATTTATAATTTCTTTAATTCAACCTTATTTAATCTCTTACTTTATCGAAATCTCTTAATTTTTTATTTTTATATCGAAATTGATTTTGTTTCAGTATACCTATCTAATTTTTGAAAAAGCACTGCAGTTTTACACTTACACACATTTGTAATATTTGAATAGATATAAAAATAAAATTAATCTACGAATGAACAATTAGGTATTTTAATACGTAGTAGGTATTCATTTTCTGAGCAGGTTGTTTTTAATTTTAGGTTCAACATTCTTTATACAATTATTGATTCGGACAATCGTAGAATAGGTAATTTTCCAGTTACCATTTTCTAAGTTTGAAGACACTAGATATTGTTTTTTTTTCGAATACATGAATTGAACAATGGTGGTAGAGAATGGTATGGCTTGTACTAAAGGAATAAATAAATAACATAAGTACCTACATATTTATTATATTGAATAACAAAAATTCATGGTTTAAGTGGGTGTTAGAAAATTATTTTTTGTTTAAAATTTGAATAAACTCTTCTTATCTCCAAGATTTCCTACATTTTGTTTCTATTTTCTTGCAGCAAAAAAACTGGGAGAGCAATGCTTTTATCATCAAACGTGTATATACAACGACGAAAATTCTCTTTGTGTTCAGGTGAGCCACAATGCGCGGTGTGAGTGTGCTGACGGATTCCATTCGGTGAGCTACAGCAAGCCCACAAAGCGAGTATTTTGCACACAAGGTAATTTTGAAGAAAATTTGTTAAAGATTTGTGATAAAATAACATGAAAACATACAGATTTAGCTGTTTTGACATCAGACTTACCAACTCTTCTGGGCGTTAGTACAGGTATAGCCGTCTTGGCAGGCCTTATATGCATGGTGTTGCATTTGTTTAGCAAAACGAAATATCCTCGCCACAGGAACTTTGCCGATGCAAATATTCCTCCACCAATTATGTATTCCAGCGATACAGGTAATAAGAGTGAATTGATGTTTTCAGGTGTGTAGAAGATATGCACCCGGAAAGGTGGCGCCCGCATAGAATGTGAACTCTTCAATTTTTCAGGAATACCACTAACAGTTCAGTCTGGTCGGCCATCTTCGCGTTCCAGCTTACGTTCGAGTGGTTCTATCGGTTCCTATGGAAACCGTCGTCCATCCAGTGCCCCGCAGCCTGGCTCCAAGGGTGTCCTCGTTTCAACTTCCCGTACAGGTGCGGCTAGGTCTGCCGCCATATTGCTTATATCGTGTCACATTTCTGCTATCAACAAAACGAGCCGCAGCGCAGATGGCAGTTGTGATAGTATGACCAAACACTTGCAGAAACAATTGAAACATCAAAGACAATTGCTACATTTAGAGTTATCACCAGCAAAATCCAATCATAAAATTAGGAATATGTTGGGCATTAACGGAATTGAAAAGAGTGATGATGAGTTAAATAGCTTAGATAATGGGAGTCTTCAAATTGGGGCATTGCCGACACCAGCTAGTGAGACAGCTAGAGTCGCGGTAAAAGAATTTTCTCAGGAAATTCTCTTAATATTCTACTATTTTTGTTTTGTCTTAAAGTCCTGCTTTCTTAAGACTGTACCAAACGACTGTATTGTGCAACAGCCTTTTGGATTTTATTTTTTTTTACCGAGAGTCCAGACGCAAGTGTCCCCTACTGTTAAAAACGTTCTTGCGTCTGGACTTTTCCCAGTACTTACCTATTTCGTTTTGAGTTTTATCCAACTGGTCAGCCAGTTTCTAAATGTTGCTATTGACTTAGTAATTGTCGTTTCCATGTTAATGTTGTGTTAACATAGATTATGAGTGTTGATGTTGTGTATACCTTGATTTGGTTGAACATGTAAACTATCAGCTATTAGGGTGCCTAACCGGATGTCTGTACGTTTTGTTTCTGTCAATTTTCTTTGTGTTGTATTGATTTTCTTCATGTTGCGTACTTTTCTTTTACTTTAAAAACTTAAATTTACACTATCTAACACAGGCCACTAAACAGAAATGTAATCACATGAGCAATATGGCGGTGAATATGAACATAATTTTATGGTAAACTAGTATTTCCACTAATTTTGAAATCATTTTCATATTTCATTTCTCTTATTTAGCTTTGTAACAATTTTATGTTGAATAACGACTTTTTGGGAGTAAATCTTGCACGCTTGATAAAATAATGCCTTCTGATCTCTTGAAACATACTCGCATTGCTCACTGCTATTTATAAGTACGTTTACTTCACTTTCGAAAAACCACAAGATATTTTAGAAAAATTTACGAACTCATTTCCAAACGCTGCCAGTACATATGTATTTCTTGCTTCTTATCCAAACATTTGCCTCATTGTGTAAGTGCTGCTTCTGCTAATAAGCATTGTAAAATGAGCTGTTAAACTAGTAGTGTCCCCATTCATGATATTATTCAAAACAGAACTGAAATCCATTTTTATTCCATTTATCAAATTTACGACATATCCAGTGTTAACACACTATGTGACTTATGCTATTAAAAGCATTACAATATTATTAATCGTATATTTGGAAGCTTTGTCATTCATAAATATAAAACTATTTTAAAAACCTTTCGCTTGCAATTTAAATTACAAAAGTTTCTCAACTTACTATTCTTACATTTTAATGAAACTAACAATTTCAATTATCCACCATTTTCTTTTGTGTTTTATTTTAAAGGTTATTTTACGTTTATATTATTTTACTGTAATACACAGCTACTATCAAGCTAGTAGTCTAAAGATTTCTTTTCTTGTAATTGGCATCATGTTATTGATTATTTCGTTTTGGAAAATTAAAATTTAATATTCATTCACTTTATGTCTTTGCATATGTAAGTAGGTACACAGAATTAACATTTTCTGATCGGAAAATTAAAATTGAGTACAAAAATCAGGAAATTGTAAATATGCACAATATTCGAAGGACTCCGGTATATGAAAAGCTTTGCATTTTACATTTAAAATTTTCCCATCTCCGATCTTGAAATAATTAAATTTTCTACTGGCTTTTGCTACAATATACATAGCAGGACCTAAAATCATTCTCGAAAAAGGTGAGATTGCTTTAAATTTGGTATGAGTTTTATTTCTGTTTTGTGTCGATTTGAAAAGCAGAGAAACCTCCCGTCGATAAAATATTTTGTACAAGGGAAATGTGCAATCAATATAATATTTCTGTATGAAGAAGTCTTAGTCGCAGGAAACAATCATGTTCTTTTAACTTTTCTTTTTTAAACATTTTAAAATTATGAAGCAACGAAAATCGAACTTAACCCCCGAAATTTTACGGTCTTTTAAACGCCCAAAATATCCACTGAAAATTTGAAATAAAAATTCGAAGTCCTTTCGAAGATATTTATATATAATATGTTAATATAATTAAAGATTGTATATGGTACACGTAAAACAAATGGTTTCGCAAACTTCAAACGTATTTTGGTTGAGTCACTGGGATATCCCCAAAAACTAATTAACTTATCTTGTTGCATTTTATCTCTTGATACATACATACATATATTCCCCAGAGGATTTAGAATAACCGTGGTCAATATACAATTGTCATCTTCTTGTTTTGCGTATTTTGTTGCGAAAAAGGGTATTTTTTTCTTTGGGGGTATTTTCTGAAATAATGCATTTCCAGCTAATAAAATAAAACTAATAATATATATATTATATGTACCTAATTGTGAGAGGTCGAAAATGTCAAGTAATCTTATGGCAGTGCATATATCAGTTTAGATCCTGAAAACCCATTTTTGGGCTCAAAAGTCTATGATTATCCCTTAATTGGTACTTCAACTTTACTTCATAATGACTGAACGTTTTTTTGGCTTGAAAGCCCTACTTAAGAGCTAACCCAAATCTAATATCTTTTAATTATTATTTTATTATCTTATAATTTTAGAACAAAACTTTGATAAACATAATTACACTAAATATGTATGTAGAAAAATGAGTATTCAATTTTATTATAATACTATTAATATTCTCATTAATGAAATTGCACAATCTTTTTCAGATACTAAGCCTAAGTCTTTCTGAATTTTTATTTTTAACAAGCTTTGCTTAAGTCTTTTATTAATCTAATCTATATGAACACTAAAAACAACTCCTTTTTTGTAGTATCAATCGAATTTTAAAAGTTTTGTTGTAAATGTTTTCTAGTTTGGGTTGAATTACAATTTTTAAAGTTAAATGAGATAACAATGTATTTAAAATCTGCATGATAGTAGCAGATACACATGACTTGCTTGCATATACCATACTTAGACTTATATTGAAAAGAAAGCTGTATGTTTTTCATCCGATTAAAGAGCTAGGCTCATAAAAATCGTCAATCTTGCTTTGTGTTGGCTTGTCAGTTGAAATATCGACCTACCTGTTTTCTTATGTAACATGACCCATAAGCGACGGACAGCAAAGTTTTGATGCAGAACAAGTTGACGTATTCAACTTTCGTCCCTCCGTTGGGCATGTGCGAAAAATTTCAAGTTTTGCAAACATCTGTCACCTAACAAACATTGGTGTTTCCCAAAGGCAGCACCTTCTCTCGAATATAGCCAAACATTCAGCGACTTTTGATAGCAGTAGTCGTAGTAATAATATAATAATCCATTAATATCCACGGTTGTTTTTTCAATAAAAAAGGTTTCTTTGGCCAATAAAATTCCCGCGCTGTGCCTGTTAACAATTTTCAAAGTCAAGAATATGGGGGCTATGGACTAACCGTTTCTGGTCCCGACTTCAAAGATTTCAGAGCTTTTAAGCTTGATGTCGATGTTAAAGTTGACGGATTCCATGGGCTCGGACTTTAACCCTTTCATCAATATCAAATGAAAAAACGTTCCTGATCAATTACCCGCTTAAGGGATTTTGGGTTTGAAAAGTTGAACTATTCCTATTTTATAGGTTTAAACAATTTCAGAATTTCACTAATTGGATATGCAAGTTTAATTTCTCACTGTTTTTCCATAATTCTATTTTAACTTAAATCGAACCATACATAAATCAGTAACCATCACATTGATACCAACTGTTAGGAATGAAATATAAGAACAATAATTGAAAGAAGAATATACATATATTATAAAGCTAGTTCACCGAGTCTTTCGTACAGAGCCGGGTAGACATGTGAATTAAAAATTATCGCTGTACCATTGTTTCATGTTAAGGCGTTGGCATTCATCGAGACCATGAGACGGATGAAGAAGTCTCAGCTAAAAATGTCTATTTCAAATTGCACTGATTGTGAATTTCCCTAGATGTTTCCTATTTTTGTTCCCACAATTCACCGAACATTTGATCACAGTAATTGAAACTGCAACTAAACTCTCTTTTTTCGGAATAGGAGGGTGGTATTTTTGTGCTGCGAACTATATAAAAATCAAATACAAGAGCTTGTTTGGATCAAAGAAATCTAAAGGGTTAGATATAGTACTGAATTATATTTTAAAATTTGTAAAGTATTTGTATATAAGCATATTATATTCTATGTAGAAAACGCCATACCTATCGATTCCTCAGGGTACTCCTGAGCAAACTTTTGTTTTTGAATAATTTAACTGTGTAGCGGGGGAAAGCAGTGCAGTATGAAAACAAATTCTCTAAAAAGTGAAGGTAAAAAGAAACTTACAAAAGCTATCTTAGGTAACACTTTCTTAATATTTTCCTTATATATACTAATATATGTATGTAACGTTTTTAGGCCTATTTCAATGTTTTGGAGTCTTTTAATCTTTTGAAGCATTTTCTCTAAGTTCGGCAGAAGAGGGAAGTCAACGAAAACATAAATATGTATAAACCTCGACATGGCCTTTAGATTAATTTTTCCTCTCTGTGCAACTTCAAAAATTCATAATTCGGAAAACTAAAAGTTTTTGAAGACTTGCAGTGGTCCAAAGAATATTCACAGCACTCTATATATAAAGAGCGTTTGTTAAAATGCAAGAGGGGATTTTGGAAATTAATGAGCCGATTTAGATGACATTTTACGTGTATTGGGCATAAGTTCATGAATGATATACGCAATATGTTGTAATTGGAAAGTGTTGGGAGAAGGGTGGACGTGGAGAGGAGAAGAGAGGACATCCAGGAGAGAAGAGAGCCGAGGTGAAATTCTATAGGCATCTTGCGCATAACGTTCTGAGTGGCAGAGGCCATGCGTTAAAATAGGAAATTGGGCTGGGGGGGCCGAAATTTTTGCAATTTACGTTAAATGAATTTTACAAAATTACCTTCGCATTTCAAAAGAATGGTTTTCTTACGAGAAAAATAGTTTTTTATTGTTATAGTTTTATTTTATATATATAGTAAAAATTATTTCTTTTTTAAAAACACGAAATTTTCATGGTGTTTTCAAACTACAGTACAACCCCTTTAATCCGGACAATTAAATGCAAGAGTTGGGTCCGAATTATTGAAATGTCCGGATTACTGGAGACTAAGCTAAAAGTGCATGAATACATTACATATATGGAATACGTATTATTATTTAAACGACACGACATTAACAACTTAGACATATTTATTTAACACATTTATATACATATGTATTTATTAAATTAAAATTTGCTTTCGACAAAAAAAAGGATGTCAATGAAATAATGTAACATAAATAATATATATCGTATTATAATGTAATGCATATGTAATTTTTCAAAATCGAATAGAAATCGGTAATCGATTGCTGTTTCTTCGAAATCATCTCTTTCTCGAGAGCTTTGTTGCGATGCTCGTCCGGATTACCAAGTGCCGGGATGAAAGAGGTTGCACATTGAACGTAAACATGTAAAAGCTAACCACATCTAAATCTTAAGCTTAGACGAAGTCATATTTTTATTGTAGGGGTAGTTTTGCCCAGTTAACGTCAACTTCGGATACGGATCAGCTATAATAGTTTCTCATAAAATCTTTTCAGGACTCTTTTATTTCAATGAATTTTTTCGTTCAGTGCTAAAATAATTCTATAGAAACATCTAATCCAATTATTTTGTAGTTATGTGCAAAAAACTTAGTAAATTCAAAAGTAACCAAAATGAATTTGTGAGAATTTTAGGAAATTTGTTAAGATTTTGTATACAAAAAAGGTTTTGTAAATTTCTTTCGATGCGATTAGAACAATCGGGTTTATCTTCATATTAGAGTTTCTATACAATTTAGTGTGAAAGATAAAAACTTCAGCATTGTTAACGCTTACCGTACGTCCAGCATAAAAGGTATCTAATAATGCCTAACCCGATGATCCGCGCTACTCTGGGAAAAGGTATTAATACCCTTTAATAGTATGATAATAAATAGTTAATAAATGGATTTTATTGATTAACCCGAGAAAAATTTTGACCCCTACTTAGTAACTTGAAATTTGATAATTTGCACACTTATGTAAATTAATTGAAAATGTTATGTGAACCATAATAAATCTACATAATATGGCGGACCATCCAAAATTACAACACCTAAACATGGATCAAATGAAAGGGCTACCATAAATTACAAAAACTATGTGCTTTACTCTTAAAAACATTTATGTGGGCGTTGTTTTTAAAAGTTTTTTAAATTTTAACATTGTTTATTTTTTTCATCCAATAGAAACTTAAATGAATGTTCCAAATATGTGAGCTTCAATAGAACACACTATTAGCATACATATACATACATATGTATGCGTGTATGATACGCATTTCAATCTCACGTAAGTCTTCAAACCTTTTTATTCTGTTGGCTCGAAGAAATCGATTTATTTTAAAGTATATCTTTTACAAGCTTTTTCGAAATAACGATGAGAGAACGAGGTATAATTTTACACAACTTATGATATTTTCCATTTTAAGTATGTATATCGAATTTAACAAGACGCACAGTATAACTTTGTTCAAATGGTTTTACATTCGTTGTGCAATTGTAGTAAAGTTTGGTCATTATTTCGTCTGATCTACGTTAATGACTAGTGAGCCAATTTCAGTATGATTCCTGTCCCGATCTGGTTAAATATTCTTAAGGGGTTATCCTGTACTAAGATAAACAATTTTGAAATAAATACTGTTTTTGGACTTAATATCTTTTAGACGGCTATTTGCAATAAATATTAATAAATATAAATTGTAAATTTCACAAGCATGTATGCTTCTCCTGAAAAGATGTGCTGGGTACAGTGTTGAATGTTGTAACAAAATTTGAGTTTGAAAAAATGTATGTTGTTATTGCTGAAACAAATTTATGATTCAAAAATACAATTGCTTTTAAAATTCAACGTGGATAACCCTTTAAGTTATTTAAAATAGAGTTATGAGGACTGTTTACCTTTGTCTTCGTTTTTCCATATACACAGGTAATTAGTATATCAAGTAAATAATCACGAGCGACTTTGAATTAGGATTCTTATCAAAAGGTATTAATTTACTTAGAAATTACATTATGATATCTTATTTCAATAATGTAGCAGTTGTAGACTAATAATAGCAATTCTTAAGATTTGTGTATACAAATATTGTTTAATTCTTTCGATATTCATCAATATCAACTGCAGATAATTTTTGCGTGTTCGTAATTTATAGTTTGAGTTTGGTTTAACAAAACATTCAAAATATATAAACGTCATTCCACGAGCTTGACTTTTCTCGCTTAGGACCTCACAAGAAGTTAGTCCACCATTGCACTCAACAAGCTATTTTAATAATGAGTTAAGGATTTTATTACAAACAATTTGACACCTCCCATCTTTAATATGCTTTGATATTTTTTCTTCATAAACGCAGTTGTACTTTGAAAATGCATACTTTATTATTCGGCAGTTGAGAGTATTTCGCACAAGAGCTTAATATCCTAACCTTTGTGCTAATTCTTCTTAACAAAAATGATATTCCGTTTTACAAAGCAGACCGAAAACAGATACTTGCTTTGCTTAACTATTTATATTGTATAGTAAATTGCTTTTTTCTAACAATAAGATATCTCATATATTTTGAACCACTTTAATTCAACCCATTTTTAAACAAATTTTTAATGCTTCATATAATTGCATGACATTGATTACGAGATTTCAAATTAATGGGAATTTATTAGTAAAAGTTGCTTATTTTCAGGTTCTCGACGACCAAGTCTAGCATCTGTTCACAGTACGAGTTCGTCTGTCCGAAGTTATAGTATGATGCGTTTTGAGAAAGAGATCCAGCAAAAGGAAATTCGTCACGAAATGAAACTTAGATTAGCGAGGCTTCAGCACCAGCAACAGTTTACCCAAAATAAGCCGCAAATAATAGTGGGTGATGCTGTAACCCACATTAGTGTAAACAAAGCTGTAATACCGACACCGAGTCCGCTAACTCCCAACTCCACAGACGAACTCCTACCTTCCGTCGATGAATCACAAGAAGTAAATTAGCTTAGCGTGTGCCTTCCATAAATAAATTAAATAATTTCTTTACTTTCTTTCCTAGTTTTCACCTAAAATGGAGAGGAGTGACGCAGTTTATACCGGACCCTGCACCTCGTCCAGCGAGGCTCTCTAAAGTAAACCATAATACTAGCTAGACACATTTACAGGTTTAACTTGAATTTAATAATATAAACACATGTTAATTGTGTGCATGATTATGCCGCATTAGTACGTAACACTTTACAAATTCTGAATCGACTTGTTTTTTAACCAAATAGTGTGAACATTTCGAGGGCTACGATTAAGTTTATTCAAAAGTCAACCGATTCCCACCATACTTTAAAAATATAGTTCAATATTTCTATGTTCGCAAATTGGTTAAGAAGCAAATATTAGAATAGGGAACTTTTCCTGTTAATAAATTGTTGGAATTTTTGCCCTAATCATAACAAAACTATACAGACTTAATTTAGGTTCAGGATTGCCTATAATTTATTGAAACAAAGAACATGTGAACTAAGCGTACTCACCAAAATTGATAAAAAAATGTATCCTTTCTGTTGTTGATACCAAAGTTCGAATATATCTATACCTTTAGTTGTTTGGAATTCTAAACATTTGACGAATGCATACATATTACAGATTTTTATCAACTTAGTCAAAATTTAAAAAAAAAAATTAGTTTAAATATGAGCAAACTACTCATCACAAAATGTATCAGAAATTTCTTTCAGTGGACTTTTTTTAAAAATAATAGTCAACTTATCAATGGGAAACTGACTATGATGTGGATATATACACATTAATTTATCTCAGTTTTTGATATAGGCATTTTTTAAAAATAAATAGTTCCTAATTTTTTAAAAATATTTAATTAATAGTTCTATTGAAATTTGTTTTGTTAAACATTTGCAGTAAGAGAACCAAAACTAAGTTAATTGACAAACTAAACTTTTTAAATTTTATTTGAACAAAATTTTTGTTTACCTACGTTTTTTTTTAAAGTGAATAAAACTAAAATAGAGTGAGATTAATGAATTCTCTTCATGAAGCCGCTAATATAGTTTAGTTAGTTTTACAGTTCCACATCCTGAAAGGGCAGTATAGCAATTTCAACAGCTAGTGTAGTTTAGAACATGCTGTTGTGCGAATATGCTCATTGTAAACCATTTAATATTATTTGATGGGTATAATAATAAGCTCAAAATGATTGGCTCCAAAAGTTCAACATTTTACGACCACAATGTCAGGCGAAAAATACCAACATTTGATAAAATCCACAGAAAGCCTTTTTCCATACATTTTGTAAGAAGTACTTTATGAAATGAATGCTTTTAATTTGATTGGTATATTTTGAGAAAACGATGGATTAAATGGGGTTTCACCAAATCAAAGGTTCACTTTAGCTAATTTTTCTGAGTACGACGTTTTACACTTAGAGCTCTCAGCCTTTAAACTCGATAAAAGTCAAAATAAACATATTACATATCTGGGTGACCTATACTTTTACCATACATAGTATAATATATATACCTATATACATATTTATTTGCACAACGATTCTCTACAGAGACATTTAACAAGTAAAAATTCTACAAATGGATTACAAATTTTAGGTAGAGAGCTCTATGTATGTACGTATGTTAAATAAAAACTACCGTGTTCTATGTTTGTAATATTCTTCTAGACCTGAACCTGAAATAATTGCCTGTGTTCCTGTCGGTCATTTACCGAAACGTACTGGAATGGGTTGGTGATCATAAAATTTATCTACTATTTAAAAGAAAATAAGTTTTAATTTTTATGATGTAAACTATCCGACATGAAATCAGAAAATAATAACTCCTTCGCCTACAACACATTCTCATTTCCTACCTCCACTCTCTTATAATTAGCTGAAAAATTAGCTTAAATTTTGTAAGAAAAAGATCTAACCGGTATTTTTACAGAATTGTTGTAAATCGACAGAAAATATTTGCTGGATGATGATGCTGATGAAATTTAATCAACACAACTATTGTAGGTGATCCTATATGAACCAGACAAAAGTATATCACCTGAAGGCATAAAATCTATTAAATATCTTGCAGAACACTATAAGTACTTTTGAGGAACATATTATTAAAAAGTCATTTTTTTCTAATTACATATTGAAAAGATCATTAATTTTATAAGAAATCTAAATTTGTTTAAAGTGAGTATAAATTCAGTTATACGCAAACCGTCCAAATTGTCCCTTCCGATTGTGTTTTTCTTTTAATACTATTAATATGTATGTAAATATGCAGCACTTTAATACTTCGCTAACTTTAGAGTAAAGTGCTTTTGCGTAAAAATCTGTTAAAAAATTTCATATGGTTAGTGGGGCTGTTTATTAAAATTTACCAGACGACTTTAAGTAAAAAGGCAATATATATAAAAGCTTTCAATATTTTCTTGTCTATGCATCTATATCAAGGAATCAAAGGAATATATTATAAATTTATTTATTTTACTGGAGAAATCTGGTTTTGCTCTGTATGCTATTAAAAATGGTTTTCACTTACATCTACAGAGAAATCTTGTTAAAAACTTAATTTATGCCCTTCGTGAAATAAACAGACACTTTCATCAAAAGTTCTTACCAATTTTACCTTACCCATGGGTGTACAATGCAAATGAGGGAAATGAATCATGAATTATCGAATTTCTTTTGTGATTAATTCATTTGCAATACATATTGTATATATGGGTATACCCAAAATAAATAGGTCTGAAAAAATACGCTAAGAAATTTAAATAGCTGGAAATGGAAAACCAGGACGAAAATGTATTTGAATGGAGTTAAAGAAAAAGTCACGAAAATAAATAAGAATTTTAATCAGCTTAGGGAAGAATTTAACAGAAATTGTATTATCGTGTGATATGTATGTGCTAGAAAGCGATTTAAAAATTAAGTAAGTTATATTTAAAATAGAGGGACGTAATAAGCCGAGTAAAAACGAATTTAATTGCAATCACTTGCCTTTATATTTTTGTATTTACAAATAATAAATTCGTAGATAGGCTGTGTCTGCATATTGGATCTCTTTTTGTTGTTGTGGTTGTATAACGTAATTGAGAAGAATAATTCGTGATATTTAGGTACTACATACATATGTATTTGCATATATGTGTGAAGATAAGTTTGGAAGCACAATGACAGTTCTTAGCATTTTCTTTTTTTTATCCTCATCTTCATATTTACATATGTAGGTCTAATTCACTTAATACCTCGAGTAAAATCTGAGGTATAAAATCAGGATCAAATTTTTGAAAACAAAATTCGAAAAACCAGATGTGTACCAAGAAATAATTTAAAACATATGTTATGGTTTTATAGTCAAAAATGGTACCCTTATTTTATAACTTCGTTCGACACCTTGTCGGATATTTCAATTTAAGATATGCATATGAAGCAAACTATTTGAATTAAAATATCTGTATCTACTGTCAAAAAAGAATTTTTATTTTTTTCGCGAATGTAGGTAATACATATATCGAGTAGGTTGCCATTGAATTGGATTAGATTGGTTTTTCAAAATGAAAGTGAGATTCCATTTACCGCTTTTCTTGTATAATAATTCATCAATGACCATATTTAAGTAATCATTATTCGAATTATCTTCAAATCTCATTCTCACATTGTTTGCACGTTTTCCCACATTCGAGCACAAAATGGATCTTTGTCAATCAGAATATTTAGGACTCCTTGCAATCGAAATCCTCATCTCTTTAGAACAATTCATGACGACGCAACAAGCTAAATTTTGTTCGAATTCATAGCGAAGACGTGAACTGGGCTTAACTACGTAATATACAATTTTTTAGGTACGAGTAAAGGTTGTAGTCTTGATGACAAAATGAGAAAAGGCCGGAGTAGTTTTCCTTGAATGCTGCAGAATCGATCATTTTTGATTTATACTTTTATTAAATTCAAATACCAAATACCACGATAATCAATCGAATTCTAAGTTAGCGTTGTCTTCATCTTAATTGTTAAAATAGTTAAACTCACTGTTTGCCGACATTACAAATTGTCATAACAAGATGAAGCGGAAGAATTTATTTAGGATTAATTAGATGCCGGAAAATTAGAAATCCGTTTTTCACATTGAACTTGCGATGCACAAATATAGTTTTAATTTTTGCATAGAGAAATCTATAAATATATAAAAAACTATATACAACTTGGTTTCTTCATACAGAAAACCAGGTGTGCAACTCCATTCCGGGGCTGTGAGTTTGATTCCCACATCAAAAACCCTCTATTTTAACACAATAATTCACTGAAAAGGAAGTTTATGAATTTGCCGGCAATAAAATGATTTTGATATCCATAATTTTTGCAATATAATTAACAGACTATATTTAAAGGTCCGGCATCCATAACATAAGTGAGATAATATAGTTTTATACAGGCCTAAATTTGGCATGCCTAAGATAGTGTGAGAATGAAGTCCACTGCATTATACTATATCTGTGGTTCTCCCAGAATATTATTGTAACAATGTCTTTCAGTTTAGAAAAAAACAAAGAATACAGAAAGCGCCGCATGGACTTAAGTTTCCGATAGTGCAGAAAATGAAAGCAAAATGGAATTTATTGTAATATAAATAAATAAAATTGTAGTGTAAGACTGTTCAAATGATCAGATAAATCACATCAAATTGAAAAGCGGATCAAAATTGAATTCCATCAAAGGACTTTTTTTGTATAAAGTGTGAAAAAATAAATTTATAAACAAATTCCGGAATTTTCCAAAAAAATTCGATACTATAAAAAATCGCATCTAAATTACAAATGGTCGACTTCACCCACTTAAGATGCGCTATACTAATTAGTCGTTCTTCTGATGAGTATATACGTTAAATACTAGCAAAGTTCATTTTTAGCCATTTTGATCAGTAAAATGATGTTTTTAAAACTTTATTTAGCAAGCACTATAACTAGGAAAACGACCAAAACCGACTTATACATGGCATTTGATAAAATTATACAGCCATCCTACAATTAATGAATTTTTGTTTTTAATTTATGATATGAAATTATCTAACTATTGTATTTATTTACATAAGTACATAGTACCCACTCGACACTCAGTATTTTTCTCCTAAACAATAACTGAACCATGAATAAAAAGGAATAAATAATAAATAAATAAATTATAAAATGCCACCTATTGCTATAATACCATAGAGCATATAGAAACTGGTGATATACTTTTGACCGGTAATAAATGCTAAGACAGAAATTTAATATTTGTATTAGAAATATATTTTTTAGATTAGAATTTTTTACATCGCGAATAATTTAAAACTCAAAGTTGCTGAGAATATTTTCGAAGAAATGTTTATATGTTTATACAAATGTTCATAATGTTCGCTAACTTTTTACAAGGAATACGAGATTTGGCAATTGAATGCATCTATGAGCAATATTTGAATTTATTTTTATTTGGCGTGTTTTGTGAGTACTGTATAAATACTTTAGTTTTGTTAATTAGCCCAATTATTATATATCATAATATTCATAAAATACAAGTTAATGAATTACAGTTACTACTATATATCGCTAAATGACGGAAGACTCTGCAATTTAATTAAAACTTGAGAAAATGTAGAGTATAATAAGAACAGTATTTAATCCTTTGCGGTCCACTATCTAGTATCACTGGACATTACAAGCAGACTAATAAAATTAATAGAGCGCAAAGGGTTAAACTGTTTCATTACTCGACACACATTAATTGGTAAATCTCTTAGTTTGATTGAAATAATAAGAAATGCATACACAACTTTGTTGGTTTATATATGTACATACATAAATTTTGATTCAAAAATTCCTTATTTATAAATCTTAGATAAAGAAAGCGCATTTACTGCAAAAATTTAGAAAGAATGAAGTTTTGAATTCATACCACCCAAACCCAGTACATCTGAAATTATTAATAAAATGTATCCACAACACTGCTGAGCTAAATTCTGGAACTTTAGTAAGTGTTACGATTTTCAGATCGACTGAAAACCACTGAAATTGGCATAAAACTAGCCCTAGCACTGATAATTGTATTGTAAATAAGAATTTATGTAACTGCATAAGTCTAATATGTTTATTAATAAACAAAGTGGTCTTTTGGAAACCATGAATATTTTATAATTGAACGAATTAGCTTATTTATGTACAGTTGTATAAGATAGTATTTTTACTACAGGGTGTAACGTCTACCGATTATGTGACAAATACTTTGGATAATGGTGTCAGCAGCTATAGAGCTTCGAAGGATTAAATAGATGTACGTGTACTTAACATAGTCCGATTGTTAGATGTATTTTATTAATTGCCAAAAAAAAACAATCTGAGTTTTTAATGTACATACAATAGTTGATTTTATTAAAATAAATAAAAATAAAATGCGTGCAATAAACAATTAAACGGGTGCACCCTGTTCACATACAGAATTTTCAAAGTATTTGTTATTATTTGTAGTTCTTTAACACATTTTTAAGATATATAAGTATATATATTTATAGCTGTTGAAATATAGACTGACTTACGCATTGTTTTAAAATTTAAACCTTCAAAATTCGTTCTGTGCGAAGCCCCGGAAAAGTAGTAGACACTATTTTATTATACAATCAAATTATACCAAGTGAGAATTTCCCATGACATATCAAATGTATTTGGCTAATTGCTCGCGTATGAGATAATTGAAAGCTACTTAGTACCAATCGAATTGATATGCAAAAGCCATTAAGATATGCCGCATTTGGAAGTGTTCTCGCTTTAAATAATATGAAAAAGTAATGCTCAAAATAGATATGGAAAATCAAATGTCAGTCACAAAAATTGTCTTTTTCAATAAAACTTCCTCAAGTAAATTTTTTACTTTACTAATACAACTTTAAAATGAAATATGTAAAGAAAGGTTATTGGGGTTAAATATCAAACTTTTACATTATTCTCCTCAGTATAGCAGTATGTGGCGTAAAATCCAACTAAGCTTTCTTCTAATCTATACATGTCTATTAAATACGTAAGCTTGCATAATAACAGTTAAAAATTTAGCACAAAACAAGTAATTAAGCTTTTATAGAACAAATTTGCAAGGAATTCCACATAAATCGGCAATAAGTCGATTTTCTTATTGATGAAATTATTCTAATTGAGCAAGAAGACTAGAATTGTCAATTTAGAAAATTATTTCAACATTTACCGCTACAGATTGTTATACTGAATAAATCACTCATGGAGAGAAATTTCGAATTTCAAAAGAATCTTTATTTGGACCAAGTAATTAAGTAACTACTTATTTTTCAATACAGATAGAAGCAATACGTTCACCCACAAAGAACAGTAGCAGTAGATGTTCATGTCCTTACAATATTTTTATTGAATACTCCGTTACGTTGATCACTTTTTCTTAGAATAGATAAAAAAGCGAGTTAAATAACATGAATCATGGGTTTTAAGGGTCTTGCATGAATTCCTTCAGATAAGAAAGCCCAATTCGCTAGATATTATTTTTCATAGCATTTATGTCCTGCATTAGCACTTTTAGTAAAAGGATCAAAGAAAGTCACACAGTTAATACCTCCTAATTTCTAAAATGTACTCAACTTTTGTAGACTGTTTTTTTTATTGCTTAACAAATATTTACTATTTAAAATTAATATCCCAACGAATTTTGAGCATATCGACAATATTAAATGTACGAGTATTATCTGCGGGCTTTGCACAAAACAAATAGTTATGAGAATTTTGTTTGTTAAGAGCTCATTTGTATTATTATAAATGTCCAAATAAAGGCCAATAAAACAATTTCTTTAGTTTACTATCAAACAATTTTTATCTCCTATAAATATAATTTGCTTTATGTTTATAAGTCTTACATTTTCCCGCTTTTTCGCTATACATATGAAGTACAACACGTCACACAACTCGAATAGCTTTTAATGATTATGTTTCATTTAACTGATTTTCTTTTTTACAGTACATCATCATATTACTATTACCTATCAAAAGGAACAGCTAGACTTCTTTTAGGTTTTTACTGCTGTCCGTTTTAAAGTTATGAGCTTTTTCAAACGCTTGTAACTTTTAAATGAAAGTTGATATAGACTTAAATGAGGTGATATTTTTCCTGTTTTAAAGGACTCCGGTAGTCAAGTACCCGTGAATTACTTATCACTTATCACTTATCTCAAAAATAAATAATTCATCTATATGAGTGTAGCTATTGCTAGAACCCCTAAAAGAAGAAGAATGTACTTCCCAAATATTAAAAAAAGGTCGATTTCTCAAAAATTTTAAACCAGCTTAAAGAAAGCTTTATGGAAAACGTATGCACACTATTTTGTAAAATTATGCTTCTCACGGTTTTATTTATTATTTTATTTATAAAATATTTTATCTTTTTTAACTATACATACCTACATATACATATGTTTATATGTACAGGGCCCTATTTCACTTTGCAATTTTGCAACTTTTCTTTGCAATTTCTGTTCCTGCACGAACAGGTGTTTTCGCAAAGTGCAAAGTGAGGAAATTAAAAGTATAAAATGGGATATTTTACAATTTCTGTTTCACCAAACTAAAATTGGCAAAGTGCAAAGCATTCATTTGAAAAGTGTAAAGTCTTTGCACTTTGCAAAATTTTTGCCTGTTTAGTTTCACCAAAATACTTTGCTTTGCAATTTATCTTCAATTATTTGAAAAGTTTTATCAAATAATGCAAAGAAAAAATTCTTTTTGCAGTTGATTTTTACTGTGATTTAAACGTGTGCACAAGAAATTAAAGAATTTTCATCTCTATATTGAAAAAAAAGTTGTGTGAAATGAGCACAAAAATGAGTAATATTTTTAGTTTCAATCACAATCACTACTTTAAAAAATATGGAACTTTCATAAAAATTTGGACTTTTAATCACTTCATCGGTTGCTTGCTGGATTTATCATTCTATGTATATATGTAATAAAGTCGTAATGTCTAATTTGTTTCTCACCTTCTTGTGTACATGCAGCACAACGAGCACATGTTGGATTAAATAACATAAACAACCAGTTCACAGTTGGTATTTCATTATTTTCTTTCATTTTAAGCTTTTGTGGAGTATATCATATTTTTAAAATATGAATAACCAATGCGTGCTTGTTTGCACACGAAAAGTGCATAATGCTTCATATGTATCTGTTAAGTAGCAAAAAATTTGCTTAAGTAATGGTTAGATGCGTTTTTGCAAATTAAATTCCTTTAATAGCTCCGCACATATTATTATCCACATATTAAACTGTCTGACAAAACAAAAATCAAATCGACTTGATCCACCACAGAAATATTTATCTGGTTTCCAGATTTGAATATTACATACATAATGTACATCAAACAAACTAAGACAGAAGTCATGATGATCCGATTTCAGATACATAGGATAGCTATGTAACGTACATACATTCATATATGAACATATTAAGAACACAATAAAAGCACAACGAACACGTTAATACCAAATATAAACAAACAACTGATTTTGCAAAATGAAACGAACCGAATTAAAACCAAGCAAATGCATAAATTATGAAAAGCAATTCTTTTTCCCTAACCTGAAGCGAGGATTGTCATCTTTTATATTAACTTTTTTTATAGAAAAAATGTTCCAATAAGGAAATTCAACCTAACCACTATCAATAGGCTAACGAATTATTACTACTCTTCTTGAACTCTTATCAAATAAATCTCCCCAAATATATTGACTATACTGTCTATATATGTACAATATCAAAAGCACATATGTTTAAAAATACATTTTATTTAATTTTCTGCCAGAAAATCACATTTCTAAGTTTCGGTGAGAAAGAATTTTTAATATTTAACATAACTATTTAGAACCGGTTGGAAGACTGAAGCAATAAGAACGTAATTTTGAAAATATGGAACAAAGGCATGCATACGCATTTCAATAGATAAAAATTCAGTCCTAATCAACTTCTTCAATTGTAGGTCCACTTCCTTGAGGAGCTCCACCGGAGGATGGAAATCCTCCTGCTGGGGGTGGTGGTGCGCCACCTTGATACAATTTTGTAATTATAGGGTTGCATATTTTCTCCAATTCCTTCTGCTTGTACTCATACTCTTCTTTTTCGCCTTGCTGATTACTGTCCAACCAACTAATAGTTTCATTGCACTTATCCAAAATAGATTGCCGATCTGAATCTGATATTTTTGATTTGATATTATCATCATCCAAGGTGGATTTCATGTGGAAGCAGTAAGATTCTAAAGAGTTTTTGGCGTTTATTCTTTCGCGCTGTTTTTCATCCTCATTTCTGTATTTCTCGGCTTCATTAACCATCCGTTCAATATCTTCCTTGCTTAAACGGCCTTTGTCATTTGTAATTGTAATTTTATTTTCTTTTCCAGTCGATTTTTCTACAGCAGTAACGTTTAGAATACCATTAGCGTCAATATCAAAGGTAACTTCAATTTGAGGTACCCCACGCGGAGCAGGCGGTATTCCACTTAGTTCGAATTTTCCAAGGATGTTATTATCTTTAGTCATAGCGCGCTCACCTTCGTAGACTTGAATCAAGACTCCTGGTTGATTATCCGAATATGTTGTAAATATCTGAGTCTGCTTGGTGGGAATTGTTGTGTTGCGTTTGATAAGAACAGTCATGACACCACCGGCGGTCTCGATTCCTAGAGACAAAGGAGTGACATCAAGGAGAAGCAGGTCCTGAACGGCTTCAGATTTATCTCCGTGGAGAATTGCAGCTTGTACAGCCGCACCATATGCAACAGCTTCGTCGGGATTAATTGACTTATTCAATTCCTTTCCATTAAAGAAATCTTGCAGAAGTTTTTGAACTTTAGGGATGCGAGTGGATCCCCCTACCAAAACAATATCATGTATTTGTCCTTTATCCATTTTGGCATCCCTAAGGGCTTTCGACACTGGTTCCATGGTGCTTCGGAATAAATCAGCATTAAGTTCCTCAAATCGAGCTCTAGTAACTGAAGTGTAAAAATCTATTCCCTCAAATAACGAATCAATCTCAATGCTTGCTTGAGAAGAAGCTGATAGTGTTCGCTTGGCACGTTCACAAGCAGTCCTTAATCGTCTAAGAGCTCGTTTGTTGGATGTTAGGTCTTTTTTGTACTTTCGTTGGAACTCCTGTACAAAGTGATTTACCATACGATTGTCAAAATCTTCTCCACCCAAATGTGTATCACCAGCAGTCGATTTCACCTCGAAAATTCCATCCTCAATCGTCAAAATGCTCACATCGAAGGTCCCTCCACCAAGGTCGAAGATTAGGACGTTTCGCTCTCCTGATCCTTTTTTATCCAGCCCGTACGCAATGGCCGCCGCAGTGGGCTCATTTATGATTCGCAAAACGTTTAGACCCGCAATGGCCCCAGCGTCTTTGGTGGCCTGTCGCTGAGAATCGTTGAAATACGCCGGCACCGTCACGACCGCGTCGGTGACGGTCTTCCCCAAGTATGCTTCAGCAGTTTCTTTCATTTTCGTTAAAACCATGGATGATATTTCTTCTGGGAAAAAGGTTTTCTTCTCTGCTTTGTACTCTACCCGAATTTTTGGTTTGCCCCCATCACTGATTACTTCGAACGGCCAATGCTTCATATCGCTTTGCACTGTTGAATCATCGAATTTGCGCCCAATGAGTCTTTTAGCATCTGAAATTAATAAAAAATTGTAGTGAAAACACCGCGGTTACATAGTTGAAACAAAGAAAATTGAATGCAATGAAACGAATTAATTTTGGTACACCTGTAATGCAAATGGTTATAACAAAAACAAAATATACCATATATTATTATAATTATTAAATACTTCAATTCTCTAAATTATTCCTAAAAACGAAATTTCATAAAATAAAAATTACTTAATAAATTACTAACATCCTTATTTTACCACGGAAAATATTTCAGAGGTAGACACTAATCTGTGTATTAATTTAAAAAACAAATGCGTTGTTTTCTTTGTATAATTAACTGCTAATGCGTGCTTATCACAGTTCATAGATTTTTAAGTAATTTTCTACAAAGGTTAAGGCAGCCTAAAATGTTGTGGTTTACATGGTTATTACTTTGATTTTGCTAGATTCTGATCGGACATGATCAACCCATAATTATTAATACCTTCATCGCATTTATATCAGTTTAATTATGCAGAAATCATATCCTCTTCAGATTTGACAGTTTCAAGTATTTACTCATGTTTCTATATTTTCTGTTTTGCAATAATCTAGACTCTAAATTTTCGGTATGGGTTTAAATTAAATTGAAATTGTGCTGACTTTTTGAATACATAAATCTTCACTTCATTCAGTACTTTAATTTTAAATGCGTTCTCGAATTTGTATTTCCCGTTGCGCCAAGTTCAAGATCAACATCTTTTAAAACACACATTTAGTTTTAACTACATATTGTAATCTATTTTATACATTTCTATTTATATTCCATAAGAAACAAATTTAAGCATCGCCTACTTTTTTGCCCTTGAAAACCATTCCATTCTTTATCTCGATCCAGCATATTATTTAGAACCCCAATATTTTTACAAAAATGTAGACTGTTACAAATTACGTTAAATCTTGGTTATTTTTATGTGTAGGTTCTTGATAAAACGCTGTTCATAGCAGACGTCTGTGAAATTTGGCTTACAAAAATCCCCTTTCGTTTTAACAAATGCTTTATGCTTTTTTTGGGGTGATAAATACGGAACATATAGATCAAAATTTACTATCCCAAGCTTTCCATAAAAAGAAGATAAAAAAAATCGAAAAAACAAATTTTTTCACGTTTTGTAAATGTTTCTTTAAATAATGTTCCATTAATAGAGTTTTCTATGTTGCTAAAATAGAAGTTTGGAAATTCATTCATTACATAAATATACAGAAACCAATTTAGTCCCTACATACAATAAAAAGAAACAAAAATATCAGTGGGACTACCGTAAGCTAACCATATTTCATAAGTACCAGAGCTATACTATTGAATCTCGTTCTGAGCTTTTTCAACGATCCACGATTTTGGACAAATTTTGAATGGAATGAATGAAAAGTGGGCAAAATGTACATTTTATCAGTTTTTGGCCCTTTATTTCTTAAAACACATAAAGCGATGAAATTTCAATGCGGAATTATCAGTCTATAAAAAAATCTTTAACAGTATACATATATTAATCCAAGGAAAAACTATCGTTAGTTAAAACTAAATGTGAAATATGAATAAAGAGATATTGCACTAGGGAAAAACTATGGAGAGAGAAACATTAAAAATATCAAGAAGAATCTATGGAATGACAGAAGGGTTACTTGTTCTAACATTTATAAAAAAACAAAAAAACAAAAAAAAGACAAATGCAACTACAATTGAAAATGGGCCTAGTTCATAATCATCAAACAATTACATAAAATCTACATGAATAAAAATAAAACCTATCACAATTTGATGAAGTGTAGTGTATGCGATTACTAAATTCGTTGACATTGACTCACTTTTCCCGATATTTCTAGAAAACACGAAACAATCTAATGTGAAATAAATGTCAGCACCCAAAACATAAATTATGTTATTTCTCATCAATTTTTTTTTTAAATCTTGCGAAAATCTTCATTGGCATTTATATATTGTATTAAACGAAGATGTTTTAAAATAAAATAAACCCACGAAATCACATTTTAAGCCACCTATTGAATTTTTTTGGCCAAGAATTAATTGAAAGCTAAGAAAAAGAAACAAATACATTAATACGTACCGAAAATAGTATTGTTGGGATTCATTGCAACTTGGTTTTTGGCAGCATCCCCAATCAAACGTTCTGTGTCCGTAAACGCAACGTACGACGGGGTCACGCGGTTTCCTTGGTCATTTGCAATAATTTCCACTTTTCCGTGCTGGAAGACTCCCACGCAGGAGTACGTTGTCCCCAAGTCGATACCAACAGCGGGAGCTTTCGCCATCTTTAAAATTGTCTGTTAGTAATTAGTTGAAGGACATGCAAAAACAACCCTACCTTTATTAATCAGTAGGCAAATCTGTGCAGGTAGAGACTTAACAAAATAAAAAGGACCACAAATACAAGAATGTGAAGAAAACCTTTGACTCTAAGCTCCACTTCTAACAGATTCGTAAAACTTATGAAAGAAAATCTCCTCGGGAAAACAAATTCTCGTGCCTGGTCGATAGCTCTGTCAGACGGCGAATGCACTTTTATACTAAGCAGCCCTCGACTAATAAATCGACATCCCAGCAATCTGGAAAGATCGTTCGCGAATCACAAGTAGAAGTGTTTTATTGAACAAGCCCGTCGTGAATGGATGGACAAGCGTGAATGCACTAAAAATAGCGAAGTCCTAGTGCTACAACATTATTGATGCAGATTACAGGGGCTAAATATAGAGTGCCAGAAATATATTTAAACACGATACAATATTGGGAGCATCTGCTAAATACCAACTTATTTTACTAATAGTAAATTTAATTTCAAATTTTATGACCATTCCATATATTGCAATAACAAAATTCTGCTCATAGATGTAGATATCAATTTTTTTTTATATTTTATACATTTCATATCACACTCAATCAAATATTTTCAAACAATAGGATATAGAAACATTGCCTATCTATCTTTTACTTTGAAGAACTTCAAAATTGAGAGTTTGAGTCTATCTCTAAACGATTCTTATAATTTAAAAATATGTATCCATATAAAACAACTTTTTGCAGTTTTAACACTAGAACTACCAAGACCAGTCAAATTGGCTGGTACACAATTTCTGGCTTGAGTGATTTATAATTTTTAAAATTATAGGTAAAGATTTGTTCCACCATTTATTAAAATTTATGATTACGACATATTCAGAAATCGTTTTCAATTTATGATTATTAATCCAAATTTGTGCATTACATTAAACGCAAAGAAAATGAGTGAAATTACACGTTTGAGTGCTGGTAAATCTAGTGTTAAATAAATATGTTGGCAAACAACTTTTAGTAAAGCGAATTTGCAGATTATTTTACACCCTCGCTAGCAGGAAAGCATCTATAACTATTTTTAACAATAATATGTACATATATTATTACATAGAGTTACGTTAATGTATCAATAGGGATATCCCAATCGATTCTGCATATTACATGAGCTCCCTAAAATCTCCTATAGTCAGTCCTTTACTACTAGAATAGCAGTTGAAAATTTATAGAAGGTGTGTCCAGATAATGCTTTACAAGCCTTTTCAGAGACATCGTTGCATATCTGTTAGCAGTGTGTTATAAAGCCGAGCCTTCAAGCTTTCTAAGGGTACGTTTTTCAACCCTTCATATAATTTACTTCATATAATTTAGAATATGCAACTTTCAAAAATGCTTTGGACCTTAAAAATTAAATTATTATTCATGAGGTTATAACTGTTCAAACATGTTTGCATTTTTTGGATTATTCTTTAATACTGTTAACGAGTGTACATAAATCAATTTAATATCAAAATGGTAAAAATACAATTTCAACTTTCTATGGGGATAGAACTCATTAAATCCTTAAAAGTTGGATGATATGATTTCAAATGTTTAAAGAATATTACAAACGACGTAAAATATTTTAAAGTGACATTGTTTACCAATAAATAAATAATATGCATTAATAAATAAGAATTATTTTGTTATATTTTTGCTTTTGAACAAATGGCACATTATTTCTACCTAATTTATTCCGCAGATTATGAATTTGTATAGCTAAAGGTTTGTTATTTTATTTGAACCATTTTACCAATGCTTGACGCAATCGCGATTTCTTTTATAATTTGTCATAAATACGTAGATAAAACAAAACATTCATATAATTAAAATTAAAATTGGGTATTTTATAGCAATGCTCAAAGATGGGTTAGTTTGGATGCTGAACAATTATTAGACTTTCCAGAATTAACATTTCAATACATAACAGATCTTATAATAGGTATGTATTAAATTAAATTCGCACCTTCTTACATCAGAGATAAATTCCAAAGAGAAGTTAGTGAAAAATTTCAGGTTGAAATGCCAGGAATGGAAAACTATTTACCATAACCCAATCTTATGAGAGTTAGATTTTTGCTCGATTTCAAAGCACTATAAAACATTTGCTTTAGATTTCTGTACCCGACCAACAACAATGAAAAAGACCACAATAAATAAATTCATTTTAGTTACCTTTGAGTTAAAATAATTTTACCCGTACATTATCTACTATATATCATTTCGATTGGACCATTTTAAGCACTTTGAACGAAAAAATTAACTTGTTTCCTAAAAATTCACTAACTTTATTAAGGAATTGCAGTTCAAAAGATAGTTTTGTAAGCTTTCTATCCGATTCGAACGGATTTCAAAATAGGGCCCCCTAAAATGTTCGAAAATCCAAGGAAAAGAGTCGTTGCCTTATTTGTAACATCAACTATTTCAAATTATAAATTCACTTTTATCAAAAATTTCATATTTTGTTGTAATGAGATTTAAATAAAGTGCAAAATCTTTCTGCAGGAAAAAGTCAAGAAAATGCACTTGCTAAGATGTTAAAAGGTACGCAGTTGGACGAAGGTTAGTTTATAACGCAAACAGAATAAATGCCACATATTAAATACAGAACTTAATAGCAGTCACCAAAATCCAGGTGGATAATTATCAGTCAAATTAAAGATGTCTTTAGGTAAAGAGTAAAATGCAAACAATTTGTATATTAAATTCACGAAGATCATAAAGGGCATCAAGATTAAAATTGTTACCATTGGGCACCTAATAAAACCTGTATTATCCTAACTCCCAACATAATGTGATAATTAAAATAGAAGTATTAGAAACTCGATAGGTAAAATTGTAAACTTCCTATATTTGCGCATTTATTGTCCTTATGTTTTTGTAAAGTAAGTTTGATATAATAATCCAAGCGCTGAAGTTGCAAACAATGTAAAATAACTCCACCACGTCGCAAAACCGAAAAATCCTCTGTATACTTCGGTTGAAAATACCTTGAATTGAAAGTTTTTTTTAAAAATAAAGTATTTGCACATCGGATTAGTTTTTACAAACCTCTTTTAAACTGTGCCAAGACGTTTGTATATTCTTCGCTGAATATAAAATATTTTCGTCTTCTGATGGAAAATCAGGATCAGAACTGATCACTTGATTACTTATACTGTCTTTAAAATCGTCGACCAACTCAGGAGCCTTTATTAATTCTCCTGGCATACCAATCCAACTGAATTCACCTAAGCTTTTATACATCAGTGTAAGGTACAAGCACATTATTAGAGGTGCAACAAATTGGAGCGTCACCACACAAAGGTAGTAAAATATTGAAGATATCTGAAAGAAATGTAATGTTTCGTGCGTCCACTAATTATTTATTTTTACATACTTTTTGTTGTAATTCAACATTTGTTATGCGCCCACCTTCTTTCTTCAAATTTTCTATTCGATCGTAAGCAATATTCAAATAAGACTGCAGATAAACTGGTAATAATAAAAATCTAAGGAGAATGGCAGTTACAACAATGCCAAACCGTGCTGCCTCAAAGGTGTGTTGACTCATTCTAAAATATTTTCAATTTTTCAATTACAAGTTACTCTGACATCCCATTTTTCTGACCGTAACTCAAATAAAACTTACAAAGGTTCAGTCATCCCTCCGAATATTCGCTCTGTTAAATAATCCCGACTAATTGGTTTGATCCACAAAAGCACAAGAAGAAACGGCAACACAAAACTGATGTTCAGCAAAATTTGTAGTCCCCTACGTTCCTGGCAATATCTGGATTTTAAATGTTATAGATATTATAATTCTGCATAAGTTTTGAAGAATAATTTTTTTTTTCAAACTGCCTTCTTTTAAATGTTTTCAAAAAGAAGTTTGTATTTTTTAGATTGGCAATGCAACTAAAAGAATGAATTCCCATTCGTCAAATATTTAAAGAGCGCATTAATTTCCACTTTGGATCTCATTTCTCAAAAAATTGTTTACATTTCATACAATTGTGTTTGTGAGAAAGATTAAAAGAACTATTAGAAAGTTTAATATTCTAATAGTTCTTTTAATCTCTTTTTTCTTCATTACCCAAAATGTTTTGCATACAGATTTGTAATATTTTGTGATAATTCAAAAGTTCTAGTGCTACAAAATTCTTAAGAGCTGAGAAAGAGAAAATGGAACTGTTAAGATGCTGTTTATTCATATATCTAATGCATTTTAAATTTTAACTACCTTTTTAGCGACTTGAAACACAGAATCTTTTAACATAAAATGAAGTGAATCCAATTAAAGTCCCAAGAGTTTAATGATAGCAAAACATTGTAGAGGCAGTATATTTCTCTAATACTTTTTGAAGACCGGTTATTTATTTTTAATATAATTATTTTTCTTTACTTTTAAGAAGAACAAAGAAAGAAAAATATGAATTCTTGAATCTTTTGAGTTTGAATCAAAATAAAACAGCTTATATAGCACCTTACTTATTACAAACAACAATATTTTCAAACCTTAACGAATCCCAGTGCATCCTTGCCATCCTCAAACCGGGAAAAGTGAATAAAGAACCCAGAACACCACAGGACATAGCTATGAAAAACTTCAGAACGATCTTTGATGCAGGTCCTCTAAAATCGGAAAATACTACACAAACTGATCAATTCGATTATAGAATACTTACGACGAAGAGATACCCTGATCGGCCAGAAATAAGGAGGCGCTTTCGTTGAACTTCACATATGCCGTCTCCAGACCCGTCTCAAGGACCTGCTCGTCGATGATCAGCACCATCATGGCAATGAGCAGGTACACTAAGCAGGCTACGATGCACATGGACCTCTCGCCCATGGACTCCTCACTCTTGAAATATTGCACAGTCAGAGAAGCCAGCAGCTTCCTGAAATAGTTTCATATTTATAATATTATAATATTGCCTTTTAATTTTATTCCCAAACTTACACTGCGAAGAAAATGACTAGCAGGCACCAAACAATGCTCAAATTGACTTCTGCCTTCAACGGGAAGTAAAAGTGATATATCTGGAAAAAATACATTCAAAAAATATGCGTAGTATGAAGATATAAAAAAATATAAAATGTAGATACAATATATATAAATCATTGTACATTATTGGTAAACAAATTTAATTTACTTTTTTTTCCCATAAATGGCACACTATTTCTATAGGATTTTATGTCATCAGCTCCTGTTTGCGAGAAAAACGGAGTCAAAGGACGATATTTTGGCCATTTTGAAATAATTAATGAAAAATCATGTTTTATTATAGACATTTTTAACGCTTTAATCTAGGAATTTTAAATTCAACTTATCTCTTTTCAGTAGGCATTTTTTGTGTTTTTTATTCGTCATCTAAATATCCAGCTTATGCAAAAATGTAAAAATCATTGATTATTGGAAAATATTTCCATATTATAAGCCTGCAAATCAATCCGTTATTTTGTAATTACTTTTCATAAATGGTTGAAAAATTGCCTTTAATGGTTTTTAATACTATTTTTCTCGAAATGATGATATAGCACTTTTATTTATGAATTTGTAATATTCGAATAAATTCCTAGATATGATTTGCTAACTGTTGGGAAAACATATTCAATATCAAGGTACATATGTACGTATTCTGATACAAATTCCTGCATACAGGCAATGGGAATAAAAACAAATTTTCAGCTGTTGATAAATGAGAGCCTAATTATAAGAGTAACTGGACTCGCGTTAATCTATACATATATATTTATTTTATTATATCTAATATCACAGTGCATATATTATCACAGCTAGCAAGCAAAGCGAACCTCTTCTACTTAGGATTAAGCCAGTCTGTAATTAGTTTTAAGACAATAAGGAAGGCAAGCCTATGTGTGGTCTCTCAGTGAATTTTCACCAAGGTATTACACTAAGAAGTTGCAATCAGCTAAAAAAAGGCGACGTATAGGATACGAAAAACTCAAATTTTATATTCTAAACCCGATCCGGTAATGCGCAAGTAGACAATGTCGTTCTACACTCCCTTTGCATCATATGTACATAAAAAATCGATGTTACTTTTTGGTTGACATTTTTCTCATTTGCAATATCTACAGAGCAGACTTTAATTTATTCGTATATTATTGCATTTATTTATTACATCATTAAAATTCAAACATTTCTGTTGTTTTCTTGTGTTAATTTACAGATAAAATTATATTATTATGATTATTATTTTTAAGTCTATCTGCTGTAACCGCTAATATACGAGAAAGGCGGGCAGCACACTACTGGGAAAATATAAAACGCTTAACAGTCCATTATCAAAGGAACAAATTAAAATTAGACCAAAGTTTTGCATATTATCAGCAGGAAACGTATGTAAATGTTTGAATTGTTATATGATTTTTACTGCACTTTACAGGTACACTGTCTCAAAAAAGGAACTGGTAGGGTCGTAGTAAGTATATATTTTTGTATATTAAGAAGCTTAATTTGTAGTTTTAGAATGTGTAGTTGTTTTTAAATTATATTAATTTATCGTCAATAAAAAGTCTTAAATGTGCAAAAGTAGACTTCTTTCTGCTTTTTACTTAATTTTATGTACAAGTATCTATCTACTGAAGATATTGGGATGAATAATTCGGGTCGCAGTTTCAAATTTTCTGTTTCACTCGGCATCGGTTTTATAATTATTGTTGAATACAAATATCCACATATAATTCATATTTACATGTTAAAATTGTCAGATCAGAGCAAAACTTGAAAGTACAACAAAGTATTGAGTCAACAAATATATAGGTTTTAGTTATCAGTTATAGTAAGTTATTAGTGGCTACGCAATGTTTTCTAACTGTCTAATTGATTTTTGGAGAGATATACATATTATAGATATGCCAATTTTAGTCGACTCAGTGTTAACAAATTATAGATAGTTTGCTGTACTGTAAGATGTTAGTTATTTTATTATTAGTCGACTTCACAAAAAATGTATTTAACTATCCTAAACTTGGTGTATTTTTTTGTATTTCTCGAACAATTCACCATTATTATGATAATAAAACAAGAAAAATTTTGTGAACCATTGTCATTTGTGACGGTATATTAATAAGTGTCGAATTAGCTTCCATGCATGCATGTAACTACAAAATCGTTGTGGTTTACTACAAATAAAAAATTTAAAGCACTCTGAAGCCAATGTTGAGTTATATTCTCTCTTGTTGCAACACCCTATTTTGGCGCAAGGTCTGATCATTATGCTGATCGATCTAGATCTAGATCCCATCCTAAAATCGGTCATTCATCCCTAAAATTACAATTGAAAATATAAACAACGTAAATCCTGAAAATGCTTCATAAGTCCTTTCGGTGACAGCGTAGGATATTGGTTAGTAGTGTGTTAGAAAACTTGCTTGCTTTGTACGGGAGCATTAATCACTTTACTCTATATTAACTTTATCGACCCTTTGCCCGTGAATATGAAATGAGGCTCTCCAAGTCCTCGATTTTACGATCGCAGGAAAACCTCTCGATTATTGAAGAAAAGCGATTAGACATTTTTTATGCCGTGATACTTTTCGCTTACGCGAGACCAAATTTTCTTTGTTTGATACAGAGTACTTGTGTTTAGTTAAGGCCATCACCCGAAGATAATTTACTAGAGTCGTAAGCCACGACCAAGTATTATATTACTACCGGGCGATGCACTTGAAAAATGCGAAAGGGTGCATTTTTCATGGAATGAGATCTCAAGTGATGCCTTTCCCAAGTTAAGTGGTTTTTAGGCTAGAATGTAAAGTATCTCAGCCCAACTTATTAGGATTTAAATATTTCATATGTTTAAAGTGTGGAGCACTTTAACATAATAAATTCTTTAATTTATTGCTTGATTATATTTGTTGAAGTGTGAAGCACTTTTGCATAATAAATTTATTAATTTATTTACTATTATTAGATATGGAACGTACATCTTTCATATTAGAGACTTTTCTATTTGAAAATGTTTTGTTTTTAGAACAGATTCAATATTTTTAAAAAAGAAAATTATTAGTTAATAAAAATATTTTGCAAAAGGTAAATTTTGATTCAAATGGCACTTAATTTGTACGTAGTTGTTGTAAATGGGGCACTCTTTTTATAAATATCTTGAAAACAATGGGAGGTTGATTTAGGATCTTTCTCCCCTACGAAAAAGCTGTTTAGAAATTGTTCTCAAAAACTTTCGAAATAATGAAATTCCGAAACTTTACACTAGTTATTCCTTACATAAAACATCAAATTTCTGGGCTAAACCGGACATACTGATTATCACCCGCAATTTTGCAGCGCGGACTTAACTATGTGACCTTTATTTATATGCAGAATTACTTCGTGAACTAGAAATAAAATAATTTCGTCGGTATTCAGTGGCAATTACTTCTGGTGTATGGTGGTGTCGACGCAGGATCGGTTAAATCTAGTCTAATTTATATACTAGTGAAATACTTGCGTTCTCTATGAATTATTCGATATTCT
The DNA here is from genome assembly GCA_959613345.1 of Tolmerus cingulatus. Lineage (NCBI taxonomy): Eukaryota > Metazoa > Arthropoda > Insecta > Diptera > Asilidae > Tolmerus > Tolmerus cingulatus. The sequence goes on from OY390707.1 coordinate 39,546,067, forward strand.
TGCATAGTTTCTTGAACTTACGCGGTATAATTACCTCCGAAAGAAAATAGACAATCGCTGTGTAGATGCTGAAGTCCACGAGCCATTGGTACTCCGTGAAGTAGCGCAACTGGACAACGTCGAGCTCGGTCACCTCAGCAGTCTCCAGCTGTAGGTCGAGATTCCTCGGCACATGAAAACTGCTCGACTTCTCCTTGATGCTGTTCTTCCCCTTGGGCTTGTCCTTTGGAACGCCGGCCAGAGTCCTCAGCTCGGAATTCGTGGGGTGCAGGTACCTAATGAGCCCCGTGCGGCAAAGAAGCCACTTTGCGAAGGAGAAGTGCGGACTGAACTTCTGAATCACGGACACCATGATGAGCGTGAAGACCAACTGTGCACCTAGCAGAGCCTGGAAGACAATGAAACAAGATCGTCACATCGAGCACCCGGAATGTAGTCGACCTATTTTTAGACCGTCCGCTGGGTCCAGATTTACACTCGAAATGGAGGGAAGGGCGACAGAGTCGTCGCCGCGGTCGCCGGGCGTCCAAAACGTACCATTTCGGTGGAGTTTGACTAGGATTGCAGTTACAACTCTCCTGTAACTAACTAAATTGACCCTAGGCCTAGACAGCAGACAACCTAGTTACAACCGGCGTTTTTAATTCTACTTATCGCCTGTCGACGAAGACCTCATTCTGCGTTAAATATAAATACACTGCCCACACTAGGGCAAGCGGCGAGGTCAACTGACAGCATCGCACTCTCTTCTTCTTCCCCAATTTTTTTGGCACAAGTCAGGCAATTTTAATGAAGATAGCACAGATGTAAGGGAAATTTACGTATTCCGCATTCTATTCCATTTTCCCTGCGTGCTGAATATACAGAAGTGCATGTGATGTCAATAAAGCATATTTAAGGGAGTGGAATTAATAAATATTTTTATTTTTGAGCAATAGGTAAAATATCAATAAAACAAGTTTTTAGGGCATAGTTTGTATTTGAAATTTAATATAAAGACAAACATTTAACTGGCGGATATACAAAGATATACACTCTTAATTTTAGACCAGCGGCTTCCTCAAGGCTAACTTTTAGGCACTTTGTATACTTTCTTTTTTTCCGTAGCAAAGCAACAAGAAAAAATTTAATTTACACAGGTTGTTGCTTCATGATGGGCTTAATGGATCCAGTTTTCCTCAATTTTTTAAAAACGAAATTCAAGTCTAAGGTTAACTATTCTTTTGCAAAGACATTCTTCAATGCCGCTACTGTTGGTAGCTTTCTTTGTAGTTTTCTCCTCTTACAATTGCCTCTTACAACTGCCGATTTACGGACCCTAAAATTAACTCTGAATCCAAAAACCTTGCTAGGATATTTCGGTCCATATTGTTACTTTTCCACAGCCATATTGAAGATTTATACTGAGCCTCTAACTTATTTTCCCAGTTATAAATTAAAAGTTCATTGCGTTCCAAAGGAATACCTCGACCGGTTTTTATTGTAAGTGATCGAGAAAAACATTTCAAAACGGTCTTAGCGTTTTACACACAACTGTACATATTTATTTTTGTCGGCGATGAACTATATTAACTTACCGTTAAAGTAAATTTTTAGAAAATATATGCACTTTTACAATTTGATCGAAACTTAAACCAAAAATTGTTATTTATAATTTAAAGAAGAAAGGGCATTATGGTGCTTATTTTAAATATTCAGTCCTTGTTAATTTATAAAGAGTGTAATTGTGATCATAAATGATTTCAAAAGACTTGGACCCAACTGATTTAATGTTTTCTTTTTAATCTTGCCTATTGAATTCAAAAATTTTGTTATGTATAATATATATGTATGAGGAAAACTTGTTTAATGTTTCAGTTATGAAAAACTTATTTGTATATACCTTGACTTTAGCTTAATCAGCTATACCGGCTCCATATAATAGGCATTAATAAATTGGCACATGTGTCTACATACATATATTATTGTATATATGTAACTCACATTTATGTATCAAAAAAGATAATCGATTTTTAGGACTTTATAAATTGTCGACCATATCGACGAGCAATTTCTTTCACCCGGAATTAAAAATGATTCATAATGATGTTATTGATAATTTTTACGTCTTAAAAATGGGAAAAAAGGTATTTTCATTAACAGAATAATTCAAAACGGCGAGTTCCAACATACATATGTATATATAATAATACCAGAAAATAAAATAATTAGTGATGATGATAGTTATACAGAAAATATCTAAATGTTGTTTGTAATTATAACATCTACATAAACCAGTAACTGAATATAATGATTGTTTCTGTATTGATATTCGATATAGTGGCTATGGTGCTAATATTGCTATTTGTTTTTAATTTTATTAGGGTGTGTATATTATATATGTTTTATTGTAGTCAGTGCATTTAGTAGGTAAACTTATCTGAGGTACATATAATATTTAGCTTATGACAGTAGCCTGAAGAGATATATTACAGTTTTATTTATGAACTTAAATTGGGTTGGGATGATTAATGATTCAATTTCAAACAGACATATTAACATTTTTATTTAGTATGTAAGTGTATGTATAAGCAAAATTCGATGGCGTATACAAATACCGGACAGAAAAAAGTACAGCACGAGACAGAAAGAATTACAGACTACAATTTTTGTATTTTCAAGTTCGATTTGAGCATTAACATCAATAATTAATGTATGCATAAAATCTGATAAAAATTCTGTCCGCTGCTATGGGAAGGTTTATATTTCGATTATTCATTGCTATCGGCATTTTTGATTTGTATTGAATTCTCACGAGCAGAGTTTATCTTTGTTTTAAATATTTACGTGCGGAGACAAGATTTTGCCTAATCGACCGCGCCTCGGAGAGAAACCCACGACGGCGACCGCGCGGTATAAGACTGGGATTGGGAAGTGTAAAGTCCTATTCACATTACCCATCATCACATCAAAATATTCTTTTTTTTACATACATATTTTAAATGGTGCAATTCACACTATTCGGAACCGACACATCACATCACCAACCATCACCGTCAAGAATCGCGAGAATATTTGATGGCAGCAAGCTGTCGGTCATGTGAAATTGATTTCATCTTTTATGCGAAACAGTAACTAATTGAAATTATTAGCTCCCATCCGGAAATATTCACAAAATTGAGTTTCATCATCAAATAATCCTGTAAATATAATGTGAGATATTCTCTTTTTGAGCATACTATGTACGGAAATCCTTTTACATTTTGGTTCTTCTTCCTTTTCTTATAGTAGAGATAGGTATAATAGCTAAATCCTCGTCATCAAAAATAGAGAATATTTTAACAAACCACGAAAAATTCTTCCTACTTTACGCTTTTGCAGCCGAAAACTAAACTAGAAATTGATGACCACCTTCCTTACGTGACAATGGGAATAAAATGAAAATTGTCGTAACTTGATGGACAGTGTGAATTGGCCTTAATACAGATCATAAAAAGGGCTGCTTCCGCGATCCTCTTCCTGACACTGGATTTGTTGGGATTGTTTGTTCAGGCGCGAGATAAAATCGTGCAGGACTCGAACGATTTTACGATCGTGCGTACATATGCGTACGTACCGACGCACTAGACCGCCTCGCCCTGCGGATTTACCCGACATCGAGCACATACAGCATGTTCTAACACGTCTCCACGCGCTAATTCAGTTCGAACGCTGTTGGCGCCATTGGCGGATATGCGTTCCTACCCCAGCAACTTAAGAAACGCGTGAAGTACTAGAAGAAGTAAACATGCGCTGAATTCAAAGTGGTTGAGTTCGACTGACGTTCGGTGCGTAGCAACCGCTGTCACAGCTGCGATGGGGAGGAGGGCTCACTTGCGCTTTATATTTAGGGAAGTGACCTCCTACGCTGCAGAGTCTAGTAAAGTGTCGTGTTGAGAGTTCCATGTGCGTGAGTGCGTGCTGCGTGATACGAATAGTATTCTTTATTATTCAGTAGCAAGTAGTGAAAGTTACGTTTTACAGCTGATTTTGACATCTGAATTTGTTTGCCAGTGTTAAGAGCAAGTTACGATTTCTCAGAATTGCATAAAGTAAATAAAAGTGTTTTTAACGGCAACATGAGGGTAACTGATGTGAGTTCATTTTATTTAAGTTATTATTATTATTAAAGTAATTCAAATTTGTTTCTGTGTGACTCGTTTCATTTCGGAGCCGAAAAGACGCAAGAGTTAGATACATAAAAGTATATTCTATTTTGCCGCTAGGTCTAGAATAGGAAATAATACTCGTTGTTAATTTTTTTTGTTTTTAATTAATTGTTGGTTTTAATTAATAGGTATGGTCTTAACCCGGCGAGAGTCTGGCAGGGTGTGACATACCCACTCTGTTACGTTTGTGCGAATATTTGTTTTGAGTACATTATGTTTTTCTTCAAAAATAACAATAAAAGTATTTCTTACCAACAAATGTTTATTAAAATTAAATAATATCATTATCTTTTATAATAAAACACATGCAATATGATGCAGTTAAGTAAATATTGGCTTTTAAAATAATAATATATGCGGGTATCTCATACCCTGCCACACACTCTTTGTCACGATTCGCCACCAGACTCCCGCCGGGTTAAGGGTGATAAATATGCAAACATTTTTTTGGCGCAAACATTTAGTTCTGGAGATATTTAAAAAAATACTACAAGTTTTTTCGCTTTATAATGTTTGCATTTTTATCACAAATCCCTCAAGACATTGGTATTTCTCTAATTTAAAACATTCCTCTGCACTACACAATTTGCAACTAAGCAGCGAAACACTGCATATATGTTAATATTTTTATGCCAAATAAAAGATTAATAAATACTTACCTTCTTTTATCTGATTCCTGCCAAAACTTTCTTTTACGAAACTTTAAAAATAAATATTATTTTGTTCCTACGAAATTTTAAACGGAAAAGTTATTTTGTTTTACAAAGATTTAAAAAGTGATATTTTCCTTTTACGAAATTTTAAAAACAAGTATTAGTAACATATACATATAATGTGTTACTTCTCAAATATATCTTACTTAATTGTCAAATTATCAAAAATAATTTTCATTCTATGCTCATGAATTGCATCTTCGTTGAATGCCTCTGAATCTTCGTTTGTTAGACGCTTCTAGAACAAATCGACGAAAGCAAGAAGAACGCCTCCATAGGCGAAACGTCCGTTTTGGCCGCCATTTTCACTTGTCAGATGACGAATCTCATGCGCGAACCTATCCGTTGCTGTACACCAACATGCGTCGAGACCCTTTGAGAGCTTTGAAGTTTGACGGGTGAGGAACTCTGCTGGATAATATTAGCGGGCGCTTTTATTCTAGACTACAGTTCCGCACCAAAAGTCGTCTTGACCGCATCGAGATCGTCGTCTTTCTGTGCACCAAATTTGGCGGGCAATTTGTAAATTGGCGGCAAACCATTGAGTTTTTTCTGTCATTGGTGCAGTCGATTGTGAAATTTAAAAGCAACGATTATTTTACCATAGACAACACAAATTATTTTGACTACTTTTTAATATTATTCCGCCGTTCTTATATTCATTAAAATGGTAAGTTACAAAGTAGGACGAGAGAAGTGTTAAATTATCATACACATATAAGCGAAGTTTTCCATTTGAGCTGCTTCACCAATTTTCGTCCGTCATCGTTTGCGAACAACATTATCGTAGTTGACCCATTTTTCATCGCCAGTCACCATGTGCTTATAAAACGGCTTATTTTCGCTGCATTTTAGCAATAATTCGTAGATTGAAATGCGGTTGATTAAGATTTTTTTAAACAACTTGTGAGGCACCCTACTATCCACGTTCCGGGATATGTCTTGCTTCGGTAGATATGCATTCTAGCTGTATTTGAAAATATAGCGTACAAAATCGCAGGCTGTTTTAGTCAGCGGAATTGGAAAATTGTACATAAGGTTTTAATGCCATACCGAGCCCGAAGCAGAGTGCACATCAAATAGAACAAATCCTGTAGGTCGTTTTTGTTCGAGATTGCATTTAATAAATTTGGTGATCCTTAATTTTGGATGGGAGAAATTATGGTCAGGTCTGAAGCCAAATTGTTGGGTTGGTATTATCGCATTAAGTAAATCCAAATTTTTCAAATCCAAGTTTTGCTAGTTTTTACTTCTTTGTTGGTTGTTTATATTTTAAGTTTACATATTTAGCGAAAAGTCATGACAGAAATATCTATTCCTTGCGCTCTAATAGCTTATGTATGTTCCGACGTTTTTAAAGAAGACTAATTTTTGGGTTTTTTTGGAAGATATCCTATTTCTTCAACAATTTGTCCGCCTGCTATCTGACGTAAAGATTAAAAGTTTCAGAGTTCTTACGATCCTCTGTACAGATACAGGAATATTTTTCTGTTACTTAATTTCCCAGTTCGTCAAATCATTTTACTTCTTTACTACAACACAACTCTTTTCACTGGGTTCAAAAGGTTTTAATATGTATCATATGTGAACTCTTCAAAAGTAATCCTCATAACATATTTTCAATAATTTCTCAACAAACAAAGTTATAATTTATCAGAAAACTACTGTTTTTAACGTTCCAATTATATTGTTTACAACCAATAAAATTAATAAAAACAAAATGTCGAACAAAGTGCAAAATGGTGATGCGAAAGTAGATTTGATTCTAAATAAAATATTTCGAAGTTAAATTATTGTTTCAAAAATTATTTTTTATATAATCTTTATGAAATACTCTGTTATTTAATATTGCAATGGAAAATCTTATAACATACTCAATTCACATAGTGAAAATATCAGAATTTTATTTGAATAAATAGCGTAAATCACCTCGTACCAGGTACAAAAGCGCTGTTTCAAATAAAACGCGTCTACAGTTTTCTCAAATGGTGAGTTCAAGGTCTGACGCACTATATGAATTTTTGTAAACTAATGTGAAATTGGAAAAGCCTTTTTACAAACTTATTCTACAATGTAAATACAAAATCATACATTGTTTTGAAATTCTAGAATTGAACTTTAAATATTATAGCAGTGAGGAAATTGTGGAAGGAAAAAAAACTCAGGTCAAACGACTAAACCCTGGAAATACATTTCAAAACGCTGTTATACATTTTATAACTTGAATCTGTTCGATAATACTCTATATACTATACTTTGGCGGCTTGCAATTGACTCTTTTCATAATTTTATATTGAGGTTATTGCCCAGTTTGAAATACTCCATTCAGTGGGTTATTGGGGACATTCGGGATCGGTAAATTCCCTGTCCCAGTCCTTCAGGAAAAATTCGATGGTCATTCGGGTTATGTTTTTACAGCTTGTTATCATTTTTCTTCGGAGCCTTATTGGATCACTTTTCTGCAATCATGAAACTCGTAAATTACGATGAATGCAGTCTGTTTTCCAAACTTCTTAGACCCATTTAAATATGAATTTTATCTTAGGACTACTAGTTGAAATGTTACACAATTTTAGCGGAACCTTCCTTTCTGGGTAGGAAGAGAGGTTTTTTATATGTGTAGTGTGAGTATAAAATTCAGTTTTTCGGTTGACAGCCCACAAGTCCGCCATTTTGAGAGCGAGGGAAGCGGTAGTTACCCCATAATGTGGAGTATCGTTGAAAACGGAATTTGAAATCATTATTAGATTTTCTAAACTTTTTTTTAAAATTACCTGTCCAGTTATTGCGTTCAGGGCGATATCTTGCGCGACAGGAACTCAATTGAAAACGGTCATTTTGGAGTCCAATATTTCTAAAACGGGGCATGGGAGAGATCAGCTACATTTTATGTAACCTGAAACTTGTAGGTTATTTTGTTTGTTTATTTGAAATTTCTCTTACAAGTATACCTATTGCTCTTCCTGAAGAGGTTTTTAGTAATTGTTTCCTGTTTATTTATTATTTTGGATTTTATTGGTGCTTTTTCTTTTACTAAACTAATGCCCCAGTCCACTATAAATTGTTGTTGGCCTCTAATAAAAACAAAAAACAAATATTAATGAAAAAAACACTCATTTACACATATATGTAAGTACTAGCCACTAAACGTCAAAGAAAATTCAATTATTAATATTTTTAATTTGATAACATAAATATTTTATGTTGTTGAAAACTTATGATTATGACGAGAACAGAAAAACTGTGTGTCTGACTATTACGATAAAATCAGTATTTTGCTTATATTGGGTTAGAAATAATTGTGCTCAAAAAATAAATTTGTAACGCTAAATTGTCTCCAGATGGAATTAATTTAAAATTATTAAGTGAATTATAAATATGAAATGGTGTTAATGTTAATTATACAAACGTTTGAAGTAATCACGTGGTTCAATATATTGACATCGCCGAGGTAAAATTTATTGTGTTTATTTATAACCTTTTTATTATAACATAGATGCGAATATTATTGATAATATTTAACAGAAAAAGAAATTATGAAACGGTATTTTACATGGCGTTTTATATTTTTCAAAATTGATTTTCGACATTTAGTTTTTCGAACAATAATTAGATTTTCTATTTTTTAGCTGAAATATAAAGATGTTCTACATGGAGAAATTGATTTACCAGCTATTATTAAGGCAATTATTGAAACAGCCGAGTTTCAGAGATTAAAACAAATAAGACAACTAGGATTCGTATATAAGTTGTATGGTGAAGCAGCCCATACAAGATATGAACACTGCGTCGGGTGAGCCTCGTGATTATTTTAAAAACACTTTTCAAATGGAATCTTCTTTTAGGACGTACATTTCAGCCAACAAGTTTATGGAGTGCCTGGAGAAAAACACACGCAATTTAAAAATTCCACTAAACTTAAAAACGTGTGTGGCCGTGAGTATTTGTGAAGTGAACCATAAAACGTAATATTTTAACACTGCAAATATTTCAGATCGCAGGACTACTCCATGATATTGGCCATGGTCCGTTCTCACATTTTTGGGAAAGAGTCAATGGTTTTAACGTAAACTTGTCGCTTTTGGATAAAAAAATGGATGTAATTGTTATTTTTCCAGCATGAACATAGCAGTTTTCACTGCATAGATGCGTTATTCGAAAAACTGCCGGACGTTTTCTCTAAGCCGTACAAAATGAATACTTATGAAAACGAAATTATCAAAGCATTTATAACAGGCGATAAAAAGCTACTTTCGAAGCCATTGGGAAAATTTGAGTTCTTGTTTGAGGTACGTTTTATTAATATATGTATATTTATTTATTTTTGTGCGCCTACTTTCAAAATATTTATCCTATAGATTATCCATAATAAACAGTGCGGCATTGATGTTGATAAGTGGGATTATTTGAAGAGAGATGCGCACTATATTAGAGCTTATTTAAAACAGGATGTTAAATTAAACCTTGATTTTGATGACGTATTTACAGGTATTTATTAACTTTTATTTAAAATATGCAGAATGTGCAATAACATTTTTGAAGCATTAAAGAGGCTTGGATTAAACCCAGATATATTTTATAATTCATTGCATCGTTCTACAAAGAAACACTTGTTTCTTGTACGTGGATTTATTTTATTATGTTGTCTTTTATTTGTCATACATCAAAGTAATCAAAAAATACCCTTAAGCTCCTTAAAGTTTTCAAGATCAGTTTTTTAAAGTTGAACACATGGAAGTGAAAGATAATTAATCTATTTCCATGAGATCAGTTACGTAGGGTATTCAACGTTTACAGCTGTAAGGTTTTCTTTCCAAGCATAACTCATTTATCATAACTACATATAGTACTAATTCCACGCGGACGAAGTCGCGGAAGAAATATACGGTCAATCTAGGAGCAAAATAAAATATCGACATATGCATATGACGTGAATTACATTTTCATAAATTTGGCCAACAGTGGTACAGATAATTGAAATAGGGGCTAAAGCATGAATTTTACATACGGGAATATAGTTCCTACCTTCATCCGAACGATTCTCCGCATTAACGAACTCAGACGAGATATCAAAATCCAAAAAGCAACTGTTTTGTTCCGTACTGATCCGATCCTTTGGCAGCTAGTGGATCGCAGCGCTGCGGGTGCATTGGGACCCTGGCTTTAGAACGTAGACAAGTGTGATAAAACTCGTTAAGTCAAAAATAAGAAATCTTTCGCAGTTCAGTGTAACCATTTGTTTAGTTCTTAATGCCACTTATCTGTATGTGTATTTTGCGAGAGGCACTTACATTGCGTAAGCAGGAGTGGCTACCGGTAGTAATTATGCGTGATCGACTCGTTCATATACAGTGGCGGAAGAAATAATAGGTGCAAGTCAAAAGAGAAATAACAAATCCATAAGTTCATAATATCATGAAATAACAATATATTTTATTTCGTGTTAGTGTTTTTCGAATATCATTTCAATATCAATTCAATCATTTGAAATTAAACTAGCTATTAAATCCCTTTGAAAGTATCATTTCACTTAAACAAATCGCTATAAAATAATATACAGTATTGGATTAATACACATCAGTTAAGGGGGTACTCTGGTTTAAAAATCCAAATTTGAAGGTTTTTTGGAATTGAGTTTAAAAACACCGAAACATATAGTACATATTTTTAGTATCGGATTTTTGGCCAATATTTCTTTATAAGATAACGAATGAAAATAAAAAAATGTAACTAAAAATGTCGCCAATTTTAGAAATTACAGGGTGGTGAAACAAAAGCATGCGTCCTGGTTGACACGATTTAGAGTCTCCTAATGATCGGAAAAAAAAACAAAAATGGATTCTTAATTAGTAAAAGTGTCGTTATCGTGCATGCCTCGATGAAAAACAAAAATTTTTTTTTCGCAAAATGGCAACTGTTTGAAAAAAATTTTGCTTTTTCATTATTTTTTTCCGGTTATTAATTTGTTAAAAAAAGTAACGATCGTGATACCGACGATAACGAGTTATATCAAGAAGGTGTACACCCAATTTCAAGTCAATCGGTTCATTAGAACTTGAAATATCGTGTCAATAGACTTGAAAAAAGTGGTTTCGAGATAAACTCTTTTAAACATTTCAGGGTATACATAGCAGTTCCGGCAGGTTCAGTCTAGTTGCCGCGTCACTAAAGTAGCTTTGCCAATTATTGGAATTTTAAAATGTCCTTTGGACAGCATATTCTTAACAATATACAATATAAGAAAATATAAGATTTTTTAAAATTTCTAGACCAGAATACCACTTTAAGTTTTCACATAAAGTTCAAAAATTTAGAAAAGTCTTGGCATTTAATGTTGAAAGTAGTAACAGATGAATTGGTGATATAATAATTTTATTATTTTTTGGGCTTTCTTAAAATCGGTTGTATATTATTTTTGTTTTTACGATTTTGTACCTATTATTTTCTCCACTGCACGTTCACAAACCCGGGAACTGCGGATGCTTACAACTTAATGCGGTTTGGTCAACGTCCGTCCACTGGACGTACGCTGAGTCGGGCTCTGGGAGCGGACACTTGTGCGTCAGCTGATTTCAAGGGTAATGTCACAGCAGTACTGGTGACGACGACGCGGTCCCCAGGGCGCACTCACCCCGCCGGTGTCGCTACTGGTGCTTCTAATGGCTGCAACTGATAATGCTGGTATCTATTCGTTCTGCGGATGCCAAATTGTGGTTAGTCTTTAAGTGCTTATTTTCGAACAGTTCGGTTTTGTTTTTTCACTTTCCTTTTATCGGCAGGTTATCTATAGTTTCTCATATTTCTACTTACTTGGCTTGCTTAAATTTCAATTTCTATTGTATAACACATACAATCATGCATATGTTTCACTCTTGAATGTTGACTATTTGAATGCTCGCAACCTTAGCAACAAAATAGATTACTTCAAGACTCAAGATAATGTTGAGGAATACAAACATTCACATATTATGGGTCAGCAAATCTTGACTGAGTGGTACCATGTCTTCTAATTATGCGGAGCTGCCTGACTGTTATTTTTCGGTGTAATCGTATTCACCGTGTCGGTGGCGGAGCTGCGCTAAATATCAGAAATTCTTAAAATCGAAATTAACATGTGCCTATACTTTTCTTTATAATTCTGTATTAATTCTATAGGTGATGACATTCACCATGGGTTAGGCCAAAAAGATATCATTTATTTGGTTTAATTTTCGTCTAATTGCTTTTTCTCAAAATAACATAAATGAGCTAGAAAATAGTTTGATGGACTCATGTCAGAAATATAATAATAATGTAGTTGTTCGTGGAGACTTTAAAGGCTCTTTATGCTGATGATGCTTCTGATAAGTCTGCTGTAAATCGATGGATAATAAAATTTCGTGGTTGCGACCCCTCGCAAAGTTGTAGTTGTTGATGAAACACGCAGTGGACTTCCGATGATTTCCATGCCACAGAAGATCAACATCAAATCTGCTTACGATGGGTGCCTGGTCCTGCATTCAAGAAAAGTCGGTAGAATTTTTTAGTGATGGAATGAAAAAATTTGTTACACGTTGGGAGAAATGTCTTAATCTTAATGCTGGCTATGTTGAAAAATAAAAATATGGTTTTGAAGCTTAAGAATTGTACTTTAATGCAGTTTTTGCTCGATCTTTCTATTTATTTGTGCTCGCGTTCTACAAGCATATGAGCATAATTTTTTAGCCTACCGTCGTATTAACCGCTCCAGTTACACTCACTCACATATGCATGTGTCGTTTTCGCTTTTTCCTGAAGCTGACTCTGTTTTTTTTTCTCGGTTTTTTTCTTTAGTCACTACTACCTACTTACTATTCGATTTCATCATTTGATATTTTCCCACCCCTTTGTGAATTATATTCTTTAAATAAAAATCATACTCTAATTTTAGCCTTTAGCTGCAACACCAGCATTTAGCATTCGTATTGCTATCATTTAGTTTTATTTAGTTATATTAGCATGCTAGCCCTTTTAGGTACAACTGTGAAAGACTTTCTGTTCTTGTACCATTAGACCGGATAAATAAACAAATAAATCTGTTACTCTTATAAGCATATAAGTATAGTATATTGTGAATAAATTTTAATAGTAAGATTTTTTTCACTTATTAAATTGACACTCATCTAAAGATAACTAACAAGAAATATGAAAATTAGATTAAACTAAAAATGAGTTGTGACGAACGTCTTCATCTGAGAATATATTTTCACTATTGTAATCTACAAAGCGAAATTCTATTCAATAAATATATTTTTATATATGTACTGCATTTCCTGGTTGTTTCCATGGCACTTACTATTTTTTCATTTTGAACAACGATGCAATAACAAATACTGTAAGAAATCAATAATAAATAGCTATTTTCTGAAAGATGTACGACAATATCATACGATTTTAAAGCAATATGATAAAAATGAATTATTATATTGTTTTCAGGTGCAAGAGTATCGGAAGATGGTGCTCACATAGAATTCAGAGCGGATCACTTTAAGAACATATTCAATTTATTTAATGCTAGACAAAGATTTCACAGGGAAATTTACCAGCATCCCAAAGTAAAAGTATTGGAAAATATTTTTATAAAAGCATTGAAACAAGTGGAAGAGAAAAGTATTCGTTTTTCGGAATTGAATGGGTAAAGAATAGCTTATTATGTGTGTACATTTTGAAAATTATTTTTCTATATATATAGCAAAATGTTGTCAAATATTTCGAGCCGAGACTCGGACGTATTCGCAATCTTAACGGACGAAAATGTTTATAAAGTACTTAGGAATGTTGCCGATAAAGATATCTCCTATTTAATGAATTGTTTTGATCAACTGGCGTTTGAAGAATGTATCCCTGTTGAAAATGTAAGTTCACATTTGTAATTAATTTCAACATTTATCTTTTATGTTCTATCTACTTATAGTCTAAATCTGAGTCTGAAATAATACGTGTCAATATCAAAATTGAACGAGTAGGTGAGATTTTACAAAACGCTAAGATAAATTATTATGGATCTTCTGTGTAAGTTTTATTATTAGTTGTTTATTTGAAATTTTTAAAACAAAATGTTTTGCAGGAACAAATCAGATGTAAATCTTGACACTGGTTTTTACAAAGAGCAACTTTTCTACCGATTATGTTTACCGAATTGACGTAAAGATTTTAATTAATTTATAATATTTTGTTTTTTCCTTATAAATATTCGCACTTTATAGTATTTCCGTTTCTGTATACTAGAGTTTATCACGTTATTATAATTTACTTGTTTTATATGAAAAAAAAAGTTGTTTTCTTTATTAAACAATAAGTCCTCAAAATTTGTCAAAACGTTTTTTGATACTATTATTCTAAAGTTTTTGATCCTATGTCTTTTCATAATTTTATATCTTCTGCTGCTGTTCCAAGAAGGGTGGCTGCTATCTGAAAAGTTGAAGAATGACAAAGTTTCTGGAAATCAAACAAATTTTTAGACACTGTAGATCCGATAACTTAGTTAATTTTCAACAGTATTGAAATGTTTGCCTTTTAAATCTCCACAGTATGATGAACAATTTTTTCTAGTTTTTGTTTCTTTGGAATATGTTTTGCTTAAAACTAAACACAAATCTTTTATCAAGAAAAAAAAACCGTAGAAGCTGCAGGCAGCTATAACATATATTATGTTAATATAATTTATTGTTTTTTTGTAATAATTTAAAGATAACAACAATGAATAATCATAATTGCAAATTGTTAACTCTTAACTCCGTATCTTTCTTAGGGCAAATTGAAGGTTTTTATACGATGTGTTCTTGTTAATGCATGTTTATTTGTATTTGTTACCAATTCCTTTTTTATACAAATGGTACATGTTTCAAAATGTCCCAAGTTTGTAAAATAGTTATTAACAAATGCGTTTTTGTCAATCCGCTAAGGGTCCCAAGAAAACAAAGTATTTTGTGGCGTTTGCTGTAACTTAAGTTTGGATGATCTGATACTTAACTTGCACATTTATCATTGTTTGTTTTTTTTTTAATTGTGGAGTTTTCAAATAAAGAATCATTTGCACTCCGAAAATCACTTATGTGTGGGCTATTAAAATACCGCGCACAAAAATGCAATATTTTTCCATTCAGTTTTAAATACCTGGTTGAAATTTGAAAGCAATCGGCCAAACAGTTTTGAAGATAGGATGTACAGGGTCTTTGGGAAAGTTGCTTCAAGTAAAACGCGTTTAACAATTTCATCGGGAGCCCGAGATTGCTTCGCTCAAAATCGTATAGGTATCTTCATAAATAACGCTCAGACCTTTTTGATATTTTCATAAAATACTTTTAATAAAATTCGCATGCCTTAAAAAATCTCCTAAAATGTCTATTTTTATTCTTAATCGCCACATTAATAATAGATTTAGCATCAGTGACCATTACCCTAAGTCGCAGAGCGACTGTGATGGGTAAACAAAAGTAAAGTTATATGAATATATTTCAAAAAAAGTTAAGAACACGGAAGTTATAACTCCGAAAATTAACCGACATGCATTAATACATATACACCTACTAAAATAGGCATTGATAAAGGTTTGTCTGCTGTTTCATTTTCCGTTAACCCTTACCAAAATTTCAATGGGACAATAAAGAGGGTTATTTTTTTATCATCACATCGAGGTTCAAAACTTTAATTATGAATATGTATTGAACGAGTTGATAGTCTCCTATTCAAATAAAACTCTTTACCCAGCCCATAGTTATGCTTGTAAAATGGAAAGGTTGGCCATTTGTTGACCCATTACATTGGGGTTCCACCTGAAGGCAATATAAATAAAGGATTTTCCAATAGGGACTTGACAACTTTGAATTCAATTTGTGAACGCACCCTTTCACTAATCGTCGAACTGTCACTGTCAATTTATTCAGTAAACTTAACATTTTCATCATGGCAAAGTACACGAACGAACAACGTCTGCAAATTAGAAAAATTTACTACAGAAACTCGGAGTCGGTGACCGCTACTTTAAGAGCGTTAACTCCGATTATCGGTCGTAATTCTCGTCCTAGTAGACAGGCAGTAACAAGTTTAGTGCAAAAATTTGAGTCTACATATTCGTTGTGTGATGTTGCCGTGCCAATGAGACAACGGGTTGGTCGAAGTGTGAATTTTGCGTAAGGATCTTGGTTTACACCCATACAAGATCAAGCTGACTCAAGAATTGAAGCCGATGGACCATTTGAAGCGACGTACGTTCTCCGATTGGGCTCTGGAAAAGATGCGCCAAGATGATCAATTTCATCGCAAAATCATCTTCAGTGACGAAGCTCATTTTTGGCTCAATGGGTTTGTCAATAAGCAAAATATGCGTTATTGGTCGGGTGAAAATCCACATCTGCTTCATGAAACACCACTTCATCCACAAAAAATAACTGTTTGGTGCGGTTTACATGCCGGCGGCGTCATAGGGCCATATTTTTTCGTCGACGATAATGATCGTCACTTTACTGTGAATGGTAATCGTTATCGTGCCATGATTACGGATTATTTTTGGCCCGAATTGGAAGATATGGAATTGGACAACATGTGGTTTCAACAGGACGGTGCCTTATCCGGTTCCAAGTCCTTATTGTAAAACCCTTTGTATCGGATTTTCATGGAATTCGGTTAAAATTGAAAATGTGAACCCACAGTTTTGAAATCGAACATCTGGTCCATATTTCAGGCTGAGTTTGTCAGCGACCGTAACAGCATGTATGTAAATTATGATCGCAATCGGAGCTAAGGAACCAACAAATATAGAAGACAAAATTTTTAAAATGAATTTAAATATTGTTCAACAAAATCCATATCTTCTTTGAAATTCCCACCGAAAAAGGGTCCAGTCCAGGATTAGCCCTGCGAAACTAGACACACAAACATGAATTGTAGTATTACCTGAGTAAAATATATTAGATATTTTTCACCGCTAGAGGTTCTTACGTTTTTTTTTTGTGTCGAATAAATCGGTAGTAGTTCTGCACAAGTAAATGCAGGACCGTAGCTCGACCGCACGATGACCGCTTGGGGTCTTTTTGTCGGTCAAATCGGCAGTATTGCTGCCTCGCAAACTTGTAAATAAGTCAATGTTATTGAATCTATAAATAATAATTACCAAATTAACTAATTACAATTACATAATTTGTTGTTAATTATTCGTTATTGTAATATATATGGGTACATACTATATAATAAAACTATACATATGCTTACGGAAGAATTGTAGTTAGTATTAGTATTAAAAGGCGCGTAGATGTGCGTATATCATATTTAGGTGCATTTATAAAGAATTTAAATTTGGTGCGGCCTTTTTCTTTTTAGTCCAGTGCGTCCTATGCACGGGCTTTGCAGTTTTCTATACTAATCGTATGTAGTTTTGAAACTCAGTGCGTGAACGCATTCAGATTATAAAAAGATTTATTTTGAAATCACAGACCCTTCAATTTTTTATATGTATATATGCATATGCACAATTGGTTTATAACTCCCACGGAGCGACTCTGATATTAGTCAAAATATTGGGCCACACTGTTTAGTAAATAAAATGTTTAAACATATATACATATTTTCTAATTTACATTCATTAACCATTATCTTAAACGTGTTATTTGTACATTTATGTATATTCCGCCGTACTTAATTAATAATTAAAATACATGTAAACATTTTCTTGGTTCGGTTAGTTATTTGATTTTCACATAATAAAATTTTATCGCATCTTTCCCTTTCTTCATGCCTGATCTAGAAACATTACTCTTTTGTATTAAAAATAAGAATTTTGATATGGGAATGATATTAAAACATTTTTTCATTTTTCAATTAGCAGAAAGCTGCCAATTCAACTATCAACAATTTATTAATGTATATAAAGAAACAGGTATAACTAATATTACATTAGGTTTCCATTGTATAAATAGATCACATGTTGCTAGACAACAAGAACGCATAATTTACAACTACAATTTCGTACTGTTGGGTGTCAAAAAAGTAGGGATTATAAATAAACTATTAACAAATGGGCACAATCTTCTAAGCCTAAGAGTTGCCTATGATTCTATGCGGTAGATTTACGGCTAAGAACTGTTTGTGCAGTCGCTGTTTGCAGAATTGGTAAAATTCAATTTCTTTCGTGAAGTTTCGTCTCACAATATCCTTAATTTCTTCAGTTACTGGTGGCTTAAACGAATTTTTATTGATTTTGTTCAGACGTTCCGAACTAGCTGTAATGTTATATTTTCTTTAATTTGAATATCCCTTTCTACATATTTAGATTATTTTACCATAGTAGATTTCACTAGCTCCTGTGAAAAATTTCGGGATATACTTTTCTAATACTGACAGGGTGGTATTTAGATCTTCCAGAACTCCAACAACGGCATATTGGCTTTCAACTGCATATTTTGCTCGTTCTAAAGCCCCGATTGTGTTGAAAGGGCTGTAAAAATATATAATATTAGAACGAAGTTAATTTGTTATAAGGAGATCTTACGTGCATTCGTAGTCGTGTCCACAGAAGAACAAGGTTTGGCGTCTGTGGTCGCCGATTCCCTCGTGAGTGACCCCTTGAGTGAAGGTGCATTCCTTATCCCCCATTCGAACGCACGTCTCAAAATCCTTCTTAAGCCAAGCAGGATCTGGCAGTGGTAGTTCCGGGAAAGCAGCCTTCCTCTCTACAAAGTACCAAGGAGCTCTGACGTAATAGAACCAACTGATAACCCGCTCAATTGGGTCCCGGACGACATTCATATAAATGGGCGTTGGCAAGTTAAATTTCGTAAAATTGGTGAAGCACACATGCTTGATGAAGACTGATGGTTCTGGCAGCTCTGCGATCACTTCCGCCAACTCCTGCTGCTGGTCCTCGCCGAGGCGGATGGTTTCAACCCTTTGGACAGCATCCCTGTGGAATTCGAATTCATTTCGAGCAGCTAATTGCCGGAGTAGTTCCATGAATGTCTGGCTTCCTACCTTTGGAACTCTGTTAAAGAAAACAATTTCTACTCCTGCTTTTCGTGTGTTGTTGAGATCTCTGGCGTTGAGTGATTGCATCTATAGTGAAAGATTTCGAGTTAAAGCTTATTTTGCATAGTATAACAACTGTTGAAATGGTGCACGACTCTTTTCATGTGGTTGATTTAATTTCTTTCAATTAAATAGAGATCCTTAAGATATGGACGTTAGATACGCATGATATTTTTTTCTTCTGTAGAACGGTATAAGAACGAAACTTTATCCATAGAAATAATCCTTTAAATTATGAAGCAACATATACTCTGTTTGTTATACTCATTTTAGATTATCTCGGATTTTTTTTATCGTAGAACGGGTTAAGAATTTATTACAAATTTTCATAATTTATAAAAAGTAAACTACAAATGTCATTTAATCGTGATTCGTGATTAAAAGAACCACGTCCTTGGTTAGCGTTAAAGTTCGCTAATAGTAACAACGATGACTGATTTTTTTTCAACTCATATGCTTGCTAACAACAATATTAAAAATTTGTTTGCCTTTCAGTGAAAGAAAACTTATCTGCGGCTAGAAGCGATTTATTTAATTTTATTAATTTGAATATTAGATTTAAATCTCTCCTTAAAGAAAAATTAAGTTGAATTTCCATATAAAATATGGACAGGACGCATCGGTGTGTGGGGCCGTTGCTCTTGGGTTAATTCCATTCGAATAGAGTACATATAAATATTAACGAAAGAAGAATGTAAAAATCAAGAAAAATGTGATGTTGCTATGTTACTGGAATACATTTATGAACATTATATCAACTTTATTAAGGAAGTTTTGTCGAAAAAGGGCTTTTATAAGGCCTTTTCAATTCGATACTAGGGCAAGTGTTAGTGGCACATTTCGATGTACATATATAGACAAATTTCAAGGTGCATCGAAATGACGATTTATCAATGCGGTTTTAAATTCTCGAACAAGTTTTGAAAGCAAACCTCTTTGAAAGAAGTCGTAAATGATTATCATACAATTTATTCCGATAATTTTTTGCCCATTGGATTTGCTTAATTTTTGGGAACAAATTACGTTTTTTGCTTTGGATTTAGTGTTCAATTAATTAACACTCATATACTACTTTTAAACATTCGTGTTTTTGCATGCTAAGTCAAATTTTTGCTTTAGAGATTGAAATGGTTTATCTTTTAATAAGTAATTGTTTACTAAGAAAGACCATTAAAGGGTTTGGACAATATTGATTAGGATACAACAATGTACGGGCCGTCACATATCACTAAGCGAATGTTTTTAAAAAACACTCTTGAACGAAATTTTAATAACAAAATTTCATTTATCGTCATTATAAATCTTTACAATCTAAATAAAAATGAGATGCACAATTTTATTTATTTTAATTTTTTTTAAGAGAAATATATTGTTTGTATAATCGTTGCTTGCAAAATTTGTAAAATTCAATTTCATTTGTGAAGTTCTTTCTCAAAATATCCTTAACTTTCTCACTAATATGTGGCTTAAATTGATTTTTGTTTTGTTGGCGTATTTCCTCTTGGTTTACTGAAACAACGTTTTTTAATTATATGTTTGCTATACAAGTTACTGAGATCTTACAATAATAAAGAGCTGTAGCGCCTTCAAAAAAACGTGGAATATAGTGCTCTAGCACAGCAAGTGTTATATTAGTATCTTCCCAAGATCCCACAACGGCATACTCTTTTTCAACAATCAGTTTGGCTTTTTGAATTGCAGTTGGTGAATTGAAGGGTCTAAAACACAAAATAACGTCTTGGCAATACACTTTTAGAATTAATTAGAATTGTGTTTACTTACAGGCAGTCTTTGCTATGTCCACAGAAGAAAAGAGACTGTCTTCGGTAGTCGCCAAATGAATCTATAATGGTATAGGGTTCGTAGGTGCACTCTTGATCCCCGCTAAGTACACATATGTTAAAATCCTTTTGAAACCACTCAGGGGTTTTGATCTCTAAATCGGGAAATCGCCTATGACGCAGTACGTTGTACCATGAGCTGCGAATGTAATAGTACCAACTAATTACTCGTTCTACAGGATCCCGGACTAAGTTTATGTATATCGGACGAGGCAATTCGAATTGAGTAAAATTTACATAGTTTACGTGCTCAATATATGCCAAAGGTGTTTCAAGCTTGGCTATAGTGGCGGCAAACCTTTTCTGCATGCCCTTGTTGTACACTATGCGATGATGCTTCCTAGGGAAATTGTGAGCCAGTGCGAAGCCATTGAGTTTTCCCAGTTTATCCAGAAGATTCATTAGGGACTCACTGCCAACCTTGGCGACGCGATTAAAAAATAATATGTCGATCTCTGCATTTTTAGTGTTGTTGAAGTCCATTGGTCTGAGGTTTTTCAGCTGGTAAAGGTTTTTTGATTTACGTCAGTTAAAAAAACATCCTGATCCAATTAAGCTAATCATTCAATATCAATGTAGGAAGAAGTAGACAACTAAAAGCGAGCTAATAACCGAGCCATTCCGTATGCAATTAATTCGATGGAAATTTTTAGTTCCACTTGATGCTTTCGACATCAGTGGGATGCAGGGAAATATGCATTTGAAGACCAGAAATACTTTTCAGGTTTAGTACACATAAGCTTTTTATTATTAATGAAATTGCGAGCACATAAAAATGATTTTTTCCCCTCATAAAATGCGTTCAAAGCATGGATGACTAGGGACGAGAGAAAATGCACGTATTTTTCATAGGAAATTGTTCGTATGGGTCCACGAAAAATCGCTCAAGGTTTTAAATCGCATCTCACTAAATTAAATTAAAGTTTTCATACTAGGTGAACGATGAAGGAAAAAAATCATGCAACATTTCTTTTATGTGAACCTTACAGTTGCAAAGTTCAAATTAAAATTTTGAAAATATGGGAATTTCACGATTATACTACCTTTTAAAATTTATTTTATATTTGTTCTACAATATATGCCTTAATATACAAAAAGCAAATTTTTAAAATTATAGATAAACGGATAATAGATTATTTGAAAATTTCTAGGATGTAAAATTATGTTTTTACAAATTGTCGGTCATATGAAAAATTTATGCATGTTGAAATTAAAAGAAGACAATTATACAATGTGTAAACAAATTAATTTCACATGACACCCTAAGTAACTGCCAATGTCACTACCACTGGAAATTTGGACTACCCACTTTGGATCCGCCGGAAAATAAAAGTATTCTTTCATCTAGAATAAATGCTGGTAAAAAATACTACAATTATAACAAAATCTTAAGTGAATAGTGTTAGTAATTTCTGATATCTAAGATCGCTGTGATTATACATGGAACCCTAAACAAGAATTGAAATAACATTGTTGAAATGCGAGTCGATCTCGCGCACTTAAGGTTCCGTATTATGTAAAGCCCTAAAAGCGTGGAAGAAGTTTTAATTATGATCAGAAAATGTCTCAACTTCAAATTCCTAATCAAGAATGCAAATTTTCAATTTTTTATTTTAAAAGAAAATTCTAATTTGGTTTCCTGGGTTTAGTATTTCGACATTACATACAGTCATTTTCGTTATAGATCTGATAACAAAGTGTGCCTAAAAACGAAAATTTTTGTAGGGCGGCAAAAATTGATTTTAATTCAAGTATTAAAAATAAAAACACATTCATAATCTACTCAAAAGGCCTTTTCCACAATACCCCACAAGAATAGATACAAACAACATATTTTCTTGTCCTCCGTTTGCATATATGGGCGCGTTTATCTAAAAAAATAGAGGCCTATGGCAGACTAACGTCGGTGGCACAACAATAGGCTTCTTTTCGTGTACGCAAGCCTAATAACTACCTAGTCAATTTGATAGCTTAATCGCAGATTTTGAGTTAGTAAAAACAATTATTAATGTTTAAAGTACATTAGGTTTGTACATTATATATGTATGTAGTTTTTTATGTAAATGCGAAAAATTCAAAATTTTTTCACACATATATTTTAAAACTCCTCACAATTATGTAGTCCACATCATAAGAATGAGCACATATTATAATAACTTTTACAAAAATATTGTACATGGTTTTCTCCCAATAACAATCGATACTCAAACATATTTTCAGAAAAATTGGAGAGGGTTTTGCGTGGAGCAACTAATAACATATGACTTCTTGAGAATAGAAGGCATAGCTCCTTTGATCATATTGATCATTTCAATTATTGCAGTTGCACGCAGAACGATATGATTCGTCTAAAACAACAACACCCACTAACACAGCAGGATACAAGCTTAAATATTTAATTAATATATCGCAAAATATGTAAAGTATGTTTTTTCCGCAAAAGTATGTAAAGTTGTAGTTATGAGATGTTCCTTTAAGTACACTTTATTAACTTCCCATTTAGAAATTCCTGTAAAGCTTTCGATTTTTTCAAATTTTGCACTTTGAATGATATACATGCATTGTGTGTATGATACTTTTGAGATTAGGCGGTAAGTTGACAAAAAAGGTTGGCTACTGTTATTCTTTCAGATTATATCTTTGTACAATAAGTTATTTGCCAGATTATTTAACTTCTGTTTGCATGTATTTCCTAACATCATCGGAAATTCAAATGCATTATTTAAATAAGTCGCCTAAAGTTCTTGGAGAATAAAAGACTGTTCGTTGACTGATTTAGATTGATCTAGATTAGAAAAGATCAAGAGATCCGCGAAAGATCTTTTATACGTATTTTAAATTTCACCAATCTTGCGACCTCACAGTCCTCCCAGGTAGTAAAATGTCAAAAACAATGTGCATCACCTCCTATCTTCCTATACCGAGATCGAAATTGATTTACTTTTATCTGATCTTATCGACATTGGAGCTCAACGAACAGATCTTATGGCGTCGCACTGACATACAAGAGACGTCTCATACCAATATATGTATATATCACTTGACGTGAGTTAAAATTTTATCTTCAGGGTTTTTCTGGTTAAATTATCCATTATTACTTAAGCCAAGTTAATGCAAAACCCATAATTTAAGTGGATGACAATAATTAATTCTCTATTTTTCACACCGTCAAATAATTTATGGAAAAAAGTATACCTGTATCTGAAATAATATATAGTAAATAAAATACATATATGCAGTGTATACACACAGTAAAAAATAAGCTTTTTTTGAATTTTTTATTGCCCGAATAGTTTATATATTTAACCTCTACTGTTTTGCGGATTCCTTTAAATGATTTTTTTTCAATTTGACAGCAATATACTGTTTGTGTAGTCGTTGGCGACAAAATTGATAAAATTCAATTTCTTTAGAAAAGCTCTGTCTAACAATTTCCTTAATATCTTCGTCGACTTGCGGTTTCAATTCGTTTCTGTTTCGTATATTGTTACTTAGATTGTCTGCCTCCACTATAAAAACAAAAAACATTTAGTAAGGTCTTAAATAAGTAATATTGTAAACTTTCGTACTATAGTACAAAGGAGTTGCTCCAGTAAAGTATTTTGGAATGTACTCCTCAAAGACAGTTAAAGTTATGTTTGTGTCCTCCCAAGTACCCACGACAGCGTATTCTTCATCAACAATTTGCCTTGCTTTTTGAAGAACATTATTTGTATTAAAATGCCTAAAAAAGTCGTTTTGATTTGTTTAGACAGTTCATAAGACGCAAAATATCATACCAACACTCGGGATTGTGACCACAGAAAAACGCCATTTGCCTTCGATGATCTCTTTCCGAATCTGAATCTGACGCAATTTCGAAAGAGCACTCTTTATCACCAGTTTGAACACAGTTTTTGAAATCTTTTTTATACCATTGCTGTGGTCGTTCTTTCCAATTTTTGGAGTATTTCTGTTGTTGAAGAAGGATCCAAGGAGCTCTTCTGTGATAAAATGAACTAATCACTCGTTCAACTGGATCGCGGACTAGATTGATGTAAATCGGGCGAGGAATATCGAAGTCCGTAAAGTTTATATAGCTAATATGTTTGGCATACACCAATCGTTTTCCCATATTAACTACATGATTTGCAACATCTAACTGTTGATTTGAATCAAGGGCAGTCATTACGGGCAGTAGCGGAGATTCTTGAAAAATACTGAATTTATGCACGGAACCAAGTCGTTTGATGAGTTCCATAAGTTGTTCACCACCAGTATAAGGAATGTAGTTGAAAAATATTCTACTCACTTCTGCATATACAGTATTGTTTAAGTCTTCGGGAAGAAGTTGTGCAATCTAAAGATTTCAGAGTTAATTTAGTCAGTCATCTATGTACTTCTAGTGTAAAATTGTACAGCAAGTCAATAAAGCTTAAAATATGTGAAGGAAACAATGCTTCATGCTTTCTTCGGTATAGCATAAAAATGACATGTTATGATTCACAGTTTTTGACTTAGTATAATATTAGTAAAAGAAGCATCTAAACTAATTGGAAACAAGTCATTTATCGAGTTATAAAACTGGAAAAAAGCAGAAAATTGTTCGAAAAAAAATTAATTATTATAATAAGTAATAGTTGCAGTCGAAGTAGAATTACTGTTTCTTATTACATATACATACAAAGGCATTTTAATATTACGAGATTTTCTCACTGCGGACGTCTTAACTAGTTTATTCTCTTAGCGTCTTTTACAATTGCGATCATTCTAAACAGGATGAAACAACTTTTTTTAAAAACGGCTGTATTTTTACAGTGGTTCTTGCCGCAACGTTATTGTTGCTTAACAAATACTTAAAGTGGGCTATTACAATTATATTATCTGTCTATTGTGACAGAAATACATTATAGTACTACACCAAGTAAGAATTTAACCAGAGCAAAAATTTTAGTTGTTATAATGTAGCTAAAGTAGCACCTAATACAGTCCAAAAGAACCAGAGTGCGCACGGTCACACAAACAAACAAATTTATTGCTGTTATAAATATTTAACGACC
Organism: Tolmerus cingulatus; assembly: GCA_959613345.1. Taxonomy (NCBI): domain Eukaryota; kingdom Metazoa; phylum Arthropoda; class Insecta; order Diptera; family Asilidae; genus Tolmerus; species Tolmerus cingulatus. Next base: position 39,571,884 of record OY390707.1, read on the forward strand.
CAGAATATTCAGAATGAAGCAAGATATACATATGTACATCGTGCTGTTGGATTGGTTAAAAGAACTATACGTAGCAATTTCCGTTAGTTTCGTAGCAACTTTCGCGCAGTAAACACATGAACGTGTATCGGGCGTGTCTTCAAAGAAAACTCGTGCCTGCTTTGGGCGCTTATGTGCGCGTACTTTTAAATATTTGTGCATCTTTTGGCGCGTATGTTCCTGTAAAATGGGCATATTTTCAAAGACGCGTACCTGAGAAAGGGCGTATATTTAAAGTTTTATGCCTGATTTTCTTGTCTGTTGTGGGCGTATTTGTTTGCTATATGGTCTAGGTTTGGGAGTAAAGCTTATATAATATACACAAACATACATCTGTAGGTCGCAGGAAATGTATTCTATAGGTTTTAATTTGTGATTTATTCTTTCAGTTTACAAATACACTTTAAAAAGCCAACTTTTAATGTAATGAAAAGAGCTACAAAAGTGAAAACTAGAATTTTTACAGAATTGAGAAAAACTTTAGTACCTGGCATTAATTTTAACACGATACATACATAGTACTTGCTGAGGAAAACGGTTTATAACAACGGAACGCTGAAAACAGTATGGGTGTAAAGATTTTAGATTTGTTGTTACGCGTTTCAGATTCAAAACACCAATCTAAAAACAAACTCCTCAGTATGAGAAATTTTGTTTCGATATTCCGGTAGTGAGTAGAAAAAGTTGTTTTAAAAAATAGTGATAAAATCATTTGTTTGAGTGCCTCAAAGAATTTACTTTTAAGACGATAGTAAAATCACATGACATTCCAAAATTTAATTTTAATAATTCGAATGTGACATGTTTGGCTTTACTAGGCTCTTTTCTTTGAATGGGAAATAAAGGATTAATCAGCAGCCTCGGATTTCGAATATTCTATTCAAATCTGGAAATTCAGCATAGTGATATGCTGATAGAAAATTGAAATCGAAGCACTTCTATGAAAATTAATGTAAATACATAGAAATTAGATCTCGGAGTTAGGAGAGGAACAATAGTTACATCAATTTTCGGAATTTGATGAATAATTGCTAGACTTTTGTAAGTTAAATTGAATTTTATTAAAGGAAGACATTACATAGAGAAATGAAAATATGTACCTAGACAATTACAATTCGTCATAACCTGCATCATGATGTTCAACTTTGACGCGAATAGCGTCATACTGTTTGTAGAGTCTTTGTCTACAAAACTCGTAAAACTCAATTTCCCTTGTAAAGTTTTGTCTGAGCATCTCACGCACTTCGGGGCTGATGTCCTTTTTGTTACCAGAATTTTTGTTCATACTTAGCGTATCACGATTAACTGCAAAATACGTTCGAAAATTCGTTATACCAATTATCAATTATGTAATTTCATTTTCGTCATGCATTCTCTTACGGTAATAAGCAAGTTTAGAATGTTTAAAAAACTTCGGTATGTAGTGTTCTAAAACCGATAGGGTAGCGTTTGTATCTTCCCAACTTCCTACGACGGCATATTCTTTTTCAACAGTAGTTTTCGCTCTTTCTAAGGCTGTTTTGGAATTAAATGGCCTAAGTGTAGATTGTTAATGATTTTCATTATTTTTAGGATATTTACATTGTTGATACTTACATGCATACAGCCTTGGAGTGTCCACAAAAAAACAAGGTTTGCCTCCTGTGATCATCAACACTATCCCTCATGGAGCCTTGAGTAAATTGGCATGCTTTATCACCGGTCCTAACACATGTGTCGAAATCCATATTCATAAAAGTGTCGTCGGGGGTTTTGATGTCATTGCCATGCTTCTTTCTTAATTGTTCGTAGTACCAAGGTGTTCGTATGTAGTAGTGCCAGCTGATCACCCTTTCAATCGGATCACGTACGAGATTTATGTAAATCGGTCGCGGAAGTTCCATACTAGTGAAGTTGATGAATGCCAAATGCTGAGAATACACAATTGGTTCTTCTAACACAAGAATTTCGGCGGCTAGTTCCATTTGTTGAATTGGTCCTTGGAGGACTTGTTCATGTCTCTTCGCAACATCTCGACTTGTCTTGAACCCATTTACGCGTCCAAGGTGTTTCATGAGTGACATCAAAGTTTGGCTTCCCGCTTTTGGTACGCGATTAAATATTACTATATCAACTTCCGCTTTTCTCGTATTATTTAGTAAATGGTACGGCTCGAGCTGACTTTTCTGGGATTTTAATATGCAACGGATTTATAAACTTTGTAAAATTATTTACTCCTTTTTAAGTATAATAGTCAACATGCGCCAGAAGTTATTGTTAAGAAATAATTTAGAGAAATTATATAAAAGCTGTTAACATATTTTGAATTAATTCTGAATAAATACCTCGATAAAATTTGATTATTCGAAAGAGTATACAGAAGATCGCATGCGATTTAAATGAACGTAATGCATTAAAGTCGACTAATGGGGATTGCATAGTCGAATATTTATAGTTTTAAAGCAGATATTTGATTTTTTTTATGACTTCCACATCAACTGAATAACACAGTTCATTTGAATATTATGACTTTGTTTAAGAATGGATGCAGCGAAGAATCCCTTTACGGTTCGATTTATACTTTCGCCAGAATTAACTGAAAGCCTCAATATTGGACATTTCAAAATATTTAATTTGAATTGCCTTGGGTTTTGCTTCAGTACTTCAGTTCAGAATTCCATAAATATTCGTGTTCTGGAGCGGAATTTGCTGTCGGTTTGTACACCTTTCTTTTTATACATTATTTTAAAATCTACTAATCTTATATTATAACACGGTTAGTTATATCTAAGTTTTTTTGTATTCAATTAAGGACTGGCGCTGCCGTGTATATATGAATAATACATAGAAACATTGATATTTTTCAAATAAATGTTTGCTAAACTTCTTTTTTACGCTGTACTTATAAATAAGTTTAAAATTAATACTTCGTAAATTTAAACTGTATTCTTAGGTATAAATGTGCCACTAATGGGACAAATGGATTAGTTTTTGTATAATTGCTACTCTACATTGAAATAAAACATTGAAATAGTACAAAATAAAGAAGCCATTTCGAAACTAACGGGTTGATTTAGCTATGCTGTGAACTTACATTTAGTTTCAAAAATTTACCGTTATGATCTTATAACTTACGGCAAAAATTTAAATTTGAAAATCAGCTGTTGAAGATTAGGGATAAAGTATTTTTCGACTCAAAAACTATATATACCTATGTATTTATTTTTGAAAAACTGTCATGACCCAAATTGCCAAGTTTTCATCGTGGAATGTGAAGCTATGAAGAAAAGTACTAGTTCATTGAAAAATACTGACTCAGCAAAATTTTCTGGGAACCTGTTTGTTAGAGTTACCTATTTTAATACAATACATATAATGTGCGTTCGAATTCTCTTTTTAAGTGGTTACTATGTTAAATTCCAGAAGGCAAAATTTCGTCAATTTCAGAGATTTTTTATTGTGAGACGATGTGTAAAAAACACTAAACTCGTCATTGACTTAAAATTCTTTTCGAAACAAAAACAATACCGATTGACATTAATAAATGAAAGCAGATTATTCAACTGTCAGAACTGCGAGGCACAACCTTTAAAAGGAATAATTAGATAATTTTAAAGATTATTTGCACTTCATAAATGTTTAATGTATCTTATGTTATTAACAAAAAACTTTTCGAATGTTATAACTAAAACTAAATTATGGAATTTTTCGCAATTATGTTTTTTTTTGTTGAAATATTTTGTTTGAAAATTTACATAATGATGAGAACATTGAAAAATTAAACGATTGAATAATTGTACGCGAAGTGAGAATTTATGGTACAAAAATCCCAAAAAATCAACTAATCTACTCGCACTGTTGGATGATTTTTATATTGTTCTTATAAATTTGGATTGAGCAATTATATACTCTTAATTTTAAAACTTTTTAAGTCGTATAGTAATATTTTGTGTTTTTTCACTCTTGATCGTAAAAATTATTCAAAGTATTATGCACGTTGAAGGTCGAATAAGTAATACAATCATAATAAAAAAAAATTGGCTGATATAACGATTCCTCTTCTCTAAACAATTATTTGCTTGAAATTAACAAAAGACGATCACTTTGGAATTGTTTAATTGAGACGTGATCCCACTAATTCAAACAATTTATTTTGCAAAACTAATTTGTCTGAGAACTTTTTGGACTGTTATGAATATAATCTTTAACATAATTTTAACTTAAAGGTAGCATACAATTACAAAAATAAGCGGAATTAAGTAGTTAATAAATATTACTTTATTTGAGGTAGATAAGATCACAATACGTTTACATGGTAATCTAAGTGATTTAGTTTTTCAGATTAAGAGCCCTGTGCTGGTTATATAGGCGTTGTTTGCAAAACTGGTAAAATTCGATTTCTCTAGTAAGGTTTCTTCTAATCATATCTTTAACCTCTTCGCTTACAGGGGGTTTGAAGAAGTTTCTATTAATTTTGCTTAGATTATGTTTAGCAACTGAAAAGTAAATAAATAAAATTGTCTGCCCAAAATATGTATATTGTACAAGATCTTACTATAATAAACAGTTCTCGCGCCTTTGAAAAACAGTGGTATGTAATGCTCAAGCACAGACAAAGTTACATTTGTGTCTTCCCATGATCCTACAACCGCGTATTCTTTTTCTACTGTTTCTTTTGCTTTCTGCATGGCAGTATAGGAGTTAAATGGACTACAATAAACATAATATGTTAAAAATCCAATTATTTCTTACAATCTTTTTTTTAAAATACTTACATGCATTCAGATTTAGATTGTCCACAAAAGAACAGAGTTTGTCGTCTATGGTCTCCCACACCTTCTCTTAATGAGTTCTCTATAAAAGTACATTCCTTATCTCCATTTCGGACGCAAGTTTCAAAATCTTTCTTAATCCATTTCGGATTTGGCAAGGGAATATTTTTAAATTTTCTCTTTCTCTCAACAAAGTACCAGGGTGCGCGGACGTAGTAATACCAACTAATAATCCTTTCAACAGGATCTCGGATCATATTGATATAAATTGGAGTAGGCAGATCCATTTGAGTAAAATTAATGTAAGCAACATGCTTAGCAAATACTGCTGGTTCTTCAATTTCTGATATTTCTTCCGCCAAATTGGCTTGTTGCAATGGTCCCAATAGGACAGTTTCCTTGCTCTGGGCAACATCACGTGCAACTTTAAAACCATTTAGTCGTCCCAGGCGCTTCATTAATTCCATAAGTGTTTGACTTCCCACTTTGGGGACACGATTAAAAACTATAATATTCATTTCAGCCTTTTTGGTGTTGTTCAGTTCATCAGCGGTAAGATCATTTATCTAAAGTGATGTTATTTACAGTTTAAGTCATTTGGTGGGTTTTAAGCTGTTTGGAATATGTTGAACCGGGTGCACCTGGTTAGTTGAAAGCGAAGAATTCTTTAAGATATGTACTTTTAAAGCCTTCAGTCGTGGTAGAGGTAGTCCATTGACGAAATATTTGTTTCACTCCACATGCTTTTTAAACTCCACTAAAATTCCATGCACAAAAACCAAAATAGGTTCAACCTTCAGAAGAAGCTACAATCAAAGCTCTACTTGAAACTTCATTTGAGGTGATAACAAAATGAAACGAAATATTAAATAAGTGACTTAGAATCCATATTCTTTATAAAACATACTTGTAAAAAGATCCATTATTTAACACATTTTTTTTCTTAACTTATATGGCACACTAATTTCGTACATTTAGATATATTAATAATTTAAATAAAAATCTGTACAAAATACATATTTACAATTTTCGAGCATCTTTTCAGATTCTGTTCACATATCCATTTATTACAGAATTCCAAATATATGGTATGTATTAACTTAAGGACAAAATTTGAAACGCGTCTGAAACGTAATATGCATTTATACAAGCGCTGCATATTTTTGATAGTGCCCATGAGAAGGGTTAACTAACGTCAAGTAAAAAGTTATATATGCGCAGGTTATTAAACTTGTCTTTAAATATCGCAGATAGATAGGGCTACAATAAAATGAACTTCTAAAATGATTTCTCAATAGTCGAAAAAATAATATTTGGACCGAAGCTATTGGCTAGTGAACGAAAACGTTGAAAATGATTTTATATTTTAAAAATAATTAAATCTACGGAAGTTTTCTTTTAAGAAAGTTGTCCAGTTTCTGAGCAAAGATAGAGATGTAATATTTGTATGATCTAGTACAAAAGTAAAAGTGTGTAGGAGTTTTTTTCCAATTATTTATGATTCTCATAAGGTCTATAGATTATAATAATTTGATGATATTTCGGGAAGGAAAGAAAGAAAATTACTTAATCTCCAAGAAGTGCATACATCTTCATTTGATTTTTACCAACAGCACAGAACCGAAATTACGTGCATCTTTGTTGAAAGTTGATGGTGACCAGCAGGATTTAGAAAAAAAAAATTATGTATATACATAGATAATAACATATTTGCTTTTAATGCGGAAAAATCTCAAATTTAAATATATTGTTTAATACAAATTTATAAATTGCAGAAAATAAGTATACGCTTAATATTTAAAAGTGCTAAAGCTTATACATTTTTAGTCTTAACCTTTTCACTTAACGACAATACTTCCTCTCTAGTAAAATCATATAAAAAAAGCTGGTGACTATTTTTGTGGAGATTGGCGCGTCACGAATGTATGGTATTGGTAAGTTAAATATTAAGCTACAATCTAACTTATGATTTGGTCTAAATAGCATAAAGATTGTGTCAACGGTCAGCACCTCTAGAGTTGTTCATTTATACTTAAGCAGAAATAGTGGATTTACATCCAAAATTATTAAAGTTTTGTATTTGTCGTTACAAATGTAAATATTTTTTTGAAAATACTGTGCCTAAGGTTTTTATATCTTTTTTCATAATTTCTCTTTTTTAAATATTAAGCGGATCACGAAGTCTATTTATTTTTAGTTTTTGTTATTATTATGATTAGGATAAGTAAGAGTTGCTGCATTAGAAAGGACCATTCTATCACTATGTAGGGTAGAACACTGTGGTTATATGTAGGACTCGAACCCACAGTCCTTAGGAGGGTGTTCCTAAAAGAAATCCTTATGAGTTTCGAAAAATCGTCTAAGCTATCGATATTTGCATTATATTGTCAGCGGTTCTGCTATTTTTTTTATTTTGCAATTCATTTTAGCAATTGCCTACCTCAGCACTATATGTATTTTGGGTACAAATTATGTAAAATTTTGTTTAAAAATGAAATATGTATTGCAGTACATTCAAAACAAGCTAAACATTCCTAATGTTTAACCTCTCTGAAGGAGAATATCGTTAAGCAAAACCTTAAATAATATAGTAGGTGCTTTTCATTTCAGCTTGAGGCATGGGCAGATATCAAAATGTAAAATGCCTAATGTGAAGTAAATTAATATTGTAAGAAATTTACTATTTAAGTGTCACTCGCTTTAGTTCCATTCGCGTGTTTTTTGCAAATACTTACCACAAAAGGTTGGGCACTTCATGAAAAGCGCCACCTGTGGTCAAATCGGCGTGCACACGTGAGGCTTAACTGAGTAATTGTTTTAAAAGGTAAGGTTCGTTACGCCTCCATCGCCTCATCGCCTTTTGTGTGCTGCTATCGTGCGGCACACTTCAGTCGTTTAATTCGGTTTTATACAAGGAAATTGTAGTGTAGCGCAAACCTGCTGCTTGGACCATTAAGAAAAATACTATATAGCGACCATCTCTGTGCAGAGTTTGTAAAAGCGCCCAACGCGGAAATGAATGGACCCCTCTTACTTTCTGGTGGATGTTCATATCGTCAATAACGTTTTTTTGATGTTAACCACACCTTTAGTACAGACAGGTAACTTTCGGAATGGCCTGGTTTTTACTTTCGCTGACTTTATTAAATGATACAAAAACTTTGTAAAAATATGCACGAACAGTCGGTCAACTACCAATTCACCAGACTTTAAGTGAATCTTTTTTTGTACTATACTGGCCACTTACTACTCTCATGTTGACGCATTACAATTTGGAAGTCGTATTTCGCATTCAATTTTCTCTTTTCCGCCTTATATAATTTGAGAATTTTTTTAACGTTGTTTCATCTTTCATACTGAATTCTAAGTTTTTAAAATACCCAATTTAATAAAATAATGAGAAAAGACGAACTTTTGTAAAATGCAGTTTACTTAATTTAGATATCTTTTTAGTTTTTCTTAGTAAAAGAATACATGTTAATTATGTTACGGTAAACCTCCTACAACGCGGTAGATAAGTTTTTCGAATATACCGCGACGTGGAACATCGTATTGCAGAGGAAACACTAAATTTTACAGATATTGGGGTTTGGTTTTACAAAGAGAAAAACTGCGGCGTAACATTCTCATCAATGTTTTTAAATCAATATAACTACTTTATAGGAAAGTTTCCATATTTCCTAAACCGCATTGTAAATATTGCGTATTGTAGGAGGTTTACTTCGATACATTACAAAATAGAAGTTTTAATGAAGCTCTATTGGAAAAATAAATGTTTATCCTTATATGAATTTTCGTAACTGCATACATATAACCTAGATCTTTTTTTAACTTTTAAGGACGTTTCACCGTGTTCGATTACATTTTAGAGTATTTTTGTTCATGTTTGGTGTGCAATAAATAAAACACTTTGAGTAAACCCATTTCCTTCCAAAGTATACGAAGTACGATGACCGTAAACGTGTATCTGAACACATTCCATACCCAAAAGAAACCAAATAAAATAATTTAGTCCACTATGAAGTTTTCTTCCTTATAACATATTTTCGTACTGCAATGAAATACAGTTTACGTCGTGTGTCCCTTGCGCAACGAAACGACGTAGATACATATTAATGACACCGGCAAGCAGCATATCCATTTAACCAAGATGAAGAGAAAGACAGTATATAGGACAGAAAAGAATGGCATTTAATTTTGCAAGAGGTTTAGCAATTTATAGTTCACGATAAGTGATACGCCAACATCACAAGCCTCAACAGTAGAAGAAACAGGAACCCAAGTAGCGGCCACACGATGCGTCGATAGTTGGAAAAGCCAAAAGTTTGAGTGAAAATAAGAAGTCCAGAAGGTTTTTAGGATTGTCAACCACCGGAAGAGGTCGGCTACCAGTGCAACATTTCCTCATACGTTTTCAAATGAATGCGAAATTATTAAAATAATAATCACTCACCTGACCGGTGCTTTTCAGGTATTGGTATGTGCCATGGATTCCTTTCAAGTCATTTTCTGCAACGAAAAAATAAATTTTTCATTTTATTTAACGAAAATTAACAATAAATGTTGTGTAAAAGCTGATTAATTAGTTGCAGGTCAAACGGCTCGCGTATTTTACTGACGAGCTTGAATGAAAGTTGTCGCGCAAGGTGCCAAGTGATCTGCGACTAAAACTACTTGGTGTGTAAGAGTTAAAATTGTAGGTTAGTTATCCAGGCACAAACACTTTTCTGCAGCGCGACGCCTTCAGGAACTAAAACCCACGTAAAGGTACCAGCTGAATTTTCAAATCGAAAAGCGATCGCTGCAGCTGTTTGGTACTGCGGATGCTGCGGCGATCGGTGCAGACGATCTTTGGGTGAAAGTAACACCGCGATCGCGAGCAGCCAAGTTCGCGCTCTGATATGAGGTGGTCGCGCGAGACAATCTGATTTCCTTAAAATTGCTCTTTTTGTGGGCTTGATGCCGTTTATTTTTGGAATCGTGGAATCGAAGAAAAATCTGTAGGTATGGTATATAAGATGTTTCAGTGAAATCTATGTCGCCGATCTATAGATGGATGCGTGAACGAGCCTAATTCATTTTGTTCCGGACTGGGAGTGTCACTCAGCGCAAGATGTGGACTGATGCCGCCGTGATATGAGACTTTCTTCTTCATTAGCCTCTATATGTATGTCCAAGCCGAAGACGCTTACTCTTCACTTTCTGCAGTTGCTTTTGGGTTGATTACTTTATCTTTACGTTTTGACGACTTCTTCCGATTCTGATGTTTATGGCCCATGACCGCTTGAAGTGGGTCGAGTGTGTTTGGGTTGGATCAACTGGGTGATTCAATAGTTTTGGAATAAATATTTAATATGAGTTTCAGTGTTGTTTTAGAAGCAATAAGTTTCATTTTCCATTGGTTGGACTGGATAAAAAATATATGCTAAATTTCCTTTGTCTTTTATGTTCTCGAAAAACCACAAAATTATGATTCACCTGCCGTTCAAATTGCAAAACTTATTATCAGCATCATTCTAATATATGATTTAGCGAAGTATTCCGTTTATTGTATGCATCAGTTATATTGTTTTATTGTTCGGAAAGACTATAATATAATTTATTAAAATTCAATAATAACACTAAGTCACACAATTATGAGAATTTAATATTTTGCTGCAAAATTTTCATATTTGCCTTTTTTTTTGTCTTATACTATTTATTTGTATTAATGCAAACAAACCGCAATGACAAATTTTGTACTTATTTGTTCGTTTGTCAGAGTAATTGAGGGGAATATTTAAAATTAATTGTCTGCATTAACTGCTAATTTTCTCACGATGTAGTGGAATTTGTTTTGTTAATTTATCTTACTGATATTAATTATTATAAAGCAATGAAGCTGATCTGTTTCTAGATCAAGGACTTTAATTAGCATTAGTATTAACATTAGACATTTCATATGTTTTTATTACTTCCGCTTTACGCCTTTCAAACTGCTATAACCTACTTACAATTAAATTTCTGTAAGCTACTTATAATTAAATGGGTCGTAAAACAATAATTGAGGTATTATTATTACAAAAGTAGAGAAAGTCAAGGAAAAATATCAGAAATGGTTAACAAAAGTTATTCAACCGTTCAGATCTCAGTAAAATAATTACATCAAATACTCTTGATGTGTGTGAAGTTTTAAAAATAAAATAAAATGAAAATCAAGGCGAGAGTTTTCTGTCAAATTGAAGGGTAGCAAAAACAATGCATTAAAAAATTATTTCATACACACATGTAAATATACACTATGTATTATGCAATATATAAATAAAGTTCCTCACTTCTTACTCAATCATTTTAAAAGTGAGAAAAGTTTGAAAGAAAAGAAATGCTACAAGAAAAGAACATTCAGATCGAAAAGCAAACAAGGAATTACAACTTTCAAATTTTCACAGTATTTTACAAGAATTAATTCAGATTATGCAAAAATTAAAAATATGTTTGTAATTTAACAGAATAAGTTAGATCAGGCACTAAATATGTTGTACAGTTTATTGAGGAAAATATTCTGGCCGATATTAATTTTTAGAAAATATCTTTTAAATCTACTTATATCATTTTTTCTCTACTTGGTCATCATTTATTTTTATTTGTCTTAGAAATTTATACCAAAAATAGTTATATTCGAAATTAAAGCTAATAAAACACCGGTCTCTATTAAACAAGTTTCATGTCAGATGTGCCGATTCTTGAGCAATGACCACAAGGATACTCCGCAAATTTATTTTAATTTATCTCAGTGCTGATATTAAAGACAACTATATTTTGCCTGAAAATTCGTATACGCAGTACCAATGTAATTTTTCTTATATACAGTAAGAATACTCCTATCGTCACCATGCTAAAATCCAAACAAAACAAAATTTGGCTGAGAGTGTGTTGAACCATATGCGGTGCAGGGTTCCATGGTTATATGCATCATTTGTTTGTATGAAATTTCTATTAAAGTTTTACAGACCTAATATATAAGTATAAGTATTCTATAACTTAGTCGAACATTAAACTAGTAGAGTCTATTAACGTTGCTTTAAATTCGATTATACAAGTTGTTTCGTTAAGGACTGACACGAGCATACTAACCGATCCTATCTAATCTTCCGATCGTGTTCGGAGAAGCCGTCTATAATTGGTATCGGTCCTGCGCTCCTAAAATCGCAATCGAAAATTTGAAGGGGGTGAACACAGAACATATTATTATTATAATTCCTTTAGGAGATATCCTAGGATATTAATTGATAGCGTGCTAGAAAGTTGAGCCTTTAGCAAGCAAGAGTGGCCACGTAAAATTACAAAATGGCAATATCGATGCCGAAACTTTGAATTTTACCTTCCGTCCTGCCGATGTTTTGCATGCGAAGATTGAAATTTTCTCTGAGAAATAACTTTGTGTTTTTGTTGCCTTTATAAGATAAAAACCATACTTGAAGTCGACGAAGCGTTCTGAAGGTGTTCCTGCTAATGTAGAATGCTTCAATCAATATTATGGAGCAAGCATAAGAAATAAATTCGTAATTCCCACAAAATCCCCGAAACCAACCCTGCGTATCGAATCCCACACAAATATATGAGAAATTCGTATTATTTACTATAGCCCTGTCAATCCAACACGGTTTCAAAGACCGTCCTGATCAAATTCGCGTTTTTCAAATTTGTTCACCTTGAAAATTTATCTGTGACCGGTATTTTAAAAAGAAACTAAAAATAGACAAAAAATCGATAACATTTTTTAAATAAATGCAGCTGCTTAAAATATGTATACCAGGTGAAACCTGGTTACTCAGCTAGTTAAAGAATAAACTTAACAATCTTTTGAGAAATCGGTCCGAACACCCATTTTCTTTTTTTTGGTAAGACATATTTAATTTGTTTTTAGATATACCGCCATTAAGGGAATTTCTAACGTTTTTTACATTTTGCAAGATTTAACTGGGTAATTTTCTAGTAAGAAGTACATAGATCAACTTCCAAGTACCGACTGTTTTAAGGAAATTTAAAACGTCGCAACAGTGGCGAGAAATGTGAAAGGCTGTGATCGGTTTACCAGCTTTTCTGTACTTTACGTAATACTAAGTGACGTATGTAAGAGACGTTCAGAGTCTTACTTCATAGTGACAATAGCAATCAAATTTTTCTCCAGGTACACAGAATGGAATCGAAAATGCAATTTTCTCTTCTGCTTAATAAAATGATTCCATCCCAATTTTCTCGTCCAACGTCGGAAACAATGGGGGCCGAATGTCCGCACGTTCGCGGCTTCCACCTACCACCAGCAATCAGAGTTAACAAAATGTCGTCCAGATGCGCTGACCGTTTCATTAATCTGCACAGCTTTAATTTCTGGACTCTTTCTAAGAAAGTACCGCCATTTCTCAAGATTGCCCGCGAAGTGTGTCAGCTGCGGCATGTCGGCACGTAATGGCGGATAGTCGGGAACGATCTCCAGTCCCATGCTGTCTGGAGCAGACCTAAGTACCCAGAGGTTTCTGGGACTCGTGATCTAGCTGTTATGTCGTGAACGAGCTGGCGGCACGCTGCAGATTATCTTCCTTTCTTCGCGAAACCGCTATTTGCAACTGATTTGGGTGAATGCGCCATGAAAAAATTAATATCAGAAATGTGCAGCAACAAATGAAGAATGTTTTATTGGAGAGTTGTGCAAGAAAAGCGCGTGTTACACACATTACCGTCGAATACAATAGTTGAACTTCGCAAGAAATTGTGCAGGAAAAAAAGCCTCACTCTTGTTAATAGTCCATTGTCCAGCCGGTGCTCAAGAATAAACGACGTCCGTCCGGTGAGTGATAAATTATTATAAAAGCTTCGCAATCAAGTCTAAGACGCAGCAGCTCCAGAAGAACTTCTTTGGTGGTGCTACGGTCATCAAGGGAACTCCTCTGCGGGATGGGTTTTTAACTTGCTCTGGGACCTTGCTGGCGACCAAGACAATGGTCGTATTCTTGACATTTTGTCTCATGACTTAATTGTTCAATTTTCCTTCATTTCAGGTAATAGCTGTGCGAAAAATGTTAAGGCCACAAGATAATTTTTGTGGGCTCGGGAAACCCTGTGCATGCGCCAGTAATTACGCATTTGGGTGCTACCATTGAATTTTAAATACATCCGCGAAAAAACTAGAATAGATTCTCCCAAAACGAAGTAGTCTTTTAATTTAATTCATAAATCTTTGTTCTTTTATTCAATTTAATTACTTCTGGAATAAATTTATGGCTAAAGATCCTTATTAAGAAAAATAAATGTATGTTGGTTATCCCATATTTATTATATTTCCACATTTTCAGCAGTTAGCGTTCTATTTTAAATAAGCGTTTTCGAAACGTACATATACATATACATATATGTTTTTTCAAGTTAAAGGCAGTATATAAAAGCCGCCATAAAGATGTATTCGAACCAACATGAAAGTACAGGCGCAGTGCGTGTGGTTAAGTTTTGGGATGTGTGGGAGTGCACAATTTTAACCCTTTTACACCAAATGAAAGACGTTTCAGCTTTTCAATTTTTTCTCAGATTTTATATAATATTTTTTCGCACATGTTTGTAATTCGTTTTGTACATATCCTATATGTATAAAGTTGGATAAAATGTCGGTATCTACTCGTATATATATAAGTAAATCAAATGATTTGTAAATTCCAGCGATGTAAATTCTTGACCATTGAAATCACGGTAAATGACGGCAAAGTTGTACAGACTGTCAGAAGTGGAAATGCTGCATTCTAGCAATCTTTTCCGAAAAATTTGTTTTGGTTTACATACATAATATACATATGTATGGACTGTATATTTTCTGATCCTGCGTTGAGTTCGTCAATTTTCCTTTTCCGCAGTTTCACATTGGCTTAAACACGCCTTTATACAAATTTAATTTATTATACACATACACATATGTGTATAAATATAGCTACGCTACATTTCACTATGCTTACATAAAAGCAGGTTTATTGCAAACTGCATTTTATACATTACAAGTACGTGCATATTACTGTATAAATAAATAAATTAGTGTGTTGGTTTAAGTCCTAACCTAATCAACAATTATTAATACTAGCTTATAAGGGTTAATAACATATTATTCAATAACTTTACCATATTTAAGTACAAAAGAATGAGCAATTTGAGTATTCGAGGCAGAATAATTTTATTCCAGGTTTTATTAGTTTAATGTTTTTAAAGTATCATTAGAAAGCAATTGGAGCAAATAGAGCATTCGCTTGGTGAAAAAAACCCATCAGGAACACTATTCGAAACAAAATGATTGTAACGTAAACATTTATTGTTTAAAAGGTTTAAGTTTTTTGAAAATATTTTCATGAGTGTTAAGTAGGGAAAAATACGATAATCTGATACTATATACTAATGATATGGTAGAGAAACAGACAGACATTTTTCTAAAAGGTTTTCCCTATTAGACTCGTTCTTCTACTTTAATATTTTTTTTAGCATGATACACTATCGTTATCTACTATATATAGTTAGTCATAGTTATAGCTTAGACAAATTAATTTCTCTGACCTCCCTTGCAAACAAAATTAAATACGACTGGACCCTGCAGATCTCAACGAACTTTCTGGATCCCATAAAAGAATACAACTTCTGGCAGACTCTCGACTTCCATTCTCTAATCTCCAGGAAAGAAGTACTTATTGAAAAGTTCTCAGATCATTTATATAATTTGGACAGGCAAAGGTATTTGGACTCGTCCTCCCTATTTATATACACTGACATCAAGCTAGTAACCGGTCGCCAACACTTTTTGAATCTAAAACTTCCTTTGAGAAAATGTCAAACTATCGCGCACAGGCATAGCCCTAGGATCATCACCGACACAAACGTTTTCAGCTTTAAAGAAAATGAATATTGCCACAGATGCGACATGACCGACGATTTTCTTCACAAAATTATATCATGTTCTACATTTTCCAATAAAGTCGCTCATCTGAATCTGCCCTGCCTCGATAACAATCATCTTGATATTTTTTCGATCCTTGAAAACACCGATACGAAACTCGCCAATAAATTCATAGTACTAGTCAAACACATTTTGCATCAAACTAGTTGAAAATTTCCCTCTACTTTGTATTTCATTTTTGCGATTACCATTGATGCTGTTCAACTAATTTAATCTGGCCATTCTTACATGTTCAAACCTCTGGCGCCTAGATTTAGAATTAACTTTACGTTATGATTTAAATATTGTGTATTTCCTACAATGTGTACAATTTATTCAATATGTCAAAAACCGAACTCTCTCCAACCATTTATTGTAACATTTTTTTTATATGAGACAATAAAAAGTATTATATATATAGTTAGTCTAGTATAGGCATTTAAATATAAAACAGTTTGAAGCAATAAACAAAATTTGTTGTATTTTTTGTATTTTTCTAGTATGATTAATGAGTGAACAATTTAGTAAAAACACTCGGCATTAATAGAGCAAGAGATAAACACACCTCTAGCGATTTGCATGTATACTTGAAGCCAGCCGAACCTTAAGGACGGTGGAATCAGTTCTAAGCCACTGAATGAATTTTTTACAAGTGCATCTGATATCCGGCAATTAAGCATGTATTGCAACGCCTTGACCGTAAACATGGCGTGCTAGTAATGGGATCATTGCAACAGATCTAGATTGTAACATGCCTATCTTTCTCGATTGAAGCTTACTGGCTTCATCCGAGTGTTTTGCAACAGGTTTGTATTCCGTCACGAGACCGCGCTTTTGTTGCTAATGTAATGCAGGGAGTTAGTAACTCACAACTCATAAAATGTGATAGCGCCGATGTCGTTGATCTTGCGGTGAAACTAAGAGTTGTTCAATAAAAATTTCCCATCAGTTCTCTGAATGTGTCCCCCACGAGTCGCATAGCTCCAGTGTAACAAAAAGTGATTTTCGACATTTGTTTAGAAAAATATTAAGGTATTTGTACTCGATATAAACATTTTAATTTTATCTTAAAGTATTTTAACAAGAAACGCGTGCCGTGATTCTCAAGGAGTATTCCACATCAGGGTGATGCGATAAGAGACGCTTACACAGCACCTGTATGTGTATGACACCAGTGTTTGTACTCAAAATAGAAATTCAGATTTATGGATCGAGTATCTGTATGAAATACTCGTGTCTCTACTTTAAGAAAAAAATTACTTTTTTGTTCTAGGTGTTATGGTTCCCGAGGTACGTGTCCGCCCGTTTAGGTATGTCAAAAAGAGCGTTCTGAAAGAATGGCTCTACAGCCGCCATTTTGTATCCGAAATTGAATAAAACAACTTTTTAACATACTTCTATCTACCTTTAATAGTCCATGAAAAAATCACACCGATTTCTGTTCCCATCTTCTCAAAATAAATTATCAGAGTAATGCCTTTTCTTATGCCTTTTTTTTGCCTGTCTGTCGATCCTTCCAAAAAAATTGAATTAATAAAATATATGTTATCCTGTTAGCCCAAAAAACTACCTTAAGTATAATTCGAAATAGAAGCAAAATTTAACTAAAGCAGTGTTATTGAATATTAAAATAAGCTTTCTTCATATTAGATTTTTAAATACCTTATATAGAGTATAAAATAGTCACGCTGTTGTGTTATACAAAAAATTGTTGATGTAAAATTAAATTTGTCAAAATATCAGAATTATTTTAAATCGCTATTTAGAATCAGCCTATCTATTGCTTTATAATGTCGAAAATTCAGTGGAAATATCCCCAATCCAAATTAATTAAAATCTTGCCGTTTAATGCAAAAAACGTATGGTAACTACACTTAGTCAAATTGTATGGTACCAATATCAAACTACTTTATGCACTGTGATCACATTTTGGTCGTTAAATTTTCTGTATTGGTACCAATTTTATCAATTCGGATAGGCATATAGTCACAAATTGTTCGCTCTATGCTATGACATTGCTTATTCTGTTCTTATTGCTACACAACATTTAAATCATTTAATTCGAAGGCAATTTGTATAATTATCTGAAAACTTTTTTGTCTGCTTAAGAGACCAAATTGCCAGGCGTGAAGACATCTTCGCTGACATTTAAAAATTTATTCACCGAAGAATAACAAAGCGCAGCTAAAATCCCCTTAAGTAAAATTAATTACAAACTTTATTTTTTAATTGCAGAACATGAAAAAACTGAAAAACGGACAATTCATTTTGTACTGCGAATTTAATAAATATCCTGGAAAAAGTGGACGAATTGGCATTAATTTCCATTTGGAGTACGATGGGGAGCAGCGGTGCCTATAGAGATTTCGATAAGTGCTTGCAATTAGCATGAAGTTGATTGGTATTGCGTTTAAAGCCCTGGTAATGGCGCAAATTACAAGTGGATGGCCCTATCAGCCTTTAATTGTTGCACACAACTGGGTCGTACTCACGCGAATTGATTTGTTTAAATCGCATTTATTCAGCGCCCGAACAGAAGTGGAGTCATGTTTTACTAATGCAGTCGGAGTAGTGATATTTTTGATTGGATGTTGATACAATAATTTTGTTCCCGCCAATGAATTAGTAATTAAATGTGTATTAAATTTGGCGACCGCAAATTAAATCAGTGTAAATGGGTCGAAATTAATTGAAGAACTAAGCTTGTAATTTGCTAATTTTATGGATACACAAAAAGTCTACTATACCAATCAAAACTTGAGAACGGATTTCAACTAAGTATAATTTTATTCTAGTCGCTACGCTTTTAGTTATTACACCTGCGTTCAAATTTTAAAAAATTTAATCATAGAAGCCAAATGAAATTAGTCTGTCCGTGTAAAGAAGACCTATGCATATTCGTGTAAAAATTATATAATTTTAAATAGTTCAAGGAAGCGACGTGTGACGCTTTACAAACATCCGCGTAAAAAAAACGTCATAATTTCAAAGCAAGTTTGCAGCGCTTCATTAAACATAAAATTAAAATATAATAAATATAATTAAAAACCTATTTAACATTTTTGTATTGTATATGATATTGAACAGGATTTGGAAAATATTGACTCTAAGAGCCTTTTTGTCCAAGCAGTCTGGTCCATTTTTCAAACAAAATCTCTTTTAATCGAGTGCAAAAAAATAATATTTGGAAATTCTATTACGTTCAGTTTAAAAAACGAAAGTCTATTCTGTATTTTTATTTACTAATTTTGCTTATCAGTCCCTATGATACGTTTTAAAGACAAATACTTAGTCAAAAAATGGATTTGTATAAAAAAAATTAGAAGAAAATATCGCTTACTCGTGAAGTTTCACGTCAAATAACTTTAAAAATAGTTTAAATCCATTGGTTTTGGAGACTGTTATTGCATCAATCTTTTATAAACAATTTCATTACTTATAGTTATGTAAAACAAAAAAAACAAAAATATTAATATAAAAAAACCTAAAATTCTCGATTCTTGGCAACTGTCTTCTATTCCTTGTTGTTTTTCTGAAGAAAAGACACTATTTATTTACTTTATGATAAACTTTTTAGAATCCTTGAAGGATTGTGCTAAGTTTGGATAAAGTCGCATGACCTAAATTTTTAATATTTTTTAAATAATCCAGAATAATTACACCGCGAATCCACATGCATTTGTCCACATAATTAAAATCTAATTTAATGCTTTGAAATCAAAAACAAAATATCCTCTTAGTACCTGATGCATAATTAATTACCTTAAAAATTATAGAAAAACAGTCATACAAATTAGATAGTAATTAAGCAATTTAACGAGGATTCTAAATTGTTATCATAATGGGTCGTAAATACGGTTGTATGTATGCAGTTGGACAAAATCTGCCAACAAATAGACTTCAGATTAGGGTGGTTGAAAATCAAATAAAAGCTTGTACGGTTTAGTATTCAAAAGTACAAAGCTTTTATTACAAAAACAAACGCTATTTTCAACAAAAGTGACCGTTCTATACATAACTCTTATAGAGTGAGATCCTAAAGCCGTCAGACTCGCGTTGTGTACAGTATCGAAGCTAAAATTTTTTTTATAGATGCGTAGTAGGGATAGGTAAGGTAAGATAATAATGTGAGGGCTTTGATAGTTAATAGTTACTCACTAAAGGTAACATGTTAAAAATGTTGCTCTTCTATATTAAAATATCAACGCTGGTGCTTCAATATGTACATATATTTTACAGGATATCATTAAAAACCTACATTCACTACCCCATTAGTTAAAATTCCATAAGAGATTGATATTTTCGGAGAATGTTATTGAAATATTATACTTTCCAACAGAATACTTTCTAAAAAGCCACTTTTTCCGATCCGAGAAAGTGATGGGAGTAAACCCACATGAATATTATTTTTTTTAAATTGTTCCAAATGTCTTCTTAAAACACATAAATTTCTGCAAAAAGTTATTTTATTTTTCTTGTCATTATTCCGTTATTTAAATTTTATTAATCTCATAGAGAATATAGAGACTTGAGATGTTCAGACATACATATGTAACGCCAAGGAGTATTTTTTCAAGATTTTGTGAATAATGAGTGCTAATGATATTTAACACTAGATGTACCAGCACCCAAACGTGTAATTTCACTCATTTTCTGTGCCTTTAATGTAATGTAGCTTCAAATTTGGATTAATAATTATCAATTGAAAACGATATCTGAATATGTCGTAATCATAAATCTTAATAAAAGTTGGAATAAATCTGAACCTATAACTTTAAAAATTATAAATCACTCAAACAAGAAATTGAGTACCTACCAGTCAATTTGACTGGTCTTGGAAGTTCTAGTGTTAGTTTGTATTTCTAAATCAGATTATCCCAGGAAGTTTAAATGAAAGAGCATTTGTATGATTTCAGAATTTCTCCGTCAAATAAAGATACCATGGAGGACTGACTATTTCTTTCGAAATGGTAATGGGAGCAGTCTTGTCTAGGTGATGAAATTTACTGAGTGTCTAAATTAAGCTCGACTTAGAAAAGGCTTTGCATATCGCCCATTTACGCAGCGAAGAGAATGGGTCCATTAGTGCACCACTTAATTAGTCAGGTATGGGCGCCACAGCTCCATGGGCAGCTCATTGAAAAGAAATTGTGTTTCTACTTCTTTTTGCCGTAGAAAGTTACTAGAAATGCACAAGAAACTGGCTGCTCCCATGTAGCAGAAGTTTGTTTCCGTTTGCGCGCCAGAGAAGAAATTCCTTTCGCTGAGTGACCAGCAGGCGGTGGTCACTCCGGGACAGCTCATCATCCAGGGGAGCATAAAGACCGCGTTAATTTGGCAGTAGAAAACTCTCGTCCGGACCCAAAACAGCTCAAATAAAATAGATGCACTCGACCGCGTTACTGCAGACACTCGGTGCATCGTTGCATAAGTTTTGCAGCAGCAGCCGTGTCGGACTCACTCGCATTCTGCGGCTGCAATTGGCAGCGATGGTCGCATCTTTGGTCCATCTTTGGTCCATCTTTGGTCCATCTTCGGTGCGCCGAGATTTGCTTGGTCAATCGTTCACTGGAGCGAGACTATCTCGGTTGGAAGTCGGGTTTGGATGATCTTTGCACCTGCACAGGTGTGACTGCAACCTTTTGCGGAGTCGGACTGGCTGCTGCGAAATCCGTGAACTTGAGTGTTAAGCCACGGTTCATTGGCGGGTTTCGTTAGGGTTGAGTGATGTCAGATGTGCTATTGGTTCGAGGTCACTTACTTGAGTCGTCGGCGCTAATTGAGTTGCCGGCGGTGAGTCCCAGCGCGGAAAGCTCGGATGGCTGCAGCTTAATTTCCATTTCATGCAGCCGTGAATTCAGCGATTTTGTGTGCAGGAAGAGGAACAGCGTACACGAGACAGCAATTAATGCTATGAACTCGGCGGATCTGGAAGAGAGAATTTCGCTGGATTAAAAAACATACACATAAAAGAAGTAAAAAATCACACTAAATTAAGCGCGGTCTGGTTCAAAGTTGGTAACGAACGACCTTTGCTGGGTGCGTTTCTCGCCACCACTAGCAGCGAATGCGGGGAAACCAGGGCACGCGAGGAAAATGGTTTTGATTGAGTGAAAACGACAAGGTGGCGGTGTACGCAAAAGAAATTTCATTGTTTGGACGGCGACGGTTTTTGTGTAATTTTTGCAGAAAGGTTCCACAAAGAGCAAACTTGTGGATTGTGCCAGCATCGCTTGGGGCCGATTTGCTCCAGCGCAGAAACAAAATAGAAGCGGGCTAACGACTCGTTCTGAGCCACGGGGACTGGCCTAATCTGTCATGCTTCGCTCAGCAAAGTTTTCTTTCGATCTGCCGGTAATGAGCGATTTTCTATGGCGCAAATTTAATTAACTTCTCGAAAACTTCTTTAAGGTGCCGTGGTAGGTCTTAATTGATTTTCGCTAGACGATAGAAAGGCTGTCAAATTTTCGAGATTTAAACATTCGTCTTAACAGGAATTTGCTTTGCTTACACAATGATTAAGAGCTTCAGATGTTTTCAATCTATGGAAAACATAGGGAAGTAGAGGAGAAGTAGAAGTTATTATTGGGCGGAACTTGTTTTAACAGTTATCTTCCGCACAATGGGAGGATATTTTTCAATACATTAAAATGAAGTGGAGAAGTTTTCTTCTATCTTATTCTGTAGAGGCTCCGTTGAGAAGGTGTTTCGCGAGCTATCGAGCAAAAGGCAGAATCAATCAACTTCTTATTGGGCGTTGCGAAAGTGGCGAATCACTCTTTTATTAAGAAGAGTAGGTACAAGAAATCTTCCTGTGAAATTACATTTGGTTAACAAATCTTTCTTAACACTAGAGTGCCGGATGTTGTGTATGTACTTATTTTCCCTGAAATGAGTCAATTTGACTCAAACACCAAAAATGAAGTTTTCAAAAGAAAATAATATGTGACTTTATTCAAATTTTTGCATATATATTGTGTTTTTAAAAATACAGTTTTCGTAGATCATTTTATTACCTTTAGCACAGAGGCCCTTACTTCTATTTCTCCTGCATGCACTATTCTCTCCGATGTCACAAATTGAAATGAAAGCTTTCAATAAAAACGACTTGCAATAAAGAATTCTACAATATTACAATAGATTTCTAATTAGTAAATTGACAAATTTGAACATAAAAACTCTCACATCAGAGTGTTTACAAGAAAAGTGTATACACGAGAAATAAGTAACATGTGCGTAAAACGAGCAACTTTAAAAATATTTAATGAGTCAATTTGACTCAAATGCGTCAAAATAGGTATAGCACATATGATTTTTTAGAACTAAGGAGTGTGGAGGGTATGAAAAATGGATTTGTATGCATTTTATAAATCTATTTAAAAACAACATTTGTTTTTAAAAAGATTATTTCAATTTTTTCTATATAAAATCGTGAATGAGTCAAATTTTCTCTCTACGGCAATCTAGTTTTAAACTAGCAAAATATTCTCAGAAAAATGTTACTTATTTAACTTTATAAATAATCCTATAAAAAGGGATATCTATGAAAATGTTAAAAGAGGGAACACTACTCGAAAGGATAGGAGGCAGGTAAATTGGTAGTTTTTGTTATTCAGGCGAAATATCTTATTCGTTTTACTAGTGAAAATGGTTATAATTATCAAAATCTACCAGGTAATGTGCGAAAATAAACAATTTAAACTTTATGGTAAATAATAGAAAACAAACAGCAAAACGTTGAAATGCTTTTAATTTTTAACTAATCTACTAGAACGGTCAGAGATATCTTTATAATTAACTACACCGACAAGCGCTAAAGAATACATTTTTTCAGTGTTCCATTAACAATAAAAGTTCCACAGCCATTTAAATTTCAGTGTATTCAATTTAATCATTGTTTCTGAATTTACTCGTTTTCATCAGGTGACTACTCACTGTTTCTTGCATCCAAGTGAACAATAATTAACTTTCATACAAAAATCTTTCAAATGTTGTAAATGGGTTTAGTGTTAAAGTTACATTTTCTGATTCATGGAGAACTGGACTATTTAAAAAATGAAAAACATAGAACAGTGGTAAATTTTTCTACTTTTGACAAAAAGAGTACGAAATATATAAATATATGTAGAATACAATAAAATTCATAGCATTACTAGACAGCTGGATAATAAATAAGTAATAACACTTTACTTTAGCTACTAATAAAGAGTATAAAAACTAGTGAGAATTTCAATACTCATTATTACATACCAATAAATCTGAGAGAGGCTTTCTACGTCGACCCTGGGCCTTATTTGGTCTGCCTCGTTTTAGGTTCTATTTTAATCCCCGCTCTTTTCTATGTTTCCATGTTATGCTCTAATTTGTTTTTAAATTCTTAAAGTCTTTTTTTAAACCTGAAAATACCAACAACTTTTAGTCAGTATTTATAAGTCCAATTTCATAAAATTCTTGGTCTTCTTAAGGAAATATTTGAAGTTTTTTTATCGAATTGATTTTCATTTTGAATCTTTAGTCTTTCTTTTGTAAGAAATGTTTAACTAGATGAATTTTTGTGTGTTTTTGTTTTTGCATTTATTCGATGTTCTGAAACTCTTAAAATAATTCTATGTAAACCTTTATATCATATATGTGTTATAAAATGAGTAGTATGCAATTTCATGACGGGCGATCAAAACTTTAAAAGTACTTTTCTCCACACTGTGCTTTCTGAATTGGTGCGCACTACTTCGATACGTAAAAATGGTTATAATAGCACAAATTCGAGCTGAAAATGTTTGACAGAAATGTGATTAACTTCGTGACATACAAATTTTTCATGATTTTAAAGTTAAAATAGTATTAGGTACAAATCCTGCATATAAGCAATTTAAAAAATGTTAACATTACTTTGTTTTGTCATTTCACAGACAATTCCAGTTTGTTATCGTTTATTATCCTCTTTTTTAGAATAAATCAGTGAAAACTACTTTATTTTATTGCAAAGAATATCCAAAAAGCCGTGACAGAAAAATATCCGTTATTGAGATTTTAAAGTGAATTATTTTGGGAAGTACAAGTATGTACATGAATACCTTTGACATCAAATAAATGGTTTTCCACAGATTCATAGAAATCCTTAAGATACTTCAGATACTTTTATTAAAAAATGTAAAATATAGTTCTTCCTCAAATTAGGTATCAAATTACATAACATAATTAGATTCCTAATGCTCGGTTTCCTAGTTGTTTTGGCAAGCTGGCCATTAACTAGACCCAAACTATTAGGATGTATGGATTTTTTGAAGTGAAATAGGAAAGCTAACTGGTAAGTGCCATGTCAAGTGAGGTAATGATGGTAGTTTAGGTTTTTTACAAGTTATAATTTCTTAAAAATTGTTGAGTAATGTAATAGAGATATAGCGGTCGACAATTGCAGAGATATTCGTTATTTATCAGGTCGATAGTCAGATTATATTAGTTTAGCCATTTTTTCTAAACTAAATCAATAAATTTGTCTACACCAAAAATAGATTAATAATTGTCGAATTACATAATATTATTTTTCAATATTTTTTACTCTGTAGATTCTGTCGTATTTCCTTAAATAATAGTTAACTGGAAAAATATGTAAAATTTGGAATGGTGCATTATTCAAAAAATGAGACAAATCGTTTTATTATGATTTGAAAACTAATTCCATTTGTAATGCAATTAAATTGTTCCTTTTCATTAATACAACTGATCAATTGACCGCAAGAGGTCGCATGTATGTAGGTCCGAAGAGAAAATTACTTGACAATTTCTAGGTTGTTCCACTTAGATTTACTAGATGTATGTATGTAGAAGTGTAGAAGTGCCTTTGTTCTTATAATTACATTGTTCTGTACTAAACCACCAATTGTGTTTATCAGTTTCTTTGAGTCAACCGCGATGTAGTTAAATAAGTATTTGTTACTGTCTTTTGTGAAGCTGACGCAATTCTTTCCTGAGGGCTTAACGACAAAAGTCACCTAAGCAAAAGAGTTCAAAGCCCCAAAAGTCAACGACCACCAGGCATGCTGTAGAATGGCAACAGTTTCCCCAAATAACGTTCTTTTATAGAAATCACGGTTGAAAAAAACTTCTTTAATGCATTCGGATGGTAGGCACATGGTTAAAACTTATACAAAAAACTTGATGAAGTTTAGAATTCCTTGTTCAAGAAACCGCAATCTTAATCAATTCCACGAGGTGTAGAGGTCAATATCTTAAGAATTTATAACAAGCTTAGCTCGTAGTTATATATTTATATAACCGTTGTGCAAATATTTTGGGCTAAGTCAGTGTAAAAGTTGACTAACCTTTGGGTAACATTGGAAACCGGTTCGCGAAACTTCCTAAACATGCTGGGTTATGTTTTTTGTACATAATTTCTTTAACTTTTAACGGCTGATTTGTAAAATAGAGCAAAAAGCATATTTGGTAATGTATTTTCCGAATGTTCAGTATTTTGTCTAATGATTTGCATGCTGAAATTATGCACTAGAGGTACCTTCGTTACTGCGCCACTCTGAGGGGGACTGAAAAGTGAGTGTCTGGCGAAATACCAGTAATAGGTTGGCAGCACGGTAGAAATATTCGTCGAGGTATGGCGAGTAATAAATTTTCTCTCTCAAATATAATTACTTTTACTTTGGGTGTAATTCATTAAGTTCGCTGAGTTCGTTTCTCATAAATTCCCAATTCATTCACACGTTTAATTTAGCTCAGTGTAGACAGGCGGCAGATCGTAAGATGCGCAATTTTGATTAAAAGCGCCTCGAGCACATCGCGGCCACTATTCAAATATCGAGAAGTAATTAGGATTCTTGGATTGACAAAGCAAAGCGGGGGAGGATTTCAATCTTATTTGCCTTCAGTAATAATTATTAAGCCAGGAAAAGCGGCGTTGGAGTGGCACACGATGGCATGCCCATGGCTAAAAATCATTTCGCAACCACGTATTTCGAGTGGGTTGCTACACATGTGGCGTGGTACCTACTCCTTAGGGGTTCGTTGGGCAATCGTGTTACGCTTCAGAATTCGTTGTCAATAAATTAAAGAAAAGTTGTCCTTATTCCCAACGTCCAATCTACGCAGGTATGTTGAGCGGAAGTATTTAAAAATATTTTGTTTTGGCAGGAAACAATTAGCACATTATATACAGTTTCCTGTAAAACGCTTCCTGTTCATCGGAAATTGAATTTTTCGATTCGCTGACTGTTATTCCTGAATATCGGCTTTTCATTTTGTCACAAAACCTGATTAAATACCGCCAGACCAAAGAAATGAGTCCGCCTAGTTTTACGCGAGTGCGAGGACCGTAATAAATAGAGAGTACAATTTATAGGTTTTCGGCGTGCATAAGCAAATAAATTCAGCTTTAATTAGACGCGCACTTGGGCGAATTTCGCAATGACCTCTTGCTTTTGTATCAATAAATTGTAATTACTCTTACTCGAATTTTGAAACTGCTCAAATATTGTGAATCGTGAAATATAAGATGGTCCCAAACTTAATTTTTGGTGAACCAAATCACGATTGATAGTAATTGGATCAGGAAAAAATATGCGGCTTTCTCCTTTGACCTGATCGGTATTTGGAAAAGGTTTAGTCAGATTTGGTAACGTTGTACAAATGATGTCTTTCAGTGATGGGTTTAAGCACTTTAA
The DNA here is from genome assembly GCA_959613345.1 of Tolmerus cingulatus. NCBI lineage: Eukaryota > Metazoa > Arthropoda > Insecta > Diptera > Asilidae > Tolmerus > Tolmerus cingulatus. Next base: position 39,599,288 of record OY390707.1, read on the forward strand.
GCAAATTACCCAGGGTTCCCTCAACGCGATGGAGTGATGGTCTACGCTGCACAAACTGATGTTGTTTTGCTAATTTCAAAGACTCTTAAATAGATCATTTATCACTTTTAAACGATTAACTTTTTTCACCTTCGAAGTCCCAGGCCAGGCCAGTTACTTCTCAAACGAAAGGCAGTCCTAAGACGATGCGTCGTAACGAGATTGTCCATAATCAGTGAGAGGCACAGTGACTTTTACGGAGTGGTCTGTTTTATGTCAGGTGGTATTTACATACAACTTTTTGATGGTTTGCAAGTACTGTAGCTGCTGAAGGTATTTTTTATCAAAAATTTTGAAAGCCGGAACAAGATTTTATACTTGCACAAATCGTCTCTACAGTAAATGGCATTCCTGGAGACTTACAGTGATGCAACTTTTCGGATGCATATAATACTGAATTTTCTTCAAGCTTATTTCTTCCAAGGGGTAGTCATAAGAATATCTTCAAGTGTAATTTCTACTTAATGACAATCTTGTTTACTGCATTTTGACTGGGAGCAAAATCGGCATTGCTATTGCATTAGGGTTAAATGTCTTTTGATCCTATTCAGTCATTCCTTAAATTACTTTAGAGTTTAGAAAATTTTTGCTTTAAACTAAAATATCTAAGTTTCATTAAAACCTGCATTTTTGTGGCGGTGTCCCTAGATGCAGCAAACTCTCAATTGTTTTCAAATCTTAAATCTAGTTGCTTACAGCTTTCTTCACTTTCGTCCCTAAAAAATCTGTGTAAACAAATAAATTTAAATTGACAAAATGTTTAACTCAAGACAAACACTTCTGGAAATGTGCTATACTTTTTTTTAAATTATTATTATATTATCTTAAGTTTACATGTAAGTAAAAATATGAAAACACGACAATAAACGAATTTCCTATATATAATGTAGTTGATAAATTTGTCGTGGTTTGTATGATGAAATAAATTAGTAAAGAAATAAAGTATTTCCTTGGAAATGGTTGATCTGAAATGCTACTGTAATTAAAAGAAGATAAATTTAAATATTTCTGTTAACTAGATCCATTAGATATGTGGAACAGTTTTACAACTAATTACAATAGGTGTTTATAGCAATGCTCTAAAAGTGACCTCCAATTTACCTACGAGACTTAATAATACAGAAAAGCTGTTTGGGGAGTCCTTCAAAAGATTAGTCACTTAAAAAAGAAATGGTAAATCATTTCAAGCGACCATAAAATTCGTTGACGATGAGGTTTGGAATGTGTTGAAAGATCGTTGGAAAAATTACTGCTGAAAGCAATATTGCCATCTTCCCAAAATGTGTTGGACTTTATCTTCCAAAAGGATAATAATGAAACACACAACCCCCAGGACTGCTGGTTGACTTCAAAACGGTGGATTTCGGCTGGATAGCCTTCATAGTTTTTCGTCCTTAATGCAATCTATCACGTGTGGTTTCAGTAAAAGAAAAAAAGCTGAACATTCGAGGGGTTGCTATTATAATTTTTAATAATAATGTTAATAATTTATTAGCAAAAGAGTATAAAGGTACCTATATCTTTTACGTCAAGTTCAAATGAAATATAAATTCATTGAAAATGGTTTATTTTAATTGGACGATAGCAAATATTTGATTGATTAAGAATATATTTATGTTTATTTTACAATAAGCAACGTTTTCTTTTGAAACTTTAAATTAAACTACGAAAAGAAATATTTAACATTAAAGTGTTTTAACATGAAACATGAGAGTACTTAACTGCGTAAAATGCTTTACAATAAAAAAGAATTAATATTTAATTAAGGATTTTCAAGCAGTAAAGAGTTATATTTTTAATCACTGTAAAACTTGAAAAGTACTGCATACTTAATAAAAACGTTTTAAAATGAAATCTTGATAATTCGATTATGTAAAAGACATATGTTAACAATTTGATACAACTTTTTGGGAAATTCAAATTTCAGGAACAATTTATTGATAAAATAATGAGTAAACGTATCAAGAGAAACTATTAATGGTCATTTTTATGAAGCAATAAGTTCTCAATTAAAAAAAAAAAAAATTAAAACCGAACTTTTATCATATTCTACTCGTTGAACCCTTTCATTTTATACCCGTGCGAGGAGGGTGGTTATATAAATAATACATTACTATCTTGTCGCGTCTGCTATATTGGAATAACGTCAGTGAATCATTGATTGTTATGTTAACAATTTATATGAAATATTTTAGCTTAATCGGCTACGGAGAACTGGTTCAAAATTCAATTACAATATTTGACTTAAACATACTAACAGGTGAAGTTAATTAAAAATTTGTTGAAATGGGGGAATGTCACCATTTTCGACAAGAGGAATTTTTGAATTGTTTTTCTTCGGAAATGGTGCTGGAAGAGATGTTACTGTAACTGCTGAATGATACTAATATAACTTTTATTACTACGCTTTTCCCTTATTTATTTAATCGCTTCATTCAAGCTACAAACCGAACCCTTGTAAACGAGGAAGTAGATCTAACACCATTTTTAAAATGCTATTATATATATTTGACAATTCATACCTTCATAAACATGCATATACCTACAAATGTATCGGTAACTTTGAAAGTAATCTAAGTCCAAAGTATCATATGTAGATTTGTATATAAAGAAAGTATGTATATGTATATTCTGTTAGGTAAGGTCAAATCGACCTTATTACGTTGTGGACTTAGACCACTTTCAAAATTAGCATATGCATATTATTTAAAGATATCATCAGTTGCAATTCGTTTCACATCATTAAAAAGGTGTTAAAGAGAACGTTTTTTTATTTCACACGCTATTGTGGTAGACATTTTTGTAAATGATGAATGACTTTTTCCTTATAATTGGAAAATCCTTGAAAATGTTATCCTAAAAATATGGTATTTACTGCATTGCTGGGTATTTAAGAATTTCTGTTAGGTATTTGTAAATTATATAAGCTTGATATATCCTTGATGGCGAAAACTTCATCAATTAAAAAATAATAAAGTGTTGTTTTTCATTAATTAATCAGACAAATCTGCAGAAGTTTTAAAAGTCTAGAAATATATAATACAATAACACAACGAAACAAGTCTCACTTTCAGTATAAGATATTTGCAGCATTATATCAGGCACGTACAATTCTTACGTGAGACGTTTCTCGGACATTTCAATTACTCCGCATTCATCTCAGCAATTTGTATTCCAAAACAGCACAATGCCGAAAAAATGAAAGAGGTTAATGGCAATTAACAGGGCGGTACGTGAGAATCGCAGAAGAAAACCGAAGTGGTCCGCATAAGTACCACGCCTCTTCGATTCTTATCGTCTTATAGTTGACGATACTGCGTTTAGTGCGGGGTTACGGCCGCGTAAAAGTTTCTTTAAAGAAGTTTCCTTGATTCCGCTCGAAATTTTTGTCTCAAAGTGTTGAGGAGAGAAGATTTGCATGGAAAGCATCTTGGGTCTTTTCTTGGTAAAAATTGTTTTCTCGAATTTGTCAACAATGCACACTCTCATTTCACGCCGACTTATGGGCGGCCATGACCGCCACGTGAGGTTACCTTACCCCCTTATTGTTGAAAGTACGTATCACGTCTAGACTGCGTTTCCGTTGCGAGGGGTCGCATTTCTCATGTGTGCACTGTTGCGCTTCTTAATTCGTAAGATCAGTTTTTATGGTTCAGAGAAAGGTTTTGGGGAAAGTATCCCACGACAGTGGCTAATAAAAGCAGTGACAGTAAAATATGGGTAGACTAAACTAGATGCCTTAAATTCACCATGTTTGATTGTTTGCAATCAGGAGAATGGACTTCCTTTTGACACCTGAGAGGCACATTATCTGAACTAATCATGGGAACACGGCTTTGTCGGCTTTAAGATGTTAGACTTTTTGTTTTTATGTGTCGCTATCAAATGTAAAATTAAGTATTTCGTTTGTATTCCAAAGGAAGTTAGTTGGGAATCAAATACGTCCTTCTTTAGAAAATGATGGCCAAACTTGAAAACTTAATTAACCGAATATTAAGAAATAAATTAACATGATTATAAAGTTTTAAGTTTTTTCTATACCTTCCTTCGTCAACCTATAGTGTAATTTTTCTGTTCAACAGCTTCCTGAATCTCAGAGTAAATCAATTTTTCTTGCATTTTGGTGTCGAATGCAGTCGGTGAAAGCGGGTACCGACGATAATAATAAAAAATATCAGAATCTCACTTCTGTTGTGTAATCAATAAAATTCACTATGTAATCGGCTGACAGGGAAAATTTATGATATTTTAGCATGATGCCGGATGTGGCCTGTATTGTTCGACTTTAAGAATTTGGCTTCGTATGAAAATGCTTGAAATATATATGTATGTAATTACTTTAGCGCCTTTTTCTAGAACGAACTTGTTCAGGGTTATTTTATTGACACTTTTCCGCAAATTAATCCTTGATAGACGCTAATTTGTTTGGTTTTAGTGCTCAGAAGTGGCATGTAGTGCGTAACTACATACTTATAAACACTGCAAAACGATTAATGGCTTTTATGATCAATAACAACAATCAAGAAATATATAAAATAACGTCTTCAAAGATAGAAATATATATTTTTTTACACTTTATTTAGTCAAATCAGTGATTCAATTATTATATAATTTACAATGCACATAAGACAATAATAATTTTATATATGAAACATAATTATTTACAGCGTGTACAAACAAATTTCGCGACGGTCGTTAATCTTTCAAAATACACATTGGATAAAAAATGAAAAAACCCGTCTCGAATATATTTTGAAGGTCTATGTCCAATTGTATCATTGGGTAGCTTTTCAAAAACTATTTGAGATGTGTTTTTCCTTTTATAAATCAGAATTGTATTTCGCAAGCTAGTTGATCATCACGGAATTTTGTTTGTACCTCGTATTATCCCCAAATACGCATAATTAACAAAAATTTACTGAATGTATTCTATTTAAAGCAAATGGAGATGAGTTAAGGATACAAGAAGTTTTAATATTTGCCGTAGTATTGTAGATACATGTTCATATGATTCTCGTATCTGCCCGTTAACCGATTGCTTCATATATTTGAAAGCGACTAAAGAGCACAACTGTCGCACTCTAAAATTTTAGTATTGCAAGCAAAGGTTTCTATTTCAGTCAGGTGCTCTTGTTACGTATTTTTGTACTAGTTTTCACTATTGATTAAAATATGATTTAATTACTTTCTATTTTTATTATCAGAATTTTTCGTTAAGCATAATGCCATGACACATTTTCGTTTTAAAGTTCTTAATCCTTTCAAAATAGTAGGATAACTGACTTGGGGTAAAAGTAATTATGAAATTGAGTTAGGAGTTAGTGTTTAGCTAAACTGCAAACAAAATACACAAAATGAAATAGAGGCGGGTCTTCTTTAAATAATTAAATAATTGATCCTCAAATGAAAAGGTTGTTAATTTTAAAAATCAAGTTAATTGGGATGTTTTGGTATGTTTTTCAAATCAACCTTTGGTGGCTATGAAGAACAAACAAATTAATCTGTGATCTTGAGTCGTCCTCTATATTGGGGGTATAATGACGGCACATAGTTTATCGCATTCTACTTATTAAACCTTTTAATAATAAATTGCATAATCCAAGATTTAGCAGGCGTCTGCCAAATTGGATTTAGAAAAATATTATAATTATATATAAAATATTTTTACTTTAACATATATTATAATTTAAATACGTACTGCACCAAAATATACTTGACTTGAGCTTCACATGAAATGGTCGTATCGCTGACATGTACTGTACATATGTGTGTACATATACATGTATATGCTGGACCACTGGTCCAAGCCAAAATTGTAAAATTGTACTTTTTAGCCGAATTTTAGCTATCTCATTACGTCTTAATACTCTTAGGGCAGATATAGTACGTTTTTGGTTCACTTAAATTTAGATTATTCGAGTACCTGTTAGGTTTTAAATCGAACATAAAGTTCTGAAGGTACTCAATGAAGTTCAATCCAATATCTAATAGGTTATTAAGCATTTATATTTCGACTCGGAGTATAAAGCGTAAACTGCTGTAATTTCACCTTCATTCGATCTGTATTTTTAATTCATCATCAAAGTTGGTGGTGGACGGTCAGTGGACCGTAAACGTTAACAACACATTGATGCGTATTGACGGCTTAGTTGCAAATCTTCCGTGAATAACGATAAAACACACTCTAGTCACTTTATGTGCTCATGGAGTAATTTGTTTAACATAAAATTTTGCAACTTGTCTTAATTTCGGAAAATACCGCTCTAACAGAATTTATGAGCGTTAATTAATTAAATTTAAATTGCTTAGTTTTGAATTACGTCAGCATGTTTTTCTGGATTAGCCTCAACCAATAGCGTGTCCTATATTAACGACATAACGTAGGTGTATGTTACTTACCGTCCAAGAGGCAATTTTACTAATTTCGCAGTTAAGTGCCAAAAGGTTTTTTGTCTATTAAACGGATACTTATTACCTTTTAAATTTTTAAAATACATACACTTATATTAAGAGGGCTTATGTAGTAAAACATCTAATTGCTGTGAAAAGCACATATGTTTCACTTTGTTACTACGAAATATGTATTAGGTTGCATGCGACGTATTATTAGAAGTTTTTCGTTAGAGGTACCTACTTCGTTTTTGCGGTATATATGAAATTTGGCGTGAAAGTTAGTCTATGAAATAAAAACCTAAAGTAGGTCTAAGTTTCCTGTATGAGAAATATATTATGTATTTCAAATTTAGTACTTTACCAGTCTCATATAAAAAATTTGTGTAAATACATATACATATATGTACATATGTATTAATTTTAATATTGTTATTACATCCATAGATATTTTATTTACAAGATTTCATAATTTATAATGTTATATAGGCAAAAATAGTTTGCTTAGATGTTTTTACACGAGACAAAATTTCAGCTAAAAGCACTTGACTGTAACTTGTAACAACATAATTAAAGAAATTTCTTTTATCTTATTTCGTATTATATGTACATAATGGTTTGGCCCCATAGATAAGCTACCTTTTCATTAATTACAGATTGAATTTAAGATATCCCCACCGATTTGGATAGAGATTTCTGCAAAAGTTTCTCTGGAGTTAAAAGTTACGAATATACAAAAAAAAAAAAAAAACATAATAAAATGTAGATTACTTGTTCTATTAACAAATTTAAATATCTTTAATTAAAGGTACCTACTTTCACTATTTTTTCTAAAAAATTCTCTTCACAATTTATTCTAAATATTCTTTGTAGCTAAGTAAACTTTACTTCTCATACTTAAAATCAAAATAAGTGTTTTATGCAAATCGCACCGAAAAGTATATTTGTATTCCTTCACGCAACTAAAGATCGCTTGACCCTAATTTTATACTTTTTGACACGCTATTTTAGTCGTGACATTACCTGTAGTCACTTTTTTAGATTGACAAAGATTTTTACACTAACTACGAACAAATCACAAGTTCAAGTGCGCTGTCAAGCAAAACCTATTGAGGAAGTTTGCAATTACACAAAATTATGTACGTTTGAATATTCCAATGCGATGAGCGAGGTGCTATAAAAGCGAAAGTAAAATTACAACGAATTCATGGTGCGTATTTTTTTCGTGTGCTGCTACTATTCCACTATTACTCAATTGCTTCATTATTTTTAACTTAGAAATTCGCGAGTCGACACAAGATTGATGTATTAAAGTACTTTTTGCTAAATTCCTTCTTAGAGGATAGGGAAAAAAAGGAATTGACCTTCAAGTGAAAGTCAGGGACTTTTGCAGAAGAGGAGAAATTTTGCAAATCTAAATCAACAAAATACTGCTTTTTGAGTTTCTGCGCATACTTAAGTTCGATTTAATTATCTTAATCGCAACAAGCCAGCAAATCTAATTGAACTGATTGTTCCGATTTTCTAAAAATTATATAAATTTCGGAAATCGCACGGTTATTAATTTGAAGCTTATGCAGTGTTTTACATTTTGTGCAAATCACCGAAAACAACAGTTTAATCCATAATCGAGCGTTATATGATTTGCAGTTTTTACTGTTCTAGAAAATTTAATTCAGCCTTTTTGTAGAAAGTACTGGACCGTTTTATTTCCCTATTGCTCACTCAGTTTGATTTTTAATTCAGTGAGTCAGTAATGCTTACCTGTATAATTTAAGCACCTGCTCATATAGGATCGATTTTAATAAAAAAGACAAATAAAACCGAAAGAGAGATGAAAATTAATCTTTGCATGGTAATCCTAGTGATTGATTGATATTCGATTGTTTCTTCAATTTTTAACGAAACTCATAGATATGTACCTTGATAGCAATTCATGCTTAACATAGCATCCATGCAACTTTAGTGTTTTTTGTCGCGAGCGGCTCAATGGTGAAGAAAAAGATTTACTTTCGATTTTGCGTAAGAAAACTAACCAAAATATCAACTTGAAAAGTGATCGATAATTGTTACCTGAGAGGTAGTGGATACTGAACAGGTCATTGGCTTACAATTTTCCATGGCAGTTTTTATATCATCTCCAACTACTTAATTATTGTTTTGTATTTCTTATATAATTTTTCAGCAGTAATTGAGATACTTCTTGGGGCCTCCCAAATCTACAATTGCAAGGCGGGTTAAAAAATTCACTAAAACAAAGAAAGCACTGTCATTGGAAGTGAAAAGCCACGGAATTTGGCTTTGTACTTCCGCTAAAGTTCAACTTATTTGTCAATAATGTTCAATTGACGTTAACAGAGCATAGAGAAGATGTACAAATGACTGACGACATTTTGTTTGTCCATTTGATTCACACCAAATTTTGTAATGCCTGTTTGTACCGGATGCGGCCTTTCTTAAATTTTCTTTAAAAAATCGCTTATTAGTTTACTAAGTTTATGCCTAGTCGAATCTTGGCGCGCAATATAAATTGATGACATACTAACCACCTTTCAAATAGCTTAACAAAACTGGTAGTTTGCTTCCTTTTACTTTTTAGCACGGCGTTAATGGGATAGCCAAGGCTGCAAACGTTAGGCAGGAACAGGACTTACGAGTTGTTGTAAATGAGGTGGTTTGAAAATAAGTTGCAATTCAAAGCCGATTGAAGTGCATTCATTTCTAATCTAATACCCGTATCAACATAAATATTTTTGTAATGCACAACCTAGTAGAATTAAACTGTACTTGTACTCCGTTTAATTTTTGGAGAGATATGTAACAATTTTTACATATTTAGCAAATGCAATGTTTAAAAAGGGCCAGAATTCATCATGGGGATATCTCTAATTTTGTACTTCAGTAAATTTTCATAATAATTGGAGTATAGTGGTTTTTAGAATCATTAATTTTAATTTTGTTGTCTGTGTCGTTACAAAAAATCGAAATTTCACACTGTGAACGCTTCAAAGTAACGGACCGAAATGTTTGGTTGAGAAAGAAGGCGTTGGTTCTCTGGTAGATATTTACATCTAGGAAATACAATACGTCATTATGAGGAAGAACGTCATTATGATAATTAAGAAAGTATCGAGGCACAACTTCCGGTCGGTGTTCTATAGTAGACTTTAATATTTTATGAATATCCATTTAGTTTGTATTCCTAGTTATAGTGGTGGATTTTTGAACATAAAAACATTTTTTTAATTGTTAGAACATTTTCATCAAAAGAAACTTGTGCCAATAATAAACTTGGCTATGGCTTAAAATAAATATTTTAAATTCATATAATTATAATTAAAGGACGATTATTTATAAATTTAATTGAATATAAATAATTGTTGCTTTTATTTTAAAAATAAAGTCATGAAAGGTTATTTCATTTGATTGTTAAATTTGTCAATTCGTTTTTTTTTAATATTTCAAAAATAGGGTTAAGCTATTTAAACATAGTTTCTAGCAAAATTGTATCCCATGCAAAATTGTTCGAAAATTTGCGATTTTTAATTCAAATTTTCTATATGATGTACGAAACATAATTACAAATAAAGTAAATATGAGTTTCTATGGCTCAATGCTGTTGCGTTGTTTGGTCCGGTGAATAAAGTTTTTTGTATTAATTGCATAATTTTATCTTCTTCTAGTGACACTCATTTCGTTCTTCACAATTGTGACGCTGATGTCGTCGGTAATAAAATTTGTAGCTGTTGACAACATTTGTTTGCAGTGAATAATTGCGCGAATAATACTGTCAAAGGAAACATTAAAATGTAATGGTTACAAGTACAAAGTTATTGTGCCATGAGTTTCTTAACAGATTTAGATTTTCCGCCTGCAAGTCTTTAACCTATCGTAAACTATTCTTTCGTCTAGAGTAACCTTCTGTTTTCTTCTTAAACTTGTATGTACGTTTAAATTAGAACTTTGGGAGGAGTTTATAGCCACCCTGTCCTCCCCAATAGGTTTCCAAACAGTGCACGTGCTGATTTTAGTTTAATGGATGCAAAAATGTTCGCAAAACAAATTCAAGCGGAAAACTCTTAAGCTGGGAATAATTCGGGCTGGTCCAGAGGCGCCGCCTCCTGACTATGAAGAATACTTTGCTCGTACTTGCGTTGCCGGCTTCAAGTTGGACTAAAAAATTGGCTTCATTCCGCCGAAAGTTGTGAACGTGTTCGGGTTCCGCAATAGTCAGCACATGCAACCTCCTTGGAGAAATGGGTCAACTAACGAATAGCTACAAATCGAGTAAAAAAGTTATAAGACTCATGCGAAATGAGTTCATTGTCGTGGCGGAACGGCAAGCGGGTATCATGCACCTTTTTCCGGTATTTCTATTGAAGAGCGAATTTTGAAGTTCTTAACCTTTTTCGCCGCCCGGTTTTCACCTGACATCACACCTTACCTGGAAAGGTAACTAGCATGAGTAAAGGCAGCGAATTTAGCAAAGCGCCATTCCTGGTGCTGCATTTATCACGCAAAAGGTGTTTGACGACAGTAAGTAATTCGCCACTCAAAACAGGCTGGATGATTGTGCGACTTAATGAAGAAATCGTTATGCTAAGTGGATAAGGTTTTGCCGCGCATTGTCGAGCTCTTCAAAAGAAGGAATGCCACTAATGACGTCGTTGCCCTACTCTAGGGTTAACGCGGATACACATACATATGCACTTGATTACAGAGTGGTCAAATGCAGCAATGTCAGTGTGTCAGTGACGGCTCCTTTTCGTACTAATACTCATATTTTGTTGAGCCTACTAAAGGAGCCCCGATTATAATTACCTCGGACACAGCAATTGTTAATAACCTCCTCTGAAATCACAGCCTACTTTCTTAATATGCATATACGTTCATGAGTACAACCAAAACAAGGAAACCCTTGGAAGCAGAGTACTTGCTGTTTCATCAAACATTCGCAATAAGTCTTCTTTAAAAATTTGCAAATATGCAAGAATGTAAATATGTATATGAGCAGAATTTTGCAATCGATGGTTGTGTTCGGCATAATTAATCAGATATATTTCGCTAGGTAATGCATCTGCATACGTCAGGCTCCAATGAATCTTTGGAAATATACAGAAACTTTTAAAGACAGTCGAAGTCAATAACTTTTTTTGACGGCCACGTAGTCTCGGAATATTTTTATTGGATAAATTCCAGACAAGACAACGAAAACACTTCACGTTCTTTTGGAAAATAATGATAAATGAGAAAAAATATTTCAAGGGTATAGGAAGCATTGTATTAAAATTAAAGGAAAGAATCATACCAAGTAGCGTTAAATTCCCAGTTCAGATATATAAATGCATATGTGTATTGATTCCTTTAATAAGTTTCAACCAATTATAGCACTCGGCACGAAATACTTCATTATTTTGTAACACTTCATTATGATAACAAATTGATTTATAACTAGCAACCCTAGCTTTATTTGCCTGAGTAGCAGTTATATTTATATTATTTTGGTTAGTCTTGCTTAAAGCAGTGAAATAAATAAAACAAACATAATTTTGGCTTGGTGTTCATTTTAAGAGGGTATACATTCAACTACTCTGAAATTAAATATATTTTTTTTAATTTGTTTCAACCCTTAAATATAATAGCATAAGAATCAAACAAATTAGGTGAAAGGATGATGGGCACATTTCTACGAAAGTTGAGTGTAGATTCAATAGAATAAAAATTAATGTCACTTAACATATATGTATGTAGATTATAAATATGTACAGGGCTTCGTTAACAGAATGTAATTAAGGAAATCTTGTAAGACGAAAGGATTAGGAAATCAAAGAAACCTTTTAAATCTGTTATTTTCTGGACTTATGTACATACGTTTGTGTATATAAGTATATATGTACATAGACAGATGCATAGCAGTGTAAAATATAGATTCGCAATTAGAAATGAATTTTACAAAACTCTCTTATAAACTGTTTAAAGGAAATATTTCTTGATGAAAATCATGTGTGCTTTAGAAACCTATATCAAATATATTTGGAATATACTCTTACAATTTGTTAGTTTGGAAGTCTGACGGGAGGAAGGTGTGTAATCAAGGGACATATGTGGAAAACTTTAAAATATATAAAATAAATCATCATATTAATTTTGGAAAAAAGATAAATCTTTGAAAATTCAACTAAATCAGAGGGAAGAGACTATATATAAGCAAACATTGAGGAGGTTTGTAAATTTGTCAATTAAACGATCACATGTAATGCTATACAATATATCAATGTTAGAACCTTAAGTTTCCTATTACATTGAACAAATCGAAATTCAGTTGCGAGAACCGATGTACATTTAAACATTGACCATACATTTCCCTAAATACGCTCTCACCTTTACAAAGAAGTATCTATATCTACTTAAATTTCCTAACTAACAATATTTCAGAACATTAAAAATGAATTATGAAATAAAAATACAAAATAAATAATAAAGGTATATGGTTTTCCATCTTCGTAATTTTGCCCGTAGCTATTTTTCAATCTCGACATAATTAATTCAAAAAAATTATTCTCACAAATGTCGTTGTTTTATGCGTGCAATAACTTTTCTAAAGCACCTTTAAGTTTATTTAATCTTCTCCCTGAGTTTTCTTATTAAAAAATGAAATATACTGTGTCGATGGCGTTTTTTACGAGTTAGCTATTGCCAAGTTACTTATGAAAGTAATACGTTCAATGCCAGATGTGAAATTTCGTGGCTTTAAAAAGCTCTCTGTTGCTAGCCGTACTGAAACACATTGGCGAAAACTTTCTTTAAATGTTTATATTTTTATAAACAAGTAAAAGAGCCAAGTACGCACATACTTACTTACTGTAAGATATTTTAGACCAAAATTAAAATAGTGAACATATACAAATATGAACCGTTGATTGCGAAAAAGGTATTTCTAATAATTTTTGAAAAATTAATTTAAACCACTTATAAAAATAGCTTTCTCTGTAAACTATTCGAATAAATGACAAGACTTCAGGCATGTAGCCAGGAGAGTTTTGAGTATATAATATAAGGTACCTTCCTCGACATTTTTTAAAATCTATTTTACAAAATTCAAAACAAAAATATATTTGGTTGTCTACAAAACATAGGGTGGTCAACAGTAGATGAGTAGTTTATGGAAGTTTGTAAATCATAAAACTATTCTCACATTATTGTTATTTTTTTTCTATAAATACTTAAATTACACATAATACTTCCAAAAACAAAGGAATTGGTGGGGAGTCTACAAGAAGGAGTTAGCAATAAATTTACAATTGATTGAGGGATTTATAGCATTCAACCGTGATATTTCAAAGAACTTAATTTTAATGGTGTTATTACTAAATAATCCTAATAATTCGAAATATTTTAATACCAAAAATATTTAAAATTAAAAACGAGTGAATCGAACATAATTCCTTATAATCTAGATTTTATCAATTACCTTTTCTCATTCTTCCGCAAAAAATTATATGCATCCAGTTTATAGTATACCAAAATATTTTCCAGATGTCTTATTAAATCATTTTGTAATAAAAGATTTCAAAAAAATAATTTGTTTTCGGAGCCTGAGTTAATACATCTTAGTTTTAAAATATGTTTAAATATGATTTGCTAGTAGATCTCCATACGCAGATAAAAAATATGATTAAGAAATGAAATTAAAGCAAATTACATGCTGAAATTCTTAAAGTTTGAGGAGGCAATGTTTGAATTATTTTTGTATGGTTCAAGTAATCAATTGAGTTTCTTATTTAACCTCCAATACAAAAGTTAGAAAAATCCTCTTATTTTTTAAGTTTATAAGTATATAGGCGTAGGTAATGAGAAAGGATGGAAACGAATATAGTATTTTATATTTCATTTCTCACAGACAAGAAAGAAGTACTACTTACATTTTACATTCATGTACCATATGTACACCATGAATTGAGAGATCGAATCGAGAGTGGATCGAAATTTCGATCCGCGTATTTGATTGCTTGGAATTAAGGGATCAAATCGAAAGTGAATCCAATGCCGATTAAAATGTTACGTTACTCTTGCATTATGTGGAGCATTTCCAATGTCTCTTCGTGGTCCTAAATATTGTTTAAATAAAATAACTTTTACAGCCAAAACAAATCCGAAAAGGAAATTTATGCTTCAGCAACACACTTAGCAGCGACAATTGCCAAATCGATTATTCAATCCTCGTTTGTAGCTGCTACTTCGATTCAGTCTAGCCAGATAAGTCAGATTAGATCCACTCGATTCAACTTCAATCCAAACTACGTATCCAGATTCAATCTAAATTCAATCCTACGTATATGAGTAGTGAAAGAAAAAGTTATGAAACTTATTACTTCGTGATTCTCAATACTTACGTATTGTACGCCTTTTGGTAACTAAGGACCTTTTCGAATTCGTATACAAGCGTACTTAATCTATTTTTCTCATTAATTCCTCTCCGAAAAATTCTGCGTTTGAAAATATATGTCCATATGTAGATTACATTGTCCTAGCACTGTTTTCTCTATCAAAATTGAAATATTCTCTAAAGTACGTTAAAAATGGATTTCGTAGATATCGCGACCGAAAAAATATATAATTAATATTTCTTTCAAATGTTGTTGCATTTTGGATCTTCTTTTGACAATAAGTTGGCATAATAAGTTTAATTCATTATTAAAGTGAATATTGCTCAATGTTATTTACCATATCCTCACTGTATCTTTCACTCTTGCTGGCTTCAAGTCAAGTTTGTCGGAATGGTATTTTGAATTTGTTATAGGAGCTGATTTATTTATTGTAACATTGTTTTTAAACACTAAATCAGTATTTTTTATTGAATGCAAGGTGGACAAAGCCACAATCTTTTATTCATGATATTTGTAATATCGGCTAATTGGTTTGATGAGTGTCGTATCAAAATATTTAAGTAGATATTTTCTCTAAAGTAGGTAATGAAGATTTTTGTAAAAGTATTTTCGATGGTTTATTTCTATTCAACTTTTCGTAAAACGTTGAAAATATGACCACAAAGTTTTTGAAATTTGTTTGCGGAAAAGGCATGTTCGAAAAACCTATAATTTAAGAAAGGCTTAATTTTTCGTTATTCAAAATATAACAAAACATGATACTAGTCCCCGGGTTAAAACATTCTAAAGATTAAAATTTTCAAGAAGTTCGAAATCATACTTAATGCACCATATAAAATCAACAAATAAAATTGAAGAAAACAATCTAATTTTATTATGTCTCCTTGGGACTAAAATGAATGTGCACGTGAAATATTAGCAATATTAGCAATTACGCAAGAGGATGCAAAGAGAAATGGAGAAAATTACCGAACATATTTGTTCGTACATAAGGAAAAATGCACCGGACGCCATGAAAATAGGAATAGGTGTACGTAAGTTGCATAATAATTGGATCAATTCCCTTTTAAGAAGTTCAAGCAGAGCAGGCACCATGAAGAAGGAAGCAGTCCATATCGCAACACTTCCATACCGGGTGCAAAGTTTCGATTATCGAAATCGTAAATCACTTTAGAATGTGCGAAGTAACCGTGAGAGAAATCTCTGGCCATTCCCTTTTTTTCAATTACCAATGACTCCTTGTGGTGAGCAATCGCTCCCGGAAATAATTTCATCTGCGGAAACAGAATTATTTTCATGAAATTTGCAAACCCCTGAACGCGTGACCCAAAATTGAATTTTCTTCACCTTCCCAGCATCCACACATGGCAGCAGAGCAGAAAATAGAACAGAAGAAATGTTGAAGCAGAGCGAGTGCTTCTTATGGGCATATTTAGCGAAGCAGACTTTAACTGGAGCAATCGTCGAAAGATCTGCTTCAATGAGACGCAATGCAAGGCTTCACCACCGGGCCACAATACGGTGGATGCAGTTGTTACGCTCTTCGCGGGTAAAAATCTTTTAATTGCAGGTAAGAAGCGCGTAACTACGTTTATATACCGGTTCTAATCCAGATCAGTGGGAACCGACTCATAATGGACCAAACCGCTAGTCTAATGGGCTAGAACTCGCGAATAGACGCTAGTACTTACCTCTTCGGATAAGGCATCCTGCGGTGCTTGAATATGTTCTCCAGGTCTCGAAAGCCCAGCGTGAATGATTTATTCTTGTTAGACATCTCCCTGACGAACTGAAAGCTTCACTGTAAGCACTCACTGAGATTGAAAATATCCACCAATCGTTTTACACCTTGGAACACAGTCGTCTTACTAATTTACAGCATAAATCTTCCAACATAAAACATTCACTTAAGCCGGATCAGTCTGCATAAGAAGCACGTACCCCAACAGAGGAGCAACTTGCGATCTAAAACTGCCGAGAATCGCGGATCAACTGAGTTTCTTGTTTACGTTTGACCGCTTTTTGGTTTCTTCAATCTGGTTAATAACAGGACCAGCTGGGAAGAAGAGGTCTGTCTTCAAAAGCTCGCTCGTCGTACCAGAGCCGCACCGAGACCACTGTGTGCTTCTTCAGCAACCGACTCCGCAATCGTTACTCGAGACCGCCGCGATCCGCACGCTGGCTGGTGGTTGGCACCTTTCTTCGCTGTTACCCGATCTTGACCACTTTTACTTCTTTGAAGCTTCTGGACAGCGATCGAAGCACTGTTTTGGAACAAAAATGCGACGGTGAAGAAGACGATTGGCCTTAAGTGACTGGCATAGGTGACTTAAGTTCATCACTTTTGGATTCAGACGGGTGTGGATTAAGGGAAAGTAAATTATAATGAAAGTACTTGTACCCAGGACCAGATGTCTGCAACGAGTTCGTATTCCGACGGGTTGCACTGCTTTTTTTCTTCACTTTTTGCAAAAAATACCGATTACTGCAGCCATTTCTCTACCCGAAGCTATAGAGACTGCCAACTACCGAAGTACGTGTATGAGCAGCAATTAAAAAGTGGAAGAAACCTTAGAGCACTTTAAGTGCTCCAAATATTACCTTGTTGCCTAATATGTCAAGACGTTGCTGGACACCAGTTTTCTAAAAATTATTTTCTTTTACTATCTTTGGGTCAAGGAAGAGGAAAACAGCCCGCGTAGCGGATTGCGAAGCATTCGCGGAAACACAAAAATGGAGCAGATTTAATATCTTCAGGGAAGCGCTAGATTAATCATGCGATTTATGTTGTGAACAGGCGTAGAAAATTAGTTTCGTAGAACATTCCTTCAAGTCATACTTATTTGCGAGTACGTGCCTAACAGTCATAGTCGACTCGTAGGAGGGTTTACAAAATGAAGGCATGCAACACAGTTTCTTACCATCAAAAGTGGGACGGTATTTATTAAATACGTAGTTTGTACCGGCTTATCTAGATTCTACGGTATATATAATAAACATAAATAACGTTGAATGTATCTTCGTATATTTATAGAAAGTGCACAAAGCAATTGTTAGCCCGTTGCTTTAAATTTTTAGATAACATCTTGGAAAAGCAATTTTATCTGACAAAATTGAGCTACTAGCATGGATTTTATTAAGCGGATAGGATTTCTGATTTGGGGATTCACGAGACGAAATTCGCTTATTGTGAATGTTTTCGAGAATAAAGATGCTTTATGTAGTTCATCCAATCAGAACATTTGTAAAAATGTGTGGACTTATATTTTTTCAAGCAAAACACACCTATTTATTTGATATTTCTCAAGATAATCGATTAATCAAATCAACTTAATCAATTATCATATTATCTATATGTATGGAGCTACATAGACAATTTCCATTAGAATTTAACGATACAATTTTGACTTAGATTCTTTTTCGCTTTGGGTAATCAGAGCCACTATATATATACAATGTACATATATGCGTTGTGATAAATTCTTATTAATTTCTTACGTCTGTCATTTTTATTGTTACTGATAACTTTCTTCTCCTTTTATCAGGACTTCTAATCGTTGAAGAATAATTTGTCAATTTCACATCTAATCCAATCACATCTTAATGCAAATAAAAATTACTCCTGCTGGCGCGGTCTCATTTCTAGACACTGTGAATAATTTATCCTATCAGTTGATAAAATAAAGCAATAATTCAATCTGGTATCTCCAAACCTAAGGGAGATATACCCTTCGGCTCTTCATCTTTAAGTTTTATAGAATTCAGCCCTGAAAGTGTGTAATAAATAATGATGCAGAGGTAAACCTTCTACAACTTTTCTAACACGTTTTTATTGTAACGCGGTTGGAATGCGCAAGTTTTCCTACCTGCCCCATACTTTGATTTAGGAAATTTATAAATTTTGCTAAAATGTTTAAATTCTATAGTATACCATGTATTACATATGCACAAAAATACAATTCTGAGGATCTTTTCAATAAAGCAATTAAAAACTTTACTCTAAGAAAAATTAAAAAATGTTTTTAGACGCGGCGAATTAGACGGAATCTAACTTTTTCAGAACGATTATCTGTCGGAAAGAACGGAAATGTTTAAAATTGTTTATATGCTTAAACGTTTTTAAAGATTTTTATAGTAAGAGTAAGATCTATTGACGGATTATTTAAAACCTAAACCTGCCAGTTGAAAGTGCTCGTTCAAATATGAGTAACGATAAGAAATTCGTCAGCATAACAAATTGCATATGTTTCTCTTTGACTTTTTTAATTGTTGTGTTTAAACTTGATATCGTGATCTCAATTGTTGTATGATATCAGAATTTTACGTACATTATATTATAAAAAAACATTGTCAAAAAAGAACGTTATTGAAGGGGGTTTTTCTCTTTTCAAAACCGAACTCGATTTTTAGTATTAAGCTAGTGCTACAACGCGGTATTTTCAAAGAAAGTATCTACCGCGTTGATGTAGATTTATTTGTCGAGGCAAGTCCCAAAGTGTTTGAACACCCTAAAACCTGGCACCGTAGGCACGTATTTTGCTAACCTAGAGAATAACCCGTGATCGCGGTGGAATCGGACATATCAGCAACAGTAATTTATTAAAGGTTCACTAAAATAATTTGAAAGGTGTTTATGATCTATTCTTTCGGCTTTTTAAGCTGTCTGCATGTCAAGGTCCAATCCCACTAAAAACCAATCAATCGTTACTTCTTTTGTAAAGAAATTCAAGGGGAACTAATTTATCCATTTACGACTCTTTGGTGTAATGCATAAGGTTTCCGTTTACTAACATAATATAAGGTATTTTCCTTGCTGAAACAATTTCTTAGAATTTGTCAACCATGTATTTACAAAGCAAGTTATATTATCTGCACTTTGAGTAGGTATATTTTCAATAGAACATGAATTAATTTCTATTGGATTAATTGAGTCTTTATTTTTGAAAGTGTTAGGTATAAGTCAACGTTTTGAAAAATTCACGTGAAAGCTATCTACACATTAAAATTTAATTGGAAAACTTGTTAAAATGAACAATCAATTATTGGTTTTAAATACATAAGGCATTAAAGACAATTAGGGATAAGGAATTTAACCAATCGTTGACCTTCCTCGTGGTCCATGAAGTTTTTCATTTTAAAATGTACTTGCTTTAGTTTCTTGCTGAAATGAGACTTATTAAAAAAGTAATTTAAAGTTCCATAATTACAATATACATATGCATGTATGAGCTATGTAGGTACATTAAAACTTGCACAATATCATTGTATATACTCTTCCAACTTGGAAAGATATTTGGTGAAGGTACACAAAGTTTACAAAAGGTGGTGCCTTAAGCGAAAGTTGAAAAAAATGAAATTCCCTTACTTTCTGAATGGACGTGGTAAAAGTGAAATATTCCAAAATTTCGGCAATACGGAGGCAAGATATTTTCAAGGCAGAGGTTGCGGGAATCGAGTACTTTATAATTTTTTTATAATTTTTAATGGGCTAACTTGTCCTAGTGAGTAAATCACTTTGTTACACTTGCTTTAATCAAAACAAGTCAAAATTAGCCTTGGCTTGTTACACAGTAAAAGTTTTCCGGATCAGCAAAAAGTGCTCAGCATTTCCATGGTTCCATTCTGCAAGCGCCTTGCTTAGATATTTCGCCATGGACGCAAATATTATCTAGATACTATGGGCGCAGAGGCGACGAAGCGATAACTGAGACGTTCTTTTTTATTAGATTACTTCAATTTCGAAGAAATCGAATAAACCAAGAAATGAAGTAGAAAAAGGTGAAAAATTAACTCCAAATAAATAAAAAACTTGTGGGAAATAATATTGAACTCAAAATTGTTTTGCTTACGAGTTTTTCGGGTTTGTTCATTTTTTGCGGTCGTTGACGTGAGGTTAAACTTGAAGCAAAGTACCTGTGCGGCGCTTTTTCTCTTTTATTCCAATTTTCACAATTGCCGCGCAATTTTGATTGAACAAAAGAATTCTAAATATTGTTTTAAATAAGTGCTTTCCTAATGGAACTAATTGATCTTCCTTGGTTATTTGAAGACACATTCAAACTATGTTATTGCAGTTGCTTTAGTATTCGGAGCTTCGAATTATCGGAGTTTTTAACATTATGACCTCTTCAGGAATAGGTACACATATGGGTACAATACGTTTTTGGCAAATACAATCATTCTAACTTGAAAATATTAAAATCTGCTGAAAAACTACTCACTATATTATATTTCAAGAATAATCAAAAAAACTGTAGTGCTGCAGAATAGATAAAATGTTTTTCTATGTACTTGTAATTAACCGCTTTAAAAATATATCAAAGAGTCCTGTGATTGTCGCAGGGTTTCTTGTCTTTATTCAATTTATTGGAAAATTACCTTCAATATTTAATAAGTAATTTACCCAATATATAGTGCGATACGTTTTAATGATTGATTCATTTATAAATAAAGCTTTTAAAATAAGGTTTTTATTTTGTTACTATGTAGTAGCACTTTGCTGCCAAATAAATATATGAAGTGGATTTCATTTTGTATACCTAATTACTTTTCGAATGTTTTCCTACTTACTGCTACTGGTAAAAAAAAAGTAAGGTAAGCGAACAATTCCCAACAAGCAGCTTTTAAACTTTAATTATTTGCATTTTTGCATAGAACTCTTTTGCATTTAGTAAAGAAATTTTGATAATTTGACCTTTCTAAACCTTTTCAAACTGCGACACTCCTATTTTTTTAATATAATATTTTAATGATTATGGATTGTTGATATTATATTTTTTATCAATGATTTCAAAAACCGACCATGTTTTTACTAGTATTATTAAATATTAAGCTAAAATTAGAAAGAAAATTAATGGTATTAAAAAGCAGTCTTTTAATTAAGTGTTTGTAAGCCTTTTGATGCAGACTATTGGTTCATGGTTTTGGATGGCAAGTAATTAAATGAATTATAGTTTTATAAATTCATCTGTATTCCCAAAGTCCACAACCTTAGAGAAGGATATTTAAAGGTGAGTGGTCGATTCGGTAAGGGTATGTGTAAAAGAATAATCAGTTTAGAACGTACGGGAAGTAGATACACCAACTGGGAGCTTTTAGTCATTTAATGTAAAAACTTGACATACTTTAGAAACGTATATGATATAAAGGAGTTCTTTTACAGCAAATATACAACATGAAGGTTGTAATGGCTACCTCGACTGCGATATTTAGCAAGAAATCGAACAATGAGACACTATTCACTGGCAGTTCACGTGTTGCTTATCGAAAAAGTGCAAATTAATTCCGACAATGCGCGATTTTACAGACGAGATTTCGTTTGGCTGGAGATATTTGCGAACAAACCGCACTCCGTTTAGGCTTCACTGGTTATCTGGCGAAGACGGAACCGCGAAGAATGCGTCAAAGGCTGCGAATCGAGAGACGCGGTTCAGTGATGACTCGGCGATTGTGCCAAATTGTTTACAGAGCGCCGTCCAATTCCACGTTAAGGTTTACTATTGTTAGCGCAAAAGTCGTTGCCTAATGTCGCGAAAGTGAGTAATCAAAACATCGATCGCGTGCACTGATATTTATGTCGATCGCTTGTAAAACAATGCAGGGCAGCATATGTACTCGAGGCGACGAGTACCCCCGAGGTTACTATGGACATCGGACACCTATGCTGAACAGGCTGTTTTGCAATTCGAAATTCCGCTGGCCCTGGCACTGCGCTGAAGAACCCTCGAAATTCGGTTAGCGAACAGGTCGACTTATGCTGCATTGTCGCGCTGGATTGGACTCTTTAATTGCCTTATATGTCCTCTATGTTTTCTTGGGATTTGCTGAAGAAGATATTCAGTATTGTTAGGATAAAGGCGAATAAAAAGAGTACTATAAATACAGAAGTCCTGAAGATGTATATCGAAGAATATTCAGACATCTCTGGAAATTAAACAAATAACGCAAATTTATCTTGTCTGAGATAATATTAATACAAGTATTTACTTTGTCTTATTAGGCGGAAAATATGTACATCTTATTACAGAACTATGTAAATATTAGTTACGTCAATTTGCTTTCAGACATTTGATGACAGTTTTCATGGATTGTTGTGCAAATGCAATGCTTTCCGCAGTAACGATTATTTTATATTCAAAGTGTCTGAATTCATGATTTTGTCAGTCATCAAAACCTTTGAATGAAGCTTAAGAAAATTTTGAATCGTGTAAAAACCTGGAACTGAGTATAACATAGTAATAACGTGGGTACCCGTGGAACAAGAAAAATGGGTTTAATAAGCATGATGGAAAAAATAGCTCCGGGCACTCAAACTTCACAAGGTTCTCGAAGGCCTCTTTAAAAGACGGTGTTGAAAATAAATTTTTGGGGTGTGTGTGTATTCTAAAATATTTTTTGAATTCTTGCCACCTGTGAGGACTAACCAAAAATTGTCTGCAGGCGATTTAGCTGGATTTTACTACGGTCGAAGTGAAATATTGCGCTTCCTTAGGTTTTATAATCAAACTTCAAAACGCTTCAACATTTTAAGTAATCGAGAAAGAAGGGGAAAACGCTGAGTGGAATAAAGATACAAGCCTTAAAGAAGGCGCACTGTAATCGTAATCTAATTGGTGTATAAAATTTTTTAAATTCGTGACCAGAGTTTCAACGAAGTCAACGGAAACAACAAACTGAGTCAATTTAACCGGTTGCCTGTAAATTGGAAGGTCTTTTTAGAAAAGCGTCTAACGCCTAACCACCGCTTTAGTTTTCTGAGGTAACTCAAATTGAACTAAAAAATGAACTGATGTCTTACGAGAACAAAGCTAGCGAATGAATCATAACGTCGCGCAATTTAATCTTTTGTGCGCTTTGAGCAAGGTTGCTGTTGCTTTCACAAATTTTAGCAAACTGCTTTAAAACCTTATATTATAGTGAAAATTTGCTTTTATTTGCGTTTATCTCTGTTCCAGAAAGATAATGAGCTGCACGTACTTAAGACATACGAATTTTCTCTTAATTTACGTACTTGAACTGTTCCATACAGCTAAAATTTTGCATAAAGTTTTGACATAATAAAATTCTCCAGATTTTTCAGATTGCATGAAAGGCATACCAATAATAATTGATTAATTGATGAAAACCTGTCTAATTTTATGGTAGTATTTAGTATTTATTGGATATTTTTTTAAAAGGAAAAACTCAGTTAAATGTTTTCAAACTTTAAGGATATTTTATCAATGTTCTAATATGCATTTAGGATGTTTTTGCAAATAATATCCGAAAATTTCAGTTTTTATCCACAATTTACCATAACAGGTCTTCACTTCATTTCGCTGTGTAAGTACCAAATGTACATATATCATTAACACGTTTTCCAATTGTGACATAGAAAGTTCTTAAAAAGTACCAATTTTCATTTTTTTGTAGAATTGAGATACCTAATTATGCACGCTAAATGAAAATTCTGTTTAGAGAAAAACGCATTTAAATTTTTGACTATTTTAGTCACCACTCCGGCGAAGAGTTACCTTTAATGAAAATAGTAATGGAGTGAACTCGAATTTCGTTCTGAAACTATGAGAACAATATCCTTAAGGTGCTTTGCTGACAATTTGGTGAAATAAAACAACATTTTTTCATACTACTTCCCTCTTCCCCTTTAAAAATTTTTTAATATATTTAATAGAGGTTTTAAATATCTATACGAATCCGAGATCGAAACGATCCATCATTGGCTTTCAGAAAAGATTGTTTTTCTTAAACGAGATTTTCTATGCATTAACAAATGAAACAAATTGAGTAATTTATTCCATTTAATGTCAAGTATTTTAAGGATGTATTATGCATTACAAAGGTTTAAAGATTCATTTTGCAGTGTTCTCTAATACTTCGTTCAACCCTTAAAAATGTGTTTCCAAGAGCAAGAAAATCCTATCACTATAGTAAATATTATAGTTTCATATCATACATAAGTCCAAAATCGGCCTCTGCTTATCACAATTAGTGATTGAGTTCTTGGACCCATTGTTGATTTCATACATATCCTGATGTTTAGTCTTTGTCATATATAAATTTTCTGTGATTATCACACAGCCTCGGACATATTCTTGATAAACAAAAATCAGACGGCGGCTCATTTTCTGAATTTGGTTTAGTTGTTTAAGCTGTATGAGCTAAAAACACATGCTACATATTTTGTGAGATATATAGCCCTTTTATTGGTTCTGACGACATCCAGTAAAGAACTCTCCCATACTTACATATATTCGTGAAAATTTAAATTTGAAATGTGAATTTAATTAAGTAGAAAAGTTTAAAATTTTTTCCTTAACCTCACTCACTTTCATAAGCAGAAATTGGTGTTTGTGGGTTAAAACAAACTACAATAATTGTGCAGATATGTCACAATTTTCACTTCGAAAAATCGAACCCATTATAACTTCTAAATGGGAAGTTTATAAGTAAAAGAAGTATTGAATAAATCCCTATTTAAGTAATGTGCATTGAAATATCTACATGTAGTTATTTATATTCTGTAGTCGCCTTTTGAATATATTTTCCACAAAGTTTTGTTGATAATTGATATTTTGATTTAAATGTCGCCCTCAAACAAGTTGTTCTAAGATTAAATCCGAACTCGAATCCACTGCCAACTTTTTACTCTCCTGAGCGTACTTTTACAGTGTTTTATTATTCATAAAGTTAAGTGTAAGTAGTTTAATCAGTTATTTTTATGTTCTGACAAAAAGAAAAAACTAAATACAAAAAACAAATAATTCAATTTATGGTTTTTGCGTGAATCTGTATAAATTCCCTTCACACTCCCTAAAATCTCCTTGAGGTTTTTTCGCCATAACTTCCGAAATTTGCATAAATTCAAATACATTGCATTTTTGTCCCTATTATATAAAATTTGCTAAATTGGGGACAAACTTGTGCAGGGCGTGCTCATTTTGTAGATCCTTTTACAACTTCATGCGAAAATATTAAAAAGTTGAAATCATTTGCATTACATTTTCATAATGAAATTGCCATCGGCAGAATTTCACGTGCTGGGAAATTGAATTCTCCGCCGAGTGTGAATTACCAAAAAGCCTCAGACAAAAGCCAGCCGACAGAAGAGATACATATAGTGCGTCAATTAGCATTAACAATAATTGCGAAGTCATTAATCCCCTCAGGAGCTGAAGTCGGGCTGCCTGCAATTAAGTGTAAGTCTTGATCCAGCTTGTCATTGGAGCGTCAAGAATTCTTTCTGTATAGTAGTCACAAGGTTCGGTTATATAAGAAGCTTACACCTGGAAAGGTGAGTGCCATTGAACTCTGGAATTCGGATTTTTATTCGAGGTGGGAAGTTGCGCAACTATTTTTAGATCGGCTTTTTGCTCGCAAGCTAAGAGTAGGTATGTATTTATTTATTTACTATTTCGATTAATGGAAAATAACTAAAGTTGAAGTTTTCAAAACATTGCGTACTCTTTTTTCTGATATTGTATTATAATAACTTATAATGAGAGCACATCGGAAACAAAATTTTGAAACTCAATAACGGTTTAAACCTTGACATTTTGTATAACATTCTGCATCTGCTTACGAGATATTATTTTTTATTTATCATCTGTCAAAATTATATTGCTTTAAATTTTGCACAATTTTTCAAATTTGTCAAAATTTCCAAAAAATATGCAAGCACGATTACGACTACGTTGCAACCGAACTACATCTATTATTTATTAGTAGAGGACGCACCTTTGGTAGAAACTCTTAAAAGTTAAATTGATTTTTCAAAATTCACGCCATTTTGAATTCCACCTTGCAATAATTTTGTATTATAAGAAATCAAAAACGGATTTTTTGTAAAAGTTTAACTTAAAGCTTCTTTAACAACACAAGTTTGGACTCTGTAGCTTAAAATTTTAAGACATCATTAAGCGCGTAAAACTCATTAGGAGGCTCAATTTCACTGATTTTTTGGGATTTTTTGTGTGGTTAGAATTAATTAGAATTAAATTAAATTTCAACATGTGTTTGTTCATATTTCGAACAACGTTTGTGATTTGTTTTGAATAATTTCAGTCAATAATAACAAAGTTACACACTGATGTCCGCTGAAGGTCGTCTCCAATTCCGGGACGTCTAGGCATTCCAATTTTCTTCTCAAATCATAAAAGTTTTCATTTTACGTAAATAACAAATTTTCTGAGAATGCAGGTGAAAATGATGAAAATTAAAAATGTTACAGTTGTTGGAAAATTGTACTACAATTTTCACTAGTTTTTCCACTAATTATCCGAAACAAGACAGCCTTAAAATTATAATATCATCTCAAAAGTTAGACCATATCCTTCGTAATTTTATAAAGAATGTGAAAAAAGTTATTTTAAGAAAAACGCGTTTGAAAAAACAATTCCGCCTAATCTTCAGTGCGCTTGCGCCTGTAACCGATACCCAATGAGCGCTCGGTTCTATGCGCATAAAATCTAAATGAGAATTTCACTTTGAAATTTTCACAGCATATTCTTGGATAGTTAAGCTAACGATTTATGTAATTCTTTTAATCTTTGGAGCAAACGTTTTTAAATGTTTTAACAAGACGATATATGTAAATACATAGCGTAACTAAATAAGAAGAATTTATAAGAGATCAATAACAAAGCACAAACAATCTTATATGAAGTTTATGATGTTAGAGTAACTTTAAGGCTTTCTAATATGCTTGTTGAAAGTTTTTATAGGAAATTGAAGTTTATTGGGCTACGACGAACAAAAGGGCATTGTTTGCACCTTTTCTATTTTCAGACAAAATCATGAGAAATTTCATCTACTTGTTTAGCTTCTATGCTGCTGCATTTAAGGATTGAAACAAATTGAAAGTTATAATCGTCGTTCATGAGCTTTCTATCAACGTTTGATTCATTCCTATGGCTTTTTACTATAGGAAATACATATATGTTATGTGACTTTCAAAGTACGCAAATTTTTCTTTAATCATTTTGTATGTACATATATGTATACATCAAAAAATATTTTTGAACGTTACAACTGGATGTAAGAGTAATCCCTTAAACTAAATTACATTAAAGAAAAATAATAATAATAACCTGTTAAAAACACTGAAAAGTAGATAGAGAAAGTGATTGGGTAAGTTTTTAATTTTTTAATTTTTAATTCTGCTTTGAATTTGATTTAAAATGTTTTAAATTTACTTCTACTCTGATTATGCAGTGGAGCTGTAAAAAGCAAACTACATTTTTGGAGACAAATGATAGACTATGAGTATGTAATGATTTTATTGAAACGTACTCGTATTCAGCGGCGAATAAAATCTGGCAAAATTGGGTAAAACGAGAAATACTTCCAAGAGTTGAGTTTTTCTCCTTCGTCAAGTTCAAGGACACATTCAAGTAAAAAGTTTTTACTTGTTTTACCCTTAGGTAAACATTTTAGAGTTAAAAGACACACCTAATAACACTCACAAGTAGGTGCCTTGAGTGAAATGGCTGAGCGGTTAGGTATTCCGGAGTGTGGTTCACTTCCCATATGAAAAAATAAATAAATAAATAAATTGAATTATACGTGTTTCTTGAGAAATTCTTTTTTTTTCATTTACTTGTTTATTTTCCAGGAAAACGTCAATGAAAAAGCGAGTCTTCGTCTGTTACAAAAATATTATGTAGATAAACTGACAAACTGCGGACGTTGTCTTCTGTTTGTATCAGATTTCACATCGCTTTGAGTGGAATTGTAGCGAATTGCTTTATAGAAATGAGACGCCCGGAATTTAGTGTGGATATGTAGTTCGATATATAATAAAAATATGGCTGATTATTGGTTTTTAAATAGATAAAATAAAAACGAAGAATAGACGATAAAATAAATGTCAAAGCGATTTTTGAAAAAATAAAGAAATATAGACAACCCTCGAATAGGGTTGCATTGTGTGGAATTCACGAATAAGGACGATAACAATTGCGAGAATCCTTGGAGGGTTATTTCCATTTTGTATGTATCATGAATATCAAATAATGTGTCTGCCTACTTTATAGTGGAAATTTTGACTTGCTATCACTTGTAAATCATCAATTCTACAATACTGGATTTGTTTAAAATTCCATGATAAATCAAAATAAGGTTTTTATGATTGTTTTCGTATTATTATGAGTTTGTGTGACACATATTTACATTTAAACTTTTGAAAATATAGCAGCTAGAGCGTACACTCCTCCCATTCCGGCAATCAATTTATCACAATAAATTGGTTTCAAGTTGAATTGTTGATAATTCGATTCCTCGAATCTTACTCGGCCAAACACAAAAATTCGTCTTCATATTCAAAGCACGATTATCAACTTAATACTTTTCAGACACAATGTATAGTACATCGTAAAACACATTTATAAATTGCATACCTTTAGGGACGCTGTCTACGCATTTAATCACCAGTGGCGTACTTACCTGGAGTAATTTATAAACTTTGAACTGTATATGATTATGTACGGAGGTTCTGAAATTTTATTACAAATAGGTCTATTTAAAGAGTTAAGTACGTTTTCGCTAGGCCAGATTTAGCAAAAAAAAAAAACAACCAAATTTGAAATAATATACAATGTACAATAGGCACCTACGTGACGAATATAAAACCTCTTTTTTTTGCAAAACGTGGTTTAGTTCAATATATTTCTAGGTAAAATGGAAGCATTGCTATGTACATATATAATGCATTTATAAATCCTTTATTTAATAGGTAAATAGCTACATACGTGCAACACAGGATCGAAACTTATTAAATATCTTTTCAATTTACTTCCAAATTTTTGAAATATTAGTTGTCACATTGTCTGTGGTAAAATATCAAAGTGTATTTTAAATACATTCGACGCAAATAAAACGTTCGTCTTTTTATAGCTTCTTAAAAAAACCCACATTAAAAGTGTGTGTTTAAGTGCGACTTTTATGAAATTGCTTTGGATTTTAGGTTTTGTCCAAATAATTTATTTATTGCTGTTGTATTTTTAAGGTCGACCTGACTTTTAAAATACAATTCGGCAATTACATTTAAATAAATAATGTAAGCACTTTTTATTATTACGCTTCCCCATTATCTGAGAATGACGACAGGAATTCGAAATGTAAAAAACATTATTTTATATTGGTGCCCCTGTAAGAGAAAAGAAAATGATTTAAAATTCCGCATCTTATAGAATAATATCAGTCCATTTTATATGTATGTATGTATAAAGCTAAACTTTATTTTCAAGAATCATAGAAAAGAGGGCCATTTTGCATATCGGGCTTGCAAAAATATTGTCTGGAAATTCGTAGAATAGAAGGGTTGACGATGACTGTAAAAACCCAATAGGGATACCATCTTGAAGAAAAGTTTACAACCAGTTTTTTGTCCATATCTCCGCAACTTTAATGCTTGCAGCAATATTGTAAATAAATACAATTTAGTTTTTTATAGATTATTTCACATGTCAATAATTCTAAAAATTTATAAGCCATTTAGAAGAACATTTATTCTATTCTAAAATCCGAAAATAACTTAAGTTTGTGTGAAGGACATTTTCGACTATTTACTTTAGTTACTAGAGCGATTAGATAGTCAGAAGTATTTTGAAAAGAGATTTATAAGTTTGTATTATAGCATTTGAGTTAACTGAAACATATTTTTAACTCTAATTATCTGAAATAAAAACCAAATTAATTTGCTTCATAGTATAATAATTCGATCATCGTGAACATACATATATAAAAACATAAGAAAAAGTAATTATTAGAAATATGTACTCACTTTTGAAACGAAAATCACTTTTATTTTACCAAAGAATTGCATTTAGGTCCATACAAAAGATGATCCTCATTACGTTGACAATTCAATGAAATGTACCACCTAAAATTTAACTTACTTGACCCTCTCACCCTCCCTTTTAAACCTCTGCAAAACCAGAAAAAATGGACAAACTGAAAAACAGACCAAAGTTTAAACTGCTTGCAACCGTCATTTCCAATTTATGACCGAATAAGGACGAATTTAATCCAAAACCTCAGTTGTTACCACTTTTTGATTCACGAACATTTTATTTTGCATATTTCCCAACAATAATCGCAGACCCCAAAATGAAAGCACAAGTTGTAATGAGTTAGGTTTTTTACTATTTGATTCAGTGCATTTTTTATAAATCTTTTGAAATAAACAAACATAAGAATCTTTACAAACTGTATACAATTTGTTGTTCACTCAAAACAAAACATCGAGTAATACAGCAAAAGAACATTGCAATTTTCAACTTGATTTACATACATACATACATTCTTATGCGTTAAGTGAAATTATGAATAAAATTTTATAATTCGATTTGTCTACCTGCTTGGAAATAAGAGTATTTTTACTTGGCACCTTTAGTGAATTTTAAACTTAAATTATTGCAATTTCCCTACAAACGAACGCTATGCTGACTTATCCTATTAAAAAAATTACATATAATTTATTAATATACGTAATTCTCTGAAGTTTTTGAATAAATCTATGCGGTGCTAATTTCAAAAGCAGGCATAATTCAATTGAATATTATGAGCGTAGCAGCAGCAGTCGTGGTTTATTAATTTAAATGCTTCCCTAATTCAATGGCGCCGCGTTGCACCTAATTGATTCTTCATAATCATGAATTGCACGTTTGCATGCTAAGTACATGCTGAGAGGAGTTGCCTTTTTCCAATAAATTGTCGTTTTGACTTGCATCGTTGATTATGATCATATAATTCTGAGAGACTTGGTTAATTGATTTAAAGAACCTATGCATAGCAACCTAGATATGGGTTTGGCACCATCACCCTTCCCTCGTTTTAATGATAAACATATGTACTACATATGCAGGTATGTATTATTTTTCCCATAAATTCCAATGTGTAGAGACTTGGCTCTTTCATCCTGTGGGATCATTATTTTTCAATCTTTCTCGATTTACTTCTTTATGTTTTAAATATTTTGTCAGTTTTTCTGAGAAATAATTAGAATAAATATCACTGACTTCATTAATTAAAGACAACAAGGATAGAAAAGAGTTCTTATATTTAACAGATTTTATAATTTGGCAGTTTTGGTGGTAATGGTATGATTTAATAATCGAACTTACAAATTCAACACACTTTTTGCTATATAAGAAGAATTGTGTTTTTATCAGTCACTGTAGGTAATTACATATGTGTCGTTTGGCGATGAATATTCTTCCAATATTTTTGTGTCCAACAACTTTTTTTCAATATTACATCGGTTGGTTTTTTTGTCATTTTATTCAATTGGCAACTCTCTTTTACGACGTAAAATTTGGAGGAAAAAGTTAGTGAGAAATTATAGAAGACATAATTAGGAATGGCTATAATTTGAATTGACGAGAATATATGAATTATAGTTTCGGTAAGAATGAAAATAAAAGTTATATAATACATCATTGAGCGATAAAGTATGAGCAATAAAGAGAACTAGAAACAAAATATTATGAAACGAATAGTTGAATATGAGAAAATCCATTTAAGCAGAAAAATGAGTGAGCTAAAATCATAAGTTTTGTACAAGAAAGCTCCTTACTAAATCGGCAATGTTTGAGTATGCGACACTCGTGCTTCTAAACTAAAATATTTTTCGTGAATTTGTAGAATATTAAACTCACGTAAATATAATTCGATTGTAAAAACGCGCACATCAAGACTACCGAACTGCCGAACTATTTATTTAACTACCCAATCATTTATTTTACCGCTCCAACAACAACAAAACATTCTTGTATAATAAATAATTTTGTGCTGCAAATATGAGTTTAACTAAATATTCAAACTTTTTGTTGTCACAATTAATTAAATTAATGCAAACAACGATAATTATATATTGCGCAAATGAATTATTAACTGTCCGAAAAAGATATTTCCAATTTTGAATAAGAAGCTTTTATAATTAAAAGTACTATGCAAATCCGATGTAATAAACATTTCAACATACGAATTAATGTTTAAAATGTTGTTCAAAATTTTTAATGGAGAAGTTTTTGTACGGCAATATTTGCAGACCCTAAGCACTTAAATATTATAGTTTGTTTGGAAAATCAATTTAATTTTTGAGCTCAAAAGTAACAAAGGAAAATGAAACAAGGCATTTATGAAATCCAATGTAATCGACAAAACTTCATAAGGTCAAAATAATGTACTCGCATGAAAGGCAACTCATCTGATATTGATTGAACTTAAATAATAAAAGCTACACGACCAATCGCTGCAGACGATTTACAGAGGAGTAAACCATAACGCCATACGGAAAAAGTGTAGGTAATGGCATATAGGAAAATATCAATAACAGTCACGAAAACAGTGAAGGGGTAATGGCGACATTCAGTCAGCATAGCGTCTTAATTGTAATTAATTTGTGAGACCTAATACAAGGACGTCTTAAACCAACAACTGCTGAGACCTTATTTATAAAATTTACATAAATAAAACATTTTTATACAATTGTCTCATATATACTTTGTATATTTATTAATATGAACTGTGTAGTGCGCTCCTAAAACCGAGTATTTTACAAATGATGAGTGAGTGTCTCTCATTGCTTCAACGTGTGTCCACTAATCCTGAATCGCTTTAATTCCACATTCTAAAAGAATTTACATTCTCAATTACCTATGTAGGAATTTCTTTATATCATTCACTTTGTCTTATTCTCATTTATAATTAACTTTACGCTTAAACATTTCTACAAAATTTTGCTTAATTTAACTTACCTCTGACTTAGACGAAGTAATTTAATAAGTCTTTGATTTGTCCACTATAAACGTATATCATTTTCATAAAAACTATCTGCTTCATTTATAATATAGTTTTGTTCTTAGTTTACCTTTATATAAAATTCACGTGTCAATTTAAAAATTAAATCGATCATTGGGTATGAGCTCTTACAGTTACTTTAAAAGACGACTGCTGCTTTCCTTATTTTTTACGTGAATTTACATCACAACACGGTCGAAAAGTAATTCTTAATTACTTTGGTGATTTGTTTAAAATTTCATTTTAAACCTTCGCCTTACCTACTCTAACGCTCTGCGCTGTGCGACTTCTAACAAAAGCCAAACCATCTGATGAAGTCTGTATAAAAAGTAGAAAAATAAGAGAAGGAATCTACATATAGAACCAAGAAGTCCAGGAAGAGAAAATCGGTTTTCATTCGGGTAAACACTTGTTTAAATTTAAGGCAGTGATTGTGTACATATTAATGCAATGTTAGTTATGTTGCTCTGGAAATTTATTAAGCTCCCCGTGCGACATGCGGGAAGACAAACGAAAACACTTGATAGTTCGCTTTTCTGTCGATTAAATTACCTAGATTTGTCTTATATAGCAGTGAGTTCGTTACCTACTTACAGTTTCTCTTCTCGAATTTTACAGAAAAAAGTAATTTACAAAAATACACTATAAATAATAGAAAATAAACAATGAAAAATAAATTCTTAATGTTTAGCTTAAGTATTGTTAGTGAATTAATTAAATTAATTATAATTTTATACAACATATCACACAGTGGTCTCCCGGTCGACGTGGATATATTCGACCGGCTGAAGTCCGTGTCAGGAGCCAGGATCTATGAAAAGGGGCTCCTTTTTGATGTCCTTTTTGAGGGTTCCATTCAGCACTGCCTTCTGTGATATTGACTTTTTCCGCTTTCGGACCAGCCCGAATATGCAAAATATTAAACACGCGGTTATTGCAGCTGCTATGCAACCAAGCGCTGCGAATATCCCTCCAGGTAGTTCCAGCAATCTCCTAGCAGTTCCACATTCTTCTTCCGACTCATCAAATCCTGATGGGCAATTAGGGTGTCCTGGGAATAAAAATTGCTTCGTTTCAGTCCTTTTTTATGTAATTCCGAGTTAATAACGTTGGCAGCCACTGGGCACCATTGCGCTGAGTTTCACAAAAAAGAATAGCAGCACTAAATGTTTACGATAATTTTGAAGATGTTGCCCAACCAACAGTCGGCACTTACGATGAAACAATGATCAATGTTATTATTTTCACTTGAAATTCTGGTTGTCTAACTAAATTAAAACAAAAGCTAGTGCATGAAATTCACTCCTTTTTCTTCGCGCGGCCATTAATTAAACCTTGTTAGTTTAGGTGAGAATAATGTGACAAAAAAACTTCTTAAAGTATATATGTTACTTCTGTTCTCAGTTTGAACGGAGTTACAAAAGTTTGAATTTGAAAATACCATATAATAACGAAACTCATTAGCAATTTACTTATTTTACAACCAATTTTTACTTAATTTTGATAACTAATACATACTATCATACTAATGGCACATATAAGTCAGTTTAGGCCCTCCAAAGTTAAAACGATTATAAAGGTCACACAAAATGTAATATTTCTTAAAATTCTTCCTCCTCGTGATGTGCGTACTTCATTTAGATTATTGTTAGTGGCTTAGTCACGAATTTATTTTTAAAAGTTCTTCGGGCATCCTTAACTAATACCAAGCGTTGACGAATATCCACATCGAATCTAAAATCTTATAACAAAGCTTACGATAAAATTAAAGTAAAATGTTAAGATACTAAGAAAACCGAACTCCAGCCGTTATTTTATTTGGCATTGGTGGAGAACGGGGCAGAGGATCTTTAAAGGCGTTAGACCAGGGTAAAATTTTACAAGTATCGTAGTTTTTGTCGAATTTTCCTACAAGAAAGTGATAGACCAATTAATTTAAAATTTTTCATTAATTAACGGAGGTTTAAACTTTCTATCTAGTATTCAAAACATTAGGCATACAAACACCATACCAAAACAAAAAGAAAAAGAAAACACACAGCACTACTTATACGATCGACTTCATCCAGAATGTATGTTGTTCAGAAAAAATGATATTATTGCTCTACCTAGCCTTTGTTTGTAATATCACATCCTTTCTTTTTATTAAAAATTGTTTGCGGAAAATGTTATAGAAATTCAGAACTTTTTTTATAAATCATCGCCATTTTATTGCTTTATCAAGTTTTTTTCAAATCGCAACGTTAAACGATAACTGGACACAATTGTATTAAGAAACATAATTTTTTTCTTTGTTTTTATTTTTCATTTTTTGCTTAAATATGATGCACACACACACACTCCTGTTGTTTTGCTGTCAACAAGAAAACCGCTTAAATAAAAATATGTCAAATTAATTTACAAAAAATCGTCTTCTATTCCTTAATTTCTTAGTTAATTAATGCACAAAACTTCAAATAATTTGGTTTATCAGTTTTTTGTACACAAATTCCTAGTTTACCATGGAGTAATAACTTTAAAGAAAATTAAAATTACTTGAAACCATTTCCAGTTTAAATGAAACACTTTCCAAATGTAATGAAACTATTTGAAAATCAATGAACCCTCAGAATACCAAATTAGATTTAAATTATATTATTCACTTATGTTTTCTTCTAAAATAATTCAAAGATTTAACAACATACAATTTTCGATCACCGAACCGTATTATTGCCATAGTATTTATCAAAAGGACCGATATTAAAATAAAATTTGAAGATCTACAGTATATGGAATTGGTAAAACTATATTTATTATACAATTAAAAAAATCGTTTTGATTTAATTCTTGAATCCTTCCTGCGATCACATTCGTATTGCTTGAATTCTATTTAAGAAAGGCTTTTCAATTGGTTCTTGTATCGGTTAGTAAGGCGGCAAACATTTTAAACTATACTCATAACTTCTTTATTTTTCATGAATTCAACGTGTTTGTGAATACTAGCATTGCACATAATTTAAAAAGAATTTTTCACCTGTGGATCATTATTCAATTTTCTAAAGTCCAGAAAGAATATTTTAAAAAACCCCGGCATTTACATCGAACTCAATCGACGGACGTTCATTTTAAAGGTGTTTCAATTCATGTAGCGCGTTTAAAATTGCCGATCACAAAACAGATATCTGCGAGTAACTTAATCATTATGATTTTTAGTGTAATTCCAGGACCTTTTTCTAGTATACAAGTACATCAATACACTCCAGTATTACCGCAACAAAATTGTTTCATATTAATTGAAGTTAATTCATTTCAACATTGTTTTTCCTTTAATTAACTTATTTAATTTGAAATATTTCCGTACCTACTGTTCCACGCTTCTTAGTTTCCCGACGAAGCACCACATCGTTCACGGTTAAGATGAGAATAAGGTTAGATTGCCAGTAAATCGGAGCTTCCTGAAGTCTTCATTACAAAAACATTACAAATACAAAAAACAAAAATATATACATGTACATATATGTATCTATTTATATATGTATATATATATGTATATATATATGTATATACATTTGTTTCAGTGCATAATATAGAAGTATTGGGAGCTGAGTGTTTGGCACTAGTACAATCGTAGATGCTCTTTATTTCCAATTTTCAAACACTACACTTTCACAGAAAATGAATTCAATTTTTATTTGTCGAAGATTTCATTTTATTGGAAATGTAGTTTTATTCAATTTGAAAATAGTTTCATTCAATCTGGAAAAGTTTCATTTAATCTGAAAGGGTTTCATTCTGGAAGTACTATACACATACATATACGTATTACTCAAGACTGTTGTTGCGATTGGTGTTAATGGGTCGATTCTAAGCTGTGACTGATTTTTATTAAAGACAAAAAAATAAAATTCACGCTGCTATAATTATAATTTTTTTTTTTCGTTTGCGACCTCCACGCATTTACCTTTGAGGAACATAATAGATTTTTGCCACAGCCTGAATTATGTAACTGTCTTATTTAAAAACATTTATTCGATCTTAATGAATTTTCTGGCTTCTAACTATAGTGTTTCGACCTTCTGTGACCTTCATGGACAACTGTAGGTTATAGTGGACGCCACTACGGTAATTGAGAAGCACAGAAAAAATTTGGTTACAAAATAATTTATTTCCTAATAAAATTAACCATTATAAATATTTCAAATTTCAAATCTTTGTAACTGTGAATCGACGTAACAGGTCAAAACTTGATAGTTACGCAAAAAAAGACGTCACTGTCTATATAAAATCCGACGGATTTCCTTAAAATAAAAATATAATTTTGTCTATTATTTGTGATTGTTTTTGAATTCGATTGGAAGATGTTCACAATTATATTGATATGAATTATGTATATGTATTTGCCTTGTTCCCAAAAGTAAAACAAACTAATTATTATTTTTTAGAGCTTATGGCTTTGCGGTGGCTGCTTAAATTAAATATGCACTTTAATTAAATGCTTTTACATTTTAGATAGTATTGCCTCATTGTGATAATTTGAAACCTTTTTGTCCTAATGTTTAATTGAAATCAGAAAATCGAAAATTGAATTGAAAAATTACGAGTGAGATAAGTATAAAAATGTGATAAATTGAATGAGACGACAACTCAATAAGAAACATGGAAATTCTTATGCTGCTGCTGTACCACCAGCTGTAACCTCCTCCTCCTCGTATAATTTTTTACGCAGCTCCACCACTGCCTCCCGATTGCTTTTTGGTTGGCAAAACAGAAATTCATGGCGCTCGCTCCATAAATGCTTGAATTATTTTTCGGCCCATCAGAGCACGAAATTTCCAATCAAATAATGCAATTGCCTTTGGGGTCTCTGCTGCCATTTTAAGTAATAAAGCACATACGAGTGCCGCCTAGATTGAGTTGCTAAAAATACTTGCACATTTCGTTTAGAGCGCTTGGGCCCCGGCTGACTTTTTGAGCAAAAAAGGACATAACAACAACCGACCGCGATTTGAATTGTATAAATTTTCCGTGTATTTTTCCCTGAATAATTTTAGTTCCACTCAAAT
Organism: Tolmerus cingulatus; assembly: GCA_959613345.1. Lineage (NCBI taxonomy): Eukaryota > Metazoa > Arthropoda > Insecta > Diptera > Asilidae > Tolmerus > Tolmerus cingulatus. The sequence goes on from OY390707.1 coordinate 39,637,944, forward strand.
GCAGAATTTACGGGAATTCCTTCAGGAACCATTCCGTCTAGCCTGCATTCTCGAAATATATGCCGAGGCCGGGATGTATAAATTTTAGACGTGCTCCATGGGAGTCCCGACGGTGGCGAAATTAGTAAACAAAACGTCAACATATTCTAACTATGTTAAGAGTCGAGTGGCCCTGCCTGGAGGTTTTGTTAATAAAATTGATAAAATTGCTCTTACCATTACACCATAGGTTTGCAGCGATGCAAGCATCCAGCTCGGGACATTTGTATTCACAATCCGACTCCCTTGGATACAGTCCAAATTCACCGAGCGTATCATTGGCTGAGAAATTCGTTTGCAGGTCCAACTGCTGGAGGAGGGAGGCCTTCGTTCGGAATATTTCCAGCCAGGAGAATGTTATGGCCCCGGGCTCCTTAAGGATTGGTTCCAATACGAGGCTGACGGGTCTGCAATAAACATTAGGGGGATCAGAAAGTGGCGCTCTCGGCTGGGGGTGTGCGCCATCCCTCATTCCGGGACATAAACAAATTCAATAAGGAGCCCCAGAATTGAATTTTAACATCCTGGGATGCCGGGACGGGATGCACTTACATTCTATATATTATATATTACATATAGACCTAGTCTACTCACTTGTTCGAGAACATCGGCTGTCCACTCAGCCAATCCTCGGAGAAGATGTGCAGCGAGGAGGGTCTTGGGCCAGGTTGCGACGGACATATGACCCGCATGACTTTCAGCGGACGACCTGAATAAATGATCAGACGGTTCTTCGTGTTGCATCTCATCGCGTCCTCGGAAGTCGGATCGACGGGGAGGTAGGTGCCCCACGTCTGCACAAACAGACTCCGCTCGAGCTGCTGGGCCTCAATGTACCAGGAGGAGCCCTCGCAGCTCGAGTCCTGCGATTTCAAGGGGTACTTTATCTCGTCATCCCCGCCGGAGCCTTTCAGGCGCATCTTCTTTCGACATTCCGGCACCCTCTTAAATTCATAGGAGGCGTAAAAGTAAACGTCAGCAAAATCCTCGGAGATGTTTAACTTAGTCACTGTGAAAGTCAATTCCATAATTCTCGAGTTGGACAGGAAGGTCAACGGGGAGTTGTAGAGGCTACTCGTGTTGTCACAGAAACAGCCCAGGGGTATCTTGACGTCCCGGAATGGGACATCGTACAACTTTAATTCCGTGATCCGGCCATCAGGATCTGTTGCGGTGCACTTGGGTCTCCCGGTATGCAAATCGGCGTCCGTTGTACAAGTGGTACCCTCGCCGAAGGACACGTTGTGCAGGGTGAGGCGCACTCTCTCCGACACACCGGCCTCGAATCGGTACAGGCATGTTAAATTTTTAGCACCACCACGGCCGTACAAGAAGACATTTCGAGGAGCCTGGATGTTGCCTTTCCGCTTTCGGAACACTCTTGAACACAAAGGTGGGACCGGGTCCTCGCCCCGTCGACCCGGCCATAATTCACCGCCCATTTCGGTATCGACGAATTCATAGTTGAGCGAAAACGTGGCGGGATAGAGGGCAGTGCCGGTGTGGGTATGGAATTCGATTTTCTGAAAGGACCAGAACCACAAGAAAAAAGGCATTAATTTCCCGAAGGGATGATGAATATTTTTCGGTTGACTGAAAATTAAGGGACGGGAAGCTGTTTTAATTAAATTTTTATAACAAGGGTTGCCACTCCGAATATACACCAGCTGCAGCTTTTGGGTAGGACTTAGTTTTAGATCACTCTGCAAGCAGATTCAATGACTGCTTAAATTCATTTCCGGAAAACTTTTGTTGATATCAAAAAACCAAACTTCTAAAATTAATACAGAAACTATCTCTTAGGTACATACATAGTTTCGAAGTCAACCCACGTTTTACAGAACCCTTCGTAATGTGATTTTGAGAAATACACAGAAAGAAAATTGTTGTTGAACTCATCGAAACTGAATGTTAATTAAATCATTCCCTGCTGTGATTTACATCCACCAAACAGTTACTAAAATATGCATTTACATAAGAAGTTATTAGGATTGCATAAATATTGTTGATTTTAACATTAAATCTGAAGGGTATTATCTTAAGATCCAATATTTTTCAACCAAAATCCACTAAGTTAGTGTTAATGCAAAGTACTTACATATGCCATTCATATTAAAACATTGCTGAGCTCAGTTGATTGAAATTTATAGGAAAAAATTGAAAAAACTCGTTATAGCTCTTTGAGCCCAAATGGAAATTAAACCGTAATTTGAGCAATATGATGGTGATTTTCCGTCATCATAATAACAGTTTAAAATTTTTCAAAAATTTGAACATTTCCACAAGAAATTATTCAGAAATGATCATTAACAAAATCCCAATTTTCTTAAAATTTGTAAAGGGAATTTCCCCTTATGAAACATCGTTCAGCATTGTACAAAATTTTTAATAAAATGATATAACTTATCGAAATTTCTTCTTCGCAAAATGTTTGAGCAAAACGTGCTATCTTGAATAAAAGAGGTACCATTTCCTTCTATAAAGCACAGACTTTGACCAACAAATTTTGCCTCGCTATGGATCTTCAAGATAAGACTAAAGAAAACGGTTTCTCAGGGATATTATTAATAAACTAATAGCGTTTATGTCTAAAAGATGCCTCGAAATAATACGAAACTGTGGATATTATAAGAAACATTAGATTTTAGTACACAATTCTAACATGAATTGAAAATTGTTTGGCACTGATGAATTTTGGATCTATTTTATTTTGTTTAAAATTTATTGGAGTTGTTAACAACAAATTGAAGCTTTCCATTATTTTTGTTTGTTTTGTCCTAAAATCATACTACAAAGCAGAAAATTATTTTTAGATATCTACAAACGAATTTTAATCCAGTAGATCTTCCATAAAATCTCAAAATGCTTTGGACAGTGCTGTATATAAAAATACTGCGATGTGAAATAGTATTAACATTTTTTTCGAACTTCAGTTTTAAAATTGAAAAGAAAAGAACTGAATTTTCGAATTTCGTTAAATTTTATCGATTTGATTTCAATAGCTAAATGAATTAGAAATTTAACAATGCGGTTTAAAATCATTCTTGCTTTATTACTGATTGTCATTTCAAAATCTATTATCATTATAATATCCATATGATCTCAATCAACGCATCTCATAACACTGCACATGCATATTTTGTCAAGAAATATAATTTTGAATATATTTTATTCTGTGGAATTTCCAATCTTAATCACGCAAGATATCATTAAACCTGTAACAAAACTATTCGTTGGACTATTTTCTCTAATTCTGTGTTAAAAGCTAGAATAATAGCTTTCAAAAAATATTTCTACATACATGTATTTGAATTTGAACATTTTTTACTTGTTTCCGAACACTTTTGAAAATATTTTACCCATCCCACTTTTTAATCACAATGGGAATGGTTATTTCGATTTCGTTTTGTACAATTTCTGGAACATTTCCGTTTATTCTAATTTTGTACCTTTTTTAGCGTTGTCCATCAATTTGGAATAGAGCGGTTTCTCAACTTAGTCGACGACAATCTTCATACTATAAAAGTAGATAAACCAATTTTCGCAGATGGACCACATGCTTTTAAAGGTCCTTTGAACAATTATTTACATAGAACCGCTCTGATGGCGATGAATATTTTATTTTTAAATGGGTTTATTTTTAGCTTTTGCCATGGGATTTCAAACCTGTGAAATATATACGTACTATATTACCATACCACGCTAGACTTTGATACTATCCTGACCCAAGTAATTAATGTCTTCATCAACGACTCCGTGCCATCAAGTAATTCATTTTGAGGTCAATTTCACATTTCATTTTGTGTTCTAAGGAAGGATTCCACGAATCTTGCCTGAAAAATGCCTCAAAAGTGGCGGGAACGTAACAAATGGTCGCAGCCTGGTAACTTTATTAAAAATCCCATTAACCCGTCCGTATGATGAAACTTTGGCTCGTAACAGATGCAATTGTCGAATTGCATTTGCAGCGCAAGGACTGTGGCGTGTCTAGCGAATGAGGATGCAGAACTAGGGGCTTTTGAAACCCTACAAGCGGATACATGTGTATGTGAGCGGAGAAGGTCTGGTTCCATTAGATTTGGGAAGTACATCTGTAAAGTAAGTTTTTGGCTAGTTGAAACAAAACCATTGCCACACTAAGAAACACTTGCAAGTTTTTGGGATTGCTTTTTTTGCTTTTCAGGAAAATATTCACTTAAAGTGAATTTAAAGCTACACTGCTCTTTAAGGATTCGGTGGGAAGTACCCGGCAGTCCCAGATGGGGTTTCTGGAATTTAAAGTACAACATAGAACACCTTTCGTCGAATTCACTTAAGGTTCATAAAAAATGTATTCGTGTGTTGCGTTATTACTGGCGAAGAAATGGCGACTTCATCTTGAAGAAGAAATGGCTTCAAGTTTTACATTTTCGTTTAATCTTATGACAGGTTCATTTATGACATTAAAATGCAGTTTTTGAAGAACAGTTTTGGAATAATTAAATGACCTGAAGATAATTTATGTTCTTTCAATTTCCGTTTCGAAAGATGCATACGGTTTTGTTAGCATAACAAATGAATTAAAGTGTTTGCATGTTTAATAATAAAATAAAACAAAATGTGGTAAGTGTCTACAAGATGGGACCGTCGCCCGAAAGGGGTGGGAGGTGGGTGGGGGTGGTAAGGCGAGGTTGGGTGACTCCATTCTGATAATTAAAATTTGAGTGCTTGGTGGTGGAGACGCATAGGGTAGAGGTAAAAAATCAGACATTTTGCGGTTTTGATGTTGAATGAAAATTAAATTTTAATGCCTGAAACATATTTTGAGCTTCTTTTGGGGGCGGAGGTTGCGTGTTAAAAATTATTCGAAAATGCATAAAGACGGTTATTGCCTATTATGAAGTGGTGGGTGATGGCACAGCGGCCTTCCGCACGTAATCATCATCAGTCTCACGGCAAATACCTCAAAAACCCCATTGACCTATTACTAGCCGGCGGTCATAAAAAAGCCCACTGGTCAGGTTATATAGCCGAATTCTCATTCAAGCGCCATTTTGATTATTACAATAGAATGGAAGGTTTTTTCGAAGTAATGGCAACGATGTACATACTCACTCGCTGATGATGGTGTATGTATGGTACACATATTACTAAAGTCTTTTTAGTGAAACCACTACCTACATACATCCTTCTAATCATCAGTTAAAATAACAAACTATTTTTATTTTTTTACTACTTGTCGAAGTTGAAAGGAAGAATACTATGTCAAGTACAATGTTTATTCATAAAAGATTTCAGAAACCTCAGGTGTTCTAGTTGGCCAAACGGCGGTTCACTTCCTACTTGAAAAACCTGGTTTAAAAAAGAGAAAGAACAATATGGGCTTAGTTCCCGAGATTTCTATCTGTCTTGGCGAGATTACAGAAAACCATAAACTATGATTCTAGCCTTGATCGGTCTTTTTCACTAGCACTTCCCTTTCTAATTGTTAAATATTATTTAAAGCAAAATGTAATATGTTCGAACAATGTAAAAATACTTCAGTATTTCCGGGAATGCGTTCTTACCAACATAACTTCTTTAATATTACAAATGAAGTGCTTTCAAATAATATCTAGGATAAGTTTCTTAAAAATTCATTCGAAACATTACAGTTACAAGTTCTCTTCTTTTTGAGAATTGTCTATTAAGGAGGCTCTTCTAACGCAAAGGGTGTTCAATTTGAAGTTAAAATACACTCATCTCAAATGTTCATCGCATTTTCAAAAATTTCTGTTTTGATTTGAAATGTTCTTAAAACTGTAGCTAAAGGTCAAATAAAGGTATTAAAGGTGATTTAAACTAAAATAATGTAATTATTGTAGAACTATACTGGAATTTTATTATATTAATTGCAATCTAATTACATGAGCTTTAGGTAACTCATATTCTATTTATTTCTCTCTTTGTTTTATCTCTCAATCGTATTAGTTTATAAGTTTTAGTCAAGGTTATTATAAAATTTAACTACTTTATTTGAAAAAAATATTAATAATATACAAAAATTTAAATATGATTGAATTAACTCATTTTAAAAAGGAAATTTTAGAATTGAATTATTATAAGAAACTAATAAGTGAACATTATCGTCTGACAAACTCAAGTGTGTATTCGAGTGGCTTTGTATGTCCAAAAACCTACACGCAAAATGTTTGTCTTTTTAGCAATCAGATAGTAATCCGTATAATGTCATTGGTTGATCAGTTGACCAGATTACTTTGCGAAGTTTCAGATTGACGATAATTACTTTTGGATAAAACCGAAAAAGAACGGTTTTCCTATAAAGACTAACGTCACATTATATTTGTTAAAATCCTAATTAATTATATCAATATCTCGAATTGGAAAAAATTGAGTTACCAACTTCCTCCATTAAGTGGAGAGATTTATCATAGGGTAATTAAGAGTTTCGCCGCAATTCCAATAATTTTCTCACGTGTCATTTGTGTTTGCTAATCTGGGGAAACTAGAACAACAGAATGCGAAATGAAATTTGCCAGCCGTGAAGCCAAATGCAGGTCGAGCCCGGTTGATGAATTGAGCAGGCCCCCTCCGAAAACCTAATGAATGCACGTAATTAATGAGTTGTCCAAAGATTGAATAATTTCGATTATATTCCGGTCAAAATCTGTAGTGCGTCAAATCGAAGAGAATAATCCCCTGGCTGTGCCACGCCAGGATAACGTATGGTCATCAGGTCACCTGATTTCATACTTTCTGCCCAAAATCCAATATAATTCATCACCGGACATTAAACTGGCCGCAAATTGCATCCCATAAAGTGTTAACTTGCAAAATCATTCGCACCCCGGCAAAACTAAACTCAGACAGTAGTGAAACAGTTGGACATAAGTCAGGACTTACCAAATCCCTTCCAGAGCTAACATAACTCTCGAACGGACTGCACGGCCTCAGTTTATGACCACTAACACTTGTAATGGCAGTGTGATCGCATAATTTTGGTGTTTCATAATCATAAATCTCCAGCATAAGCCTTCGCTTATTTTTGCCACCGCCGCCGCCCCCCGGCTTGGGGCCAGCCATTTCGCCCGGTTGAGAGGTGGTCGAGTCCTTGGACGCCTTATCGAAGCGACTGTTCGCGATGTAGTTGAAACTTTCCTTGACACTTGTCAACCCATTTCCAAACTTCTGCTGCAGATACCCGCCATACTTGTTCTCCTGATTGAAGATGCTGGGCTGGGTTGGGCCGTAGATGTACGTATCGACGGGGTTCCACGCGTTATCGATATTCACACGAACCTCTTTTCCATACTTAGGGTTCTGGGCGCTGTAGTAGTAGTTGCCGAAGTTGGTGTGGTTAACGTTTCCGCTGACTCCTGGGAGTCGTGCATTTGTCGACGGCGAGGGGGTGGTTGTCGTGGTGACTTTCATCGGCACATAGGTGCCATAGCTGTCCCACATGCGAAGCCGAGTAATCCATGGCGGTAGATCGGCCTATATGGAGTTGGAGATAGTTTTATTTAAATTTTCAATGAATTATTTCGCTTTAGACTTACCCTGCCGAGCGTGTTGTTATCGTGTATGGCATGCTGAAGTATCTGCAGATTGAAACTTGTAAATGATAACCAAATCAGGTCACCAGGATATCCATGAAAGTAGTAGGTGCATGTTGTATTCGGCGGAAGTGTGTGTCGGGGGCTCACTATGCGCCCCATTCTTCCGCGCCGGGAGAACAAGACATCATCTGGTTTGGAAATGAAGTAAAGCCTTTTAATAAACTTTTCCCACTCAGAGCGCTGCCGGAACGGGGATCATTATGGAGCGGTGACGGGATCTTAAGGATTGGAAAAGTTCAGATAAAAGGCCCCAGTGTATTCGGGGAGTCATTAAAATTGCTCGGGTTAACGTAACCATAATGAGCTGCAACTATGTTTCTCGAGCATATTGAGGGAGCAGGAACAACTTTTGGATTCCCTGCCTGAATAGGAACTTTCCCAATGAAATGGGAATGGGACTACGATGAGACGGAGAGTGGAATTATTGCAACTTTCCTGATGAGCGAATGTACGTCCGCCACTTCTGTGGGTTCATTACAAAACAACTTCCTCAACTATTTTATGACAACGTGAGCTTAGATATGTGCGAAGCAGATTGAGGAATCAATGGGATTTGTTAGTCCAAATCAAAGTGAAAACTTTCATTTTATGTCGCCGGGTCCGAATCATCCATCCAAGAACTTCACCGTCTTCTCGGGACTGAAAAAGTTTCACTTAGGGTTGATATTAATGGAGGTTGACACATGTTGCGTAAGATGTGTTCGATTCTACTCTCGAAGTTATGGATACTTTTATTAGGTTGGGACTTCTCCTTTGGTTCATTCCCAACACATCTTTCACAACCGAATTCGAAATTCAATTATTTAATAGAATTTTCGCATGAATACGTATGAGACTCGGTCTATCCGTTGGTGTAGCATGAAGTTCTTCTTCTGTCCAACAACTACGACTATCTCTGTCGAATATGGCAATATTGAAAAGTTTTTCTTTTTTGTTTGAAGAGTGTGAAGGTAATTAAATCACATTTTCTTCGCCCGAATAGCTAAATATAAAGATTATAGCTTCAATCACTTTATAAACTATTTGTAGCAATCACTAATTTGGTGAAGTATTATATGTATGTATAATAAAAATATTTCAAAGAAACATTTCCAGAAATTTATTTATACAAGACATTGTGCAATTTTAATTGAACAAATAGATTGAATCAAAATTTTAACATTTTTGAACCGCTATAACTACGGGAAAAATAATGCAATTTTAATGACTCAAAATTTTTTTCAAATCTTGTAGATATCTTCCAACAAAACTAATACATAGTAATTAAATTGAATTAATCTATATATTGTTTTTGCTTCTAGTTTATGAATCAGAAACTTAAAAATATTGTCATCCTTTAATACTCAGCGTTAAATGTTAGAAGAGAATTGTACCGTAGACAGTCGAGCATGGCTGAATGAACGTTAGCAATATTAAGTCTATGAAAACGGTTGCAGCTATTAAAGCTGTTTAGGATATTATTTATTGCAAGCAATCAATTAAGTCATAAGGTTTTGAAACAAAAATGCGAGCCAAAAACGCTGTCGATGTTCGCAAATGAATTATGGGAGGGATTGTGTAATCTCTAAAAACAATTTTGAATCAAAAAAATTAAATTCGTTCGCAGAGATATAGTAATGCGAAAATTGTCTATTGTTTGTCATTGCTGAAACGTAACACAAAATTAACCTTTAAAATGAACATTTGACAGTTGAGGACACAAAGAAAAAAAAAACAGCCTTTGGTATGATTTTTTGTGTCACCATTGGTTAAACAAAAATACTTTAACATTGTATGTTTTGTCACTTTTGACGAAACGAAAACAAAATTTACAGAAAGCACACCTTCTTTTTCACACAATCGAGGAGAAGCACTTTGAAGAGGATATTCTCAGATTTCTAATGACACATCAGCAGCTCGTTTCTGTAACTAGCAAATAGAAAATTCTCTACTGCCATTCTCTTTTTGACGTCATTTTCCACCACGGTGGTTCACGGTGAATCAACTCAACTGATAGAGTTAGGCATAGCGACTTCACAGAATAGAGAAGTTTCTCAACTGAGATACAGAAAAGAGCTGCAGAATAGTTACTTTTACAGTTGATAACCAGAAATGAAAAAAAAAATTCGCTTTGGAGAGGCAAGAACAGGCTTTTGAATGTTTTCAGTACCTTCTTTTGAAAAACTTTTTGCATGATAACAAATAAAGAGATAAACAGTTTTAAACTTCTGACTCATAAACATAAAAATAAAAGCTTTGGATTTTTCGAACTAAATTGCTTTCGGATAAATTTCATTGGTTCATACATAAATCTGTTCAAATTTATCGCACTTTTTGGATTATCCCTTAATACTTCGTATAAGTATTTCTTCATGTTTTTTTTTAAAAAAAATTGCACAAAGTTCACCTAAAATGCGCCTTTTTTGGATTTATTCTTAATTGAACAATGACAATTGACATATGAAGAAGGTTCCTTAAAAAAGTCAAGTTGGGGTTCATAATACCTAATGTTGTACTTTATTTTACCCCATAATCAACCTCAATATGGGAGAGTGATAAAAATTTACTATTTATAAACAAACTAGCTTGCTCGCCTCGACGTCGTTACCCGGTATACCATTTTTGTTGGATTATCTTATCAACGATAGCTTTTTTTTCCGACTTTACCGATATTCATGGTCAAAAATGGTTAGATTTACAATTTTGCTGAAAAGTTAAATGCATCGCAAAGCTCATTGAAAACTAAAAATATTAATAGTTCAATAAACATACCCATCCATAATATTTAAAATCAACAACCAATTTAATGAATTTACTCTATACGTTTCAAACCAATAATATATACAGATGATCCATCTAATTGTTGTGTCTATAGAACAGTTTTGCTGTAAAATAAACTATCAAGTAAATTTTCAATTTGCAAAATTATCAACTTGTAATGTTGTAGAATTCACAACCGCTTTTGATATTTTCGACTATTGGTCAAAAATAACAAAAACAGTTCAACAGAACATGTAGAAATTTTGACGCCGAAAAGAAAAATGTATTAATTCAAGGTAAAACAACGATAACAAAAAGGATATAAGGGAAAATAAAATTGAATTATGCATACAATATTGCATTTGGTTTATTCATTTATTCAAATTTATAGTACATAAAATATTTTATATGGAAATATGTATAACGTACTTAAGTTTTCAAGCGGAATGTTTTAAATTTATAGGATCAGTTTCAATTTCAAAGTAAAATAAAAAACAAACACCATCCAAGCAAAAAAAACACAATTAAAAAGAAAAATGAAAAAATGTATTCACATTCAATAGACCGTGACCGCTAGAAACATAGCAATGCTTGAATCCTGTACAGAAGGTCTATATACATAATTGAAGTATCGGAAGATGTTTTCAGTCTATAGCTATTTGTTGGTGGCAGTAGATAATGCAACTCTTGGAAAATTGAAAAATTACCAATCATTGCCCAGAAGCATGTTTTAGCAAAGACCACCCTTTAAGAACCTGAGATATGTTCAATTCTAAAGGTGAACTAATTTTTTTTAAATAATCATGTGCACCTATATCAATTTCACGTTGTCGCACTGTCACTTCACTTTATTTTATTAAATTAAAAATATTATTATTATCTTTTTTTTAATTTTTTGCACTACACGATACAAGGACATGAACTCTTTGAGTATTCCGAACAAATGATCCGTATAAAAAGAATAAACGTATTGGAAAGTAATAAGGAACCTTTTACAGTTGCTTTGGCAGTAATAGTTGAAAACTTTGTTAAATTTACCAATTCAGAAAAATCGCCGAGATTAACTCAATAAAATTGACTAATTTGTTGGTAAATTACTCTTGTAGAGGATTAAAGGTTTAAAAATGTCCTTTTTGATATTTTTTGTAAAAATTCACAAATTCCTCGTTGCTTTTGCAGAGTCTATTATTAGTGTAAAATGTTTCAGATCAACTAATTTATCTGTTAAATTTACTAAATATTTATAACAACAGCTTCCGCTGTTGGCATAAATTCCTTGAAGCAATTTTCACCGATTTGCCTTTGACAACTTTCAATTGTTGAATTTATTGTTTTTGTTCTTTTGAACATCTTTTGGTATGAGCAGTTAAATAATCATATAATTAATAAATGACCCGTACCCCACGTTGTCCAAGCATAACTCTTTGTTTCCATAAGCAAAGCTTTAAGAAAAAAATCTTTCTGGATTTCAAATTTAGGTACTATCAAAGCTGAAAATTAAGTTATGGCGAATCCAATTGTTTATATAATTTACTTTTAATCAATAAAGAAATTCTGCAAATTTTAAGAGCTTCTGTATGAATTTTATATCATAGATGAAAATATTTGTATAAACTAAAAGAGATATACCTATAATATTTAAAAATTAATTAGGTTTTCCTTTAGGAAAAACATTCTCTTGAAATATAGGTTCTTGGAATTTTCAATAATCATTGAACCTAAATGTAAAAATTCCATCCGGTATTTTCCAACTCCCCCCTTCCCTATTTCAAATTGCGATGCCTAGCCTATGTCACTCAAAAGGTTACGGTGAACATGCCCATATGTATAATTCTATCTCAAAAGCAAAATTAAAATCCAAACCTTCATTGACAATGACATTGATATCATCATTGAAATCGACAAAAAAAATCAAAACATATCTTATGTTCGATTCCAGGACCTAAGGTAACATACATTTATACTATACATTTCATGAACGTCCGTTTGGTCGCTACTGAGGTGGGTGGCAACAAACATTACACAAACTTGAGCATTTATAATATTAATAGCAGAATATGTCCAACAGACTATTAGACCCTCTTTATTTGGCTATGTGGACTGGACGGACTTTATGGAACAACAATCAACATTTTGAAATTATCGCTGATCATTTCTGTAATTTAGTAAAGCCTTTTTTAATCTAAAATTCAGATTTCTGTCTAACCAAGTATTCGTAATTAAACCAGTATTTGTCATAGATGCGTCTACCTCTTGACAGAATTGAACACTGTTAAGGCTAAAGAGTTAATATTATATGCCGGAATAAGACATCAATTTTAAAATTAAGAATTCACTTCTTTTTGTGTCTACGACATTTGTAGGGGAAAGAAGAAGGCACCTCTAATCTACATAATGCAAAACCACGGAAAACCTTTTAGGGGGTAAAATTTAAATTAATCCCTTCAAACTTTTCCACCATGAACCTTAAAATCTAGGGCTGGTTTCATTAGTGTAAATTGAAATTAAGTTTACCAGGGCCAATCCCTCCATATTGCCAGTCTACGCTGCTCGAACCCGACAGCAGGCCCAGGTATAGGTGGATATCTACAGGTATATTGCACTTGTTACAAGCACTTCAGAAAACAGGATTACCCGTTCGCCTGTTGCACAAACACCTCAATATTCGGCGGCTGTTGTTGTTTGCTCCTTCGGGTGCAAGCGAGTTGAAGCCAACGAGGAAAGGAAAAAACAAATTATTTAATTAAAAAAACGATTCCTCTCCCCACCTTCCGTGATATTAAGAAAATCTTGAAAAATTGTTTCAGGGATCCTCATATCAAAATTTCCACTCCGGTCGTCTTGGGGCTGTGCGCGAATGAGAAAATCTTTTTCAGGTTAAGTACCTTGGGAAGATTAAAATTTATAGCTGCACGTATGGATGGCTCTAATTAAAATCTTTTGTTTTCGCAATGCTGCACGAAGCCGGCGGGTTGCTGCGGGCTGGGTCTCAGTGGTAATTAGCTTGCTGCTGTATACTTAAGGGCATTTATGAAAAAAAGATCTTTCATAACTATCAAGAAAATGAACAAAATACGAAAGGAAGACACCTCCTCAAGACGTGGCAAAGCAAATATTGCCGAGAAAAACATGTCACCCATCAAAGAACACTTTGCAATCTGCATATGGAGAGCGCAAAGGACAAAAGCATTTTTGGCGCACTCTCTTTTTAGAGAAAGTAAACAAAGGCACTTTAAAGAATACAGGTTGCCTCTTAATATGTTTTTTAGCACAAGGTTACTTTCTGCGTCCTTATTCAAAGTGCATATGCATAGTTATGCTTTTCAGGAGAACTTATTCACATGCGGCACACAAGTCAATTGTAATACTTTTCTATGCAAAAGTTCACTCTACATTTTGAAGGCACTATCATTGTGCTATGACTAAATTAAACTCTGCTATTCCAAAGGTATCCCACTCATTCGAATACCCATGAAAATTATAGAATAGGTCTGAATGGTTACTTAAATTTAATATTTTGTATAAAATTAAACCACAACATTCCTCTCAAAAGTGGTAGTTTTAGCTACAAAATTGCAATCTTTAATTTTTTTCTTCTGAACAATTGCGACGAATTGATTTTGTTTAAATAGATGCATTAGTTTAGAATCTCCTTAAAAATAATGACATGGGTTACATATTGTTTTGGACTATTGATCCTTAGCTTGCGTCTAATGTGACCTAAGTCTCGACAATTTTCATTTTTCGTACGTTAATAATCCGACAATGAAACTTGTGGCTTCGTCTGTATTAGGTATTAGTTAGTTTGAATAAACTGCGTTCATTGTAGGCATTTTCTGCCGTCGTACTATTCTTCATAAAAACCTGAGCAAAGACAATCTTCTTGAGGATTTATTCCAAAATCAGGTTGATCATCAACATTAGGTTGATTTCGAGCTTTTGTAGATTCTGAAGGCTCGGAATATGAATACGATCTAGAAAACGCCAGCATAGCCACCTTTAGTAAAATTAAGGTGCAAAAATAAATTTGTTTACAATGCATGTGCTCGCGAACGTTTCTTCCCCCCTTCAAGAATATTATGTACGTGTTTTGATCCCAAACGTCGCGATTCTTTTAGATATAAATCAGATGACCTTCAAACTTTGCATGTTTATCATGCCAAGAAGACGTTTATTTATTTAAAACATAATTAAAACAATAAAATTATACATATATATATATGTATAATCCATTTTGTGTGCGTGCTGTAATATTTAAAACATTTAAAATTCCGTTTGTACTCGGCATTGCATACGTAAACTAAATTTAATTCAATTTAAAAAAAAATTCGTAAGTGATTCTTAGCTTTAACGTTCTCGCAACTATGGTTATTAGCGACTCACTGTGCGAGTTACGCGATTCTGGTAAAATGTGCCAGCTATGGGTAAAAACTACTGATTTATTTTAAACGCTTTTATTTAACTTGATCGGGGTGTCTGACTATTCTGTGAACTGGCTCAAAATTTGAAATCTAATTTTAAAAATGTTCAGAAAAAGCTAGAGCCTTCAAATGTACAATTATTAATCTTTGATGAGACTGCAATTTACAAAAAAAATTTTGAATCTATGACAATTTTAACCCACTTTTCTAATTTGTAATAAGAAAACACGCTTATAAAATAGCTTTTTTTACTTAATTACTTGTTTATGTTTGAATCGAATATTTAACACTTATCGACATTATAAAATTATTGTTAATACGGAATAAATTAATTCCGCAAATAATTTATTCCTATTACTTTCACACACATTCTATATTTAGAGTTAAAGAATTAAGTAATATTTATCTCTAATGGAATATAACTTTGGTTGGTGAACATGGTTCTAAGAACACGTATGACCCCCAAAGCTGGAAATTCTATGCAAATAAAGTGCACTCGTGTTTATAAAATTAGTAATATGTATTTGCATTAAGAAGTTGAAAAGTCGTGCAATATTGCGGAGATTCTGTGCGACTCTCTTGTATATGAAATGTGCAACATTTTCATATTTCATTGAAGAATACTTTTTTATTTCACTTAACAATTTTCCTCGTAGCTACAATTTTGGCAAGATGCGCCGGATTCTCATTATTGCAAACAGCATTACGAATTTAACAATTGCAACCCGATTTCGCTGCAACCTACAATAAATTCCTCTCGCTGATAAATTAATCGGCGGGATCCAAATTATTTGATCGGAATTTATAATGTTAAGCACGGGTTCGGTGGGAGCCGATCCCCGACCATTTGCATAAGTGCAATATCATATCGGACCCAATTTCGTGCTGGTCCGGCTTTGTGAATGCGAAATTAGTCGGATTGGTATCTTTATTCAGGGAGCTTAGATCCTCGCCGAAGATGATTCGACATAAATTTCACAATTTAGAAATTATCGGGAAATTTGTGCGCTTAAAATCCGGCCCGAAATGCCCGACAAAGTAGAGGGATATTCTGAAAATGATGTCGATTTTGCGGCACTCATTTCAGTGAACTGAGAATTTTCCATAACATTTATGCACAAACATTTATGTAAATATGTAGAAACAACGTGCACTCAGTCCCACATCGATTTTCCCTACACGACAATTGCATTTAAATGAGAAAGTCATTTAGGGGGCATGTTTCGCCTACAAAATTTCGAGTCAATTACGGAATAATAGTCCTCCTGTATTACAGGGCAGAATTTGAAACGACAATTCGGCTATAATTGCCGGTGTGTGTTGGTGCTACGCCTTTGTGCTGGAATAACTTCTGCTCTTTCCAGGTGTACAATTCCAGCCTATTGTGGCATATGCCTTCGTTATTTTTTTTCCACTTTTTATGATTTCTACTTTCGTCCTGTGCTCGTCCTGCATCTGGGGAATCCCAATCACTCTTCACTTCAGCACATGGCTGCCTGGGACGACGGATTACAGGGAGCTTTTAAGGTAAGCTATACTCCTGTAATTGCCCAGTGAAAATTTGACGACTTCTAACGTGGGCAGCCATAGTGAAGCCCAATTTTCGGGAAAAAACTCTTATTCCTCCTGCATTCAGGGCAATCATTAGGAAGTAGAGCGCTTTACGTTGGCGTTTCGTATTGTAAGTTGTTCTCTAGAAATAGCGTGAAAAAGTTGTTAGAATCTTCCCATGTTTCTCCTTTTATGATATATTAGCTACCAAAAATGAGCTAACAATCAATTTAAAAATTCAACAGAAATATTGTATGAAGCTTATAAACACAATAACGAAACACGAAGCATATCTCCAAGTATTTGCTAAATATCGGAACCGTAAAAATATTGTTTAAAAATTTTAGAACACACCTATTTTTTCATTCACGGAGAACACTCTGAGTAAATTTGACTTTATACGCATATCCTTGATGGTCCATCACTTTACGTTGAGTACAGTCAACTTGAAAAAATTTTCTGAAGTTTATACTTGGAACATTGTCAAATTATTTTATTGATTGACTGATTATTTACATATTTGAAAAATATGTATAAGAAATTTTTTTAAAAAATATGTGTGTTCAAGTATCTATGCATATTTGATTTACGAAAAAAAACTCTTTCTTTTTCAAATAATACTGGCTCAAAAAGTATGCGTATGTCCTTTAGTGCCTTAAAGAAATCGTCGTATTGACTATAATCACAACACGAACTGAAACAATATCGTCCTAAAAAGAACTGTTGGTATTAAGACATGGCCGCACTATGTGTTATCATTCTAACTGTTGTATTTACAAGTAGGTACAGATATACATACTATACTTCGCAAAAAAGTATACATATGTTCCTAACTGTTTTTATTTCAATTTGATTTCAATTGTAAAATTTTTATTCCAAGCCAATAGACACTTCATGCACAACAGGACCAGAATGACCCTGCATCGATTTCGAATAGTCCTTAACGCCTATATACTGCGTTTATCGCTTCACGAAGGGAACATAGCTTTGCTCTGCAGCATACACATATCGGCTTCACTACTATCAAATGTGCTACAAATAAAAATTTAGCAAATACCACAAGTCGAATGCATTTAAACTTTTCATAATCAATTACATGTCTAAAATAATAAACATAAATGATCCTGTAACTTTATAAAATAGATAAAATATAATTTTTGCTTTTTATGCTACTGATTGAAGTTATTTCTGTCTATCTGTCTGTGTGTTCTCAATAAATAGGAAGTCGAAGTCGAACTTCTCATCAGATTTAAGAATTTCTTTTTGCGAGAAGATCCCCAAAACAATATCAGAAGTGAGGATGAAGGGATGCGGCTGCGATCAAAACTTGATGCGTTATTGTTAAGTTGTGTAATTCTGTTATTGAAAGCAAAAAGAAATGAATAAATTGAAGTTTTTACTCTTTTTGACCGACTATAAAGAGATATAATTTCTTTATTATTTTAAATTTATGGTTTTGATATTGGTGATCGATTTATCACTTACACGCTGGCAACAACCACACTATATTTACATTGGTGTAATTAAGAGTCAAATAATTTCCGCCGTGAACTAGAATGCATTCATGTAACTTTTTGTAAAATTAAAAATAAACTACACACCATTTCTTTCATTAATCTAAATGTTTTCCATCACCGCATCATTAGAGCCAATGTGGGCGTCAGGACTTAACGTCGAGAATTACAACCTGGAATCCTGATTTATTACACCACCTTTTAACCATTTAACCACAAAAGTCAGCAAACTTTGGTCAGATTTTATCTGAACATTGCACACCGCGTTAGGATGTTTCAAGCGGAAGCGATTCGCAGCCTCACGCACAATTATTGCTGTTTGCAAAAATCAAGGAAGCATAAATAATTCCACGCGCGCGAACAGGCAATTCTCTCATGTAATTAAACTTTTGCTAAAAATTCATGGCGGGGGATTTGTGGTTTTGGGAAATTTATAATCACGCTGTCTTAAAATAATTAGAAAGTAATCTGATTTTAAGCGGATTAATGGGTGTCGTGTTAAGATTTTACTTACCGGGATTTGATGCGTTGATGTGAAATTCACACAAATTTTTTGAACCTTTGGCAAAATCAAACGAATCCGAGTCGGCAAACAAAATATCCACATCCAGCTCAAACCCACGATTCGGGATTCCCGACTGGAGAGGTGCTGAAAATGGGCTCGAATGGAACGCCACCAGCATTTCAGGACCGCTGGAAAAAAGTAAAATAAAACATTTTTTGTGGTTAAATGTAAAGATAAATTTGAGCGAATAATCGATGTTTTTGCGACAGTTCGCAAACTAAAGCGAGTTTTGAAGTTACCCTGGTTTTTTCCCCTGAGTGGGTAAAAAACTTCGAAATAAATTTAACATGGAACTTTCGATCATATACTAAATTATGAAGTACCTGACTGCTCGTGGATGTGATATATGTCGTTTGTATCTTGTGAAAAGCAAGAACTGCTGCATATGCTGGGGGAGATGAATAGGTTCAATTTTGAAAGTAGATATCCTTTGGGCGAGGTAGGTAACCCAATATTTTAGAGAACCTATTTCTTTCCTGAAAGTTTTGTGAGGAATTTTGTGTACTCCATAACTCTCCCCTAGTTTAAAATGCTGTTGACATATTATATAAGTATATCTGCAACGCATGTTTGCCCTCTTTTAGTCAGTATATGTATGTCCATTAATCATTTTAGTATGTACGTTTTGGCTAGCTTATGCCTATGTAGGCTAGGCATCTTTAAATTAGATTGAAATTTGTGGAAAAAACAGCAGATTTGCAATGTGTCAAAGGTAATAGCTTGTTTGTTTATATTCATAGGTTATGCCATGAATTTTCGGGATTACGTAAAATGTAATATTTATATCAATGTTGAATACATCCAAGAATTTCATTCAAAATAAATGGAATAAATAATTACATTGCTCCTTTTTCTTTTCAAATTGGTTTTCTCAATTTTGGAAATAAAGTTGTAAATTATAAATTCTCAATCGCAGATTAAAGTGAAGACTGTAATATCGTAAATTTTGAAGATTTCAATAACAAAGTAGAATAAGAATTAAGAAAGCAATTTCTTTTTATCTGCTATTGTTAAAATTTCGAAAGTCCTATGCATATGCTACCACTCACATTTTAATAAAGAATTCAACTAAAGAAGCAGACTTTCTTTCCTTAGGGCAAAATTAAAACCTACTTATATATTCGATACGGGCCGCTATGAACGCAAAATTTAAAAATTAAATTCGTCAACATTTTTTTTAAATCATTATTATTTTCTGAAGGTATGCGATAAATATTTCAATAATAAATTTGTTCTCTTTGAAGGCATATAGATCATACATACTGGGCGTAATTAAGAATGTTAAAACAAAAGTAAGGTAAGGTGGTCAAATAAGTAACATCGAGTTGTTAACCTGTACAACAAAAAAAAAGAAAAAGAAAAACAATAACAATATATATGGCTGAAATCTGAAAATTGTGTTTTTATTAGAATATTTTATTTTAAATATATATGTATTACCACTTCTTTTAACACATAATCAAAAGTATGTTTTGAGTTTTATAAGGACACCCACCTCTTAACAAGGCCGATACTCTAATTGGTCAACAAATTTGTTATAAACTAAGTATACAGTACAAATTATGCTACTTTATTTTGGTAATTATATTATACAATGTCGACAAAATAAACAGTCCACCCGATACCAATTTTAGATCTCTTAATATTATGAGAGATTTATGCAGAGTAGTAAAAGGGGTTACCCTGCTGTGACTTCACATTATTTCAACAAGTTTTATTTATATCGATAACTCTGTAATTTATTACAATACTATATACATATACACATACATTTATACACGGCGTGTTTTGTCATAGAAGGCACTTAAACGGTATTCCACTCCCCTTTTTCAACAGATTCTAAAGGTTTTAAAACAAGTTTTCTAAACTTGATGTTTGGTTTGTTATAAAAATGAGTTTGGTGTCAGTTTAGCTCATCTCCCTCTGCAAATATAATTACAAAATGATCGCAACCTTAATTCAAATAATTTTGAATTCCTTGTGCATTTTGAAGAAGCAATGCATAATCCTTTAAACGAAAAGAATGATAAAAACACATATGATGGCAAAAGGAACATTGCATCTCCACATTTTGTATTGGATCTGGGGCTACTGTGTGACGAGCTCCAAGAATCATCAACATTAAGTTTGGAGCTGCAGGACCGTAATATAGATTTAGGCCTAAAAGGCAATCAAAGAAATAAAAATTCTGGTTAATATTTTTGAAGAAAGAAGAGAGTATTTTAGACTCTATTATAAGTGTTCTGTTGCTGCTGTACTTGATCTTCGCTTTCATTGAGTTTTACTTCACGAAAAACATTTAAGAAAAGATCCTCCCATTCATCTAAGCATATTTTATACAAAACTAAAATAGTCAATCGAAAGAAGATTGCTTTATAGAAGAACTATTGCGTTTGATAGGTATGTACGTAATTTGAATACCATTCCAATATGATCAAATGAAGGTGAACGCGGGTTTTCGCAGAAGAACCTAATAGCGACCTCAACAAGAGATTCGTTCAAGACTAAGACAATTTCATCTCTTTTGTTCATCAAACTTGTCTCTGAGACTTTTCGACCCTTCCAAATATGTTGATCTCATGGTTACTCAGAGGACGTCACTCAGCA
This sequence comes from Tolmerus cingulatus, assembly GCA_959613345.1. NCBI lineage: Eukaryota > Metazoa > Arthropoda > Insecta > Diptera > Asilidae > Tolmerus > Tolmerus cingulatus. Next base: position 39,658,975 of record OY390707.1, read on the forward strand.
ATAGATAAGAACACCAAGAAATGACATCGGAAAGATTTGTAAGGCGAGAATTAGACAAAACTTTGGATTATACTATGAAAATTTGCTTTAAATGCAACTGATAAATATATATATATTTTTTGTAATGAGATCAGCGCTCCATAACCTTTTTTTGTAAAAGCAGCACTGCATTTAAGTTTTATATATGTATGTATATACCAGTCTGTAAATATAAATTTACACATATATGGGCGTAGTTATTAACGTAGTTACCGTTTAAGTGCGGTATTGGCGACATCTGACATTGTTAACATCTGAGAATGCTTTTGAACTAACCACAGTACCAGTTTGCTACAAAAGCGCAGTTTGTAATAGCGTTGAAAATGTCGAATTGTTTTCCTGGACACTACGACTTGCATACCTCACTGATTTTCTATTACCATTCCAAGGGAACTGCTGAAGAACCGCATTGAATACTTGTCGAAGATTATTCTTGGTAAACCACAGTGCTTTGAGCGGTTTAAAAAATTCAAGAGTAACGATTTTGACATGAGGTACGAAGAAAGTGGAAGACCATAGAAAAATTTTGAAGACAGGGAATTGCAAGCATTGTTGAATAAAGATGACAGTCAAATGCAAAAACAACTTGGAGAAACCCATGGAAAAGATCCAGAAAGGCGAAATTGAGTTCCGCATAAACTGAATTAAAGATAAGAGGAAAACCAAAACCACTTGCGAAGTGCTGCTCACATGGTAAAAAAAGGTCATTTTTCCATCAAGTTGTGACTGGCAATGAAAAGTGATATTTTAAGAATCCAAAGCATAAAAGATCTTGGTAAATCCACACCAACCATCGACGACATCGACTGTAACGACAAATCACTATGGACGAAACAATGTTCTGTGTTTGGTTGGATTAGCATATCATCCTTTTCATACAATAAACGTGTTATACAAAAATTCCGGTTGCACATTTACATACCTAGTGTGTATTAAATCTGTATGTATCTATATGTATTTTATTATTAGGATGAAATTGTTATAAGTTGAAAGCATTAAGCGGAATTTAATATTTCATTTGGGAAAAGTGTTGGACACTTTAATTTAAAATTTCCAGTCCATTGAAAGGCCCTTGCCGGAGAACCATGTTTCGAATCGATTTAGCGGTGGTTTTGGAGGAGAAGAGTAACAACGTGAAAATCAATTTTCATTTATAAATAATAGTTATAATGATTTCTATTATTTCCATATGGCTTAAATTATAATTTAATGACACCCCAAAATATTTACATAGTGACAAAGATTATAATGTACATTTCAAATGCGGGCAGATGGGTTATTTATCTTAAATTGTTCGCGAAATTAAAAAATAACGTGATAAAAGAGTATATGTACAAATTTATATACCATATTTTAGGGAAATTATTTAACATTGCGATCTTTCTTTGAAAAACATATCCAAAAACGATAGAGAACTGCAATATCTGGAGAAGACACATTTACTATGGCACATTTATAAAATATCCAATCTCCACAGACATACAGTTGCGTCTTATAAATGTGAAACGGCTACGAACTCCTCTTCCATGTGAGGTCCATTCTTTATGCAATTTCTATAAGAATTGTCGGCTCCCCGCTGGAAAAGACGCAAAAACTTGCATTTCTCATTCTTCGAAATGAAAGTTTTTGTGCACCTCCGGCAAGCAATTTTGCAAATTTGCCGCTGACAGCATATGTTGGCGCAGGAACTTTAAGGTTTTCATATTTTACAGACGTCAAATAACACACCGTGCTAACCACTAAACCTAGAGTAAACTATCCATAAAACTTTACGATTTTCATTCGTCTTCATTCGAAGAAATTATCAAAGTTGCTGTTCAGAAATCTTTCCCAAATATATTTAATGGTGTACTTTAGTATTTTTTGTTTTTATCATTCGGCTCTAATGCGCAGAAGAAAATATAATCAAAGAATTATTTATTACGGCACCTTCTAGGAAATTTCGAGGAAACGGGAATCCTTACGATGTAAGTATATGTACAATGTACCACACATGTATACACCCGTAATTAATTATCAACCAAAGGTATTCCAAGAAGCCATTTTGCTTAATTGATTGAATTACACAATTACTTAAATTAGTATTAAATTGGCGGGATTAGGCAAGATTTTAGTTTTGCACGTAAAATATTGTAGTTAGCGATGCTTGATTTTAAGACCATGTTGGGAAGTTTCGTGAGAAGGAGCCATTAATGCCTCGAGGAGATTTAGGAGCTTTCCGCTCTAAACTTTATCGTGCCAGATTACTATGGCGGGTGGTAAATTTCCAAACTTTGCTCAACTCCCCAATAGGCGTAGATTGTGTATATCTATGTTGTTAATGCAATGATTCTTTAAAGTTCAAAAAAACACTCGAGAGTTGAAGAGCATGACCTCAATTCAAAGAAAAGTTGCTTGGATTTGACCAATACCTTGCGTTCTGTACTCCTTAACCAATTTCCTTGGAATTTAGCTTTAAATAGTTATTACATACCATACTATATATTTATATTCATGTACAAGCATATAATCCAAAAAAACTTATAAATAACTCCGAAGCACATTTGTTTTATAAATTTTTTATGAAAATTTGAATCTAATTTACTTTTTGTGTAGACAATTTTAATTTAAATTTGATCGTGAAGTATTACGAATTAAAATGACGTGATATTTTCCTATACTATACCTATACTGAAACTATATTTTATTAAATAATTTTGAAAATTTGTCGATTAATCTGAAGAGCACTTTTCAAATTCTTACTAGATATCCCTATGTAATAAAGGCTGATTCAGAAGAATATATGTGTGTACATATATGTTATATATAAAATTAAGTATGTATGTACGTACTTAGGAAATTTAAAGTTTACATGCTTGTTTCGATGTTAGTCGCCCTATCATGCCTAAAGGTAAGTTTCGACTAAATTCAAAAGTTTTTCATTAAAATATTAAACATTTTGTATCCAATATTGCGAACTATCTTTTTGAACTTTATAGAATTTTAAGGAAAAATAGTGTACAGATAACAGATAATTCGGCGCCAGTTATTTCAAATCAACAATCAAAATTGGGAGATCTAAGATGGCAACACTTTTAAATTTCAAGAGAATTTCATTAAATCTGCTATATGAGAGTTTTTGAAGGTAATTCATCCAAATCCGCTTTCGAAGTTCAGAAATTAAAGACAGACAACGAAATATTGCAACCAAATTTTCTTAGTTTGGAGACATCCTCCCTAAAATCAGACGTTCACCCCTACAAACGCAGTTTAAAATTTGGGGGAGGTGAACCCAGAAAATGCTTTATACTCGTATGTTCTTCCAGAGACATAGTATGATTTAAATTAAAAACGTATTAGAAAACCGAGCTTATGCCTTCTAGGGATACATCTCACTATGCAAGTTGTCAAGAAAGTTCGAAAACGGAAATATAAATTTTAATTTATTACTGAAATTTATTCCGTTAAGCTAACAAAAATTATTTTAATGTAGAATAATTAAACGAGTTACAAATTGAAAAAGTAGAGGATCTAAGCTAATTTGATATAAAAATTGATTCGATCTTCTTAAATGAGGCCATGACTTTTCCACTGAGCGTATCACGCCACAGCTTGAAATAAAATTCATTTAATTATTTTCCTCCCTTTAATGAGTGAAGGACAAAACACAATAAAATTAAATAAGTATGACATCGAATGACATCGTTCTTAATATTTCTTATAATAATTAATTTAGTACACATGAACAAATGCTGATCGTTATAAACAAAACGAAAAATAAAAATTAATTAATACATACATACATATATAATCATTATGGATCGAACAATAAAAACGGCTTCGTAATGATATGTACTTTGTAATCAATTTTTTTTTATCATAATCACTACAGTCTCTAGTGTAAAATAATTGGGAAGATAATTTTTACACGAAAACTGTGAAGTGCTGAACTGGCTGGAACTTAATATACATATACTGTATGTATGAGGTGGCATATAACACTTATCATAAAAATTAAGAGATAACCCAAAAAGAAATAACTACAAAATTTTGAAATTGTATTACTTATACAATAATTTGAGCATTTGCTGTTTTTTCACTCTTTCAAGTATATGAAAAATTTAACCCATGGTTAAATTGTGAAAAGTGAAACATTTGACAATAAACTTATCTATATGTTGACCTTTGGTACGATTTTGAGTAAAAAAAAATAAAATAATTATATTTCAAATTTCTCCATCTTTCATAAAATGAGGGTTTGATAACAAAACCACAAATTAGGAAATATCTCGCTTAAGACAAAAGTGAAAAAACTTATTTTATGTACACGATTTCGAAAAAGCATTTTGAAGAAGAGCTTTATAATGACACCACGGAGAACAACAATAAAACAAAAATAAACGCAATTTGAAAGGGAAAGAACAAGTATTCAAATGTGTTCATTTATTTCTTGTAAACTATTTTTTTCACATCACCAACCCTCTATAAGTTCTTGAAAAATTGGATATTCTTAGCGTTTGAGATTAACAGAATGCTATACCCATTAATTAAATAGGAAATCTGCCAAACGCTTGAATAATAAACTCCATGGTGCTACAATTTGGCATAATGGTGCAAAAACACACCCTAAATAGCTTTAGTTAGTGTAGGATTTATTCAAAAGGTTTTGATTAAATTTTTAACCAAAATTTGTTGTCGAATTGTAAAAAATAGCAACTTACTTTATATTCAGTATACGATTATATCTACTAAGGTGTAGAGATAAATGTCATAGAATAATCTGAACTCTTTAAATATAATAAAGTGCTGGTCTTAGTTTTAGGTCTAGTTATTTTAAATACTATTTATGTAGCTTGTATTAGACAAAAATAAAGTTAAATTTAAAAATACTATTATCATTTAGCACAAACCACTAGAGATTGATAACTATTTGTAAATTGAATTTTTTTTGTGGTGACAAATTATTATTTATATATTTTATATTCGTATAATGACGACTTCTTTCTCTTTTCTAAATCACTCAAATTTTTAAATATGAATCAGATATTGCTCCTATAAATGCAAAGAGGTAAACTAACGAAATCGCTTAAAAATTATATATTAGGAAATCTGACCCTTAATTTTTCATCTATTGAATGGATTCAATCCACTTGCGAATTTAATTCAAATGTTGACAGCTGCAAAATTTAAACTGGCTAAGATTGAAATTAAAAAAGGATGTGCCAGCTAGGAGTTAATAACGCAAAAGTAACAAGGAAACAAATTTGTGAAGTATTCCATAAGTAGGTTTGTCATTTACATTAAAATTTAGAAGAAGGAGTTGCTAACAATAAAATTCAATTTTGTAAAATCAAAGCCCTAAACCAAATGCAGCTAAAAGGATTAAATCCACCAGAAAATAAAAGTTAACGATGAAACTAAATCGAACTTTTTGAAAATCTTTTCCTCGGTAAAATATTGTGGAGTCACCGAAGGTACCCCACAAGAGTGCCAATTGGTGAAAATATTATCGCTTGACTGATCAAAGACCAATTTCCGGGACTTTTACTTTTTGCTTATTACGCATGGCTCGGCAAGTTCCAAATTTGCAGACGTAAGCATACACTTTTCTACGTCGATAAGCAGCCTAAATTTCGTAAATATATGTAGAGTGATTCGAGTTCGTGAAGAGCCTTAATTACCGTCAAAAGTCCTCTACCAAATCTCCCTGGGATGCCTCCAAGGCAAAATTTGCCCACATTTATGGAATTTCGATTCACGAATGTCATTCCAGCAAGGCGGGCATCATTCAAACTTTCCCTTCATCGCCATTGTTCAACTTTTCGCCCACTTCTTCACTATAATAGTTAGGTGGCGGGAATCCGAAAATCTCCTCTATACCATAATTAAGCGCACTGCTTTATTAGGATTAGCTGAGTGCGGGAGAACAGCGCTGAAACCTGGGAATTAATATTTCTCGCCCCATTGTCTCCACGAAATTTCGACTTGAATTACGCGCACGAATAACTTTTGGGCGCTAGCAAAAGGCGCTTCTTTCTTGGGGGCACAACGTATGTGGCAATATACCTGCAAACTAATCTCCCTTTTGTACGTGTTTGTGACTTTGGTAGATAGAGTGGACGGTAGTGACTGTACGAATTTTAAAGTTATTATTATGTCAAGAGTCAGGAAAGGTCGGTTTCAGTTGACCTAAATAGGAAAACGAATTGATTGATATAAAAGTTTGAATTGTTTCCAATATTATGTATATGTTTGGATATGTATGTGTACGTACGAGGGGGTATTTGAAGATGTTCCCTATGTAATTTAGTAACCTTTTGGTGTCCATCGTGCTATTATTAAAAGTAATTTTAGTATATGTGCTAGTAATTCAAGATTTTTCCAGATTTTTTCGAAATTGTGTTTTGGGCGATATTTTGGCCGACACAAAACTAATTAAAAGTAGCCACTTTGGACTCGAATATTCTAAATAATGGGGTATAGTCTTATAATGATTTTTAAATCCCTTTTCAACGATATCTCACTAGGTATAAAAACCTATACATATACCAAATTTTAATTACAATAGTCTCAACATTGCTCAATTCTTTAATGAAAATTTGCCAATTCACACATGATTCTGTGCTTAAGAGGGTGGTCTCATGTTTGATTTTCATAAAATCGATTTTGCATATTTTCAAAGTTTAATAAATTGAGAATATACTGTGAAAATTTTAAATTGATACACTAAGTCATTTTAAAGTTGCAGCAAATAATAGGGGAGAGCGTATATGCTTGTATTTCAAAGTAAGTAATGTAATGAAAATTTTCTTCTCTAAACCTTAACCGCGTTTTTCTCAAAACTACTTTTTTTTCGTCGGCCCGGATGATTAAAAGCAAACGATTCGGCTGACATTTTAACACAATATTCTTTCTTTCCGGTAGCAAAATTCGATTTTTATATCCGCTTTTTTTTTTATCTCGATTTCAAACCGAAAAAAACGGTAGTTTTTTGCAGTTTTTTTTACAAGGCCGCCATTCTGTTATTTTTCACTCAAATTTATTAAATCTGCTATGGGTCAGAATGACAACCTTACTGAATAATAATCTTTTTGGAATTTTGATTTCCGATGATTACAAAAGGAGCAATAAGAGGGGCCAGCCACCTACTTTTTTTGAAGAGACCTATTTTACCTCACCAAAATGACATTAAAATATGTTTTTTCTGTTTAAAAAAAATGTTTTTGTATTATTGAATAGGTAAAAATAACATAATTATCATAAGAAGATTGTATTTCATTTTCCGCGAAAAAAAATCTTTAAAAACCCTTCAAAATTTAACCTCGGACATTAGACTACCCCTTTAACAAAACACTGCTAATAACGTGTAGCAAGGAACTTGGCATAATTTCTTGTAAGTTTTCTGTTTTTAATTTTCTTGAGATTACTCACTCTCGACGAGAAATTGTTCTTTTTTTTACATGTACATACATATGTTTTTGGTGGGACGAATATACGGTAATATAAAATTCAGTCTAGTTGTCGCATGGTCGTCGGTTTTGAGGAGTAAGTTTAACTGCAGTTGAGACCGTGAGCGGCCATTTTGCATAAGTGATCTGCACCTCGTAGGGCCACCATACGGCCTTTGGACGCAAAGTTGTGATACTACAATCTTACGTATTCTGTTAATTTTTATTCGGGTTTGTAAAATTGTTCTTTTATGAGCGAACATGTTTTTCAACACACAAAATTACGCTCATAAAAGAACAATTTCACACACCGGAATATATGAATAGAATATATACGATGGTAGTACAACCGTAACCATAATCTTTGAATATTACTTTGAGTTAAAAAATATTGCAAAATGAGCTGAAAAGTGTACGAAATGAAAATGATGCTCCATCCATCCTCTTAGTAAGCTACATATTTAATTTAGTATGTATCTGATGATAGATGTTTGTCGGAAGTTTCTAGGCACTTTGGTTTCGCTTTGCAATATAAACGAACTGGTAGGTAGTCATGTGCTGGGTGGTAGGTTGGCGCCGATGTCTGCGCTTGTCTTAACCTACTCTTCTTCATGCTTCTCATATTGTCGGATTGTATAATAAACAAACAAGCTGTTTACGAAAGCGTCACAACACGAATAATACACCAAACCCGATGAAGCTCTAAACCCGTGAAACAATTTCCTTAATCATCTCACAACACTTTAATCACTTGGCTCCGAACAGCTTCCGTTCGGTGAGAAAACACCGATTGTTGTCATACTGAGATGAGGATCTTGGGGTGTAACCCCAATTTAATGGACGAAGTTTTTCGCAGATGGGAGCTCCAATGCATTTGCTAATTTATCACATCTAGTGCAATCCCTTGTCTGTAGTTGGTCGCTTCCAGCAGACCGATTTGTGGGGCTTCAAAGAGCTGTCTGCACATCAGTTTTGTAAAAGCATTAAATTCACATTTAAGAAACATTTCAGCCTTTGTAAGTTTCGCAAATCTCATTACCACTGGTAGTGTGGCAGAAAATTTCGCAAGCAGAACTTTTCCTGCATGCATCCGGCATACATACACAAATGCATATGTATGTGCAAGCAAATTTTCCTTGGAATTTCTGCAGAACCCATTGGAATTTTTCTTTTAGTTTTCCGCTCCCTTGAGGCAGTTTGCAGAGCTTCTGCAACGCTAAGCTGCTACACATCCATCCCCAGGCTTATGTGAGTTATAACCCGCCAAGTGGTTTGTCGAAAAGCTATTTATTTGCAGAGCAGGACTGGGGGATTTGCGCTGCTGTTGTTCCCTTCCGACGGCCTTGACTCCCGGAGTCCTGGCCAAGGCAGCCTGCAATTACTCCACGAGAGCTCTCGTACGAGTCCTTCAGGGGCAGGGCTGGCAAGGGCCGTAATCAGTCCGTGCGCAACCTAGTTGCCGTTTTTTGGCAAGTACTTAATAACGTAAGCGTTTCCCCGCAATTATATTCTGGCGCGCTCGCCGCTGCGTTACATTTAAAACTGCCAACCCCCTGGTCTGGTATTAATGACGTGATCAAAGCGGAGCAAAACAAATTAATGACCCATTGCGGCTTTGGCGGATTCGCCCGCATCTTGACCGTCATTTTTAGGGCCGCAATACATTTTGCACATTTTGTCGAGCAAGAAATCCTTAACGAGGAATTCCCCGCTTCCGAGTTAAAAACACAAAAACTTTATTACACGCGATTAAGACCGCCGCCGCTGGTCCTCGCCATCCGTAAGCGTAATGGGGCTATTTTGCTCCTTCCTCATAAATGATTAAGTAGCCAGGTAGTTGCTGCGGGATGGAAATTTGCTTTTTTTTGCACTTAATCCCCACTCCACCATAAATTACTTTCTGCTTTTATATTTCATTAAGATGTAAAAAGTTTCCTCTAGCCGTCTAGAGTTATGTCCGTGCTTAGCACTGATAGCGTGCACCAGCCCTCGGCCGGCGAGAGGATCGGGGGTGTGTCGGCTCCGGCAAGGACTAATATTAGGGCTTTGGCGTATTAGGTACAGGAGCAAGTACTTACCGGGATACAACTTTGGGCAACCAATCACCACCGCAGTATTTCGCAAGGACTGGATCATTAGTGGAGCTGCCGTCGTAGAATATCAAGTGATCCCGCTCCCCAGTGCAATCAGACCATGCACGTATTGAGCGGGATGTTTTGTTGAAGCTGGCTATGGACCTGGAACGAAATAAATATTATAAGCAGCGTTCCAGGGGTATGTGAAAAGTTTATGTTTTGTCGTTTGTTTTAGCAGGGTCCAGGAACGAGTCAGCTAATTAAGAGCAATACTGTGGCATTTCGAACTGCAGAAGATACACAAAACGTGGATGTTCTGGGGTAGTTTTTATTCTTAGGAAGTTTCATTAATAACAAAATGGAATAACAATGAAATAACTGGTAACTATTATACTTTGATAACACGCTAATGGTCTTAATCCTTCATATGAACATTACCTCATTATTCTAAAAATTCAATGTCGATTTTAATATACACTAAAGTAAAATGGCACTGACAATTTTCTGTCAATTTTGCAAAACCTTTTAATATTTACTTTAGGAATAATTGGCTTAAAAACATCGTTTAATAACAGTCAATACAAAATGGACGTATACACTACATACATATACAAGGTTTTGCGAAAAGTTGAATTTACATGGTGTCCTACCCAACGTTTGTTTGGAGACGTTCTTCGCCCCTCTGCTCAAAGTCGGTCCTTTACCCATTAAATCGCAACCGAAAATTTGGAGCTATTGAGTTTGAAATTTCCTGAATTTTGAAGAAACTTTTTAGCTTCGCTGTTCCGGCGTCAAATGTGATGAATAACAAAGTTTACGAGAGAACTAATTTTACGAACGGTAGTTTTTGGCCAGATATTTAGCTGTAAAATTTTGAAAAGTGACAGTGTGAGTGTGCCGCCGTCATTTTCACTGCACTCGCTCACTGTTTTGTTGGAAATTATCACAAATCTCTAAACTCTACATAAATTCTGATAGCAAGGAAATTCAAGGGATATTGTAGTCACCGTCGAGTCGTCGAAAAATATGTGAATTAACTTTAATTTTGTTCATTTCATTCATTGAAGAATTTGTTTTAGAATAATAAAACGGAAATATATTTAAGTTAAAGTTATTTACAATGATAGTTTACGGCAGTAACGGAGGAATGTCATATTCCGAAATTTACTTTTTAGGTATGTGATGATTTTTTACATTTTATTTCGCAATAAATTTATTAATGAATCAACAAGCTATTACTAACTGCCACATTTTCATAAGTGTTTTGTACATATGTTATCTTTGCCTACTGATTCAATGATTTCATATTAGCACAACAAGACTACACATTTTTAGTCAATTATTGGTCCCTCAAACTGTCGTAGTTATTGATGTAAATTGCAAATCTTTATTCCGAGAAACTGCCAATAAACTCTAAATTAATATGTATTGGTCTTGACATATGATAGTATAGATTATGTGCAGGTAATAACCAACATTGTTCTTTTATAAAAAAATAGGACAAATAGTCTAGTTGTTCTTACGACGATAACATAATCATATGCAATGAAAACTTAATTAATTTGTTTATGTTTACTACTACTATCAATGTTTCTCTTCGTAGGTCATATAACTAAGATTTAACTATATATATCGTTGCGAGTTATGTGCTTAAAACTTAATTAAATGTTTTCCCGTAAAATACCTGCAGAAAACTGCACAGGACCACTGAATGCAGTTCGATGCAATAAACTTAAACTTTAATGGAAACAGATGTGGCCACGATAAATCCAGCGAAAAAGTTTCCTTTGCATTTGGAATATTTGCTCGGCGTTATCCAGGGCTTCCGGGCTTAAATTTATTTCGCACGCCATGCTTTGTAGGAGCCCCGGGAGCTTTTCATTTCGCCGGGCTTCAAAAAGGACCCTTTTTTTCTTTATGGATCGTCGACCAGGATGAACGTTGCCAATTAACTTCAAAACTAACCCGACCTCGTCCGGTTCATTAACTCAACCGCAAATAACCTGCGATAAAAATTCTCAGATGATTTTGAAAATTTTACTGGCTCGTTTTAATTTTTTTAAGCCAGGGGCACGTAGTCCCCTTTTATCCCTAACTATCTGCCGGAAAATAAGGATAAGAATTGTGAGCTCGACACACATCCGGTACGTCCCTTATTTCAGAATTCGTCGCTTTATGCCACCGTGAACATTCGATAAAAAGGTTAAGGCGCCTGCACGAAAAACACTCACCTTTTGACCAGAGCCTTGTGTTGATTTTCTTGACTAACTGAGATCATTGCATGCTTGCATGTAGGAACTGTCTTTTGGCGTATTGTCCAGTAGCAGGTGACGTTTCTTGGATACATTCCAGGATAATTTGGGCTCTGAAGACGACACTTTTTCCTATAGCATTCATCGAATTGTCGGGTGCAATATGTGCCCGGGGTTACTCGTCCTAGTTCCAGCAGTTCGTCCGGGACTCCGTACCTGGAAGCAATACAAAGGGAAGGGCATTAGTTCGGGCGAGTTGCTACGCTCAGCAGATAGAATACTTTCATGCTTTCAGGAGTTCGTTTCTTTGAAAACTCACCTGACTATAGCGTCTGATTGACTGATAAATTTGTATCGTATGAGGAACAGGAAGGGGTTTTCCTCCTGCTGGCTCGGCGGATGGAATACCTGGCGAAAACGTACGGCGGTGTTAGTAGACATGAATTTTCCTAAACTGATGACGGTACACATAAATTTTCCTATTTAAGTTTCAACTTGGCATGTCATATTCTTCACGGTAGGTTAAATGTTCAAAAGGAGTCGGTACGGTACAAGGAAACGAATTTGATATTCAAGGGACTCTGCTCAGCATGAAGTAACAAGGTAAAGGGTAGACGTTCTAGGGCTTTCCTCTAGGACGACTCTTCATCACTATAAATCTTTGTCATCATTGTATGCAAGTGCAATTTGTTTTTCTGCACTGGTGATTCTTGAGTAAGACCTTCTTTCAGCAATTTCGTATTAATTTCATTGATTGTGGCCGGATTGAAGAAACATTTCGAAAACTCTTTTTGAGCTACTATTCTGAAGAGCTCTTGATTTAAGGCTTTAAATAAAATATCGTACAATACAAATGTTATTATGAAAAAATACCTAATTAACCCTTATTCTGTGCTCGACAAAGCTAACATACAATACGTTTTTGGTTCAAATAAGTCCAATAGAATTTTATTCGTTACTGATACATTTAACACATTTTATAGCATCATTACATTTTTTTTGGAGATGCATTTCAGATTCATTTGTTAGAGTATTACCTACTATTGGGCAATTGAGGGCAAAAGTAAAAGGGCATTCTTCGGTTCATTGGGTAATTTTGACCCATAAACACTGGACAATGGTTAAAAATTTGCAATAAAAAATAAATTTAATGAAATATTGGCGAAAATTGTTGATAATGACTTGTATACTCGAAGTTTGTAGGTACAAGTTTTTTTTATTGCCAAATTTCATTTTGGTTGCGATACTGAATGAGAAATGAGAACCAAAGCTAAGAAGAAATTTAACTTTCTTACCCTGAAGTAGGCGATTTTACTGATATTAAGCTTGGTGTTAAAGAATGGCTACTTTTTTGAAAGTGTGTGGGAATATTTCAAGTACATTGGGAGCTGCAGTTCCATAACATTTGATAGATACATATCTACATAAGAGTATTTCTATTCCACATAAAGATTTTTGTAACGCATTTATACGTCTGTTTGTATGTGTAGTTTAGCTTGTCTATCTGTGTGGTGTGTCGATTCTAACAAATGTATTTTTAGTTTTCATATATACACAATAAAAGTATTTCTGAAACACGTATTTTATAAATAATTTTGCATACAATATGTAAGTTTTTTTTAATACAGTTATTTGGATATTTAAAAATAAAATGTACTTTCTAAATAGTAGATACTAAAATAAAACATAATTGATTTATTGCATACATTTCATACATATGCTTATGCCCTTTGAATTCGGAGCTCGGCTTCTACAGTAGTCTTCTTAACAATAATGTGTTAAACCACCATGTGGACATGAACGCCCGGGGGATGACTGTTGTTTATTTTAATAGCGGTGATATCAGGTATGCAGTTACGGGAGGAAAAATATAAAAGCCGAAATTGAAGTGTCACTCCTTCATCTTAAAACTGTGGCTACACTATTCTTTTCTTCCAAAGTATACAGGGGAACAGCATAACGCCCTGCGGATTATGCGGGAACTGACCATCTACAACATCTAAATATAAATCGTATCTATGCCAGGATTGTATGGTATGCGTAGAGGCGATATTTCGTCGAGCGAAGAAATGCTTCGAGTGCAGCTGCGAGCTTACATGAAGAAATTCAGCCGACACTCTTGTAGAATTGACACAGTTCATCTTAAAGGATGAAATACATCCGAAAAGCGCAAAAGATGACTATTAGCACTGAGTCTGATATTAAAGGTATTCTGCAATTTACAATGCATATGAACTTGCTGCGTTTGATAACGATGAGATCGATTGCGATGCTTCACTCACCAATCAGCTATACGTTGAGCCTAAAAACAGGAACTTCAATTTCACGATTATCCGGAAAAGAGCCAACTGGATGCTAAGCCAATGGAGACAGTGCTCTCGTCCGAATTTAGGCCTCAGCTCTACGAAATATGCCGACATTTATTAAAAAAAGGTTTCAACAATAAATACTAAAGGTAGGTACTTGAAGGGTTTCTGCATTTGTAAGCTTTTAAAGTTGGACCTTACAATGAAATGTTAAAAAAAACGTATCGGTATCAAAAGCTACAAATATGCCTAACATAGGTACCGACTATTTTGGACAAAACCCGACCTGCATTCTCTACTGTCAATTGTTTTGGGAAATACTGGCGTTTTAATCATCTTTGCCACGGCTCTCCACTATTATAAAGCGGTCACATTGTGGTATCATGTTTAAAAATTAGGCCTCTTTGTCGCCAACCATCGTGTGGCCCTGTGCATAACTCAACTGGTGCTGAACCCGTGGAAAGGGCCCCTCGACTTGCATTACCGGTACTCGGATCGCCCTACTTGCCAAGTAGAACTCACATGCATTTAGCACGCTTCAGCTGGAAACCAGCGGAGGAGCTCACAAGGATCTGAATTTTTATGTAGTTCTATTTATTGTCGGAAAAGTTTGCCAGCATCAAAAACAGGAAGAGGAGAATCGTTACAGCGGAGAACAACAGAAGCCGAGAGGATGGCCTACAACTGGAGCACACTATCCTCGCCCGACTATTACCTCATTTCGAAAGGACAAAGCCCTTCATTCACTCGGTTCCAAAGGAATCGTATCGAAAAGTCAAACGAAGAAGGGGCACCGAGTGTATGTGTGTGTTTTTGCAACCACCATGCAATCTATTTATAAGGAAGCGCGGCTAGAAACAAAGGACCCATAAGCGTCGTCGTCTGCGTGATGCTTCAACGCCACGAGAGCTTCGTCTGATGATTAGTAGCTACTTTGGCACGTTCGTAAGATTTGCGCCTGGAGATACCCAAAATGAGATTTTCCTAGCAAAATCGAAATCCGCCCCGGGCTGCGACTCTGGTTGAGGAGGTTCCAGGCTCACGTACAAATAGGCTCCAATGGCAGTTAAGTGAGTACGACAAACAATGAACCCTAGTATGGGCATATGGGTGAGGGAATGACTGCTCCACAGGCCAAGAGACAACTCCGTCTAGCACAAGTGGCTCATCAACGTTTTATGGAGTTTTATTGAAATTTTTGTAAGAGGGAGCAAAGGACTTCTTCAAATCATAGCGACGATGTCCGTTTAGAGGGAATTTAAGAATGTTTCGAATAATAAAGGACTGTCAAATTACTCTCGTCTTTCTAAGCAATCATAATGGCAGGCACAGGCTTATTACTTATCACAATAAGCGCAGAGCCAGAAAATTTCATTGTCCGGGCAAAACATTTGTCTTTACTTCGGTATTACTTCACCCTATCTTTAAAAGTGCCATTAGGGACATTTCATGAACTGTTATAGAACAATTTTCAAAATCAATCCTCCTATTTCATTTCTGAAATTACATCCTGCAGAATTAATGTTCCGGCACGACTTTCCTCCTGGTGCTGGTATACACATATTACAGTCTGCTTTGGTTAATTAAAAATTAATTTTTGCCATTTCAGCCAGTTCTCCGGTCAGTGCCACAAAAACTTTCAGAGGTGTTTGATAAGCGAGGTTGAT
Organism: Tolmerus cingulatus; assembly: GCA_959613345.1. Lineage (NCBI taxonomy): Eukaryota > Metazoa > Arthropoda > Insecta > Diptera > Asilidae > Tolmerus > Tolmerus cingulatus. The sequence continues at coordinate 39,674,741 of OY390707.1, forward strand.
GCTAGTCAAATTGCACACCAAAGTTAAGCTTCCTTTTGCTGGTGAAAACTCCTAAATTTATGCATAAAGTTTGCAGGAATTATACATGACTGGGCATGTGGATATCTCTCACTAAATGATAAATGCACGGCAAATTTTGAAGGATGTGTAGCATATCTAATTTACACAGACACTATTTTTACTTTGTACTGATGGGTGCTGCCTACTCGGCGTTCTGCAAAAATTTTATTTTTATCTGAGTTTATGCAAGCCCTTATTTAGTGAATTATGTTGTAGTTATATTGGTTACATTTTCATTTACGTATCGCTTTAACTAAAGTGAGAAAATTTAAAAGTCAAAACTTTAATATTTCAGTACTGGAAATTTATTAGAAAAAGCGGTAATTTTCAAAACCCACATAAACACTTTTCAGTTGAATAAATTTTGGATTGTGGCACTTAATTGTGTGATTTCTATTGTATATACTTGTATGGTTGAATTTGAATAAATGAATATAAATACTAAACAAAATATAAAATAATAAGCATGAACACTAATTTTACAATTTGTGAAATACAATAGTATTCCTTGTTTGAGCGATAGAAACAGGACCACAACAATTTTTTTCGGTATCCTACGAAGAGTTACACTGACTGCCTTCTTTTGTTTCAAATTATTTTATTTTTGCTACATAATAAATTTGCATGTGTAAATATAATTCAACCGATCACTATCCAAAAGAATATTTCATTTTGTCAAATAAATAGAGTATTATTTTTATATCACTTTTTAAATAGAGTACGAATTAGAAAACGAAAATTTTTGATGAGCTTCTATTTGTGGGAAAAATAGAGTCAAAAGACAATATTTTCCGCATTTTTAAAAAACTAATGAATAATAACGGTTGATTATATTTATGAAGAGATTTCTAACATAGCTTAAATGAAAGTTTAGCCGTTTAAGAATTTCAAATATAACTTACTTCTATAGTCCTTTTTATGCATCTTGGCGAACAAATTTATTATGAACTTCCATTTTTCGTGTACTTTATTCGTCATCCATTGTATGAAATACCCAGGTTGTGAAAAAAAGGAAAATTCACTGTTTCAAAGCTTTCGTATTTTCATATAATACAATAGCTTAAGGTCTTAGCTATCATTTGAGCAACATTATGAGCGTTCGCATTAATCTGTTATTTTGTGATGATCTTTATAAATTGCTGAAAGTTTCACATTTCATAGTTCTTAATCCTATATATTTTTCTTGAAAATGGGAGCTTATACTGCATTCTCATTGACTTACCAATTCTTGAGAAAAAAGTTTTATATAATCCACCATATCATTTCTCCTTTAACTAATTATTTTATATTTTTCGTTAATAAGTTCATCTTAATGGTTGATAAATATTTTGTTGATAATTAGCCATCAGCTTTTGTCAATAGCTTCATAAATGTGGTCCTTCGATTAAAATTCATAAAAGAGAAAGATGTTATAGGTATACACTACCACTCACTGCAATATCAAACAGTAGAAACATCAGGAAAAATTCGAGATCACTTAAAATTTATTGGTTTTCGGAGTTGCTTTATTAGTTTTATTGGAACATTGTGCGAAAAACTTGACTTTATTCCAATATCTACATTATCAAAATTAGATTTATAATAAATCAAAAAATTAGAACATATGTACTCAGCTTAGTAGAAGCAGAATTATCAGTGAAATCTATTTATAAAAACGCCTTTAGTTTCGCAAATGAATCTTTTTATTCATGCCAGCTACATATATGTAAATATATAGTAGAAGTTTTAAATAACATGGCATATTAAGCTATAAAAAAACCGTTTCATTTAGAATTCAAGTATGCCTCAAAGCCGCTACTCATTTTAAAAAATGAAATATGTTTTGGGGACATTTTGAAAAATTAAAAGTTAACTTCTGTGGCCGGAATTACATGGTATACACAACTCGTATAAAAAGTAAACCAAAACCACTTCTACAACTTTTTGCCTTGGGTACGCAGCTAGAATTTTACATATTCCAATTCAACATATTTAATTATCCAACATATCCAGACGAACTTATTTCAGCAAAGTTGCTGTCACAAGTCTATGATAAGTGCAGGTAAAGTGCGGGATTTCGGAATGAAAAAGTACGCACTTTAATTTATGTTATATTTATATTAATAAATATATTAAGAAGAAAATAATTTTTACTTTAATTTTGACAACATTTTTTACATTCATTTGTCACAGAACAACTAATATAATAGCACAGATAAAATTATTTGATTTGTGATAATAGATAATTTCAATAAAATTTTTTCTGTAGATTACGATTCTGAAAACTAAAATTGTTCATCGTGCTACATTTTTGAGTAAAATAGATTAAGAAATTTAAAAAAAATATCGTATTTTGATATTACTCCGAACATAAAAACATAATAATGGAATGTGACAAGAGCTAGTACGTGGCTCAAATGAAAGCCTAAATCGTCATCTCGATGTATGTTTGTATATAATAACTGCCATTCGACAGCCCTTGCTAAACTTATTGGAAAATTATTCTTTCGCGAACATGCACTACCAATTGTATGAAGCAATCGGTTAACAGAAAAAAATGAAATCCATAAAATATTCCGGGAAGTCTCAAAAATTTAAAATTTATAAATAATAACCAAAGGTTCAAACTTTTATTGAACTTAAATTTTAATCCCCTGTAAAAATCTGTTATTTTGGAAGGAATTCTTAAAAACGTCCGAAATGGGATATTTTGTACTCTTCAAACCTATTTTGATGAAAAACGTGTTGTGGTGGAATAATTGTAATCTACGGATAAAGTTCTATGGAACTGAGGCAGAACTTGTTCTGTGCACAAATTGTGTTGAAGTAAATATTATTGAACCAAATGAATTTGTTCGACAGCAGTTCTTGGAAAGAGACTACAAGTACGTATACATATTATGTGGAATAGGTCCGATGCAGAGTTCTTTAGAAGTTTTTTGAGAAACAAGCAAAAAAAGAGAAATATTCGATTACAACTTCTATAAATAAATATAAAGAAGAAGAATTTAAAAAAGATTTAAACTACCAAAATTCGTGGTTTTTATATTCCGCCATATTTAATGAACGGTCATGTTGTAGGTTGATCTCCATTCGGTTAGGTAAGTATACAATATATGCGCGATAACCAAGGAATCAACGGCTGTACACTAGTTAGTTAACTATGTTAGTCAGCTATCCAGTGTACTACCTGTGTATATGCTAAACAAATATTAGCGATTTTGTTAGACATTTTGTTTACTTCACGAATTTTTCAATTTGAGTACAATAAAACAATAACATACTAGTCAGCGTTTTCTAAACATCCAATTTTCTTGCTTTTATTTTCCATGTACATGTCGTATCTCTATGGAAAAGCAATAGATGGGAATTCGATAAAAATAATATATGGATTAATTATATGAATTTTGAAATCGTATGTCAGCACTGTGTTCATTTTTGGACGGGACAACGGATAGTCAGTTTTTGGCGTGAATTTGTTGTCATTGTATATAGAAAATAAAATAATTATGTGTATGTACGACGGAAAATTGGAATTTACGAATCCCACTGTACAATCTAGAGGGTTTGCAAAGTCCTCTGCTATACATTTATCTTTTGTCTAAGTCAGATTTTACATACCGCTAATTAGAGCATATGCACTAAGAAGTATCATCTATAGGCCTTTTATTAAGCGCCTGAGTAAAGATGAAACCATTTTGTGTTAAAAAGTTCAAACAGAACTGTTTATTGTAAGTATATTATTGTATTGTCAACTAACTTTGTTTCCATAAATATAAAAACATATTCGATTGCGCAATAATATATAATATTATGTCAACCTTTTTTATGCGTGCATGCAAACTGTCAATTTTGGAAACGCGTATGCGTATGGTTTTTATTATTCATTTTTATTAGTTTAACATTTGTTTCTGAATTTTATTAAAAATGATTTTGTAACATACATATTACATTTATTTTGTTGGTGCATACACTTCTTCGATTCATTTAAACTTGTGATAAGGTTAATGCACACTAAATCACACTCGGCTCAAAGTTTAAAAATAAATCGAGAATTCTTTAGATTCTTTATACTTATAAGACGTTTCAGGAAACTCTAAATAAAAGTGTATTTCTTGTATTTTAGTACATCTTAATGCGTATTGCTTTTATTTAATATTTGCTTTATTACCAGTTATGTTAGAGTTATGTTAGGGTTGGCTCGTTAAATTTCTTTTGTCTTGCAATTACGCCGTTTTAAACCCAATATCCCAGCAGCTACACTAAAGGAAAATGTTTCTCCAACAATTTGCGGATCAGATTAATGAAGCCGCACCGCAACCATGTACCTGGATTACCACGAATTAGGGTCTTAAATCAATTCAGAATCACCTGTACGCTTAATTTAGTATGGAAAAACTCTTTCTAATTTCGCGTAAGCTCAACCTCTGTACCCATAAAGGGCTGCCAAATATTGTTAAAATTTCCCTAAGTACCTGTGCTTTGCAGCGGGTTTCGCCGCGTAATTGAAAGGCTCGTGTGCCAAAAGCAGCTTCCTCGTTGCACAAGCAACGCAAGGGAGGGGCACGTGTAACAGCATTAGTCTCGCAGATTACCAGGAAGTTCACTTAAAATTTTGCCATAAAATTACACAAGGAGCAAGGAGCTGCTTACCTTCACGGAAGCAGTCACTGTCGATGTTTCGCTGAAGTAGAGCTGTGGTCCAGTCGCCTTCCCGCACCAGGAGCCTCCCGTAAACGGTCGCCCCAATTCGCTGAGCTGCAACGAAATAAAAGGGAAAAAGTCCCGATGAATCTCTGGAATGGTAGATATCGGCCGGGCGGCTCCACCCTGGAGTGCAGGGGTGGGTGATGCCGTCGAGTGCAGGAATCAGGTGGAGGTCCTGCGAGTCCAGGGCTCGAACCCCGAGGCGGCTCGGACATCTACTGCAGAAAAGCTACGAAATCAAATTCATCTCGAACTGGTATTGATTAGGCCCCTGCCAGTGCCGCTTCGAGTGCTCGGTCCAATTCGCTGATCTCTTGAGATGACTCTGGTGAGGTTATTTCTATTTGCTAATCGATAAGTAGTTGCCGATTGGGGGTATGTGCGCTGCATCCTAACTATTTGCGTTTGCCTTTCAGGAACCTATTATGGGATTATTTGCTTTGCTAAGTGCTATCGCGTCGCTTGCACTTAGGGCAGCAAGACAGCAGGACTTAAAGTGCGACTGTGGCATGTTATGGAGCGGCATAATAACCGAAATTAATCCTGGCGCAGACAGTAGCAGCTTATAATTAGATGTGATGCCCTGCAGGAAGTTATCGGGAACCCTTTGCCCGGTTCTCCGGTCTTGCCAACTAGGTACGCCTGTGGGAGTACTCGAGGGTAAGTGCTGCGACAAGGCTCTGCCAGGATCGCTCTATAACTCCAGATTATTGAAGACGACCACTAAAGCGTATCGTTACAATCTCAAAACAGCCCGACCATGACATTCGTGTACCAGAAACTTTTAAGGAGAAAACCAGCTCTCGGTAGTACCATAAATTCATATTTGCCCAGTCCCGCCCGAAGAGCGTCCGTTTTGGACATGAAACTATTATAACTTGAAAATAAATTTATCTGCCCTCTTTGACCTGAAAAGATTTTTTATATAAATTGATAACATCCACTTTCTCATCTGTCGGAACCATTGAAACTTTGCACGACTGAGAACTCTCCTTCCTGCTGCGTTCCGGGAGCAATGGGGTTCCACAGGGATTATGGGTGGCCGGGGCGGGAATGTACTATATAGCTGGGAGCTGGATGCATCTCAATATGACTGCGAAAGATATCCCATTTGTGTCTTAATGAAAGTATGGCGCTGCTAAAATATGGGTAAGCTCCGTGGCCCCAGCCACTGACAGTTTTTCCCTTTTCACTGGCCTCGTTTTAATGAAGCAGTTATACTGGGTGAAAAGTCTCAATTTATACTTTTAATTCGGTGAGATCTCCCCCGTAAATGTATCTTATACACATATTTTGAATTTTCAAGGGAATAAAACACTCTGACCTAATTGATAGTTAGCAGTTGGAAAAATATTAAAATGAATTTTCAAAATCTAGGCTTCCGAAACTTTGTTTAATAAATATGTATAAAGATATGGAAACACGAAAATCCAATTTACACCCAATGGGCGTGATGAATTTAATTGAGAACTCACCTCGTTCTCATCGTAGCCCATGTCTGCAAGGTTAATCGCCATATGTACATAATATATGTCTGTAGATTATAGGTATGTATGTAAAACAATTATTGGAAATCCAAGTTGTGAAATTGTAGATTGATGGGATTGCGGACTTTTCATTTTCGGTTAATTTAAATATTATTAACTTTGTCGGTCGATTATCCAATTGACATAATTCAAATTCGGGATGTGATTTATTGACACATTTTGGTAAATACACTATTTAATTTACGCAGAGTCAAATTTTTCTAATTATCTTTGTAAATAAAAAAGCGTTAAGCTGGCAAAATAGGGTAATTATACCACGATCGTGTTGAATTATTCAATGTCGAAAGTATTATAAAAGCTTATTGTGCTGAAATTTTAAGAACTGTCACCTCTACATCCATAAAGATTTTAACGTTTGCAAAAAACCAATACAATTGCGATAATATTTACAAATTTTAAACTTAGAATCAGATAAATTTTGGGATTAAGTGTTTGACGCAAAGTGGGTATCAATCCAGGCATTTTGGTGTTATTTTTTAGACATAAAAATTGTTTGATATATGTAACAGTTCATAAATTTCAATTTAGTTCATTTGCTGCAAAACTTAGAACCGGACCGGAAAAAAAAACAATAGTTTATAAATTTAAGCCAGTATTTAAAATATATCAATGCTCATGTACTGCAGAATGTTATTAGTTACGCACTCTTCTATTCATTAGTTTTTTTACCATAATTTTAATTATACAATGAAATACAACAAGTATAGTTGCCTATGTATGTTATATTAATTATAAATTCTTGCGTATTATTAAAAAATTGTAAGTAGTAGTTTACTCATTTTAAGTTAGAGCGATAGGGAGAGCGGGGGACCAATGAGTTGATAGAAGTTTGATCTCGAAAATAATCATTACTTGTAAACCATGTGAAATCATTTAACACACATGGGGGTAATTCGGACATCATTCTGACCGATCTACCTACAGACTTTCGCTTGATATTACCCTTTAGAGACATCGAAATGGCAGTTTTTTTCCTTTCAAAAGAAATTAATTATACCAAGCGGCTTACGTTAACAAAAATTTAGTATTATTACAACCACCAGAAGTAAAAATGAAGCTCTGGGAATTACAGCATTAAAAGGAAAAGTTCGAATTTCAAGTATAAATATTTGTTTTAATATATTAATAAATTGTTATGACACATCTAATAATACTTTTTTAAATGTGTTTTTAAAGTGTCATCAGAATCGATTCATTATTTCTTTAATTCGCTGTCACTTTGCGTTATTAGAAAAAAATGAAAAATATATATGTAGATATTTTTTAATACGTACACCCAGAAAAAAAAACATGTAGAAATGAATAAAAACATATGTCAAAATGAAATAAAACGTATATAGAATTTCGTGAAAAGGCAAAGCATTTTAATTTGAAATGGAAACCCATTTTATTTTTTTAACATATTTTGTATTTTAATTTAAAATGCACATATGTAATTTTAAATATGAAATATGGTTGAAATTAAATGGTTAGACATTTAATTTTGAGAAAATACATTTCATTTTTAAGTGAGAAAAGTAATTGTTTTTTCCTTCTTTTGGTGCATTTTCTTTTGCGAAAACAAAGGAACATAGTTAATTTAAACAATTTACTATTTGTTTTTACATACTGTTACAATTTTGACCGCCGAGCGGCTGGCGGACAAAATTGCACTTTGCCCTTCCCTGCAATTCCGATATGAGAACGGACTTGCACTTTTTTGTTGAGAAAAGTGGTCGGCGTTTCGATCCGGGGCATCAGCCAGATCTCTCCATTGTGGCTGATCGCTGACGCCCCCGCCACAGACGCCACAATCTTGCAGATCGAACGCCGGTCCTTATATCCACCCGATGCAATCCCCGAGTGTGAATTATAAGGAAGGAAAATTGTAACAATACATATGTCGGTTTATTTTTACATAGTTGAAACATTTTAAAATAACATATGTAGCATTTAGTAAAATGAACTTATCATATGTTAAGAAAATAAAATGATTTTGCATTTAAAATTAAAATGGTGCCGTATTAAACTATTACATATTTATTATTTGTTTTAAAATCGTTTTCTGTGGTTTTAAATTAATTATATGTGAAAACGAAATGTTTTCCTTCTATGTAAAAATAAAAACGCTGTCATTTAAAAACAAAATAGCATTTTTTTCTGAGTGATATGTATTATATCAAAACTGTATAAAATTTGCTAACAAAATTAAGTTATCATTCTATGCGAAAACAAATTTTAAAAATGAATGAAAAATTTGCATTCTATTTAGGATAGTTTCATTAAATAACACAAGTTTTAGTGTATAGAGTTTTTCCGAAAAGCAATAGAAACAAAAAGCTAATTTTCTGAGCTTACTGAATTATAAAAAAATATTTTTAAAATTAATCTAATTTATTTTACTTAGATATTATAAAAAAGAAGTGAGACGTTTCTTGCCATTGACAAGTGTTAGATATTTTTGGCTATACATACATATTTCGGTTTAAAGTTTTGAAAATATTTGTAACAAGTTTGAGTTTCGGCGAAGTACTTATGGATCAATTATATGAGAAACAAATTATTAATAGAATTAAGCTTTTCGCGTGAACTTAATTACGGTTAAAATATGTATGCGTTGTATCTTATCCCAAAACATAATGTATGTATAAATAAATAAAAAAACCGACTATAAAATATATTTGATCAACACTTCACTGAAAAAGAAATCTGTATTTTTTGCGTAAGTCTTCGGTGAAAGCATCTCTATGTATAAATTGTGTATTACAACAATTGCACAATTCATTTTCACCTTTTAAACATTAAAAACAAAAAAAGTCCCCTTAATTACTTTTGGTGGTTAAATATATTGTAAGATAAACACTGACAGATGCACGCTCTGCATGAAAACTTTTTGTGCGGTATTTAACGATGTAAGATAGAGCTATTTGTTGATTACGTACGGGAGGAAAAAGTCCCATATGTTTACGCGCGGTGAATTTACTAGAGCACGCAAGGTATTTACAAGTCCTGTAGGCATACGCGAGTGTTTCACTCCCAAGTGAAATCTAATGGCTGCCGCCGTGCATCGTGGAGCCTTGAACGGTGTATTGTATACCTAAACTAACAGCTCCTAATTTCAAATGCAAACATTTCTAGGGAACACTTTAATTAAAACTCGTGCTAGGATACAGAAACAGTCCTGTCGATCTTGCGGTCTTTGGTACAAAAATTATATTCACAAATTTAAACATTTTCTCGCACATTGATAGTGAGGTACATATATACGTTTCTGCTTGCATTAATCCCTAAACGCAATCACCGTGCAGGAAATAAACAAAAAAGTGGTTTTTCGCTGGGATATGCTTGATAAACATATTAAAGGAAATACGATTTATACTTCAAAACATACCTGCATAAATCCTTCAGGGCAACCTGGCAATTCGCCTGCTGGATTGAAATTGGGTTCGATGCCATCAACGTCGGGATCAACCATGCCCTCGTCAAAGCGTCCCACCGTAAATTTATCGAAAATTATCTGTAAGAGATGAGATGGGATGCTTTTATATATGTGCGCATGGAATGTATGTGTACTTTATAGAGTTCGATGCGTCGGTTATATGTTATAGATATAGGGATGAATGCAAGGAGTAGGGAAGCCAAACGCGAAGAGTGGTTGATAAAGGTTTATAACTGAAGGGTTTGAATATTCCCCAACAAAAAAAATTGATTTTTTCAAACAGTTTGGAAAAATCTCAGCAACTGGGATTCTACAAAATGGTCCCACATCTTTAGAAGGAAAATTCAAGAAGGGTAATCAACTGTTGTAGAGAATTCTGAATAAAAGGACGTTGGTTCTAAGCACCAAGTACAGCTATTTATACATACCATACTTTGTGCTGAAGCATATGACATTCTGTTGATTGCTACAACCAAAAATTTTTTGCAGCATGAAAGCACTCAACTATTCGTAATATGGAATAGCATTCAGAGAAAAGTTGTAGTTTCATTTTTAGCATGAAATGGCAAACATCCAACTTTCTGTGATATGAACATAGCGAATATGTTCTTACAAATTTAGTGGAAGACTGATTCGGATTTTTGAATTAAGTAAGTCTTATTAAGTAAAATTTATTATGCAGATTTAACCTACAAACGAAATGAGTTTTAAATCCTAAGGTACTGACTAAAAATTGTCAGAATATTACATTATAAAATGCAAACGAATTTGCTCTTAGAGCCACATGCATGAAACCGACTTAAGCCTTGTGTCCATCTTAAGTTTAAATTGAATTTTGCTATGCATTAAGCTGACCTCGAAATTATGTGCGGAAATTGTTTGAACTCAATTCGAAATATCTTTAAATGTCAAAAATCATAAAATCAGCCATCAATTTTGGCTTTCTTCTTATTTCATATTTAATCTGTTTTGAATTTACTCAAAATTCTCGTGTTTTGGAAAAAACTACTTATGCTTTCTGTCAATTTCTAAAACTGATAATAAATTCTTCACTGATATTTGACATTTGGATTTGGGCAAACGCTTTTTTTCAACTTAACCTCTTAGCACTCAAAAGACCATCATAATGGTCCTAAGTCGGTTTGGCTCCTAGAATTAAGACTCTCTAAAGACTAAGTCGGTTCCATTCATACGGCCCTTAGAGACTTAGAAACTTATATTGTGCAAATTTTGGAATCGGTGAAAGAATGTATTATGCATATGTGCATGTATTATATAATTTTAAGCTTATGTTGGGGTACTATAAAATTGTTACAATTTCAACTCTCGATCCGAACTAATTTTTGTAACAGAGAAAATCAAACCAATTTTTTCTCTGCATTGACTGGACCGATTTCAATAAATCCAATAGGGATTTTTAGAGGACACAGGCAAAAGTGATGACAGTAAATTTTTAACCATTATTTTGATTTTCCTTTCATAAAAAATGAAATATATTAAGTACATTTATTTGATTGTTAAAGAATCAAAAGAGAATTACAAACAATTTTTAAACGTTTACATTACAGACTTCTCCAGAGGTAAAAATTGTATTATCCTGGATTATTAATGTTTACCATATACAGGGTTATCCAATATAAGCAAGTAGAATCTTTGAAAAGTCCTGGCCATGCTTGGAAATTCACTGACAATGTTATTTTAATTTTTTTTAGTCTGAACAACAACAAAGAACTTGTGGAAGTGTAAATCCTCCAAAAAGCTTTAAAATTTCATATCTGATAAAATGTTTGCCGACTTCAAAAAACATAATTCACTTTTAAGTGGAAACGGATAATAATCACAATATCCCGAGGAAAGTTACTAAAAATACAGAACTTTTGCTGATTACTGAAAGCTCATATGCCAGGAATTTCTGTAGCCACCGAACGTTCTCCTCCTGGCCCACATGCATTGAAACACAATCCAATTTCGTTTGCTGCGAGATTATTTTCATTTTAATTTTGTTTTGATTTATGCGGGTGCATGCATATGCGTGGGAACGTACACACATACATATATGCATATCGCACATGAGGCAAAAATGGGAACGATGGTAACAAAATACGGCTCTGATGCAGGAGTGCTAAACTGAATCTGACGGGCAGGTATACAAATGGTTGGGGTTGCATTTGGTTGAATGAGCAGTAGAGACTATGCTCGGGAATAGAGGAAAAGAAAATGTACACAATGGCAAAATTTCGGCGTGAATATATCAAGTATTCACAACCTAAGCCCGAAGGTATTCAGTCTTATACAAATTCTGGAAAAATACCTCAAAATGTGAACAAACTGGAGCAGAAATTAAAATAAATTGTGGATGCGTCCCATACAGGCTCGACAAATGAAGAGAGGTCGTTAAATGAGGACCTCCAACGAGCCTCAAGTAGATAACCGGCAAAGACGGGAGTCTTGTATATAATGACGGTAATAGCGCGGCGGGAGATGAAGTGGAAGCAGAAAACTTTTCTCGCAAAGTCAACACTTTCCTTGGAAGAAAAGCCAACCACATACTTTTATTTACGGCGGATGTAACCCACAAAGCAAGGCGTGCATGGCCCCGTACGTGGAACGGCGGCGCCGTGCGGGCCTTCAACATACGTGATATAAGGGCTTGGAACCAGGGTATCCAACCTTGTGTTTGTCTTTTCGCTCCTCTGGGTGGATACAATTTTATCGTCCTTTTTGTTTCATTTTTCCGTACAACCACAATTTTATTATATTCACGAGAACGTGACGTATCCTTCGTGAATATGAGGGAAGTGAAATAATAGCATAAGCAAGGAAACAACAAGGCGGAGAGGAACAAGTGGAAAAATTCACTCATCCCGCGGATACTATACAAAGGGTGCGCGAAATCCGCATATCCTGGCTATGCTGGCGGAATTTAGATGTCAGCTTATTCTCCACGTGCTGCAAGCATTGCTCATTCAACTTCATCTAACCACTTATAAGGGTACTAAGAGATGAATCACTGAATGTCTGAATTTCCGTGCGAGACCCACTGTCATCATCGTCCTCTTTAAGTACGCCCTTGTCTTGTTCCTGAAACGCCACTCTCCTGGAAGAAAAGCATGCAAGAGGCGCCAAGGTTTTTGATTCTGACCGTGGGAGGGGGAAACTCGAGTAGAATGTCATGTCTTGTCTTGTAAATAAATTAAAACCGACGCAATCTACGCGCGGAACGAATATATAATAAATAATTTTCCGTATTACCTGAACGATGTCTCCCTGGTCATGTCCGGATGCTGTAAATGTTAGGTGGCACAGAAACGGCAGTCGACTCCATTGCGGTGGCGGTACTTCAATTGAATACGTTCGACCCACGTCACCGTAGTAGGTCCTGTTACAAACTGAAACGAGAAAAATCGTTAAAACTTTAAACACACTTCAGGATATTATTTTCAAAAATCAAAGAAACGTGTCGTCTGGCTGCGTCACCTGGAATTATTTATTTTTGAAGGCTGTAAAAAGTAGTGTGTTAGTGAAATGGTGCGAAAGGTTTCATGCCATAATTTCCTTCGAAGTATTATTTTTAAAACGGTGGGATATACATATGTATAACTCATAAATTGTCCGATCAAGTTGATTTTTGAAGAGGTAACAAAAAATTATATTTTACATTGACTAAGCCTATACTGATAAAAATTGTTGATCATAACAAATTTTTATGAAACTTGTATTGCTTTATATCTTAAAAGTTGCTTCTAATTTTATATTATCCTTATCCACAAACATTTTCGTCATTTTGGTTATAGTTGTTGAAGTTGGTTTTTTGGATAGTACTTATATTGTGTACATACATAGATACGTTTTATATTACTTATGAACGTGTGGAAAGAAACAATATTTTTCATATCTAGTATCCACTTTGTTAAAAATGGTGAAAAATTAAATATTGATTAAATTATTTAATCAATTTATTGTAATCAATAGTTTCACAATAATCATTCAACAGTGCGATGTCATTTTTCGTGTCCACAGCTATGCCTTAATACCCTTGAAAAGTGTATAAGTATAGTATATTCAAAACTATGAACTAAGTTAACCTGTAAAATTACATCATATATGCACATATGTATATAAATCAGAAAAATTATCGGATTTATCTTGAGATTGTAGCGATTCAATTACGTACTGATATACCGATTATTGGCATTAATCCGAGAGGAGACATTATGCCTAATTTTAAATTTAAGTTACTTGGCACCCTTCAATGCAGCATGACCTTTGTGGTTCTCGTAGTTGATATATATGACATATTCAAGTTAATTTAATTTGATTTTGGATATCTTCTTAATATTCGACATTTCGTTAGCAATAGCGATATGTCGAAGCAACTGCGCCCTGGTTGTCTTCGATGCTGCACCCAACGCTTAAGCAAATCTTTCGAGAGTTTGCTCGTTATGTCTTGCAACTTGCAAAATATCGGAAACCTTGAGGCACAGGCAGAGCAGGCTCTGGCGCTCCTTTACCCCGAGTTCGACAATCTGATACATACATATGTACTACTTATGTATATGTATGTCGACCCTTATCTGATATACTAAAGCACAACATAATATATTTAGTAACCATGGAGTACCTACCCGTGCAGTATTTTGGCTCATCGCTGGCGTCTCCGCAGTCGTCCTTGCCGTCGCAGTACTTGTCTAGGGGCACACAGAGGGAGCCACCACGGCACGAGAACTCCGAGATTCTGCAAGCGTTTCCTGTTTTGATTGCCAACAATAGGAGTATGAGGGCTGGGTAAATAATTTCCGCGTACGTAATCATCTGTAAAATAAGAGAAAAAGAAATGTGAATCGTTTATTGGGGGTGGGTCGGGGGTGGAAGGAAGCGTGCTTGCGGGCATTCTGCTCCAATCAAGGGATGGTAGCAGATTGAAGTATCAGATTCAGATGGAGGCATGGCAGGAAAATTTTGTTTTCCAGAAGCACGTTGATTGAGGGATGATTTTACAATTGTGTGAGTGCGTTAAGTTATGATCGGCGAAAAAAAAGCCCAACTGATTGTATCCCTGGTAAGGGGCTCAGGAACATTGAGAGAAATACTTTATGAAAATTCATGGAATACGGAATGCCTGCAAATCCACATAAATTGCAAAGAAACAAATTTTTCTCAAGCAGAATTCTTTCAAATTAAGTTCGCTCAAAGCATTAATGTCAACATCTTAAATGCTCCTTTAGACGTTCGGCTGTGAGATGAAAGGCGTCGTAGCACACTCCAAGTATAAACTTTATGCTTAAGCGAAACTCCCTCGCGCTCCAGTTACCAGTAAAGTTTTGATAGGTAGTTTAATTAGAAATTTATTCTGCAAAGAAGATCCCGAATGAATTGTTGTTCTTCCCGGCATCTTGCTGTGAAATGTGAGGCTTTATAGCTACATTCAACGAGCGCCTGGGAAAACAATGTTTCGGTGGGGCGCATATACATAAGACGAGAAACTTCGAATCTCAAACGCAATGCAAACTTGAACCCTTTCAGGAGAAAATAGACAAATCTCCACTCGTCTCTGAATACATAAGGAGCAGCATAAAATATTCCTTTTACGTTTACCGAAAGAGGTTTGGAAAACTTGGGCCTGATTTATCCAGCAATCAAAAATGCAAATTGATCCATGGCAGGGAATTGTACGAGAGATGTCTGCGGCAATAAAACGATGCGAGATGGACAACTCGCTTAGAAAAAGGGTCCTGCGGTACGTGATCTGATTAAGGAATCGAATTCCGAATAGTGGAGACGCTGTCGCCCCTCAAATTGAATTTTTTTTTAAATCCCAGAAAAATTGGGTCTTAAAAGAAGGACTGAGTTGTGTAATTCTTCCCAGCTCATTTACATTTATATGATGTTCATTTTTTTCTCGCAAACTGGTGAAAATTATATTCTGCAAACTCCTTTGTTCACGAGGAAATGTTTATTGCCATAGCAAAGTTAAGAGAGTACATATACATATACATATATGTACAAATTAACTAAAAGTTAAAAACTAGAGCCTGACTACGCAAAAGTTTAAGGTCTTGAATTAAAAATACATAGTTGTATTCGAATGCTTTTTTTAGACTTGTAGATTTGCTGGGCTTTCAATTACTGCTAACAAATCAAAAAATATATATGTATGTATGTGCTTTAAAGAGAGCTTTGCATCCCACAAAATTAATAATTTTTCACAAAGATAAAATAACTCGAAAATATTATATTGCTCTTTATTGCCAAAAACGACAAAAAAGAAAGAACGAGAAACATAGGATATTATAATATAACAAAACTAAAATTGTGGCTTTACTTTACCATTTGAAATCAATTTACGAATGTCTACATTCAATTCTAAAGGATTGTTTGCAGAGCACTTACATTCCAAAATTTCATAAAAATTTAAAGATAATCTTTTTAACACTTCCGTTGTTTAAAACAGAGAAGATACATATGATGAAAACTGTTAAGATTTTGATTATAATATAAAGTACAAATATTCAATAAAGCTTTATATTATTAAAATTGAAGTATTATAAGTATTACGGAAATATATATAACTTATCGAAAACTTTAAAATTCGTGTTTGCATTAACCCTTAAATGTTTTCATGAATATGCTGAAACACATAGAAGAATGAAAGGAATAGAGCTACTATAGAAGTTAAATTAAATAGGAATATGATAAATTCTCCTTTAACTTAATAAAAGGTTTTATTAATTAGTAGAATAGTACACACTTTTGTACATATTAATATTTTGAGAAAGCAAGAAATTTAAAAATCATATAAATGACGGACTTGTTAATTTTAGTTTTAAAAGACCAACATTTAAAAGAATGTTTTCTTTTTTTCTTTAATTACGCAGTGAGCAAGTTAAAGTCACAACCTAGTAGACACTTTTTCACTTCTTATCCTCCCCCTTTTTCTGTATATTTCCCTACCCAAACTGATTGTCTTTAAAATTACGCGCCATTCTTTTTAATTTTGACTTTACGCTACCTTGGACTTAATCTCTAACAAAATCCTGTTTAATTTATTGTCTTAGGCGCCTTGGACTCGAATTATCCCGGTTATCTTTCGGGTCCTCTTTTTTGAGGCCACTACCGGCTTCTATAACAATAAAAATAGTATGTGAAATTTATAATCTTCAATGTTTGCTTATTAATAAGAGAACAATGATAGTCGATTTATAAGAAATTGTAATGTAAAACAGTCATTATTTTCGGAGAATTTATTAAATTTTTTAAAAATTCATTACAACAAATATATGGAAAACTTCCAGTTGACGTGTTTTAATCATTTCTTACAATGTTTTACAGTTTTTTGTTTTTTTGTATATAGAACAGAACATTTCAAGAATGGAAAGACCAAAGTTCCGGTTTGACAAGACATACTCTAGAAATGTTAAGAGAAATCTTCAGAAGAGGTCAGTGGACAATTTGTAGTGCACTATGAAAGTGAAAATATAAATTTTTGAATTCCTTGTGTGTAGCTTAAGTTTCAGAAACATTGTGTGGCAGTATCTTAATATTAAAAATTAATGTATGCAATACAATCTAATACGGAAAAGTATTTTCTTTGCATTGAAAGTCAAGAATTGAGTACCTAATTGCATTTACTTCGTATGGAAAACAGCAAAAGGTTCCAATCTTTTTTCTTTATATTCTGTGTATGGTCGTCCCAGAATCTCCCATTCTGTTGCAATTTTAAATTATGTAATTTCCATCTGTTGAGTACTCTCTGCAGCTTTCGTCAATCTGCAGCAACTTCCCAAAAGATTCCGGAAACGGGAAGAAAGTTTCTAGGAATCCATTCCACTTGAATAAGTACTAAACAAATTGCGACTTTAAACATCCCCTATATTTTTAATATTTTCAAGCTTTCCCGAGGGATTTCTTGTCCTAGCTCAGCGCTATTCCGCTAATTAAACTAAAAAATGCTACAATAAGTCTCTTCCGTTAAAACTGCCTCCCGTGCCCTTAAAAACTGGAAGAGAACTTTCAGAAATTGCTTCGCGGGCACTTATCGTGCAGCTGGCGGGATTAATTCATAAGAAAAAGCTTACTAGGCACACGAACGCGCCCAAAGCAGGCAGGAAAAAATTAATGTAACGAATCTTCTTTATAATTGAACGTGACATTCCGCGTACAGCTGGTCTTAGCTCGTTAATTGAATGCTTAGGGTGCTGTTCCCGGTTTTATACACTTTGCAATTTTTCTCGCAATCCATACCCTACCCATGTAAAATGCAATAAGTACTCCTGGTTTACCTTTCCCGGCCGAACGGGCCCAGACGCGCTCTGGAATATCTTGCAGTCTCATTAAGCACGTGCCAGACTTACGGAACGAGCACTTCCCGCTAAAAAACCGGGCGAAAAAAGGATGAGACAATAGCTGTTAAGGGTTTGTGTGAATAAAAATTCAACTTTGCCGAAATCCACCTGCAATCCGAGGTGCTTAAGGTATTCCTGCAGGATAAATATCATCCATACAATTCTTATGTTATCCCATCATTCCGCAGTCTCATTCCCATTGCCCCTCTTCGTTATGGCCATGGATACCATAAACCCAAATTACGTTTTCCATCGGCGAACCTCCCACACTACTCGGCCTAAAAGATCGCCGAGCACTCTGCCCGCATTAATAGGTTTTCACTGTTTTTATAGAGGTAGGGACGACGCCTACACGACTATCAAATCTAAAACTATACTTGGAACGAAGGGAACCTTCAGGAGGGTTCACAAAAAGCGTTATTTTGTCCTCCTCTTCCTGGAGATAACTCTGAAAAATGTTAGGTAATCACCTCAGTTGGATCATGTACCTATCCGGTTGCGCGCACGTTTCTTTTCCCTACGTTTCAATATTTTCCCTAAAATTGCTAAGGATATTCAGAAAATCGGTAGTTGCTTCTGGAGCTCCACTCAGAGGGATTTTATCTGAAGCTGAGCTGAATCCGGGAAAACCATACGTAGTGTGCGTTTTTATCTTTAACTGATCTCCCTTATCTTCATTGTTTTAAATTAGGCAATGTATTAGCTCGGAAATTTCAATTGGTCGCTTTCAAGGGTTCAACAAAAGAACGTTTATGTTTTCTTTCCTGCAAAAACAATTTGGGGATCAAAACTTTTAAACTGATTGGGAGATATAATCCTCCTTCAAGTTATTTTACCTATTCCAAACCATAGGGTTTGTTTAAATATTTGGTATAGCTTCTATAGGTAGATAAACAAACAAAGCAATGTTTATTGCATTTCACCTATCCTAGATCTTATTTGACGATGGTTTAAGTAGCTTTTTGAGGGCTTTATAAAGGCTTTAGCTAATAAACTATCAGGCACTTAAACTTTGTTTTGAGATCTCGGAAGTTGATTTTGTTAATTTGTTATTAACCGAGAAACCGAGATTATTATTATTTTGTTTAACAAATCCTGAAATGTTAAATTGTGTAGCATATAGCTACAAATACTTGATGTATTTGTCTTAAAAAACTACATCAATTTAAATTTAGTTGTTCACACAATTTTATTTCATGTAAATGAAGAACACAATTACAAAAACTCTAGACAATTAGATGTTTAAAATTTGAAATAATACAGAGCTTGCTTAATATTGTTTTAGTGATGTGTGGGGACACTGCGACCTTATGAAAGAAAACAACACTACTCAAACCGTTGGTGAGATCCAGCCGGACTTATGTAATTGAATCATACAAAATTGGACATCTCGGATCGAGTCCTGTAAACGAAGTCGCGAAGTACATATATTTGAATGATATAATTTTTAGAACATAATGATATTGAATTTACTGTAATGCGCAATAAAGTTCTCTATCTTTTGTCGCACGCATCTATTTTTACTCAATTTTGAAGTTTAAATTTGTAAAAGTACAAGTATTTGTGCATTTGTTAGTTGTTTTAAAAAAAATAAATATCAGTTTATCACGTCATTTGAAAATGCCACCATAAAAAAAACTAAATTCTTAATCTATCATATATGTATAAATATATTCATGAATAGATAATGAGTATAAAGCATGGTGTGGTGGATATGGTACATACGAGTACACTTGTCAAAATAGAGGATGAATCAAAAAATTGGAAGTTTTTTAAAATATTTGGTTAGATTGTTATAACTTAAGTTGTCTTTTATTTGCCATCATTCTTTAGTATTTATATTTCTTCATAGTTAGTTTTGCTTAGAGTAGTCGTTGATATTAGGGGTTTTCCTTGAATTTTTTTGCACTTAATATGTATAATGGTAAATAAAAGATAAGAAAATTCGTATATACTTCCATGCAAGCGCAGCATTTCAATAATAATAATATCTTCCGAAATAATCATTTAATTTTAATAGTTCAAAGATTTTTTGAAAGTTTGTGAACACAAGCATAACATTTTTTATCATCAAACTCCTTGTTATGTGTGTTTTGGCTTAGTTTTTTGTAAACTTAAGAACTTGTTTACTGCGTTAATAGTGGTTTCAACACAAACAGCAGAATATAAAAACAGAAAACAAGGAAAAAATAACAAACTAAAAGGACATGAAGAAATAAAAACGAATAGCCTTAAAGAAGAAAGACCAATTTTAAAAATGATTACTTTCAATTCTAAAAATAACATTTTGTGCAGCCTATAGGTACTCCTAAACGTAGAAAAAAAAATTATGGATTAATTTTTGTGACGTTTGGGACAGAGCAGGAGGGAATAATACACCTTTTTGAGCTTCAAAAATTAGATTCTATAAGATGAAAAATGTGCGGTCATTAAACTTGAATATTTTTCCGGAGAATTAATCGATTGAAAATTTCCATTAATTTTCATTGCAAAAAAAAAATGGAACATTAAAACATTGTAGGAACGAAGAAATACATAGTATCATCCTCCAGCATGATTTTTTATGGTATTAACTTAAAAAAACAAACACATGCGGCAGTTTAATAAAAAAAATGGGAAAATACTGCTTTTCAACATGTTTTTAAAACAAAAATCTCAGGAGGAATAACATTTTTCCTACGCAAACCTACAGAAGATACTACGAACATTAATGCGCAGTTCTTTTTTCTAATAAATATAGGGCTTAGTTTTACTTTAAAAATAAATCGATCAATATAAATAGCATATAAATATGTAAATGAAAAACTAAAGGAAAAACCTTTCTAATGATTCCATTTAGTTATTGCAACATGTTTTTTGTATTCGCCAGATTCGAAAGTTGATAAATATTAAAAGATTAGTTGGTTAATTGGTCTAGTACAGATCACTAATGTATTCCTTCATAAATGATAAACTGAAGAGCCGAATAAATCGAAATGCTCTTATAACTTTTTTTTAACTTTTCGCTATTTGCCAAATAACAAGAATCGCTAATCAAAGTTTCCTAGTTCTGAATAGAGTAAACTTTGGTGATTGCGTAAAACGAAAATACATACTTTCCACTACAATTTAAGTATTCGGCTGTAATAAAAGGAGCTTGGAATCCCAGAATTGCTCTGGCCTCAATTTTCCAGTTTATCTTAGTGCTTCCATATCCCAAAGTATTACTTATCTCCCAGTTGATGGGAAAAGTTAGAAACGATAACAAAAGAAAATTTGCATAAAAGGAATTCTTGATATTTTCAAGAATCACGAGCATAGAATACTCGGCGGCTCTATAGGGATATCTAAAAACGATAGATTTCTCAATGGGCGCATTTTGTTAAATTTTCTAGAGCATTTTATTCCACTTCAAATTGAGTATTAGGGGGCCAGCTGTAATTACGCGCTGACTCAATTTCAAGCGTAGGACTTCCTCGGGGGCTTTCAATAAAAGTTGGCATCACTTCAATGACATCATCTGAAAGAAATTCTAATGGAAAGAATCACGATCTTCGTATCCTTTGTATCTCAAACCGCGTGGAGTACATGCGCTCTGACAAACTTTCTCATGTTTTCATAACTGAATAGCTTTCTGCTTTTAACTTCTGATTGATTTTTAAAAAGAGTTTATGTGGGTGTGTTCTACGGAAGTCAAGGATCATGTACGCGTGCACCTATAAAGTGGTTTTGAAAGCAGTAAGGTGGCATATGGGGGAGGGTAGATGAACTTATTCCTCAAAGTATTTATTTTCTAGGTTAATGTTAATAGTAAATTCAAATTGAGATTTGACAGCCACAAGCTCTTTGACTTTAATTTAAAAACATGGGCTAGTCTACCTACTTACCAAGGAACACACAAAATTGGTTGGTTTTCAAAATTTATTCCAAAAGAATTCTTACAAAAACTATGACTACACGAATAGTCGATTCAGTGGCGAATGAAAAAGGTCGTTGAGTTTCAAAATGTAGGGTAGTAATGATTTTTTTAACATCTTAATTCAATAGGGACTCTGACGAAAAATTCAAGTTTTTGATCTTGTAGTTTAATCCGAGGTTGAGTTAAAGGTAATTAAAAGCACGTTTTCACCGAATAACTCACGGTTAAGTTTTGTTGTATGAGTAAAATGTTCAAATAAAAGTTTTTAAGGATACAATTTGCCAGCATGTTTGCTTTGTACAAAGAGTATTTTAAAATATGGAAGAATCATAGTGAAATAATAAGAGAACAGTCGGCTGAGAATTTAAAACAAGGTCAATTAAAAATTGTTACTAAAAAATAAATTGAATCAGGTAGAAAAAAAATTAAACAAAATTAAAATAGATATTACTAAATGAAATAATGAAATTGATTTAAAAACTAGAAAAAGCATATTATAATGGACGATAATACTACAATAAATGGTACAACAATTAACAATGGCTAACGTTGTATAGCTCTTTTTAAATTGTCGTTTAGTTTTCGCACATTTAAGTAAAATCATTGGGCAAGTTGTTTCAAAGTTTAGCAGCTGACACAAAGTAAGAGCGTTGTGATTAGAGATATTTAACTTTCGATATTCAAATACTTTTCGTTCTCAAAGACTGCAATGAAGTGAACATATTCACGAAAAAAGGTAGGAATTTGATCAAGAAAAAATTTTAATAAATATATGTATTTATGAAAATTAAGATGATATTCCAAAGATATGCCAAGATGATAACTAAAAATGGCAAGAAATGGTCAAATTTACGTAGACGATAGACAAAACGGGTGCAGGCATTGAAAGCCTTCTTGAGTATAAGTAGCAGCATCCATGCAAGAGTATGATCAGTCCCAGTAACCACTCAAGGGCATAAATATACTGAGTACCAGATGTTTTCTAATGGTCGCGGAAAGATTTCTACAAGACATCCATCACTACCAAAAGATGTCGAAAATTCTGCGTGTTTACTAAAACATCCATAGGCTTTTCACTCTTTTCGAGAATGGTTTAGCCACATCACCACCAAGCGCAGTGGAAAGTAGTTAAGTCGTAATATATATAAGAATAGTGTGTTTTTAGGGGTTTTAAGATTAAATTATTTCGTAACGCAAGTTCAAGTTCAGCATTAATATCATAGATTTCATTATTAGGGACTGGCAGATCTACATACATATTAGCACGTCATCAGCATAGATGATAGTATTGCAGTACATGTTCGGTGAGCCCAAATCATCAATTTGTAGGGCAATCAGCAAGGGGCCTAAAATTGATCCCTGAGGAACACCAAGAGGCGTATTTCGAAAGTATCATATTAATTTGGAAACTCTTTACATATGTAATTATATTGAAAGTCTAACAGAGATTGGAACATATACCGAGTAAATGTACTCCAAAACAAACGACGCACTTTGGTTTGCTACTAAATTTTGCAAATATTGAAATCATGTACCATATTTTGCTTAATGTAGCACTATTATTAATTATATTTATAAAATGAATTTAGGAATGTTATTAGTATTATAAGGCATATTAGTACACATGAACTTTACAATTTAAGTACCATCACTATGTTAACGGGTTTTGGAGTAAATGTGTTCTAGTACTGGGATACATCAAAGCTATAAAAGAATGGAACTGAATGCGGGTATAAAATATACAAGTGGGTAGACTACTATCAGAAACAACGATCTTAGTTTTAAACAAAAAAAAAAAAATGTATGCATAATTTCATACGGAATATTGTTAAAATGTTTTCCATGTAGAATGCTGTTGAAATGATTTCAAATAAGCGGATCCCTTAAGTTTAAAGCCTAAACTTTAAAGATTTAGAAGTAGTATTTCAAAGTTTTGCACGGTTTAAAACTGAAGTCGCACATACTGTAACGGTAACTTTCGTTCGCTGTTGCCATCGTTTTTGGTTTGGATATGAGAGGAGATTGAGTTGGCCCTCGTCCGGTAATCACCCCCGGGAAAAGTGAAACCACCTTCAAAAATGAAAAAATAAATTGCTACGGTATTTTCTGATAAAACTACCTTTGACCTGTTTTAGAAGATTCACCACACAATGGTCCCATTTGTTTCCATAAGGCTCGAAATCATTCCTTGATATTTAACAGCTACTTTTATTTCCAATATACATATATACATATGTACGAAAATCAATTAGTAGAGGCACTAATGGTACTTTGAGGCACCGAAGTTCGAACCTGTTTTTTATAAAATGAAAGGATTTTAATGTAAATTAGTTTAAAAGAAAATCGGTAACATTAATTTCTCACCTACTTTCACATCTTGTTTAGGAAGGATAGTCAGAATGGGTTATTATCTTATTGACAAACTTGTCAGAAGATTCGCGGTGGATTCACATGACTTCTCTACCTTAACGAAGAGGAGGGCGAGAGTATTCTACACTTCCTCTGTCAGGATTCCTGGAGCAGTTCATTAAGAACTCCAAGTAGTTCAAGGATTAGATTAAGGGATTCGTCTCAAGTACATATTATCACAATGGACTTTCTTTGGTCAGACGTAGTCATCTCATCAAGTTAATCTCAAATCTATGGGAATTTCAACAAATAATGTTAATACAGATGACGCACTGCGTCGACATTTACAATTTCGCATCTCTTCTCAATTTCAACCCTCATTTTAATTCAATTTGAAAATTGAGTTTCCACTGCCCAATTTCGTGCGAAATGAAAGATTAGTATGACAATTTTAGGATAGGTGATATACTTATTACTTAGTTCCCATAAAACCGTTGCTTCAAAATGTTAAACATTGCTTTCTTAAATCTTCGCAGAGATTTCTAAACAATCAGGTCAAAGTAAAGGATTTTATAATTATTACACAAGTGCAATTATATTAAGCATCCTTCCGTGCTATTTTTTTCTTTATTAAACTTTAATGGACCATTTGAAGTTATATCCTGAATGTTGAAATTGATTTCGGAACTCTAAATTTCGTCGCAGTATGTGAAAGAAGTAAATGCCAAACTGGTTTACAACGATAAGTCGCTTTTTGTAGGATGTCGAGATAGGATTCAGCTAAAAGAAAACCATTTTTTTGATAAACCATCGCAAATCGCCGAGAAAATATCCTTTTTTTGTTGTTGCTAGCATTAACTCATTCATAAACACGTTGACGGCGTGCTTCAGCGAAGTTTTTTCTATTTCGCTTCATCAGGCGGTAGTAAAAATATTACTATGCTTTATCTGGCGGTGCTGTACTCAAAATTTTGATTAGCAAACCTTAAACTCAATACCTTTTTTAACCGTTGACGAGTTATGTCACAACCAGTGATACACGCCGCCAGATAAGCCAGTCGCGTGTGAGCCACCTGTGGTACACGCCGGAGTTAACAATTTTGTTAACTAATTAGCGATTATTATGCCTCTACTTAGTGAGCGTAGTTCTTATAGAGGTTTGACGTAAGAAAGTATCCAAGAACAAGTCAGGCAGTCAATAAATAAATTTAAAAAGGTCCGGACTAATGTTTTAATGCTAACATATTTTGAATTTAAAAAAATATAAAATATAAATAAAATTGTGTGATTCTTAAACATACATACATATGTATACTTTCAATATTAAGAGACTAGAGATTAACAAATCTTATTTCAGTAGATCTCTCTTTAAGTAGAGTTCTTGTGCAATTAAAACCATTTACTTACTTCTGCATTATACTCAACAGTAGACTACCATTTCTACAAAGGAATTTGCATTAATTTTTTCTCGAAAGCCATCCACGGCAGACTGTTTTTAGTGAAAGGTTTTTAAAATAAGTCGACTCATCCCGCATCAGATATAATGAATGGTGGAGCGAATTTAATTAAGAGCACAACACCTGCAATGCGGTTAGGATGTGGGAGGATTTAAAACATCTTTTGCAAATGTCATCACAACCAAAAAGGTCGCTGTGGGCGGGAGGTGGGTGGTGGCAATCTGGTCTCCTTCGCAAAAGTGCTAAAACGTGAAGCGATCACAGGACTAGTGGCAGTTGGCCTAGTGTAACACTTACCTCTTAAAGCGAATCCTTCACTTTCCAGTAATGCACTTCCTGGTGCCCTAGTAGTAGAAGTGTTCTACTGCCCGAAAGCTTTGGTTCTATGCAACCACATTTTTGTCATTAAACATTTACACGGGTACTTCATAACGAGCCTCCAGTACTTATAAAATTTTAATCCAAAAACCTACGTACAAACGGAGAGGTATTACATCCGCCTTAAAGGTGGAGCGATGAATGGAGGAGTGTCGTGGGCGGGCTCCTCGTGGCTCCCTCTGGGCTGCGCAACCGGGCTCATATTGTATCCTTTTAATCTGAGAAGTGTGGGGGGACCGGTTCTGTCTGGCAGGAAGTGTTTTGAGGATTTTTAAAGACGGGCAAAGAAAATCCTGCAGAAATTAAGCAAACATTGATCGCTTCACTGGGAGCAACTTCAAACGGTCCTCTTTGTGTGTCCAGGACCGTGGTGGCAGTTTCATTAGAGCTGGGAAATTATAAAACTTTTCCAAGTATTCAGGCGTAGTTCCTTGGCCAGCCCCGTCCGGCAGGAATTTTAATTTGGTTAATATAATACGGGCTTCCAAAAGCAGTCTCTGATAGAAAGAAAAGCAAATTAGGAGAACTTGGTTTTAATTTCTGATTCAGAGGTAAGTTTTAGTGCCACGATGTTCAATGCAATAGTGTGCGGTCAAGATTCTCACAATGAATGAAAGGAGCCACTATAGTTCATTTGGCCAGCAGAACAAATTCTACCTTGGATTTGAAGATGGGCGAATGATATCATTCTAAAGGAGTTTTTTAAATTTATCATTTAAATTTATATTGCATTGCGGTTTCGTTCATGTTGGATGTCAGAAAGAAGTAACAATGAGAGATTGGATAATTAACAATTAATTTAAAATGAAGGAAATAATGAGGTTAATGAAATTCAAAATTTGGCCACCTTCATTAGTTTTCGTGTAAAACGGCAAGGGTTTATTATTAAATTCTTGGCTTCAAAATGAAACTTCCAGCTTCAAGTAATTTACAAGGAAAAATACTGCGCTTGCCACTGTACACCTGATTACATGAACATACTCAACAACACTTAAAGCGTAAAATAGTAAAAATTTTCAATACTTATCTACGATAACTTTTAATGATTTTTGTGATGCGCCATGTAAAAGTACCCCATAAAACGCAGTAAAACTTTTCATTTTGTAGATCCCTTGGTTACACCTCTAATAAATCCTTTAAAATTACAAGAAAGTTTTTACCATCAGCACAGTAAAAATCACATGGAGAGTTTTCCTTAGTGCTTTTCATTATAAAAATGTTAAAAGTAGGTAGTAAATTTCATAAGAATATAATTTTTTGTTAAATGAAAAAGTAAATTGTGAAAAGAAAAATACCTTTTATAAAGTTCAGCAAAATAATTTTCTTTTAATTATAAGAGATAATAGTATAATCTTTAGGTACTAACACAGTACACTATTTCTTTCTGATTTTCCCTGTTTGTGTAATTATTTTTAGGTTTTGCTCTTCATACAAATACAGTGATTCCCAAAAATAAGTGGTCAAAATAATAATATATTTAATATAATTATATATTGTTTTACGAGAGAGTTATACTAGCATATGAGTTTAACATAATACATTCTGGTAATACTACATCTGAAAAACGGGTCTACCGACTTTCAAAAGAGATATTAAAAATGCATAATAAAAGTAGATATAATTATAATTATTTTGGAAACGATGCTGAATTGTGCAAATTTCCATATTAATTTTAACATATTGATAGTAAGATAGACGTTAAACTAAAATGTGATATCTGAAAAATTGAAGGTAATATTATACCTTCGAACATTTTTAATAACATACACATATACGTATATAACGCTGACCCGATATTTTGCTTCTCTTGATTTTTTTCGAAACTATTTTTATACAAAATACATAGAAAAACTGAGGAATTGAAACTTGTTCCAAACAGTTAGCATTACTACTTCAACTATGACGTTTATAACCAAGAAAGGATTTTGTTTTTTTTTTCTTCAGAGTGAAGAGGAATTTTACAATGTCTAGATCTTGTGTTAGAGTTTTTAGAGGTTTTTATAGAACGGTATATCTAACTAAAATAATAATATATATAAAAGATGATGTAACTTTATTCGAAATTTGTCATGTAAAGGTTGCTATGACGTTTTTTACTCGTAAAAGTTTCTATTATCATTCAGAATCATGAGAGGTATAACCTACTTTTTTAGTTTTTATGCTCCTGTACTTAAGGGTTGAAAGAGAAAGGGGTCAAATTAGTTTTATAATAAATCGCACGACAAGAGCTTTCTATCAGCGTTTATTCTGTGAGTTTTGATTGTAGAATTATATTTCTAATAATATACTTGCTATGAATTACATTGAACCAATTGGCAAGGGCGGGTAGGCTAGTTCGGTTACACATACTTTTATATATATAATAGTACATTTTGACTTATAGCGGTTTTTACATAAATTGAAGTTTGTTGTTGAGAATTTACTAATCTCTATGCGCATATGATAACAAAGCGTATGTAATATATTTTTTGTCACGGCTGGCTTGTGTGTAGATCGAATTAATTTTTTATATCAACTTTGCTTCGAGATTTTCTTTTTATGAGATTCAGTCATTTATAAATATTTAAAAACACTCAATTTTTAACTTTTTTCCTTATGTTAAATTCAAAATTAAAAATTTAATTAATTCTTTAAAACAGAATGGTCTTACCACAATTAATACTATAGGTACATAATATCCAAAAACAATCCTACTGCTACTACTAATATTCCAGCTCCCTTTAATTGGTGCATCAATAATTTTTTGTTGATTGTTTTTCTTTATTTTAGATATGTTGTAAAATTATAAAAATACCGATTAAACTGTTTTATAAACCTAGTGTACCTACATATATTCCGTTTATTTATGTAAAAAATGAGTTATGAAAAATAATTCAAGGAATTTGGCTATGTGAAGCGAGAAAACATAAATAATCCTTTCATTCACTTCGACCTATGTTACGTTGTTAGTATCTCCATAGAAAAAGTAAATTCATATCGAACCCCTGTTGGCCAAGAATTTAATTAAAACGATTTATAAATGGTCTGGAAGATTTATAGCAATTTATATAACAGCCCCTTAGAAATTCCTTGGATATTCGAAGTAATGTCGAAGGTTTTTGGGGATTAATTTTGTTAGATTTTATTAAAACGATATGTCAACTTTGAGCATATCGAATCATAAGATGATCCAGATTGAAGACCGAAAACAGTAAATTTGAAATGAATATACATATGTATGTATATAATATAAATATGTGTGTTCTTGCATAAGGGAATCCAAAAACTCTTTGGTTTCTCACCTATCCTTTTACTTTTAGCAGAAATATTTAGAAGCGCACCAAAAGTAGGAGCAAAGTAACTAAACCCTAAAAGGGCTAAATAAATTACGGATACATCGCTAGCAAAATGTTTATTTCTAGGCAAATGCTTTCTTTCTTTAAATTAATGTTCTCTTTTAATGTTATCTTAATTGGCTTTGTTAGGAGAATGAATTAATGAACTATTTCCTTTATTTTCTTTAAAATTATTATTATTATAAATTTTACTGAAGGGTAAACGCTATGTTGGATTATTTACTTGGTACCTAGTTATGCAGCTTCATATAAAATATTAATCCAACGAGTTTTGAGACAATATTTAAGCGTTTTGCACTCCATGAGAATCGGATTGCCGTTCTTAATTCAATATATAAGATAAACGCTTATTAGAAATAATGGCACACATAATTGTTGAAAATGAAAATTTGGACTAATTCTAACGAAGTTGAACAAAGCTTAGAAAAGGATACGACTGAAAAGGTTTATCGCGAGATATCGTGTTTACAGTCGTTCTCTCTCTATCTAATCCATCCAAAGTAACATATTTATTAATTTTAATCTCATCTATAGAAATTTGTTTCTCTTCTGCAACTGACTACTCTCAGTCTTTCATCGCAAAAGAAAGCGTAGTTAATTTTTTATAAATACATGCATACATGTACATATATAAGTATATGACCTTTTCTTCTTCTCGACGATCTTGCCTTAAATCCTGCATTTTTAAGAGCCCTACTCACTGATTTTTAAATAAGTTTCTCTCGAACCGGTACATCGTCCGAAAGTTTTATTTTCGATTTGAGAGGATATTGAGTCGGTTGCCTTACAATTTAAGGACTTTTCAATTATTAATTTATAGAGAAATAGAAAACATTCCATCAAACATTTAATTTTAATTGTTTTGTTTACGAACTCATTTTAAAACTAGTTTTTATAAAATTTTGTCCGCAATAAAATGTAAAAAAAAACTGTAATCTAATAAGGGAAATATTATAATGTGTAATATGTACATACGTTATGTAGCATGTAAGATTTCCATTGTTACATTAAAAAAACCGTTAAAAGTTGAATTAAAAGAAAATACTAATACTAGATTGCCTGCAGATTTTTTTCAAATGGAATGTTACATTGAAAGTTAGTTATTTTGACTTATTTCGTAGTATGCACTGTCCACGATACTTTACAAATTTTCAATATTATTTCACATTAAGCAATTAGATTATGTTCAATTCTCTTTGTCGATATAAATTTTATGATTTATTATGAAAGCTGTAGATGCATAATAAGTAAGTCCAATTTTACTCATTACCGTACCCTACAAAATGAAAAAGATTTACTACATATAAGGAGATGAGTTTGACTGCCTAGAACAGCTCAGATATCAATTTTTATTTTGTTTAACCAAATTTAATTGAATTATCTAGTTACCACATAAATAAGTAGATCAAGTTGAACGAGTTCAGAAGCGGAACGATACATTATTAATACGTTGTATAGGTGATCTAGATTGATCATCACTTAATTTATTTTAGATCAATTGTGCAGTCTGTCTCTAGTATTGCACAGTAGGCAACCAATTGACGCCTAAGTATTAAATATGTTTTATTGCACTTGTTTAATTATTTTGACTAAGCTTCAAAGTTCTAAAAAGGAAGTATTTTTTGATGGATCAAAACCTGATATGTTTCGATTGGACACCTAATTCACAAATTGTGTTCTATTTATAACATGTGATTCTCGTGAATTGTGTCCATACTAAGAATTTTGTATAAGGTAATCAATTCCATATAACTATTAACACCTAATAAAATTTTATGCAATATTGCGCGGCGTGTATCTCAATAAATTTGAATTGAAGCTTACGTGTATAACATTGATCTTTTTTTTATTTTTATTTTGATAAGAAAATACCTTTGGAAGGACGAAAAGAAAACTCACAATTTGTGTTTTTCATCCTAATAATTGTTTGAGTGGAACGAAGACCATGGAATTGTGGAGAACATTTTTTAAACATAATATATTATTTTTTTCTTTATTCATTTTGTTTTTAAGTATCGGTAACGGTTCAAAAATGCAATCTAAAAGAACTTTTTCACCTCAGGAACTAGGTCGAACCTTTAAATGTACGGCATGAAATGCACATGTTATTCTCAAGACTTGGCCTTCAATAAAAGGAAAATCTCACAAAGACTTCTCTAACATCAAAACAGCCACAACGGCTGTAGCCCGCTTGAACCAATTAAAGGTAAACAGCAGCTTCTTTACCTCTTTTTCATAAATAGTCTGAAAACCACATTTGCTTTTTATTTTGAGATGGCTAGAAATCTATTTAGAGACCCTTCGGCCAGTAGGGGCATATGTAAACTTTGTAAGCCTTTTACATTTCCAAACAAACCCTAGAGGATTCAGTCCTAATTGCAAAAAATTGCACAGAAATGCAGCTCGCAAGCTGTACAAGAATTCCTTTGTCTTAAAAAACTCTTGCCGCCGGGTGACCCAGATTGCTAATTCATTTTAAATTTGCCGCAGTACAAAGGTATTTGAATAAAAAAGCTGAGAAAGCTGGAAAATACCACGAGATGACCTTCAGGCCCACATGAATTTGTAAATACCTACGTAAAACCTACACAACGGCAAAAAAGTATAGGGAAAGGAAAGAAGGAGCCTTAATAAACGCACATCTACCTATTTTTACAAGGATCAGAGTGTTCGCGCGAAGGCTCGCTTCGTGTATTGTGCGTACTCCAAATAGCACACAACAATGAAAATGTCGCAGGCATGAGACCGCACATATTTTTCTTTTTTTGTGTTTATGGATAAATAATTTATGTTTGTGTTTTTGTTTGCACAAAAGTCAAAAATTATGTATGTTTGTAAGACGCTAGGATCGATTTTTTCCATTATCGAAAAAGCACGAGGGACGTTCCAGAGCTTTTTGCGTAAGACCTTCCAACCCTCGGGACTTACAGGAGCTAAAAATGGATCACCTAAGTATCAATGACTACTACACTAACAGCCTAGCCAGAGTAGGTTCAGCAATCATGTAATATGCATAATTCGCGAATTTGCCGATTTTTGGATAAATCAATAATAGCCCAGGCCCAGAGCTGCAATTTCAGCTCTGCTGCATGTCCTTCGAGAGCCAGACGAGAGCCCAAGTGTGCATGTATGTACGAATGCCGTAAAAATTCACATTTATCCTTACGTCATTAGGTCACTGCTTGACATATCCAAAATGATTTAATACATTTACATAACACACACAAACACTTCCACAGCGAACATAATTATTTATTTTTTTAGTGCTAATGCAAAATATCTGCTTCACTAACACAGAAAGCAAATTATTTCATCCCGACGTTTTCTAGGCTGTTGACGGGTGACTGCGTTTGTTTTCCGACCAAATGGAACCACCGCACGAAGCCGTACGGACTGCTCCACTACTGTGGCACAGGTGGTACAAATGATTGAGATATCCGGCGAACGGCCTAATTAACCAAGGGGTTTAATGTGGGGATCTCACAATCCTCCTGGGAGGCACTATGCACACGTTTTTACGGCCCAATCTGGGCATTCGAACATCATATGGCTACACTCACATTCACTTCGGGTTTAGTGCCTATCCTGAGCCTGGTCTAGGTCCTGGTTTCAAACCGAACTGAATTCGAGACTTGTGAACTGCGCCAAGGTAGCAGGTTGGCACAAGCGTGTCGCCAGGACTCGGATTCAACTAATTGGTGAGTTGGACTTCTTTACTATTTTCCGCGGATATCTCGGTTTTTTTCACTATAGTCGGCAGTATCTTTCCGCCATGAATACAACACAGTTGGCGGCCTTGTTCGAACTAACGACTCCCGCAACTGAGGTCCTGGGAATGAAGCTTAGCAGGATAACTTCGGTGTTCCCTGCGCTTAAAAGAGCTTTTCCTTATATTAAACGTGAAAGAGCGTGACGGGTAGTTGGCCAAACTCTCTTTTCGAAGTTCGAACAATTCCATTCAGCAGCCTAGGAAAATGCATAAAATGAACTCACTCTGAATTCAGCTGTTCGAGCTTTCATTACCTCCGGGGTTATCCTTTTCACCATTTTCGTACTGCATTGGATCCGCGAGTGGCGGGGCTTTCACTGCCCAGAAATCTAAAACTTTCCTCTGCTGCGGTGGTGGCTCTTTGTATAACGCTGCTATCTTCTTACAGAAATCCACTGTCATTACGCCCTTCCACTTGCACCTTTTGCAGGCACCCTAATACCCTTGTCAAAGCGCTCTACAACAAAGTAATTGTTTTCGGGAAGCACGTTAATTAAGGGGTGCGGAAAGCGCAGATTTCTTTTCCTATCTACAGGAAGAGAGGCTCCACAATTGGGGAAAATTATAATTTCCTTAGGGAAGTTGTGGGAGTTTTGCCATTTTGTCTTCTTCAAATTGCAAGTTTTCTCTGAGCAAGGCGGAGGCGGAACACAAATACTTTACAAAATCGGATGCTGATTTATGCCGATTTATTTAACTTTTCCCGGAAGAAATTCGATCCCTCAGGCTGTCGCAAAATTTAAGCAACCTTTTCCCGTCAGAGCCCGGGGGAAACAGCCACAATGTTCTCCTGTTTGCCGTTGCTCAACGTAATACGACTATCCTTTGCGGATGTTAATGGGAGCGGTTAATTGTTCATGAAGTTCCTCTTCCTCAAATTTATCATAATTGAAAATTTCAAATGTCTGCGAAAGGTTATTGAGGGTCACTATTCACATGGATCCTTGTTTTATACCCTCTAAACCAGAGATTTAAGAACATTTTAAGGATTTTTCATCTAATCAACGTCGGATAAAAATGTCCCAATAGCAAATTAGATTTAAACCAAAGATGATTTTCCTATTCAATCACAAAATGTGTAATTTGAAAAAGCCGCATATCTTCAATCCTTCATATCTCCTTAGATGTACTGAAATTTTAATGAGCCTCGTTATTAGAAGACCAATTTTCCTATAAAGTTTTATCCAAACAACAATTTTGGGGTTGATTTCGGTTTTGACGTTGATATTTTAAGGTAAAATGACCCTCTTTGTAGAACTTTTTAATTAAATATAAAACAGTGTTCTAATCTTTTCGACGATGATTGGCGTTCTAAATGCGTTGCCTGGAAATGTCTTAAAGCTGTATAAATATCAAAATTTTATTGGTAGGTAATCACAATTTTTCAAAAATAAAAAATGATGTTACTATATATTTTAGTAATACATTTATATACAATATATGAAATATATAATATGTAATATATTTACAAAATATATTTTTAAGTTTGCTGGATATATTCTGGGATATATAAATTAATTAAGTCATTTTACAATTGACAATAAACTGAGCCGGACTACTACTTTAGAATTATTGTTCAGCGAGACACACCCGGAAAAAGGATTTCTCCTTTTGCGCATTGCAGAGATTTAAATATCCCACAAATTCGAAGCAGCAGAAGACGAATTCGGCGCCCTAGGCTAATTAGTTTGACGAAATTGAAACTCCGAAGCAATATTAGGAAAAGCCGAGCTCGGTTGTACCGGCAGGAAATTGAGTTAGTGAAATTAATTATGGCGAAGATTGCAAAGTACTTTAAGCCTAACAGTGGATATAAGAGAACTTATGTATTTAATTGAGTTGTTATTATTGCATATCACATAAGCACATATTACAAAAATAGGAACATTTTTTGAATCTACTAATTTTCAGGAGTATTTTCGTTGTGGATTGGATTAGAAATTCTTGATTTAGTTTCAAGATAAGCTTAATAAATTAACACATTTACAAAACACATATTGGTATATTGTTGAAAATTGTGGGATTATGGGAGTTCGGATTTTGGTTTCTAACCTTTGCAAAACCAGAAATATGTATGTGAGTAAGTTACACATTTTGATATTACAAAGGAAGAGAAAACCACAACGATCACCAGAAATATTGGTCATTATATGGAACTAAGTTAGTATTATACTAACAGTATATACATGAATTGAAAAATTCATTTGAAAACCGATTAAGAGTGCGTCGAAAAGTCGAAATTTAAATATATTTAAATACGATTAAAACAATGAGTTAATTCATTTTTTAAAAATTTTGTATATACATATCATCATTTTTGACGCGTACTCATACCTGCTGCTACCAAACGTCCCTTGTGCTAAAACCCCGTTAATCGTGTATGCTCTCAAATACCTAACAATAATTAAGAATAATATATAGGTTACGTTTCAAAGAAAATCTTTTATAAAAATTAAAAATGTTTTTGAAAAATAAATCAGTTCAAATTTATATGATACTAGCAGGGTTACCCGGTTTCACCCGGTGAACAAATATTTTGAATGCCAATACCGCCATCCAATGCGGTATCCGATGCCGTTTACCTCTGACGCTTGCCGCTCCCGCTTACCGCTGACGCTTATCGCTGACCCTCTCGCTTGCCGCTGAAGCTTGCCGCTGAAGCTTGCCGCTGAAGCTTGTCGCTGAAGCTTGCCGCTGAAGCTTGCCGCTGAAGCTTGCCGCTGAAGCTTGCCGCTGAAGCTTGCCGCTGAAGCTTGCCGCTAAAGCTTGCCGCTGATGCTTGCCGTTGACGCTTGCCGCTGACACTTGCTGCTGACACTCGCCGCTGACCCTCTCGCTTGCCGCCGACGCTTGCCGCCGACGCTTGCCGTTGATGCTTGTCGCCCTTGCTTTCCGCTGATGCTTGTGGCATCCGACTGTCCCGGTCCGGGTCAACTGCTGTCCTTGGAGAGCTCAGCCAAGCCAACCTTCCCGGACGAAGTCCCTCAAAGAAATGATGGCAGAAGCAGGCTGCTCCTCTATTTATAAGGTGGCCGCTCACAGCCAGGAAAGAGTCCCGCTCCAGGCTCGGCTCAACTACTGCCCGTGGGGAGCAAATTCAAATCTCCCGAGGGCTGGAGACGAACGCCTGCTGTACTGCCGCCCTGCTCCCAGCTGGGGAAAGCTACCCAACACAGGATGAGGTGAGGAGAGCCCCCCTCTGGCTGCAGTTGTGCCAATCCAGGCCCCAAGTGTTCGAGACCGCTGGTTCCAGTCCCAGTCCCAGTTTGTTTAAATCTTACGCGACGTCACTCTCGCTGGTTATTTTTCACACCGATCCTGTTCGTGGATTTACTTTTCCCGATTTTTCTACACCTAGCGCCTACGCAAGTCAGATTTTTAATAACTTAATGCCAATGCCAATGCTGCTGCTGCTGCTACTACTACTACCGCCAACTTGATTTCCAAATTTCAAACATAAATTCGCAATTCGCAAAAAGGAAACCGAAAAACCCTCAAAATACTTTCATCCGAATCCCTTGATATTTTAAATTTTTGGCCGTTATTTTCACATTCGCGTATACAAAGTAGCGTAGCAGTAGTATATATTGGGCCAATATGTAGAACCTTCACCAGATAAATGAAACTAAACAGATCCAGCGTGTAGGCGTGATTGAGGAACAATAAACAATCTTTCGATTGTATATATATATGTACATGATGGATGCCTTTTTTTCCTTCTACATGATGACTTCGACCTGCACTGAAATCCCAGCTGCTTAAGTGAACACACTAACACATCAGGAAATTAGGGTCGCCGAATTTGGTTGATGACGCATCCTTTACGCTATCATCCAAGGAAACATTATTTCAGGTATCCGCAGTAAAACCAAAACCCTGCGAATACGGAGACCTTTGTATGTTTTATGATTTCTTACTTATAAATTGTCATATCAACGCAACTTTAGATTCCACAGGCGAGACGATAAATTAATTGCTAATTTTTTAGACCTTGTGCATAATAAATTGAAATATTTCCTTATTTAGTTCTTATTACTTAGATATAATGGTAATATTAGGAAACTTGCTTTTCATGAGTATGTAATGACTGTGACACACAGCTAGTATAGATACCATGGCATTGTGAATACTATGCATGGCGACATACAGCAATGCAGCATTAACTGACAATTGCATCGTGACAGACTGTTAAGTTTCAAATGATAGATTGTGAAACTTTCTTTTGGTTTTGTTTGCTATTTTCCCAATTTTTTAACAAAAATGGACATTCTTAGTGTGGTGATTTCAAATAATTTTAAAATACTATCTATATTTGAATAGGGAGAAGAAATTGTTTTTAAAATTAGTACTGAAGGAAAAAATGAAAAGTAGATGGTATCATTTTTTGGCATTATATGGAAATAAAACAACAAAAAAAGGAGTATTTGAAGAAAGGTAAGTTGAATAAAAGTAAGATAATTATTTCAAAATTCAAATATTTTTATCTCATATTACAAATTTCAACAGATTGTAATGGCGCACTTTTGGAAGGTTAACGTCCCTCACTTCTCCGAGGAAAAATTAAAAATGTTTTTAGGATGGATAAATCCACATTTGCGTACCTCGTGGATAAGCTAAAGCAATTACGTAAAATTGGTACCCAGTGGCGGCTTGCTATTCCATTGAAAAAACCGATAGCTCTCTACGCACTAGCCTCATCAACGGAGTATAGAACTGTGGCCAGTTTATTCGGGATTGGTAGGACTGCAGTAGGAGAACTAGTATTGGAAACTTTACACGCTCTATGTGAAACATTGCGCTTTGAAGAATTCACTACTTACTCCCCTACACAAGAAAAAATATTGACTACTTTAATTTATTTTAATTTTAAGGGCTGGCACTCCACAATATTATTTGCAGCATTTGACTATCGCTACAGATTTATGTATGTAAATGTAGCACAACGAAATTTTTTAAAGAAACGCGAGAATATTAGAAGGTGGAAAGGTGCCAATTCTTTTAATAGGCGACTTCGCATTTAGGTTATCTAGCTACCTAATGAAACCTTTTCCTTTCTGCGTAGAGGATTCTCAGGAGGAGCGCATTTTTAACAAACGGTTGCCGTCATGTCGAAGTTTAGTGGAGAAATTTGTATAAAATATTAATTAACAAAAACAGAATTTCAAAGCAAAATTAACGGGTTCAAATTTAAATTTAATTTATGACGTCAGAAATAATGTCTTGAAATGTTTAGCAACGGTCTTTCCTGACTTTACTTTTCCTGTCAGTTGCTAGAAAAAACTATTAAAATTAAGATAAAATTGTGCCACTATCTGCACAATTTTACTGGAAGAAAACTTAATTAGATTATTAAAACGTGTTGCGATTTATACATCATTAATTAGTTTGTTTGCCAGGTGAAAATAAAAATAAACTTAAAGTAAATAATACGTAAAATTCACCCATCATAACTTAAGTCATCGTGTTTGTTCAGAAGACTTTGATTGGTTGAACTAAGGCCTAATAAGCATTTAAAGAGTTTGGTTGAAGTAAGTTTGAATAGAATCTTTTAGAGCAAAATAAAAATTGATGTTATATATTTCTCCGCATCGCTGTAACCGTGATTGCCCCATTTTGTAGGTTAATGTGACAAATCAAAATGTCCTTTTTTCTTCCCTTCCCCATGCTGTTTCTTCCGAATCGAAATGTGGCATCAGCAAGTTATCTTAAATATAAATTAATGTCTTGGAAATGGAATTTTCCATTACCAGGCTTTCACACCTTTCTCTGAATGATTTTCAGCATCAAAATAGCGCCCATTGGCAAAACTTCTATTGCCTTCGAAACGGTGCTATTTACTGAAGAAAGGTGTCACATCCCCAGCATCTTTAGTCTTTCCCCTGGCGGCAATACGCAAGTCGAAGATGTTTGCTCAAGGTAAAAGTCTTTCCTCAGTTGAATGCACCCAACTGGAGCGTGCGATGAAATCACCCTTTTCATTAAATATTCAGTCAAATTAGATAAATTGCGTTTGAAGAAGGCTCCCCAGTTCAGGACACATATTAAGGGAAAAGCCAAATTTGAGTGATTTGATGCGATCTGGAATTTTTGCTTTTATTCGACAGCAAATTGTCTCCAACTTAAATATTCTAGAAAGATGGAATTTCGTCCTTTTGCATTGATGTATCGAACAATATATTTTGTTTTACTACTTAGGCACTTATATATATATATATACTATATATATATGTATGTATGTATAATAAAACGCATGGTAGATTTAAACATTTAAATTAATTGGTTGTTAGTTTCCTAAAACTCGAATACGAACTGATTGATTATAGGTTACAAAAAATAAACGCCTTTCAAGCCTAAGTCGATATTAACGATATAAAATATTGTGAGGGTCATGCAGAAAGGTCTAGCATACATACTATGTATAGCCCCAAAATCTCGCCAGAAAGTCTGTAATTTTCACCAGAAATATGTACGAGGGATAGAGGTTCTGGAATTTCCTTCAGCTATATTTCTTCCTCCTTCGTATTCAAGATTCCTTACTTTTATGACCTATTTTATTATACCATATACATAGTTTTATATTTATTTTATCTTAACCAGAACTTTTAATTCGTTATTAAAAATTCATTTTATTTAGATTAGGGCGGCTTCGTTGACATCTATAATTACGTTTCTTTAAATTTTTGTTTAGTTCAATGAATTTATGGCTAATAATCTTGCGTGACGTCGTTGGTGTGGTCATTCCAATTATATTGTTTAGAAGTGACCGGGGTACTTACAAAATTTCAAATGTCACAACCTTACAACACACTATCAATTATTAATAGTTACCATTCGTATTCAGTTTGTACATATTTTTCTTTTTAAGTTCGTTATTTAAGTGATAATAGCTGCGTTCTTTTCGCATCATATCCGGTTCTAAGTTTGGCAGAAAATTTTGCATTCAATTGAATTTTAAAAAGCCTTACGTATATTAAGATTTAATAATTGTTGAAAGTTGCATTAAATTGTCATGATATTTACCCATCCAAACTTCAAATCATGAACCAGTTAAATTTGTGGATTAAGGTTTTGATGCAAAGCGGGTATAATTTCAGACAACTTGATTTTATTTTCTCGAAATAGAAAATCTTTTTTTTTTTAACTTATAAATATTTAAGGGCTACTAACCGACTCGATTATATGGACAAAAAATCTTTTGTACGTGACGAATTATAAAATTTCATTT
The DNA here is from genome assembly GCA_959613345.1 of Tolmerus cingulatus. Taxonomy (NCBI): domain Eukaryota; kingdom Metazoa; phylum Arthropoda; class Insecta; order Diptera; family Asilidae; genus Tolmerus; species Tolmerus cingulatus. The sequence goes on from OY390707.1 coordinate 39,715,205, forward strand.
CAATGCAAAATTTCCTGCAAAACCTGGAACCGGATCCGATTGGAAAGGAATACACCTACACTGAAAGAAAACCATGCTAAATGATGGTTTGCGGGAAACATATATTGGCTGTGACCATATCCACAAAACATTGACATATTCGCAACAAATACATTATGATAGCCTTCACTATACAATATGCTTATTCCAAGTAAAACTAGCACATGTTTACTGGAATCATGATATTTATCAAACATTGTTCTTAGAATTATAAATCTATTATAGCCTTGAACATGACATAGCCCTAACAATTACTTTGCAATTCTGATATTTTAACTCAACCATTATAATTACGTTCATCGTGTTATGCTCGCAAAAGCAATTAACATATTATATTATAACATAGTTTACGGAACTAAGTATATGTATGGTTGATTCAATTATATCATAGTTTTCCCACATTACCAGCATCTCAATTTCGATAATCACTGCCACTTGTGGTTTAGCTTTCTTACAGTTTGGACTGTGGCGTAAAGTGATGGAAAGTGAAAATCTGTTTCATCTATTATATTTTATTTGGTTTCAACTTTTGGTAAGTTCCACTACTGTTTATAATAATATGTTTCATTACAATTTTAAATTATATTCAACAAAGGCTTGAAATTTCAATCTCCGTCCTCTCAATTTTTTTCCACGTTCTACTTATTATAAACATATTACCTATTTATGATATGGGCCGTTTATTTTGAAAGTTGCATAAGTCACTTTGTTTATAAATCGATATATTTAAGGGTTTGCGTTTTACTACGTTTAAAAATATTGATGCTAAATTTCGAGAAGATTTAGGTACTTGTATTTGTTATCTCAGGATACGTATATTTTTCTCAGTATAAATAATTCCTTTCAGTTATTGAAAAATCACTAATTTTCATTACAGTAAAGTAACTTATTCCACTTTCAAATCAAATGGTTTAGAAAAGTTATTGACTTATATTTATTTTGTCCAATGGATTTTACTGAAGTGATGTTTTGAAAGGACATTGATTTACTAAAATTGATGAATAAATTACATATATAATAATAATAATTTATACCGTGTATTTCACATAAAGATTTATTCCAGTATTCGTTTTTAATGTTCATAAAATAGAAAAATAATCAATACATATTGTAACATAAATATGTATAAATAAATCATAATTCTAACGTATTTCATATTAAAGTACACCAGTTCAATTTAATTTTCACCAGTATTAGGAGTGATTAAGTTCTCGTTAATTATAGTATCTTGTTTCAAATTTTTAAAATAATTGTGGTATATGTATATAGAGGGTATATAATTAAGCAAGTCCATCATGTCTTTATATTTTGCCGAAGTAACAGGACGAGAGCCTGCGTACAACAGATGCACTTTTATTTGGGAATAACGCCTAGGTCTTCTTCTTTTTGGTGACAAATACAAAGTTAAAAATTCATCTTGTTTATCTAAAGTTAATTTATAAAACATTTTATAGGAAATATGGTAAAATCTTATCCATTGAATATTTAGCCAATTAACCTTGTTTTGGTCTGTATTTACTCTTCTTCTTGAAATAGAATTTTCCAATGATTGGGTTGAAATAAAATCTTCTTTTTTCATTTTACGCTATAATAACCATTTGGAGTGTATAAAACATTTTGCTTTCTCGAGGCCATTTCTATTACACCAAAGTCACAATCATTGGGTAAGTATGAATGGCCTGAAACTAAACATTTGTGATCAACAATTTCAATATCGTTTTCTGGAGATTGTACGATTTTCATCCAAGTTAATGCCAGTTTTATGTTAAGATTTTGTCCTGTGCATGACTCACTATATGCAATAATATGCTTTTGAGTTGCGACTTTCTGAAGATGTTTTATACAACACGAAGCAACTTCCTGGGAACTTCTTGATGCAATTGTTTCATCCCAAAGACACACGTCAATATTATTGTTATGGAAATTATGGAATCCCAAATTTAACCCATACATATTTCTCTTGTAGTATTTTATGGAAGTCGTAAGCTTGGGAAAAGGCAATGCTTTTTGAAGGTCAAATGAAAATTCAAAATATTCTTCTGGACTTCCAGTTGTCTTTTACTGATCTTCTTCTAAACATTTTCTGGCTATTTGTACCGATCTCAAATGTAAATTAAGTTCAAGCTTTAATTGTCTTTTTTCACATTCATCCTCACAAGCTTCAATCTTTAATTTAAAAAAATCACATTTTTGAAATATTTTTGAAGGTTTTTCTGTATATCCACTCATTAACATGTTGTTGCTTATCATTTTTACATGTTTCAAGATAGAGATTATAAATTTTTCTAATATTTAGATCTGGACTTAAAAATTTTCTATGGGGATTATGACACATTGTGTAGTGGCTAGTAAATGCAGGAAAGCTTTGAATGTGCGCTTTGACAGCAATTGTGAGCATGCATTTTTTGCAGTGGAAACCGATATTTTCAATTTACGATTTTTTTCGTCCGATCCCTCCGCTTTTTTTCGATCCATCATGCAATTGAATTGAAATCAATGTTACCATTACCTTCACATTTTTGAAAACGGTGACTTATGTCACTTTCAAAATAAACATCTTTGTTATAACGTTGATTAGTAAAAATCTCAGTGGTGCTTAATATTTGATTGCAAATCTTTTAAAAATGAAGAGTTACCGTTAAATTGTAATCGATGCTATCATTAACTTGATATGTTTGAAAAAGTAAGTTATGCCACTTTCAAAATAAATAGCATGTAGAGTTATAATTTGTTGATGTTGTCTCCAATCCTGTTCTAACTTTTATTTAAATTTCTTTTTCTTAATTCTCGTTTATGCAATATTAACCTATGCTCAGAGCACAGAGCTCAGAGCATAGAGTACAGAGCACAGAGCACCAGAAATTCAACCACACTACAGTTCGTTAAAATTATAATTACGGAAACCATATTTTTTCATTGAGTGTGGGTAAGTCTCTGCAATTTCTTATGACCACAATTAATTCAATTTTGTAATTGCAGTTAAGAACTGTAACAATAGTGTAATTGTCTTCAACATTATCTTATTTAAAAATATCTTCTATTTTTTTATCATTAATGGAATCGATTTTTTTTCATAAATTTTATTATTAAGACAAGAAAAATATTTTATCTCGTTGTTTTTCAATGAATTGTGTTTTATGTAATTTTAATTTTTATTATTTATTATTTTGTGTATGCATATGTATATAAAATTAAACTTCGTAATTTGACATAGTTGAGGACATTTTGTGATGTGGTGAGTATTAAAATTGAGTAACCATTTCATATCTGTACTAAGTATACATACCCTATATAAATTGTTTTCCCTATATACGAATTTATTTTAAAAATCTTTTAATTTTACTATTGGCAATAACATAAAATTGTTATAGTGTTCAATAATTACCCATCTGTTAAATGGCGTTAGATTTCGTACTAACAAAACAGCAATAGGTTGTTTACGATCAGTGCAGTTCTTGACGCGATAAAAGTTTACATACCGTGAGTTTTTCTATACTGTGGAAACTTATAGTTGAAATTAATTTTGTGCAAAATATTTGATCTCTATCGCGTACAACTGTGTGGTAAAATAAATTTGTATAAGACATAAAATATACAGTTTAAATGTTAAATTTTAGTGTTCATAGTTAAACATGCCCAAATCATCAGAAATTAGCATCGATCTGCGAAAGCTTATTGGTGATGATCACCTAAATAGATTATAGGATATGGCAAAATTGCTGATAAGTACAAAAAGGTAAATCTACGGTCCAAACGATTATAAACAAATATAAAAACAGAAGCTGTATTGAGAATCTACCAAGAACGGAACGGCCTAGGAAAACAACAGATCGCGAGACGTTCAAATTATAAGAGAAATAAAAAAAGAACCGACGTCATCAGCTAGAAGCATCAAAGAGAAGCTATCCATTGATGTTTCTTAATGGACCATACAGCGGCGAATTCGAAAAAGTGGATTTACAAGTCATTTCAAAATATGGAAGCCTTGTATTTCGCCGAAGAATCGGAAGAAACGTTTAAAATTAGCCAAAAAATATGCCTCTTTCTTTTTGGCAAAAGGTTATTTCGAGTGACGAAAGCAAATTTGAACTCCAAACTGTAAAAGGAAGACAGAGAATATGGCGACGTTCAAATGAAGACTGCACCAAAAGTGCATTCAGGGCAGAATTAAACATGGTGGTGGAAACGTTCTGGTGTGGGGTTGTTTCAGCTATCATGATTTAGGGAATTTGATTTTAGTGGACCAAAAAATGACTGGAGCATACTACGTTCAAATTTTGTCAAATCACCTACAGTCTTCCGCTCATAAAGTGAGTATTACCGATAATTTCATATACCAAGAAGACAACGACCCGGAACATATAATTGCAAAAGAATACTTCGTACAAAGCTCTGTGGATGTTCTGGAATGGCTTGCGCAAAGCCCAGACTTAAATCCTATAGAGCATTTGTGGAACTATTTGGACCAAAAAATGTACCGATATGATTGCAATATGAACAGGGTTGCAATTTTTGATTAGTTGCTGGATTGTTGGAATAACATACCCCAGGATATTATTCAAAATCTGGTTGTCAGTATGCCGAGGCGTCTACAGGCTGTAATTGATGCAAAAGGCATGCACACAAAATATTAAGACCTCATTTGAATCAGGTAAGGCTTAAGTAAATTTAGGTACGTATACTTTTGTCATTCCAATTTTTCCCAAAAATTAAAAAAAAAAAAGTAAAAATAAACCAGTCCGTTGTTTCTTTTATAAATTAAGAATAAACTTAATTTATCCACGGCTATGTATACTTCTGTCGCATACTGTATGGCAGTTTAGTCAAAAAAATATTTAATTGTTTATACAGTTGTTTTAATATACTTATACATACATAGCATGTGACTATAACTGCTGAGAAGTGCAGGTTATGTATGTATATTTCTTTTTCTATGACACCTAAGATGCAGTTTTAAACATAAATTTGGTTGAAGCTGTCGGGTCAGGAGTGGTCAGATACTCGTAAGTGCACCTTTGCTGGTCACCACTTTCAAAGTGGTGCTTCTTTGGTTATTCGACAGGAAATCCATGCAGTTTTCTCTAACACTGTGACTTCTGACAGTGATATTTTGTCTGAACCCTTTTTGCCTATCAGAACAGGAGCGCTTTGTTGCAGCAAGACCCCATTTCACTGGGCTGGGCCTTTGTTACGCTTTTTGTGTCGTACAAATATACTTAGAAGTGGCAAAGAACTGCTTGCAAGAAGCAAAATATGTTTTTGACACTTTGGCCATAAGCTCTTTGGGAGAAGCACTGAAATTTTCAGCAAAACCGGGATGGCTTTGAATTTAGTAGAAAAACTTTCTTTGAGCCTGAAATCACTTTAATGCCCTCAATGAGAAGTGCCTGTGAAACTTGTGCAAGGAGTTGCTGTAGAAAATATGGGAAGCCCTTTACATTCAGGTGCCTGCAGAGGGCGGCAAACTCCTTAGCAAAATTTGGGACAAGGAAAAGGCACAAGCTGTTTCTTAACATCTTTTGACTTAACCTCAAGCTGATTTGGGAATGACATAGTAGCAAAAAGCAGATTACGGTAATGTAGATTCAATTTCTCATCATATTTCTGAGGCGAAAAAAGCACAAAACTACCCGTGTAACTTCGAACTAAGAAAATCACATCGACTGAAATTTCAAAATATATCTATAATTAACGAAATTACTTGAATGAAAATTGTCGATTGTTCCAAATGGATATTGTTACACAGAGCAACTCCTCGTCTGTAAAGGAGAAAAATCTTGGTAGATACAGTGGGGTTCGAAGACCAACCTGCACGTAGTTGTCCTACTCCAGGGTTAAATGCAATAATTGCAGTACCTAATTGGCTCGACAAGAGTTTAAAGCTTGCCGAGAGGAGTAACGCCTTAACAAGCAATCCAAAATTGCAATTATTCTTATAGTCATGGCGAAACGTAACAACTGCTAAACTTGTAATTAAGTGATAACCTTCGACTGTGTGCACGTTTTTCCGACAAGGGCGCGCTTGTAAACATGGTAATTTATGAGATGCTTCACGTGAACCTTGATTAGAAAGCACGAATACTCCGAGGGTGGTGCAAATTGGTTTTGTAGAATTATTTCCACTTTTTCGCTCCTATTCACCCCTGTCGCAATTTATGAAACAGCCATGTTAAGCTCCATAAGCGTAACTTTCTAATTTATAATATGTTGGGCATGCAACAGAAATTAAGGAGGATTAATCAGTTTTAACTACCTCCTATGTATACAGATATACTTTTATCCACTGTAAGCCGTAGCGTTTGGGATCTTATTTTGTATTATACTCTGTGGGACAAAAATATTGTCGCTAAGAAATCCGACAGTAATATATTTTTTGATGAGGAGAACACAATTCAAGGGATCAAAACTTAGTTGTTTTGAGATGCAATATTTTTGTTTCAATTAAATAGGGCATAGTGACATTTTTAGTTACAGATATTGACTATTAAAAATTATTTTTGGTATTCTTAATGAAAAAACTTCTTTTAATTTTCTTTTATATACAAGGTGTTTCATTGAAGTCTGAACAGTACCTATGCCAATCGATTCTATAAAATCTCTTAATCAATTTTTGATTGAGATATCCCTATTCAGTCAGACCTTAGCGAAATACCGAAATTTTTGAATCGTGTTGGGTCAACCGCACATAACACGACTATTGTTATAACCGTATTAAAGACTTGCAGAACGTTTCAAACATAATTAATCCTGATGCATTAAAATATAGTTAATCTTGTTTAGTGCCCATAATGTATTATTCAAGTGCACAAAATATCAAATAAACGCTACGCTACTTTTGTAACGCAATAGCTCAGAATTTAATAATTATAAGTATGTCAATAATGACTTATGAAAATCCGTCAAAACTCATATTTTTTTGCATACACAAAGTTAATTACAATAATTTTTAAATAAAATAGATATAAGAAAATTGCAAATTGTGGAGTTTTCACTCTATCTATCACTCTCGCACTATGAATTTTAATACATAACCTATCATGTATGTATATATATAAAATCGAAAGTTGGTTTGTTGGTTTGTTTGTTGCTCAATTACGCCTAAACGCGTTTCATTTTTTGGGTGAAGGTACTACATGTTCCGGCCTCACATATAGGTCACTTTTTAGATGCTAATTTCATAATGGGCGGATCCAAGATGGCGGCCAAAATTTGAAAATATCAACGGATTGGCAAAAAAATTGGCACTTGGGGGCTTTTAGATGTCCTTATTTCGAATCTTTGTTCAAAATTTGAGAATCAAGGTGACGGATCCAATACGGCGAGGGGCCAAAATATTAGTACACCGGGTGAAACCGGGTAACCCAGCTGGTAGATACGTACATATGTATCTACATACAAATATGAATCTATGTGCCGTATTGCCTCGATTCTAAATAATATTTCAATTAAAAGTAAGCGTGCAGAAGGCCCTGTAAACGTCGTCAGGGTTAATTTAAATAACGAAGATTTTGTCTATCTAAATGCAGAATTATGCACTCAAACTAAAAACAATAACAAAAACAAGTTTCTTTAAAAGTCTTATGTCATGCCCTATGAAAGGAGTAAACTGGGTGATCTAGTATTTACAGGAAAACTTGCTTTGGCAAGACAAATTAATTGCCTATTAAAAAATACATGAGCGGTTTTGCTAAGGTGCTGGGACGTCAAACAGAACGTGAAATTATTTCATGCAACCCCCGTCTGTCCTTATCTAAATACATGCATACATACATACATATAACAACTTGGAGCTTCACCACTTTATTTAGCAAACCAGGCATCCCCTTTGAACAGAATTTGTATTATGAATAACTTGAGAAAATATATTTTAACACGTAAGTAGCTAAACACTTAAGCTGACCTAAATGCCTTTTAAATGGTTAATATGCCAAGAGAAGGAAAAGGGAGCTAATCAACTCATGTGGAACATTTTACACTCTCTTACTACTGTAAGGAGGCGTAATGGTAAGAGATGTTTATAATTATTGAAGCCGTTATTTTAATGTACAGCAATGCGCTCTCATTGCTTCCTGAATCATTCTTAATTTAATGCAACCATAAAGACTTAAATTTACAACTCAAATTCCATTTTATACAACATACTGGGTAAGATGAATCCTTAAATTTGAAACGGGCATAATGTACCAAATTCATTAATTTTTACACACTAGATCCACCAAACCAGTGAGATAAACTTTACCAGTTTAATTTTTACTACTTTATATTACTAACAACTACGGAAAAATGTATTGAGTGGCAATAATCAATTATTTTTTATTTTCCATTCAACAACCCCTTTTGAGTTTTGGAAATTTAATCATACTGCAAAAATGTCGTAAAATATCAACACAAAATTTATGTAATAGAGAAACCTACATATTTATTTTTTCATAAACCAATTAATGATTTTGATGTGAACATATTAGTATAAACATATATTGAATTCAGCTGTAATACATATACATATACATAATAGAGTGTTACAAGATTTGTTTCCTTGTAATTCACGTTCAGAATTTCGCGATCGTGATATCTGTGTTGAGCCAACTGACTGTATCGCCTCACTGACATCCGGATCGAAATGTTGACCAATTTTTAGATTCGTTAACCTCGACGGACGTGTAATATAACAATTAATAATATAGTAGGTAGAGGAGTTAAAACATACACACACTGTTTGAAAACCTATTTGGGTGTTATTTTTTTTAACACTACAACCACCGCCGTACTAATTATATTGTATATCCCGCTAGTAATTTGTATCATCTTAAACTTCAGTCTATCTTACTAATTTTACCCTTTCATTATTGTAATTAAATTATGCACATAAAATATATATATTTGCCATACTTCATTAAATATGTATAAGTAGTGTGCATTATTACATTTGATTTCCTTTGGTATGAATCAGCGTATTAGTTACATATATTGCATTACTAAATTTTACCCGCCGAGTGGCTGACTGCCGAAAAGCTTCTGAGGTTAAAGGGTTAAACCTAATTTTTTTTGTCATTTTACATCAACTGAACAAGGTCATCACGTGTGTCACTAGAAGGCGAGTACAGTGTGGTCTGGATTTTCCTAGACAAGTTTTACATCTTGGAAAATTAATTCTAAAAGTGTTGCCACTCGGAAAATTAATAATTAAATAAAAACATTTATGTTGTTCTATGAAGTAAAGTTATAGACGAATTGTTAAAAGAAATGAATAAATATTATAATATAATGCAAGTATCGTCAACTTTTAAAAAATAAAGGAGAACCCAATAAAAATGTTCAAAATCTCGTTCATTTCTTCTAAAATTTGAATCCTTTTCATGCAAATGACTTCCTTATTACTTCTTGCCACATCTTCAAGTTTGTTTGGGTTATTGCACCAAATTCGAATATCGATAAGGAAATACGTTATAAGGTCACATCTAAATATGTTTATACTTGCTATGCATCCTATTGCGGCTAGGCTTTGATTGATGCCTCAATCATGAAGAACTACTGTAATCTTCTGAATTTCTTGTGAATGTTACATCCAAGGAAGGATCACAAAGGAAGTAAAAATGGAATAAACAATTGCAAGATCTTGTAAAAATATTCAACATCAGGTTGTGTCGTTAGTTAGAATATTAAAAGTGGATGAAGATGGAATGTTACATGAGGTTAATAGTTAATTCGTGTGATAAATTTATGACACAAATTTTGAAAGAATTTGAAAATACTCACACAGTGACAAAATAAAAGGAAAAAAAATAGATTACAACAATTTTCTCCAATCTTGGAATGAAGTGTTTTATAATCTATGGGAACGATATTTCGTAGAACGAAATAATTTTTGAGTGAGAAAATTTTCATCCATCTTCATTTTGTCTTTGTTGGAAGAAAACGTAGTTCATAATTACTTTTGATAAAAATAATTAAGTTGCCCCTTTAAAGTTAAGTGCAAGCGAACATAAATGCTATTAAGAAAGTTAATTTTGGATTAAAGGATTAACGACTAACATTTTGATTTAACTAATTTAAACAATCGCCAACAATAATAACGTAAATGGTCTTAGTTTCTATTATACTTTTCCTGGGTTTTCGAATAAAGCTCTTGCAGGATTTGTAATCGTTGTGATATAAACGCAATGTGATGTTAATTAACTAAAGGAAGTGGAGTTGGCACAATGCTGCAAATTAAGAAAAATATCCACCCTCCCTAAGCTGCTTAAATATTTTTTGTTTATCCGAGGAGGAGAGAGCAAACAAAATCTCCCACTACCGCTTTCCCATTGAATGCAATTTTTGTTCCATTTTTAGTGAGAAAATTTATTATTCTTTCGCAGTTCCTGCAGGCCCCAGGGCCGAGGCTTAATTGCAGCCAGTTTTGCCACAGAAATTTTACACTTGATAAATGGTTCATTGCGCTCGTAAGCCTTAAAATGCGAGAAATAAACTCGGGCAGGGAGCTTGTAGGCGAGTCAAGCATTGCAGGTGAGGTGATTACCTTGCTTAAGAAACGTCTGTCCTTTTCAAAAATATTATAATAAAAAATCAGCCATAATGCAATAAAATTGTCGTCTCCCCAGGAACCAAGCTCCTTTGTTCGTCGAAACAATGAATACATTCGTGATGCTCCGGCGCCCTATTTTCGAGATATTGCTCTCCGCCCGCGTCGAGGCACCAGAGCGTCCTTTTGAATCCTTCTTTGTATAACATTTATACACATTCATAAACCCACCAAAGTAGCGTGACATGTCAACATGTCGTAGAATGTTATAGTTTAAAGGCGTAAGAATTGGTCCATAATAAACTAACTTTGACTTCGTCATTGCCTTTACGATATTTTCCTATGGTTCAAGCACGCATACAAACACTTGCAAACTTGAACAATGCTTACGAGTTTTTACAAATTGTCTAATTTGATCGGAATATTAAAACTTGCAACATCAGAAATACATAGTTTTGCGATAAAGATTTTATCGTTCAGGCCGGAGATACCTTTTGAGAATTTGATTCGAATACTATGCAATCTATATATTGAGTCGTAAAAATATTCGTCGGTTCAAATCATGAATGTTCGAAACCCTTTTGAATTGATTTTGACTATAAAGTTGACCAAATATTGATTGTGGTGTTCTAAATATAATAAAAATATTGGAATATACATCGAAACCAGCTGCAATTTAATAGATTATGGATAACACAATATTAGTGTAACAAATTAAAGAGAAAGTTTCGAAAACCTTAATCAAATACACAAGAAACGGTTTTACGCGTGAAAGATTGGTAAAGTAAGGGGGTATTCTGGTCTAGAAAGCAAAATTTAAAGGATTTTTGGAATTGAGTTTAAAAAAAACTAAACATATTTTTAATATCGCCCAATATTTATTTATAAGAAAACGAATGAAAATTAGAAAAAATTTAAACAAAAATGTCGTCAATTATGAAAATTACAGGGTGGTGAAGTGAGGCCTTGAAACAAAACATGTGTCCTGATTGACACGATTTAGAGTCTCCTAATGATCGGAAAAAAAATAAACATGGATTCTTAATTAGTAAAAGTGTCGTTATCGTGTATGCCTTGACGAAAAAACAAATTTCTTTTCGCAAAATGGCAACTGTTTGAAAAACATTTTGCGTTTGTTCATTATTTTTTCCGGTTATTAATTTTGTAAAAATAGTACAATCTTATTTTTTGTAACGATTGTGGTACCGAACATATCGAGTTATATCAAGAAGGTGTGTACCGAATTTCAAGTCAATCGCTTCATTAGAACTTGAGATATCGTGTCAATAGGCTTGGAAAAAGTTGTTTCGAAATAAACGCGTTTAAACATTTCGGGGTATAGTAGTTCCGGTAGGTTCGGTCTAGTTGTCGCGTCACTAAAGTAGCTGTAACTTCGCCAATTATTGGAATTTTAAAATGTCCTTTGGACAGTATACACTATAAGAAAATATTACAAAAAACATCGATTTTTTAACATTTCTAGACCACAATACCCCCTTAAGGCAGAAGTAGAAAAAACCACAATGATGGATTTATAAAAAGCATTTCTGCATTAATCATACACAAAATAAAAGCACATATTAATAAATGTTCTTCACTTCAAACAGTTTTTATTAAATTTTAATAAAATATGTTGGGGTAGATATGTAAGAAAAAGTCCATTGCTGCATACAAAGTCTTGTTCGTATAGAGCGAGCGTAAGCAGCTAGCTTCTCAAATTCGTCCGCATTCAAATTTAAAATATTTATCTCCAGTTCGACTCACTTGATCACATATTCCGCACGGTGCATACCAAGCTCCTCAGGTATGGTCAAGCTGAATCCCACTTTTAAGTGTGCAGTGGTTGACATAAGTAAAATAGTGCATGGCTTTGGATGCCATTTATCTCCGGCATCCTGTGGCAGAGGGCGGACTCACCTCCAGATCAAGCGCAGTTGAACTTACTCTGGGCATCACACTCGAGTTTATTAAGACGTGCATGTGTCTGCACACCACCGACCTACGGAATGCCAGGACGCCTTGCAGTCGGGCTTTAAGGTTTAATATTTTAGGCAGTTTGGAAATGCATGCGGAGTGCAGGCAAGATAAATATGCAAATATTTATCATAATGTTTTCCTTGAAATTTAGAGGGAATTTTAGTTGACAACGTTACTTTAGCTCAAGTACCTGCTTGCAAAACAGAAAACATTTGTTATATGTATACGTACGTTTATGTAACTGATTTGCAAGTAAGCAAATGTCACGTATTGCATAACGCGAACATTCCAAAAATCTTATAACGAACCAGGTCCAGATTTATGAACTCAGAACACCTAAAGTCAAAACAGAAAACATTTTATATGTATGTAAAAAGTTTACTGAAATTGAGCAATTATGTATGTTACGATTGAAAAGACGGTGTTGGAAAATAACAACTCCGAAAATGTTTAACTGCAATAATATTTTTGTTATGTTGTTAAAGTGCAGAAATATTTTTTTTATGTTACAATAATTATGGCTATTAACAAGGCATGGATTTGTAGTACCAGTTACCACAACTACGATGGACGTTTTGTTTTTCTACATTCAAGGCCTCTTTTTAAAAGAAAATGATCAAAACATTAAATTGGCTTGGTAAAACAATTTGGTTTCCAAAAAATGTGTCAAAATAGGATATATGTATGTATAAAGCGTCAAAACTTCCCTTTATTTAAACTTAGTCGTTCTGGCAGAAAACAATTACAATTAAGGATCTGCGCAACTAGATTTTTCAAGTTTGAAACAATTCAGGGCTTATTATTGTTTGTGGGGTGTCGGGACACGACCATAATTTAAATGGAATAATGCTGAATCCTTCAATCATGGAATAAAATAAAATTAAGACAAGTCATGCGTGACAACATTAATTGCAATAAAATTTGTCGCTTACTATGTATGTACATATATATATACATTTTAAGTATGTTTTATATAATAATAACAATTTAAGGCTAATATTTAGTTTAAATATTTTAAATTGAACAACAGTGACAGAACGTGGCGGTTCCATAATTCAAACATTTTAAAAATGGTTCAATTTAAATAGGGAACTTTAACTACGCAACATTTTTTGCATTATCATATACATATGTATGTCTAAGTTTGAAATTTGCATGCTAACGTTTTGATTATTAATTGGTGACCCCATGTGTACGCACCTTAACTAGCTTTCAAGAACTGTATGCAGTACACATTGGAGCTTACCGACAGCAATTAGTCGATCACGTTCCAAGTGATTTCATTCAAACTGGCATCTGGTTGCATACGTATGCGCCGTAATTAGGCATACACCCCGTGTAACAAGTCACGTTAATTAATAGCAGAGTATTATGGAATTAACTAAGTAATTCAGGCAAATGTTGTGAATTCCCAAGGACCTCCACTAAGAACTGTGCAAGCGAACTTGTCCTCCACTGTGCTCGATCTGCAAATTGATTTATCACTTGGGAACTGCTTTGGAGCGAGATTTATCGAATCGATTTTGTGTCAGTTAAATTGGAATTGTTTCGACTTCATCCGGGAGTTAAATTATGCCGGGTCGATATTATAGACGACAGCGTTTACGCAAAACTTCTATTCGCGTTAAATCTCATTTTTAATAGATTTAATTTGATTTACATTTTAATTCCCTATTTCTCGTTTATTTGGGTTGTGTTGAATGTAAGTAGGTAGGTAATAGAATTTGGGTAGCTGTTACAGTTATCTATTATAAGGTACTTACAGCCAGGCAGTTCAGAAGCACATCATGAGAATTGCGCTACTATCTTATCCGCAAGAATTAGAATATAAACCATGAAATTGTGCGGTTTCAGACATTAAACACAATTAGTAAAATGGTTTCGGTCTTGTAAAAGAGCACATCTCCACAAAGTGTTTAGGTTCTACCAGGCGGCAAATTCTATCATTTGTTCTCACACACAAAGCGAAGTTTCTCCCTCTGGAAAACGATTCCTTGAATCCAATGTATAGCACAAGTGTGTGTATAAAAGCGGCAAATGAATTTCCTCATTTAAGTTCGTGTTTACATTCAATTTCAAGTAGTCCTTCATACAACGCATGAAAATGTTAGCCAGCTGCAGTTTATAATTAACTTAAATTTCTGGCCCTAACTCCAGCAGGCAAAGTCGTCACCAGTTCAGGTTCGGCAGGAATGAGTGAATAGCTTTAGATTTTCAAATACAGGAAAGCATTTTACTACGGCTGTAATTAGGCATGTATTCCAAAGCAAACATTTTGGTAAAAATTAAAATCCGGAAAGACGAGAAAAATAGAATTAAGTCGTTTCTAATAGTAATACCGGCGACAGACAGATGAGCCATATGATACTTTTCAAGTACTGGTTAACGCCAAAAGCTACTTAAGACTTCCTGATGACACACGGGAGAGGTGGGCAAGTAGCTTTTGAATATTGTCAAATCAAGCGTTGCACGTCAAGAGCTTTACTTATAAAGTTTAAGCACAACCCGACTAATGTGAGGAGAGACAATTTTTGTGTTAGTCAAGCCAAATTACAGAGAATTTAACAATAAAAAATAAAACTCAATTATCTATTTGCACTCGGCAATTGAAAAATCAAACTTTCCAATTTAGTCTTAATTTATTAACGCACAAATACTTCCGAAAATTCGTTTTTACGTCGTCTTTTTACATAGGAACTCCCGATATAGTGAGGCCACAACACCCTTAAATTGAATGTAAGTAAGTAAGTTAATTTCGGTATAAAATTTTGAGGAAAATATTAATTTAGGGTTTTTATATTATTGACTAGTGGGATAGCCCGGTTTTACCTGGTGAATAAATATTTTAGCCGCCGTATAGGGTCCGTCATTATGAAGTTCCAAAATTTTATAGTAAATTCGAAAAAACCTCGAAATATCCATAGGACAAATTCTCATTTAAATTCGTTGAGGTTCGAAAATCATTGTATGCCATATTGAATCCGCCATCTTTAACGATAAATTTCGAACATGGATTCGTAATGAGGATATCCAGAAAGAGTCAAACACCAATTTTCATGGCAATCCCTTGATATTCTCCATTTTTCTGTTGGGTTCACCTTATTTTAATTAGGAAATAAAAAGCAGTCTATATGTTAGGCCAGATTATCGCCAACAAAATTAATATGATCGTATCCAGCATTTAGTTGTGATGGGTTACATGTTTCACCCGGTGAACAAAAATTTTGAATGCCGGTGGCGGCATCCGATGAAGTATCCGATGCGACATCTAATGCGGCATTCGATGCATCAGCCGATGCCGCTGACGCTTGCTGCTGACACTCGCCGCTGATCCTCTCGCTTGCCGCTTCCGCTTGTTGCTGATGCTTGCCGCCGACGCTTCCCGCTGATGCTTGTGGCATCCGACTGTCCCGGTCCGGGTCAACTGCTGTCCTTGGAGAGCTCAGCCAAGCCAACCTTCCCGGACGAAGTCCCTGAAAGAAAAGATGGCAGAAACAGGCTGCTCCTCTATTTATAAGGACTCACAGCCAGGAAAGAGTCCCGATCCAGCCTGGGGAGCAAATTAAAATCTCCCGAGGGCTGGAGACGAACGGCTGCTGTACTGCCGCCCTGCTCCCAGCTGAGGAGAGCTGCCCAGCACAGGGTGGGGTGAGGAGAGGTCCCTCTGGCTGCAGTAGTCCCAGTCCCGATTTGTTTAAATCTTACGCGGCGGCCACTCGCTGCTTGTTTTTCGCACTGATCCTGTTCATGAATTTATTTTTCCTAGTTCTTCTACACCTAGTGCCTTCGCATGTCAGATTCCTAATAACTTATTACCTAATTTGTTTTTATTCTTATTAATTCTTTTATATCTTACTTTACTAAAAATATGTATACAAATTAAAGCTATGAAATCTACTTATTTTGAAATTGATAGTACTTATATTTACAAAATAAAGGCTATTCAAAATCAATATTTTTTTTTCATTCTAGCTTTTCTGGGTTTAAATTATTTAAAGTCGTTTATCAACTCAATCAACTTTGTAAAGGTACTACTCTGTTAACTTTTAAAATGTTTAATAAAGAAGTTATTTCATTCATCCAAAGAAAATATGTAAATATATGAATTTAATTTTATATTTTAATCCTTAAGTATGGCTACATTGCTAAATTTCTCTAAAGGAAAATTTCGCTTTAGTAAAGTGCATTCCGTAGAACAAATTTGCGGGAAATAAATTTTATTTGCAATTAATTCTCTGATCCTAAAACCAAGCGCAGCTGCAACTTGCAACTCGAATGCATCATTCTATGTTTATTATTTGAATTCGATTATTAATTTTTCCGAGTGTTGACTAAATTAACTTAAAATAAAAAGCGTTCTTCTACTAAGCGAATTGCATTTAAAATCATCGGCATTGGATGCCACATCGGATGCCGCATCGGACTCAAGTATCCGATGCCGATGATATTGCTGCTGCTACTGCTATACCGCCATCTTGATTTCCAAATTGCGAACATAGATTCGCAATAAGGAAACCGAGAAACCTTCAAAATACCAACTTACTTGCGAATCCCTTGATATTTTCAATTTGTTGCCGTCATTTTGGGTCCGCCATTTTTAAATTCGAATATAAAAAGTAGCCTGTATGTTGGGCCGGAATATGTAGAAACTTCCTCACTTAAAAAATGAAACTAATCAGATACAGCGTTTAGGCGTGATTGAGCATCAAACAAACTTTGGATTTTATATATGTATATATATAGATGATTATGAAGGTTTTGACTTCGAATAATAACGATAGCTATGAATATAATTTTGCACTGAGTATGGCTAGTATAGGCGCTCAAACATAACTCGCAAATTGCGCTCTTGAAAAATAATAATATATATTAGGTATATTTATACTTCCACTTTTCACTATAAATAAAATAAAAGAATATCGCCTACCTGCGAGCGACAAAATTTTACTTTCAGAATATTGCTTCGTATAAATAAAGAAGGACTTTACATTACAATTATTAGACAAATAATGTTACGTAACAAATTCCGCTATTAGGTACAAACGCCAAATCTTCAATTGTTTAATTCTAGCTAGTAGAGTTATTATTTTCTTGTGCGTAATTTTGATTCTATCCCTGCACCATGGTTAATTGTATTTTAAATTATTTTTAAAGTTCCGGTTAACTTTTACTTAATAAGGTCTCACAAGTTGTCAAATTCTTTTTCTTGAACTGTAGCCTTCACCAGTCCCGAAGTGTGTTTCGAGTAATTATCTTGTTCAATAACTCAAAGAAGTGGCAAGACATTCTCTACATATGGTAACATAATTGAAATGAATGAAATATTTTAATTTTTTGTTAATTAAAGAGAAGAAGGGTTTAATAGAACTTCGTATTATTTAGCATAAACTCACATGCATCAGATTTTATTAGCAATGCGCATCATGCAAAACTTTTGCGATTAATTAACAATCAGTTGAAATTCATAGCCAATTTGAGTACAGAGTCTCATATGTCTTTCGAAATTGCCATTATTTGTTACCGTTGAACTGAGGGCGTTTTTTTAATCGTTTTTCAGACAATTTTGATTAGATCTTATAATTTTTGTTTCCATTATTACAATTTTACTTTTTTCATGCAGAAAGATGAATGTTATACGATTTAAATAAAATGTTTCTTCAAAAAGCGATTTAATTAAAACTTCAATTTGATGCTAAATTGTTTTACAATAGTTTCCTTAAAACATTGTGAATGCAAGGTGCAAAAATTAAATAGGATAGATTAGACCATAATAAACCAATTCTGTCAGTATACTCCTTAATATAATTACATCCTTTATTATTTTGTTTTTGGTGACTAAACTCTTTAGGAATGTCGAGTTCTATGGTGATGAATTGGTAGTCATTTTCCAGTTGAAGATCACTAAAATCTGGTTTTAATCCTTCACACTTACAGAGTATTTAAGAGCGGACTGGAAAAGGCTACAAAAACCATTCCTTACGAAGCCACTTAGCTGCAGATATGAAGGCAGGCGCGAAATATTCCCGCATATAAATTGCTTTGGGTGCCGGGTATCTTATTCAATTTGTCAATACCCCGAACTCCGGCCATCCAGCAAATGAGCTTAAATGGGGTCAATTTTTCCTGGATGTTTAAGGCGAAACATTGGTTGGGTGAAATTTAAGTAGCCCATTACACCCACATGACGACCTATTAAGCCGAGAGTGAATTTCGGGACATGCAAGTTGAATAATGGAATATTAGAGTATGTAGTCATTAAGGACCTTACAGCACCCAGCGCTAGACATGACCACTTTATGGCTCCTCTGTGCTATCAGACTCCACTGTTATCACGCATAGATTTTTGTGCGAATTAATAATTCGCACTGCCGCTTTACGCCTGTCTTACAGCCTCCGATGTCGTTTACTGTTGCCAGTATTAATTCTTCAAAAGCCTGTTATGTAACACGCATTGTCATGTGCAACATATGTATGTTTAGCTTGGAGCCTTCTTTATGTAGGGTATTACGTTTCGTAAAAAGCCCTTGTCAGTAAACATAAATCCACCCAACATATCAGACGACAGAACGAAAAATGAGAGAACCACCCCAGACGAGCTCGGCGTTTTGCCTGAAATGTGCTCTGCTTTATAATTGTAACCATTTGGCGAATTTTAGGGTCGTGGGGATACCCCACATAATGTAGAAATAAGAAAATGTGTGGGCGGCGAGGGAGGTTATGGTAATTTCCCTTTGCCTATTTCTTCATTTGTGACTGATGGGAAAAATTCTTAAATTTTTATTCCCTCAGTACCAGATACAGATGCAAACGCGAGTGGAGGCACGCGAATAAAGCTTGAGCAGTTATTTCGACGGAAGATGAATGGCGCATGAAAATTCAAATGACGAGTACTGAGGTAAATGTTCCCCTAGAGGTAAAATAAAATTTTATATTCAAAGAATCGATCAATCAATCTTCGTAAAACTCACAGCATCCAAAGGGCAGACAGGTATGCACATGGCTTTCCTCGGTCCATACAGCTCTTTATGCAGGCAAAGTTCGAACGTGACATTTAATGACTGATAATTTGTGGGAGATGATTTTGAAATTTCCATAAAAGCTGTCGGTATTAAGCGTAATTTATTGCAGATGCATTATCCATTATTGTATTTTTTGGTGCATTTGCCACTTAAATATGGCTAAATGAAGCATTGGCGTAAAAACTTAATGGTATATTTTATACATTATCAGATTGTGTTAAAGTGCATCTAGCGAAAATAATATTCAAATATTTAAATTGCCGCCTTTTGAAAAAAAATTGTTTCCTCTTTGGTCAATTCCCTACAGGTATTTTGCACCGAAATGAGAACGTTACGGAGCTCAAAATTATGGTCAATTTCAAGCGTTCACCTCATTACCTCTCAGCTCATTCTTTAATGTAAAATGTAAAGTATACCTACTTTTTCAAAAAATAAATAAAATAGAAAACTATATTAAACTTTTTTAATACAACGGGGCGAAGCCAGAAATGCATTTTATATTTCGTTTTACGTATGTTTTTTTAAAATACCTGGAAATATGAAGAACATTTTATTTACTATATTTAACAAGGCTATTTAAAACAACTTTTCACAATATATGTAAATAAAAATGAATCTCAAGGGTTTCATTCAGTTCTTGCAGTATATAGACACCAATTTTGAATTTAAAAATGCCATGCAACCATGACGAGGCACCGAGGCTGCACACTAAATTCGGAGAATTACCGCTAGTCAAAAGCGCAATTTTCGTGTAAATTAAAACAATTAACCCAAAATATTTAGATTTTAAAACGTGAGAAACATTCCTTCTTGGAAACCCAAGAGGAGTTCAAGCTGGAGGATGGAGGCTACTACAGGACTACAGATAAAAACTTCGGTCGACTGTTCGGCTTTGGAAATGTTTGGGTTGCAAGCTTCAGAAGGAAACAAAAGTTAAATTAATCAAAGAGATGGCAAAATACGAAAGGGGTTTATAGAAAATATCCTAATTGGGCTCCTGTCGTTGTATTGATATTAATAATTTTAAGTTATTACAAAGTTAAAATCAATTCAAAGTGCGCGCATAAAAATTTCTTATAAGTAGATAATCGCCACAAGGTTCTTTGATCTGATAAGAATAAATTTGACTATTTCGAATCGAACGAATAAAGCTTGCACTTGAGCAGCCTTTCACACCATTCCAATAAAGCCAATCAAACTGAAACACAATGGCGGAAAGGAAATATCACGGTTTAGAAATGCTTGACTAGGAAAGTTTCGGTCCACTTGTAAAAATCGATAGGCTCATATGGAAATTATTCAGGTAAATTTGACCAGACTCTGTGTCAGTTGGAATTTCCTCACGGTTAAGTGATTTTCCAACAAGAGCCGAAACATACTGCCAAACATTGCTGAAGATTACATTCTAAAGCAAAAATTGTCCACAATGTAGTGGCCTGCATAAAGTCTTGTAATGAATACCATAAAACATTTATGGACATACATATGTAGGTAAAAATACAAATATTTAGTAAGTTATACCGAATCCCCAGTAGGCATAAACAATTTATAGAACGTTGTTTAGATATTTGGAACACACTTTCTCTCGGCATAGTTGGAAATCCTTACGGTAGTGTATGCTCAGAAGAGTAAATCAATTCCAAAAATGCAGAAGCTTTTGAAACTCTTATTAATTTGTTTGGAACAACATCGTTTTATATTGAAGTGCAAAACTGGAACAAAGCACAAAATTAAGTTTAAACAGACACAAGATATTACTTACAACTTTATTTTATTTTGTTAGTTTGTAAGAGCAAATAAAATAAATAATATGTATTGCTAATTATTTATTTAAATCGAGTTTTCAATTCTTTCTCCCAAGAATAGGTACTAGAAAAGCTGAAATTCGTTGTTAAAATTTTACTCTTCATTGTATACCATATTTTAATGTGTTCGTATTAGCTGCGTGCTTTCATCGAGTTCTCGCTCAACTTCAGGCGCTTCACATGTAAATACAACAACCAACTCCTAACCCACATATTTATCCGGTTCATGATCAACGAAATACATAGATAGTTCCAGTTGTCGCCCTGATGTTCGAACCTAATTTTAAATTATCTTAATTCTTTCAAGTGAAATCTGTTGTTAAGATGAGCCAAAAAAATTCTAAGTAAGTCTTAAGCTTTGGGATGGTAAAAATATTTTCATCTCGGCAACAAAATAGGGCACCCGGTCGAAAATGTCCAAGAATAGTCGAGTTCTTTTCACATCGGATCTAGGTCTAGGTTTTTCAGGGAATTTTGGATTGAATTGAATTTTATCAACAACATTTCTTTTCTGGAAAAAAAATCAAATAGCTTGAATTTACACGCAGTTATGCGTCAACAATTTAATCCAAAAATTGATCTAGTTCAAGCTTAGAACCTTGAATAGGTAAATGTCATGGCAATTTGATGCGACTTTCGCAATCTTTAAAATATTTACACGACGTATTTTAAAATTTTCAATTCAATCCAAAATTTCCTGCAAAACCTGAAACTGGATCTGATGTGAAAAGAACATGGTTAATATGTTAATATGCAATTTTGAATATATGTCAGGCAGGCAGGTAAATCAACTCCTAAATCACAAATGAATCACTATCCCGGATCTTCCTTTTCACATAACCCAGAACCAGAACTGGAACCCGATGAAAACAACGCACCTATGTATTATTTCCTTATTCATTCCGTAGGTATATGTATGCACATTGTGTTTGAATGAATAATTATTTTTAACGACGCCTATTCAAATTTTGAAATCTCAAGAGTGCCAAACATTTAGATATGTAATTTTTAGATTAAGACAATAATAATTTTAATTCATCAGGATTTTACATCGTCATCGCCAATCATTTGTACTTCATTGACGCCATTATAGTGTTCGTAATTTAAATGTTAATTCTGTAACTCGAGGAAATAAAAGAGCTACCTGGTGCCACGGAAAAGCACTGCAAAATAATTCAACTAATCCGAATCGCTCAGTAATCAGCGTAAAAGTCTCACGTTTACTCTCGAAAAGATTTCGAATAAAAGTGCTTTATCTGTCACGTAAACGATTGCTTTACACTGGTGACAGTCGTGAAAGGACCCTGCGCCTCCGTGCGTCGCGTCGGGCGAGTCCTTCCCCGTCCCCAAAAATGCAGGAGCCAATTATGCGCGGAGCGGAAAAAAGGCGGATCATTAAATCACCTTGCTGCCTCTCCACTTAGAATGACAGAACAGAAATTGAATTCTTAATTAGGGGCACAAAGGGAAATTTTTCGTTTTCATTAGGCGATGAATGGGCGCTGTATACATTCCAATGGCGCTATCAATTAACTAGAATTACCCAATCGTGATACAAAGGGCTTTTAATTAAATACTAATGGCCAACTCGGGCGATTAACAGCGAAGAAATCAGATAATATTTGCGTAAATTAATCCGACCCCTGCGAGGCAGCGAATGACTCACTCCGGGAAAAAATGAAAGGATATTTATTCGATTTCGCGGCCATTGTTGAAGCGATCCCGTTATTTCCCGCATGTCATTAGGTAGAAGTTTCTCGTTGATAACATTGTAAGCGCTCAATTTTTGCAACACCCCTGCCGGCAAGGAAGACACGTTTCAAAAGATTTCCCCGAGTTGACTACGTCTTTTGAGTGGGATATCGCCTCCTTTCTTTTTCATTTACACTTTACTGAAGTTGACCATATTCTTAGCATTCTTGGAATAGTTTCAAGGAAATTACTTCCTGAAGCAGAACTTTCACCGGAAACCACCCGCCCTGGTGATATGCAAGCAAAATTCTAGAGATAATGAAAACTTATCTCCAAGGTGGAGGGCTCTTAATGAAGTTTCTTTCACGCTGAAGCCCTGGGAAGGCGACTCTCAAAGGGTTAACTGGGCAAAAGAAGTGCGCATTGAATTCCTGAAATTGTTGCGTGTAACAAAGTTTGCAAATTGAGTTTTCATCTAATCGGGCCTGCATGCAGCGAGATGGCAATATTTTCGTCAACAATTCAATTAATCCTCTCATTAGGACTAAAAGCCCATCAGGCATAATTCTGCAAACTTTCTTCCCAAAACTTATCCCGCTCCTATTTTGCATAATTTCCCCGCGGGCCTACGTGGGGGCGGGAAAGTGCGCCATAAATCAAATTTTTTCACAGCATCATATGATAAAGTGGGAGCTGGCTGAATGTACATAGATTAGGAGTAGATGAAGAGGTCTTGCCGTAAGCCAGCCATCGCCGCTGCTGCGCAAATCTGACATTTATTAGAAAGCGAATTTTTCGCAAGCTCCGCCACGAGAAAAATCGACGTTATCTAGTTCTCTGAATATTTTACGGAGCGTTCATAAATCTATTAAAGGCAGACAAATTGTTATTGTTATTACGGAGCTGCGTGGGCTGTGTGCCGATTTATCGAGGCCTAGGGGAAAATAATTCACTTGAAAGAGATTTTCTCCAGTCACTTCACAGATCGGCTTAGCTCGGTTCTTATCGCTTCTTATCCGAGGCAATATCAATGGAAGCGATAATACTCTTGGGTCAAATAATAAATCAGACGAATGAAGTGGCTTTCTCAAAAATCTTGTTAGTGGAGCCACTCTATAGACAACATTTCTTTTAACGCAATTTATTCAGGGCAGAAGAGCACTGGACTATAGCAATTGATTAAGGTAATTTTGGCGCACCGTCGAAAAGATCTCAGATTTTTTAAGTTGAGTTTAAGCATTTTAAAACATTTATTTTCATTCTGTTTGCACTATAATCACTTTCTTCATAAGTCACTTTCGGATCGTCGGACAAAAATACCAAAAACTGCATATTAATTTAGACACTAAAATATACTTCTTAAAACCCTTAATGAAAAAAAAATATTCACAATTAAGAAAATTATCCGACTTTGAAAACAAAGTTGCAAAATAGACGTGATTTTTAGTCCATTTTTCGCGTGAAAAAACTAAAATAATTTTTCAAATACGTTCATTGAATCTTAAGATGTGTAGAATTGCATAACAAAAGAGTCAAAACATATTTGAAAAGTTCGGAGTATGAAAAAATCAATATTACCTTTTATTTTAAGACTTTTATTATGCGCTGTAGAATATTTATTATTAGCGGGATTTATTTGAAAATTTTTGTACACATTTTTGAATAGTTGCAAATCAATAAACGAAACAAAAAAAGATCGATTTCCAATAACTTTTTTCCCGATGTATGGCCTTAAGAACGAAATCTTAATTTTGCAGCTAAATTAACATAACTATAAATGCTGCACTTTTACTACTATAAATTCAATGCATAAATGACTAGACGATATTTCAAATTTATCATACAAAATCTATTATTTGCAAAACCAAATAAATGTTAAAACGAATAAATTGCTTTTGCTTTTGGGGAAAATTAGTAAAACTAAGGCGAAATTTGCGGATAAAGTTATCCTGCCTCAATAATTTGCAATTCTTTCAATAAATTTGTAACACACACGATATCCTACAGAATTAATCCAATGAACGACCACTGGGCATCGTAGTACAAAAAATAAAGGAAAAATTATAAGAAAAATAATTCCGGAAAAATTAACATAAATAAATTAGAAAATAAATGGAAACTAAAATAATAACAATAAGATTAAATCAAAAAGAAAAAGTTATGGAGAGACTTCTGGCATAAGTTATTGGCGCGATAAGTATGTATATAAAAAGATGAAAACAAAATGGTGATGTACATCGGATTTTTACCTGTCCAAGTCAGATCTTTCATCCCACTCCCTTATGTATACGCTATAAAAAAAGACACCCTCTATAACGAAAAGTTATGGTTCACAGCTATTTATTTGTGGCCTCCACTAACATTCATATGTCAGGTGTGGTGTTAAATAATTCGCAATTTTTTTCTTAATAAAAACATTTCATTTGCGACTAGGGTATAAGTACAGTCTTTTATTCCAAATATTCGGTACCACTTGCTACACATTTCTGATAAATACTGGACTGCTGGTCCCATCTCAAAATTCATTTTAAAAGTATGTTGAAATTGTTAGACGAAAATAGAGTTATGTTGAATTTGTCGGATGCAAAACGTAATATAGTATTTTTGGTCTCCTGAAATTCCTTTTAACACCATAACTTTGGAGTGACTCCATATCAGCATCACATAATATTTTTAGTACGAAATTGTCAAATTTTGGCCAAAAAAGCGGAAGCGGAAACTTCTTATTTACATTTTAAATTGAAAAGATCTGCAGCGGAGGCGCATCAAATACTTGTAGAGACATATGGTGGGACTGTCTTAAGTGAGAGAGGTTTTCGTAAAGGGTTTCAAAAATTTAAAAACGGTGAGTTTGACGTGGGAGGCAGAGAATGCAGTGGAAGGCCAAAAGTGTAGGAAGACACAGAATTAGAAGCATTATTCGAGGAAAATTCTTCCCAAACATAAAAAAAACTTGCACTTACACTACAAGTAATAAGCAATTTGGCATAGTTTAAAATCCTAACGTACCGCTCCTTCACAATGAAATCCCAATTTTTGACAGAAAACGGCGGAAACTTATTTGTACACATAATAAAAGTTCCAATATTCGAATGAAAATGGCGTAGCTGTGATCAGCATGAGAGTTCTTTAGGAAGCGAAATCCAAAACATATAAAGTAAACATTACAAAAGTTCCGGAAGAAATGAAACTGTTTCGTTTAATGTTTTTCCGTCTACGAATCATTTGGAGCTAATAACCACAATAATTATGGTACTGATTCTGTACATATTGCACATACATTTTAAATCCTCGTAGTACCAATTTTTCATTCGTCAGATAAATTTATCCGCCGAATTAAATTGCCCCAATAATAAAATTGGCTTTGATTCAAAGCAGCTATTAGGCGGACAATCTTATTCGTGCCTTAAACCGGCAGATAAGAATAATATTCGTCAGTTAATTTTGACAAATTGAACGAACAATAATTTTGTCTCACAGTGAAGTTGATTTTGTATTAGAAAAATGAAGTTAAGTTACAAGTCATGAATTTAATAATATTTTATATACATGCTATATGTTCAATTTGATATTGCTTAAATTCTCCGCATAAATCTCTTTCATGACTTCCAGTTCTATGTACATTCCTTGAACTCTGGTACAACAATTTTTCCATACACGTGCATTGCTTCGTAGCTTCGTAAATCCAAAATGTATTGTTGGATTTCTTTTATTTTACCCATGCAATACATGCAATTGTACTTCCTTATATGTGTCTTTGAACCACTTGAAAATACACATACTTTCTATATTCAATAAATCGAAAAGACGATTCCTCACCCTTATATAATAGATGTTGCTTCACTATATTTGCATCTTTGAAGTTTTAATGAGTTGTCACAAAAATCGGTTGCATCAGCTACGCTCCCACTTAAAACTTGCGCTACGTATTTCATTTTCATAATATTTTTCGGTATTCCATGTACATATGTATTTTTTAACTTATTAGCTAGTTTTAAGTTTTTTTTTTTGCTGAAGTTTATAAATTTCTTCTGAGCACCATCTAGTTAATCCCTTTTCATATTTGGAGACTTTCTTTTGGCTAAATTGTTCCTTATTAATTTTAATTTATGGCACGCATGAAGCATACGTACTTCATTTGTGTTCTCCTCAGTGTAAAAATATGGTTTCGGATTCGGTAAGCATATTCAGCTATCCAATAATTATTAATTTAATCATAGCCTTATTTTATGAGGGCCATCGCATGTAAAACCTACAATTTTAACTGGAATCACCTTTAACCGGATAATTGCTTCTGTAACCATATTAACCTTTTCGATGGCATCCAAAGTATGAATTAAAAAAATACATGACTGGTATTTGCCAATGAGAATTAATGGTACTATAAAAACGTACGCTTCAGTAGTTTCATCGTTGTCATATCTTGAATTTGCTAGTCCAGCATCTACGTAGCCTAGCATTTTATCCCTAAAAGTGCAAAGACATTCTTTTGGGTTTCATTTGCGTTACTGATTTTAAAGCATTAAATGCAACATTAATAAAACTAGTCGGTGGGCTCGGCAAGGCTTTATTAAATGTTTAACTTATGCACATAGTTATACGCCTTTACAGAGTAGAAGTGAACCGTTGTGGCAAATATTTTTGACTGTTTTGTGTATTTACACTTCGTTCCAGACAAGATCCTTTTGAACAATTCCTTTCGAATATCCTCTTCCGTTTTTTTCAGATCTTGTGGATTTTCTTCGGCAATTAGGCATATTTTTTTAAAATTATTAAGTAAATTTTTCATATTAGTTATTTTCCTGTTCCTACGATATAAGTGCTGCCATAATTTATGCAATTGATTAATTTTCTTTTAATGATAAATTTATATATGGTGAGCAAAGCTATTGCACTCCATTTGAATCTTTTTTGTTTTCTACGAACCGGATCTGCATTCTGAACATTGGCATTATTTTATTATTATTTATGAACCTATTTAAATTATTGTCATTTCCATTAAGTATTAGTTGGTGATACGAGGTGTTCTCCTCATTGGACACCTCCACTGATAATGCCACTTCCTAAACAACACAATCTTTATAATAATAAAATGGAGCTCAGTTAGAGGGCGAAAAAAGAAAAAAAACTAAAATTTCTAAAACCAACTGTCATTATATTAGCTGTACTTTTGTTATAATTTACTTATCTGGTTCAAGTTAAATGCATTTAAAATAATCAAATTGCACGATATTTACCTATGTAAAATTAAAATCTTGATCCAGATAAATTTTTTAATTCAATTTTTAGCGTAAAGTGGCTATAAAGCAAACGAATTGGACAACTGGTCACTAGAAAATCTTATTACAAAACATGGATTCGCAACTGATTTAAAAAAAACACTAATTTATTATCTGCCTTCAAGTTTACATACATGGGATTTAATTGATATATTCGTTTTATTTTCAGTATATGTATTTATATTTAATTTAGGCTTTTTAATATGTAAGCTTTTTAATTTCCATTCATGTAAGGTTTTTAAGTGTCAGGTTCGTTTTACCTTGGGTACAATGCAAAAGTAAGTTATTCAATAATTACCCTCAACTCATGTTCTAAGCAGCAAAGTTTGACCTATGTATATCATCTTCTGAGGAATGCATCTCATAAAGATATACATGTATTTTGTTTGTGAAATATGTTTTCACTTAAGTTGATTTTAAGTGCTGTACTGTACACCATTCTTCTCGATGTTTTACATCGAAAGGAAAGCTCAGCATTATGTACATATTTATGTCTGAGCAAAGAACTTAGATATAAAATATAAGCTCTCAGTATAC
Source organism: Tolmerus cingulatus (assembly GCA_959613345.1). NCBI lineage: Eukaryota > Metazoa > Arthropoda > Insecta > Diptera > Asilidae > Tolmerus > Tolmerus cingulatus. The sequence continues at coordinate 39,744,075 of OY390707.1, forward strand.
CTACTTATCTAAATATTTTAAGATCTAACTACATAGTTGAACAATTTTGCTTTGCCCTCCTCAAACTTCCATAATACCTCTTCTTCATTGATGCGTTAAAAAACAAAAGCAGATTTAATTCCTATACACGAATAATGCAGAAAATCATTCGAAACAACAATGTTTTCAAAGAGCGCGCCAATTCTCAAGAATATTCAGCTGTTACAATAGTTTAACGATGACCGGCAGAAGGTACGGCTATTTGTGCGGCAACTCTTATACAAAATTGGTTGTCATACACATTGAAGATCAAAAGTATTTCAATGTTAGCTAGGAAGGAACGAAAATATATTCTAACAAAAAGCAAAAAATTATTGAAAATTTTTAAATGTACCGTTTGTTAATACTTTCCCTTATCTTATGATATAGATATACAAAAACAAATAAAATTATTCATAATTAACATAAAAAACATCAATATATGATACTGCATTCTTGTAACACTTTTGCACCTGTAAAATGTTTCTCGTTTTTCTTTACAAACTAATAATTTAACCACCTTTGAATTTTTTAACTCCTCAAGTCTTCTAGGCATACCTACTTTCATACAAACTTGTAATGTTTTGCTGGCTCTACTGTACCTATACTTGGTTCTGAATAGTTTGTAATTTTTTTTTCAAAAACCTCCATTAATTTTCTATTGGGTTCAAGTCTGGACTTTGCGGTGGCCATTCTTGTAAACCAAATTTTTGGTTTCGAAGCCATTCTTGAACCATTTTCGCCGTGTGCTTCGGAACCCTGTCCTGTTGAAAGATAATTTTTTTGTTACCCGCTTTGCATTTGTCTAAATCTGTGGATAATTGATTTTCAAAATAGCAATATACATTTCCTTATTCATGTTCTCATCAATGTTTACTATTCGACCAACATCATTCTAAGTAATACATCCTCAAAACATTATTGATCGACCGCCGAATTTTCAAATCAAGAATTTTAAAGAAATGAGAGGTTTTACAGACGCACAACAATTGGCATATAAATGATTGGAGTCTGGTATTATTTGCCACAATTATGCTAAATATAAATAATTCGTAATGCTGCAAATAACACTTTTAAGATTGTTTGGTCAGATGAGGTTAAAATAAGTCTATTTGAGAGTGAGGGTCGATCAAAATTTTAGAGTCAAAATCTGAAATAAATTCAAACCGCAGGTGTGAAAACGAAAGTAAAATAATTTTCTATTTAGATGAAGAAAAGCCATGGTAAATGATGGTTTGCAGCAAACAAATTTTATTTACTGTGATCACAAAAAATTGTTTGCAATAATCATTGACATATTTGCAAGAAATACATTATGATAGCCTTCACTATACGATATGTTTATTCCAATAAAAAAGAACACATGTTTACGGGAATGATGGGATAACTAAGTGAAATACCCAGTTCTTCTTTGATAATCTCCGCAGATTTAGGTTTTCCCGCTTTTCCCCATAAATGATTACACTTAAGAAAACCTAGAAAAAACTTAGTTGGAACCTTAAGGATGCAACTAAATAATATATTTATGCAGGTAGTACGTAGTACTCCAGTTCACTTGCATTACTACGTACAAACTTTGGTAATTGCTTTAAGGGAGTATTATACAATAAAGGGCTGGAAAATATGTAATGTCCAGAATATACTTTTGGTCTTTGAAACCAATAAGGTTTTTTTTTTCTTTAAGGCCTCACAGCCTTTTGGTTGTAACATCCTATGGAATTTTATTTAATCATATAAAAAGCATATCAAAAAAGTATCACTCAGATTTGATCAAACTTTTGATATTTGTTTAAATTTTTTATAAAATCCACACTGGCTATGAGGTTTTTTTGTCTGGCTAGCGCTCTTAATACTATGTATGCCTAGACAATATCATTCTTGTTCTTTGAGTTCCGTCGTTACTTAAGGTATGAAAACAAATCAAATCAAAATATATATAGTAATTTTATTAATTATATTATAATTCTCGAAATGCTTCAGAAGAATTTGATGCATTGGCTGTGATCAATAGCAGCAACCATTATCAATGTAATAATACTTAATTATTAGTGGATAGTTATCAATCAATCGAAAAATAAAACTCACTTGAACCAGATTATGCGCCGCGTTTGAAATATTTTACTGTAAATTGACAATTTTAGATTAGGTTTGTCACTTTAAACGCTAAGATAATTTTGCGAAATAATTTAAGAAACCTCATTATGATTTTAAATTCCCTTTTCAACAAAATCAGACCCACACGTTGGAGTAAGTATCCTTCCCGAAAAAGCAAGCGTTTCCTAGTACATACATTCATTTGGCTGTATATATTCACATAAAACACAGCTTTACTCTTAATTTTTTTTCTAGAAAAATTTCTTGCGCTACAGTTCGAAACATTCATTGCCACTATGGTTTAATTATTTACTATACAAAAATCTATTATCTGTATGTATGAAAATTACAGATATTATAATAAGTCTCAAGTAGAAAGAATTTCGTTTAACAGAATTTTGTTGTAAGACCAGAAGAATAATAACTTAAAGTTGGAACGTTTTCTATAGACGCTCCTGTTGTGCTAGCATTAAATGTGTATCTCACAGTTCGCATCGAATTAGTCGGACGCAGAGTTAAATAATACAGAATTAATGATGACAGCCTGTTGACAGAATCGGATTTTCCCTAAACCTCATTTCAGTTATAATTGCCAAACTTCCTGTAGTTAAAATGCAATGCATTGGACATCGGAAGAATTTGAAAACACCCCATGCTCCAGTTTCCGGCTAGTAACTTTTTGCGAACCATAGTGGAGGCGATACTCTGAAAACACAATTAACAAAAATGGAGAATACAAAATAATTTGAATGTAATCAGAGTAACAAGGAAAGTTGTGGAGCAATTAAAGTTACTTCTGGGTTTGCGATGAACTATTACAATTAGGAATCATTTTACGCAGAGATGCTCCTCGGACTGTATTTGCTGGCACATCTTAATAAAATAATGTAATCATCTGCCTGCGAAGCTGGGCTCCCAACAGCGAATGACCTCCTTTTCAGGTCCTGAGGGTGTTCCATTTAAGCAAAATAAATTACCGAGTTCCTGGATGATTGTGGGGCCTGTGTCAGTTGTTATATACCTTGCGCACTGAGGATGGTATCCAGTGTGAAAAAATACATTGAAATTTGAATAGATGTTGACGTGAAAGTAACATACTTAAAATGCCCCAGGTCAAGCATAACAATGATTTAAAGGAAACGTGTATTTAAGGTTTACTTGTCGTTGAAAATGCAGAAGCATTCAGTTGAAAATGAATTTGCCACTTCAGCTGTTCCTTTCATGCTTTTCGGACACTGCAGTCCAATGAGGGTTATTGTGACACAAAAATTAAAGATTGAGTAGCTTTTCTGGGTCGTATGTTTTTTCCAATCAATTTTAAAACATAATACTCCACAACTTTAGATCATAAACACATACTCGTATATTCATGTAAGAAGCTCATGCCAAATTAGTTTTGTTTGAGAAACATTTTTTTGGCAAAGAAAGTTATTGTACATTTCAGCATTCTGCAAATCGATTTTATATCTTTGAGTGCATTTCCCTAGAATCCAGCTGAAATATCTTTAAAATAGTTCCTTTCATAGATAGTACAATATATGTATGTACATATGTATGTACTCAACAGGAAAGAGGCCGTCTTCATTTGGTACGTAGCTAACGTAGCGTGAACTGTATTAATTTTTATTTCGTATTCTTTTTCTCAATACATAAATTTATTTAGTGCTTGTTGTGCTATTGATGACCGTAAATTCGTTACTTTTATAAAACAAAGGGAGGGGAATGCAAGTTTTGTAGCGAATTGTTTGAAGCATCAGAATCACTTTGTTGCATAATACTGCCCATCATTTGATTCATTGTTATAACAGACATGTATTCAAGAAACATAATATATCTATCAAGAACAAGCAAAGACCTTGATAGAAAGAATCATTTTGATATTTGTCTTGAAAGTATATGCAACGAAGAGGGTCATTATGGAATTAATAATATTCTTTGGGTTTCCCCGTTCTGCACATGATAGAAGGGTATTGAAGAATTCAGATATATGTACATATACATACTTATATCCAAAGTCATCTAGCTCTGGGATGAATTGCAATCTGTTTTTGCTAACACCATTTAAACATAGTAGATAATTGTCAGCTGAAAAATTGTATTTTACCAAATGCCTAAGTTCCACGAGTAGTAATAGAACATTCCGTCAGTACTGTCAATACAGAAATTGAAGACACCATTGAAAGTTCCAATGAAGATAATACAGCCGGCAAAAGAAAAGGATAGAAATATACAAAAAGCCTTTTAAATATGGATTTACTTCGGTTTTTACTTCTTTTGATAAATATCATACATTTATTTCAAAATGCCCCTTCTTGATTAAAAAATTAAATAACAAAACCGTGATATATTTTTGTATGGGATTTATGCCAGATGTAGGTACATATATAGTTAATGACATCTGTAAAAAATAAAATATAAATTGAGGACCTCCCAGTGATGTGCTTTAAAAACTTATTTCATCCTGGTAGCTCTTCTTCTATTATAGGTTTTCGTTCCTTTTTTTTACATTTCTTTAATTTCTTTTCCGCCAATTATGGCTCCAACTCTACACAGCATTTAAGAGTATTTAACCTCTTATTTGTGGAAATAAGAGTAAGTGCATTGAGTTAATAAGAGAAGGCAAATATCACATGATCTCTTTGTAAGCCCACAAGGCTCCCGTAACCTTGTTTAAAATATTATTCACATCGGCACTCAAATTCACCCGTTTATAGAGCGTGACATCTAAGTATTTGACTTCAACAGATTGACCTTGAATAGAAATTAGGTCAATATTCAAGTGGTACCTTTTGGTAAATGATACAAGGATGGCCTTGGAAGGATCGATAGTGAGCTCCTTACTGACAAAAGAAACAATTAGAAATCAGTAGTAAGTTATGGTAGAGTTTATGGAGCGACACCAGGATTAACGAAAGGTGCACTTAAAACAAATACCGAAAGAGTGCAAGTGCTGTTTTATGGAAACTGTTGGCAGATAAATTAAATTGTTTAGGTCCTGAGATAAGAAAGATTGCGGAATGGAAAAATATAATTAACAATTTCTGTTCCAAATATGATCTCAGGTTTAATTTATTATTAAAATTAGTGAATTAGTATTTAATAAAAAGGAAATGGCGAGTATACTGGTGGAGATACAGACAATTACCACACTTTCTAGGCTTTCCAAGAAAGTGATGTCGCAATACCAAATGTAAAGAAAAGTGTCCAAGCAATAAGTAAAAAAAATATAATATATATGATGTATGTGTGACATTGTTGATAACTACCCTGTTGCTAATGAGAGTGTTAATATAATGGAAAACTTGGGAGATTCTGGAAATGTTGAGTTTGTGATAGATGACGAAAATCACAACCGGCAAATACGAGTATATAAAAAAGATCTCAATAATGACACGAAATGAAAATAGTGGTTTGGGAATAAGTATTTATACACGAAAATTTATATAAAGAACTTGGCAAACGTCTAAATGAAATAAAAGAACAGAACAGGGGGACTGCATACTTTTTTAAAGGGATGTATATAAATTTAAAGATAAAAGCACCACATCTTCAATATAAATTGGAAGATAATTAAAATTACAAAGAGGAAAGACCAAGACTGATGAAACAAAAGCTAGAAATAGCGAATCTATATATATTTATTTATTTCTTGTTGTATATGCAATACATGTTTTTTTTCTATGTAAAAACTAAATAAATAAAATGAATATATACAAGTTATAGGAAAAATGTTAGAATTATAAGGTACCTAATTGTGCTTTAATATATCAGTTTAAAGCATTTGCAATTTCAAGTCTTATTCTTCTCGCTTCTTCCGTTACACTACCTGGACTTCGATCTGGCATTGGGAGCTCTATATTAATTTATTTATCTATTCGCATTGTACTAATATAATAATTTACAATCTAAACAAATATGGTGAGGCACGGCACATGTACTTATGATTTTTGGTACTTTTTGAGATGAATAAAATAGTTGCCAAGATCCGGAAATAGTTTTTATTTTCTTTTCCGTAAGCCGCTTATACTACGCTCTACAATGTGCGTGTTTTGGAATGTGTAATGATTAATCTTATCTCTATTATTTCATACTAATCTAAGTGGAGTTATACACTAGAGCTCTAGGCCCGCTAGTTCCTGTTAGAAAATTCATTTCAACAGAGTCAATATTTATTATTCATACCTTTTCATGACCTTTAAAGAAACAATTTAACTTAAGGCAAGAGAATTACATAATAAATGTACATCTTACTGTCAGGCAATTGATGATGTGAAAACCTTTTTGGTTAAAATAATGTTGAATAAATGTTCGGTTTTCCTGGGGGCCTTTGTACGCATATGCCATCAACGCATCCTCCTACATCAAGGTACCATGAAAGTATTCTTTTATCCCATTTTCCATCCTCTGTTTTCAAAATTAATGCAATTAATTATAATTTTCAACGATTGTTAACATTTTGGATAGTAAGTTCTACTGACGACGTAGATTGAACCATCCTTATTTGAAAGTTCTATACAACTGCTTGCTGAAAGCCGCCTCCAGATAAAAATCTGAGGCAACTATACCAATTTTAAAATACCATATTTTGAATGAAAAGGGAACTGGAATCTTCTCTTTATTTAGGAATTGATGCTATTCAGCATTATACATACACATAAACAAAATCAACAGGTTTTGATTTACGAATCACCTTGTAACTGCCGAACAGTGCGAGATGACCCCCCCGCCCCCCACCCGTACGATTTTTTGCTTCTCCCGGTCTGAGCTTTCACCTCCTGCAATTTTTCCCTCCCACCTCTGAACACCCTGTATATGTTTTAAATATAGACTTTTTTTTTATAAAAGACTATTAATAATTTAATTTGAATATGTAAAATGCCGCCAGTCTTTTATGGGAGTTTTAAGATGGGAAATGTTTTTACATTTTGAAACGTTTGGGTGATTTTCATTCTTGAAAATATATACCTCCTTTTAATGGAGTAATTTCTAAATTAGAATATTTTATATAATTTAAAACAACTAAGTAAGTTTTGTTCTTCGATAATATATTACACCACAAAGTAAGTGTCATAAACTAATTTTGAGATGCTGCGCATAAATACCATATGATGCATCGCATTAACGAGCGACGGCGCTTTAAGCTTGTGAAAATTTTAAGTGTTTTCATAGAGTGCTAACATCGCTCGAAGTTCGCCGTGAATTATATTGCAAATTATAAAACTGGGAGAAACCACAAAGCACATGCCAACTAACTTCGTAATCAACTGAGCCCGCCTGGAAACGCAACTGGAGTAAGTACACTCCCGGGTTAATTACTAAGTTAGGTGAATGTTTATGACTCTTCCACACGTTATTTGAATGTCCTAAGTTGGTGCGATTTAATTTCATAAATTTATCAAAGTCCTGTGTAATTAAAGTTAAGGGGGATGTATCGAGCCAGTGCACGCAGCTGTGCGCCAAATTGTAACAGAGAAGTATCTGCCAAAAAGGTTTTCTGTGTTGTAATTCATTTGAGATTAATGACAGTGGGTGTGCCCCGCTCGCCACCGCCAGGTACGCGACAGAGCTCCTCCGCAAAAGGAAATTTAAATATGGCGCTCTCGGGGCTCAGCCCGGTGAGTAATGTCCTGAGTGATTTGAGCTACGTAGGCGCATACTTAATGCGCGACCAATGGGAGACAAACAAACAATAACTAATTAAGAGAAAGCACGAACTCGTGTGGTTTATAACATATAAACGTGCTAAATTAGTGGAATTAATTATTCACTTTTAAGTGGCTCGCGTACCGCCAGCGAAAGCCGCGCGCTATCTGATCTCGTCTAAATGATAAATCGGTTTCGTCATGGTGCACAGAATTAATGATGTCACAGATCAATCTAAGCCAGGGTACATAATTCACGTAACACAATATGTAGGTTACCGCACGTCATATCCTCACCAAATTGGGTAAGTTGGTAAATGAGGATTCATATTCATTTGCCCTATCTCCTGCCAAGGTACACATCTTTAGATTTTAAATCTTAATGGCCATCATTCATAACGTGCGCCTATATTAATTCTGCGAAATTTGTTCAGAAGAGCGCAATAATTTTATCAACAAATGAACTGAAATTTATTCGCAAAAATTGTTCAACTCTACAAGAAGAGAAAAAGCTCAACGGACAGGTATCTTCATCAGCCCATGCTAAACTTTAAAATCAAGCATATACTAATTTATGCATATAAATTTATAAGCATAATACATAAAAACGTAACTTACGAAAAAACTCAAAATTTGAAAATGTTAAGTAGAAGTATACCTAATGATGTGAAAAAAACAGTATTTCGTAAAAAATTTATTGGGAATATTCAAAATTTATTCTTGGAATTTTTTACATATTTTAAATTTTGCATTGTTAAAAATTTTAAAAATATAGCACAACAATTTCATTGCAATATTCCTATTAATTTGGCCTTTACAGCGATTTAGCCTCAATGTGCTGTCGGTCGTCCGTTTACTCATGTAAACTTTATTCGCGTTTGTTCGAAACAATGTTTTTAGAGCTTGCACAGGTGATTAAAAGAAACGTCTGCACTGATTGTTACTTATTGTTAATTTTGGACATTCACGTTGTCTCATAAATAAAGGATGTTTGATATCATTTCTGAGATGTGAGCCAATAAACATACAATGTAGGTACACAGAGAGTTTTGTAGTGTATTTGTTTGCATTTATTTTCAAAAAACTTTCTTCGATATTTCAGTACGGATATAGCATATAAACATTGATAAGCTTTAAACAGATTATGACAGAAAGGAAAGAAAAAAAAATAGCGGCGCAAGTAACGAAAAGTCCAGTTTTATTAGGGGAGAATGAGTACCGTTGTAACTAGGATATCGTTGAAAAAATAGAAATATTTGTTAACATTAAACTGTGAGTGGGATGGTGACGAGACAAGTACAAGAACAGAAGGATATCAGTTTGCATGTTAAAATATAATTCACACCGTTGTATCGCATTTCTGAGCTGCTTACGTTTGCAGAGGACCTCTTGTATTTTTTCGACCAAAAGTAACTAGCTTTGCGAATTGAGTGATTTTCTGTTTAATTAGTTATGTTTAGAAACTCAAAAGCAGTAAACCATTTCCTTCAAAATTATTTTACTTGGTCATTAGGTTGCTTTTAATGGGGGACTCAACTCCTCGGGTACAGCTTTCACTATTTTCGTGGGTATACTGTTGTAATATTGGTAGATAGATAGGTATTTTGCAAAGATAACATACAAATTATTTATAGAATAAAAATTGTATAATTATAGAATTTTAGTTCATGCATTATTATTTTTAAAATTAGGCTTTGCAACTTGAGTAAAAATTAGACTTATACAGAAATAGTTGAAATATTGGTAATATTCTTGTTTTTCGTCGCAGATGCCTAAGCAACATGTCAGAGAGATCTTGATTGGTGAGAGTAACATTTCGGAATCCAAAACTTCTTGCAACGACACTAAAAACAACCTTATTTGAATACACCAGCTGCAAGTTACGGAGTTAGCTAAAACTCTCATTTGCGATGCAAACAAAAAAGAAGGTTGGTGAATGAAGAAGGGATTTAGGTTGAAATGTTAGTATGGATTCTGCAGCTAATAACAGAGTTATTACGGTTTATCAAAAGCCGATTAAAAATAAAATACCAATTGAACTACATGCAGTAGTGTGCAAAACATTTTGAACTGGTTGTAACTTTATGGAAGATCTGCTGGATTGAAATTCGTTTGTATACGAAAATAATTTCTTGTTATGCATTATAATGTTAAAAGCGTAAAAAATGATAATGTAATAGAAAACTTAATTTATTTTTAACAAATCCAATAAATTTTCAAAAAATTAACAAAAGAGCCAAAATTCATCTGTGCAAAACAATTTGGACTTCATACTAAAATAACTAAAGCCTAATATTTTGTAGAATATCCACGGTTTACTTCGGCACATCTTTTGGGCATGGAAATGATCAATGTATCAATAATATCATTTGGAATTCGTTTCCATTCGTTTTGAAGATCCGTGATAAGGTCAGATTTTTTGGGAAAAATCTGTTTATCAACTCTTTTTTCTAGTATGGCCCAACGATTGTCGAACGGAACTCCCTACTATATTTAACTGTTTTCACTTTCAGCAATCTAGGACGTGACTGACTCTCGGTTGCAAATAACAAATCGTAGAATATGAGATATTCTAAGAGAGGCAAAAGTAACGGTTATTTGCGAAGATGTACAGCGAAGAGCAAAAGTGTAAACATGATCCACTCTTCACTGTTAAAAAAATTTCATATATAGAGCTGTTTAGAGTCCAAATTGTTTTGCACAAATGAATTCTAGTTCTTCTTTCATTATTTGAAAATAAGCAGGATGTTGTTTTAAAGATATGTATGAGGTTTTCCATATTATGTCGTTTGTATTACGTTCTAAAAATTATATGCAATAACTTTAGACCGTTGCGAAGGTCAAAAAGTGTCAATTCAAAAGGTGTTATATATAATTACAACCAGTCCAAAATGTTTTGCACACCATTGTATGTAGATATAATTATATATAGGTATTGTATATTGTATGTAATTAGTTTGATACAATTGAGCCCAATCGCTGTATCAAACTAACGGTTGTAACAATGTCAAATATTGTGTCATATTCGTTCTATTAAGGAATTAAATATTATGTTAATTAAATTACCTAATTCAAAAATTTATTTGAAAAAGGAAGTCCCCACTTTAGTTTTACAAAGTTTTTGGTTGTCCGTAGTTTGGTTACATAAATGCGGCACTATGATCAATTAAAAAAAATTGTTACAACTACAACCGTACCGTTTCCCACACCCAAACTCAACAGCAACACCACCCCTTGCTATTTAAATGAATATGAACCCAGGAATAACAGTCTTAGGGAGTCAATTCGTTCGGTAATGTAATCGAGGTAATTTTAAACGAAACGTATTCACATCACCCTTCCAGCAAACTAATTAATTGCTTCATGGCATCCAACCCCAATTTATTTACTGTTGACCAGCATACAGCTTCTTGCGCAAATATTCATTAGATTGAGTTTTAATTGATGGTATCAAGGGGAGGCAAAGTAAAAAAGTTCTAGTTATTGTATGCTTATCCTTGAATACCTTCCATTGATGTCGAGACACTGAAACACCTTTTTCTTAGTTCAATGTTAAGTGCAAGTGTTATCAGTTATCCTTAAAAATTATGAACGTAAAAACCCTTCAGTTGCACGCGGAAACGCCGACGGGATCATATTATGTATACTCCCTCCGACAAAAGATTTGACTTTTTTGTTCGGTAACACGAAAGCTCAAAAGCACGGGACAACCACAGATAGAAGTTATCTAAACTTGAATAGCACTTCCGCCCCCTCCTGTGTTTCCGGTCCAGTTTGTGCAGATTATCCACTTCATGAAGTTTGTTTCCTGACTTGTTACCCTCTGGCCACAATTGCTGTTGTAGCCGTAGACCGTGTACGGGTTAAATTTTGTAATAACTTTTCGAATTGTGGACTACGAAGCTCCATATTTTCAAGGCATTTACGTTAGGATTGGCTTCGATTCAAACAACATCGTGCTGGTGTACTCCTGCCGTTGTTTATTTGCCTATTACAAAGCGCCACATTGTATCAAACTTGGTTTAATGGTTTGGAAGACAGCAAATCTCGATATGCACTCATGAGGCTAACACAGCAAAAGAGGGTGGGCTTTTCGAAACACTTGATTTTGTGGATTTTGGGTTTTAAAGTAATCAATACAATACCAAAATTTGACTTTCATGTTAAACGCGCTATCAATGGCCTGCTTCAAGAGCCAACACCCTTTTATTTATTCTGTATTCGCATAAAGTTTTGAGGTGGATTTATTTAAACTGCAGCAGGTTTAACATATGTTTTTGCAGAACGTGTTATACCCCTTTTTACTTTTACTGCTGGAGGTACATAGATAGTGCATCAAGAGAGTAGACGTGGCAAATTTTAATTGTTATGAAAAGCCACTGGATGCATGATAGAATTTTCTAGTATTTTCGTACTGACAAGCTTATTCACTGACTAACACATTAAAAACCTCCAGGACACTTTCCGTTCTGGAAATTTAGCAATAATTTGTAAATAAATGTCTTTTGAAACTTTTTATGTTTGGTTTCTTAATTAAGTTTAATTAAGTTAACTTTTTTAAAAACACAGTTGTTGTTAGGCTCCTTCTCCTAGATGGAGATGAAGAACGAAACTTTGATTTACCCAATCGAGTTCGATATCAGTGAAAACGGAATTCAAAAGTATTCATTTCTCATTGCCTCATAAGTACTTATTAATAGTAGTAAAAAACATGATGAAATCTGTTTCACCATTAAAATTCCTTTATAATAGAAGTAAAAATTATCCATTTCTCCATTCTTCATTCTCAAAACGCAAAAAAATTCGTCATTTTGACCTGTTATTGAAGAGCACCACGCTATCAGTGCACTGAAATTTAATATTATAACTTGTTTAAAGCGCTTTTTTGTTTCGGATAATTCTGTTGCGAATTATGACGAACAACTTTTTTTCGAGGAGCTTCCGGAAATTCACCAATACTCGGTTAATGATAACTATTTTACAATTAAAAAATTATACCAACATTGTTGACATATTGTTTTATTATATGTAAATTGAATTCATAAATCAGTTAGCACTGCCCGTATCGCCAAAAAAAATTCTTGAAAACATGACATTACCTTATCGTTCAGTAAAAGCGAGAGATTTTTTCGCATTCGAACTACCAATCCATTAATCCACTATTACTCATTGTTAGTGAAAAGTATTTGAGCTACCACTAATCGTTTAGTGGTAATGAAATAAAGTTTGCACCACCACTAAACGTTTAGTGAATCGCGCCGGTTCAGCGTCAATCCATGTTGGCTTGCGGAGTTTTCTGACGTGAAACGTGAGGGGTTTGGATTTTTTTTTTGGAAATCCTCTCAATTGCGTGCTCTGCTCAAGCCAAAGAATGACATCCTCAGAGAAAAGGACATACGGGAAGATTCCTCAGATTTGACTTATATTTAATGAAATTCAAATTGTTTGGGTTTTAGGTGTTTTTGATTGACTTAAAGAAAACTACTAAAACAATAATTGCGCAGTTTTTTGAAAATTTCGGTTTACTCAAAACTTAGTTTTCAAATTCCTTATGCTGGTTATTTCGAAGCATTTACTGCTTATAACCATTTTAATATTTTTGAACACCTCAATCTAATATTAAAATTAATAATTCAATTTTCAGTAATTCAATAATCAGTTTTCGGTTCTTCATAATTCAGATTGCTGATAAGCTCGTTTTCAAAGCAAAGTGCGAATGAGGTCGGCTTTGAAGAGTTATAGAACCCTTCCCTTGAAAATTTCATTCTTTGAGCTGAGCAGAGCACGCAACGACTCCATTAAAGCGGGTGTTTCACTAATTTTAATCATAATACCGCAGTAAAAAACCTTAAATTTGTCAAATCATATATCTTCAATTGAGTCATTTACCACATCTATCTCTCCTGCAATCTTTCAACTATTAAAGTTACTTTTATTCATAATAAAACCTCTTACCCCTCACAGAGGAATACAAAATCCAGTTTAGATTAACTAAATACTTGGCAGATTTTTGGGTATAATTAAAATAAATTTCTTAAATTGAACACATAACCAAGTTCACATAAAAAACAAGAAGGTTGCGTTTAAAATTTTAGGTTGTTATACCAGTTCTAAAAATTGTTTCAAAATATTGATAACAAAACTTTAAGTTAAGTAATGCAATGGAGTTTAAATGTTTTGTTGACTTTTGAAGATATGTACACTTGAAACCAAACAGGTTTTTTATAGACCAAATTCTCTGTTCAAATTTCGCAGGAAATTTCAAAATCGAAGTAGGTTTTCAATAAATTGAGGAAATAAATAGTAAGAACTGCTGACAGTTCAGTACTTAATTATCAAGAAAATATTGTCGAATACCGAAAATGGATGGACTGAAAATTGTGCCTGATGTAATCCCTGCTGCACCAACGGAAATAGCAACAGTAAAATTTCCAGGTGGAGTAAATGCCGACTTGGGAAAAGAGCTGACACCAACACAAGTAAAAAATCCTCCAACTGTTGATTGGAATGCTTCCAGTGATACCTTCTACACGCTTTGCATGACCGATCCAGACGCTCCGAGCAGAAGAGACCCCAAATTTCGGGAGTGGCATCACTGGCTCGTTGTTAACATTCCTGGAAATAATATCGGGGAAGGAGAAACATTATCGGAGTATATTGGAGCTGGGCCACCCAGAGGGTCCGGGTTGCACCGATATGTCATCCTCATTTACAAGCAGCCCAACAAAATCAAGTTTAATGAAAAGATTTTAAAAAATAACAGTAAGAGCGGCCGGGGTCTCTTCTCAATAAATAAATTCGCTGCAAAATATGGTCTTGGAAATCCAATTGCTGGCAACGTATTTCAAGCTCAATGGGATGACTACGTGCCTATTCTCTACAATGGTTTAAAGGGTTAATTTTGTCCAATTTAGCGATCATTTCTTTAATCTTTTCAAAGTAATCTCAAAAAAAGTTACTTTAAATTTTATGTCAAATTCGCAGCACACCATGAAACGAAATATTTCCATAATGATTTTATAATTCAAATATTTCGGCATCAAATTTTATAAGTTCCAGAAAATAATTTGGTCAAAATTATGGGCAGTGTAATGCGAGAACTTGGAATCGTTCCAGATGTTGTTTGTTCCTCCCCTCAAGAAATTTGCAAAGTTATATACCCTAAAGATAGAACAGTTAAAACAGGTGAGGAACTAACACCGACTCAAGTACAAGATCCTCCTCAAGTTGGTTGGAAGGCTGAAAAAGGTAAATTTTATACACTAGCTATGGTAGACCCCGATGCACCGAAAAAAGAAGATCCTGTGCTTAGAAACTGGCTGCACTGGTTGGTTGTTAATATACCAGGAAATAATATACGAGCAGGCGAGACCCTTGCGGAATACATTGGGGCAGCACCGCCAAAAGGATCGGGGTTACACCGTTACGTCATTCTGGTTTACCAACAACTGGAGAAAGTCAGTACTGATGAAACTAAAATTAAATGTGATAAAACGGAAGGCAGAGAAAAGTTCAAAGTACAGAAATTCGCAAAAAAATACAAACTTAATGAACCAATCGCGGCAAATGTGTTTATAGCTCAGTGGGATAAATACGTGGACCAATTATATTGTAAATTGAAAAAATAAATCTACTTGCTTCTTAAAAATAGCTCCAATTTCTCTTTTTAACACGTTAGCATTTTGATTTTTCCCGATTTTCAGCTATTTAAATCTATGAATTATCATTCTAGGTATGCCTTCATGGGCCTGCCCTTAGTCCTATTTCATATTATTAGGGACAAATAGGACTGTCCGAACTGATCCGATTCTTACGTCCAAACTCTATCCTAACCTTTTCACGATATGCCCTAGTTGAAATGATTCATTAATTCAGTTTTCGAATACTTAAGTCAGTTTAATGAGTATTTTTTTCGAAATCAACATTAGTACAATAATTTTACAGCTTTTTTTTTTATAATTTTTCCTTATTTCTGTACTGTTATTATTATATTGTAGTAGCTTTTTTTGCATCTATATTTCTGAAGATTAACTTGATTTAGTTTTTGTGACCCCTGTGGCCCTTGGCGGACCCCGAGGGGAACTTTTAATATAATTTATATTTATTTGCGTCTCCGGCTCCTTCGTTGTTTTCTTTTTAAAATCTTTTATTTAGCTCACTTCCTTTCATGTCTGCTCGGAATCTTGCAAGTCAATTTTGAACCATTTCCTGTTATCCGAACAGGTTGAAATTTAGCACACGTATATAATTCCCGCGACAATGCAATGCAATTTATGTAACATCTTTTTAAATTCAATATGGCGAACGCCCCCATGATGGCGGAGTACATACATTTTTCTTTACAACCCTTTTAATAAGGGAATAGAACGAAAAGCTTTGACGAATACGAAACCCAACATGACGGACGTCTCCTTTGAAATAAAAGCTTTTCGTAGAATTTTCCTTTTGCCTAGGTACTTGTTTTTATGTTCACTATGTTTAAAGATCTAAAAACATCCCACAAAAAGAAAAAACGTATAGACTTTGTTTTCTAGTAATCCTAAACCTGCCTACCTACCTACATATCTACCCTTCAAACTGATCCTTTGAATATTTTCCAAAATATCCTACAATAACCATAGGATCTTATTATTTATAGCAAATTCATCAAAGGCTGATTACTATGTACATGGTTAGTTAGTGCGGTGAAAGGGCACATGGAAGAAGACCCGTTTTCTTAAAGTGCTTGCTGAGACGCATATATTAAATATATAGCAAGACGATTTCAGGGGAATTGATTCCACCGAGTAAACAGTTATAATATGGCAAAGATAACTCAGTAGTTCAAACTTACGCTATTTAAAGGATTGCAGTGACGATAGTTTAAGGCGGTCCGAAGAGAAAATGGATTTTCCCAAGGAAGATTCCGGAGGGAGTAACTCATAAAGCTGCGCTGAAACGCCTCAATGCGATCAATACAGGACCTGTAGGAATGGGACCAAGCCAGGCTAGCAAGAATATGTAGGTTTTACAAAAGAACAGAAAAGGTTCTTAGTGATATGCGGATTGTCGAACTTCTTAACCCAGGGTTTAATAAATCAAAGAATGGCGTTAGGTTTACCAGATATGACGCTGATGTGGTTGTCAAAAAGAGAATTCTGTTGTTAAACCAAACTCTCAAATCTTTGGTTTTGATCTTCTTACTATTAGCGCAAATAATCAACTTTTAGATGCGTTTTTCTCATCATGCCATTTTGTTGAATTTTAATAAAGTTTCGGCAAAGTAGATTAGTTAAATAAAGCATTAAAGTAAAAAACTTTTATTGTACCTAGTTTTTATTGAAGAGTAGTGCTGATAATCTCAAGACACATATTTGCTGCGTTCCATTGGACCCGGCCAAGTAATCGCAAGGACTTTCAAGTGCCGCGAACTACACATGCTGTTGTCTAGAGGTAGTTGAGCAGAACTTTATTAAGTAGTTATGGGAGATTTTTCCTTAGGTGGTTTTCATATTTTCTTGTGGCGCATAGATATATTATAGTAATTTATGGTTATATTTTATAAGAATGGCATTTACTTGTTTTCATTTTTGAAGTTTGACCCATAAATAAAACATGTAATCTGTGAAAAGTGAGGGCTAGATAAAAACCACAATAACAACCCCGGAATGTTGCAGCAATGTTGCTAGGGATAGCAGCAAATTTAGCTGCACCGTGATAGGGCCCGATTAGCGGAGACTCTCTTCACTGTTTAACTAAAAAATTTTTATTTTGTTAGTTATTACAGAAACCGCGGCAACTGCAACAATATATATTCTGTCGTGTTTGGCTAATATACGTACATATATATGCATAAACTATCGCCAAATTTCTGATAGGTTCGATGTCATCAAAAGCTCCATATTCTGCATTCCGCACAGAGTAATGGAGTAGAGTGTCCTGAAGACTAAAAACTACATCAAAAGGCCATTGAGCTCCAAAATGGCGATAAACCAAATACAATTTTCGCAATGAATAATTTCCCACGGATGCCTAATTGGGGCAATTGATGGTTCGCATATAGGGATACACCAACCTGGACATGACAAAGACGCAGGAAGAACATTATAGTATTTTGATACAGGGAATCGTTGATGCAAATACCTAAGACGTTCACTGATATGCTCTGTGGAGAGCCAGGATCGATGCATGATGCCTGTTTTCTTCATAAATCTTACTTCGATAGCAAAATATACTATACAAGGAGCGGAAATAATTATTCCAGTTGGCATACTGCTGGGAGATTCTGCATATCCTGAAAGTGATTATTTAATTATACTTTATAGGGATTTCGGTAATTTGACTCAAAAACAAATTAAGTTTTATATGCTTTCAGCAACTCGTTCTTGTAAATGCATTTAAGTTGCTGGTAGCCCGATTTCGAAGACTAAAATTCTTTGAAAGCCCAAATATTGTCTTTAGGGTTGGCTGCGTGTGTTTTGCATTACATTTGCATCATGGAAAATGATGTGGAAAATGGGTGGAACCTGAAGATTCTCCTAACAATGAAGATTCAAACAGCTCATCTCAAGAGGAAAGGACGATCACAAGACAACAAATCTTTGATTATTTCCACAGTGTGAACTTGCTAAATTAAATAAAGTATTGTAAAATGGAAAACAAAAAATTTATTAGTATTAATAAAAAAACATTGAAACATACATTGCTTCTTAAAAGCGTAACATCCTCCATGGGAATACCACACATATCAGTTCGGTTTAGTTTTGGCTTCCACTTAATAGTTTGACAATTTCTAAATATCTTTCACTTATTGTCTTTTCTTTTCTCTCCAGGTATATTGCTGCATAAATTCTCTCTTTTTCATTTTTTCTGTTATTTAGTTTTCGTAATATTGTATTTTAATGTATAACAAACTTTCTCTTTCCATTTGCTGAATCATGCAACATCGATGCGGGTGTTGGATTGTTTTGGAGTCCGACTTGCACAGAATCCAACGATTGTATCACAGGGTTATCGTGGAAGATCTTGTCTATTTCTCTGATGTATACAAATTTCGTCTCGTTTGCCCTATTCCTGGGCATTTGGCAGTTTTGTATAACCCCCAGCTGCACCGTTGCATTGAGGGAAGCCTAACCTATGGAACCCCTTAACAATTGCACCTATTTTTTCTTGCATCGTGGGATAAACAACGAAAGCTTCATCGCGCAATGTTTCACAAATACCATTGCAAGCTTTTAAGAATAAATCTTCTACTGTAGTTCTACCAACTTTCCACAGTTCTACCCGTCTTTCCAATTGAATACCTAACCGTTGATGGGTTTCAGCTTTAAGTCACTGCTTTAATTTATCAACGAGGTATCTACGCAAGTCTGGATCTATCTATCTAAAAACGTTTTTAAATATCTCTTTAGTGAACTGAAAACCGTCAACCCTGTAAAACTGCGATATTTCACCCTACTGAAAATGTGGTATCGATCTACATTTGTTCAAAATGTCGTTTTATTTTTATTGTATTACCGAACAATACTAAAACCCGATATCTTTTAATTCTCCTTTTTGGCTTCACTCACGCTAATTTTCAAAATGTCCCCTGCCTATTCAATAATTTTATTTTAATATTATTTAAATTCACCGCATTTTCCTTTTCTGTTCAAAAATTAGAAAAAATATTAGCAACACTTAAAAATTCACCAATAAAAAGTAGTCTTTAGGTTGCGGTAGTTGCGTCAAAACTCCACACAGCAATGAGCAAATACACGAAATTTCGAATTTATATGTGTATAGGGGGGTTTTTTTTACAAAGCTTCCTGTTGTTTTTAATTGCTATGAATATTAAGAGAAATCGTTCTTTTGGGGTAAGTAATAATATTTTAAAACTAATTCTCTTAGATCGGAACTGCTTCAAAAATCGTGATGGTTTTAAACTTTTGGTTACCAACTATAAAAATGTTGTTTCGAGCAAAGTGCAATTACCTACCTGTAACAAAAACATACAACAATATAAAACCCAAATATTTACAGAACTGGACAATTAGTTCAAAATATTCCAGCTGAAGCGCTTTGGGACTATATGATTTTTCATGATTGAAAACATTCCCTTTCGGTGCTTTTCGTTTGTTATTCGGGTGGAAAAAAAGAGAGAACTAAATAAATGAGCTACAAAATATAATACACAATGATTAATATTCCTTTTATTATTTTTTTTTTTTTTGATTGGTGCTTTTTCATCGATGTAAACAAACATTTTTTTTTCCCGCTGTTCTCCATCCAAGTAGGTAAGTAGGGGAGAAGTGGAATGAAGGAGCCAATTTTCTAAACGGAGCAAAAAAATATACTTTTACTGAAAAAAATGATGGTTTTTTCTCTCAAATTAATATTTATTTACAAAAGTAGATAATTTCATACGAAAAAGCCTTAAAAACAATGAAATATTCCTTTTTAAAGAATGTGTCATTTGGCTCTTTCATAAAATTTCGGTATTGAAAGAGCCACTAAAAGTTATGAAAGAGCCAGTCTGTATTATGCGTGTGTCTGGCAAATTCAACCCCTCTGAGATTCACATAATGCATATTTGTTATTATTATAATTTATTTACAAAGTACAAATGCAGAGTTATGAAAGAGCCATATTTTTCAAGACGCCTTCACTGGCTCTTTCATGGCTTATTCTTCAAAAAAGTATAACTTTGAAAATAAAAACAATATCAAAACTTTTACGGCTCAGTTTTTACACAGATGCAAGGTCAAATATATGCACAAATTCAATCTACAATCCACGGACCTGTATTTGTTTATAATAAAATATCAAAAAACAACTTAAATGAAGCCAAATGTTTACCTTTTAGTGCCAAAAACTTTGAATCAATGTACCGACGTCCGTTGATTTCGGCGAACTGACAAATTTTTGTGGGTGACGGGGAAATCAGTTTTGCCACTTAAAAATAAAATCCCCAACCAAATCCGTTCATAAACTACCGAAATAATACAAGTGGCTCTTTCAAAACCTGGCTCCTTCATGCCACTTTTCCCCTACTATCCGCACCCTATGCTGCTTAACTTCGATGGTCAAGCGAGAGCCGGTGTTCTCATCATTGGATAGTTCAGCAATCTTTCACGCTTCATTAAGCAATGCCTAACTTTTAAAAAACAATACTTCTTATCTGGGTAGTTAACCTAGATTGTTTTATTTCCCCTGACCTAGACCCAAACAGATGAAAAACACGTAGCTCTGAAGTCGACACATATAACCGCCATAACCATATAATCATAACACATAGCTTGTGAATATAAATATTAATTTGATTTTTAAATTTTTATTGAAATATGTAGAATAGAATCAAAACTTCTGCACAATTTAATGTGTCCTAGTATGTATGTTTCGTATGATTTGAGTGAAATTAATATTTTTTACTTAAAATGTGTAAGCCAGGGAAATTGTCAACATGACAAATAATGGCTGCGTCACTACTTACAAGAAGTATGATATCATATTTCAGAATCAAGAGCTATGTGCATCAGGTACAATCAAATAATATGCGTTGCTAGTAAAACAATAGATGTAAGTTAAGCGCTTAGCAAATGCATATACACACATATATGTATGTATACGTATACCACTCTAATCATATGTATGAAATAAAACGGCTTCGCTACTAAGTAAGGAAATTTAAGATGTTAATATAATTTTTTTAACGATAGTCGAGTTGCTTTAGGTTTTTCCTGACAGTTTTTATTACTTGTAAGAACTTCGACTGTTTATCAATGTAATATTTTGAATTTATTATAATATTATTTCGTCGTTATTTAGAAGTGTGTAAGAGAATTACCTAATTTAAATATGTTTTATTTCTTGTTATTTTTTTCTTAAAGACTATTTGTTTTGTGTTGAGTTGCTTTAGTTTTTTCCAACACTGTATGCATATACATATATATTGCGAAATATAAAAGATGCGATCAGCGAAAGAAATTTACTGGTGAGAGATAGCACTGATACTCATAAAATAATTAATACATTTTTGAACAGACGAGCGTCCACATTTTATTCACCCGTACTGACACTAATGACTGCAGCAAGAGCTCCTCATATTTTATTCCCTCCCGGTCGATATATGGGACTGGCAAGTTTAATATATTCAGATACGTCCGAGGAATTCCCTGGGTGATTCTAAAGAGCTCACTTCTAACGCCCAGTGCAGACTGTAAAAAGAACACACAATGTCGGAAGTGAATAAAAATTTCAAAGAGGCTGTAAAGTTAACACAAAGTGACCCTAAAAGAAGTCTATAAAAGAAGAGCGGAAGTCTGTCGCATGGGGAGGCTCTATGCAAATGGGAGATATCAATCATGCGAGAGGAAGTTTGCGTAAAATATACTTGCTAGATGGTAACGTGAAAAATATATTATAAAAGTTTAAGGAACCTGTGGCAGGGCTTTCTCTTTGGCAAGCGGAGTTTCCTTCGGAGTGGGATTTTTTCGTTTTAAACTTTCTACATATTTCTATTATTCCTGTGGGCATACTTTAAAAACCAGTTATAATTCGAATGTTATAACGTTGAAGATACCTTTTGTTATTAAGAAATATATAAATATAAACATTCGCGCGAAGGCATATGCAGTCAATTCAAAATTGCTCTTTAAATGAAGGGGAGAGAACAAGGGTGGATCAGACATACTTTATAGTGGCTATATTTTACTTCTATGTACCATATGTATACGTCATAATCGCATAAACGATAGTTCAAATATTCTAATCGACATTGGAAGAATTTTCAGAAGCCGGCTTTCCGAGTAACAATAATAATCAGAAGCTGAACAGGGGCGGAAAAATGATTGCTCCGATTTTAAGGGTCTACGCGACCTCTGAAGTCTGTACAGACATCCAATAGGCCATAGGCTAGCTAATACACTCGTAGCTTAGCAAAAGCGAAACTAAAGTAGAGATAAAAAAATAACACCAATATATATATATGGGCGCTCAACGGCTGTATACGGACTTTAATAATTAGCAATAATATTTAAATAAACATGTTTTAACTTACATAAGCCATCGAACAGTCTTACATCTTCATTCACATTTCAAAATAACCACTGTACGACCTTATCCAGAACGTGGCAAACTCTTGTAAATCACATTTGCTTGGCAAAGCCAACCGGTACAGCCCTTGTACGCCACAGTAACATGTTTAAAGTTTAGCCCTTGCTCACCCTTAATTTAAAACTGAAATGTTTCTGCTCGGGTTCATGATACTTCACAGTAAATTTTAATTATCAAGGGGTTTACTGTTTTCAATTGGCCTCTCTTGAGTATGATTGTTTTTTTTTATTTGCTGCAATGGCAAACTATCTTATTAACCAACCAATTAATTAATTTTTCGACTATATAACTATGTATAGATAGATACATGCAATAATTCAAGTCAGTTCGTTACGAAAGTGATTCAAAATAGATTTCAAAATCTGAACTTAGCGAGGAAGTAAAGTATATTTCGGTGTTTTAAAAATGACATCGTGTTGCCCAAATTAATATGAATATAAATCACAATCTAAATTTTTTTCATTTTATTCATATATCCAATTTTTCACTTCAACGCTTTTTGTTGGTTCCTTAAGGAACGCAAAACTTTTCATCTTGGGCTTCGAAAGGCCACAAATTTCACTTTAACAGGATGAACTTTCAGTTACCGCGACTCAGACTCACCTCCTGAGGGCTTCACTCTAAAAATGTTCCACTCCATTGCAGATGACGGCAGAAGGAAACATGAGAACCGTCACAGTTTGAAAAACATTTAAGGAATGGATGGAATTAACTATAAATAATTTCTCGTTTTCCTAGGCAGTAAATCCATGGCAACAAAATTAATCATGTTGCATCTGGCGACTTTAGATTTAATGATACATAATTAAAATTATTAGCTTTACAGTCACATCGGTAAGAAATATATCTTCTAATTTTGCAGTCACCTGGCTCTTAATTAATTGTTAATGCTCCATAAGTAGAAAGATAGCAACTCAACGGCAAGAGCGTAGTTACAGACGTGCATACATACAAATAAGCCGATTTCAAACATAAAATGATAATATTTTATCCACAGTTTAGAAATATTAAAGAAAAAATTAAATTTACTTCTATTACAGGAAAACACACATCATCGTTACACTTGATTAACAAATTCATAAGCTTACATTATCTTTATGAAATAAATAATTGTTCATACTATATCAGTTTAACCCTAATGGATAAACAATACAACACTACGGCAGAATTCTACTTAATACTTACATATATACATAATTTAAAAGAGAAGCTTCCTACGACTTAGTGGACCCTTCTATTTTGTTGATGAATGAACAAGTTTTCTCATAACATACACATGTATGTACTGTATGTAGATGTCCAGTATGTTCCCTTTTTCAATTTTTTTTTGCAACATACAGTACTTTAACAGATTTAACAAGGTAAGGTATGCCAAAATCTATTACGATTAAGCCAAAACTGAAATAAGTTTACGTTTTGAAAACTTCGGACAAATATAATTTTAAATATAATGAATTTAATGGCGATTCTTTGGGACGATTGCCGGATATCAATTTCGTGAAACAATTGGGGGTTTGGTTTGGAAAACCTTTCAAATTAGAAATATAGCCATGTCCGAAGTACATACATATAAATTACGATTGTCACAGGCTTAATTTTTATCTCATCTTCCCACTAGAAATATTTCTTTAAAGGACTGTAGAAGAGTGCAATTATTTGTATCACTCTAAATATTAATATCTGCGTGAAGTTTTATTTTATTAGTATTTAGGAGTTCTAGCGAAAGCAACAGAAGCTTTTTACAGATGATGAAACCTTAAGAAATTTCTCCTGCGCTGCGGCTGGAATAGACTAAAAAAAAGTGCAGAGACCAGTGATAAAATTGCATCATTGTTGAAGTCGTGACTTAATTAGCAGTCCTGAAGGAATCGCAGCAACAATTAATTAAAGGAATTCTGAAGCCAAGGCCATTGGATCAATTTGGACTTTTTGGTAGGCAATAGAATCAGTGCAGAATTGAAGTTGGCAAAAGTTTGCATTCAGACAGTAAACACATAAAGGCGAAAAAAATTTCTGAATAAAAATTTATGACCGTGAAACGATTTCATGCTTGTTAGGTTTAATTTTACTTCCCAAAGTTGTGTTTTTGCTTTGGTTCTCATTTTTGCATTGCGTTTTTGATGTCTGCACAAAGTTTTACGGGCAAGGGATCTTTATACTTTTTAGGAGTTTCTCGTTCATATATTTCTAGTTTCTAAATTGTTACAAGTACTAAAGGAGCTTTTGACTGCGCAAATAGCAAGTTTTCGAATATACTTGAAAGTCAGGCAATTTGACGGACACTTAACTAGCTTTCAGTCACTTTATAGTTTTAAATTAGAGGTTCTACAAACAACTTTGAACCTTTTGCGTATAGTTCTGTTTATATACAATACCTAGTTTGCATCTTTGATGTTTTACAATCTTAATTATTTCCCTCACTCACTTTGTGCAAAGTGTCGTTTTTAGCGATATTGACAAGTAGGAAAAATTTAACTATATCCTCTATATCCCCCAAAAGGACATGCAAAATTAGAAGAATGAAAGAATACTAATCAAAAATGCAAAAGAAAAATTGACTACCTGTTTTTGTATGTATAAGTTTAAACAAAAATGTAATTTTCCATTCTAAGAATTGTAAAATACTGTTTAAAACTGCTAACAGTTTTAATTCAATGAGTTAAAGTTTCAAATTTTGTATCGAACCTCTGATTTTTCATTTTGGTTGGCAAATTAGAAGAACCAAATTTTTGGTTTAGGTTTGCATATTAACACATGAATTCAGAGAGAATCAATCTGGAATGAGTTTTTTGTCCCATTCTCAAAGTCTACAACTAAATTTATTATATTTAGTTATTCTTAGCTTCACGTACGTATCGTAAGTTTATTGAAGTCTGAAAGACAGTTTGGCGTTTATAATTCGGGAGCACCACTTACGTTTATGCCAAGGAACAATATGAAAAAGTACATACATGTATGTACATATATAACGCAATCGATAAATAATGAATGACACACGCTGATGACGTATAGTATGTATGTATGTGCGTAGGGCGTTGGGCTACAAGTATGCATGCTATACAAAATTTTCCTTTCATCCGAATGAGTGAGGCGATTTGGTTCGTGCTTCCTTTTCCTCCAAATATTTCTTCTCCAATGGAATAATCAAAGAAGACATATATCAACACCAGATGTGCCCTTTCGCGCATATTCGCCCCGCGGCGAGCGCTATAATTTAATCGTAATACGCTAACGGTTCATTTCATCGCCAACGGGATGAAATTCAAAAAGACCGTGTATCATGGGTATGGCGGAATTTCTGGCGCAAATTTAATTTGTGAGAAATTATGGCACGTTTAGGTTTTTTTCCTCTGATTCACCGTAACCCTAGGCTTGAGTTTCCTCGGGGACTCGTTTTCCTCCTTCATTAGGTGCCCATCTGTCAGAGCTGTCAATTGTAGGAAATGATTTAGAGAAACTAACGTGGTAAGCAAATAAAATTTCCGGCACCCACACTAAGTCACTTGCTACACTTCTGAGGATTTTTTAGCTGAACTTTGTCAATACATTTCATGCAGGGACCTTTTTCACAGGACGTGATCGAGGCCCACAGGCTCGACCTAAGACAAATCTACTGATGTGAAAATGGAATATTGGCTTAAATGCCTCTGAAACAAATCAGCGAAGGAATTTTGTACGAAAAAAATAACTCTTGAAAAATGAGGGTAAATTCCTTGCGCAAAACGTTCTGGAATTTAATTGAGGTCGGCTCATGCGAGTAGAGGAGCAAAGCTATTTTAGGAAATAAATTTTGTGGCTGGAGTTAAAGCACTGAAGAAAAACATAAATAACTTTGGGATCAGGATGTACTCGTAGTTTTTTCTGAATTCAATCGGTATATTACCCACAATTATCACTGCCATGATAGTGTGCGTTGACTCGTTATAATTACCTAATGAACAGGCATATCGTCAGTGCTGTCGTTAAAAAGATGGATTACGCTAAGTGTTCTCATAATGACGCATATATCTCGACTACATGAAAAACACAGGATCTTATAACTTCGATGCCTTTCAAAGGCCAAGTGGCAAATTTCTTTCAGAATCAATTTGTATCCGAATCTGGCTTGTATGTATGTATGTTTGTATGTATAACATCATCTTAATTGATATTTCATTAATAACAATAATTAATAATATGTTAAATTATTAATTATTGTTGTGAACTTGCAAATTCGACCAGACGATGACATTACTGCCTGGAGTTGCCCTGTATGCTATTTAGGATTTTCACATTAAAGCAGATGTATGTACATATGTAGGTGTAACTGCATTTGGGTGTGTTCGACTCTGTTTGTTGAAATATGTTGCGCGTTGTGGTTGAGTTTTAATGTTCTTTTCATGTTTTTCTTAGTAAGTACATTTTTATGATGTTTATAAACTAATACAATAATAACTTAACTATTTAGAAATATGTACATCATTTGAAAGGGGTTTCCTATATATTTGCAATAATAAATGGATAAATAGTAAATATCTTTTTAAAACAATATCTTTTTTAATAGCGCTAATATCTGCTCAATGTCTGTTACAACTTACCCCAATTATTACGGGTGGTTTATCATAGAATCATATTTTTTACTGAAACCAAAAGAAAATTTACAAAAACAGTAGACTCGTGAAAACACGAACTTAAAAAAACCAAGCTTGTTCACACTTTCGCGATTGTTGAGTTTTTCAAATGGCCTCTTTAGAACAATAGTCATCAAACTTTTATCGACTGTGTATTTTACCTACATGACAATACGTAATTATAAAAGGAAAACAGTGATTTGAAGAACAGTGAATTTATTTGAATGATAGTATGTACAAAATAACATTACTAGGTAGGTACCACTCAAACACAGAATAGTTCGCTCACCTATTGAAATTTGATTTTTAGATTGTTTCGGAATAAATTTGATTTTGATAGTTTTTATTTTCAAAGATGTTATGTAATGAAGATTAAGTTTTGATTTCTGATTTTGTTGTTATTAATTAAATTAACTTTAAAAAGTTGCGTTTGCGGAGTTCTGATTAAAAATTAGGTGAGCGAACTATTTTGCTTTTGAGTATTAC
Organism: Tolmerus cingulatus; assembly: GCA_959613345.1. Classification (NCBI taxonomy): domain Eukaryota; kingdom Metazoa; phylum Arthropoda; class Insecta; order Diptera; family Asilidae; genus Tolmerus; species Tolmerus cingulatus. The sequence goes on from OY390707.1 coordinate 39,771,997, forward strand.
GTATAACCAGAATCCCAATTTTTATATTGTTCTGAAAATTCAGTTTCTTTTATTAACTTTTTTTGCAGCTAAATTTTTTCGCAAAGCCTTGTCTTGCAACTTTTGTAACACTGCAACATCGCTGTAGTCTACTGATTCTTCAGTTGACCACTGCAGTGCCTTTTTGAAGATTTCAACAGCTTCACTATTAGAAATTGTTTTTTTCATTATTTACGATTTCAACGTCGCTTTCTTCATCTTCTCTCTCACTTGTGTTCAATTTACTTAGCAGAAATGTGTTCCGATAATGCATAGAATCAAAGCAGGAAAAATTCACATTTTCGAGACACAAAGTGTTCATATTTTAGAGTAGTCATTGTTGAAAATGAGTGTTCAATTTTTTGAGTAGTTCAAGTTTACAGGTGTTCATATTTTCGCGAGTCTGCTGTAGTATTTTTTAAAAATACTATCAAAAATTATACTTTGCAATCCAAAACACATACAATATGCACTTGAATCGTAAATCGAGCTTGATTAAATTAAAATATGCATTAAATTAATATAGCATAGAAGAAAGTTCATTCACAACGAGACGAAAAGAAAACATAGCGCGGGGCTTCCCATAATTGCCTGAGCGACATAGGCTGAGAGACGGGGAAATTTTGATTAGTGATGTTTTATGAGCATATTGTGCATAACCTCTGGACTGGAGTAACATAGGCTATGGATCACAATTAGAAAGTGGGTAGCAAGGGGATTTGTGCTTTGATATATTTGAGTGAGTTACGCAAAAAGCACTTAACTGATTGAGATTCTACGGGCACGTTGCGAACAACCTTTTGAGCGGCATAAGTAATATCGTAATTGTCTGTATACCATAATTTATAATATATGTATAAAGGAGCCGACCGAAAAATTCAGATTTATGTTGTTCAAAACTAGCTTGTGGAACACACCATTGAAATTTACATACTAAATATTGAACTCAATGAAAAACCAACCGATCCGTCAATTTGAATTGATCTTTTTGCAGAATTCTTAAATATTTGGTCATTTTTCAGGATCTTTATTTCTGTCAAAGATTTTCCTTCTTTATGATATATCTCTCATTAAGTGAGTTAGGATATTTTATATAATAAATATCTTATACACATCTAGATAAATATGGAATAAATTACACAACTTGAATGTTTGTCGGAAATTCCAGGCGACTGATCAGCATTATGATCTCGGTTTTCAACAAGTGGGTCGCGTTTACCCTGACAAATTTCTTAGTCTTTCGGGGTGTTTGGTATTTTTAGCAGCATAGAAACTCCAAGGTAAGCCGTCAATCCTGTAAGTGTCATAGCGCTCATAAATTGAATTCAGGGATATGTTCGAATTATTTTTATTATAATTAAATAATGAATTGACAGAAAAAAAATTAGGAACCGCATGTTATGTTCAAAATTAGTTCAAAATATTATCTCAGTCTATGTTTTCTTCTTTTCTTTTGTTTCTCAGGTATTCAATTTGCTTTCTAATATTTCATTCTGTTTGATTACTAATGCCATTTTTGATTTTGTTCCACTTTAGATCACTAATTTTGGAGAATGCCTGTTGGGCTCCCAGATATAACATAAATTATCGTATGTATAGTGTTTTTTCCTAAATTCATCCGCTTTTTTTCAGTTGTCGACTTCGTAACCGCATGCACTCGTTATTTACATACAAAACTCGAGCATTTTGGGCGAAAATACATATAAGAATTAGGGCCTCTTTCACGAACTCCAAGTAAAGTGTTGGTTAGTTACTTTTCAAGTAACGCTAATTGGCAAGTAAAAGTCACGGGTAACTTCTATCAATTTCACAAACGAAATGATGGTTTCAAGTAACGACTTATTCGTTAAGTGAAATATCGTAAGAAACCAGGCGTTAATTCGTTCAGTATTACGTCCAGTTTTAGAGTTTTGACTCGCGTATTATTAATTTTCGTGTTGCGGTGATTAAAAATATTCATGGATAAATATTTAATAATACACAAATGACAACTGCTACTCGTCAGTTAAATTCGCTACTTGGCAGGCGGACTAGCAAGTAAGTTACGGACTACTTTATTCATCGGCTAATGTTACTCAATGATTGTGAAATTCGTAGGCGTAGTTACTGGTGACTTTAACTGGCGGTTAGCCTACTTGCTACTTTACTTGGAGTTCGTGAAAGAGGCCCTTAGATTTTTACTGGCATTTAAGGGTTATTAATAAGAAAGATATAAATTACATATGTATGCATTGGATTACATGAAGATTGATTATATTGAACAATAAAAATGGTTTCATATTTCTAAATCTTCTCTGCGTACCTTAAGCCAAGACTTTACCATCCCCTTCATATATTTAAATTAAATTCAAATTTAAATAATGAAAATCTGAGAGTTTTTGTTAAAATAAAAACAATGTCTTCACTAAAAATCAAAAAACTGCCATCAATTTCCGCCGTTGGATGCAATGCAGCATAAAAAGCGATGATTCCATCGGAGGAATTAGTGCCAATATGGCTCTAATAACCCCCAGACAAAAATCAAATTTGCGAATCGATGTGTTCAACTGTAAATTGTAAAAAATTCCATTAGCTGAACATAAAAGGGTTCCAGCGCTACAACGGCAGGCACTCTCTTTTGCTGCGTTCCTTTTTTAAATATTTGACTTATCTGCACTCCGAACCCAAATAAATTCCACGATAGAATCTAAAACGCGAGGAAATTCACTAGGTTATCTGACAAAGGGGCTTTGTTCACTGGAAATTTCTCGTGCCTGATAGTCACGTGCAAAAAAATTGAAAAGTACTTCGCGGTAAAGAAATTTGAAAGAATTTTCTACAAAAATGGCCGTGTATCCTGGTTTCCTGTATGTAAGCTGAGGAGATGAGATCGAAATGGAAATTCCTTATCAGCCAAAGTGGGGTTTTGTTCAAGTGGCGCGAAGCTGCATAAAATTCTAATTAGAATACAAGTTTCTTATGTCACGGAGCTTAAAGGTGTTTAAGGATCTTTTTGGGGTTGCCACTGTTGCATCCTTTACTACAAACTTATTGAAAAAAAAATACCTGATTGATTTTTTGAATTAAAGGAGGTCACAAAGTTGGAATCGCAGCAGTATTACAAAAACGTTCAAGGAGCATTCGTGCAGACAGCGTGACTATGCCATAAATGTTGCCGCTCGGATTATCCGAAATGCTTCAAATCTTCCAATCAATCAACCAGTCTACGGATCAATCAATCACGCCGAAAAGTCTCTATATTTGGGCCAAATACATTTCTCTCTCAAGACATAAACCGGCCCCAATGTGCCTTTTAAATGTGAGCTCTTTATCATTCTCATATCACAACGAAATCCAAATCGTGTATTCCAATAAAATGATTTGTTAATACTTGATGTATTTCTTGTTCCTCGTTCTGTTGTTTCTACATAAGTGGCACTGAGAAAGCGGTGTTTAATAGCAAATTAACAGCGGGCTATATTCTTCAATTAAAAATGTTTCTAATTTTGTGTGTTTTGCTTAACACATAATATAATAAATACTGCATTGTAATTTATAATTCAGTTCATTATTTCTTATATCATTTGTATTACATAAACATTTTGTTTATGGAGACGGGGGAATAATTGTCTCATTGATTGTAATCCAACCTCGAACTAAGTGAATCGCTAGAACCTTAACCTAACTGCATTGGATAGACTAGGCAAATACCTATAGGTATTATATAAAATTATAATTTAAAAAAAAAACCGCACTCGTTTTACGCTCCAGAATAGTTCAGCACTAGTCTAGAAAAAAAATCCTTAATTGCTATGAAATCTCCAACCAACCTCAAGCATCGAGTTTTACAATAAAAGTGAAAAATTCGTGTTAATTATACTATATGCCTTACCAATTCAACACTGCTAAACTGAGATTCTAGCGACGTCCCTGGACTATGGTGATGACCCACTCTAGCACAAATAACCTAAGAATGCGTCATCGAACTTGAGAACAATTTTTTCTAAGAATAGCCATATGTAAGGAAACTTTTTAAGAGCAAAAATTTGGATCTTCCCATACAAAAAATTAGCCAAACGAAGGATCCAAGTCAAATTTCGGACAATGAGATTTCTACTTCGAAGTTTGACACAGACTTTCCCGCTTGTTTGTTGACGGATTGGGTCGTCAGAGGTATCGTTTAAGTTGCGAGTGCTTTACTTTGTTTTAATTTTTAAATGTAATTTATCCAGAAATCGTCTTTCAGTTCCTATACTTTATCTTTTAAATTTAATTTAAATTTTGTTATTTTTTTCTGAATCTTATTTCTTTAACCTTAATGACCAAATTTGAAGTTATACCAAATACCGAATTACTTACCCAGACTTATTTTTAAATAGCAGTTGATCGGACAACTACCTTATCCCTTTTTCTGGTGTTTATCAAGTTAAATATAGTTCATGACTCTTTATATTAAATTTTCATTATTTTAAAACAGTTCTTAAGAACGCTTACATATATTTCTAGTCTTCTCAATCAATGAATTGGGAAAATAATATATAGGCTGTAATATTATTTTACCTTTATTCTTCATAATTATTTATTCAATAATAATGGATAAATAATTTAGCTACTGAAAAATGTTCAACAAGGAATTGTTGGTCGATTCGCGCACGATTTCGTATAATCCTGCTGAAGTTATTAATTTTTTAAATGTTCTGACCGTTATTAAAACATAATGTAAAAAAAAGAAATGAAAAGAATTAGGTTAGAATTTATTTTTAATCAGTTTAAAAATTATATTTCTCTTTTTATACTATACATTAAATTAAATTCTTAATTAATACAAAAAAGAATGCTAGTAAACTTGAATTTAAAAACTTACATGTGTACATTACAATAAGACAATAAAATTGTAATACGATTCAATATTTGTAATAATACGAGGTTAGGAACAGTGAACGGTCGGTACCCGAACACTGAGGAATAGGAATTATGAACGGTCGATACCCGAACACCTCAAGAATAGGTTTGGTGAACGGTCGATACCCGAACACCTAAGGAATAGGATTGGTGAACGGTCGATACCCGAACACCTAAGGAATAGGATTGTAATAAAAAATATCAACCCACAGTCGCTTCCCGTGGTGATACTTACCTCTTGCCGAAGCGTTCAGAAGAGACTTTTCTTTGACGAATCCGCTCCTTTTATACTACAAAAATTGATTGTTACAACGGCAACGCGATGCTTAAGGCTTACTATCATTCAAGTTTCAAATTCAAAGCCTACTAAGATTTAACAAAAAATTCTAAGTATTTTAAAACAAAGTAAGACTAATTAAAATTGATAATTGTTTGGTCCTTTTGATGGGACGTTCCGGAACAGGTTAACTACGGGATAATTGGACGGCGGGAAAACTGAGGTACTTCAAACGGGACATTTGGCTTTGAATGATCGGGTAATTACATTCTGTAAAGAAATGGAAAAAAACGTATATTTAAAAACATTACTTATAAATTATGAACTCAACAAAAATGTATACACTGTAGTACTTAGAGTGTATTTTTGTACAAACTGGAAGTTGACGATACAAATGCAAAAGTAAGTTTGTTTTGGTATATCATACTACAGAAGGGGTGTCTGGTTATTTTTATCTATATGTAAATGTCTCCACTTGTTGTAATGGTAGATGTAAAAGTAATCATATATGGATCAAATAAATTAACAAGAAATGATTCAGTCAAAGGGCATGAACCTGAAATTAGCAGCCAAATTTAGAGAACGCTTTAATAAATTCTAGAACATTACCATGAATTTCCTAACTTATCTCATACCCTTTTGACTACTCGAAAAAGAAGAAACTTCTTTCCATTATTTTTAACCGTTTTTGTGTTTTGGAGATATACCATTTGTAATAAAATCTTAATAATTACTTGCAAACTTAATGCTGTTCATTATTATTTCGTTGTAATTCTAATTTTCATTATTTAAGTCTTTTCAAACACCAGCAAATACGACATATTAAGATAATATTGTGAAGAACTATTAGGTTAGGTTAGGTTATTGTGGCTGCCAAAAGAGGCACACTTAGGCCATCACCAGGCCCATTGTGATACCACACGGGACGACCCCGATTTATCTAACCATCGAACCATTTCGAGACTTTGATGAAACAATCAATATCCCTGACGTCCTTCACACTCAGGTCAGACAGGTCATCAAAGAAAGTGGCGCCCAGGTGCTGGTACCTATGTCGCGCCAGCGCTGGGCAGTGACAGAGGAGGTGGCTGATACTTTCCTCTTCCTCCTCATTCTGGCAACTTCTGCAGAAGTCATTTGCCGAAACGCCTAGCCTACTGGCATGTCTCCCTATAAGACAATGACCAGTTATCGCAGCTATGACGTTGCTAATGGACCCTCTTTTGAGTGAAATAAGGCTCTTTGTCCTGTTTCGGTCGAAAGTTGGCCAGATGAGTTTGGTGGTCGCACATGTGCATTCTCTCCTCCACCTATTCTTTGCGATGCTCGCATACACTAGCGAGATCTCCTTCTTGCGATAGGCGAGCGGTGCTCCTATATCTCGGATGATATCATCCTCCGGTAGGGTTGTACCCTTTCTGGCGAGCTCATCCGCCCTAGTATTACCTGGGATGTCATTATGTCCCGGTACCCATATAATAGTAATCTTGACCCTCTCAGCTACTTCATTTAGCAGAGAGCGGCAGTCTGCTACTACCTTTGAGGTCGTAAAAACGCCCGTGAGGGACTTAATTGCGGCCTGGCTGTCCGTAAAGATGGAAATGTCCTCAGAACTTGACATATTCCTTCGCAGCCATTGTAAGGCCTCAGTGATAGCCATAACCTCAGCTTGGAAGACGCTGCAGTGGTCTGGCAAACGAAACGACGTTTCAAGGCCTAGGTGTTCGCAGTAAATTCCGCCCCCAGTTTTGCCTTTCATCTTAGAGCCATCGGTATAAATCTTTACCGAGTTTATACGATTAGGCAGGTCCTCACCCCACTCATGCCTAGTCGGTATGAGTGATTCGAATTTCTTATCGAAGCAGGGTATTGGAACTATGTAATCCAACCTAGGGACACGAGTATTAAGGATTCTGGAGTGCCCATAGTCCACTCTTGTCCATGGGTGTGTTGAGTTAAGCCTGGCGGCTGTGGAGGCTGCGGTTTGCTTGCCAAAGAGTTCTATTGGGAGGAGGTCTAAGATAACATTCAGGGCCTTGGTGGGAGTAGTCCTTAGGGCTCCGGTGATTAGAATCGAAGCCATTCTTTGGACCCTCCCCAACGCATTTTGATGGCAAGCCTTTTCCAGAGCGGGCCACCACACAAGCACCCCGTAGAACAGGATCGGTCTGATCACCGTCACGAAGAGCCAGTGAACGATGCGTGGCTCAAGGCCCCATTTCTTGCCAATCGCATTCCTGCAGGAGTATAGGGCCGTCGTGGCCTTTCGTACCCTTTCTGCGACGTTGGCCCTCCAGTTTAGCTTCCTATCTATAATGAGACCGAGATATTTGACTTGGTCTGAAAGCCTTAGACTAACTCCGTTAAGGAGCGGTGTAGTGAAGGGAGGAATCTTGTGTTTCCTTGTAAATAGCACAAGTTCCGTTTTATTCGGGTTAACTCCTAGGCCACATTTTTCACTCCATGATGTGAGTTTAACTAGGGCCGTTTGTAACACCTCAGAGAGCGTGCTCAGGTACTTGCCTGAGGCCGCGATTACTATATCATCTGCATAGGCAACCACGCAGCACCCCGAGCGGTCGAGATCACGAAGCAAACCGTTCACAGTCAAATTCCACAGAAGAGGCGACAGGACTCCACCCTGAGGTGTACCCCTGCCGACAAATCTCCTAATGGAAGATGCTCCAAGATCTGAGCTGATAACCCTGCTACGTAGCATTCGCCTTATCAGCTCAATCAGCGGTTCCTCCAGTCCCAGGTCCCTCATGGACCCTACAATCGCATCCGGCCTGACATAGTTAAAAGCCCCCTCGATGTCCAGGAAGGCCGCGAGCGTGTACTCTTTGTACAGCAAGGACTTCTCTATACGGTCAACGAGGGTATGCAGAGCTGTTTCTATAGATTTGCCCTTCGTATAGGCATGCTGCGAGGGTGAGAATTTTCCTGGGTGGGTAGACCCTCTTATGCGGACGTCGATCAATCTCTCCAGTGTTTTAAGGAGAAAAGAAGAAAGACTAATAGGCCTAAAGTCCTTAGGTTTGCAATGCGAAGCTTTACCTCCCTTAGGGATGAAAACAACCCTGACTTCAGTCCAGGACTTAGGTATGTAAGTAAAGTCCAGGCAGGCTTTTAAGATAGCCTCTAGCCATGGCATGATTAAGTCCGTAGCCCTCTGTAGCTCGGCAGGTATGATTCCATCCATGCCTGGGGCTTTATACGGCTTAAAACTATTTATGGCCCACATCAGTTTATTCTTACTGAGAATTTCGTGGGCTAGATTGTTAGGGCTGGTAGCGACTGTCGGTTCACTCGTCTGCTCCACAGAGCAGCCCGGAAAGTGAGTTTCGGTCAGTAGCTCCAGAGTTTCCAGGCCAGAAGAAGTCCATTCCCCATTATCTTTCATCAGAAGACTAGGGGTGACCGGACAGGTCGAGAGGATTTTACGTAATCGTGTAGCCTCAGAGGCATCCTCTATTCTATTACAGAAACTTTCCCAGGAGGAACGTTTGGCTGTCCTAACTAGTTTTTTGAAATCTTTGAGGCTAGCCCTGTATAGTGACCAATCATTGGTCCGCTTAGCCTCATTGAATTTCCTGCGGCAATCCTTCCTGGCGGCTACAATTTCCTTTGTCCACCATGGAGGCCTAGGTTTCCCTTTAGGTCTCCTGGTGGGACACGAGGCCCGCGTTGCCTTGTTGCAAGCCCTAGTAAGTGTTTCCACCATGTTATCCAAATCCTGTACGGATTGAATTGTGGGTGGTCCTCCTTTAGGCAGTGTACGACCTAGGACCTTATTGTATATGTCCCAGTTAGTGCTCTTTCTGTTCATAAAAGGAGAACAGACCGGTTTTCGCATATCCAGTGTAAACTCGATATACCGGTGATCAGATAGTGAGGGTTCATCGGATACTCTCCAATTTTTAACCAGGTGGGCGGCATGTTCAGTGACAATAGTAATGTCAAGAACTTCCCGTCTCACTGAATTGATAAACGTAGGTTCATCACCTACATTACAAATCCAAAGGCCAAAAGCCATAATAAATTCCAAAAGAGACTCACCTCTCTCGTTGATATCGGAACTTCCCCAAACCGCATGGTGCGCATTGGCGTCCGCGCCGATGATCGTCGTGATCCTCCGTTTGTTCGCCTCCTCAAGGGTCGTGCGTACAAGATGATGCGGAGGAGGTTCATCGTGGTCATGCGCCATATAGCTGGAGATCAGCCATAAGGGCTGGGATACGAGATCCAGCATGACCACTACATTGTCCTTGTCACTAAAATTGCTAAGGAGAAAGGCGTTGAAATTGTTTCTAACGAGAATACAGGACCTGGGTTTACCTGCGCCTAGTACATAGAACGCCTTATAACCGGCTATGTTAAGTCCACAGATCCGGTCCCGAACAACCCAGGGCTCCTGGACTAAAACGACGTCCTCCCCTTTCTGGGAGAGACGCAAAAGAAGCGCAGCTGAAGCTGCCCTGGAGTGGTGTAGATTAATCTGCACCACTCCCACCATGGCTGCTGCTAGGGGGGGTTACCTCGATGACCGTCCTCTCCGCATCCTCTGTATCGGATAGGATAAGGTCATCTTCCATATTTACATCAGGAGATTCCTCATCGTCCTGATGCAGAAAAAGATCCCCCAGCATCCCTGAAGCTGAAGGGATGCTATCGTCATCGCTGTCAATGGGGGATGGTGATGCAGGTTTTGGCACTGCGGGAGCTTTGATGTCTATCTCGGCGGCCTTCTCGGCTACTACCTCGGCGGCTTCGTCAGCTACTTTCTCGGTCTCGAAGGGGATGACCGCCTTATTACCCTTAAGGTCCTTACGGTACACCGTCAGAGTAATAGAGTCGAAACCGTAGCTGATAACGCCTTTCGACTCGACAAGCGGGGCTAAAGATTCCTCATTGAGTATCACCACCGCTTGTCTCATTTTCCCCTTTGGTTCGCTGACCTGGGCAACCTTCCAGTCATGAGTGGGGAGACTGGAGTTGCACATCCTGATCAGCTTCAGGATATCCTCCGGGTTCGATGGCTCCGCTGGGATCCACGTCCTAGATCGAGGTCTGTTCGGGATTTGCTCCCTTTTAACAGCCTCGAGTCTAGCTCCCGGCCAAACTTCCCCTAAGGAAGCTATTGCCTGCTTGTACAGATCAGACGATCGCTGATCTGCGCAGGCAATAAGCTTGATGCGGCCTTGATACCAGCCGGCATCGCGACAAACTGGTGCTGGTCCGGGGCTCTTTTCCATTATATCACCGTAGACCTTTAGCAACTCGATACGGACCGATTTCCAGTTATCCTGGGAGATGGCACCGTCTGGGTTGCTGCGGTCTACGACTGCCCAGATTAGGTGATCCTTCGCTACCTCGCTGAAGGGTCGAATGGGTTGAGGGGGTCTTGAAGGCGGACCGGCTTTGGGCCTCTTAGAGGCAGAGGGCTCTTGCTCGTCTTGCGAGCGTTGCCTTTTCGGTGCCGCGTCCTTAGATTTTGCCTCATGAAGGGCAACAACCTTCCTAGCCCAGCTCAGAGAGGACTTATCCCTCTCTGAGAGCTCCGAATCCGGGATGGTGCCAAGCTTGCGAAAAAGCTTGAAGGCTGCACGCTTTTCCCGGTGGGCCGCCGCAGATGGCCTAGTGCGCCGCTTGGGGTTAGGAGGAGGGTTAGCGGACTGAGTTGTCCTAAGAGGCGCCTTAGCATGGCTTGGTCCCGGTTTGGGAGCCGCACTGCTTTGCGCATTCTTTGCGGGCGACGGAGGAGCAACAGTGCCACATCCTGACTTAAAGCCGGACTTCGCGGACTGTGTCCTCGAAATGGGAGCACCTGACCCTGATTTGGGAACAGCAGGGCCGGTGCTGGCCGATGGAGCCTTAGAGCGGGTATTGCCCGCTGAAGGGGTAGTTGCGGTACCCTTTGCGGGTGCCCTGGCTTTAGCAGCCTTGCGTGGCTCTTTCCGAGCAGACGCAGCAGGATTGGTTGTCTCGGTTTTATCCGAGGCAGAAGTATTGGGGTACATACCATCTGGTTCGTACGACCACTTTCGCGACAAGGCACTACTCATGGTCTCGGGTAGAAAAAGGGGGAAAGAAAGGTCCACCCATGCAGCGCCCCTTACATGGGTAAGTCCAAATTACGACCTGAGGTGGACAGGTATCAGGAAGGCTCCGTACGAATACAGCCCGATGTAACCCCCTGGCTGCAAACGACCCAATGGGCACGGAAACGCGTTACACCCTGGGTTAGGGGGGGTGCTTTTTTAGAAGAGAGTCTCCTTCTCTCCGCCCGACCACCATTAGTCAGCACTCCCAGTAGAGACATGACCTAGCTGGGAGTCTGCTTCCAGCCGCCCCCGCGTGGAGGATATGGTCGCACTTCCGCCAGTGTACACAGTTACGGCACATGTGCACAGATACGGCACGTACAACACTGTGTTACATGTAAAATCCCCCTGTGCACACGTGTGCTCCCCCTGTGTACCTGACGGCTGACGGCCGAAGAACTATTAACAACTGCATTAAATTATTAATTAAGTAATATTTACCTGTGAATCATTACTCATTATCAATTTTGTTTCTCAAGATAGATAATCTATTTTAGTTATATTTAAAGACAAAAAAAAAAAATGTCCAAATGTACCATTTGCTTGTAATTGTGGTGAATAACGACGATCTGACAGGCTCCAAGCAACATTTTAATCTTTGCTCAAACTACACCATGCAAAAAGCCGGATATCACCATGCCCACACAAGGGTTAATAGCACAAATATGTTGAGTATTATTCACTGTCTCTTCTTTTATACTATATTCCAATTAAACGTTCCTACGGCCATCCATCTTGGCAACTGGTTTAAATTCAAAAGGCACCAGAGCAGCATCCACATAAATCAGGGGTATTTGGTGAACTTTACTTACATGCATAGTTAAAATCCTTTCGTGTGAGCTCATTTCAGGATTCTTTCCCTGCATTGATTTCTGTATCATAGCAAGAGCGAGAAACCCTATAAATTGCCATTTTCAAAAACAAATTTTCTGCATCTGGTGCAGGGAGGGCGCGACTCAACCGACTTCACGTCCTGCCCATAAATAACATAAATTTAGCGGAAATTTTCGCTAAATAAAACAGCAGATTCACAGTGAAAATTTGCCTAGTTCACCGTGGATGTCACTTTTAATGTTACTGTGGTAAGAATACCGCAGCTATCTGAATCTGCGCTGGTGTATACCTCTTGCAAACTGACTACCCAACGAGGCTTCAATAATTAATGCATTACTTTTTATAAGGAAACACGTGTACCCAGGCAGGACTAAAATGCAAATAAATGATGTTGGGTCCTGTGAGGGTCTTGTTCCGTCTGAAGTGTTTTCTGGGAAGTGTTTTCAATTTTGATGCTAAATAGGATATTGTTTGGGGACGTTTGTTAAAAGGACAATCGATGAAAGCCCCTTTTCCTGTATTTCGTAAGGTAGCCATTCTTACAGACGAAATCTCTTGTTTTTGAGCAGTTAAGCTGTGGTAAACATTTGCGGGCAGATGTTGCGATGAAAGCCATTATTTAAAAACTAATACGCAAATTGTATTTTTCTAACAATCTACTAATGAATAGAAAATGTATGTAAGGATGATTAAATTTTTATTTTTTTGTTACATGAGATCTAAATCATTAGCAGTAATGTGTGTTTTTGTGTTAGCGACATCAAACGCATTTATCCAATTCGACTGGTAAAAATGTACAATTATAGTAAATTAACTGGAACGTTATATAGTATATATATACAAATTGGAATTAACAGGGTATAGTTTTGGCAATTTTATCTCTAGTTCCGAGTTCAGAGATATGTATTATGATAAGTATTAATATAGTACTAATAAGGTGACCGAAAGTTGAAAAATTCTACTCAATTGGTCTTTTAGAGTTCGGCATTTCAAAAAAAAACTTTCTCAGTAAGATAAAGATGATACTAAAGAGTGTATGCGATATTAATTTCATGATCCTCACTATTCGCCATCGTAAGTGTAACTTTTAGCAAAGTTCAGCTCGCAGCACAATTTTAACTCATAGCATATGCTCAGCACAGTCATCAAGCTGAACGGTCACAACTGGTTGCTTTAAAAGACACTTTCGTGCCACATTAAAAATAAAAATAATATCTTGTAAATAATAATAATTTTGTATTTTGTAAATTCTAAAATGTTTCAAATAAAAAACGATGTAAACGTTGTGATAATAGGAAAATGATTAAAAATATTTTAACGCCCTCCGAATAAAAGGGGGTAAGTAACCAAAAAATCCTTCGGGGGATGCTATTCCCTGCTCTGAAACGAAATAAAATATTACAGGCATTTGATTGATTGAATTTACTTTAGGTATAAGTAAATAATTGTAGCCTTTAATTATAGATATTCTCCTATTCTTAATTCAGGGTAGGGAATGGCATCCCCGACGAATTTTCTTTGGTTACGTACATCCTTTTAGTCAGGGGGCCTTCAAATTTTATTGAATCCTTTTCCTATTACAACGTTAACATCATTCGTGAGTTTTTTAATAATAATATCTGTAATTGTGTTTTGTTTTGTTTACATATACATACATACATACGTATGTATGTGTATATGTATCAAGACTTTTGTTCAAATTTCAAAATCCCTTCTTGGAACAGCAAAGAAATCTCAAAATCATATTTTGAATTATTTTTATTACACAAGAATCGACAAAAATTATAAATAAACGTATGTACATATTATCTTAGAAATTACCTCACCAGTTGACCAATTGTAAGAATTTGATGAAATTCAATCTAATTAACTCTTTTTTATTGTATAATAAAATTCCATTATTTAATATTAAAAGTAATAACTTACTTACTTTTACAAGAACTAACTTCCAGAAAACGAGGCCTCGTCCAATGGCGCGGGAAAATATCTCTTCGTGGATTAAGGGAAGGACTCATCCCGAACTAGTGTGAAAAACGGATGCGAGCTACAACAGAGCTGCTCACTTTAACCTTTGATGCGTATAGGCTCCGAAAAGATATTAAGGGTCCGTGCCAAATTATTCCCATAAGGGAAAATTATCCATCACACACAGCTAAATGGTGTAAGGTAGTGAAAGAAACTTGAGGCAACTGCGTCTGCCTGGTCTACATGAACCAATTGCTTGTTCTCGAAAATTCCCTGTAAATTGCATCTTGGAGCCCAACGAGTCAAGAGGGAATGCCCCGAATTTATTAAATTGAAATATATTTTGAAAAGTAAAACGAACAGAAGTTGTTCCATGTACGAGGTTAATAAGAAGTCTCAGGAAGGACCCTTTTACGCACACACTGTTCTATGTGTGGTGAGCCACAGTCAGATCAACTGCTCACAGCCGTAACTTTCATCCGAAAGCCGAAAACTAATCTCCGACATCAATAGTTAGACAATAGTTTGTCACAGTTAGCTAGTCAATAGTTGCCAGTCGTATTAAGAATAAAGATCAGTCGTTTAATTACCACAGGCGCTTAATTTATCAGAGTTTTAAAGATGCAGTATGTTACAGTCGAGTTATTAAGTTGCTAATTAGTATATTATCTATTTACCTAGCGAAATTGGAATTATAGACACATTCAGTAATAAATTTGAATTAGTGTAATAAGAACTCGACATTTTTAATTAACGTGAATCCTACATATACGCAGGTTAATTGTAACGAAAATTGTCACAGTTAGCATATATTTAAGTCGACTTTCACATATATTGCATACAAGAAAATTTCACAGTTGGTTATCACAGTTGGTCATTAGAGTAAGGGTCAGCAGTGGATGTAGTGAAATCAGTGTTAAGTCAGTAGTCGTAGGAAGCACTACTTGTTCAGTACCAATCTATCAGAGTTGAAAAATAAAAACTAACTACAATAAATAAAAGTGTGCGTTACTAAACATAGAAAACACCATTACAGCCTTTACTTCTTTAATTTAACTTGAACAAATCCAGCAATTTGCTCCCAAAGTAAGGCCAAAACCTACAAAAAAATATATTCCCACAAATTTCAAAGAAAGTCTCTTTTAACTTTAACATTAGTATTCAGGAAACTAGATATATAAGCCCAATAACCAATTCGTATTCATCTAATTCAAAACTCTTAATTAATCCTCTAACTGGCAAAACTGTAAAAATCAAATTAAAACTTCGGGAATTTTTTTCCTAATTAACTATAACATAAGAAACGAGGAAAACGTATGCTCGAATCAATTATGCGTTTTGTTTCGCCTTCAGGTAAGAACAGGTAAATGCTGCCTCAAGGCACTCTTGCCTGTTTGGAATAATTTTTATTCAAAATAGAGGGAATAACAAATAACAATATTATAAATAAATAATATAATATAATATATATATATATATATATTAATTATTAATAATATATTAAATTATTTTCTATGGTGATAATAATAAAAGCAATTTTTGGTGTTTGAGTAGCATAAGTGAAGGTTCCTTTTTTCACAAATACATTGCGTTTGGGAAGATTTGCAGAATTTGCACTTCTTTTTGCCACCTTCTCTCCCTAACCACATTGGGAAGTAGTCATATTTGTCAAACTCAGTTAAAAATGTTTCTTAGGATCTAAATACCAGATTAAGAAACGGCTATGATAAAAAAAAAATACCCCTGTTGAGTAAACGCGATTTAAGCAATAGCTGCCTCCAGGCAGCCTTACCAGTTAGAGGGTTAATGGTAAAAAATCTGTGGACAACTTGAAAAATCTCGTTTCGAGACCTCTGAACGCTCCCAAAGATAACTACCGCTGGGCTAATACAAAAATGTAAAGAAATTAAAGGTTGCAATGAAGGAAAAAATCAGCGTAAAAGATAGTACATAAAGTTCTTTGTCTTACAGGAGGAACAAGACGTGCAATCCCACCACGGAGTAAGTTATAAAATTTAGTCACTGCTGTATTAACATCCATATGGTCATAAATTGTAATCCAACCAACACTGTCGTTAAAGGATGACGGTTGAATTCCATCCTAGCGGCTGATATATATGTATTTAGTCAAATTCGATTTCATTTGCACAGTATTATGTGACGAGACATTGAATTATATTACGATGTCTTACGTTTTCTGAATTCTACTCTAAATTTTTCAAAATGATTTTTTGGTTTTCTTTCTTTTTAAATTAGTGACTAACGGATGGACTAGACCATTCAAAGTTTGGATGAAATTTTGTGGATATGTTTTTCATATCATATAGGAAATTTCATCAACGAATTTTTTCTATTACCTACAACACTCATAATCTTTAAAACTTGATTCAAAAATTGTAAATGGCTGCAATAAAAAATGTGAGAAAATCAAAAACAATATTCTATTAAATATTTTCAATATTTTACATTTTAAAGGCAAAAAAAACCTTTAATTTAAAAAAAAAACACATATACCAAAAGTAGCACATTTTCCAGTCCACTATACCCCCTTAAAGCAGTTACCAAAGTCTGTATGCACTTACGAAATGTACTACAGCTTCCTACGTACATATATATTGATATGATTTAGTTGCATTTCTTAGCAAAATGTAATAACTTGTGGACAAAAGCAGGAAAATCAAAATCTTCAGAAATAATCCAAGAGGAACTGGGTATTTCATTGAGTTACCCTGTCATTACCAGATGGAACTCTACACATGACGATGTGGTAAAAGTTCTTGGCTACGAGTTTACGGCAGAAGAAATATTATAGGTACTCGTACTCTAAAGATTATATGACAATCATAAAACCTTTTAAAAATCTTTTGCATTATTTGCAAGGTGAAAAGGGAGTTTGCTTTGGTGTTCCTCTTCCGGTTTTGGTCATCATTAAAGTCAAAATTGATCGAATAATTTCACATCAAAAAGAAAACTATTCAAAGGAACAGTTCGGTTTCTTTGCAGAAAAACTTACTCAGTAAAATCAAGATGTTTTTATTTCTTTCAAGATAAATTGACAATGCAGATTATGAGGGTGACGTAGAATAAATTGGCAATGTAATGAAGTAGTTTTTAGAGCAGATTTGAATGAAACAATTTATATGGTATTTTGCTTATTAGTCCTCAAATATGAAGAGAAATTTTACTTTTAAAGTTTTTTGGATTCAAAAAGTTCTTAGCGCAATGATATGCGCTCTGAATCAAAAAACGTTTGGATCTATTATTCAGGGAAATTGTAACAAAAAATCAAACAATCTCAATTATTCAAACCACAATATTGTCGAACTCGCAGTATTTATGACAATATGAATAGTTTAATATATGTTATAAAAAAAAAATCTCATTCGTTTTCATTGCTCAAATTTATTAACGAAATCATAAATTACAAATTAAACTATTTTATATGATAACTCTTAATATTGAAGAGTGTATTCAAAGTTTAAAAAAAGGAAAGAAAACTTTGCTAAGTATAATACTACTACAGATAATTGTAATTTTACTCGCATGCATTAGGGTTCTGTACACAATAGTTTGATAGATTTTATTGAAGGGAAAACTTCTTTAGGCGCGTTGAGTGATTTTTGGTATGGGATAAACCTATGGATTCGCGTCATCGTCACGCACCCAGTCGGCTGCGTTTTGAAATTTACAAATATTCTACACAACTTTGAGAAACTTGGACAAGTTTGTAAGTTTTCGCTGGCTCTTTCTAACTGAAGTGGATTGACTGATAAAAATATTCAAAAAAGGTCAACATTTTAATCTGTCAATACTTTGAGATACGTCGAGTATGAGCGGCGTTTGTATGCGCGTACCTGTCTGTATGCATGCACTAATACATGCATGGGTTTGTGTACATATGCGTATATAAGTGGGCATACTTTGTATGTATTATATGAGTGTATGTGTGCGTGAAATTATGGGAGTTTTTATAATAGAATATATTCAAAAAGCATAAAGACTTTTGAGTTCCACAAAAGGCTTCAGGAATTTTAACGGAAACTTCGCAGAATTAAATCTCTAACTTTTTTAAAATTATAAATGTATTAATTCCCATTGTTACAGACTTTCTAACATATTTGCTTTAAATAATTTAAAACGACAGATTCTTTTTCCTAGTTTTAAGTTTTCGCTTCTGTCAGCAGTCCTTATGACTGCTTATGTTTTTTCCGACATATATTCTCTCATCTATCTTAAGGATGGCATGTACTACTATGGATTCTTTTACTATATTGCAAAAATTATTAGTATTCGATCATTTTATTGCCCTCACATCCATAAATGTGCTTTTCATGTAGGTTTTCAAGGGATTAAAAGTTGTGTATGACTATTTTTCGATTAAGTGAATCTATATTGTGGAAAATCATTTTCAGCAGAATTCAATTAGATTTTCGTGGTACAGCGCAACCGTATATCTGCCGCATTCTTGCACATCATAATTTTCCAGCTAGCGAGTAATTACAAAATTATTGGATTCCGGTGATGCAATCCTGATAATTATCCTGTAAAATATCCGCAAACGAAATTAAAATTTACTTGACCGGCAATAAAAGATAAGCGTATGAATGCCGAAGAAAGCTGCAGCGTCCGCTAGCGAGTCCTAACCACCGAGATGCATTTTCGCAATTAGTCTGGGGACGCAGTGTCCCGCACATGTTTTGGGCCACTGACCACAGAAATTTTCCTAGAGCTGTGAATTATTTCGCTGGCACGTTTTTGGGACTATTTCTGTTTTATTTAGTGAAATTTTCCACTAAATTTGGATAATTTATAGTATGGCCCCGAAATCACTGATGTTGTTCTGCTGTTGCAGTGGTTTCAGGAAATTGACCCTGCTGAACGATAATATATGGCTTAATGGACACACGCTATAAAGCACGGAATCAATTGGACCGGGGCATGTCGATGTAGTGGACATTGGCAAATTTGCTCCAGATCAAATGTTTTATTAGTTCTCATATAATACGTAGCCCGTGTCATTGGGCGTTCCGTGAACAGGTTAAAATTGGGTGTTCCCATTTATTTTGCTCTCTCTTAGAACGTGCACGTAAAGGTTTCTATGGGAATTTTCGAATCACCAGCAAATTGATTGACGCTTTTCAGAACATTTTGATGTGAAACATGAAAGAAAATTGAGCCCGGCAGAGTTATCGTCGAATCATAATTTCACTCGAATGGCACTACACTTCAATTATTGTTCTTTAAATTTCTGTACTGAACAAATATGGAATTGACTGAGTGGTTACGAAACAAATTACTAAATCATGTAATTAGTTCATATATAGTTATCGCAAAACAAAACACATATGCTTAAAAACCAAAAGTATGATCAGACTTAGTCATTACCCAGGAACTAATGACCATGGCAATACGCGTTCAATTGATTGTGATGCAGAGTATATGTAATTCTATATTTAACTCTATTTTGATCATTACCTATTGTGGCATGTTTTTAAGTCAACTATTGCTATAAATTATTTAAAGGATTAAGAAAATAATTTATTTCTAACTGACTGCAAAACAGGGGTAATATTCTCAATTGGACGCCTATAATCTTGGTTACCTACAACATGTTTAGAAAAAAACGTAAAACATATTAAAATTGTAAAATGTTTTATTCTTTTGTTTATTTTATCATGTTTATGATACTTGGAAGAACACCAAAATCTTTTACACTAAACAAAAGTTGCAAAGTTTACCATTGACCGCCCCTACATATAGATCAATCTTCCTAAAGATCCAAAATATGCAAATATTTCTTGGCTATTTGGGGAGTACTGTAACATATGTATGTGTGTCGAGCCTCAGTTTGTATAATATAACATAAAAGATGATATTAACTACCTCAATTAGGGACAATTTACAAAAGCAAAAATAGTCCCGAAGTAATACATACACAGGAAATACAAGTAACCAGTTAACTACTGAGAAAAAGCTGCTTGTTTATTTGAAAGGTTTTTAAGTAACGCAACGTTAAAACAAAAAACATTTCTTAGGGGCGAAATTTCGCACATCTTTTCGAACCTATATTTAACGTTCCCAGCACTTCATGAAATCAATTGGTTGTTGGAATACATCTTTCTGATTCTTCTCGTTAAAGATTTCGATAAAGTCTACGACCTTGTTAAAATTTTACTAAATAAATCAATTACTACTAAGATTTCAGTATTCTTTAGAGCTTTAACCACTTTACTAGAACTTTAACCAGTTGGCAGAGGTATTATAAGGATAAGGCTTAACAAGTAACCGTTTTGGAAAACATGCAAAACTTAATTCATAAAATTTATGAATTAAAGTATGTATAATGCATAAAAAAAGCAAGCTTGAAGCTCACACATGTATGTACGTTAGCAATTAAATAATATATTTTGTAATCATAAGTTTTTGTAGGAACACCTATTGAGAGTTCAGCTATGGAGCAGTTCAAGGCACAACAAATCACCGATTTACTGTTATTAGTGCAACCTAAATGTTAATTTTAAAATCAATAATTTTTTCCGTTCTTTTCATATGATGCGAATAATAATCTTTGATAAGTAGCTAAATGGAATTTTAATGAATAAATTGAATATTACTTAATATTAATTTCAAATTTTGGAAGCTGTCAAAATGGAGTGAAAGGACATATTCAGCTAATGAAAATCTTTAAACTAACAAACCTCGGGTTATATTTTTCCAGAAACTATGTTTGGGAAATCGAACAAAATCTTGAGAAAATTGCTGGATGCTTCTCGGAAACAGGGAAAAAAGAAACACAATATTTTTTCTTGTTTTGATATAGATTTTCACTTCAGTGAGTAACATCAATTTGACCTTTGAAGAAGCAGAAATAACTCAGTCCTGACGTAAATTATTCAAATAAGCAAACCTGGCAGCACCGATGGCAGACCGAGGAAAAGGAAGGATGGCCTAATGGGGCTTTTTTATAAGATAGCTCAGAGTTTCGAATCTCAAAGGAAATTTTCAGCTTTTCAACCTTCACAGATATTCAGTTTATTCTCGGCAATTTCATGCCATCCTCTGGGATCTATCTTCCACTCATTTCTTTTGCGGGGGCTTCCATAAATAATTAAACCACACGCTTAATACATTGACTGGCTTCGTGTAAAAACTAAGTTGGGCGGCAAAGAGGAGCCGTGCCGCTTGGGATACGTTGACGAAAAAGATAGTTAAATATTCAACACGTTAATTGAAAACCGAGCCGCACGCGTTGATTCCGAAGCGAAGGATACCGATGCCACCAATTAAAGCGCGTACCTTGCAGAGGAAGGAGTATTAAGCGGGGGAGCCGCCGTTATTCACTTTATTGGTTATATCTCTTATATAAAGTGTCAGGAGTAAAACCCTTTTAGCATTAAGGAAGCATAAAAATGTTAACTCCCCATCATTGCCTATTCAGCATTAGCTTTACGAGCGTTTAAGCAAAGTCCTACGCCTTTATAGCATCTTTTGTGGAGTCGTCCTCGGCCGTTAAAGCCGTAAACCGGCGTGCATACGATAATCGCCGGGACGTCGAACCTATTTCAATAGAAAAGCTTTAAATGTAATAATTTGGGGATGAAATTTTCATTCCGAAATTGACAATTTTTTCCAATTTTCCTCCAGAGTCCAATAAAGAGGGAAAATCTTAACACTCTCCGAATATCTGATTCAAATCAGAAATTGGTTTTATTACCTAAAGGACATTACGCCCGAACGCAATTTCATTTAGTATAATTGGAGTAGGCCTCCGGTCCGCCACTCGTTTTTATTTCATTCCAGCGTATGTTTGTGTGCTCTGGGATTCTGTTAACATGATATTGAAACGACAACGATGAAACGACCTCGGAGCATATTCAGGCAAGAGAAGTAAATTTTCAATCAAGAACGGAGCGGAATTTGCCGTTGTGTACCCTATCTGCTTTTTCACAGTTTCGTATGTAAACGATTGCGTTAAGTAAGAAAACGATACTCAAAACGTATTCCAACCTTATCCTTCCGTGCACCAACATTGAAAAACGACGGAGTTGTTTTTCATCTACAATATACGCTATAACCAAAGTAATTAATCTGTAGCTATAATTACTTATTATCTTATTATCATGCAAGACCTGGGATGGAGTAATGAAATACAATAAATTTTACTCCATTCTGCATCATAGGGGTAAACTTGCTATGTTGGATATTCTTTTGCATCGTTGCATCTGAAAATTTTGTTGTTCTTATGGTAACCTAATTTTCTGCACTTTATGCAATGATGCAATAACAAATGCAAAGCGAGGATATGCATCATATTTCTGCGCCGAAAACTATTGCAAATGAATCTTTGAATGCATCTTCTCCTGAATTACCTTATCTACTGCTGAATAATAGCGACAGGAGATATTTTAGAGATTTTATATATTATTAAACTCAAAAAAAAAGGTATATTTCAGAACATCCATATCGTTCAAGTATCAAAACCAAAATGTTGGTCGGGTACTCACCGTAATGCCTGTGGTTCGGATACCATTTGCGACATACAGCAATCTATACAGCATTAACATTTGGAAACCTTGTTCCGGAGTCTATCTACTCATGATGATCTGCCAAACAATACTGAATAGAAATATCACTGAAGTATCAAGATACCCGTCAATGAAGCGCGTAGCTCTTAAAAAACACCCTAAAACTAGAGGGAACAGTTTTTGTAGCATGGTTCCATATTCTTTGCTTAGGATTCCTTACCCCTTTCTTATTGTATTTTCATGGCATATATGATGTTCTTTTAATTGCATAGTACAAATTAGCTAAATATGAATATTTGCTTGGCTCCTTTAGTGGGAAATTATATTTATGAGTAGTGAATTGCAAAATGCGTTAATTACAGTCGATGACAAAAACGTCGCTCATAATACGTTTGACAAGAAATATGTAATAAAGTTTTAAGGAATCACTCTGGTTTATAGTTTTCAAAAAATCTTTTATTTTTGCATTTTTCGAAAGTAGGTAGGGGAGACCGGGGCTTTAATTAACAGGGGTAGGTATTAACAAGCGAATTTCTAAGAAACTATAAACGGCACTTTGATATCAATTTCTGAAGTTTGTCTCATGACAGTGTTGTACAGCCTGAGACTAGTCAGTCTCGCTTAGTGCGCCGTATAAGTGAGTTGTGTAATGAGCATCTGTTTTGACCAGGTAATGAACTTTTTTCACTTTAGAATTTTTTGATTTACGTGATGAATATTTGATTTTGCTGTAATATTTTTTGTTTCGTAGTATCTCGTTTTATTTGTAATAATGCTACATAACTTTACTAAGGCTAATGTAAACTATTTTGTAATTATAATTTTTTTTATTGAAAACGTACCCATGGGGCTAAAATTAACAAAACATACGGGGCAACTATTAACATGTTAATTCTTGCCCCGTATGTGGGGTTAGTATTAATAGTATATACCTATGCATTCTATGTTTTTGTACATTCATCACGGTACCTAATTATTTATTTTAAATGTGGTGTCTCATACAATGAAGACATATCTGGTGCAGACTGGGTGCAATGCA
Source organism: Tolmerus cingulatus (assembly GCA_959613345.1). Taxonomy (NCBI): domain Eukaryota; kingdom Metazoa; phylum Arthropoda; class Insecta; order Diptera; family Asilidae; genus Tolmerus; species Tolmerus cingulatus. The sequence continues at coordinate 39,795,640 of OY390707.1, forward strand.
TGTTGTGCAAGCAGTGGGCTCAGTCCAGATGTATTAAAGGCAACAATATTTCATATATTTGACAAAACTGCGATTCAGACGTATCACATAATTCTGAATAAAGAACAAATTGAAAATATGATACTTAAAAGACTATTAAGACTATATCTAACAATACAAGTAGAATTGAATTAGAAAGTGTTTAAGGATTTGTTGATTTTTGCTTTTCCACAAAGAGGCTTTGTTTGAGTTTTTATTTCTATACATTTATATATATCGCTAAATCATTGTTGCAGGGACAAAGTACTATTATTGTTTAAGTCTAATGTTAGTTGTGTACCTTAATAAAAAAATATCAGTGTAATTTTGCGTTTTCTTTGATTATCGATGAAAATATAAAGAATGTTAATTGTTGCCCCTTATGTTAATACTTACCTCGGCACTGTTAATTCTAGCCCCGATCGCGGGGTAAGTATTAACTTCTGACTTTTCTGAGAAAATTCGACTTTCTAAAACAAGTACCAATTTCTTGTCAAATTAAAATCAACGATATGACTATAGAATAGTTTTGACATCATTTTACATAAAACTCATATTAAAATGTTAATGCGTTTTGAAGTTACAATTGAAAATATTAATTTTGTTAATTCGCGCCCCGGTCTCCCCTATATACAAGTCGTTCCATGCAAATTTAGAGATGTTTAGGATCGAAAAAGAAAATGTTTTAATGCAACAGGATAAAGACCCAAAACATTTTGCTAAAATAACCATTTAATGGTTTTACTACTGACAGAAAAAAGTGGATTCCGACTTTCTCTGCAGTCTTGCGGCAAGATATACCACTTTCAGAAAAAAATCGCTTCCTTAATTTTTGCCTCAGAAATTTTCCGCATATTCCTAATTAGAACTCGTCAATTCTCTAAAATGCGCACAAAATACATATGTATGCTCTGGAATTTTTGGATAAATTAACCTCTACTTACATTACAAAAATATTTTTATAAATTGTTGCTTGCAAATTAAAATTAAAAAATTCACTGATACATACCGTATTTGTAAAAAACAAACGAAAACCGATTCGATTTTTAGTTTTCATTTGTATTTATTTCAAAAAGTGAATGTGAATGTGGAATAATAATATATTCAAACATTTAATTTAATATTTTAGTAGAAATAGCTGCAACCATTTTTCTACATTAAAGACAAAGTTCAGAAAAAACACTATCTGAAAAATGTCCCTCCACTCTTTATAGTTCATATTCAAATATCGTCCCAACGGTTGCATATTTGAGTCTCGCATATTACACATAATAAATCAAGTACGTTCCCAATCTGGCTTGAAAACGCTTTTCAGTTAGTGGGACTGCAGCAAGCAGCAATATCTTAAGAAACTAAAGACAACCACCAAAGAAAATACGAAGTTAAATTATTTCTTACACTGCTGTCGATATCTTGCATGCTTTACGGGTCGCTTTTGGCAATGGAGCAGATATCAGAATGTTGCTGACTAACCGCAATGCGAAATTTGTTTCAAGGGAGGAGGAGATATTATACTTAGGAGCATTGACAAATGACTTGGCTTCTCCATCCATGTTCCCGGACGAGGATCTTGTTACATATTTCCATGGGATGTCCGTGGTGTAGACACTACTTATTTATATAACATAACGTACATAAATACATTTCCACAGCATTCAGCAAGGACAAGATTTTGGTGTTCTGTTGCGGAATCTCCCTCGACCATACCCGCCGGATTGAAGCGAAAATATTAATCTCGCCCAACATTTCGTGGTGTATTGCAATAACAAGGACTAAACGATGTGTCCATTTCGGAGCCCGGAGCCCCATCTCGATCTGCGGTACTATTTGCAGCCAGCAATTTTTGGTAATTTCACTAAAAGCACAATTTTCTGAGCTGCCGTAGTCTTTAACACCTCTTAACGCCCAATTGAATGCCAAGTCAATTATTTTAATGTTTGCTATAAAAAAGGAGGTTTCGGGCTCAAGCGACCATAAAGTTCATAGAAGTGGATAATAAACTGGATCCGACGTGCGGCTGTCTACCCGTGGTATTCCTTCCAGAGGAATTCAAAAGATGAATGGCCGGCGCTCTAGGTGAGCTGGGCGAGGCGGATTTTTCCCACTTCTGATAGCCTGTTACGGATCTGTTTTATTTTGGTCGATAAAATTAAATGTCAATAGAAATTCCAAAGCCTGATTTATTGCTTATGAATTTTCCCTTTTTTCTATGCCACAGATACATACATTGCTCGTTTTGCACACATCAGTAAGAACTTAGAAACACATCCATAGTATTTTCGCTGTGCATTCCTTAATTGTTTAAAAATTACTTTTAGAAGTCCTTCAAGTAATCCAGTAAGTAAGTAGTATTACAGCCGAATCTTAGCAATAACTTGTGTCAATCGTTATGTTTTAAAGTGCTGCATATACTTGTGAATCAATAAACTTTTAAATTTTAAAAACCCCAGTGCTCTACCAAAAATTCCACGACCATGAAGGAATTTATCGGGTGCGTTTTGATGCCAAAACCGCTTAAAAATCTGTCCAGCTCACTTCAAAGTTCACTTGGGTTAAAAAGTGCAATGGAACAGGATATTTTTGAACTAAAGCGCTGAAGATTTATTGCATATCTGATAAAATATTCATAGTCTGAAGGTACCTAGTTTTTCCGTCTTTCCTATTCTGCCGGTATCGTCCAGCCCCAGGATCTCATTGTCATAAATCTGCCTTTGCTGCTCGGTCGTCTCCATTAGATTGAAGAGAATTTTTATCATTTTCTTTTTACCTCAAAGGACCTTACGGCATAATATGTCGGATGTTGTCCTAAAATTTTTTCCTCTGCGTTTTTAAGACAGAATCCACTCCGCTTTCCATCTCTATCTGAGTCGTTAAATCGTTCGCGGCTTTATTTAAGCTGAGGAAATAGATGCAAATTTACCTTAAAAGAATATTTATTTTCATGGCTGTTGCTCTGTTTATTCAGGACAAGTGGTAAGGAGCCATTTGTTTTTCTTGTTTATATTGTGGCGAACGACGCTGTTTAACCAATTAAATTAAGGCGTGCGTATAAGGACATGAAAATATGGTAAATAAGAAAATATGTTAAGATGAATTAATTCAAGCATTATATTTTTATCGTTTAGCAGGATAGTCCCGAAAAATTACTCGAAGATCATTTGTAAGTTTTGCTTGGTATGGATTCAATAAACAATAGCCGTCACTGTGACATACATACATACAGTACAGTATATTTTATCAAAGTCTCTACTGCGATAGTTGTTTAAGTTGTTTTAATCGAGATAAACATTTTATTTTTGTACAATTTGTTGGGGGATATGCCAGAATAAGGAGGATGAACGATCTCACCTGGACAAAAAATATTATATGATTGGGGGAAGATACAAGGATTTTGAAGTTGTTGGGTGATTCGAGAATTCGAATTTGCCATGGAATGACCATCGTTATATTATATTTATCTTCGAACTCGTGTCAAAAGTCAATTTACTATCTCAATGTTCATTCTAAAAATGTCAACACTGCTGACCTACCCCACAGGTATGTATGTATGTGCGCTAGCTTTCAAAATTGAAAATAAAAAAATGGTTTCATTTTCTAAAATAAGGTTTCGCCCGAATTTGCTTCCAAATTTACGTAGGTAATCAATATACATATTTTTTACTTTAATCATATAGCTTATCATATTACATATTATAATAGAGGTAGAAAAACTGTTTCATAAAAAATCCTCATCCCTGCCTTATTAATAGGAAGCGAGTGGAAATGTGTGTTTAACATAAACAAGCAATTGAAATAATGTATTTTTATTGGAAAAATTCTTATGATATTAGACATAGTTTCCACCAAAACCCTGAAGCATGGAGTCGGTGCATTACTATTTTATGTGGGGATGTTCCTCCAGGTGTCGCGTAGATCCAATTTAACGAATTTAAGACAGAATGGATTATAATACATATGTACAAGAGAGTTCTGGAATATGTTTTTGTATTTTCAAAGAAAAATGCAGCTAAAATGGAAATGTTTACAAACTTTCATCAACATCCGTGATGAGACTTTAAACTCAATTTATGGCATATCTTTTACTTCTTCTTATAAATTAGAACTTCATATTCTCTACTAATCCCATAGCGTGTGCACATTAACTAATATTTATCTAGTGTTTACTTAAAAAACTTAAAAAAAATAATAAAATCGTTAATTAAAGACGTTCCTTCTTCATTCTACAAAAGTTATTTCTAATGATTGGTTTATAGTTTATACATATACATATGTATAAGCTGGCATTTTACTAGTTTTACGAAATTTCTCAATAAGGATACCTACATCCACCAATCAGCCGGTGTGTAGTAGAAGGATTTAATTAATTTTTCTCGACGAAACAAAAGTTTCACCCTAATTGCCCTAATCTTTATACACTGACACCAATCGTCCTTATAGGAGGCTTAGGATCCTGCCCAGGCTGTATTTCTTTTGCCCAAAAACCAAGCGAAGGAACATAAATGTTTACGAAAATGGAGAGGAGATGGGCAATGCCATTAACTTACTTTCCATTTGAACTGAATATTCATGAGCCAAATGAATTCTACTGGGACAGGAAAAATCCGCATCCCAACAATGCTATTCCGCTTTCCTATCAAGTCACCTAACATCAGCAATTAAGGATAAATGTATTCGTTCCGAATTAGTTTAAACTGAGATTACGGGCGCCTTTATTTAGGAAAGCCTGCAGTTTGCGAATGAATTTTTCATAGGAGGACGGTTTAGCAGGCGATGGGCACAAGCCGCTTTAAAGTCGCCAATGCTTTACCATAATTAAGAGTGCGACATAGAAATTTATGTGCATTTTTACTAGGCGAGTGGCAAAACCCAAGCCAAGATTACTTCTCTATGCGCACACCCCCGCACAGGCGAGGACCTGGGAACTCATGGCACGCAAGCATTAATAAAACATAATTAGAACACGTAATTACGGCTTGGTATTAATGGTGCGTAAGGCATTTGTTGTACGGTCGACATACCTGGCATTGTATGGAACAAGCGAATTCATATTCCCGGACCATGTGAGTCGTATGCTTTATTCGAGTCCATTTATATTTACGTTCACGGCACCTTGTGTATTCGTGTTTAGTATTGGGCAGATGCCTTAATTACCAGCTCTACATTGTAGTTCCACTACATAATAAGCTCATCTGCTTTGAAACAGAAAGCCTTGCCTAATACTGAAGGTACGAGTAACTTTATAGAGACATTTTTAGGAAATGATGTGATTAGGGCGCCTAAAATAAGTGCAGATTCGCATGATAAAACAAGAATAGGGGGTTTTAAGTATTTGTACGCCATAATATAAAAGGCAACTGTTACACCAAACTTTTGTTGGAAAACATTTTAACACATTATTCAATTTGTAAAGGTCGTTCTTTTGACGCCAGGGTAACCAATTTTTTGCAAACCCTCTTTTTGTTATATACTATCCGTTTGGAAATCATTTTGGGTTAAGTGAAAACTTATTTGTGTTGCACAAACTACCTTTAATTATATCTATGTGTCTGTCCGCGATTTAGTCAGCGGGGATTTCGAAAAAAAAGAGAAATAGAAGGATAAGCATTTGTATGAAGGTCCATCATTTCCAAAGTGTCAGACTTGTAATTTGATATTTCCAGACTATTGGATTGAAATTAACTATATACCTACTCGTATATACTATATACATATGTATGTTTTACGGTTTTAGAAAAATGAATGTTTAACTAATAAGTACCAATTTTCACGGTTTTAACACCGCACACACGTACACACAAAGTTTCATCCCCTATTTTACCTTCTTACAGCATAATTTTCCACAAAGGCTGAAAAATGTCATTCGTAATTGTTAACCAAAACGCTAAGTACTTAACTTCAACGTCAATTATGGAACTCTTGTGCAATCTGTTATTCCTTATAAACTTCATACACTTCAAATAAATTTGAAACCACCTCTTAATTCTTTGATGACAAAAACAACTTTGGGTCAGTAGCAATTTTTTCATTTTAATTTTGTAATTTTATTTGATAACATTTTACAAGAACGTTTTTTTTTAAAATTAGCATTAAAAAACAAAACCTAAAAACAGCACTGAGATATTATAATTATAAAAATACTGCATTTATCTTAATGTTTTTGTATTGCGTACCTAACCTACAGATCTTTCTTAATATTTTAGTAGAATGTATGGCCACCATGATGATTTATTACTTCTTGTGATTACCTCGACATCGAATTGATTATATTTTGAATGGTTCCGGGAACTATTTTCTTCTATTCCTCGTTGATTGCCTCTTTTAGCTTATTTATGGTGATACACTAGCGTCTGCGAAGAAAAGCTTTGGCTGATTATATGTATTACAAATTCTCGATTGGATTAGAATTAGGACCGTGAATCAACAGAAATCGGAATAATTCGTGACTATACAAAGTTTTATCTTTCCTTAAAAGAATTATCCTGTTGAAGTACAAAATTTTTCGCCAATAGCTCCTTGTCGAATGATTTTAGAAATTTGTGTACCTAAAGTACAGCAAATAACGAAGAAAAATTTGGGTCTTATCTATAAGAAAAAACGCGAAAAGCCTTTCTTTTACTTTTAGTTTATGAAATAACATAAAGGAAAACAGAAAAACTGCACAAATTGGTACTAAGAAGATAAGAGAAGATTTACTAACACTTTTAAACAAGTTAAAATATAAGATGTTAGAATTTTTTTTAAAACATTGAGATTGATGTGATTGGCTCGTTGTAACCGTTATTAATGCGACGGTTAAGTATTTACTATATGAAAGAAATCCAATCTTTTCAAAGAGCTATTAGGAACCGATATGTCGAAAAAAGGACACCAATCTTGGAGAACAGTTTTAGAGATGCATTTATTACGTTTAATTTCTAAACAGTTGAGGTTAATTTGTTTAAGAAGTTTCCCATATGGGCCATATGTAGATCGCTCGAAGGCAGTCCCCGAAAAGTACAGAATTTGCGTTGAAGCTCCTCCACGAAGAACAAAAATCTGAGCAAACACAAAAGGAGCACCTTGATATACATAAATACAAACAACTCTTTTTTTATGATATACATATAAGCAATAATAAACGCTCTCTACTGAAATCAAAATTTACTGCCATGTTTATAGCCAAAAATCACAACAAACGTTAGCATAGTTTTTAAAAGTTGTAGTATAGTTCCTCTCCTTAAGAAGTCAGAGCGCTTAAATTCATGACCATCTCAATGTTGTCATCAAATATAACTATATCAAATTCCTGTAGAAAGTCCACGATTTAAACGAACTACTACATACACAAATTGTCTTGGCTGACTGTCATGCTTAATTTAAATATTTTCAGGGATGATCAAAGCAACACAAGTCTTTGTGAATGTTGGCACCTCGGGGACATTGGAATCTAAGAATCGCTCTCAATTATTCACTTCAATGAAGGCTGTGGCATAATTTAATTTGCAAAGGCCTATAAAAACAAAACGGATGCTAACTGGAAAAGAATTCCGTTTTTCAAAGGCTAGAGATTTTTCCACCTCTTTTCAAGAAATTCGTCTGTTTGTTTAGGGATTTTAAAGGAAGGATTTTCCATTTCATTAACTTAAGCCCGTAATAAATTATACATTTCAAATAATCTGTTAATAGCTCCAAAAAGGAGTGCCTAGTACAGTTGAGTTTAAGGATTTCAGTATTTGCAAGAGGGTTAATTGACCTAAAGAAAAAATGGTAATGCTTCAGCATGTTATCTTTGCTTTCAATCTTAAAATGTCCGAAGATATTGAAATATATTTTTTATGAATTTTGTTTAAGAAATGTTCAAACCCAATTTGACAGTCTTGTTACGGATATCTTAACTCATTTATGTTTACTAACTTTTATGGTTTAAACAAACTAGCATCGAAAATGATAGGCTAATTTAAATGTGTGAACTAATGGTAGTTTTTAATTACTTGACTAAGTCTGCATTTTATTATACTTTCTTCACAAATTCATTCTTTTCGATTTTGATTTAAATATTCTGATGAGGACTACTTAAGAATTTATTACGTGCTATAAAATTGAGAATTTTCGGGATTTTTTTCAATATTTTTGTAAATGTGGTCATACTGATTATGATAAAAAATTGAATTGTTATAAGTTTTCGGGAAAAGCTACTAGTTTTATTTTGTAGATGATCTCATCGCTCTTCTCCTAAAAAAGCATTAGATTAGTACAATTTGAATCTTTACTTTTTAAGCATAATGTTCCTCCCTCCCCTTTTTAAGGTTACGTAGCAAAACAAGGAAATTTTCTAGTTTCGCATATCCATCCGTCGGTATGTCGCAATAATTTTATTCCAGGACTATTAGGACTAGAACGCTGCAATTTGGAGCATATATGTATATGTAATTATACCCTTAAGATATGTGAGGCGCTGCTACCCCAAACACTTTGCAATAACCTAAATAGTCTTGTTATTGTTATATGTCAAAATAATTATGTGTGAATTCTAACAATGCTTAAATTTTTGGTTTTACAAAAAAATTAGTCTATAATTATAGCTCAATCTAAAATGTTGAAATAAATGTAAATTGAATGAAATCGAGTGAATAAAAATTTCATTTAAAAAACATTTACAAATTAAGCCGAACACAATCTTTAAATGTGAAATGTCTATAGATAAATTAATTAATAATATTAGACATCATTTATCTACAATGTGTTAAGATTATTATAAGAAAAAAATGTAAGGCTACCTCTCCTACATGAAATAAGGGGATGAGAAAAAGTCTTCACTTACCCCATGTACCTTGAACGGAATTTCGCAGAAATCTGGAAATAAAATGGAATATTAACATACATATGTACATATATGGTAATCTGAAATCACTTATTGGCATGAGCAAGTTCTACTTTTTTTAAATCAAACAATTGTTGGGGAATGATTGTGTGTGCCTGAATGTGTAAGCACAAATACATATACATGCTATTCTATTGAGCATTGTATTGTTCGTATTTTATCGTCTGTAGACAGCTACAGAACCCTGTTAAGCATGGTCCGACATAGTCTTCATCGCTTTTTTAACTAGTTGCATTTTGCACTGCTCTGGACTACGTTTTGTTTAATAGATGAAATATGGCTACTGTTTGTCCTGTTGGATTATCGAATAGTGAAAGATTTTCTTTACTTCTTATTGATTTATTGTTTTTACTTCAAGTTTTAATTTCAGTTGATTTTTGTTTTGTTCCGGGAGTTTCTTTTACGCTTTATGTAAGGCGATATCCGGAGAGTATTATTATAATGTAGAATGGTAACTAAACAGATGGGAATATTATACGAGCCGTTTTTATATGAGGTAATACTTTATTACCTATAATTCTTGTATTAGGGACCAAATATTGCTGTCTAGATAATATTTTTTACAAGTCCTCTAAAAGCCTGTTCCAATAATTTAGAAAATTTTCCGGCGCTTTCTTCAAAAGGAATTTTTTCTGCTTAGTTTCGTTGGAGTTGGGGAAAAACTAGAACTTTGTGACTATGCATAGGGCACTTCACATGAAACGTTGAGACTGAAACACTGATCCAATTGAAGAAAGAGAAGATGTGCTGAAAAGACCTGTTTTACTATTGACGGTAAATATTGTATGTAGAAAACATTTACGTTTTAATTTGTAAATTTAATGCAAAGAGATCATTTTAAAAGAAATTGTACCGCTACATGTTGTAGGATCTGATATCATTTAACCAAAAAGGAATAAAACTCATCGGACTCTTTCCCAGCCTCCAAACCAAGATCAGTCACATTCTATCATATTGTACAAGCAGGCACTACCCTTTGAACTTGAACGGCGAATAAACATTGAATAAAATTGAAATGGCGCGTTTAATTCAATTTCCCCTCAGACCCTTTTTCAATAATATGTATCTTTAGGTCATGTTGCTTGTGGGAAACAAACCCACACCTACACGATCCACATTTAATAATAAAAATACAAACCTGAATGCAACTGGTCTGCCCATACCGCTTTAGAATAAATTCAGTAAGCAATTCATTACTTAACGACTTATGTAATGATAAGTTCTGATATTACTTTCATTAACTTTACATTTATGAAGTCAAGTAAATCGAATAAGTGTGTAAGCTGCTACATCTTTTCGAAATTGAAAGATCGGTCTTTTCCAATGTTAAGATTTTCTTAAAAACCTTTTAAATGCGAAAGAAAAGTCAAATAATAAAATATTTTGAGTACATGCACAATAGCGTTAATAAATTCCAGAAGTAAATACATTTACCAAAGATACATAAATATAAGAAAAAACGTTTTTCAAAATTCATCTTAAAAAACTTAATTTAAATATCCACTTCACACTTCAATTTCCACCGCAAAATGATGATTCCATTTTAAATACAATACAATACAATAATAACGATTCTGGAAAAACTAAAGTGTATAAATTATTTGTAACAAAGTTCAAACAGCATCAGCAAAATTTGTAATTCTCAAAAGGTACTTTTCAAAAAAGCGGCACTGAAATATCAAGGTGATGAGATATGAGGTGAAAAGTACATGAATGTATGGAGTAAGATGATGGGGAAATGACAACTATTTGCATTCACGCAGGATATCAAGTTCATTGCAAACAATTTCTTTACTTAAGCAATGCACACCGTGAGTCTCAAAATTAGTAAATTCTCTTAAATTTTAAAAGATAAAAAGGAAAAAGTAAACATGATGGGAAAAAAGCATACTGTTGGAAGAGGCGCAAAAACTTCTTGGAACTTCCAAAGTAATTGTTCTTCTCTCATGTTTCCGGTCAGGTTTGTTGGGATTATCCACTTCACAAAGTTTCTTTCGCAGTTATCTTGTGGTGGTCATAATAGCAGAAGGTTTTTAACGGCTCCACGTGCACTTCGAAAGTTGAAATATTTTAATTTAGTCTTGTCATGTCGGAAATTTGAAGGTAAATGTATTGGTCCATTGGCCCGTAACATAATAAATACTTATATTTGTATTATAAGATTTGTCTGAAAGCTGAAAGCATCGACCGGCAAGAATTTCTTATTCTTTATTACTTTTTTAAAATTGGGAATAATCTTTAATTAATCTTTCGGCATTACACTTTCTTTTAATGGCGAAATTCGGTCTGGGAAAGTGCCGACTGGAACATTTCGCGATCTAAGTAATATTGGTTTCATTAGCACGTGTAAACACATTTGCATCGGATGATTTCATATTAATAAGATTTCTCGTTTCCCGTCAGTAATGAAAAACAAATTGAATTTAGTCCTTTATATAATTTTTGGGGTTATAGGATCGAGCCCGGTCACCGTATCTGCATCTTCTGCAATCTGCGATCTTCCTGATGGACTCGGTTGATCCAAGTTATCCATTACATTCGGAAATAACAATACCTAAAATTATAATTTAAATATTTACAATGTTTTCAGACAACTGATTTTTTATCAGATTTGAAACCTACAATAACAATTGGCAAACAATCGCCGATTTTACCTAAATTTTACACGTTCTCCTCGCTTGGAGTAAAATCTGGTATAATATTGGAAGACGGGAAGTGCCGCCAAGTTCATACTTAATATTTCTCTCCCGCGAGGGTAGCAGATACTTCCAGGGGAGGGGGAGGGGGGGGGGTTAGAAACTGTCATAACTAAAAACGTTTAAGGAAAAACTAAAATATACCTAATTTGTTGAAATAATTATTAAAATGAAATTGAATTTCGAACTAGTGCGACAGTGTGAGTTACAATATAGAGCAATTCAATTGGCGAATTGTGTTCTCTGGGGAAAGTCAGAGTCAATCTGGTTTTTTTTCTTGCTGATTTTAATAAAGAAAACGCAATATAATTATCCATACATGTATGTACCTTAAAACTGAGAACAATTGGCACCTTAACGTTGGTTATAAAATATTTAGGATATACTTTTAATTTAAGCATATCGTCTTTTAAAACGTCCAGCTAGTTTTCTTCCTCGATTGTATTTGAGGACTACAGAGTGAAAAAAATTGGTCAGTCAAGATATTATAAGTCCAAGTTACAATTACACTAAGATTAGACTTAACGAGCAGTCTTATGCCTTTGCGCAGACAAGTTGCACTAACGTTATTCCGCGTTTGAATTTCAAAACGTTACTTAACGAGCAAGTGAATTTTCACGGCATCCTAACTTTCGCTTGTGTAGTGTGAAAGTCCTTCATGAATAGAACTTTATTATAAAGCAAATTTGCATTCGTGTCAACGTCTCGCCGAGCCGGAATCCCCTTTTTATTTGTCACCTACAAGCACAGCCAGCAGGGGAAATATTTTCTTAATTTAACTTTTGCGTGTATTTAACATAAGCTCGTCCGCCGGTTGAATGCTCCATTGAGGAGAAACTACTTTGCACAGTGGTGTAAGATTTTAATGACTCTCGGATTCAGGAGTGCAGACATTGTTTTTGAAACATCAGATGAATCTGCTTTCGAACTGCTCCCTTAATCTCAATGGGACAGGGCCGAAAGGAGCACTCAAAGCGGCACGGTGTGCTTCCTGTGAGCGTAGTCGACAGTGTTACGAAATGTCCTTATTTCTCCATTTAATCCGCCTGAAATTCGTTTCCCTTTTATGTGCAGACATCAATAATCCACCCTTCCCCGGGCAGCCACTGGCCCGCTTTCTACGCCCATCAAGAATCATAGAAATATCCAGCGTTGATTATGCAGATGCAATTCTCTGTTTACTGGTGTTGCTGAAATTATTATGTATATAGAGCGAAAATGTTTTTCCCACTTATATTAGAACTGTGTTTGCAAAATAGATTGAATTGCCCTTGTTTGATTGCATGTATATATGTAATTGTTTTGTTTGTCAGTTACGCTACTGTGCCGTCATATTGTGTGAAGGTGGACTATGGAATCGATGATAGAGAGGTATTAAAGCGTAACGTGTAAATGAGCAATACTATGGACATTGAGGAAGCTCACTTTTAATTGATATTTCGCTTTTTACTACACATTTTTATAAGTTTGTTTGGCGTAAACAGAGTTATAATTTACATAGGAAAAAGGTTCACTCTAGCATTCTTCGAAAGTAATAAAAATATCTTAATATCTTAATAGCCACATTTCTTAGGTTCTCCAACCCCTGCTGGTGATACCATGCCAATATGAAAGTGCAGTTGGATAAATGCAACCTTTCCAAACGATAAGTCCTTCCGCGGTTTCATTGTTTCATGTGAGGAAATAAAGTATCAGCGGACCTGAACCCAAAATTTGGCACAGTGAGACAATCTAAAAAAGTGTTAAAGTTAGTTATATACAAATTGGAACCATGTGCCTAAAATCGTGCTAAAGGTCACCAATTAGGTGTTAAGAAAAGCTCCATCAGTAAAAGAATATTGAAATTCTGTCTGGCGGTGAACAAAATGCTTACACATACATATGAAATTAAATTATTGAACACAAAAAACCACACCGCATGCAAGTGTTTTTGAAGACAGAGCACTTCAAGTGATTGGTGACAGATGGTAGGTACCCAACTCATATCCCAATGATTCCCAAATATGATGGTTGGAGGGATCTTATTAATAGGAAGGGTAAACAACTTTAGTGCTACAAGGCGGTGGTTGATTGCCATTATTTGTAAGTATAATGGGGATTTGACTAAGATAAATATACATAAATGTGTTTCCCCGCCTCCAGATTTCGAGATATATAATACATAATCTATTCCGCTTCCGCAAAGTATACATGATGCCGTATTACTTAAAGACTTGCAATTATATAAAAGCAGTAGTTAACTGCAAATGTTCTATTAATTAGTATATTAAATTAATTAAATATGAAAGTATCATTAAGTAAGTTTAGGCATCTGCAATAATAAGTCGCAAGGCAGTGTCGACTACAAATATAAAGCAAAGACAGGGGAGGAGGATTATCTAAATGTAAATATATTTACTTTTGCAAAGTCAAAATCGTTCTGCAAAACGTTTAATATAATTATTATAATAATTATCAAAAACGGTACCACAATAGCGGATGACGAAAACCAGTAATTGATGAAATTGTACATGAGTGCACATTTCCTGTTACTTTAACTGGCAAATACATAATTTTAGTGAAGAGTTCTCATTTCATATTTTTTCAAAATTAGCGGTTGTTCTTTGTTCTAAGAATTGTTGAAAAGTAAAGTCGTGCTCAAATAATTGATTTTTATTCTAAATAAATCGAGTCCATGATTCAGGTTTTGGCAATGATGGGTGATTTCACTTATCACTTTACATAGATTGTATAATTATTAGTAGTTATTCAAATGTGTTCAATTCAGAAATAAATAGAACACACAGATTGTTCATTTTGATAATACCTATAAATTCTTAAAAATAATTTTGCTCAGTTTTTGGCAAAAACATTAAAGAAAACAATTAAGAGGATTATTTAATATGTGCGGAAACACGACGTTAAGTATCAACGTAGTTTTAAAATTTAACTAAAAATACAAACCAAAGTTTAAAACAAAATTGCCAGTTTTTGCTGAACATATTCTCAAATTTTGTATTTGGCATAAATGTGTTTACCGTTGACCTCACTAAAATGAAATAACATACATATGTATGTAAACCAAAATTCCTCACCGCGGCGCCACATCTTTGTATCTATCTATGCGTGATTTTCTTTAAAACTACTGAACGGATTTTGCTCCTATTTTCACGATTAGAAAGATTGAGCCATGAGATAAATTTAGATGTAAAATTGAACAATAGTTTGCATAAAGTTCTCGAATTATGTTGGTGCATACCGATGAGCTCGTAAAAAAAGCAATTGTCGATGAGGCACTCTTTGCATTGACCAAATAATTGGTATTCCGGCAGCCGGCAAGATAATTTTAAATAAACTGAGAGGCCAATAAGACTGATAACAAGGGAAGAATGTGTCTCTTAATTATAAATTAATTAAAAATAAGTAATTTGTAAAAAGATGATATTACATATACTCAGAATTTGAATATTAAATTTGAAAATTATAATTGTAAGTTATCTATATAGATATTTATATATATGTATATCTATATAGAGGTATCTTACATTATAAAGATGTAGACATTCATGTACTTGTAACATCCTACACGCTAAAATATGAATGGGAACTAATCTAAAAATCAGTTTGTGAAAGCAACAAAAGCAGTCACAAATAAATAAACTTTCGTTTTAATGCACTGCGTCCGAAGCGGATTCTTCATCAGCTCAGAGTCCCCAGCTAATGTCGGTCGATTTATAAACCTTGCGCCCGTCTACTGTGTTGTGGGACTTCGTTAGGAGGAATGAGCCTTTTCTAATAGAATGAATGCACTTCAGCAAGGCTTTAATTAATAGCACTCGACAAGGTTTTGTCGTACTGAATGTTCCCATGGATCTGCAGAGAAAACAAATCTGAGGACGAACTGGCGTCGGATAAAATGTCCAGTCATTTTATCGATCGTTGTCCAATGTCACTTCACAAGTATTTAAACATTAAGCAGATTACAAAGTTAATTATGTATTTATGTAAAGCTGTTGTTCGCCCATAACTAATACTGATACTATAACGTGAGTGACTACTGAAAGTAAACCAATTCTTAAACAACTGCTTTTCCTTAAACTAAAATCCCCAAAATTGTAACAAATCTTCCTTTTTAAGCTGGGAAATTAGATAAAAAGGTCAGAAAACCCGTCTGATTTTCGGTTAACATTATTGACACTGCCTAACCCTTGTAATTTTAACATATGTTAATTTACATGATTTCAAAGCATCCCAATTGGGTCCAGACATAGAGCTGAATGGGATTTTGGGATCGAGGAAATAATATCATCGCCAGAGTCATTTCAGTTTAGAAATGTAAATGATACTCTACTTCTGTCTCTCTCTACATAAATTTCTCCACTTTATCCAAAAATTAAGTAAAGGTTCGAATTCGAAGGAACCCCATTCGTCGGCAAAAAGTATTGGCGCAGGAAATGAAGATAAGCAAGATCAGCGTTTCAAAAATTATTTCTGAGGACCATAGATTAAGGGCTCATTGTAGGAAAACCGCACAGGTATTAACCTGTTCTGTTGAAATCAAACAGCTTCTTCGAAGATACACTAACAAAAAACATCGTTGATAAAGAATATAAAGATGTAGCGAAAATTAACGAACAAATTAGCAGAGTTTATGCCTGCATTAGTACAGAAGCATTAAGTGCCTTTGGATAACTTTTCAAAAAATAATTCACAAGTTTTCAAGTTGCAAGTTACGAGTGATTAAACTACTCCTTACTGCCAAAAAATTCGTTCGTACTACGGTGGAATATAGTACACAAGTGAGCTGTGTTTTGCTGGATGAACGGGCTTCAACACAAAAAATTAAATAAGGTAATTAAGCTTATGGTATAGTAATGACTATTCTAGAAGAGCTGCATGAAGAAATTTGTTTGATAAATAAGAAAAAGCTAAGGTATACGAAAATGAATTAAAAGAAGAAATGAACTAGGAGCTACGAATTGTCTTCTGAAGGAATTTGCATTAGAAGATCCTAAAGAATACACCGATATTTGCATTAGAACTAGCATTACTCAAACGTGCAATTTGACTCATTTTCTGCGCCTTAATGCAATGTAATTTCAAATTTGGATTAGTAATCATAAATTAAAAACGATTTTTGAATAAGTCGTAGTTATAAATCTAAATAAATGTTGGCATACATCTTAAACTATAATATTAAAAATTGTAAAACACTCAAAATAAAAATTGAACACTAGTCATTTTGACCGGTGTTGGTAGTTCTAGTGTTAATGGAAATACAATCGAAAATTACAAGATACACATTCGAGCAGTGCAAGTCCAGTAGTTACAAAAATACAGACAGTTCTCTACTTACAGGCTGTAAGTTTATACTTATATACAATCACACATATATTTCAACTAGGAAAATCAACTATTTCCGAATTCATCATGAAAGTCTATCCTTTTGCTAATATCACACATAGGAAATAATACAGCTGAATGAATTATTAATTCTAGCACTGAATTTAACCTTCCTTACCCTGTACAAAAATGTCAACCCTGAAATGACTATATAAATCATGGAAGTCTATAAAGAAATCTTGAAATATTAATGGCAAAAATTGAATAAAATGGATTTGCTCGATTAAATTACTTACTAATCTACTCGACTAATTTTCTATGGCTCACAAATGATTATGATTACTAAATTACACGGTACCCGACTAAAATACTAATTTAGTCCGAACAAGGGTTAACGTTTGCTGTACAAATGTGAAGGAAATGAGGGTTCCCATTCAAAATTTCGATATTATCGCCACTTCCGCACCCATAAAATATTCACTGTCCTATATACCTTTGTTAAAGAGTATAGTGAAGCTAAATATGTAATAATATGTAAGTATATCGGAAAATATAATAAACGACCGAACAATTTGGTTAAATATTCATTACTATTAACTCCAAATAAACGTTCTTACAAAATTTTATTAGAAGACCCCAACATTAAGGTTATGCGTTATAAATATATGTACGTATGTAAGACCTAATGCTATCCCGATGCTTTAATAATTTATACCTATTCAACGTTTAAGAAAGTGGAAGATTTACTCTATCGACTCGAACTATAGTGGAACAATTATGATTCAGCTAATTTGCCAACTTCTGCTTTAGCCTGAGCATTAAAAGTTCCCACCAAGATAAATTTAATTTTATGTTCTTCAATTTTAATTCTCGGGATGCAGAAGATTTGAATAACTCAACGATTACTCGGACGGCACCGCTCCGGTCCATTAAGTAACTTTAAGTTCAATTATGTACTCAATTGGTAAAAAATGCTAAGAATTTTTATTCATGGAAAAATTGTTTTACCACAGGGGTGCATGAGAAATTTAATTTTGCAATGTAAATTTGAGAAAACAAACGTAACTGTGCGCAAAAATCACCAATAGAAAATTTGAGAACTCAGTGAATTGAAAACTCAATTGAAATGCAATTACCTTCATAAACGAGCTCTTACTTCATCTTCATTTTATTTCGTCCCTAGAGAGCCCTTCAAGGGGAAATTAAAAATTATGGAAGCGTCTAGACGCTATGAAGCCTGAATTTATTTGGGAAGGCGACAACCAAAATTTCATTATGTTGGCAATTTCAAAATTCTCCCTGATATTGTTATCGAGGATTATCCCATGTATCCTGTTCACGGCGAGGTAAAAGAATTTATGCGCAGCACACGCTTAAACTCAATCAGGCTCTGATGATGCTGTTAACATAAGCAAATTGCTTAATTCGTGTTTTTAGCTAATTGGGTCAGGATGAGTTCATTTTCAAGTTTTAGAACATCGCTCGCTGGCATCGTTAGCGGACATTTTGGTTTTCACAACAGCATGTATGCTGCCAGAGAAAGTTTTCCAAAGGAAGAAAAACGTCTTTATGGGGAAGTGGTATTCATTAGTTCTTTGTAATATTATGTACTTCGAATATAATAGGATAAAATGAATTTTACGTTATCATTATAGCAAAGTGATTTGTTTCTAGACAATGGCGTAATTCTGTATGAACCACAAAGTTAAAGGGCGTTCTTACACTGAGAAAAATATGAATGAGTTCTAAAACTATTCCTTTAAAAAAAACGAAATTGTTAGACAAATTTTTATTTTAGTAAAATTGACTATAAAATGAAAAACTTTTTACCCTACCACTGCCAAAAGTTAAAACTTTTGGCTTCTTTTGCAAGAGTGAAGTGCCACTTTTTGCCTCGTGGGAACAAATAGGGCGAACAGGAAAAAATGTTCTAATTCCTTACCTTACAGTGTCCTTTTTCTCCTTTAAAAAGAAGGCTGTAACGTAAAGATTTGATCATTTTATACCTCTTTATCATTTCACGTTCTCCAAATGATTAAAGGCTTAACTATTATACATACATAAGTATAATAGGCAGACGAGCCCTGGAGGGTTTTCATCCGATGCTAGATCTCATCAGTTGTCCCTGCCGCAATTGTGCGGACGCAAGTACCCATATGCATAGGTATTGATTCAAAATATAAGTGTGAATTGCAAGAATTGTATAAATTTAACAAAAATTTACGAAAACTGCTTATTTTTAACCTACGGTATTCTGCTTGACAACAGTGCCAGCAAATACGAAGTATACATTTTAAAGTATTAAACTATTATAACCATTCTGATAATTTAATTCTAATATATGGTATGTATGCTGATAGTAAAGCGGAATCGTAGATGTTCTTTTAAATCCTTTGTAAAAGTTGGCAAAATTCTTCTTTCGCCAAATTTTTGATTCTAGGGTAAGTACAAAGTAAAAAATTATGGACTCTGCAGTAAAATTTTTTTAAATTATAAATCGAAGAGCGAACAGCAGACACTACCACACTAGGAATTTCAAAATATCTATTTAGAAAATTTGAGTAACTTCGCTACACCCCAGCCCAATGAAACGATAAGTCAACAATGAGAATTACCAGTTCAGTGCATCATTTTTATTTGACAGATTTATTGTTTACTCATTGTTCTCTTTATGAAATGAAAAATCTTAATATCTATATTTCCCTCATTCTTTGCATTAAATCTCCATTTCGGTTATATTTCTTACAACGGACAAAGCTTACAAATACAGATGTATGAGTATAATCAATAGTTTTCCGTTCAATATAATATTCTCACTGATAAAATCTGAAATCTTTTACCTTGAATGCGTTTTTGTTTTTTGCATTCAATCATACCTAAATATTTTGCGATAACTAAGAAATATATGTATGTACAGTGCATACAATAAGTATATTATACCATATCGCAAAGAAATATTTCTGAATTCTTTGAATGGTGAACTGGAACCGAGGGATAAAAGATCTTTTCTCTCACAGCGTGCACTACACGAGGTCACCTATAAGACGTTTATCAAGTTTTCGCAGTCGCCCGGATCTAAAACGATAAGTTTGTTGTTCACTGAGCATAAAAAGAGTCAACCGGCCGATGTTACGCGTTATTGGGCCTGCGAAGCAACCACGGAATTAAGGGCATTACCTTAAAAGTATGGCAAGCATTGAACAAAATCACCTGAACTAATTCAATTTGGAGCAGAGAAGTGACCTTCACATTGAGCCAACATCAGCTGAAATTATTCAAGTTGGGCATCAAAATAGTAGCTTCTGTCTTCAATCCACATTGTCGACCAAGGTAGCACAAAGTCCGTATTACAGTAAATAATAAGTAAGAATAAAACAAATTGTTATTAAGACTTAAACGAACCGCTTGCATTTTGAAATAAACATTTGCCAAATTCATTGCTGGAAATCCACAAGATCTATTTAGTAGGGCATTTATTATTTCTTTTAAATAGTTTTAAGTTCTTAATAGCGAGTCCCTTTATATGAAAACTTATTTCATTATATTACATTATATGTAAAAAATTAAAAAAATAAAAATTACTATGTTTGCTCTATCTTTAATTCTTTGAATATTTCATTCATTAAAGCGAAATGTATGGGTTCATAAGATATTATATGTCAAATCGAAAATCAATCTTATAAGATGTTTCTCTTATTTTTCTCACGAAAAATCTTTACATATTACTAAGACGTTTAAAAGTGGACAAATTCTTTGATTAAAACTCAATGATTAAATTAATTTGGACATATCTCTTCAAAAATTAATTAGATTTGTTAATGAATCTGAAGACGTTTCGTGACTTGAGAAACGTACTCATTTACTATCGAGAACATTCATATGTATGTATGTATGTATATTATCAAAGTTCTGTCAGAAAATTAATTAAAGCCTTTTACTTTTTGATTTCAGGTTAATATTTACACGCAATTAATTTGCAAAGATACATAGTATTATGACAACACGGCAAGGCTTCCTATTTTCAATCATATCTAGAAAGGGAATGTTGCGTGTACGACTCGTCTACCTACACTATTGTTTCTCATCTGGTAACCTTGAAAACTGAAGTGTAATCTACTTAGAACGCCTCTATTCATTTGATTCCTTTAGGGAAACCCCTCCCTGAAAGCAATCGTTATGTTATGGTTAATTGTTTAATGTCAATTCAAGGTTTTCCTATTTTATGATATCCTATATTCTATGTTACTTACTGTTAAATATATGTATTGCCATATACATACATATGTATGTATATACATACAATGTATACAATTTAAATAGAAAGTTCAACTTCAAAGTATCTTGCAAAGCCGGTCTAAGGTACAGGTTGACCATCTAAGTGTGATGGAGAATAATTTTATCTACGGAGGTTAAAGTCTACTCACATTGATTTGTTCATATTTAGAGCTATTTTCCACCTCTCTGCTCATCTTACAATTTTATTTAGCGAGTATTGTATGACAGTACTTTTTCTCACGTCTATTGTTACATCATTGGCGAATAAAGTTTTGAATAATCTGTTGCAATCTCAGCTGTAAGTACCAAATACAGTGTAGGCCTCAGTACGCTGCCTTGAGGAAATCCGACTCGTATTGGCGTCTATTCCGTGAAGTCAATGGAAACTTTGACCGAAAGAATCTGTTCTGAGTATAGGATTCAATTACCTAACACATAGCGGAATGTACCTTACTCTAAAACTTATCAATCCGCACAAGTCCTTTACCCTATTTGCGTCGGTGAGCCTATTAATAAGATCAGCGACTTCTAGAGGTTAGACATGTTTAATCAAACCAATGTCGTCGAGGAAATTGGCTAGCATAGCTAGATTTGACTAAATATAGATCGACTAAAAAACAAATTCTAAGAAAGAAGTGAGAAGGTCCTAGGTTTGTTTTCAGAGTGTTCGTTGTTTACGGTAGTGCTGGGTTTTAAGGACGAATGGCTGCCTTTAACTTATTGAGCATATTGAATTCGACTTCAATATTCAATTCTATTGCGGGCTGAATATACTACCACCTATGGATAGCAGCTCGTCGATCTCGTACAAATGCATGTATTTAAAGTAGATAAACGGTCAAACTTTCCTAGGAAGGGTGATGGAATTAAATATTTTTATAAGCGAAAAACAAGTTGCTTCCCTATTGATTCCAAGGAAGACAGCTATGCATTAACTGAATAAACTTGCTGCAAGGGATTCTTCCCGGTTTATTTTAACTGTCAGAACTAGAAAACAAAAGGCACTCTTGCTCATTTTTGTTTCGTTTTTAATGGAATAAGGATTGTTTTGTGCTACGGTTTTTGCTTTAATTAAAAATTAATTATGAAAAATTGTTACTATGCTTATTGAAAAGTTGAACATAACATATATTTAATTAAATAACAAACAGAGCGCAATATCAGATAAAGAATGTGCCAACAAAATGCAACGGGTACTTTTATTTCTGCGTTATAATACTAAAGGGGTAAACATGCCAAATTTCAAACAAATCGTTCTAGTAGTACCGGAGAAAACTAATTTTGAGGTTTCGTTTGCCACTGGAACTTTACAAAAGTTTCATGTTTACGAGTTTCCAATTGTAAACATTTTACCACAAATACTTAATGAAAATGGCTTTTAATAGCTAACATTTTTACCTGAACAAGGTAAAAGATGAGCAAATAAGTAGCTGACCATAGTACAAGACACCCAAGCATTTGTGGCTTTACAAATAAACATATTACTAATTACCGTGAAAAAAGTCGTTTAGAAAGTGAAAATTCAGAAAATGAAAATACCGTGGAAATAGAAAGGGATTATATGTATGTATATGTATATTTGTTGAAATACATATACGCACAACAGATAAAAAAAAATCCTCACGAACAAAGAAAAGAAAATCGTGTAGACGAAAATTTGAAAAGTCACAAATATACCACATTTCATTTTTCAAAACAGTAACGCATTGCCTTGAAGATATCGGGCTGAATATTGTTAGTCAATTTCCCCTAGGTAGATCCAATGCATTTCATAGATCTAGGATTTATTACAAAAATCATAGGATATTTGTTGGAAGACAAACACACAGTGCCTTAACTAAGTGGAAATAAAAAAGATTTAGTCAACAGTAAACTGATTGCAATGAGACCATATATCTCGAAAGAATTCGCTGGAAAATCCAGAAGTTTAGACGAATTTTATCGATGGAAGACATACAGAATTTCGACAACTAATCTTGTTGTTGTCCTATTTAGAGATGTTGCACAGAGATTTATATAGCACTTTCTCCTGCTTTATGGAGAACATAAGCTGTTTTTTCACATCGGATCCAGTTCTAGATTTGCTAGGAAATTTCGCATTGTATTGCAATTTATGATAAGTTATGCATATGAAACAATTATTATTTCATGACAATAATCCAAGTTGCTTTGATTTTATACCCATTTGCATCAAATATTTACTTAATTAAAAATTTACCTGTTTGCAATATGAAACTTGGATGGGTAAGCATCGTGCCTATGCATTATTAGTCGCAAAGTTAATAATATTCCGAGCTATTTTACAGAACATTTTCAATCTATTAGAACATTGGATATCTGCTGCACAAATTAGACTTTTGCTGGAAAACAAAATTTGAAATAGAAAAATGAGCATGGAAGGTTGTGCAATCACGCAGCAAAGAGGCATACCATATGTTTACATTTCGATTTTGTACCACTGCACTTTCTGATAATCATTCTTGTTTCACTTTTTTCCCGAAAATATGAAACAATCATATACAGAAGTAGTGTCACTTATACTCCCTTGCCCGTTTTTAGACGCAATGCTACCGTAGGGAAAAAAGATGAAAATTCCATAATTAAGGAAAATAAAGAAAACCATCTTGTTTCAGAACTCTGAATAATTTAAATAATTTTGCTACGATTATAGGAACAACTAATGCGGAAACAAATAAAAACAATTATTGTCCTTGATATGAAAAATTACAGGTAAATGAACTAAAAGCAATTCATTATTTTAAATATTAAAATACGTAACATAAAAAGTGTAGAGCCTTCTGACATAATTATACTTGAAAAAATACGGATTTAAAGAGACGGCTATCGAAGCACATCATAATTTTAGAAAGGATTTTGAAAAAAGTATAATTTATCCGCCAACCTATCAGCCCTCGCATAGGAAGTCTCAATGAGTTGAAAGAGATGGACAACAAAATGTTCATAAATTCCGACAGACCAAGGAGTATGTATATACATATGTGCATATATATACATTTGTATAAGTCTACCAAATGACAAATATTATGTTGAGACTCCAGCAATAAAGCAATTAATTGGGAAAACGCCTTTACCTATGGAGTTGTTGGTTACCCCAGAACTTTAAAAATATGCTAAACTTAATTAATTATATTAGATATATGTACTATAGATGCAGTAAATTTCGACGATTTTGGATTCCGCCAATTGCAGCAGCAAATGCGAAAAGCCATTAAGTTTCACACAATCTAGATATGTATGTAATGCATAAAAATATTTATATTGCGGAATAAAAATAAGTAGTGATAAATAAAAGTTAATAAGTAGTGATAATTAATTGTTAAATTTTGGTAATAAATAACTTTTCATGTTGTTAATGAATTACAATTTATTTAAAAAAAGGTAAACTTTTATAATTTAAAATTTGTCTGTATACATACATATACATATGTAAATGAGAGATGTTTGTTACTCTTTCTTTGTTCATTTTGACTTGTAACTTTTACTTAAAACGACTATAATTCAGTCAAAGATTCCACATGCATGCCCACGTCATGCATTAGGGATTACTTCCAGAGAAACGAGCTGGGAACAGTATGAACGTTTTTCGAAAGTGTCTGTTTGCATTACAGAGAAGCTACATGGAAGCATTATAAATGATTTTTGATTGCTTCCTCCTGTGGACATAACGTACAATAAAAACGAATTTAAGTGTCCGGAACGGAGTCACGCATCCAGGGCCCAGCCCTTTTCAGCAGATTTGTTAACTTGCATCTAGGACTGCTTCTTCGACCCGGATACGGATATTCGGGCGGTTTTGCCGCCATCTTTGAACACCCCCAATTCGAGCTATTTGTTTAAAAATCCGATGGCACTTACCTGAGTCCACCTACAGAATTTTTTAGTGCGGACCCCCATGTCTCCTAATTGCGGGGGATGTCTTATACTTCTGTGAGAAATTTCTGCGCTATCAGCTAGAGGTGTCGCCATCCCTGCGTAGCGCGACCATCCCTTAAAGTTAAAACACCGACAGACACTTTGCATTCCGCGATATTTCAGGGCTAACCACCCTCAGGACCCAGCGTGCGTCCTGGAGGCACCCGCGCCCCACACTTTGTTTATTTTCGCAATTTACTTCAGCTCCGGTAAGCCGAACTGACACGCGAAGCCATAACTGAGACTGACGCAGTGACGCATCGGCGTGAGCGGATCAGCCGCACCACTACACCGACAGGGACTGCACGTATGTATAAACGAAAACAGCACGCTGCACTGCCAATGGTCCAGCGAGGAGCTTTCTGTGGGGAAAAGCTCGAGGACCCACTAGACTGAACGTAACAGCAGTGTTCTGCGCCTGTGATATCGACTTACAATATTTGGATCCTCCTTCCCCTCACAGGTTATCGTAGAAAAAGCAATTAGGGCGCTTCTGAATCCGCTGAAGTCAGCCCAGTGGGAGGTAAAAAATAACAATATCTCTAATTCTGCTGGATTTTGACACCGCCGCTACCCTCTACGTCGTAATAAGACTACAAGACAGTTTCCACTTGCGTTTAAGTACCTTTTCCACAAGATATGTACATACATAATGTACACATATTTCTAAATTTGTGAATATATTCCTTAATCACACCAATGGATACACCAAGAGATTGAAAAATGGACCTAGCAATGGCCTTCAAGAAAGCAATCAAAGAAAGTGAAAAGCTGTGCGCATAAGTTTACGCATTTCTACATTTATTTGTATGCTCTTTGCACTCTTTTTGGTTTTCCATTACCATATAACCTCTTAAATTTGTCACAAATGAGCTTTTAAGAACAGTCCTACATGTTTTTCAAGTACTTTCATCATCACAAATATCAAACATTTCTCTTACTTCCGCTACCTTTTCATAAAGGGAATAAAAACATACATACATACATTATGCACCTGTATTTCACAATGTAACCAATTATTTTCAAATAATGTAAATAGACCCCTACACAAAATTACTTCAACAAGTCAAATAATCGATTTGATTTTTTCTTGAGTACAATTGAAATAGTTTTACAAATATCACATTAATTGTGGATTAAGCATGTTATTATCTAATAGCAGGATAAAATCCAAAAACGTTCTACTTTATTTTCGGGACTCTGCATTTTGTGTTTGCGAATATCATGATAAAAATGAATATCGATTTGGGGTCTCATATGGCTGGCCTTTTTCATAGTTCTCTCCAAAGGAAAGTGATAACATGGAGAATATTTCTCTGTCTCACATTAGCCAAGATAGGCGCCTTCAAAAATCTGCAAATTAAAAATTTGTATATTATTTACATTGAATTATTATCCTACACACTTAATCTAGTTCCTCTAAACATGACATAAAAACTGGAATTAAACATTTTAGACATAAGAATGTTTTCACTGGAAAACTCTGACAAAACCCCATTTAGTGTTATACTTAATTTGAACAAAAGGGAACGAAAGGCGTATAATTTTGATATATGGAGATATTTTATATGGGATAAGTAGCCTACTTCTTTATGTCAGTGGTGAAACTTAAAGCAAACGAAGAAAACATTTACCCGAAAGTGGATGCCATAGTTGCACAATGAATAAGATTAATAAAAATACTCAGTTTGTTACTATTGATTTTATTTGACGCCAGTTACAGTAGCAAGTTCAAATAGGTCCTTTTCCAAATTAAAATTGATAAAAAACGACTTGCACTCATTTATGAGCATATCTAGAGGTAACCATATTAAAGCTTCAATTTAGAATTTCGCAAACAGAAAAACGAGAAGAATTGAACTTTTATATTTTATTGACATTTTTGACTTTGCCCCTTTCGTTGTACAAAATACAAAACATATTATGTATGTATTATTACTTGTTAATTGACTCTTTGTAAACATGTTGAATAAAAAATTGAAATCATTTAATTTGTGTTCGCTCTATATAAGAAAATACCAGAAAACAAGGGGAGCTCCATAGGTTTTACACACAGACGCTACTAGCAACCGGTGCAGCAACTCACGCCCAAAATCTCCTATTCCAATGTACAAAATGGCTTTTTAAAATAGAAACAGAGAACTAACTGTCCCAAGGTAACTTCTGACTGACATTTTATTATTTAATGCCTTATAGTTGAAGAGTATTAGAAAATTCGTTGATGATGTGTTTACGCACTAAGAAACACCCTGTATGGGATAAGATAACTTTGAAGTAACACTAAAGAAGTACAATATTGTTATTGATGGTTTTTATAGGATGATTTCTTAATTACGATGATTTTTCTGTTTATTATTATAAAAATCTTGGAAAAACTTTTATAAGGCAGAAAACAATAAGTTTTTAATAGCTACTTTCAATTTAAAAACTAAAAATTTTTGCATAGATGTTTATAGCTTAAGACAATAATACTCAAAAATAAGTTAAAACGTGTATTCTGGAGTGTTCACTTCAGTCACTCCTTTCCTCTTAAAATCAACGTGACATACTTTTGTTGAAATTTTCATTTAAAAATGCCCAATCTAAAAACTACTCATGTTTGTGAATTAATGAAATCATAAAGAAAACATAATTGACACCACTTACTATGTATATTTTTCTGCAAGTTCCAGAGTAATCTACCATTTAAAAAGTTCTCGTCATGAAATAATGGGAATACAAAAGAAAATATGACATGACTATAAAAGTGAATTGAGTCGAAATTTGACGTGGCTGTCGGAATAGGAATGAAAAATATGTTACCTACTTTTCGAGATAATTTGTATGTTTGTGATTTTTTTTAAATTACATACTTAACAATAAATAAACATATGCAACCTATACGTTTTTGAAATGTAGCAATATTTAACTATAGGAAACATTTTTTTAGAAAGCAATTATTTAATAAAACTTGAACGCCTCCATCCAAATTATTTGCAGTTTTACCATCTTCGGTTTTCTATGAAAGGTAGGTCAGCAATCATACATAAGCGCTTTTTGAAATGAAGCACTAACATTTCTCGAGAGTGACTCCTCCGTTAAGAACTTTCGCATGAATCCCACACATCTCCCGCAGTAAAGAAAGTTTAATCCTTAAAATTAAGAGCATATGCCCAACATCAATGTTTGTCTTATCTTTAGCTCCATGCCTTCAGCAGTGTTCGCTTCCTTCATTGGCACCGAGCACTCAAGAGCACCTATGTAGATATCTTACATTCTTGCCAATCATAAACCCTTAAAGTGCAACTCATTAAAACTGCTAAATCTTGCGATTACGACGAGAATATTATCTTTCACTTGCAGTTTCAGACCCGTTCGTCGCGGAAAAGGGTTAATCCACACGGATCAAGAGTTCTCGTTCCCCAAATTTTTTTTATAAGCTCTTCATGCTTCGAGGAAGAACGTTATAAAATCACGTTACGTTAACAGGCTGCAGTCTCGTAATTACTGTTCTGCTTTACTTTGGTACCTCCTTTTAACTGGTATCTACCTAAATTTAATTGTGGCCGTAAAATATGTTCAGGTTTTCCAAGATTAGCGAAATTTGTTGCGAAAAACCTTTAGACAATTTGGTGGCGAAGGGTGTCTAATTAAAATGCGGGCTGGGAGATTTCTGCGCTTTTATGTTCTTAAAACTTTACACTGAACATTTTCGATCCAAAATAAGTTTTTTGTAACTATTCTCAAATTTATTGGAATGAGAAATTTAAATGGTCCTTGCAAATTAAATTAACTACTTTATGCTGTTTGAATTATCTATTTCCTAGCCGAATAGACTATAACAGTTTTTGCAAATCACACTTTAATAAATTACAAAAATTCCATTAATAAAGTCCCATAATATGTAACGGATATGGGAAAAACAAATTTTCCTTAAATGGTAAAAGTTACATGGAGATGAAGAGACTAGTCTACTGTCACATCAATTTAATAATTCTCAAATTTCGGCGCTTGGATATCTCCTATTAGAAACTTTCGGATCCAAAGCCACTGTTCGCCAATTTTGTGAAGGTATTGTGAAAAGTGTGACTAGCTTATACTTTCTCCAAACATAGTCACGACAATATGCAAACCGTTGAGATCGGCTGAGTGTCCACAGGTTGCACAATATCGCTATAATATTTTAATTTTACTTGATACAAAGATACGGGTAGATTTCTCGAAATTTTGGTCTTAGTTTCAAACAAAAAATACTGTATTCTACACGGAATATTGCTTATGAGGAAAACTTACAAATGAAATGTTTTAAAATGTGGGAAACCCGTAAGTTTAAAGTCCAAACTGTAAAGATACAGAAAAGGCATTTGAAACCTTTCCACAGTTTAAAACTAAAAGGCAACAAATCTTTATACTGTAAGCTTAGATATAAGTTTTAAAGAAATTTAAATGTTTAAATGACCGTAAAGTTTATTAATAAAACTTATACTAAATAAAAATGTTGTGAGTGAGACTGATGCAATGAATAAAATTCTCTCTAGTTCCAGAGATCAAGAACTAAATATTGAAATTAAGTTGTTTAGGATTACATTGCAATAGTATTTATAATTATATAAACACCTACATAAGTTCATTTAAAAAAATGCGTTTATAATTCTTCAAATATGCAATGATAAACACTCCCTTCCTTCTTCCCTTAACTAAAAGCGGTCGATATTTAATTTTACAAATATTATTTGTATCTGCAAATTCGCCATTGAGCTACCTGAATTACATTTATTCAATAAGTAATGTCAAACTTTATTGTTATCACAAAATCGTAGGTTAATTTTAATTTCCATTTGCAACTTACAGCTGGTCCAAATAATGCATTCAAATTGCATCCGCGCTGCAGCCCAGTCTACAAATTTCAATAAAACGTGATTTAATCCATCAAATTCCACACCCGGACCACTAAATGCAAAAAAGGTCATTTCTAACTGAAGGTTTTGGCGTGAGATGGCCACTACCTACATATTTTTACGAAAAGAAGGTAAGGGAACAAGTATTTTATGAAGTAATACAATGCAATTTATAAATCTTCTATACTCTGCATAGGTAAAATCATTTGAAATGCATAATCACATTTTATTCAGGTTTCGTTAATATGCAGGCTTTGGTTTAGGAAGAAGATAGGCTGAGGAGTTAGTTAGTTTTGATTGAATTGTTTCTGAAATAAGTTTTAATCCTAAACTACTATATTTGCACTAATTCATATACTTTTAAGTTAACCTTGTTAATGAACACAGATACATGGTGATGAAATGCATACATACTTTGAAGGAAAACTGAACAAAAAATGTTTTAGAATCCTCTAATTCTTTCTAGTTTAAAATAAAAGCTTTAAAAAATGTCCAAATTTCCGACAGTACTGCATTCATACAACGATCCTGTAAAGCTTAAAAATGACTGGCATACTTCAATATTAAAACACAACCACCTCAGAAGCATCCTACTTTGATTTATCTTGCACTTCTTTTTGATTCAAACCGCTGCTTTCAAAACGATACAATTCCAATAAAATGCAAATGCTGAATAAATTACTTTGCAGTTCTTTGATATACTTAAATAGTTTGAAATGGAAATCAAACTCCTCTCCGCAAAGAGAAAACACCTTCGAAGATTGCGAGGTGCAACCGAATGAATTTTAAAACGATTTTTTTACTAGTCCTCGTATAATAACGATAAAGTTAGAAAAGTTATTAGAAGAATTTCTATGGAAGTTCTAAATTTGTAAGGTAACTATCACAGATCCCATTTACCTTCAGCCTTTACTGAACTTGAAGTCCTCTAAAAGAGAGAATCTCAATAAACTCTTAAGTGGTCACAACTTAAATATGAGTATTTATTTAACTTAGAGAATAAACGTAAATTAGCATATAAACGCGAATTAGCTTAATAGTAAAAACGTGTCAGTATTTACGAATTTTGAAAATGAAATTAAACAAATTGTTGTTGTTTTGTAAACATGGAAACTATATAAAAATGTGTAAAACCAATTGCATTGTACTTACGAAGAAAATAAACCTCACCAGAATACAATTTTCTAGCTTACTAGAGCCGAGAAAATGCTACTGTAAATCTTTTAAAAACCAAAAGTTTCCCCAAAATGTTTTTATAAATCAGAAATAAATAAAATAATGCAGTGAAAACGTTTTCATTAAAATGTGCAGAAAGTTTTATGTCCTATATATGTTAAGTAATACAGTCATATATCTGGTTTGAAATTTTTGAGTATATAATGTTTTTCAGGTTTCTCCTTTACATCAATGAAAATTCAATAAAAAAGTTTTTTTAGCCCCCAGAATTAAGTCAATACATACGCAAGGAAGTGTGTGAGATGTGGTAGTTTTAGGTCAATAAATAAATGCCTTTTCCCTGTTCTTGCCAAAAAGGGCACAAAGAAACGCCGTCATATCGCTAGTAATCCGATTTTCCTAATAAATGTCATATTAATTTAACATTCTCGCTGTGACCCCATGAAACTTTTCTCGTTAGGCAAAGAAAATTATTTTGTTGGCTAAGAAAAGCTCCCAAAGGTAATGAAATGAGTCAGTCAAGGGCTAAGTTTATTTATGGAGAAAGTGTTATTGACATGGTAAGTAATTCCATGCAGTACCAGGGGCATTTGTGGCCAATTGTCCAGCTTCACATACTACGATTTCCCGAAAACGCCGTAAGTTTGTCGGGCCCATTGAGGTATCAACTTTACTTCCCTGGCTATTCCACCATGAAAGATTGCTAAACCTCTGGGCACACAGAAAAACGTAAGATAGGTTTGAGGCAGTGAAATGGAAAATCCCTTTCATCCCCTAGGGAGAGGCTAATGTATCGGGAACGTGAAAAGGAGGCAGTTGCTTCCCAGTGGTGTTCCGCCAGTTGGCCGTTTGCTCATACATGAATGTGAGCTCTTTAAATCAAATTAGATCACTCAGACTGCTCAGGCGTGTAATTAGGATACATTTTTAGGATTTTTCTAGTTCTTGTGGGGCCTGTACTACACAATTTACATTTATTTAGTCGGATTCTGTTTTTATTAAATGTATGAGAACCTTCTCATTTACTATTTATAGTTACCCCAGACGAGTTTCAAAAAGTTAAAGGGAAAGATATTATATAATGAATCCATATAAAGGTTGACTTCTTTCAACAGAGATGAATATTCTATAATTTAAAATGTTTGCTCTACTTACGTCCATTTTCAGTAAACCAATTCTCACCCAGTTGTGAAGGTTATGAAACCTTACGAATTTGGGTATTACTTTATGGTGAAATATGTTTGAAATTCAAACAGGAACCATTACGCACACCACTCTATTTAAAAGGAAATGAAAATGAAAATGAAGAATTTGTAACTAATCAAATTTGAAATATTTAAATATGGAAATCGACCCGGACAAATTAAATTTCGATAAATTATCGGGGTAGGAAAACTTTCTTACAAAACTCCTTCATGCAGCCTACAAACGAATAATTTAATTCTACAGCAATAAATCTAACTTGAGCGGAAGATAAAATATGTTATACTCATATTTGACTGGTAAAATTATGAGTAAAAACGTTCGGTACAAGTTGAAAAATATTTTGATTAAAAAAAGGCACTTTCATTTAAATGGGTAGAACTGGCACATGTCTATTAAATAAATATTTCCCTCACACTAATATTATCATTGACTGATTAATGATAATCACGCAGGATAACTAGTTGTATGATTGTTGTATGATTAATAATTAATTTAATTACTTTATATTACCAACTATATTTTAATGCGATAACTAATCTGCTTGTCAATAATGCACGCAAATACATATAAAGCTTTTCATTTCAAAATGTATACATATGTATGTATCTTTCTCGCTGTTTCCATTTCTGTCCTCGCTAATTTTTTCACGCAATATGTTATTGACCATACAATTAACAATCTGAATTTGCATATTGACCGAAAAGATAACGTATTACCGTCCCTTAAAATCATAGATATTTTATATCAGATCCTAATAAAACCACCCTAAATAAACCACAGCACCACTTTCGCTTCAATGCTCTTCTTACGACACTTCTTCTGATTTCGTTTTAGTGGACCCGGTAGTTTATTCAAATGTTCCCAATTTTCGAGACCTTCATAAAAATGTACTTTAGATATATCCATATATGTACGTTGATGCTGTCATCATTCGGCAAAGGACAAAATCAGGTGAATTGGACATGATTCTTGTTGACAAGATCCGCGAATTAATATAAAAAAATAATAGGTGTGAAGAATTTAATCCTTTTCAGAACCACCGCATATGAATACGATTTCAGTTCTTGGAAATTATAAATGGAGGATCAAAGACCAAAAACAACATGACATTTTTATGAAAATCAACTCCAGATTTTCGCATTGGCTGAGTATTCGTGAGATGTTTTACATACTATATATGTACATACTTGCTGATAATGCCTCTTACCTCTTAAGAATTCCAAAAGCAATAGCAACATACAGCGTTTTCACTTTGTAGTCTATCAACGCTGTTACTAGTGGTAGAGTTAGAAATTTCACATGCTCTTTTAAATATGTTTCGATATTTGAAAATGATTATAATTTCAATCTATTGGTCAATAGCGGTAGTTTTGTTTTTCTACTGTGAGGACAATTGATATCCTAATCGTTTCTTCGATCATTTCTTATAGTCTTGGGAAGCCTGATAGCGACTAGAGCGAAAAACATGTCTGAAAGATTGGTCATTAATTACTTGTAATATTGCAATATTATCAATTGCGTCAGACATGCCAACTGTCGCTACAAAAAACTTAGTTTATGCAAATAGCATCGAATTTGTGGTGGTAAAAATTATAAAACTCGAAAGAACGGTATCTCATTCTGATTAATTCCATCCACGCTACTATTATCGTGGGAGGTCCGCAATTTTAGACAATGGCAAATTACTGTCCTGGTGTAGGTATTTGGTTTAGGGCGATACGATCAAGAGAACGAATTACTTAATGCAATTACGCATGTAAAGTATTAATACCTACACATTTCTAAAAACATTTCCGAAAAATACCTAAAAAATAATCCACACATGTGAAACCCTTATTAGCAAATGCGGCTTATTTTCGTTTTAATGTGCGACTATCAGTCCAGTGACAAGTTGCCCCAATAAAACGACGATGCTTATACGACTACACATCTGCTGTTGTATAAACAATTGCAATCAATGATTTCCATTTTTTAATTGAATTCAATAAATGGAGTATCAATGTGTTCAGGTAACTTCCTTCGAGACATTGTTTTCAAATGTAAATTCTCGACAGGCCTTAGTGGTGAAAAAGATTTTGTAACGAAGTGACTCAAGACAACGGCTGCAAAAGTTTCTTGCGACAATTTAATTTCCACTTGCGTGATGGAAAGTGCCAAGTGACAAAATTCCAGCACGTATACATTAAGCTTATTATAATAAATCGTCACTTTGACTTTTTTGTTGAAATACAGTTATCCAGGACATTCAAATTTTCTTCACCATACTCTTTGGATGTGACCAAAAATTTAACGTAGCTTGAGTACTTCGTTTGCCTAATTTTCAATTTTCGCATTTCTTAAACCAAATCTGAAAATCTCTTTAAATAAAAATAAAAAACAAAATACACAGTATTTAAAATACCACGATTTTAAAGAGGATTAAAAAGTACAAAATAATCGCTCGTAGCCCCATGCAGATTTCTAATCCCATACAGATTGTCGAGGAAATTTGTTATTATGAAATTTTAATATGTACCTATGAAAGTACTTGTAAGGCTTAAAAACGAAAAACGTTGTGCGCATGCAATAGACAATAGTAAAGAGTGCAGGAAGCACCTTTTGTTGAGAAAATCCACATAATAGTTCATATCTCTGCAGTGCAATAAAATTGTTAATGACTTTGGATTCGGATAGAGACAATCTTATACATATTAAGTATCTATCTGAAAACGTGGTATAATAAAAATAAAATTTTCATTTAAATACTTCTCTTCCGGTTTTTATTAGTCTTGTGTGAGTGAAATATTGCAATCGATTCTAATCATCTTGTGAGATTTGTGATTATGACAGAGATATGTATGTGACAAATTTCAGGTTTATTTCAGTTTTTTATCACCTGATCTCATATCTGGAATAGAAAATTATTATACCTCCCTACCTATTTATGTATATACATATGTATATTCCACCTTATCAATTGGGTAAAGATGAGACCAATGGATAACTGCTTATTTAATATATAATATAGTTTAATTAACTTGACACGAATTGCACTGATTGAACAGTCATCATCGAAAGGCTTGTCTGTATTCTGTAAGTCTAACAGATTTAAGTTCTGTACCTCTACATGTTAAATTGAAATTACTTGACTACGAATCACTAAAAGGCCACTGAAATAAATTATTATTTTATTAAAGATTACTTCAGTGTTAACTAAGCCTTTTATTTTAATTAACATTTATATTGTTTAATTGAGTAATTTAAATCACTGATTTTTTTAAATAATTAAAAGAGAAAACAGTCGATGCATGCTTAGTGCAAGGTTCCAAAGCATAATATGTATAAACCATAAAATACTATTAATAATGCTTAATATACATACATAAGCACATATGTATTATACATCCAAGCATATTTACATATTTGTGCCTACACATACATAAATATATACGGATTTCTTTAAAAGTAATTTCAATCTGTGGGCTGTGGTCTTTAATCCTCATTTTTCAGGTAAAGGAGATAAGATAGGATTATTCTTTTTTCTCCAAAATATTAAGACATATTTCTCTATGTGTACCACATTTCAGCATAATAGTCCTAAAATGACTATGATATGTAGATATATAAAAGGACCCACGGACATGGCGAAACTGTAAGAGTTGCTTGTTTGCTACGGAGCCTTAAAGAAGTCATTACACTAAGTGAAGAAAACGAAAAAAATCAAACATATATTTGTTGCCTTAAAAAATTACCTCCTGAAGTTATTTCCAAATTGATTAAAAGTAAGTTATATGAAAAATTCAACCAAAAGTGTTCACCGGCAAATTGTTTTATGCCAATTTTTGATCCCTATTTTATCCAAAGATATGATTACCTACTTTTAAAACGAGTCTAAAACCAAATTTCTACTGTCAACCATTTCCCAGGTATTTAGGAATGAAACTTACAAAATAGACAACTATTCAGTTTTTAATAAATTTTGAAAACTTTTTCCCAAAATCCTTTGATGGAATTAATGGTAGAGTGAAATAGTGTGTCGGTTTGAAATGTAATTAAATATCTATTGCATATTCGATTCTCAGGTGAGCTTGTAATTAGCATAGAACACAATAACAAATTGCAATTTAATAAATATCCATAAATCTTAATTTAAAGAAAAATTAACAGTTAAAGTGATCCGGATCGATTTGATAAAACCACCATAAAATTGGCGTTTTTCCTTTAAAATTGCCAGCCATAGAGAAAAACGTTGCTTTGATAACATAAATACTATTAATTCCTTCCATACTATTATATAATTTTAATAATAGTTAACGTAAAATTAAAATTCATTACTATCAGTCTAATTATTAAATCAGTATATTAAACTTTACTTTTGTATTTATATTCATATCAGTTTGACACCTTTTATGGACAAATCAATATATTTGGAAAATATCAGTCAGAGTGATTTTAACGGTTATCAAGAGTATGGCTCTTGTTTTCGACTTCAATTTTTTGCAGTTGACTACTCATCAAAGACCTTTGTTTTTAAGCTGAATTGAGCTACTGATTGCAAAGATTATACAGTTCTTTGAACAGGGAAAATCGTTTTTTCCTATTTGATCTCAAAAAACAGATTTACATTTTCACAGTATTAAAAATGTTACATATTTTGCAACAATAAGTGTAATTAGTAGTAGTATTGACAAATAATACCGAACATATTTTAGGCCTCTATTGCACAATACGTATATTTTTCTGTTTAACCCTTAACCACTTACCAGCTTACCGGCTTTTCGGATCATTATGCACAAACTTACATTAAAGGGTAGAAGACTTTCTTTCCAATTCCACTCCTTTGCCAAATACCACTAACCCTATATCTTCGTTATAATCCACTTCATACAGGGTGGTATTGATCCGTTCCAAATTACCGACATGCCGATACAATTTAACGCACATGAAAGACCTGTAAAAGTGAATGCACGCCTCCTCTGAACCAAAATGAGGACACGAATAAGGACATGTGATCACTAGCGCCCAAATAATGTTTTGTCTTGTTAGTATTACAGAGCAGTAACAGTTAAAACAATACCATTTTAATAAGAGTATTTTTTCTCAGTGTAATATTATAAAATAAGTACCTATGTCCAAATCCTCCATTTTTAGTATTACTTATAATTATTGCATATAATACTCACACACATTTACTATATAATACCTACTTTGCTGTTTTCCAATTGAATTTAACATAAATATTACTGATCGTAAATATTATCTCTTGCCGTAATTTTCAGAAATATGGCCCCCGAGATCCAGTGCCGAATAGCATAGCCATTACATTAACTCAACAAAAACGTTTACGCACCCTTATAAGCCGTGAAGAACCCTTGCAATCGTTAACTTGATAGCCAGTATAAAAGTATTCCGAATGAATAAGCACAGCCCTCAATGACCCTCGAAAGTGTTTTTGATGCTCGCCCATACGACAACCGGAGAGCCGTATATCCAATTTCACGAAACAATTCATGTTCGGCATGATATCCAGCTCTGGTGGTCATTCATCCCCATTATCTCGCCGGCAATATGGAGCTATCAGCCATAATCCGGGCTGGCATTAATAAAAACTAAAATATTTGCGCTGCACTCGTAGGTACATACATAATGGCGGAAAGGAGTTAGCTGATGGCGGTAAGGGTTTTCGCCATCTTCTACCCTTCGGATTCCTGGCGGCGAGGGCTGTGTTACATCACTCATGAGGACTTTCACTTCTCCCATTTTAAATGCATTTCATCGCGGCTCCTGGAGATGAGTGGTTTCAATGAACTGTGGCACTTCGGATCAGCTCCCCCATTTGAAGCTGTTTGTCACTGTCAGAGGATATTAAAACTGGGAAATATCGCTGGTGCGCGCCGTTTTATTCAATTTCGAAATACTATTAATTATACGAATAGAACGGCAACTCCTGGAACTTATTAGACGAAAAGTTCAAATTGACGTTGATTTACGCCACGGCCGAGTGTTATGGTTCTAATTAATTATAAAATGGCGACGTTCGCTGGAGCAAACTTTTGTTTAATTAAAATCCTATCAAGAGAGATTAAAGGAAATCATCTCTTGTTTGATAATTTTAAAATTAGTTCCATGCCAGTAAATATCTCGAAATAGAGTTCCCTAGACGGGCTGGTGCAAGGAGGCCATCGACTGCCAGGATGCCCTCGTAAATCGAAAATCTCAGGTTTATGAGATCTCGGGGAGTGTTATCGTTAGCAATAAATCTTCTAGAAGCAACGGAGGAGAATTTTTGCTGCCGTGTTACAGATAAATCCCCGACCCTCTGGTGTGGATGTGAGTTTCAATCTATTTGTCTGCAATAACGATAGGGTTAGGTCGAAGTGGGCTTAAATCTTCTATTCTCGCCCGAAAACGCTCAAGTGGCGCAGAGCTGCAGTATTAGATTTCCCAACATCTATTTTCAAGCCAGCAAGAGTAGCCGAGATTAGGGTCAGTGCACAAAATCATCCTGCAAAGTAAGCATCACGCCATAGCTCGATTTCGCCCAATCCAAAGCCTATGTTGATTTGACTTGTTTAACATCTGTCTTACTGTCGTAACGTAACCATCCTCGGGCCGTATAAGAACCAACTTGAGACAGTAGTTGTTGGAAACAAGTTATTGCCAGTATTCCACGAAACAAAGCAAAACAACGCAATTAATATTCAAGTAATATTCGACACTATGGTTCATGTCACAGCCAAGCTCTCCAAGTTTAAGTGAAAGTTTGTAAGGGATATGAAAGGGTTGTGCCGGGTGCCGACATGATTCTGAAATGAAATTGATGGCATCAACTTCATCATTTCGCAGAGTGAACTTTTCGCAGAAAAAAATTTATGTTGCTGCCAGACCTGCTCATAGTGTGGCAAACTTTTATGTCTTTTAGGGAACGAAATTTTAATGGCCCATCCCGAGGGCTTTCCCTGCGATTTGCGAGCTCTGCATTTTCGAGTGCTCGAAGGACATTCCGGCCTACTCCTTTCTTGTTTCTATATGGCGTCGCAAATTTTCCAGAACGTAAATTCAGGGTCGACGTTATTCTTGGAATGAACTACCACACTCCTCAGCCTTTGAAAGAGCCATTATTGTTCCAAAAACAGTAAGAATGGCGATATAAATCGAAGGATAGTTGGAATTATTTATGACCACGAGGCCACAGACGTAATCAGGAGTCATCAGGTGAAGATTCGATTTTATAATATATAAATATATCACTGAACAATATGTTGAAGCTTTGCATAAAAAGATCTCTTGGTGGCAGCCAGAAGGAACAGGCAGATTTTAATGTGGTGAATATGATTTTCACATAAGGCAAGGTTCATTCCCATTCTTCCCTTCCGAAGCCACGCAATTGATTTAAAATGGCCTGCATATGGAACCAATAAATAACATAGGCCAACTTGGATCGGAATCCATTCCCATTGAGAGTTTGAACAGTTCTCGCAGTAATAAAATCATTTTTAGAAACTTTATAGCCCGTAATTCTTTAGACCAATCTCCACAATTTTGATACGCAGCTCTTGTCAATGTGTATGTTAAAATTGCTGAATACAATTTTTATTATCAACTTCGATGCGTGAATTTAACTGAGAATGTTTCGCGTGAATAGAAGATATTTTTTCTAAATTTGATTCTTTTTTTCGAAGAAGTGTAAGCAATATGTGCCTTTATCTAAAAAACAAAATAAAAGACATTCTCTAAGTTCTAAAGGTTTAGACACTTAAGGA
Source organism: Tolmerus cingulatus (assembly GCA_959613345.1). NCBI lineage: Eukaryota > Metazoa > Arthropoda > Insecta > Diptera > Asilidae > Tolmerus > Tolmerus cingulatus. The sequence continues at coordinate 39,835,745 of OY390707.1, forward strand.
CAAAGGCTCATGTCAAAGACTTTATAACTATATTATATATATGTATGTACATATATTATAGTATGTAGTTATAAAGTCTTTACTCGATTTTATATAGAAACCCGAGTTTTATTTCATTCAAAAATAGATATTGAACTTATATTTTAAGTATGAAATTAAGCTTCTGCCTTTGCTCAGTTATTATTAAGTCTCAAAGAATAATGCAAATAACTTCAACTACATATTAAAGAAGAGAACTATAAATACATACATGGTTCTAAACATTTCATCAGTTGATAATATAAAAGGAGATAAACACCTATTGGATGATTTACAAGTGAAGGCAAACAAAAAACGAAGTGTTGGACAAAGTAAATGTATATTGCAATTAATTAAGTATACTAAGTTCGTTATTGCTTCACGTTATTTGAAGGGCAGCGTAAACATTGCTAGTAATATATGAAATAATAGTCGACTTATTACAAATAGGAGGTTACATAATTATTATAAATTATTACACAATGATTACATGATGATTATAATGGTTGTTCGTCTCTGAACATCCCGACTAGGATATATAAGAGGCATGCCTTAAATAGCGTATGAGTCTCATGTGACAAATAAGGGGCATGCCGATAGAGGGATATCCCCGTAGATTCCTCACGAGGACCCCATAAAAAAATCACGCGATACCAAATTGAGGTATGCCTTATGAGTTTTTCATAAGGGTCTTAGAAAGCAAGCCTAGTGCATGTACATATGTACATACATATGTGTAATCTTACAATGAAATGGGAAATCCCACCATCTGCGTCACGGGGGCTCGATTAGGAAAACATCAAATATACGTCCTTAGGTCAACTTGTGGTTATCTGCTAATGGGCGATATTTGAAATTTATCAGCTGTTCTTGATTACATATAATATATAACACAAATCCCAGAGTTGTTAATAGCGCAACGTGAATATTTTAGAACCCATTAACTTAACAATAGATCTATGGTAATATTATACAAATTGCCGTCTCATTGATAATTTTCGTGAAAAATTAAAGAAAGATATAAAATTAGATTCTTGATTACATGTAATGTATTTATACGAATCTTCATCTTAATAGAACTGTCTCATTAGTAATATGTTATGTAAGTCCAATTTATTCTCCCGAAACATTTTAAATGTGTGGGTAGTCTTATTGTAAATTGTATCCACCAATTGATGTGTGTGTGTGATATGTTTGGGTTTGTCGATTTATGGTTGAGTTTTTTCGCTTGCGCTAGGTTTTGCCAGTGCTTCAAGCCAAGAATACACAGAAGGAAGCGATAAGCGTTGCGGCTCTGCCTGACAAATGTAGAATTAACAAATTCCTTATACCCTCTATACACGGACACGGTCTAATGAAGATCCAACACGGATTATCATCGGTTGTACCGTGTATCACTATTAATTAAGTCTGGATCTTGGTATGGACTGTTCACAATGTAGCCCATCTGAATGGAAACACAATCTCTTTGCGATCTTCTCCTTAACATTATAAGGTTATTGAAAACATTAGTTAAATCAGCGGTTCGCATTTTGAATTGCTTACGCAAAACATATCATTGACTCCAATGAAGTTCGCCCGTGTATCGTGCATGAAATCAATGAAGATCCGAGTGGATTATCATTCGGTAGTATCCCCCGATTCTTTGAAGTTGGTTTTCGATGTTACTTCCTTCATTTTTGCATGGGAATTGTAAACATTTGTTGGAGTACATACGTCTTCCTGTTTGTTAGTTGAAGTTCATTGCAAAAGTCAAATTTTGTATGCCATCACAAATGTGTCTTCTTTGATCCTATGTGGAGTTGGAGTAATGAATCAGGATATACCCATACAAATTAATTTTACTGTTTTTAACCTCAAAATGTACTTGGAGTTAGGTGTTTGAAACATTAATAAATTAAGCCCAGCCTTTCGAATGCATTTTGATTTATCATAAAATATGTGTATGATATGTGATCGTGATAATGTATTCCTTTCATTCATTTCTCTGATTTCTCCTTAAGCTCGTTATAATTAGTAGTTTTCTGCATTGAAGCAGATGGAAATAATGATCATGTCCAGTCTACATATGTATTGTGGGCCATGATAACATTTTCTCAATTGGTAAGATAATGTCATTCTTCCTGCATCGCCGTAACTGCTTTTATATGTAAGTTGTTTGACTTTTATTAATATAATGTAGTTTAAGCCACAAATTGTAGCTTGTATTAAGCGAACCGAATAAATAAATAAATAAATAAATAAATTGATAGCGCGCTGTAGGGACTCAGTGCCATTTTAAACTTCATCATTTACCCCATATACTGCAGTAACCAGTCTGCCAAGAATGCCTATTTGTTTCTGGTTCTGGACTCTATTTGTCAACCCTTATCAATAGATTTGAAGAAGGTTGACTGCATTAATTTAGTCAACCACTCTGGTTTTGTAGAAGATGGGAGAATTTCACTTAAGAATAATACGTCGAATTTTTGATAACTAACGAATAGTTCCCTTGGAAATTGTTGTAACAATGTAATATTTTCAATCAAATTTTAAATTGCCTAATATAATTTTTATGTGTGAGGCAGCGGAAGCCCCCGAAACGGACATTCTTCACTCAAAAGTTAATATCCGCGCTTATAAGTAATCCCTCGTAATGGAATTTTCATTGGAATCACTTTAAAGCAGGAAAATGTTTTAAATCTCCACTAGTGAAAAAATGTGCGCAACGTGCATGCAATTTTTTTTTGAGTATGAATATTCAGAAAGAAAACATGCTTGCGCTTTAAAATTTTGCAGAGAGCACGTAATGCAAACTCATCATGGAAACATTTTTACATTTTCCGTCATTTGATGCATTGCCAAAAACACATTTCATGGGAAATGTGGCGTGTTTCTTGCGAAAAGCTATTTAAATTTACTATGCTATTTTATTACTAGAAAAATTGCTAAATTTATTGTTTATTTGGTGCAATCTATTTCGGACTTTTAAAATATTTGTAATTGTGACAACTTCACTTCAACGCAACCGATGATTATATGAAGTTTTTACACCAGAATTGATTGAAGTCTTAAAGTAAAAATGGGATTTTCGACTACATTTTAATACTGACCACATTTTTTAAGAGGTCATGCTCAGTCAAGAGAAAACCAAACTAAGATTATCTGCTGAATTTCTTTTATCACATAACTACGAGTATATCAGTTGGCAAGAGCAATTAGTACACTGTAATAAATTTATTTGAAGATGTTAAACGCAGGGGTTTGCAAACAATTAGTGAATTAACTAAATTCGAAATATTAATATATTAAAATTTCAGCTATTGTTTTATAACCGCTAGCTGCCTTCGAACAACTTTTCCCATAACTTCAGTAATTTTGTTAGAATATACTGAAAACCTCACAAGGATACATTTGACCGTTTCAGGATTTTATACTCACACTGTATATAAATCAAAACGATGAGGAGTGCATATGCAATTTTTAAGTATACGTTTTTTATGTTTTTAAAAGAGTTTTGCAAATAAAAATTACTACTACATGAGATCACGTATTTTCTAATTTATCCATTTTTTTTCATGGAATGGGAAACTACATTTATGGAAACCGAATGCTTAAATTCGGTTAATCCTCTAAATGTGGTACTTCTTGAGCAGATCGTGAATCTGAATAAGTTCTCCAACACGGCGTACGTGAATGCTATAGCATTCATTTTCACTATTATGCAAAATTCGTGGAGCTTTTTACTATCCGCGAAAATGTTAAATTACTTTTCATTTTTTGCAATAATTAGTCCCAACAAAGTTAACATCCACGAGCCACCACTGGTTGAAATAATGAAAACCTTCAATTACAGCACTACATTGTAATGAAACAAAATATGTATGTATAATATGTATACGTATACGAGTAATGAAAATATATATTTATTTATTTATTTGTTTTAGCCAATAGACAACTGCCCTGACTCTACAGTAGAATAAGTGCATGCAAAAATATACGATAAAATCTTAAAATGCAGAGAAACATACGAAGTAGTTAATTATTTTTAAAATTATTTTTAATTTGTAATTTATTTTCATTAAAGTCTAGCAAAGAATAATTTCTGTTGTGCACAGTTATTAATGAGTTAATAGGACCAGACCTGCTATAGTTAGTTCGATGAATCAGATTTTGTAAAATGTCGGTATTTCGGAGATTATAAGGTTTATTGTCGATATGAAGCGAAGAAAGCAACTCAAGACAATCAATTTCGCCAATTAACAATTGATGCATGAAAAGGGTATTGGAAATCTCACGTCGGTGCTCCAATGTCTGTAAATTCAACAACTTCAGCCTATTCAGATAAGGTGGAAGCTCCTGAGAATTCGAGAAATGTGGCATGCATAATAGGGAGATCATACTGCACTAGCATATTCTAGAATAGGTCTAACTAGTCCAACGTATAATGACCTTAAGACGTAAGGGTCGCATAGTTCCTAGACCAGCGCCTAATGAAACCTAAAACAGAATTACTTTTATTTATTACAGAATCAATATGAACTCTGAAATCAAGTTAGTAATATAATTAGGACAATGTCATTTAAAAGAAAAGAATTTTTACAATAATCTGTATAGGGTCAACTTCAGGCTCAGGACTTATAGGTACAGCAATGCGCGTACTAAAAGATTTATAAATAACTGATTATAATTTATCTGGCATTTAAATAATGGACGAACCGCAGTGAAATTATTCATTGAATAAGCAATTTTTTCAGCATAAAGGAATAAACTCCCAGTAGCCGTTCGGGCTTTTCATTATGTAAATATTCCTTTAAAGCGGCGCAATTGTTCAAAATAACCCGTGGCCCTACATACGTCAGGGCAGGGCTCATAAAGCCAAAAGGTATGTGCTCCATACAGGGAAATGCAATACGGGTAGAACATTCGTACATTGGGTTCTGCGCGGTAAAAATAAAGGACTTCCATTTAAAAAGTCAAAAATGACGTTGAAATATTTTAATGAATGTCTGACATTATCACTGGGAGTCCTCATCAGTCTGTTCGCTTTAACCCTATCAGCAAAATTTTGACTGTTCGTTCTGCGTGGCGTTGAGCGAAACATAAACCCCTGTCCATGTGTGCTTTATCGCGAATTTCGCGATTCAAAAAGTAACAGACACTCGACGGTCTATACCGCATTCAGCTGCATTAATGCAGTGTAAAGAGCTTCTAATTAAAATATCCTCGACTCAGGCGAGATTAAACGCAATTAAATTTCAGGCGCTGCATCGACCACATTAAAAATGCATTAATTCCATTTTAACTGTGTTACTGCGAGCAAAGTAAGCAGACTCGTAATTCTGTTGGTCTGGTGAGAATGAAAATCTCATTTTATTTTATTTAATTTCATTAAATAAATTCACTATTACGAAGGCAGAAAGGCGGATATTCAAACAGATTAAGGATGCCACTTTCATTGCAGATGATCCTGAAATTTAGAACAAGCTCAACTGGCATTTCAAGTATTGTTAATTTAATGAGACAGCTGAGCAGACGGCAATTAAAAATATGTCTTACATTTCAAACAAAATAAGGAACTCAAACTTTCAAACAAAACTACACAGAATAAAGTTGCCTTTAGACAAAAATGCCACTTTCCTTCCTATGTCAATTAAACATTTTCTTTTCCGGCTTTCAATCAGTCAATCAGGAATCAATCACTTGAATGAAAGTCTTACAACTGGAAGACGTCTCTGTGAAATGAGGATTTGGGGCAAGATTTTACTTCCAACGCTACAGAAACATTTCTCATTTGATCAGCTTCAACTCAAAAAGGCAAATTGTTGCGATGAATGTCTGGCAGGAGTTCGTTGAATACATTAATAGTTCACATACTACCATACTAGTGTCTCGTACTGTGCAAAAATGGTAGAAAACAATTTATCAATGACAATGTCATGGGACATACATATGTACAACCTTTTTGAGTTTTCATTTCCTAGTTTATAAACTATGGAAAGATATTTCATATATTTTTTAATTTTATATGTTTGTACATATACTGCCTTGAAATTTGTGTTATTTTTGTCTAATGGATGGGTAAAGACCGCTCATAAAGGTACCTCGGGGGTTTGTTCTCAGTAAACCTCTTGGTGGATTATATGAAAAAAAAACATGTATATGCGAAATAAATAGTTGTTGGTACGTTATGAAAATTAAAAGATAAACAAGACATTGTATGTATTGTACATATACTACATACATATAAATATCATATTAACTGACTGGGTTGTAGAAACCTGTTGGCGACCTCCTAATCTCATTTTGACAAAACTTAATTCCATTTATTGTTTGCAGTATGCAAACGGGTTAAAAAACGTTTGCTACCAATAAGAGACATATTAACACTCTTTACAGGTAATACACCTCGCATTTAAACAAATGCAAAAATAAAACATTGCTTAGGCAAGCGGATTATTTTGATTAAATTGATGTATTCATTATGATATACGAAGCATTATATCTCGCAAAGACAATTTAGCCCCACATACGAGATTACTTATCGATTAGTTACAGTCTCTGATTTTGGAGCCATATATGTAACTATCCTAAGGGAGAAATAATTTTTGGAAAATACTTTTGAAGTTAGAGCCTAAAAATGAAAACTTCTACCAGTGCGAACTCAACGAATGCTCATGGTACTTCCTGCTTTGCCTCTCTTTTATTAAAATCGCATTTACATATGCATTTTCCTTTATATTCAAGGAAAAATACATATTTCAAAACTTTGTAATTCTGTTCAGAAAATCCAGCGTCCTTTAACATCACCGGGGTAATAAATAATACAATTGTAATAATAAAAATAGCATGTTTATTTCCTTAAATAATTATCAATACTTTTACAAGATTTGCCCATCTTGTAATTTACAATTTTTAATCGAGTGGACGAATATTATACTGTCCTCATATCGAGGAGGCAGACAAAATTAGAAGGCGATTCGACAATAATACATTCAACTTTATGATTTTAAATGTGGACAAATTCTCAAAAATAAACCCACAATTTTAGCCAGGTATTAGCTGTATCTTCTAATAAATCACCTAAGTTCGTTATAATTATTGTTAAACTAGCGGGGTTGTCCGGTTTCGCCCGATGAACAAATATTTTGGCCGCCGTATTGGGATCGTCGTTATGAAGTTCCAACATTTTATAGTATTCGAAACTAACTCAAAATATTCATAGTACTAATTTTCATTTAAATTTCGAAAATCATTACACGCCATATTGAATCCACCATCTTTAACGGTAAATTTCGAACATGGATTCGTAAAAAGTAGTCTATATGCTGGGCCAGAATATGTAGTATCTTCACCCAAAACATGAATAGGATCGGATCCAGCGTTTAGGTGTGATGATGGGCTACCTGGCTTCACCCGGTGTACAAACATTTTGAATGCCGATGCCGGCATCCGATGCGGCATCGAATGCCTATACCGGCATTCGATGCAGCATCCGATGCCGCTTGCCGCTGGCGCTTGCAGCTGGAGCTTGCCGCTCACGCTTGCAGCTGAAGCTTGCCGCTAAAGATTGCAGCTGAAGCTTGCTGCTGACGCTTGCAGATTAAGTTTGCAACTGACGCTTGCAGTTGATGCTTGTCGCTGACGCTTTCCACTTGCCGATGCGGAATCCAATGCGGCATCCGACTGTCCCGGTCCAGGCTGGGCTCAACTGCTGCCCGTCGGGAGCAAATTCAAATCTCCCGAGGATTAGAGACGAACGTACTGCCGCCCTGCTCCCAGCTGAGGAGAGCTGCCCAGCACAGGGTGGGGTGAGGAGAGGTCCCTCTGGCTGCAGTAGTCCCAGTCCCGATCTTACGCGGCGGCCACTCGCTGCTTGTTTTCCGCACTGATCCTGTTCATGGATTTATTTTTCCTAGTTCTCCTACACCTAGCGCCTTCGCATGTCAGATTCTTAATAACTTTTTACCTAATTTTTGTTTATTCTTATTTATTTTAAATTAAATCTATGAAATCTATTATTTTGACATTCAGCAATCACTTTGGTTGCCTTGATGGTTTTTTTCTTTCTAGCCCAAGTGTCGCTTCCCGTTTTTGCAACATTTTCCATTGATCCCTCGCTCCTATTGGTCGCAGCGTGATTTTATAAAGCCTAAAGCCTAAAGCCTTCCTCGATAAATGAACTATCCAACACAAAAAGAATTTTTCAATTCAAACCAGTAGTTCCTGAGATTAGCGCGTTCAACCAATCAAACTCTTCAGCTTTATCATATTAGTATAGATATTAAGAAAGATTTTCAGAGTCAAAAATTATATTTACATTTACATTTTTCCAAATTTAAAATATTTCAATTTCTTTGACCGCTTTGATTTGTATTCTGCACCTCTATTACTTTCATGGTTATTATTCATCGCGTTTCATTTTCCGTGTCTTTTGTTGAACCTACTGGAATTCTTAATAGTTCATCACTATGTTCTTCAACTGGAGGTAGAATCCTGTTTTTACTTTCAGACCCTAGATGTACTATTCAGGAATGAAAACTAATTCAAGTCGAACTTAAGCGGAACTTAAACGCGCGAGTTCAAATATTCGAGAACTTGTAAGTTTATCTCCCAATGACATAACATCCACAAAAATAAACAATATACTTATAATATCAAATTAAGGAACACTTAAAAAATCTATCCTTTCTCTAAGAGTAATTCAAGAAGACTAACTTAAAATGACATTACTCCAAACAAAGAAACATGCACCTAGTCCTGCAATTATTAGGATTCTCATAAAATTAAAGCATTCATATTATATCACCAATATGTAAATATACATATATTATGTATGTATTTAAATAAACCAGCACTATGTTTGTACAAATGGAATATTGGGTTTATTAATAAAACCAACTATTGTAACTAATACTGTAGTATCTCAAGAAAAAAGTTATTTTGTAGGATTACCAAATATTTGCTTTTCGTGACACCCTGCTCAAATTATTCTGAATATAATTTGTAAAATGATAAAGTAAAAAAGAAAAACCTTTTATTCTATGCATGTATAACATTAAAATGTATTATATTATCAAAGTTCGGCATTTGTTCAGTTTTCTTTCTTAGACCTACATATATATATATAACTTTAGCCTAGCCTAAATTATCGGCATAGATTCGCTTTAAGAATTCTGAAGCAACGCCTAACTTTACGCAAAATCCTTTGATAAGAAAAGTCTACAAGCCTTATTTCGGCTAACCCTAAAGGGCTCTCGTTATGCAATAATTAGACTGTGAGAATCCTTATTCGTGCATTCATTCCTCATTAAACCCACATTCGTATTTAGGATTATCTAAAGAAAATTCTAGTCGGGACAGTGAAAAGTAAACTTGGGATTTCGAAAAATCAGAATAATTTGAACATACTCTGGAACAAGTCCTACTCTGACGCTGAGCTCCACGCTGCGTTGGACACACGCCATAAAGTTTTGAATTATAATTTTAATATTATAAGAAATCAATAGAAAATATAAACACTTTGAAGTTTGATCGTTTAAAGTGTTTTAAAGCACAAATTCTTTGTTGTGTGTTGCTGGGATCCCCAAGTTATTACTAGCAATACAAATATTTTCGCTGAAGAAGAGCATTCGCTTGCTTTTTCTTTTCTTCTTATATAAACCTTGATGATCCCACACAGCTGACATTTTAAGTCGTTACTAGCATTCGTAAAGTTTTCTTCTTCCTCTTTACTTCAGATAATACAAGCTTTAAGGAAAGTACATCCCGCTCCGTTTATGACTCGTCTTTACTTACCTAAACAAAATTTTCATCTTTGGACTGATGATGTTTCTCCATCCTTGCGGTCATTCCAGAAAGGACGGAAGAGAAGGACCATTTCATTTAAAGTAGTTCGATTTGGTAGGTTCCTTCCCGTCGTCCTTTTGCCCCGCTAAGTAAACATCGACCCGCGTCTGCATATGCTAACTCGCACACATCTTCGATTCCTTTTATTATGTCAATTGGCTGAAAAGCACAGGAGAGCTTTGAGTGAATGCCATTTTTATGCTAACAAAAGATTTTCTTTCCACAAGCAATAACGTAAGCAAACAATTGAAGGAGAATTCTTTCCCAAGATTGCCCTGACGCCATGTCGTCGTCTGGAGGTCTTTTTTTTCATTCCCGAGATTTCGTCTTTATGCCTGTCCCAGTTTCGAGGTTGGGAAAGAACTTCTGACGTCCAAAAACTTTAAGCCTGACAAATATTTGGTTTTTATTAGTAGAATTAAGGTATCCACACAACTTGCGGGAAAAATGATATACCATACGTATGTACGTGTATGTGAGTATAGTTATGTATCACATCATCTCCAAAATTCACCACATTAGTTATTGCACTTAAAAATTTTAAAAACTATTATAAAAGTAACATTCACAGCAATTCACGGAATCTGGCTGAGGTCATCTGGCCAAGTCTACTTGAAATATACTCGCAGGCAACAAAAGAAAATTGAACTCAATTTCAGTTTTCAACTTGGCAGAAAATCCCAGGCGAATCATCCACATAAAGTATGCATTGCACTTCTGCTCGCTCACGAACGACGCAATTACACAGTTTAGGTGCCATTTGCTCCTGTTCAGGCGAAACAATAAATATGACCCAGAAAGGTTCAGTTCTTGGGCTGAGTGATTTTTCGAGTCCTTGCTGGAAGTGTTTCGAGAGCAATTCTAGTGGCTGCAAACTGAAGGGAAAACCCTTTTTTATGTTACCTTCCACAATGCCGACCCTTCCAAACCAAAAATCATCAATCGTCTTTCCCAGCTTTTGCCGTCTCACTTTTACAGTATCTTAATAGCGTTTTTAGTTTATAGCATTGGTTCATGCTATTACTCCAAAAATTCAAGATTGTTTCTTCAACCCTTATCTTAAACCGATTTTTAATTGTGTTTGCATTCTGGCTTTAGAAATAGAATAATTTGTTTAAATTTTATACATTTACTAATGCAAATACATATTTGCATACTCAAAGACATATATTTAATTCTATCTTAAAGAATTAATCAAAATATGGTAAACAGTGTTATACATATTAGATGTTTGCGGATGTTATTAACATTAAAGTTGATATAAAAGAAAGATAATTTTGGGCATTCAAATAGCCAATTTTGAATTTTGATGTGGCCTCTCTGGATTGTTTGATGCCGTATTAGGTCATAAATGGCGATTTTTGGAATGTATAACCGATTTTAGGGGGTTTAGAAAGGAGGTCTCAAGCAATCGTTGATCAGGAGATTGTAGAATCGATTGGTATAGCCCTGACCTTAGCAAAGCACGCTTAAAGATTACAGTGAAAATCAACTCCAATATTAAATAGACAAGTAATATGTATGGCTTTAATCGGCAATTGCAGTCCTGGTTTCCTTGGAATTTTTAATTTTCTGTTGGTGCATTGGCAAACTACTTTGGTATATAAAAATTTAGGAGGGTAATCACGCTTTTGTGCAAAGTTTTACGCCTTGCAAGTTTTTAAGATGTTTTTGCAAGGAACCATGAGCGCGCCCCGTATTATTGAGTGTTGCAGAAAGTTTTTAATTTTAAAAGAGACTTTTAAGGTTTTTGTAATTTTTGGAGTAAACAATTTTTCAAAGCAAATGCATATTAATCAAGCATTTGATTAGCTTGCTTTTGATAAAATGCCTGTGCCAAAGGATTTTCGAGTTACAGATAATATTTGTACGGTTTTCAAGATGCATATTTCTTTTTTAGAGATCGATGATGATGAATTGGTAAAGAAAGTTTTAAATAACGAATGCCATTTCATGATCTTTTGTATTGTATTGACAATCCGCTTTGGAATAAACGACATACAAATATATTGTATTCGTAAGTCTAGTGTGTTATAGATTTAAAATTTTGATAAAGGTGCACCGACGCAGTTTGCGGCTTTGCTAGAACTCCTATCTATTTATAAATATAACGACATAAAAAAGGAAAGTACCCATAAAAATACTAAAAGAAAACGCCTAGCCTTGTATTAACTTATGTTTAGTATTTAAATAAACAAGTAATTAAATATCATTCCATTCCATTACTTTCCTAAATTGTTCTTATTCTAAGTCAAATTAATTTTCTTCGTACAAGAATTGTAATTTTTCAATCAATGCCCACTGCTTGGGTTCCCTATTTTTATTTTACTTATAAGTTGATATCTAAAATGTTCGACACTTCAGGTTTGCACACTATTGTGCTGCAAGATTTTATTTAAAGTGTAGAAAAGTTTTTAACATTTGTCTTCTTTAACATTATTGTTGTAAGTTTGCAAAGTTGTGCACTTATGCACTGTTTGCCACGAAACTTGATGATCCGCTGGGAGTTCCGTGTATTCACTCAAACGCTCAGGAATTTTCAAGGGAAATTGTGAAAGCATTAAAATGGGTTGTTCGTTATTGGATACAAAAAAAAAACAACTGAAAAACTCCCATTTTTATTAAAGAATTGCTCTTCTTTTAGTGCAATACAGTTATAAATAAAATGAGGTAAGGGAGATTCTCCCTCTCTCTGTAGGGTTTACTGCAATGAAATAAAATGGGGTCTTCTTTTTCTCAACAATTAAAACTCACAATAAATATAGCGTTTGCATATGTTTACTTATTGTTACTTTATTGCGGCTAATTGAGCAGATTTTTACAAAACTTGTTACAGTTCAATTAACCTGTTACATGTAAAATCATAAAATCGAGTAGTTGGCCAGGCACAATGGAACGTAGATAATGTCCATAGTATATTTTATTTATATTTGCCCCTCTGAATAAAATTATGAATATGTCTATCCTAGTCCTCTTTTTCTTACTTCAGCGTTAATTCATTATATTTACTTTTCCCTTTTGTCAATTACGATTGTTTTTGTTTTGTGATGTTTTTATTCCTAGACCTTAGACGAATAATATGGTTAAAAGTATAGTTCTATGTTAAATAAGTAAATTTGGCCGAATGAAATTTGTGCACACAACTCGTTGCTGTTCCCGAGGGAAAATTTCCATTTAAAATTGCCAAAATTGCATTTGCCTTTTTTTTGTTTTCGAGGAGCAGGATAAATCTTACTCTGAAAATCAACTCTACACGAGTGCTTGTAGGCGACTTTATATTTTCGAGACATCACCTATACGTTCTTGGGAAATTTTTGAATTTCATTAAGCACATAGACAATGGAATCTCCCATAATATCGTAGCATGAGGGGCAACCATCAAGTTACAGCTGCCTGGGGCCAGCCATAATTTCGCAGAAAAAACTTTCGAAAACATTCCAGGAATAGAAAGGACCTGACATTTGAAGCTCTCTGACTTATTGTTTTGAACTTTTATCTTATCTACAGATAGAAGCCGAGGGCGCCTTTGTACCTAATACACAACCATAAAATGTCTTACCAGTTCCCAAGACGTTGTTTTGTTTGCTGCTTGTGTTTTTCCTTTTATCTCCTTTCATCATATAAATTGAAATTCTGAGGGTATCAGCTCCGTTTTTGTGCTGGCAAATTCGAGAGCCCTCCTTATTTATTCTGTATGAATTTTTATCTAAATATCTAGCCATGAAGGGAATACTTAAACAATGGAATATTATATAGCCGGTCCTGGTATCCTGGCGGAATAAAATTTAATATTTTACAGCCAATATATAGGTGACTTAGGAAGTTAGGGAAGAAAGAAGGGGGATAGGTACTCGTGGTGGGAACCTTTGATAACTCACCAGTTAGCACTGTTTACGTTTAGAAGTGGCAGAGGGGGTGTGAATGCATTTTAGGCTACGTGGTGGAGCCCCTCCTAAATGTGTGGGTTGGGAAAACACGTTGATTTAAATTTTAGAGCTCACAAAGCACACAATTTTCGGGGTACTTTCCGCCCCTGGGCTTTTAGACGTTTGCCTTTTGTGCGTCGTTTATTCGGTATGCTAAAGGGTCGAAATTTTATAGCCGACAATAAAAAATCCCAGCTCGCCTGTCTTCCTGATGTGAAGACCCTTAAATTTTCAGTACACGATACTTTTGGGTAGATATAAGACTGCTAGCTTGGAAAATAATAAATGATGTTGGTAAAAATGTAGGCGGTAGAGATATACCATATGTTCACACTATCATTGTGAAGGGAATAACCGGATTGACTAAGTTATTTTAAATAGAAGTGAAAAATATTGTGAACTTCAATTAGTTTCCATGATACATACCGACAGGTTTTTTACGTAATACTGCTATAGATATCTCGTCGAACGTGCCTCGCCATTTAAATGTAATGATTACCGAACGAAAATACATCCGATACGTGGTTAACGCGAACCTAATGTAATGAATATATCGTGGTGCGTGTTTACGAAAAATATACGACACACAGGGTGGCACTCAATTGATCTCCCAAGTTCCTGCGGCCGGTAATTAGATTGGTTTGTGGGCGGTGTATTTCCGCCACTAAATCTCTAATTCACGCACCTATTGAGTGAAGGGTGCCATTCCGAGGACGAAGCAATGTAATTAAAGACCAAAAGCACTTATCGGGATAATACACGTTTTTGAGCAAGCCAAACCCGAACTTTAACAAGCCGTGGGGTAAATGGTTTCCTCTCCAGGAGAGGGTGAGTTTTTAAGCACATCATTAGGGGCGTAATGCGAAACGGAACTGACGATTACAGCGCTAAAATGGAAATTCTGCTTATTAAGCAATCAAAACTTTATCAATTAACTTATGTACACGCACGTGTGTCGAAGTTTCACTGCGCTGTAAAGGTATATACATATACAAGTATACGTGGCTACTTTTCTTCTTTCCCTAATTCTAGTTCGAAACTAAAACAAACAGACGCCGAAATAGCAAACATTGTTGTTTTAAACCCTTCGCGAGGTATTTTGCTAGCAATGGTAAACAATATGTCTAAAAGTGATAACACACCGATTCATTCAAAAATACATGTAATTGTTTAAAAACAATAAAAATATGTACATAGGGTACAGTATAATTAGTACCATTAGCATTTTGCATCCTTGGAAAAGTGTGCAACCCGCCATTTCATGGAATCATTTAAAATTCAACCTTTGTTTATTGAAAGTTAATCTTTTCGAAGCGGAGATAGTAGATGTTTTCGTAAAGTAATACCACAGATAAAATAATATTATATATAGACTAGCGCGTATATTTGTTTTATTTGACGCAGCTGAAAATGCTGTTGAAGTCAACAGAATAATGAAAAATAATTTGAAAATAAATCATATGATACTATTCGCCGATGTTCAAAAAGATATGGATTTAAAACAAAGACATTGATAAAAAAATTTAAAAAAACAACACAAAAAAGCTACACTTCATTTCGCCAAATTTAAAAAAAATGAACGAAATGTGGATAGGAATTAATCAATAAAGATTACAAACACATTTTCCGTAAATTAAAACTTAACACGATACTGTCCAATGGGAAGAATATACTCATTTACTTACATCTCCACTCCCCGCCAAAAAAGCTAAGTGTTTTTTATTTTTCATTTTCATTACCATAAATATTAGAGAAGGCTTCATATTAAAACCCAAAACGTTCAAATAAAAATAAGAATTTCTAAGAAACGAATTCGGAGTATTCCTTAAAATAAAACACATTCATTCAAGAAAAAAATATGTTGTTGGATTATTACTGAAAACGAAAAATTATTTAATATAAAAAAATGAAGAAGTAAACCAGATAAAGATTATATAATGGTAGTGGAATATTTACTGCAGCCAATGAGTACTAAGGGAATACAAAGGCCTAGAAGCCTTACAGGCTACTCCCGGAAATTTGTGGAAGACTTATTTACTAGAAAGGATTCGAAATTCGGGTTTGCAATTAAATAAAAGGAAGCATTAGGAGAATAGAAGCAGAAGCCATGTTAAACTGTTTTGCGGATCTAGGACTCCCACGTCATTAGATGCGAATAAAGCGAGATACGGTGCTACAATATATTTCTACATCGGTCATCTATTGGTTCGAGCTTATGTACGTGATGTATACTACTACCCAAAGAACAAAAATATAGTAGTTATATTCTGGACGTGCTAGCCATCGTAAATACTTTAAAAAGGTTTAGATTATATCTGTTTTCGGTGCACAATGGAGAAAAATAAGTCGCAACTAAAATAACCCAGTGGACAATAAGATTTCGATTAAGTACTGCAGGATAAAATTGGAGTCCTGTTACTGCACCGAAGATGGATATGGTAATCCTTTTTTAAAAATTATACACGAATTTACAAGAAAACTTGAAGATATCGATAAAGTTATGAAGGAACTACAAAGAAATATTCCAAGTTACGAACGTGGAACTACTTAGTTCCGCCACTGGATGATTGAAGAGTGCATTTGTGGAGCTCAAGTTGGTCTTAAACTATGTAAAACTTTATTGAAGTATCAAAATATCTGAGATACAATCACATAATTGTTTGTCTGCCTTAAAATTTAAAAAACAATCACTTACTCGAAAAAAACATTCCAGATAAAGTTTTCCAAATCATTAGAAAGTTTTACGTGAGACGAAATTGATACAAAATAAGTTTCTCCTTTCGCGTTTCTATCAGCCATCGATTAATTCCTGTGCTTCTCAAACAACTTCTCGAGCACATCTCTTAGTCCCAATTCAATTTCGACACCTCACAAGTGCGCCCACCCGAAGAAACTCCGGTCTCGATAAACACAGGTGAACCTCCCCCGCACAGCACATGCACTTATTTGGGCCTTTATCAGTGCTCAATGACTCGAAAATATTTCTTCCACGTTTCGACGATTTTTCCAAAGGAACATTTATGTGCTCTGCAACAAAACGTTGCACCCTCTCCGGGGGTTTGTTTCTTTTCCATGAGGGGTTGCATTCATAGTTGCATTAAGTTGCTCATTGTTCGCATTTCTATGGGGAATATACTGCCGTATCCTAAATATGCCAAGGTACCAAGTGGCCTTTTGTTTGCTTGAATAGTGGCGTTTCCTTTTGAATATGCATGTTGATATCCAATGATGATAAGGCTGGCATTGTCTCCACTGCTACCCGCTTTTGCGCGTTTCCACACAACAGTCATTTCCAAATTCAAGGAATTGAATACATTTTAAATACTCCTTGGTATATTAATGGGAATAATATGACCATTTTCATTATTATTTTTATTGCATTTATAAATAGTACAAATCATATTTCTTAGCATCTCAGAAGTCCATTGCTCAAGCATTAAGCAGGAACTCAGAAATTTATCAATGTTATGTCTCTTGAAAACTTCCCTAGGTACTGATATTTATATATTGTAGTTTGTGAGTAACAACAAACTACAAGGAGCACTCCCGGCTCCGGTATCCTTACAGAATTAATCCGAAGCACAATAGCCCTACCACGTTCCACCTTAACATCGATACTGATCAATCAATTTCTTGCTGGACGTAAACGGGAGAGGCCAGTGCGGATTATGTGCCTTTATTAATAGTTAAGCTGTGAGCGCGGCTGTCTGACAAAAAAGCTTAGTTAACTTTCCACAATCTGAAGTGCAAATCATTTAATATTTGTGTAAAATGTACTCGTCAGAGGAACTGAGCTTACCCAAGTGAGAATTTAATTAGAGGGCTGTGTGTTAAAATTTATCCTTTTTTCTTGTACTCAACTTGTACGTTTTGCGGATGAAGTAAGAAATTTCTAATATAAAATGGTTCCTTCATTTTATGCTGTCACTAACGGCCTGTTATTCAAACATATGTCTTTTTTTATTCGTTAACTATGATTTAAAATAGCTATTAAATATGGCTTCAAAAAGCTATCAGTTGAATAAACGTATACTTAATAAAACAAATAGGATGGGACAGTTGAATATCTTGTGAAATAGACATTGGATCGACAAAGCTAGAAAACGTGTCAAATACTTCTTTGAAAATCTATGCAGTGAGGTCAACCACTGGGGATGGGGTGGAAGCAACTTTAAAGTATTATATTAAATGGGAATCGTGATGTTTAATTGCGGATTCGAGTTTTATGATAAAAACTGGGCAAATTTTATCTGAAACTTTTTTTCTCACTTAATAGCATAGAATAGTAAAGCTTACGCGTGAGCTTTATTATTCTAAGGTTATAGGAAGCCCGGAAAAATGTGCTAGTTGGACAAATTACATAAATTCCAGTACCGTCAAATATCTCGCAAAATACACATCGGGTCGACAAAAATATATACATATGTATATATATGTACGTGTGAAATATTTTTTGCAACTTACACCAAACAAAGGAATCGAAGCGAGAAGCTTTGCTGATATTTTAGATTAAATCTATTTTATTGGAAGTGAGTTGTATAAAACTAATAAGTTGACTAAAATATAAGGAAATGGTTAATATAAATATAATATACTTTTAAAATTGTTAAAAATTGCTTTCAGTGAGTGAAAGGTATTCAGAATAAGTACAGCTTAAGTTCGTATAATTTTTCATATGCTGCTTTTATTTTTCTTTGGAAGTTTCCAAAGTTTTCGAAGCTGAGAGGCTTTTAGGGATGAATCGCGGAATCTCAGGAAAGTTGTACAGATTTCAAATTTTTACTTACCAAACATCTAGAAAATTCAACCGAGTTTGCATTAAAAACGTACAGTCCACAAACTTTAAAGCCATTATAATTATATTAACGCGAAATATTTTTCTGTTAATATTCGTTCTCAAATTTGAGCGGTGTGTTTCTAGCTCATTTTCAACGGCTTAAATATATGTAGATACATCTGTCTTTCATTACCAATTAGTTTAGAAATTTGTTTTTCTCTTTTTATTGTTAATGCCGATAAAGCACCATAACTGAGTTTAATTTATTTATGACCGCCGATATGTGAGAAAAGTAATGTATTTATGATAAACCTTTTCTGTGAATCGAAATAGACGTGGATCTTCTTATGTATCTATCTACATGTATATTATATAGTAGATGAAATAAAAAACTCAGAAAGTATCAATAAATATATTAAGTTTTTTATCTGCATTATGCAAAAAGCGGATTTTTGTAAATAAATACACGTCAGAATTGAATAATCGTTTACTCGCTTGATAGAAAAATTTCTTTGGGATAAATGAGCTTCTTAGGGTTGGCAAATGAAACCCACGAAAATTCGTTCAACAAAAGAGCTTCATGTTTGAGTAATTTGTAAAAAAGCAAAATATGAAAAAGCTGATTAATGCTCAACCTCCATTTGCTATACTTCAGAACCGTTTGCAAGGGATTTATAATTCATTTTTCCATTCTCGACCTTTTTATTGCGAACATGAAAATTAAAAACGGATAACAAATCGACCTCGGTGCCAAAGTGAGGATGATATTAATACCCACATCATTCAGATTTTTATTTTTACTGTCATTTGGCATTCATATTTTAAAACCGGGTGGACATTTATAATGAAAATGAAACCTTTGTCGACGTTTAATAGACTGAAAGTTGAAATTTCACTGATAGGGGTGAAATTCGGGAAGCTGATGAGCCGTCCTTGATGATGTCAGGACCTCATTTATATTTTAAGTCGAATTTTTTGCTTCGCATGTCAATTCTCCGACTGTCAGTATTCCCGATCGCCCAGTGGGTTGAGTAGCAGATCAAAATTAACTGATTTATGAAAAAATAATTTAATAACCGGCATGCGTACCTACAGGGATCTGCAATTAATTATTCATTATTATTCCAGGGAAATGCTGTTGCTGCAACCAACTAGTACCGGAAATTGCAGAGATTCCATTATAAAAATTAAAAGTACGCTTTATCGGCGGCTACTGGGTCGTATATTCTTGAGCATTCTCTTAACAGTTCGTATTGTGGTGTCCGGAAGCACCAATTAATTGGCTCGGTGCCAAGAGATGAGGCGCAATGTCCTTCTTATTTTCCGATATTATTTTGATGACACCTCTATAACCCGTTGTGCTACCGGCGGTGCTCGTTCGCAAAATCGATTAAAGATTTATATTTCCAACCTTTTGTCCTTGCAGACAACCCCGTTAAACGAAGATGTCCGATCTGATTACTTCGAAAGCCTTTGGATTATCTCTCAAGGATGTAATCAACAATTTGAATTCCCTGAAGTACTGAACGAGCGCAGATGAGGCAATGATAACGAGGTGATTAATTATCGGAGTAGCATGCTTTTGTTTTCAACGAATGCTAGTCAGATATTAAGCTGGATAAGTTTTTCCTCTTATTACTTATTGATTCTCCAGATTAAATCTGCTGGCTCTCACTCCTAGCAGACTCAATTAGTTTTTTTTAACTTCACAGTGTTTAGTGAAATAATTCATTTGAAAAGAGTGCTCCAGCATCTTAAACAAAGATTCATTATTCGATTTCAACACACAGCTCTGTTGCTTTTTAATTCAACCAATATTTCGAATAGTAGCAACTATTACTTATGTTCGCCATGGGCGTACGCAGCGCTAGGAAAAGGAAGTGGAAACAGCTGGAAATTGAGATTTAATGATTCGTACAGGACTTTTTTGTTGTTGATTTTTGTGGCCCGGCCTGAACTTAGTCTTTAATATAATTTATACCTAATCTTATTAAAGGAAACAATATTCATTCCTTCTCTAAACTTTCACGATTAATATATGTATGTAACTATTTAATGTCTCGAGCTCTACATAAGAACGCTGAACATGGCATAATAAAACCATATGTACCTACAGTACATATGTATGTACCTACATACCTACATATTTGTACTCAATTATTTTGTCCTGTTGCAAGAAAAGAGAAAAGTAATTTTAAATAGTTATAGTATTTGTTCACTATTTAAATATCAATTATCATTACATAACGGTTCGTTGTATAGGTATATTAGTATATACACATATGTATATATATATGTACTTATATCCATATGTTATCATCTCATATTTTTTATGTTTAGAATTTCCAATTGTGTATATACTTAATTCAATCCAAATCTACACTAATTCAGTGATAAAAAATTAAGTACAATTATTTAACTGATAGAATCTAAATCTGGAACTATTGCTCGTTGTGCTTTACTTCAATTTCGCAAGCAATCATGGAGACGTCGGCTGCTGTAACACCATTGTGGAAATGAGCTTGAGGAATCTTTTCAATTATAATTCTTTCTTTCCTTGAATAATATTGAATAATAATTAATAAATATGGGTAAAATTATTAAATTTATTTAGAAGTAACATAGACAATTTTAATTACCATGTGTTTTGTTTATCTCTGTTATGTAAAAAATTTTAACTAATTTCTTAATATTCTTAAAAGGTTTTGTTGTGTTCTTATATGCAACCTATATTAAACAGCACTACACAAAGCAGCTAAGTCTTGGTCATATTATGTAGATACAATAATTCAATTTTCTCTTCGATTCTCTTTGGCGTTTTACAAATTTAA
Organism: Tolmerus cingulatus; assembly: GCA_959613345.1. Taxonomy (NCBI): domain Eukaryota; kingdom Metazoa; phylum Arthropoda; class Insecta; order Diptera; family Asilidae; genus Tolmerus; species Tolmerus cingulatus. The sequence goes on from OY390707.1 coordinate 39,857,125, forward strand.
GCCTGAATCATATTATTCTCAATTGTGGCTTCAATACCCTACAACCATACTGGAGCTACAATAAAATGAGGATTACAGCAAAATTCAAAAGTGCACTTATTAGGACTTTTGTGTTATTAAAACTGTTGCATTCCACTGGGAATTTTTCAGTAAATACATTTTTATTCCAGAAGCTTTTTATTTGGAAATTATTAGAGGGTAATTCGATTTAAGATAAAACAAATACAATTTTCAAATTTCCTTCTTTGTAAAGGTTCTTAATCACCCAATTTTAGCTTCTGTTTTGGTCCTTGTTTCCTCACATTGTAAATTTTTATTTCTTTTTAAGTGTCGTTATTTTTTTGCACACCAAAAATCGTATCAATTTTACATTTTTATTTTACTTCCTAACTTCATTTTTGAACTCCATTGTATATTTATGTTTGGATCACTTAATTACATTTTATTAGTTTTAAAATATAATCAGTTGCATAGACATAACACCGCCTTTTTTGCTAAATTTGCAAAGTAACATTTTTAGGTATGATGCTTTTGCTTATTCTTTTGCACAGCAGTGTAGATGCGTACATATATGTATGCATACATACATATGTGCCCCGAGCATAAGTTTCTTTTCTGAACAATATGCTAAAAGAAGAGGTAATTTTAAGAGGCATTTTTTCTCTGGTGGTAAACGTATACTCTTCTATGCATTCCAAAAGCAATTAACTAAAGTTCCAGAATATGTCCTTTAATTTAACGTCTTCTATGCCTTTATTCTCTGCTTAGGTCGCTGCACTTTTAATTTTCTTAATTCCAAAATATGTCTTCTGTGGAGGAGCGGATCTTTTGGTGAGGAACAGCTGCAGGGAGCTATTCGTAAAGCAGAGTTGTTTCTCGATTCAGGTTATGGTTGCAGGTTCCTGCTTAACGAACGCCAATTTTCGGATTTGGAAAACGTGTTTCATTTTTCTTTTGCGCAGTATACATATGCATAGTCATATAATACATATACATAAATGGAACTGCACGAATCCTCAAAAGATATTGATAATTTCACGGGCTAGTGAGCATTATTGTGAGATGTAATTAATAAGCACGGACCAAGGACGACTTAATTGTATTTCTTATCTCCAATTTTAATTAATTTTCCTCTACCATTTGGCCCTTTCCCTTAGAACATGACTACTCCCTAGGAGAATTTCCGCAATTTTAAGATGAATGAATGCATTTATACTATGTTCCAACTACCCTATTAATTAAATGATGGCGTCATTCTTCTTATTTGAAACCCCTTCGTCCTTGCTGAAAGCGATTCGGTCACATTTTCCACTTAGTCCCATTGAAAATAATTACCACAGCGGCGGACGGGACGCGTTTAGATGAGTATAAAAAATTATCTGCAGATTGCACAGACCCCAAAACTAGGAAGAGCCGCCTTTTCGCAGAAACTTTGAAAAAGCCAGGCCAAAATCTGCTATGCGACAAACTGCTTTTCTTATTCCAGGACCCGTATCACATCCACAGAAACGTCTGAAGAATGACGAAAAACGTAATTAAAGCAGAACTTTCACATTACTTTTTCCGCATACATTTGGGCGAAATTAAAACCCCAAGAACTCATAACGGGGTGTGAACAGAATGAAATTTCCATTTTCATCTGACTAATTGTTTGCGTATGAATAATACATGAAAATGCAAAAATATGCGGACGCAGAAATAATTTTTGTGTCAAAAGGAATGCAAATTCAAAGAAACTGCCGCCCTTAGTCGGCATGTGTGTTTCTTGGGAGCCTCCCCCATTTATAAAGATCAACCGGAATTAATTCGGAGTCTTATTGCCTCCTATGGATCTCTTATTGATTTTCCGCCCGCCGCACTCCGCTTAGTCCGAACATTTGAATTTTAAGAGCTTCAGCAGAAATCCTGGTTAAGTCGTCTTTCTACTATTGCGATTGTTTCGGATGGTGTTGGCAGTTTTGTCCTTGTGAAAAGTTTTTTTTTGTGTAATTTTCTACAACCCTTAAAGAAAGTATAAAATATATTTTTTTGCGTTTGCAAAGAACCTTACTCACTAAGTTTCCGTAGCAGAAACGATAGTCTGTGCTGGAAGAACTAAGTTTAATTGGACTCACAAAATGTTCACTGGGTAACGTTCTTTGTAGTTCTTTATTACAATAGGACCATACAAAAAACGTAAAAAGTTTGATTCCGTCTCAGTTTAATTGAAGCTTTTGTTCTGCGCCTTGCGTGCTTATCTTTTTAATTACATTCGATCCAAGAGATAAAATTTTCAATGGTCCGCGTTTAGTCCGCTACAAGAAAAAAGAACTCTGAAAATTACTTTTTACACTTTGAATGGACTATTCTTTGGAGGACAGCATACATATGTGTAGTGTAGAAATATAAGATTTTTCTGATATTTTCTAGATTTCTGCACAACAGTCATGTTCAGCCGAGAGAGTGTCAGCAGCGGAAGTCCATTCTCTTCGTACAGGTAGCACTTTGAACGGAAATAAGTGAAAAATACTATGGAGGATTAGCATTATTATTCGTACAGTATAGCGATTAAGAAAAAGAAACAAAATTGTTTGCATTCGTCGTTGACCATGGCATTAAGAGTTATATTTGCAAAATTGCTAAATATTAAAAAAGTGATATAAAATTTTCAAATGTGTGTACGTATACATATATTATATAAAATATAATATGGGTTTGTAGGTGATGAACAATTAATAAGTCGAAGGACTATTTGGTAAATTCGATTATTTTAAAAACCTGTCCGAATTTGTTTCAATTAAAATATAGACAAACTGAGGTATGATACTTTCTCCATTTAACTCAAAGATGTAATTCGTGGGATAGATAACACAGAAAACTCATTTCTGTGAGTTTCCTGAGGTACAATTTTTGAGTAGGTATCCCAGAGTATTCCAAAAGAATCACGTTTCCGTCTCCCAATGTGCATAGCTAAAATCATTCAGGAAGACGAGGGATTCTAGAGTACGTATACATATTCAAAATATAATTTAATGAATTATTAAAATTATTAGAAAAGATTTACAAAGGCTTTCTACAATTTTATAGCACAACTACCGCGTTAAACCTAAGTTTTATTATTTCTGATGCGGATGACCAGTTTAGACAATAAAAGGATGTTAAAAATATTTAGTCTTAAGTTTGATTTAAATTTGAATTTGAATTTTCCCGCCAGTCACTAGAGCCCATTGAATTTTGGTTGAAATTGTCTCCGATCCTGGCCCGTCGACCGCAGTTGGCTGTGAAACAAGTAAATAAAAGTTGGTTCGCGTGAATTTCAAGTGTCTGGTTTTCTTCCCCAAATACATATTTAAATTTTACCTTCCTAGAGTGGCGGCAGTCAAGTAGGCGCATACTTGGCACAATTAAAAGCAAAAAAAACCAAGAAGGCTATGAAATATTCGTCAATTTTGTTTTTTCACAAAAGGCAATTTTTTCATTTTTAATGAGCTGGTTGTCCAGTTCGTTTCTGTTCCTAAATTGGAAACATAAAATAATTTTGTATAAAACAAAATAATTAATGTCTTATTCTCTTCTTTCTCGATTTTAAAGTCTCTACAAGAAAAGTTTCTTTCATATGTGTGTTTTATGTGTAAAGTAATGAATGTATGTGCCTAAAGTAGGTACGGATCATTCGGTCTGCAAGGACGGCTCGGACTTAGTCTTTATTTTTATCAATGCTCTGCAGAAAGTTCTTTAAATTACGCATCAGGATGGTTCTTACCCGTTTGCCTACTGCATATTTTATCCATTTGTAATTGTTCACCTATGATCTGTATGTGTGTATGTCTTTTGATCGAAATCGATTTAAAATCGAACTTCTATTTCACTCGAATTGAATTTCCAAATTATCCATGTGGATCGGAATTCAATCTTATGAATATTGCAACTTTGCATGAAAATGGGGGAAAAATTCGAAAGAAAATACTAAGATTGATAATTACGCGATAAAGATGATATATTGAAATTCCAGAAGCTTATTCAGAGTGCTTCATTGCGATTTGCCACTTTAAGACATTTAATTTAAATTTTTGTTGTTTAAAACGCTGCTTTGCAACAAAAAGAAGCTATTGTACATATCCGAAGTGAGATGTGTATGAACATCTATTTGTGAAATTTTCATCAATTCTTCTGGTAGATACCGCAGTTGGTACAAAATCTTGCAACAAAACGTCGATTACGGCTGAACGAAGCTATCCTAAAGAGCCATTGGTGATACATCGATATTGCCTTAGAGAGGCTTACAATCAGTACAGCAATACATTATGTGTGTTTATTATACTAGAATCTAAAATTTGCATTAAAACATAACTCTCAGTATGACGGATTAAGAAAAGAGAGATGCCAAAAGTTTTGTTGTAATAGAAGAGCATATTGTGATATAAATACGGTAGTTGTACCCAAAGGGTGCAATTAAAGAATTAGGTATCAATAAAAATTATTCTTTAAAGATCTGTGATCATAATAACAAATTCAAGGCTAGTAAAGCTTTTTAATGCCAGATCACGATGTTGTTATTTGGTTCATAAGTGATCGAAGAAACTACTTTTAGAAAGGCGGTGCATGTGGGTTCTATCTGCTTAGATAGACGGGGTTTTCATTAAGGCTATTTTTGATAACGCCACATTTGCACTGCCGGGAACAATTCAATCAAATTCCAACAAGAAATACTCCGCAGCAAGAAACATAATTGAAAGGAAAATTAGAAACTTAAAAGTTCTAGTGCAAGTCGACTAAGATCGTAAGGTAATCAATGTTTGTTGTGTTCTTCACATGATGTGCAATGAAATACAAGTGGGCTTAGAAGAGAATCTTCTTTTATGAAGAAAAAAGTTTAAAAATTGAAGGTGAAGATTATGGGGATAATACCCATAATTGTTTAAAATTATTTTTCCTTAAATACTCGGTTTTTCCATGACATATGGAAGCATTACATATACGTGTGAGATGAAAACTAAACAAATGTATTTACTTAAAACATCAAATATATTAGGAAGTTGTAACACATGTATGTTTTTTTGTAAACTATATGCTAAGATTGTTCAAATCGTTTTTTTCATTCGCTCCTCTATTAAAATCGAGCTTCTGATTTCGTCTATTTCAAGGCGTTTCCTTTTTATTTCATTTTTTTCTACATGCTCTTCTTAAATTTCCATATGTCAACTTTGAAGTGGTATTTTCTGTTAAACTTATTTGGATAATGTTGTTCGACCCAACACCTTTGGTTGGACTAGTTTTTACTATCTACAGCCTTCTACCGTGCTTTGCACTTCCAAAGATCACTAAAAAACAAAAAAAAATGACAATATTTAATAAATGCCGTACCTACTTCTATCTATTTCTACATCATATTCGTTGAAGTAGTGGCACCGTTCATTGTAAATCTTAGGGCGCTGTACTAGATTGTCTAAGTCCTCTGAAGTCGCCAAAACATTCTCAATTCCAAAAATTAAATGACATGAATTTTATATTTTCAGTTTTGACAGCAATAACGAACCATTAAGAAGTTAACGAATGTTTTGATCGGCAGTTAAATTTAATGCCAGATTAACGCATTTAATCGTACGTTAAGACGCTATGAAATACTAGTACAAACTGTTAATGAGTTTTAACAGGACATTTCCTAATTAACATAGTTGTGTGAAATCAGCCCTTGATGTCGTACAAATGATTCTTATAGTAATTTTATATGCAATTCAGTTATTGGAGGTTGTTTCGCATTAAGTCGAACGATTTGCATTACAGATATCAATTTTGTCAAATCGATGTTTATGTGAACGTGTGCCAAGAGCTCTTTTTGCAATCCATTCAGCTGCGTCATTGCATAAAGTTCAGTCTCGACGTCCAATCTCTCTGTACACCATACAAGGAGTGCTAAAGCAAAAAACGCCAATACACGTAGTACACATATTAACTGATATTTCTGTCTGAAAAGTATCCTGAAACAATCATCGATCCTTTACTGCAAGAAGGAAGAGAAGCGAATGACAGAGCTCCGCCCCCAGGTAGCTCGCATGTACAGAGCACACTGAAAAAGTGGTCGTGAAAATTAATTTTATTATATTATATTTTTGTTTTATTATAAATTTACAAAAAATGCGACAAGAATGAAACAAGCGAGATTTATGAAGAATTGACAAGTCAACATGACGTCAGCAAAAGATTCTCTTGAAAAGGTCTAGTTCTTTTGGTAGAAAGTCATGGTGAACACTAGAACTGTATTACATTGTGTCACTGATATAGCAGTAACTGTCCAGTGGATGGGAAATTGTTGACAATACTAAAATATTATTGAGTAGCTTTTACATGAACATACATGTGTAATATCAAGTTAGTCATTTACCATGAATATTTACATATGACGGAGTGTCTGCATCATACTTGACGAACTTAAATCATCATGTAAACGTCACCGTATTCAACTTCAACAATGGAGTACGAAAGGAATTAATGATTTTTTGAAATCCTGTCAATTAACTCATAATGCGACGTGGGGAGGTATTGAGTGATGAAGAAAAGGGGTTTATTAATGCTCTTCATGCGGAGAACTATGGTTTGAGAGGGATGTCGCGTAAAGTTAAGAGAAGTTTGAGTGCTGTGGAAAATTATTTGAGTTTGAGAATTGTGAAAATAGAACAAACTTTTTTTGTTGACATAACGGGATACCGTTAGCTAATACCTGCAGATTTTTACTCAATGTATTTGCACATTTACATGGCACATTGTAGAGAAACAGTGGTATACTAAAATTTAGAACTATTTCATATTTTTTAAACAATTATGTGACCTTATAAATATGATACAATCTTTGCCATAAATTTTCAAACTTGCTTCCTCATAAAAGAAGATTCTCTTCAAAGCCCACTTGGATTTCATTGCACATCATTGAAGAACACAACAAACATTGATTACCTTACGATCTTAGTCGACTTGCACTAGAACTTTTAAGTTTCTAATTTTCCTTTCAATTATGTTTCTTGCTGCGGAGTATTTCTTGTTGGAATTTGATTGAATTGTTCCCGGCAGTGCAAATGTGGCGTTATCAAAAATAGCCTTAATGAAAACCCCGTCTATCTAAGCAGATAGAACCCACATGCACCGCCTTTCTAAAAGTAGTTTCTTCGATCACTTATGATCCAAATAATAACATCTTGATCTGGCATTAAGTAGCTTTACTAGTCTTGAATTTATTATTATGATCACAGATCTTTAAAAAATAATTAATTTAAATTGACACTAATTTCTTTGGTTGGAGCCCTTAGGTGCACAATATACCATACTTTTCTACTACAATAAAACCGTTGAAATACTTTTTTCTTCTTAATTCGTCGTACTGAGTTATCATTTACCACAAATTTGTGATTCTAAAACGCATACATACACATATTGTTTGCGATTACAATCAACAAATTGTAAGTTTCGCTTAACCAATATCTGTGCAGCTCGTATAGCCCTTGGATGAGTTCTTTCTGGTGAAAATGTTAGTTTTGCTGCAAGCTAGTATACCAACCAACACCAGAGGAATTGAAGATTTCACAAATGGATGTACATATGTATCTCCCTGAGGATATGCATGTAAAAACGCTTCTTTGGATAGTCCAAAGCAGCGTTTGCAACAATGAGAATTTAAATTAAATGTCTTAAAGTGGCAAATCACAATGAAACACTCTGACTAATCTTCTGGAAGGTTAAAAATATCACTTTTATCTCGTACTATCCTTCTTCTTATTATTTTCGAATTTTTGTCCCTGCTTTCATGTAAACATGCAATATTAGAAAGATTGCATTCCCATTGACATGGGTAGCTTGGAAATTCATTTCGAGTAAGATAGAAGTTCATTTCCTTTAAAAACACAAACACACATACAGATCATAGGTGAACAATGGAAATTTAAATGGATAAAATATGCAGTAGGCAAACAAAGTAAAAGCTAAATCAGAGGCGTCCTGGCAGACCGAAGGTTCCGTAACTTTAGGTATATTCATATCTTTCATATCAGATCCGCTTCCAGGATTTGCAGTTTGCATATTGATAAATATCATGGCAATTTGATGCACTTTTTATGAATATTAAAATCTCAATGTCCGTAGCGGCTTTTGAAATTCAATTTAATGCAAAATTTCCTGTAAAACCTGGAACCGCAGCCATAAGCACGCATTTGTAGAATAGATCATATCAATGTTGCCTCCACTTCAGCGAGGTATCATACATCTGAAATAACAATTGTGCGAACAATTTAAAAATAACAGAAACATGAATTGAAGCAAATTTATTGATCTCTTTAAATCTAAACTTTACATATTACCTCATTTCTAATATACAATAAACATAGCCTTACCACGTATTCGACGCCTGAGGTTGTTGTGCCAACGAAAACTTGGTTTATTGTTTTTTTAAACAATAACTTTTCAGCCTAGTTAATAGTTTTCATGTTATTTTTTTTGCTAATGAATAACTCTCTCACAATTTTATTTGGCCAACAAATATTTCCAAAATATATTGCAACGAGCACAAATTCCACGCCGAAACGCAATAGTAAGAAGGAGACCTTCGTTGGGGCTTTTAGCTTTTCCATGGTCGCACTACATGCGCAATTTGAAAAACTAATCCCCTTGAGAGAAGTGGAAAACATTACAACTCCACAATTCGCCAATAAATGGGTTAAGTGTAATTTTCCTAAATCCGAACAATTTTCATAAACTTTCAAATGACTTTCTTGACCTTATTCAAGCGCCTAAGTCTGAGCTCTTTCGCCAAACTGCCTCGCCTTCAATTGAAAGACTTTAGATTAAAATATTCTAGATGTTTTCCTATGTCTCCGAGTTCTCAACTTTTCATTTGAACTTCTTTAATTAAACGCTTAGAAAGTGAAGAATATACATAATGGGGGAATTTTTCAAGATCAACAATTTCAACTGAAATGAAATTTCATTTCAAGAATACGCCTAGTTCCCTAGTTTTGCTACAGGCCAGCAATGAAAGAGCTACAGAAAATCGTGCGGGAAATGAATGTCCATACACATTCATATGTATGTATAAGAGAGAAGCGGACTGGTATACGCAAAATAAATACTTGAACATATGGTTGTTGCAATTCGTCTGATATAACAATTGCATAAGACAGATATTATGCGAACGCTTTCCAGGTAATTTACGCACCCTGGATTTATTGACCTAATTTTAAGCTACCACCAACTTTTACCTTCCTTGCAGCAACAATAATACCCAGCACAACCAGCGGCACCCAACATCATGCAATTTAATAACACCACCAACGTAGCGTAAAACGTTGCCGCTTAAATGAAGTTTATGTTTTAGGGAGCAAAGGTACAGTGAATAGAATAACTTAGTACCCTATTTAATATTTCAATCTAAACGGAAATGAATACGCAAAAATAAAAATATTAACAAGGTATTCGAGTCAAGAAAATGGCTTCTGCTTCAAAACAGCGTCAAACAAATTTTGACTAATCATTTGGATGGTAAGGATGCCTTTCTTATGAACGACCTAAATGGTATGGGCATTGTTTACTTTTAATTAAGAAAGTAACTCAGATTCCTGGTCACAAGTTATTTCCGTACTTCACTGAAGAATTCATTATTTCGTATATTCTAATTTTAATAGCCCTTAACAAGTTTGGGCTCCTATTTCCGAACTTTGATCTTTATGCAAATTGCGGACGAAACTTTATGCTACTGGGTAGTGTATTGTAGAAGACCTATGTAGTAGCTGATATTATTAAAAAGATAACATATGGCAAGCTCTTTGAAAATGTTCGGTGCGGTCCTCACTAAAATGAATTATTTTTCATACATCCAGTATACTGCAGCTGAACACACTTGTGCAACTGGAAGACAAGGCTTTCAAAATTTAGCACACAGTAAAATTACCTAAAACATATTTCACCTCCCAACATACACATACGTACATGTGCATTTAATTATACATGAACGTACGCATGATAAGAAAGTTAAATTGACAGTAATATGAATTAAAGTAACATTTCTGACTTTTTAAAACATCTAATAAAAATCTTTAAAAGTAAGTGATGTTGGTTTAAATAGATTTTAAATAGAAAACAAGAATACATAACTTGAAACACAATCGGAGATAATAATTCCAAATAAAATACTATTTAGTAATAATTCAAATTCTATTCCATTCAATTTTTAGATAAAATTCACGACTAACAAAGATTATTTGAAATAAAATGTTTAATCTTATCAAAAACATTGTATATACCATAAAAATAACAAAAACTTGAATATAGTATTCTCATTCGTCAGTAGGTACATTAGCGGTTGAAAATGAGATCGGAAAACATACTCTCCGAAATGTTAATCACGTTTTCAATTGTTCAGTACTCTGGACACGAAAGGAGCTTACAGAATTAAGTTCTTCAGTAAGAATTTTCCTGCATTGGTTCTATACAGCTGTGGTGACCGCGTCGATTTTCCTGTTTTTCACCACTTCCTTATATTTTGCCACCCATTGGATTAGTATTTCCTATTCATTGTTTGAAAAGTTTAATCCCCGTGTTTTATTTGACATCTCAATTCACAATAGAATATATGAATAAACGTATTATTAACATGATGTTATACACCGATAAATAATTTTGAATTGTCACGGCGACGTTTCTGTAAAGTAATTTTATGTGCTCGCTGTGTTGATTGTGCTTGTTACTGACTGAACACTGAATGAACTATTCCCTTGATAGTTGATTTAATAAGGACTCGTTAATTTTTCTTGGGGGAACGTCAGAATCTCTAATATCTGTTATTTTTAACAGATGATTTTATAGAAATATCGTCCAAATAACCTTGAAAACATGTCAAACTGTCAATTTGTTGCTTGTGAACAAAATTTCAATATGGAGAAATGAGAGAAGATATGTGTGACGTATCATATTTATTTTATTAAATGGACGAATCTTGTTTTATTCTGTATTTTGTTGATAGTTTGCGACATAAGCTCCATATTTCTCGTATTAGTTAATTGCCATGTATTAAATTTGACTTTACATATTCATAAGTATATATCATTGACAACTTATTATAGTTACATGTCAAAATCGTGTGGATTTGCCAACCCCAAAGAGTAACACCTTTTTCGAAAAAACGCAATATTAGATTCTTTTAATTTTATAAAGAATGTTTGCTGTCGTATTTATGAAGTGAATTCGATCAAACTTTGGTAGTGTATTTATCAGAAAGATATCTTATTGGTATGCAAAAATTGGTGATTTGGGAAAGGGTTATATAACATTAGCTGCTTTCTTGTCAACCAGTTCTGACTCCACTTTCGCAATTTACACAGGAATACAACAACAATTACTACAGCTCAGATATTTATCCAGGTCCTGATCAAACAACTAGATATATATATAATAGTTTCAAACTATTCTAAGATAGGTGATGGTAAAGAACATAGGTTCACAAATGTTGTGGCTTTTCTCCTCCAATTGGATTTGAAACTATGAAAAGTCGTTTCCTCATTTATTGAATTCATCCTCTCCAAATTATTAACTTTTAATTCAAAACAAAATTACTTTTCATTCCGCTTTCTCCCCATTATGAAATTTTATTTATATGATATTAAATCACAACGAACCACTAATCCATATCGTTCTCTTCACATAACCCAGCACCGGAACCGTAATCCGATGAAAAAACACACCTATTGAGAAACACAAGAGTAGTACAGAAGAGTGTACAGACCCTAATAAATTTAACCAATTGTTTATGGTTGCTAAGTCAATCAAGATTGGGTAAATAAAGCATAAACAAAAAATTGTCTAAAATCGACATATAGAATAATTTCGGGTATTATGGCCTAGTCTGCCAAATTGGCGTACTATGACTTCTCCGAAATAAAACGTCAACGGTGTATATGGTACATATATCCGCCATATTGGCGCCTCCTTTCCCTTCACCTCCACAGTCGATCCCTGTGTTGCGGTGAGTACGCGTGTGTCCAGTACGCGCATCGATCAAAAATCAAATAATTTGATGTTATTTTTTGATAAGCCTCACCCATTTTAGTTCCTGAGGTTATAATTGTCCTTATTGTGCTAGTACGCAGTTTTGTAAGAAAGCGTTTAAACGTTAATGTTGTAATAGTTTCAAAGCATATTATTCACTCATTATAATGTTTAATTTTTACTTTTCAAAAATGTTCCTTCGGGCAATATGGTTCATCACCAATATATTGTAGTCTACTAATATACATACATCGGTCACACAAGATTTATTTTTACATATGTTCTGAACAAGTTGTTTCCAGCATTGCAGTGTCTCCACACCCATCGACTTCAAAAGGTTTTATAACAACATCCCAATTGTTTTCATTACCAAAAATTGCATCTAGAAAAACTACTAGCCAAGGCAGAAAGGTTGCTAAATCGACATTGCTTAGTTCAGCCCCATATCAAAGAGAATTGCAAGACTCAAATGAAAACACATAAAATGAACTCAGCAAAAATGCAAAGTCAAAAACGAAGAAGTTGTAAATGTGTAGCTCGGATGAAGAAAATGAAACTGTGTACGACGACAGTTCTGAAGAGTTCAAGTAATGTTTCTGATGCAAAATGTTTTTATTGCGAGTCTCCTTATTCTATGGACAACAGAAGCGAATGCTATGGATTCAATGTCTATGTTGCAAATTATGGGCTCACGAAGAATAATCAGGAGTGCAAATTGACCTTTTCTTCTTCGAATTTTGCTCTGCAAAAAAACGCAACCTTCATTTCTGTTATTTGGTATAGTGACTAATATGGCCCACATAACTTATGTCCAATGTGGCCCTAGGCTATAATGTCTACTATGTTTAAACTTTAAGATTATTCATGTTTACGAAAAAGGATTTATTAAAATTATTCTTTGATGTTATTTTCTTCATTTTCTAAATGTGGATTACTAATAAGTTCTACGACTGAATTAACCAATACAGACTGTTCGAACTCATAAACTTTGTATTGTATTTCCAAAAAGGCTATGGTGTGCCATATTATCCGAAGCTACATATAAGTACATATTTCTCTTGTCTAATGTCGAATCGAAAGGTCTATTTACTTTTATAACCAGAAAAATTAGAATATTGCTTTTGTAGCAAACAATTGGTTTGTAAATAACCGAATGTAAAATTGCTCGTAGCTTTAACATTAACAAAAATTTGTCCGATAACCTTTCAACAATTTGTGACGGCACGAAATGATAGGTCATTAATAGATAAAGATTATTATCCAGCAAATAACAGGCGCATAAAGGACACATTAATCAAGTTATCGTACTTTCGGACAGAATCGAGATGAACATAAGACTCCAACTAAACTTGGCTACAAACAGAAGTTTATCTTGGAGCGAGGGCGAAAGCTCTTAGTCGAACTGTGAGGTAATTAATAATTCTACTACCATTGTACACAAAACGTTATTAAATTTCCTTTAGACGAAATGGAAGACATGACCTTCCTGTAAAGATAATAATGATGCAATCCGGCGAGAGATTTAAGTGCTCCGATATTAATTTTTTAATTTATAGTGCCCGGCTAATGGATGTAAATTATGGCCGTAATTGTACCTAAATGCATTAATTTTATCAGATTATTCGAAAAATTTTATTCCGCGGTATCAGCAGTCTCGCTGCCAACAATTTGTTCCTAATTATAATAATTTTCGTTTAAAGTTCGTGCTTAATCCACATTACAGAGGAATTGAATCAAGGTCCGACACAAACCTTTACAACCTTAGAACTGCTTAGTAGAAATATAAATAAGTGATTAATTCCTTAATTAAACGTCGTTAGGCAATGCTTCTTTTGAGGGCCCTCAGTTTAATAATTAATCCAAGAGGTACTTTCTAACAGCCGGGTCTTACGTCGTACGGAGATATCGTTTTAGTCAAACCACAAAAGGCTTTGTGTACTAAACTCTTCATTATTTTGTGGTTTTAGTCATTATTACGGACATTGTCTTATGCCTTTTAAGGAAGTTAGCCAATAGGCTAAGACAAGTTTTGCTTACGAGTTATTACATGGATAATAATTGTAATAATAATAATATAAATGCAAATTCTAGTTTAGTAAGTTGCTTTTTGCAGTAAAGGATTCACGAGCAACAAAAAAGGGAGATTCAGATATGTTTAACAGTTATATTGTTTACATACACCTACTATGGGGTACCTTTACTCTGCGGGGCAAATCATAAAGTATTTACATACATATATCGATGAGATCATGTGCATATTTATGGCAGCTCAGCATTGTTTCAGATCCATAAAAGAACTTAAAAAAGTACTATATGGAGAACTCCCAAGTCAAAAAATGCCGGATAAACTGTTCTAACGATTTTTCAATTAAAGCTGTGAAGTGCGACTGAGTTTCAAGATAAAATATTTTCCCTTGCGAGAATCATCCAAGAAGTGAAGAAACCAAACATAAATATTTCTATATTCCGTTGACTGTGCTACTATTTTTGAATCATGCACAAGAAGATGAATATAATGACTTTTTCAAACTGCGCTATCTCCACAGGTTTTATCAAATATCATACTTTGAATATTGACCCTTTATGATCAAAGAACCGATCAGCCCCATAGTGTCCTGCACTTTCTGCCGACGGCGCTGAAGGAAATTCATCTTGAAGTTTCACTCACCAAATAAGCCAGCTTAAGTCGAATAGCCTTATATTTCTATACTGGGACTGTAATTCAAGCCGGAAAAACAGGATGAAAATGCCAACCTCACACATTGAAGACGTCACAGTATTGCATACGTTTTTTCACCATATGTTTTCATATACGTTCCAGCTCAGCAGAAGCAACAAATGCAATTGTATGTTGAAACACTCTAACAATCGGTTTTCATCAAAGGACAGAGTGGTTCTTTCAGATTGTGTTTATAGTGAATTCATGATAAATTGTGGTATATTGGACCAATTGTTATAGTGAATATGTAAAAGAAATGATGATGAAATATCTAGTGAATTCTGCGTTCGCAAAAAGCAAGAATATAAAAAAGTTTTCGTTTGTATTTTCTCGGGACCCCATAAGACAGCACCAATTTCTTCAATTTCAAACTCAGGTCTTTTCAACCACAAGGCTTGAGCATTCTACCAACGTCTATCAAAATTGTGGGGTTGGGAAGAACAACGATACCAAGCTCAAAAAACGATATCGAGACAATGGCCAGAATAAGCAGTCTTTGTAATGCTGCTTCCTAAATCTTTGGTTACGTATCTCGTAAATGGACCCAGAAGTAACGAAATGTGGTATTGTCACTACAATATTTCAACAGCCCAGACAAGTGTTTTTTTAAGGTGGAATAAAGGCCTGGCCCTATAGAATTCGCTATCATATCAGTGATGCTTGAAGACACTCTATGACGGGTTCATTGACCCGGACCTTGAGCGCCGGAAAGAAATGGTTTTCTAATAAGAACAAGAAACAAATGTCACTGCAAAGGAGATCGGATAAGCATATCCTGCTACGTTTAAGAATACAACGCTCGGTCATCTCCCTGCTAAGTGTCCTCGACCGCTTTTGCGAAGCAACCGCCGTCGTTGCCATGGTAGTGACATCACCTTGAACAAATGAAAGTACTTGGTTTTGATAATGGTAGTAGTAGCACTACGACAAATCGAGCATAGGCAACTCTGACTGTTGATGTATGATGGGTTTCATCCAGTAGGCTTTGCTTTTAATTAAACAAAAATCATTTTCGGCTTAATTTTAGATTAGCATGCGAAAAAAAACAAATTTGCTTATGCTTTCTCCATGACATGACGTATCTTTTTAGAAAAGTGTTAAGATCTTGTTAATAATATCTACATATATAAATTATACACATTTTATCCTAAATTGTTTCTCAGTTGCGGTGCAAAACTTTCTCGGGCATTACTTTGCATTACAATAGCTAATTACTAAGCATTGATTTTATTGTCGGAAATTGCGAATAAGTCAAATTTCAAATTAGTTATATAGAAAGTCGGTAGATTTGCTGGCCACGTGGATTTCTCTTTGCGCCCTAAGAAGAATAAATTGAACTCTTTGAGATAAATGTTGGAAAAGCGCAAGGATCCAGGAGGAATAAATTGAAAAAGTTTTGCGCTTTCATGCAGCCCGACTTCTTTGTGGGTTTTTTGTTGGCCAAAGTACCTGCCCTCATCTGGCCCGGTAATGCCCTCTAACAACAACTTGCGAAGTGCAACCACAATAGGATCTGAATCGCCAGAAGAAGAAGTTTCTAATCATGGCCGCAAACGCCCGACTTGTGGGCGGTTAAGCGTTTAGTTTCCAATTTTTTCCCTTCTTTATTAGAATTCGGATTATTTGGATTCTGGGGGTCCAGCAGCGCGGCGAAATGAACTGCTCTGGCGCGACTGCCGAACACGGCGCCGCCTCCAATTTAATCCTGGTAATGCACTTACTCGATATTAAGCAAATGTACGAAATACATAGACTCCGGCGAGGTCTAGCGCGCTGAAGCGGAAGTTTTCGGGCCTCTGCCGCACATAATTGCTCTATTTTTACGCGGATTGTGGCAAAGGGACGAAATTACATAGTAATTTCTCGCAAGAGACTCGGATTATCCATCAGGAGAATCTGTGGCTTTTGGCTCGATTCAATTAATAAAATTGGTTTCCGGAGTAAAGGGATTTTGCAAGTTTCAGCTCCACAAAGAAAGTAGTAAAAGGGTTATCTTCGTAAAGCTGGATATTCTCCTTTCCTTCGTTTCCTTCTTTACGAAAAACTGCTGTTTAATTGGATGTGCCCGTTGGGCTTTTGTATCTGGAACACTGGGACTCTTTTTCAATTATGAAATAACTTTTCTGACTTTTATCTGAAAAACTGGTATGTATGAGGTTGCGGTCCCGAAAAAAATGACTTTGTTGTAATATTGACAACTAATTTGAAAGAAAACAAATCCAGTGCTCTTCAAATCGTGTTTCTTATTTGGAAGAAGGATATAAAATCGGATTTATAAACAGGAGTAATCTTTAAAAATGGCTTTAAACTTGCTATCTACGAACAAACAAACATCAACACAATTTCCTACTAAAAGCTTTACAAAAAATCCATAACTGAAAGTTTTCCTTCTTTTCGGATTATTAAAATATTCTGTTATAGTTTTGTTTTAACAGTATTTAAAAAACTAGTAATTTTATCGTGAGAGATTTACCAAAATCTTAAAAAGTTATTTACAATAAATGGCTGTTGTGCATACATTGCGTATATATAAAAATAACATGCCTTTGTAGGCCTGCACGAAACTTTTGAAATCAGTCAGTCAAAGTTACGCTCTTATCAATGATGAGATAATGAATTAAACTATTTTACAAAGTGTTTATTATCGCTTGGGTGGGTTTGTCGCTTTCAGTTAACAAATTATGATACGAAATGTTTAAAATAAACAGATAAATTTTCTTTACATCTTGAAACTGAATGCAAAGTTGATATTACAATTTAGTGATATACCTCTCATTTTCAAGATAACGAGTTTTGCTTCAAATGATAAGAATAATTGGTCACAGAAATATACGATTAATATAATGTCTATCAACTATCTTAGGTGGTTATGCTGTTCTTCAGAAAGCTGATTATTTTGGTTATTTTTGTAAACTTTGAAAACACTACTCTCCCGTTTAAAGCACCTAAAGTGATGGTGCAATTGTGCTTAATAATTGCACACTTTTCTTCTGGATTAGGATTACTCTTCTTTAATTGTTTCTCTTCTTCTCTTCTTACGTTTTAATATATCTTAAAAGAAATACTTTCTATATTAATACATATGTATGTTCAGTTTTTCATTACTTTAATTTCCAGCGTGGCTGGTTTTTTGAAAATCGCTATTGGTTAAACTATCTAAACATAACAACTAATAGTATTACAAAGGCAATAAATGTCTACAATTTTCACTAAATACCACTTAATTCAATTCCGCCATTGCAACTACACATCTCCATACATATATCAGAATCGTTTAATTCACAAGTCTAAGTTTAATGTTATGAATAGTACCTGGTTCTGGTCTCGAATAAAGACAATGAGAAATTTAAATTCAACTAGAATCCAGTTAAAATCTTGGCCATATACTATTTTTTTTCATAACAAACATATTTGTTTCTATATAGTAGTATTTTTGGATTAAACGAAGTCATTATCGCATTACGCTAAACCGTTTTCCTTAAATGAAAACAATATCAAATTAAATCAAACAATTTTCTTACGGAGATCGTTTTGCAAATTCCACTTGCAGCAGATAGTCAATCTACTCGCTTGTAGCATAATATGAAGTATGTTTAAATGAATATTTTATTGTATCTTCAAATTATTTAAAAAAAAAAACAATACACATATAATACATATGCATATAAAACAATTTTTCATTTGGAACTATTGATATTACTCCATTGTTTTTTCGCACTTTTATTGGTAATTCAGGATTAACTATAGTCGACCTCAGAACGTTCCCGGAATATTTTCTGCAGCATTTTCTGTTAACTCTTTGTATGATTTAATGTATGTATATTGTGGCACCGCCATCAGCCGCAAATACTTTTACAATTTTCTTTTCTGAAAATCTTATTCGCCTTCTTGATCTTGTAAATATGGAGCTCGATTGTTCGGCTACCGATCTTTTTCATATATAGGTAATTAATCGTTTCTATTACATAAAACACAAAAAACCCGATATTTAATATAAGTAAATTTGTTGAGGTTTAGCTGTACTTGAAAATATAGTTTCGTTTGATTTCAAAATTAGATCATTTACTTTGAAAATGCTTTAATGCAATCTGAAAATGGGTAAATTTAATCGGAGACATTTGCGCAGCAATTTCGGTTTAATTGTTCAAACCTTTCCGCAATTATAAAAATATACTGTGTTTAGTATAAGTATCGCTGTAGTAGGAGAGATGAGAAAATTAGTAATAGAGCAATCGGCTTGTGCATATCAATTATCAATTTCATCCATTAAACTGATATTAAATCACCACAGTCTATAGTACCACAATCGGTGAATTACAAGTAAACAATGAGGAGAATTTGTTATGTCTTCTTTCTTTTAATTAGGGTTCTTGTTTTGAAATCATTATTTTATTTAAATTGGTCCTATTATTGATTAAATATGTTTTTAAAGTAAATATAATTAAATTATTCATTACATAAAGAAGAACAAGTAAAAGTTCCTTACTCGTCTGGCCAGTAATTGGTATGATATTATTTCTATTTTTCATTTTGTTTTTAGAGAAAATGACAAAACGCAATGTCATGGCCACCTTGGTCAAACTTTAAAAATTCATGGTGTACTGACACTACTATACAGTCCAGCAAAACTCTAATTTTTATGAATGATACATAGAAATATATTTTAAAGTGGAAAAAGATTAGAAATGTAAAAAATTTGGGTGGACGGAAGAAGTATTTGGAAGGCTTATATCAAATGTTGTGCCACATTGAAAGCAAATTTATATAATACAATATGCAAGAATGTCTGTCGAATATATTTCACAAAAAATAGCTGTGAATATACAAGAAAAGGCAAGAAATAGCCACAAGTTAATATGTCCGTAAAAATATTAATTAATTTCTCTAAACTAACTTAATCACCGTTTATAAATAGAAAACCATTTTTGATGGATGAACAGGAGGTAGTGGGAACTCTAATTTATTGGTTGTATAATTAATTTCATCATGCATCAAAATATGCTTGAGAATCATATTTTATCTTTAAAAACGGTATGGCAAGTGCATAAAGGAAAATTCATCTATCAGCAGGATAACATATTTAGTCTACTATCGAGGTCCAAAAATGCTTAATACTTGCGATTTATTGCGAACCCCAAATAAATAGTAGTTACTTCACATATAGAATTTTTTTAGAAAAATAATTTTAAAAAACAATGCAACATCTTTCACAACGATTGATTATAGTTTTCTGGTTGACAGATTTTCCACAAAATACAATACATCTGTAATAAATCAAAAAGAAGACATACAACGTGGTTTAATATTTTAAATTGTCTTCAAATGCTTGATTGACGCAGTTTCAGTTTTTATTTATTTTTTATTTAATAGAATGTAAATTTGTTCTCCAACTTTTCGTTCAATATGTCCTGCGCTGAATGCATACATATGTATATACTTAATCAAAGTTACAAAATTAATTAAGAAGTAGTAGCCAGCCCGCATATAAAGGACAAGACGAGACGAATAGCTCTGTAAACATTGGAAGCAGGCAAAGAACAAGAAAGCGAAAGTAACATGAGATAATATGCAAACAATTAACCTTAAGATAAAGGTATATACATATATAAGTCTTATCCACGCACGGCTTTTATTATAATTGAAATGATAGATAATAGCGAAATTTTACCCTCTTCTGTTCTAAGAAATAATCGTATCATAATACCTTCTTAAATCTAGATTTGGAAAAAATCTGTGCGTTTATCAATTATTTTGCAGTAGTAGCTCTATCTCTATGTCAACTACAGTTGATTATTCATTTCGCATCCTACATAACGTGCGTCTCACCAGACTATCAGAGTGATCGAATAACTTTTCAATTACTTCCTCGTAGTACATAAAAACTTTAATTAATATTATACGACAGCATACGAGTCGAGATGAGTTAATTAACCGAAGTCAAACATAGTTCGTCCTATGCGCCCCAACGTGTGGGATAAAATTAGGAGGAACGTTGCAATTTAAGCTGCTCCTTGTTTCAAATTCGTATAATTGCCTGCATAAAACATGGGCCAGGGGATCTCAAGGTAAATTGGTGCCTACCCGGAGGGCAATGAATATTCATTGCCACAACAAAGTGCAACCAAAGAAGTTACTGCCTGATTGGAATTCTAAATTTTGTGGAAAGAGTTTTAAATCCTCTGGGTTAAAAGTACCAAACTCCAGGATGCTTTAAACGAATTTTCGTGAGATAAAGTATTGGAAGGACCTACTTCTCTGTGCCGCAAAGTAGAAAATCGACTCTTCCTCATTAAAAGAGGGACAACCTAAGAAGGGTTACAACTTTTCGCTGTGAATAAATTCGCTCTAATCAAGTTTGCACTGGATTATCCTTTTGTTTTATTTTGGATGGTCCAACAAGAACCAGACACCGCGAGTTCTTTATAAATTAATTGGGGTACTGGGGAAAGTGACTTTAATCGATTTGATTAGTTATAAAATATTAATTGCACTGACGCTAAGCAGCAATCTCAAAGAAGTCTGTCAAAAGGGATATTTTAGGATTCCACTTTTGCAGATTAGGGAATTGTGATTTGGGATGAATTTTGTAAATGAATAAAAGAGTCTAAGTAATTTTTTTAGAAAAACTGTCAGAACAATAAATCGTGATTGATTGAAGTACTCACTCTCTGCCGATTATTATTTCCGGATACATATCTACAACATATGTATATAGATACTTAGTAGACGCAAATTATTCTTTAATAAACTTTACAGCATTGCGACAACTCGGGAAATGTCCCCTGGATCAGCTAAGCACTTGTTTCTTTTATAAAATGGCTCATACTAACCTACAAATTGCGCGAGTTCAAAATTATATAACAAAAAGCGGGGCTTAAAGTTTCTTGTCAAAAACGAAAAGAGAAATGACTTAGATTTTTGTACATACAAAGTAGTACAAAGTAGCCAAATATGGAATACAGTTTTGCTTTGTAGGCATAAATAAAACAAATATTATAAATCAAAAACTTTTAATCTTATGCCATGTTTCCATCTCCCCGAAATCTCGGGATTTTTTGAGATTTCGCGAAATCCATATGACAATCTATTAGATTTCTCATACAAATAGCCGATTTTGAAATCTTGAGATTTCGAGAGAATCTCAAACAAAATCTACTAAATTCATTGTGACATCCCCAGAAAGTTTATTCAGCACTATTCAGCAGGCGGCAAAATTGACAAATTTATATCTGTTATTTCAGTTATTCATTCAAATGTGAAATATCAAAAGTCAAATGGTCGCACTATCAGATGGAAACACTTTTAAATCTCTTATTCAAAATCCCGAGATTTTGTGGAGATGGAAACATGGCATTAATTATAAGCAATCATATATTAGCCTTTTATATACTTAGTAACAGTACTGTATAATATTATATTTATTAATTACAAGTACTATAATTTCGGTAATAATAATAATAATAACGGTATCTAAATATGGAATAGGTATACCAAGTATGGATTACTATAAAAACTATCAAAAATCAATCTTAACTTCTATGAGAAGGATTTTGGTCAAATATGAAAAGAAACTTAAATTATTTATAATAATCTCAAATCTAACTATCGAGCTCTGCACCAGGGTAATCATTATGTGCCCGTAGACGGCACATGATGCATTTGATCCAGGTTTTCCCTCGAATATCATTGAAAAACAGTTCAGTGGTAAATACACTCAGCATCTTCCCATTCTGGATCCTTATATCCTATCAAGGATCGGACTCACTGTCTATGTTAAATGCTACTATTTCGTCAGAATCTGCTGGATTTTGGATTTGGATTTTAGCCTTGGTCTATTCTTTTAATTTTTGGGTTTCGATTTCTTTTCGTTTAGATTTTTATTCTTGGTTTTTATCAATTTATTTTCTTATTGTTCTTTCATTTTATTTCTTCCTATGAGATAATTTTTGTAAGTTGATGCTTTTTTTCCTCTATTAGAAGGTTTTCTGCTTTTACTTGGTACTGGGCTGATATCATATGGCGATGCAAGACTCCTACGATTAACCCCGGAAGTTGAAGGCTTCGTTTCAACAACTGTGTCTTGTCTGGGTGTAAAAGCCAGTTAAAGTCATACAGCCATCGCATGATCTTGAATTCACCTTTAAAGGTTCTTTAGATTGATAGCCTGATTTCGTTGGAGTAACATTGACTGTGCAGCAATCTTTAACTGCATCCTGTTGTGAGCAAGATAGTCGACCTCGCTAAATACATTTCTATTCAACGGCCATAGTTCAGTGGTACAAAATCCATTCGCTGCAATCTCACCTGTTTGCACTTTCAAGTAAGCTTTCCAAACAGCTCGACATTTTCATAAGGACTTAGTGGCCTTTTATTATTTCTGATCCACATTCTTATTTCTTCACGGTAATAAGTTTTCCGTGGCCTCATAAACGTTTTTTCCAGAAGCTGGAGTTTGTGGGTTGTGTGCGGAGCTAGATAAAATATCTACATTGTTTTCTCAAACTAGTTCTATTACATCGATGTTACGAGTATGAGTAAAGTGACCATCTAAAATCAGCAAAACTTTCGATTTTGAAGTCGTGATTGTGTGTTGGACTATCTTGATTTGTACAACCCTAAGCTCTGATTCGTCATCATTATATATGCGATTCGGAGGATAGTTACCTTTAGAATAGGCTTCTACGAGCAGATCGAAGAAGGAGTTTACTTTGTCGTTGCTGAATCCAAACGCTGTCACAAAAGACATACCCGTTGGCCTTCTCACCGACATTTTTTCCTTGTGAGGTTTTAAAGATAGGTTTAGCCACTTTTTTCCAGCCATCCTGGGCTCACCATATAGATTCTCCAAGTGATTACGTTTTGCCAACATAAACGCCATTCTGCGTACATCTTCTCTCGTCAAGCCAAGAAATTTGCTCTCCATTTTTAAAATATATTCCACTAAAACATTTGCAAGATAGACACCTAACATAGTTCTTCATCCTTATGTAGCCTGCGGCGTCTTCTGGGGTCAGTTCATTTTTCTGGCATAAGTGAAACAAAGTAGACCTCGGTATAACAATTTATTTGCAGCTGTCAAATAACCTTTATTTTTATGTAATCATTTTTATAGCTTTCGCCATATGATGTGTTCCATACTTTTCGTTTTGCTTTTGAGTTGGTGGCCGCCATTCTGATAAACGCATAAAATAAAGTAGTTATCCAGTCAACTAATATTTTGAGGATCCAAGTATGGAATAGTTCATATGTATTTGGAGACCATGAATTGTCCATATTTTGCACTTCTGATTAATTTAACTTAATAAATGAATACATTCAAAAGCCTCTAAAACATTCAAAAGAACATGTATAATGAATAGAAGTAATAAATAAAATACTATTTGCAATTACAATACGCAAAATACTTAATTTTTACGTATCTGAAATGTTTTCTGATACAAACAAAACAAAATACACTCATCGCTGACACAGCACTCGCTCGACGGACACGTCGACTTGTACGTGCGAGTAGTCATGGACAAAAATAGAAAATCACTGCTTACTACGTTTAGGGATGTATGTTTACGATAAACGTCACTATCCCAAATTAGGGATACTATTCCGTATTTGGTTACTTTTCTCGACTTACTCGTCCACAAAATTTCCAAAATATCATCAAAATACGCAAATTCAAAGTGGCGGACCCAGTATGACGACAGATACCGTACGCTTCAATTAATTGGTTTGAACAAGAAAACACAGTGAATACTAAATTATATAGCAGTACTTAGCTTAATACTATTATTTTATATGCAATGTATTGAAAGATCATGGTTGGTGCAGAACAAAATCCTATACGTCTAATGACCGAAATTCGAAGTTCAGCATCGTTTGAGTATATAAATTTTTCCCTATTCGAAATCGTTTTGAAAAATTTAGTATTACATCGATTCAGAAACTTGTATACATATTTTTGCATATTTTTGCCGTATTGCCTCTCATTATGACAATCGAAAATCACTCTCAAACATTCGCACTGCATGAGCCTTGCAGCTTTCTATATTTGGATACTCCTTATTTGTACTACAGCCCCAATAAGTCCTCTGAAGAAAAAATTGCAATTTCGATCCTTACCTCAACAAAAGGGATCGGGAGGAGGAGGAGGACATGTATTTTGACTACGAGATCTGAAATCTTTTATTCGATTTGTACACGTTTTGGTTTACCGAACTTGAATCAAAAAATGCTGCAAGTTTTAAAAAACTGTCCGTTTTCTATTAGAGATATCTCATAAACTTTTCATAGTTTTTTATATTACGGCAACTTCAACCTACTTAAATTGATATTATGGAAATTACTTTATTTCAAATTTAAATTTGTTTAGTATGTTAACAACCCAAACAGTGAGTTCCAGAATTTTATTAGTCAACAGCGTGAAATGCAATACATTCTTTTCTGGTAGACTTAAAATATTAATTTTTATTTTAAATATATATGTATACTATACTATTATACAAGCAATATTTGTATATATAAAGGGTTTTCCAATAGAAACATAATACTTTTGCATTTTAATATGAACGCACCATTGAACATTTTTCATGATATGTCGAGGTTAAAACGTTGGTCGCGATGATCATATGAGCGAGACCAATCTCCATACTTAAATGTAACCTGTATACTGCACCTGAAATAACTTTCAATCCAATATCTCAATCATTCTCTAATTACAAGATTGTTCACCTTATTGACAAAACCTACAAAATTGTTATTTCCTTCTTTGAAATACACTTTACATATATGTACAGAGTACATGAATGATCAATTTTGATAGGATCACGGATTTCCGTGTGAAATGCACACAGTCCTAAACTTCACCATCGTGATTTCGTAAATTATGAAAACTCGCTAAAAATCCCAAATACCAATTTTGGTAAAATTCTCAAAACTTTCAAATTTGACAGTCCGCTCGAGAAAACACCCTAAGAAAGAATTTTTCCACAGTTTAGACCTTAAGATCGAATATTCGTAGCCAAAAAACGCCGATATTGTAAATTGTATTGAAATTGTTAAACTCTTTTTCGAGAACATTATTACTCGCTAATTTCAGAGTGATTTTTATATTTACCACAATTCAAAATGGCGGTATGTCAAATTTTAAAGCATCTCCGACTTCCACCGAGTGTGTGAGCGAGACAAATATGTATAATAACCAATGCATTTATTGATAGCACTTTCTATCAATTGAAAATTCGAAGAACTTTTTGCAAATGCATGGGATTTTGAACCAGAATCGACATACATATATTGTTTATTGCTGCTCATTTTGAACTAAAAAGTACTACCTATAGAAGTAATGCAAATTTGCAACTGCCCAATGGAGCAACATTTTCTTCGTCGATTTTTATTGCAAACGAAACTTAAAGCCAACATTGCACTCTTGGGAGAAAAGATCATTCAGAACAATTCATTCCGCTTTTTATTTACTTATTTAGTTTATTTACAAGGTAACAATAATTTTACAATAAACAGATATCGACAGACACAAACGATTGTCAAAGAGAAGTGAGCGTTCCAAATAATTGAAATATTCAGGGACATTTTTCAAAGCATATGGCATTGCAGTACCAGACTGGTTTTGACTGAAAATCAATGCAATGGAAGTTATAGTTTCCAAGTTATTCAATAGTTTTGCGTCCTCTGCAAATTCATCAAGAGTTCTGAAGTGCTCCCTGGAGAGAATCTATAGGGTATATTTAAAAAGGTATTATATATGTATTACGTCACTTCGTATTGTGGCCACAAATATCTAACTCGACGGAGAAAGTACAGGTGTACAAAAAGAATACGTTTTATTGGAAGCAGAAGTTATGGGATGTAGTATGTGGATGTATTGTATACTATGGTATTACATTTAGGTTTAGAAAAACATAAGTTATTCTATCTATTAGTATTAAGTTTTAGGTATAGTGGTTTTTAAGTTTATGCACATTATACGTGCATACATATATGTACATATCTATATGATAAAATTACAAAAAAAATACCTTTATTTTTTTATAATTCTTTCGTCTCGTTATAAAATTTGTTTAATTTCATTCTGTCAATTATACCCGGTGGGTGACGTATATTACACTTATTATACATGTGAAACATCCTTACAAGATAACTACAAAGATTAGGTATGAACTCTTACTTGTTTAGATTAAATTCAATTCTCTTTATTTTATATCCAACCGTCACAGAAAAGTGTCCATATTATAAAATAAAAGGACATGCGAAAAGGATACCTGAAGATGTCCTTAATTGAGACCATAACGGCTGAATTTTCGAGAGAAGACGGCTCTTTTCCATTTAGATTAAAGAAATATTTAATTATTTCCATATTTATAAATATTTGCATCGTCCGGACTTTGACTAGTTTTTGTCATAGGAAGCCAAATATCTGTGTTTCCTTAAAAGCCAGTCGAAGCTTATACATTTTTAATGAGAAGAGTGTCAAAGGACCAACATTTTACAGAGTTATTAAACAATGTAACAACCAGCTAGACAATTCAGAGAACCCCTATATGGCATAAGTTTGCCTCTGCTGGCAATCGAATTATTCCACGAACTCGTTCCTATTAATAATTTCCATAATCTAGGTAGAACTCGTGTACAATTTAACATCTGATTAAAGTATTACTGTGAATGTTCGTTGTAATTGCATTAAAATTTAAATTTCTACCACTGCTTCAACTGTTGGTTATCACATAACTGTTCACTAATTAGATATTTTTGAAATTAATTTAATGAGGACTCCAAAGTTGCATGCATCGATTTGGAACTTGGGCTGACAGGTAGCACTTCCGATATTCATGAATATGTAGATTGTTTCCACGTCTCTCAACAAAGGATATGTTTTAATTAACGTTTTCAGCTTACGTTCCATTTAGGTACTACTAATTTTGTCGATTTTACAAAGCTAGATATCTGTCTAACTTTTAGCGAGTAAAGCGAATTTAGTACTTGCAACGTAACCACTTGTTAAGGGCAGAAAGTTATGTTCCTTCATTACAGTCGATTTCGTTCCCCATTCATACTTTAGATGGTGCCTACTAGTGAAGGAGATAATTGTAAATTTCAACGATCGAAATTCGAGATTTAGTAGGACTACCAAGCAAATAACAACTCCTCTGTATTTATTTCATTAAACGTACAAAGCTCACAACGAAGCGATTTCCAATTTTAGTTGAAAAAATCGCCGAAGCAGTAATCTCTCCCGCAATCACCACAACTATTAGTTTCACCTGCAACACAAAAGCAATTTATCCGCCTGGCGTCCTTTGAACTGCATCAGGACTTTCCTTTGCGCCGCAGCATGAAACTCAATAAACTATTGGACCCCCAATGAAAGCTCATCTGTTCCTGCCGTGCATTGAAGTGTAATGATATATTGGAAATTTACTGAAGAGCTCCCACAAAAAGTACAAAATACTTGACAGATAACATAATTTACTACAGGAACGAGCATGTTGGTCCCCGGCCCCAATAACATAAGGGTACAGGACCTCTCGGGCGCCCCTGGGTAGTACACTACTCTCCGGAAATTCTTCCTTTTGTATCAGATTGTGCACAACTAAACCGCAGAAATTCTGTTTTATTGTGTGCGATTGTTAGATTCATATATGTAGTGGTTCATCGCTTAATGAGAAACTAATTGACTTCTGATAACATCGAGCGCTAACAGAGCTTTTAAAACGCGAATAAAGTGCTGCCACGGCCGATAACTGCTGCTCGATGTAAAAGGATACTTAAAAATCTACTCAAATAACTATTTCTACATTTATAGTTTAATGGTGCAGGCTTGGATTGAAATACTAATAAATATATATAAAATAATTAATATTTATTAGCCATAAAATATTGTAAACGTAAAAGCGAAGTGTAAAATAAAAATTTCCAATAGAAGTCGGTGATCAAATGGTGAGAATGATTTCAGGCCCCTTGGACCTTGAAATCAAGACCAAAGAATAGTTCAATGTGCTGTGGCCTACAAAAATATTTAACTTTGTTTTATAACTGCCTAGATCTTTTTTTTTAATTATATCAAATTAATAATATTTGGACAAAGGTAGGTTGAATAAAAGTAAGATGATTATTGCAAAATATTCAAATATTTTTATCTCAAATTACAATTTTTAACAGGTTGAAATGAGGCACTTTTGAGAGGTTGACGTCCCTCACTTCACCGAGGAAAAATTAAAAATATATTTAGGATGAATAGATCCACATTTGCGTACCTCGTGGATAAATTAAAGCAGTTACGTAAAGTTGGTGCCCATTGGCGGCTTGCTATTCCATTGAAAAAACCGATAGCTCCCTACGCCCTAGCCTCATCAGCGGAGTATAGAATTGTGGCCAGTTTATTCGGGATTGGTAGGACTACAGTAGGAGAGCTAGTCTTGGAAGCTTGAAATGATATATGAAGCCTTCACTATTTACTCTCCTACACAAGAAAAAATATTGACTACTTTAATTTATTTTAATTTTAAGGGCTGGCACTGCACAATATTATTTGCAGCAGTTGACTATCGAAATAATTATGATTTAAATCAATGCGACGCAGACTATTTCTTGCTTATCTAAATTTTTTTGTGAAATTGTTTATTGTTGCCCTGATTTCATCAGCTGTTAGTACTATGCGGAATCCATTTTGGAATTCTGCACTCATCCGTTTATGTATATGCGAATTTTTAACAACTCCCCGCAGGTTCTCTATGTTATTTCGCCACACTTCGATTAATTTTAAAATTTCGTATCTTCCCAAAACTTTCTACTGTTTTTTTTTTGTGGCCGGCTTAGTTATATTTTTTCATTTTCACATATAAAATTCAAATTCAAAATTACATACGAAACCGTCGACTCTATAAAGTCCTGTCTACCAACTAGTTCAACATTTTGCTCATTGCTACTCACAAAAATGCTTGTATATCATGAAAGAAAACCTAGTATAGATCCTACGTTTATACCAGCTTACTCACCTGGTATTAAAGTGGTATTCAGTGACACACACGTAGCACATCCGCGTACGGTATCTACCATATACTATATGCTTGTCACAGACATAACAGATAGATAACCAACTTTAATATTTCACGTAGATATATGCCAACATAGTATAAAAATTGCAGCACAAATTCCCGAGGCCATCCGATAATCATCTAACAACTGATTTTAAATTCGTTTTTCTGGTAAACAAACTTCTGCGCTCTGTTTATAGAAAACTTTTAAAATACACATATAAAGAAAAAGCGCTCCGTACAAGCGTTTCAATCCTCGTTTCATTTCGTCTCAAATTTTTATCCTTTTCTTGAAATAGTTTCACTATCTATTTTTTGCAAAATCTTCAAGTTCCTTAGGATAACTATGCAAAGGTCGGAATTAGATAAGGAAACACCTTACGAGTGTCAATTCTATTATATCTTTTTCTTTGTTTAAAAGTTCCAATTGCTTTGGTGTTGCAACTCTCGTCCAAATGATGGCTGCAGTTATGTTAAATTGTTATTTTTTCATTTTTTTCTACTTAATGTCGGTGCAATCACTTTGCTTACAACCATAACAACATGTTCGTATTCGCTCATTGGAAGAACATAAAGAAAAGTTTTAAATAACAATAACTAGCTTAAAAAGATCCATTTTTAAATAACGATATTTGTTTAGTTATTTGTTTTTAATTTGGTAATTTATTAAGATAATATAAAATGTAAAAACAAAAATAAAAAAATAAATAAATCGAATAAGAGTTCTTTAAGAGCTGAGATTTGTTTGAACCTTGGAAGAGAAAATTAAGCTATGGAATGAGGAACAATAAAAAATCCTTTCTAGGTCTAACAACTATTTAAAATATTGA
Organism: Tolmerus cingulatus; assembly: GCA_959613345.1. Taxonomy (NCBI): domain Eukaryota; kingdom Metazoa; phylum Arthropoda; class Insecta; order Diptera; family Asilidae; genus Tolmerus; species Tolmerus cingulatus. Next base: position 39,887,718 of record OY390707.1, read on the forward strand.
AGTGAGATGATCTAATAATTAAAACAGCCAGTGGTAAATCGTAGGAATAACTGATTAAATACACCATTATACAAAATTATTTAGTATTTTATTTTTTATTTGCAAGACCAATATTAACTCCGCAATTCAAGCAGCGGCGAGTGGACCACAACTACAAACGATTCAAAATAACTTTTAAAACAAAGATTTCACACTTTAGTGTATTTAGCCTTATGTCATAGCAAATTCTTACTACGATGTGCTTAAATGCAGCGTGCAATAAAAAATTGCAAATAGATATTAGGGAATACCACTAGCTTTTGCACTAACTGCTAGACCATTGTGAAAATAAGTGTAAAAGTTATTTTTTTCCTTGAAAAATGAAAATGTTTATTATTTTCTTTTAAGTGAACATTTCAAAAGTCGTTCCTTACTAAAATTGAATAAATTGTAAAAGTAAGACAAATGAAATCCGCCACACTTATACAGTTTTCTGCCTTCGGCTACTGCGATATTTATTTTCGATTTATTCCTACGAAAATCAGCAGTACAGACAGTAAAATAGGACCTTCAAAATAGACTAGGTCACTAGATGAAATTTCATGTATTCACAAGCTTTCGGAACCGATATGTGCGTTGAATTCTACGGTTAAATAGTGCAAAGTAGAATTTATGAAGTTTATAAATAAGTGTATGCTTTATTTGTGGTGCAATGACCACAGAGTCGAAGATGGAATTCTTCATTAAGAAAGGTGTTGTGTAGTGATTCGTTAGTTAAATTTTTTGAATTTTTCTATTAATTTTGGTTATTAGACGATATAAGAAATCTTCGAATATAAAACAAATTCAAACACAATTTCCGAGAAACCGAATGCCGTCCTCCATGATTTAGAAATAAGAGGTGAGATTGTTACTTTCAAGCATAGATATGTATAGAATTGAAAGCAAATGCCTGAGCAACGAATTTCATTGAAATAATTATTGACTTTATTAATTTTACATATATGAAAAAGGAGCTTTAATTAGCATACATAGTTCAAATATGTACGTTTCCTTAAGTTATCCTACTAACAGAAATGACAACATAAATTTTGAACAAATGTGAGTTCTAAGATTGACTAGACCATTAGCAAGTGTAACTTACAATATTTTACATACGCCCATAAATTCAACGCTAGATGAGGTTGAACGAAAGCTGCCTTTTTGGGGTCTCGAAACGAAATTTCAGGGTTCTTATTATAATGTTTGCTCGCGGAAAATATATATTACGGCGAAATCCGGTTTTGTGAGGTGTTTCTCTGGGGACTAGTGATCAAATTGAGCAGAATAAGAAATGGATTTTGAATATCAAATTTCATGGACCTTTCTTCCCTACAAATCCCCATGTTATCCTCTTATTTTCTCTGTAACAAAACACGTGAATAAGGAAGCGTCGGAATTATGCAAAATATTGGTTCGAGCGGTCGTAAAATATAACAAGGCGCTAAGGGTCGTATATCGAACTTCTGCCATGATTTACATGAGAGGCAGAATTGAGAAATTCCCGAAATTTTACAATTCAATCATTATTCAATGACAAATTCATCTTCTAACATATTCGTTTATCCTTTACTCGCAAATACGAAGAACTAGTAGGCGAAAGCGGATTTTCTCCATTTCTATCTTTAACTGAAAAGAGCTGCCTTCAGAAGAGGTTAGAATCCCACTTTCTTCAACGATGGTTAAAGGTTTTAGTATTTACGAATGCTTCAATACAACTTGTTAATTATAATGCTCAGATTATCCATTCAAGAAGAGTTTAATTAAAATTTCTTTCTTCTCTCAAATATATACAGAGCTAGCACCCACGTATTACACTTCAATGTTATTTGCGTAAGAAGTAGAAGGGCAAATGTATGTCTTTTTATGGAAATATAAAAGAAGGTTCCTGCACTTTAGTCAATTTTCTAGTTAAATTCCCAGAAAAGAAATATTTTCTTTACTCCACTTACAACATATTCGCAGCTAACCTACTTTCTTTAAATATTTATTCTCATTTTCTCGGTTTCCATAATAATAAATCTTAGTCAAGAGAGCAACAAATTTTGATTGAAAATCCTTAATAGCCTCAAAATGAGAAAGGAATATTCACAAATATAAACAAGGAACATTATTTCGAAAAGTGTTGCTCTTATAAGTCGAACTCTATTCACTGCTGAAATTGTTTACTATGTCGCAGAGCGTCCCACCTTGGCTTTTCACCTCCTACTACCATCGTCATAATCATCATTATGGGGACTCATTTTTCCCTGGTGGTTATCAGCCTTAAAAGCCGTCATTTAACAGGTCCTTTTCGGCTTTTGTAAAATATTACTCTCTCTCTGTTCCATAACACAAGACTTTTAGAAAATTTCCAGTGCTTACAATGTCGTCATGCCACAATGAAGAAACAACCATTGCCTTGTAGGTCAACAGATTCGCATAATTCAGGATTTTCGCCACAAAATTTATCGAGGAGAGACTGGTTAATTTCAACTAACGAAAAAATTCCGCTGGCGCTTGCTCCTGGAACTTTTGCGACTGTTCATTTAGTATTCGTCCTCTGGGCATTAAGTTTAAGGATGAATGATTGCTTTAGGGAGAATCACGTTTTAAGTCGGAAAATTACGCTTAATTTCATAGTTTTATAGGCGTTTCACTAAATCTATTAATTTGTAATTAGAGAGAGACTTTAAATTATAAAATAGAATTAAAGGGAACATTCAAAATGTCATAAGAGGGATGTCTTAAGGGGAGGACAAGTTGGTTGAAACGTTAATAATTAGAGGATACGACACAGTAGTTGCTTTTTTTATGGTCGAAATTCGGAACAGATCAAGCACCCCACAGAAAACCTCCCTAGAGAACATAATTTTTATTTGAAATGTCAGTAGGCTAGCAGCTATGAATTGTCGAGAATTAAACATGATAAACGTATAAAACGAAATAAGAACTCCTTGACATTTAATACGATCCGAAGGTAATAATTTATTTATTCCTGGCAACAAAAATATTCGACAATAGAAGAGGAGACCGTGGGCCTACAATGAAACAAAGTCCTTGCTTAATTGTTTAATGTAGAGAAATAAAAATGAAATGTAACATTTCAGAAAAAACAATAACGATTCACCTATCAAATTATCTTTGAAGATCTTATTCCAGAGAATGTTTTGGTTGAGGTGATATTTTCATGGTAATTGATATATAATAAAATAATGCAGTTTTCTTTAGGAATCCTCTGTCACTCTAGATTTAATAGAAAATAAAATTATATCCCTCTTAAGAGCATACGAATCTGCGGTGGACATCAATAGTACAACTGAGAATTATCAGTGCCTATCTACATTCCAAAAAGAAATTGATGACATTTTCGGGAATGGAGTGTGTGCTCCAACTAACGTCGATCATGTTGCTCACGCAGGTTCTATAACTAATTTTTGCCAATAGCATAAAAAAAGTTAATTGCCCTATGTACGCAAATTTCTGCATCTTCAAGAAACTTCTCGTTACAAGCCAAGAAAGGGACGAATGAGGAAGATCCTGAGAAAGAGAATGTTGGAACAGAAAATTTCTTTACAAAGAGAGGAGGGAAATAAAACAAAAAGATGACCAAGAATAATAAAAAACAAAAACATCAAAAAGAAAGGAAGGACGAAAGGATGCATTATATCGATCAAAATCTAAACAAAACACCAATAGATAACTTAAAGAAGTAATTAACTTGCTCAAAATTGTTTAGTAGGTATTCTTGACTCCGACGAAATCCGTTCAGAACGTATGATATTGAAAAGTAGGAAAAACTGAGCATTTATTTTCATTCTTCACAAAAAATAAGAAGTTTAAGTTGTAAATCGATGAAGTACAGTCACTTTCATGTCCAACATCACTTCCTTAATCTATTCTACTCCTTTTCTATTGCATTAAAATTGTATACACCATATAGGTTCGCTATAACAATGTAGATATTTCTGGACTGGATTTGCTCAGACTGATTAATATCAATATACTCTATCTATCCATTTTCTACATTTTTGATTAACGACTCGTTGTCTTTGTATAGAAATGTTTGAGAAAGAAAAAGAGTATCGTTATTTATAGTTGCTGCTCAGAACACATCAGAACATCTCAAACTTCTGCTAACATAAAGAGAACCGGGATCTCCAAAATGTATAAATTTATATAAATTTTTTGCTTATATTCATCTACAACACCTTGCATGTCTTTGTCCACGGTTGAATTTTCTACTAAGGACTCGTTTTAAAACTTGCTACGCTGATGATTTGGAAATGTTAAATAAATTTTTAATTCGTGGAAAACCGCCGTATTCGCTATATACCAAAGGAATATATTTATGTGTATATTTCGAATTAATCGTCAACTAAATCAACCTTTTTCACCTTTGGGTGCCAGTTGTGCTGACCGATATTTCTTTGAAAATGAACGTATTGCTAAAGTATATTGTTAAGTTATGTAGGTACATCAGAATTTTTAAATTACCAGTTATAAGTTTCACTTAACTCCACAAATTAAACCCAGTGTTCAAGGAGCGCGAAAGACAGTATGGTTATGCACGACGTCTTCGATACAAGCTTCGTTTTTTAAACATTCAAATGTTAAACTCTTTATACAAGAATTCAAGACCTAGGTTGGTCTATTTGCATCTAAATATAAACAAATATATATATCTATGTATGTATATCAATATATGTAAGTAGATATATGTATATTTATTATTAGACAAATTTAAGCAAGCAAGCCTTAAAATTTAAATATTTTTTTAATTTAAACTGTTCAACAATGTTGAGAATAACGCCTTAATAAAAACTCCCCTTTATTCCAATCTGTGAGCAAAATAAGTGCATCACAATAAATTATATCTATTAAAAACAACAACGCATGGTTACAAACTGCCAAATTAGCAAAATCTAATCCGTCGGATCGGAGCCAGGCCGACGGATAATAAATTTATCTCCGATAAGTAAAACGGCTGCAAAAATAATCAAATGTGAGTTATGAATATTTTATTGCTTCACAATTTAATGGCTCGGGCTTTGCTGACTGGCACCCCTATTTCAATTTACTGCAGCAACAGCAGGATCTCCGCCTAAAAGCGGACCACTAGCTACGTCAACAGCGCCAACAGTTCCACCAGCGCCAGTAGTTGACCAGGACTGTGGACCCAAAACCGGCCGAGATAATAACTTCAAAAACAATATTTATCGTATTACAACTAATCCAATTACATTATTATCTCAAATTAGGACGGGAAATGCATGTTTTCACTGCGAGTGTAGTCCGCCTCTGTCCGATATCTGGATTTATTGATACAAACCGAATTAGCGTACCCACGCGTATAAACATCCCTGCCGACTGTTTTGTTGGGAACTACCACATTTTGGACCGATATTATAATGAGATCCACTAATTTTACATAAAACAACTTAGCGAAATCACTCATAGTAAGGCCTCAGAACATACAGGTTAAATTCATTTCGTTAATGACTCAACTTATCATTGTATAGGTGGAGCCTCAAAATAAAATCGGAGCATGTACCGCATTTTTAATCTTATCTATGCAGGCATGATTTGACCAGTTTCATGATTTAATAAATTAGAAATATACGACAAGCCGAAATGCGCTTTTACTCCCTTAGGCTTATACAAACCATGCACTTTACTCATTTATTGTAGAGAATAAAGTTCCACGGAGTGGAGGCTGATGTACTTGAGCTATTAGCCATTTAGTGGTACTATTTAAAATAAAAGCGAACACTTTTCTAGGTTTCCCAGAATTTATAACCTTGTTAAAATGAAATGCAGAAGCCAAATTGTGCACGACGCGTAGGTAGCTTCATATAAAGTTTTGGGTAGCGCGGCGTCATTTTTACTACTTCTTTCTAAACAAGTTTTTTAAGGTATGTAGTTTCACGTGATCCACGCGAACACCGTGAATTGTGGCAACACCGCCGTGTACCAAGGCATGTGAAACCAATAAGAGACAATTTAAAAAATTAAATCACAAATATTCAATTTAAAGTTTTATTGGATGATTCAGTCATAAAAATTATACAACAAATTTAAAAAAATTAAGAACCTCAAAAAATTTAAGCTTCTTGAAGAAAGAAGAAAGAAAGAAAGATGAAGCGTCATTTCGGAATGATCCTCCGACTGGTTCCGGGCACTATTTGCTTTTTTACTAAGAGCTTTTCTCTGAACGTGATGTGAAAATTTTCAATGCCGGGTGTAGTTTTCTTCGTAGTTGTAGTAGTACTTTAACACACTTATAAACAAATGCTTGTTGATATATGCATATATAATATAATACGCCGCAACCTTATTATTACAGTTTTGCAAAAATGATAATTTCGACATTGTTCTCGTCCTAACTTTACATTGAATAAGTCCATCGCTTGTTTTTTTCGAAAATGAAAGTTCAACTGTTTTGTCCATCTTTAGATTTTCTTCAAAATATTTTGAATAAATACTTAGAGTATACAAGATAACCTAATAAATACCAGAAATAAATTTGCCAAAGATTTACGAAAAATAAAAGTTTTCAAAAGTCGTTTTTAAACATGACACTTACATATCAAACTAACACACCCATTTTCCAATTTTTTGAGTGAGATAAGGCAATTAAGCAGCAAAATATACTTCTCAACAAAATGGTGTGGCGGAACGTATTAACAAAACACTAATGGAAATGACTAGGTGCATATTGATTGAGTCAAACTTAACGAAACAATTCTGGGCTGGCGCATTGAATTCTGCAGTCTTCATCAGAAATCGATGCCCAACTAGCGCATTGAAAAATTTGACACTATTTGATTCTTCAGAACCTTCGGGAGTAGAGTGATAGCATTAGAAAAGGGCATGGAAAGAGAAAGCTTGTCGCGAGGGATAGAGAGAAATAGAGAGAGAAAGTACATGTATGTTTGTCGGCTATACGACTGAGGTAAAAGCCTACAGACTTTCGTCAAACAATATGGAACCCAGTTATTATAAAGAAAGTTCACCCTAATTCTGCTACGCAGGTATCCCCACCATGGTCGTTCTTCAAAAAAATAAAACAACAAATTTACCCATTAGTCGAAAAGAGAAGACGGCAGCAGTTACAAATGCCGACAAACACTATGAAACAAGGGTTGACCTATGTATTACTTTGCGCTCCGGAGTTACGCTGGGCTTTTCTGCCATTGTATTAGTACCGACCCGGCAGTGTTCCAGATAGTAACTGCCAAAATTTAAATGTTTGCTTCACACATTTTAAGGGTTCACAGATAAGATTGCTTACGTTTTTTTCACCATAGTTTTTCCTTATGCGCTCCGAAGGTGAATGCTAAAGCAAATGCGACTGTAATGACAAGGCACTCCGGCGATCAGTTGGCTTTAAAAGACAGGGTGCTTCCTTCTGATTGAGTTTTTAATAAATTTTTACTAAATTGTTGCATGCTGGACTAGTTTTTTATTGCTTTTTAAATATCTAAAAATTTGGGCTAAAATATAAAATGAATTGATAATTATTTTGGGCAAAAAGGACCTCTTATAAAGAATTTGTACATTCATATTTCTTCAGGACCCTATAGCTCTGTATCAACTTTTCTAAATTCCAAGCTCCGCTTCTGCATTGTTTCTCTCGTTTCCACTACAATGCTTGAGCATGCTATTGACTCTTAACAAAATCGTGGGGTTAGGAGGAATATCGATACCACGATCACAAAAATCGAAAATCTAAATTGCCAGAGTAAACAGTCTTTGCAACGTCGGCTACATAATCTTTGGTTCGGACGCGACGACGGATCACAGTGGTGAAACCATTAGAAATGCAGGCAAACCAAGCAGAGCAGGGAATTACTTGCGTAATCCTTTCCTCGGCTTAATGGATAGCACGGAAAGCGACGACGATGGTGGAGAGGTGGACCGCAGCGGTACAGATGTTGACATGTTGATGGGCGTCCAAGGACCGTGAAGACAGAGCCTATAATGCGAGGAAGTCGAAGGTGTCGTGGTCCTTGAAATGCACGTCACTACGATCTCGATGAGGTCAATATGGAGCAACCAGTTTTTCCAGGAAAGCAGAGCACGCACAAAGTACGTAGGTTATTAAAGCCACTCTGTGGGCTGAAGCAGGCGGCTGCTTAAGTTGGACAAATTCCCAAAGGACCTTTGGATGGAACAGACTAGTACTGATCTCTGCCAATACATTCAAAGAAAAGGAAATAGCTCACAAGGAAACATTCCCAACCCGAAATCTGTAATTCGGTCCTTCGGGGGAAATCCCCTTTCAAAGGTCAGAAATGAGTCATTTACGGATCACTTTATACGCATCATCTCCGTTATGTTAAGGAGCTTATCACTGTAAAGTGCTTACGAAAATTTGAATTTCCAAAAGAAAACTTCATACAAATAAGTTCATTGACCTCCGACAGAATACAATATAATAAAGTTGCACGTACTTGCCCACAATCAGTTTTCTTGGCCAAGTTATTTTAATATATTCAGATATGCTTGGTTTAAAGTTTATATAAATGTAGGACTTACTCCTTGTGAGAGAAACCTGCATTAATATAGTGTGTCTTATGATGCTTTAAGTAATACCATAGACTAAGAAATAACATAAAGACTGTGCATCCCATACAAGATACTATGAACGCTTTTGCCTCAGCTCGAAATTCGCGATGCCTCGAAATTTCCCAGTTCCAAAGGAGATTCGGGGAATTTTTTGAGACTCTCTCTGAGCTGCTCGTTCTTAGCTGATTGTGATCTGCGAGGGTAGGGATATTTGGTGCGGTGGGATGCGGGTGCTACAGCAGGCAGCGAGAGCATGAGCAGTTGGCTTATATAGATTCTGTTGTTCGATGATTTTATGAACTCTCTAGTTTCCATTGACATCGAACGTTCTCTAGTCGTGACTAAAACCAGTGCTCTCGTCGATGATTCTAACCCCGGTATGATATACCCTCGCTTTAAAAAATATGCTGCTCATCTAATCCAGCAGTACCGACCACTACCAGAAGAGTCTTTCCCAATCTTTGGAGGGATTCTTACATTTATTAATCGTATCCATAAGAAGGATTGCAGGAGCTATATTTCAAATTACTGTCCAATTGCCAAACTATCTCATGCATCACGAAACTCTTTGAAAGCTTTATCTATAACTCCATGTTGTTCCACTGCAAGAAGATTTTGTCCTCTATTCAACATGGATTCCTAAAAGATAGATCTACAACCACCAACTTATCAACGTTTGTTGCGGACACTTTTCTATCAATGGAAATCGCTATACATGTTGACTTTGTAGCAACTGATTGTAGTAAAGCTTTCGATAAAATCTCTCATAAAACAATCACTCTCAAATTAAGCTATCAAGGGAGTAAAAGCGCAGTTCAGCGTACCGTATATTTCTTTTTTATTAAATCATAAAACAGGTCAAATCATGCCTGCATTGATAAGATTAATAATACGGTGCATGCTCCGACTCATTTCATAAATTAATTCTTACCTCGATAATCGCCATTATAAATTTCGTTTTTCCTCTTCGATTTCTAATGTCGTCACTTTCCATGCCTATATTCCCTGAAGGTTAGCCACCTCAATTCATTAATTTTCTTTAATTAATCACTCTGAAATTCCTATTTAAGCCGAAGATATGAACATCCTCTAACTAATTCCAGTCAATTGATTCAATACTCCTTCAATGATTTGAGTAGATTTTATACCAGGTACACGAAAAATTTATCTGATCCCAATGCCAAGCGATCACCCACCACCAAAAGCGCACCACGATAACTTAACACACTAACAGAAGTCATATTCTTCCTTGTTGTACGATAGCTAAATTGGAGCATGTGTCTCTCGTATTGCCAATCAAAATAGTAAATGCTATTATATCTTTGGATACGTAATGTGTGAATGTTTAATTATCCCGTCCATCCGACCAGGATAATTGTAAAGCATTTTTGAACATTTCCGTGTACTTATACCAGTTGTTTTTAGCGAATCAAAGATTTCGAATAAATATTGCAACTCTGAAAGAGAAATTTATATTAAATCAAACAATTAAGCATTTATAGCTTATTACAAATATAAAAATGAGCTTTTCGACAGTAATTAGCACACATACATAAACTAATTACAACACAAGAAGTATTGCCCTAAATTTCAAGCAGATTATAAATTTCAAGAAGAAGAAAACGGATTACGCCATTAAATCCAGTATAGTAATTTAAAAGACTACAACTAATTTGTCACTGTCGTAAGTCTTGTGAATGACTCAAAGGGTTTCAGAATTTTGCACAGTTGAGTCCTATGGACACCAATCTTCGAAAAAGCTTTTTGTTCGGCATACCTAACTTGATGAATTTTCATAAGTGAAAAGTTCATCCCCAAAAGTGAGCTCACCTCCTGAATGGAAGGACCTGCCAGCTTTTCTCTGCACATCCCCGGGTTTCCCCTTTGAGTATTCCGATGTGAACCTAAGTTTTCGGAAATCCGCCAGGGGAAGCTTTTGAGCTCATTCCCAGGCCCTGAATATTAACGCAGACCAGTGTGCAAGACGTTGCTCGGTCCTTGTCCTTCGGAAAATTTTAGGATCCCAATAATAATTAAAAATTAAATTGAGTAATTTTCGGGTCGCTGGGTTTATGGCGTCCGCTTCCCTTTTTAATACCCGCTGTTAGATATGCAACACGAAGGAGGGAAATGAATAAATAAGTTGACGGTCGAATTTTAAGAGCCAGCAGCCACTCAGGCTTCCCTGTAATCACTCATGCAAAACTCGACCGAAACACTCCTTCGGGATTTTAATCTCCAAACGCTTTAACGCAACTGATTTCTTTCTGTAGATTAATTTAAAAACATTAATTCAGAACTCTGATCGCTTTATATACATATGTGGCCAGGTAGGTACTAAATAAAACTTCAGTTTAACACCTCATGCAAAATCTATGGTTTTCTGAATAAAACTCCCAGCAACATTTCACTTCCAATTCGAATGCATAGTTTTTATTCGGGCATGCCACATTTATTATCACTGCGTGAGTTCACCCTAGAGTTGAGTGACTCATTTTAACTTTTCTTATAAACTTCGTCTGAAAAGTTTAAAAGATTATCTGTATTTTTGGCGTTTATCCAAATTAAAGTGCTCTTCTTTTCTTCGCACGAAATACAGGTCTAGCGAAGGGTTAATAAGACAAATTACAAATCAATAAATTTTATGACTTGCAACATTAGCCCCAGTCCCTATTTTATTGCCAAGATAAAGCCAATGAGACAGAAAACGATGACTGTCCTCGCCTCTGGGGATTTCAGGTACAGATTGATGGGAAGGGATAATAAAGTTTTCATGGCAGAGCATTTTTATAAGGTGGTTGCTGTATCAAGACCATTTTACTAGATAAAAGGCGACAGGGTAAAGTTTTCTTACTTCTACATATATATTTCGACCTGAGTCAAGAATCAGAGTTATTAGTTAATAATTTAGAAAAAAGTATGGTGGAACACTTGTCTCTGCTTCAATACAATATGCTGATTGACATAATTTCATTTAAAAGTAGCTGTTTTACATGTATTAGAATTATTCTTCAGATTGCATTTCCTCATCTGACTTTCTTAACAAAATAACGTTGTCTTACTCAGCCATACTTGATTGTACCCTATCGCTCTGTTACTAATACCTGATATTGATGGAAATTGTCCTATAAAAGGAGGCTGTAGAGCTGAGAATTTAGTTTCCTTTTAAGGTGAAATATCTTCTTCAACTCCATTAATAATAATATTCTATATTTAATAGCAGGCATTCTGAGGTATACAAATTAAAAAAAAAATATTTATTTTGAATAAAACAAAAACAAAAGCCACGTACGATTTTCAGTGTCTTAATAAAATGAAAATACAATATTAAAATTATGAATTATTATAAAACATATGAACGATTTAATTACAAGAACAAAGACCGAAGGTTTATAGCAGTATCGGATAAAAGAGCTACACATGACCTTAGATAATATCTATTGGTTGGAGGTACAATAACACTAATGCTTTCTTAAAACCTTGAAAACAGAAGTTCACACAGAAACCTATAAAATAAAAATACAAATTTCAACTTATCTATTTCTAAAACAGAAAGAAAACACAGAAAATCTTTATCATAGCTGCATGTTAGAAGTAGGTATATGTTATATGACTGTGAGCTCCTAGTAATTTCCAAAAATATGGAATACAAAATCATTAAGCTGTAAAGGATACTCAGCGTTTACAAAACAATACAACACATACCTAGATAAGGAATTCTACAACACCAAATTAGAACAGAAATTGCAAAACTGTTGTAGCGTATTAATGAATTTTTTTCTTCAATTGAAAATTAAGAAGGTGCAATAGGAAATAATTGCTTATTAATCAAATAAATGTATAAAATATTTTATTTTATATAACTTTCATTTATAATAAGTGCAAAAATAATACATATTGTACTTCAGTTTCAAAGTTTTTACAAGAAGTCATATAAGTGTGCAATTATCGTTTTGTTTTTATTTTTTGAACTGAAGGAAGGCCTACTTTGATTTGATAGGTGAGATGAGAGATGAAATACCCAACTGCATTTGTTTTGAATTTTTCCGACGAAGATATTATATTAACAATCCCAAATGAAGATGAAGAAACACCAACAGCATTTTGGGAAGATATCTGTTCTTATTCTATTAAATTTCTCTTTCTTTCGCCTGACCCTTACCATTTTGCTGACCACTGATTACCGTCCCGAGAAGATTTGGCCAAAAATACTACATAATGCGATTAGCTTGTATATATAGTATTCTATCATATTAGAATTAATCTTTGTTTAGATTTAGATCGTGCGATATTAGGATAGCTTTAGACTTAATCACGGCAAAATATAGTTGTCGTGGATTTTTATATCCGATCATCCTGATCGTTTGCCTTGAGCGTTTTTTCGTACGAATCTCTTTCAGGGTACGTTTCATATGATCGTAGCCCTTAGAAGTGATATCAGGACCTTAGAAATTAGTCACCTTTTGTACGATCATTGTATGATCATTTCCGCCTCGTCTTATGACTTCGTGCGGACCAAATAATCTGTTGCCAATCTTAATTGTTTATTCCTTATGGCAACTAAATTACCAACTTCTTATTCTTTAGTTTCCTTTTTTATAATTTGTTGTTTCACATATTTTCGTAATTAATCTCATCCTCATCAAATACTTCGACTACTGCTTCCTGAAACTACTGAAACATTGGGCATTTATTATAAAACTTTAAAACATTTTGATTGACGTATGTATATCCATTGTTACCAAATCCGCCTGCTCGCATACAACGACGCACATAAATATTTAGTTTTATTGAATTTGTGATTTACCCGCCCTTTAAGCTGAAAATGTTTCTACAAATGAAGTTTTACTTTAAAACAAAATTTAAATTACGTAAAATCTCTCATACGCATTTATTGCAGCATCCATTGGCTTCACTTTAAAGAGGCACTTATTCAAAAATAAAAAATAAAACAAAATCATTTTCCAGTTTTATCAACGTATAATTCATCATAAAGTTTTTTTGCCATCACATTTTTGCGTTACTTGGAAGTTTCTCAGGATTTTGTAATGCTTACGTAGATAGGTTGCCATTACTTATTAAGGGGGGAGAAATTTGTTTCTTCCAGTGCTCCACCATAATATCATGTATGCTTCATGAATAAATAACCCGATCCACAATTCCGTAATTTGTTATCCTTTCCCCACGGGAATTTCTCAGCATTTTCATAGTTCTGCTTGCTCTGACTCTGGCTTCTCTTCGCCTTTAACTTTAAGCAAAGGAAACTTTAGGCGTCTTTGCTTTGGACTGGCATCTCTTACCAGAAACAAATTCTTCCCCTTTCTGAATGGGGTTTTAAAAAATATAACCACATAAATTAGAACAACGACGGGAACAAATTTACTAAGAAGAACTTAGTAAATTAACAGTCAAGCCAGTGTTCACTTGAAACAAATCAATTAAATTGGCTGGAATATTGAAGGAAACGCGATATTTAGGTATTTCCAGATATTTATAGGCAATGTTTCTTGTTCTGATACCTAATAAAGCTTCTAACAATATTGCGTATTCTTACAATTTTTTAAATATATTATTAACTTTTTTTAATAATTTATCTTAGTTCAAACATTCATTTGTTTAATGACTAAAGTAAACAGAGGAAGCGGCCGGCAATGTTAATAGCAGCAAAATTCAATGTTTGTAAGAGCACCAACATCAGATTTAATACAATCAATAATTTGCCTCTTATCTGCAGTCAAGTAAACAAAACGTAGCTTCGCATACAATAACTGAACTTAACACTTAGGCAAAGTTTGTCTACCATAACTAAGCCCAATAAAACGACCCACAAACAAACAAATGTATTTTCCGAACTTATTACTCGCAGACATCCCCCAAGATTCTCCAGGACGAAGCAGGGTTCATTAATTCTACCTTTAAAAATTCTAAGTGTTATCCTTCTGCCTTATCGAGTGCCCTCGAGTTCATTAACTTGATGGTCGATATAATACCATCCAGGGTAACGAAACACATACCCTTCCAAATAAATTAGCTCTTAGCAGTCACCATGACTGTGTGCCAATCTCAAGACCCAAATTTGGATCAATGATGCTTCTGGATTATTCGACTATCCGCCCAAATTACCATATGAGGTAGAAGGTCCGTGAATCCTACCTATGGGTCGGCGAGAAGCATGACACCGAACTTAATTGAATCGAAGCCTTTCTATGCAATTGCGGCTACAATTTGTGGCGGAATCCAAGAAGACACAAGAGATTTTTGCTTGCTTATACGCGGCGGTCTCTGAAGAGCTTCTATAATCTGCTGGTGTCCTTAAGTAGGTTCGTGGGCAAGAAATTTGTTTTTACATAAGAGAAGAACAAATGTGTTTCATGTCACAATTCATTAACCTCTTTCACGGGAAAACAAAATTAAAAACCTAAACAAGGAAGTGATTCAAAATTGAGTAGATCAAGTACTCATAAAATGTTCAAAAACAAAAGCATTATGCGATCGATCAAACAAGTACAAATTTATTAAAAATGACCAACTCACTCCAGTACGTCAGGGGGATAGTCATGCGTGGTAAATCGTTCGACCTACAATATGTGTATGAAAGTCGAAACAACCTTAAATAGCTGAATGACATACATATAATATTCCAATAGAAATCACTAGCAGGACATTCAGTTGGAGAAGGTGATTCCACTTACTAAATTAACAATGAAGTTCTCCTCTATTCATTATTAAGTATAAAATATAAAAAAATAAGTTACCTCAGTTAGCATTGAAAATGGCAATAACAACTGAATTTTATCTGAAAGCATCATTTGAAACCTACTGTTGTAGAGACGAAATAAGTTGAATTCATCTCCACTGCGTCAATATTTACATATTTGTGTTAAATTACAGGATTTTTTAATTGTAGAATTGAATCCGTCCTCCTAATATGTATATAAAAACGTATTCCGTTTTAAAATATTTCCATGGTAATTTTAATATGTATTTATAAAATATGAAAATTCTGTAAGAATTTAATTGTCATGGGAAATCGAAAAATATAATTGCGATTAAAACTTCGTAATATTGATGGCAAATTTGTGAACAGTTCCCAAAACGGCCGCAACATACCTTACTATATTCGATCTGGGATCTAGAACTCACAAATTTGCATAGTACGTATGTATGTAGATTAGTACTACACAAATTTTCATCAAAATAGATTGAATTTCAAAAACCGTAAGCGCCATATTAGGCTTGTGATTTTGAATTTCTAAATTTCGATAGTAGTAAAAAACACCACTATTATATCTTCTATTCCGTTTTTTTCATGTCCAGTCTGTCGTTTTGTTCTTCAGTTAACCCACCTTGATTTTTCATTTTAATACAATATGTTATTTTTATTTTTAACAAAGATGCTTCGTTATTTCCTAATTATTTTCTTTATATAATTTGGTAAATGGTGGATTGAAAGTTTAATAAAAAAAGAAGACCACGAAAGGAAATGATTCATAATTACACTTGAAATAATTATAGCAACCTTTATTTTCACCTGATTGTTAGAAACCTCGCCGAAAATTCAAAACAATCAATCAATTTTGATACAGCTGCTTAATGGAAATTAAGTAAATAGTAAGCGTTCACTTATCGCAACATTGTCATATTAATTTCTTAATTTCCCACGAAATTGGGCAGTGGAAACTTCATTTCTAAATTGAATTAAGAACAGAGCTGAAATTCTAAATTCCCACTCATTGTATCAGGGGTATTTTCGATGGACAACACACCACGGTTTATGTAATTGCATTAATGTCCAAATACGTTAATTTCCAAAAATGCTATCACATTTTTTGGACGTTTAATTCTGTGACCATCGTTTAACTAATGATTATTCCAATATTAAGAGCGAACATCCTAAAGTTTGAACTAATTACACACCTCCTTCACTGCATTGGTATGGCATCTTATGTGTTTTTCGTATACTATATATTTTATTTGTTGCTCTTATCAAGAAAGACCTCAAGGGTAATTATTACACCTCGGACTATGGGGATCCTTGAAGTTCCGGATTTGAGGAAAGTTGGAAACATTTTTCAGTGACAGAATGAAACAATTTGTTACACGTTGGGAGACATCAATTAGTCTTAAGTGCGACTATATTGAAATTAAATGCATACACTAAATGTATCTATTCTCAAAACTGACTATAACAGCTAATTAGATTGTTTAATTAAAAACGAACTATAAACATTGGGCTCGCCTCTCTAAATAGAGGATAATGATTGTATTTTACCTGTTACTTACTTTGAATTGCAACTAACCGGATATTAACCTTACAAATGTAATTTGAATGTCATTCCTTAATTTCAAAACAATGATAGGATATCACATAATATATGCGTTTACACCCCCTAAATGATTCATGGATGATATGGATAAAATACTTAAATGGCAAAAAGTCTTTATTTCATGAATTTTGAACGACATCTCTATGTTAAAAATTCTTAATGCAGGGAATGTATACCCACCCACTAACATAAAGACTTTACTTAATTGAAGGAGTTATGCTTTGATCCCCTACAGGGTAATTTTTATGATATTCATCCTACTTATCTGTGTAACTAATTCCTAGGAAGTCCCAAGAGTGAAAATTAAAGAATCGTTGTATATCTATGTATTATATACGGACATTTTTGCTGATTTTAAGCTGCTAGAACTTCCAAAATTGTTGAAATTTGTGGATAAATGATAAATTACCAAGAAAAGAGGACAGCATGTTTTAAATTTGTGCTTTAACCCTAAACGCTCCGTCTTTTAATTGTGAATATCGACCGGCAACTCTAACTTATTCTCATCATATTTCGTCATGCAAGTTTTTAAGTGTCCGATTTTAAATTTTCCAGTGACGTGTAAATAATAATATAAAGGTCAATCAAAACAATCTTTATTTATTTCAGAAGTAGTATAATTTAGATTAACACTCGCTGCACATCGGTGGTGCTTCAGAGGCACACTTGGTGCGTTAAAGTTTAATGACAAAATTGAACTACATACATAATTAATAAGAACGATCAAACCAAAACTCTGCCCGGCCGAGCTGGAATTATACGATCGGGGAGATATAAACACAAAATATATAAATCACACCTACGTTGAAAACAATTTATTCATTCCAGCAACACAAATCAAAAATTGTTGCGTAAACGGCCCGTCAAAGTTGTGTCCCTAACGAAGTGGTGAGCCGATCTGTGATAAATGTCAACTCATAACTGTATTACTCCTAATCGAAACGTCAAACAAGTCCAATGTTTTATTTATTTATTTTTAGCATATCGACTGTGCCAAAATATACATATTTTAAGTTCCTCCGTCTTGTAATCATATGCTGCAATCGGTAGTGACTTTCTTGACAAGGGTAAATTGTTATTTATATGGTATTTCATTGCGTCATCTTTTATCAGAGATCTTATTTAACGCACATCAATACAAATATTCAAACGCGTTTTGAATGAATCCTCGTCCATGATACTTTCGGAGTAATATATACAGGCTTATATTTATTTTGAAAGGCCTTTTCTATACGGTCCTGTACTGTGAAATCAGTGAGCTATGAAAGCGAATCATGCTGAGGGATAACAAAAATTCTCATTCAGGTCTTTATGGGTGCTTCATGATACAGGCTGCCTTAATCTAAATCGTGTCAATAAAAATTGAAATATTTGTGAAAATCGAATGCTGAGGGCCGTTTGCCGCACAAATATTCCGAGCATATTTCGCTTGAAAGAGAAGGAAAAAACGTAATATCGAGTTTTCCTTGAGCGGAATAATCAGTGCATCATACATCATGTCCAGGAAGCATCTATGTGTCAATATGTGTTCTTGTCTGCTGTCCTGTTTCCATTTTCCTTCCCCTTGTCAGACTGCTAAGGGCGCACAGTGTTTACCCTTCGGAGAAATTGCCGGGACTCTTCGCTTTATCATTTTGAGTGTCGAGTACATGATTTTCACGTATTTTAGATTTATTGGGGCCAATTTGTTACACAGGCAGTATCGGTCGGATGAATTGCTCCCAGTCCCACCCTGTCGAACAGGATCGGACGGGAAGGATAAGTTCAGCTTTCCTTGGCTGATTGGCACTTTTTGACCACTTGATTTGAATTACCTTTTTCGGGTGTGTCTAGAATGGGGCCTGGCATGCTATAAATAAAATGTTTTTTCCAATAAATTTAAATCTTGCGCTCATATATTTCGGCGGCCGTCCAACTGCAGAGCGATCGCTATCTTATGTGAGCACGTACAAATATTTATTTTGAAACCAAGGGTGCATGCAAAGCAGTGAAGATAAAGAGCTCGGACGTGTTGTTTTTAATTCAAGCCCTTTGGCTTCCTTTTAAATTTCATCAAGCGTATTCTTTCTATTGTGGTTTGTGATAATGGGATATATGGTAGTCCGCATCATTCTACACATAAAATTGCTAGTGTTATCCTGGGTATATTTTTAACAGCTCCTTGAGATAACCCGTAATTTCAATGTTTTCATTATGAAATTTCAAATATAAGATGTCCAATGCTAAAGTTCACCTATTCGTAGAAACAGAATTTTTATTCTTGGCTTCTGCTTATTGTGTTCAAAGTCCGATTAGTTAGCTTAATGACTTTGAACACAATAAGCAGAAGTCATGAATAAAAATTCTATTTGTACGAATAGGTGAAATGATGTCCTTTTCTTTCTTCCATTGGCAATTGAGTTCAGCTGACGAAAACTTCTAATTTGTGGACGAAAAAAAATACATTAGTGGCCAATAAAGCAAACCAAACTTAATTTAAAAGGGACGTTAATAAGAAATTTCGTTGTACTAAAAGCTTTTCTGTGTACTTCCGTTAGATAAAGTTTACTGTATTTGCCTGTCCCATCCTCGCCCTCAATAGGTTCGCTGTTTAGAAATAGGACTGTTCAAACTTATAGTAGCAATGTCTTTCGGAATTCGGTTAAGTATAGCTGTTACAACATGTTTCATCGAAAATACTTTGTTTCTTTGCAATTAATAAAACTCAATACGGAAGTTCAGAGCTTCATTCATTTTAATGTACATGCTTTTGGTGGAATAGAGAATTTAATTATTTCTTTAACTGCCTAAACAAGAATTAATTGGTAAATTCTTGCAATTTTTCATTTAAAATTGCCTAGTTTTCAATTATTGAAAAATGCGAATTGAACAACCCATGGAAACATTTTTAAAAAATATATTTTATTAATAATAACTACAATGTTATTAAAACATACTCCACAATAAAACCAACTAAATTCATAAAAATTGCAAATACATACATAGTTTACTTTTAATTAACCCCCTCCATTTCAAAGCTATAGAAGCAAATTTGCGATCTTCCGTTTTCAATTAAAAAATATAAAGGTTTTTATAATATGCAGTTGTGCTCAAGACTATTCTATTATAATAATCTAAATTATTGTCGGATCGTAACCATATTTGGCAAAGAACGTTATTCCGTAATCATAAACGTTATTTCGTAATTATAAACGGAATATTCTTGGGTATATAAGTATACACAACGGTAATATGTAAATATATCCAATTATGTACCTAATATAATACATATGTTAAATTCTAATATAATAAGAAATAAGTTCTTTATTTAATTTTGTTTTAACTAGTGATATTTTCTGACGAAAGAAAAATACAAAAATAGAAGTATGTTTCTCAATCCGCGTATCTAAGAGTGGCGTACGAGTCTTAAAAATTAAAGTTATGGACTGTTGGGCCATTTTGTTACTACAACCTCATAAAGAACATCGGATGCTAGCTTATTTTCAATTTGTTCGTCAATCCAAACATATAAATTAAAATGTCCTGATTGATTTATCAACACCGCGCATGCATATAATTTATTCCGTAAGTTTCTTTCGTGATATTATTACCCGATCAGAAAGAATTCCACAAAATTCTTCTCCTAAAGTGTTATATATGTACATACCTAGTTTATGTAAATTTGTATAAAAATCCTTCTGTTTTGAAGATAAATTCATAAAAATTGATACTTAACCTTTAAGTTAGAAATTAATAAAGAATCCTAACCCGAAAACTTCGATTTTGATGAAAATTGGCAGAAATGTTACATTTAGTGAGACAATTAAAATTACGTTTTAAAATCCAATGTTCCCTTGAAAGTCACGATTTTTGTATATAGGGAGTAAGTAATGTAGAGGCTAAAAGTTTAAATATATAAGAGAACCGTTATTTTTGTAGTTAAAGCTATGAAAATTAGTACTTATCAAGCTATGTATCTGTCACTTTTGAAATGACAGACTACAATCGGTTATCCTCCAGTTTTTCCTTATCTTTTTTATTTTTTTATATTTATTTCGAAATCCACGTGGACGAAATCGCGGAGAAAAAGATTGAAATTGATATTTCATTACACCAACAACAGCAAGGTAAAACATGCCATTGGAGAGTTCTCAGAGCTTTTCTTAGCATACTCCGAAAATTTCATTGCAATGCATGAGGAAACCTCAAACTCATTCTATTCCATTTAGATTGTTTATAATTAATTTTAAGCAAGAATGCAGTTTCTTACGAACAGCAAATCCTGAATATTCATAAATATGAGAATCTGATATGACACATAAAATATGTTGAAATGTACACTTTGGGAATGTTGAAAATTGCTGAAAATTCAAATTCCCGCTTGCAAGCTGTCACCGCAAGCCATTTGTCTACTACCTTCAATATTTAAAACCTCTCCAGACATGCATGCCCACAAACTTTAACATTAGCTTACTTTCCAGGGATTTAAATTCGCCAAAGTTTGGTTGGCTAGGGATTGAAAGGGACAACATTAGGGAATTTCCACAGCTTGTTGATCTCAGGTGAGTTCAAACACCGGAAACAAATTCGTAGTGCCCTTCTATCTTTGAAATTAATCCCAACAGAGTTGGTTCCCGTTCAAGCGGAACGTTATGTGATGAATTTCAGCATTAGAAGGAAAGTTTGCCTGCAGTCCCCTACACATGTTCGCACCGATCCAAAAAAGCGGGGGTGAAAAGCGTCGAGCATAAAAGCAGCGGACGACGGCAAAAAACCGTCACGAAGTTTTGTCTGCCATGAAAGGACACTGCTGCCATTGATTCAGGTGTATTGTAGTACGGTCGAAATTTTCAAAGGGTCCCCAATCGCGTGGAAAAATTGCATTCGAGTGGCGGCTAACTCCCACGCAGCAAAAGGCGGCCATGTATTCTTTCACACAACACACAATTTGCCGGCTGAACTTCTATGGAATCAAAACAATTTTGCGGCAACTAAGGATGTAAATTTGTAGCCGTTCTACGAAGATATATTGTATCTATGTATATTGTATGTACCTATCTAAAATATTGATAAAAATACAGGCAAAAAATTGGTATTTGAATTTCGTGCTCCTTAATTTTGTGTCTTCTCTATAATTGAGCCGTTTATTTTGAAAGTAGCCTAATTCCATTTTCCAAAAAAATTAAGCTAGCTATTTAAAAAAGTAAATTTTGACGTTATCTTTAAATTTTGCAGCAAATGGTAATAAATTTGTTTAAAATCATTAAGATTTTTTTATAACAAATATTAGTTGATTAGTAAAATGACAAATTAAATATCTCGATATTAACATAAATGGAATTAGCCCACTTTCAAAATAAGCGGCTCAATTAACCTTTTTATAATAATTTGGCTGTTTTGTATTGTATGTCGTTTCTGCGAAGAGTGTTACTGCATGATGTACATTACATACAGTGTCTATGTTTACTAACAAGAACAAAAGGATGGTGAAAGTCACATGCATAGATGAGATGTCAATGGTGCTTGAGCTTTAATTAACCTGGCTCCATAAAATTAACAATAGGGCATGGTTTTAATTTTTGATTATACACTTTTTATAGGTATCGAAGCAAAATACTCTTGCGTTTTCTTATTGCAAATTACGCATACATATTTTTCGTTCAATCTTTAAACCTATCAAGTAATCAATTACTGAGTTTATCGTGGAAATTTCACAATGGTATTGTTGGCCTGAATAGTTTCTCTAATTTTCTTCTGAATGTCTTATTTTATGAAAATTTCAATTAAATCAGAAGAATGTTAACTAATTTAAAAATAAATAAATAAAGCAATAAATCATAAATTAATAACATTCGTAAACTAATGGGTTAAGTAACCGTTTCATTTAAAATAATAAAATTTATGTGAGTACAAAGTTCGAGGAAGTTCAAGTTCAAGGAAGTTTGATTTGGTTTTAAATTTAGTTATAAAATTTTAGTTTTTTCGAATGTTTACAACCAAAGAAATATAAAAGTAAGTAAGATAATTTGTTTATCCTTTTTACTCTTCTCGAGTTTAGGCTGGGTAAATGAGCCGTATCGGAGGGTGAATGCAGTCGGAATATTCGTTGAAATAGCACATCTAACTTCAAGAAAGAAATTTTTGCCCGATAACGAATAGAAACTTTCAGTTAATGTACATTTGCAAAGTAACTTTAAGAAAACGTTAAACAAATTAGTCAAATAATTGCATTTTTGGCACTTCCAAAGAACTTCCGAGGACAAACGAAATATTACGGAGTGTGCAACCACACTCAAACTAAAACTTTACATCTTGGGAATATTTGAATGACTTTGTAGAATGTTATCAAGGTTAATGAGTACTTCTGAAATTTTAAACACAAAATCATTACAGTATATGCTATAATAATTGTAAGTTAAAATCATTTCTCGCATATGAAGAGTAAAACTTTCTTTATATGCAGTACCTAAGTTCCTATATAAAAAGTTTCATTTTCTTTCGGCTAAATAAAATTTTTGAATTGAACAACAACTATTATGAAATAATTTTTGTTTTTCGATCTCTCGATATTAATCGTTCTTTTGTAAATTGTATTTTTGGGATTATAATCATTATAATACCCGAAAAGCTCTAGGGTGTTCCTTGTTTTTGTTTTTTGCACTTATAATGAAAGATGGCCATCTACTGAGGCTACTTATTGGAAACAATTTTAATATTATAAATAATTATTAGAAACAAAGAAATTGTTTTTTCCTCAAGTTTCATTATTTCCTATTGGCAGAGGGATGAAAAACGTTAGAATGTCCATTAGTCAAGTTAGGAATAACTTAAATCAAGTGGATCTAAGTCTGGGGCACCGTTGTTGCCGTGTGCAACAACGTGTGTATTGTGATAGCACAATATACAGCATCAGGAGCTAAAGCCTCGATGCCTCGATTAATCTCTTTCCGATCCTTTTTTGTGGCTCACAAATGTCCTATTTTTCTTTTCTTGGTATTATAGTATAAGGTTTAAAAATGTCCTCGGCACTTTATATTACGTGACCGAAGTTATCGGCTATTAGAAATTGCTCCATATAACACAGGTGGACAGGATTGATATAAGTACAAGCAATATATCGTCCAGTCAGCTTTGTCCCGAAGGCAACATCTGTTATTGTGTCTTAAAACTTAAGATAACACTTCATCTTGCTTTAGAGGATTTCTGTCAACTTGTACAGATACTTAGGAGAGATTGCATCAATTTACCACTGTCCCTGTATTTGACTAAAGCGCTGCAATTGGTTTGTAATTGATTACAGAAGGGAAACTGAGCAGTTTTTCTTCCATTTGTTTTTGAGTTGCAGCGAAATAATTGATGGAAGTATGTCATCTCGGCTATCTTGGCAACGAGCACTATTTCACAAAGAATCTGAAAGGAGCTCGTTTTACTCATTTGTTACATCAGTGCTTACTCTCGATGTAAAAGGAAATTTATTAGTGTTAATATAATTTAGCAGTGAAATCCCAACTTACTTTGGAAATTTTAATGGTCATTTATATCTACCAGCTTCAATGAATTTTTAAACAAATTAAATTTAATTATTATAATTATTCACTTTCAAAAGTTTAAATAGATTGTTCTCGATATGGAGGCGAACTGCCGTCAAAAAATTACTATAACGCATATAAAGTTTATACACAATATAGCTTCCCCGTTTTCGTTTGTTAGTCCAGGATTTCATGTTTATTATAAGTCAATAATATCTAAGTGATGTTTAACGAAAGTCCCTGCTTTAATAATTTTCATGACTTTTTTCGTTGATTCCAGTTGTCTATTTTAAATTTCAATTCACATTTTGTTAAATAAATACAAAAAAAAGCTCTGTTTGTTGTGCATTCTGCGTACAGTTAGTAGTCAGTAGGACCTAACGATCGTTTTATAGAGGCTAAACACGCAAATTGAGAACAAGTAAAGTAATTTCGATTATTGTTTCAGAAATTCACCATATTCCAACCTTGAGATGGACTCAATTGTCGACAAAATTCAATACATAGTATGTATGAAGGAAAGTATGAATGCCTCCCAGGAGTTTTGTGCTGCTAAGAAAATGATTTACTAAGGAGGCACAAATTATGGTTATTTGTTTCAGGGCGCAATGACAAAATTACATTTTATCTTGGAGAGTACCTGTAAATACCTATAACTATTTAGTGGCTTAAATGTAATTCGAGAGCCGAAAGGCTCAATCAAGTCCACTCTAGTTGCTGCAAGTTGTATAAGCCATTCCAATTGCCTTCAATTTTACCAGTTAATTTTGAGCAAGGCAAAAATACCACCACATCTAAACTGCTATAAAAACGCACTTTAAAGGAATTAATATAGTAGCTTTAAATAGGAGTACGAGCACTTACCGCTCATGTATGTATAATAGAATCGGTGGCATAATGATTGTAGCCATTAGCTACTAATGTTAGCCTTATTCAACCACGAATAGACGAAAACACAAGAAATCAAAATACTTTCATTTATTCCGGGAACATTTTGGAATGTTTAAATTATTTGGGCTCCTGTGCCATCTTCATTCGAATATTGGAACGAATATTTATTAAGTGGTCTGCCTGAGGGATCTACGGGGGAATGAATTAGATTTTGCCCAAAATTTGATCTCTACCGCAATATTTTTCTTCATCAGAGCGGGAGCCACTCATAAATACGAAAAAGAATCTACCTGCTGATCAAATACTATGGAACGTTACAAAAAAACAACGAAAAACTGTTGTATAATTGTTACTTTATGCCAGAATTAATTGTCAATTCACTATGTATTTCAGCGCAAATTTTTTAGATATCTACAAACAAAATTAGAAAACAGTTGGTCTAATATGCCTCAAAACACCTACACACAAAAAATTCATTTTGAAATAACGACCCTGTCCTTTAAAGCCAACCGAATGCTAGACCGCCTCACAATACAGTCGCACTTGCTACGCTAAGTTGGAGCGCATAAGAAATCTTTATGGTGAAAAAACTATTACTACTATTTAAAAACTACGATCGGTACAGCACCAAAACAATACCACAAAAAGCAATGTTAATTGTGTTGGAGCGCCATGCCAATATGTAGGTGAGCTCTTCTTGTATTTGCCGCATTTCCCACTTTTGCCGACTTTATTCATATTAGACAATTTAAATGAGAATTCAAATTTAGCACTTCATTTTTTACTAATGGAAAAATTGTTTGTTTTATTTTTTGAAAAATGGCACTGATGGGGATAACTGCGTCGCAAAATTTGAGTGATTATGCTTCGCAACCAAGGTTTCATACTCTTTGCTAACGGCGCGGCGGACTCCACCGCGGCGATTATCTGTTATCTTTATAGTAATCCCGCATATACATGAGCATATATTGTAGAATCTAAAACTAGAACCTATTGTATGAGAACTTTTAAGGAATTTGACGGTCCACCTATGCATACTTATATCTTATCAGACCAAAAAAATGTTTATAAAAGTTTATAAAATCGCATTATTAGCTCTTACGTTATTGTGTGCACTTCTGAAGGTACCTAATAAAATATGTTGTGGCATATAGTCAGTGTAGTTTTACAATAATTTGTTTTTACATTTTTTAATAAATAAATTTCAAATTTGATAAGTACAAGCCTAATATAGGTCTGACATGTGAGCCGTTCAGTGCACACATCGATTAACTCCATAAAACAAAAAGTTCAGAAATGCGATGAAATAATTCAGATTGTTTTTTAAAATTCCCTTTATAATATAAATTCTAATAAATTTACGGTTACCATTTGCCGCGTGCTAGTGCATTTGAGTTGCATTACTGAAACGATTTACACTAGAGTACGGAACAAATCAAAATGGCTGAAATAAATTACTTATTATTCAATGGCCAAAACAAAATTGTCTTTTATTGATATTAATCTTTATTATTCAGGAAAGTGGTTAAACATATAAAAAGGTATGACTTTACCAAGTGCTTTGACAATTAAATTTAAAATTTTTCAAAAAGTGGAGTTAATCGATTTGTGCACTGAACGGCTCATGTATTAAATTAAATAAATAACTTTAAACTCTATACTTTATTGACTTATATAGTAATAAGGCAATGAAAAATTTAATTAATTTGTTTCTAAATAACAATACATTGGAGGGTTAAATTCAGCCACGGGAGGAGTAATTGTTACTCGTCAGTAAGATTTGTAATTACCGCCTTGCGGAGTTGTATCAAAGTGCATGTAAAGCAATATTGAGTTCGTTTTGCTGGTTCAGTCGATTTTGCACCTGGTTCAAGCCAAATCTTAAAAATTTCAAGTTAACTGATGTTGCTAAGTTTGATTAATCATATCCTCTACTTATTTTAATTCTCTATTAGGTTGGATTAATCATGCTTCCCTTGTGCTTTGATTCCGAAATAGAATACCAAATCGAACTCTTTGTTAAGAATTACGATAACGTAGTTCGGTATTAGTTGAAAACCCTTTACCGAAAAGAGTTAAGAATACCAATAAATGTATGTTTACTCCACATTTTTTTCAGTGATATATCATTACGACGGGCAATTTAAGTGAAGGACAACGCTTACCTGGCGAACGCAGAGCGGGCATTCTACCGCCCCTTCGTCGTTTCTGCGGCGGCCTTCGCAGCTCCTGAGGTAAATTTCCCAGCACTACCACTAGAGTTCCTGGAATGTCACACTCACGCACCTGATTCCACCTGCGCGTACACTCCACCCGCACCCGCAACCACACCCGCAATTACCGCCGCGCGCATTTTTGAGCCGACCGAACTCGAGGACGCTTAAATTTGACTGCTGGTCCCGCACAGAAACGCGCTTAAAAAATGTTGGGAACCCCGAGGTTGCAGTGGCGCGAGAGTGGGCCCCGGTCTCCGGAGCACCCTGCGCAGGCGCGACCTCTACTTGGAGCGCTGCGGAAATCGAACTGCTGTTTTATGCGCACGTGACGTGACTTGGTCTATTTTTTTTTTCGCTCCACATAATTAATTTTATAACAGCCGGAACAGATATAAAATAAAAAACAAAAAACTAAACTAAAAACGCGACACTTGGCGAGGAAAAAACTCTGAAACTGGGATCCACCAAGACGGAATCGATCTAAAGCTCCCGGAAGTGAGTCCTTTGCTCGATCCCTGGAATAAAACAGGCGCTCAATACACCGTGGTTCAGGACGCCAGGAAATGCAATTAAACGACGCGGAGGTCGCTAACAACCTGAGTAATTTTATTTTACAATAACTTCCTCAATAATGCACAAAAATATGAATTAAACTAACGAGATTCCGCTGAAAATTGAGCTGCAATTATAAAACTTCGTCGTTCTCTTATTCTTCTTCAAGGGCTCGACGTTCACGGTACTAAAAATGTCTTGTAAATGGTCAAATAAATAAAAACTTCGAATAATAAATTTAATTTGACCGGAGCGCTGTGAAACTAATATCTGATCTTGAAATAGTAGAGCCGTTTATTTCGAAAGTGGCCTAATTCCATTTTCCAAAAACATTAAGCTAGCTATTTAAATAATTACATTTTTACGTTATCTTTACATTTTGCAGCAAACTGTACAAAATTTGTTTAAAAACATTAAGGTTTTTTGATAAAAAATATTAGTAGATTAATAAAATGACAAATTATTTATTTTCAAAATGCAAACTTCAATATCTCGATTTTAACATAAATGGAATTAGGCCACTTTCAAAATAAACGACTCAGTTAACGGGACACAGAAGGTTTCCAATCGCTTTACATACTTTCTTTGCGTCCACAGTTGTGTGTGTTTCATTTAAGGATAGGAAAGAAAATCGATGATTGTTAAAAGTTATGAAGTATTCTTAATTTTTCCTAAGGGGACGTTTTAAATTTTAAATGGTTTACAAGTCGAATAATCTCAGAATTTCCTAATTATTAGAATTCATGAAAGGTTTTGAGGCTGGTGCGGGGATTAAAATTTAGAGATTTAGTACAAGCAGTAAGAATATGCGCAATGCGAATTGCTACGATCAGTGAGGCCAAAGGGTTAGGGGGGTTAGAATTGTGTGGCCAATCCTTAATCTAAAGAAGGTTATCATCTCTTCCCTGCTTAGTTTCGAGCTAAATCCTGGAGTTACAACCGTAAACCAATGTGAGAGGAGAAAGGTAATTGCTCAATCCCACACAGCTTGTTTTCTTCAAGATAACTGCGTTCTAACCCACGAGTTGGCACCCAGTACAATTTAATTTCGTAATCCTAAAGGATAAGTTTTGATCCTTTGAGCACATATGTAATTAAGGTTTCTGATATTTAATATAGCCCCAAATTCGGCTCTAGAAATCCTACAGACATATAATAACCTTTGTATTTGTTCTTTTTGCCACTCTCAAGCCTAGATAATTATACGGCGGCGTGAGCTTCAACAGACACCTTAGAGCTGAATAGAGGGATTGAAGTCAGTCTGCCATGTTGTTGTGAGACCCAAGGACTACATAGTTACCAATAAAATTCTCCTGACCCAGTCATTGGCATCCAGCTTTTGATATTCTGTAAGGAATTAAGTTCCGAAAAAAGAGTTGATGTTAGGGGTTCAAAATATTCGTTAAAAGACGAACTCTTGGGAAGTGCTGTTGTCTAGAAAAAGAATAGTAGACAAAATTCCGTTAACTTTGGTACAAATTTTGCGGGAAGCTAAGGATAAATTTGATAGCGTTTGAATCTATGGCCCAGTCCTTGAAAAGCTTTACTAATATGTATCTGTCTGCCCGCTAGGACATATGTACATATGTATGTAAGTACGCCTTCTTCAAATCCGCGGAGACAATAATCATAGACAAATTAAATATATTGCAATTTTGCCCTGATATTGAAGAAAGGCTACCCTACAACACACATACATATATAACATTTACGAGATTCTGAGATGACAGGCCCTAAGTCCTCAAAAATTTACAATACATTTTCATTTCCGGAATTCTTTTCAGCCTGGTCAACAATAAAAGATTGGAAAAAGATTAACGAATACTCTCATCGGTAATTAAACTTAAGACCTCATTAATGCCTAATTAATGCATTTAATCTTCTATTAGCCCACGGTTAAACGCCCGACAGCCTTTGTAGGATGTTAACGAGTTTTAACAGGACATTTACTATTTACAGACTATGGTGAAATCGGATTTTAATATCAAATTCAATTTTAATTTTTTAATTTAAGGATTAGTACATATATGTATACATACATATGTATACTCCAAAAGAGCATTGGAGACGCAATTAAGGAATAATTTTTCGTCACAGACGTTTTATGAAACTCCGTTATTTTTGTCGTATTGTAAACTAATGTTTCGGTAAGTTTCTGCTAGCACAATATACGAACAAATGAAATATAAACACATATATTACATATATATTTTTTTGACCACACCAATTTCAGATTTGGACAGATCAGTTATGTAGTAATTATATATAAGAAAAAACTTAAACATTAAAAAATTTGAATGTTCCGCTCTGACTAATTGCAATTCAAAATCCATTAAGAATATGATTTACATACCCCTGGTTGGTCTATTACATTACGCAAAATAATAATTATGAAAGTGCGCGGATTTTGCATTTGTTTTGCTTTATGCACCTCAACAAATCCAAGATATAGAGCTTTTTAAATGTATAAAAAAAGCCAATTCGTTTATGGTTTGTGCTAACATTAATTCTTTCTGCAAAATTTATTCGTGCTCTTGATACTGACGTTGTGTCGTCCTTATACATATTTTTCAAAGAATGTGTTATGCCTGCAAAGCGAACCCTTTAGTTTGCATATAATGCACATCCCCGTAGCAAGGACTTAACTTCCGCGTTCTTGATATTTATCACTGTGTCGTTATGTTGTGCGAAAGAGCGACTCACATTGCTTTTATTAGAATGTGAAGCATTTTCCCGGAACTTCTTTTAAAGTTTGGGATGACGTTTTCTGCTACTCCACGTTTTCCAATCGAAGGAACAATCCATGTAATTGTATGTTGGATGAAAACTCGTATGCAGATGTATCATATATACATACTATATGTGGATATGTATACATTTCAGTTTTTTTTTTTCATTCATATTTTTTAATAGGCGTATCGTAAGACGTGTACATATTGTTTATAGCATGCAATAAGTGCCATTATAGAAAATACATCCATTATATTTCGTTTGAAATGGACAAAATCGTTTTTGAAAAAGTAAATTTCATGT
Source organism: Tolmerus cingulatus (assembly GCA_959613345.1). Lineage (NCBI taxonomy): Eukaryota > Metazoa > Arthropoda > Insecta > Diptera > Asilidae > Tolmerus > Tolmerus cingulatus. The sequence continues at coordinate 39,918,813 of OY390707.1, forward strand.
CAGACTATGTATTTTTCTTTTATAATGTATACATATACACATATGTATATTGTTGAAATATTAATATTTAATAGATACTCAAATATGTATAGTATTTGAAAAACTGCTATGCAAACCTTCCGGCAAACTGCAATAACATCAATTCGACAGTGGAAAGGCCATTAATTTTATGAAATTTACAGATAGATGTCCAGAATCAATATTTATGCCTTTGGACATATAAAAATTTATTTACAGAGCCTTAAAAGAGCAGCTAAGAGACAAATTCCGCTCCTACTCTTTTTTGTGTTTGTGCACACTTTTGTTCTGGTGTCAACACAACTATGTGGAGTAAAAATGTAGTTCTCGTTGCCAGCAGCACAAGCCGAGTCCTTTCGATGTTGACAAAGGCCTTTTTCACTTGTTAGTGTAGCTAGGACATTAATCTTTTTTACAGAAGTTCCGTTTTGTCAGGGTTGCTGATGCCTCCGGTAAGATTATATGCTGACTTAGCATAGCACAAATTCAATGTATCTCAATCAATATAATGCCCCTGGCAATTTTCAGAAATTTATTCTCTGTGTATTCTGCAGACATTCGAAAATATGACTTTTGACCAGCACGCGTTAACTTTAATGGGGGCTCATCGGATGCTGGAAATGGCAGCAAAATGACATAATGATGAGAAGGAACAGGTGTTTGACACGATAGGAAATTGGGCTGACGTACAAATATTTTTTTCTAACAATTCTTTTGTTGTCATTCCTCACAAACACTCCTCCTTTTCACTTTTCGTTAAATTCCTTACGAGTATTAGGATATCAGGAACTGGGCGATATTACATGCCTTAACTGTGAAATTATATTACTAAAGAAAAGCTAAACGCTCTTATTAATATGTATAAATATTTGTTTAAATTCCTCATAAATCTTTACGTGATCAGTTTCTTTCAAACTTAATTCAAAATTGCTTAGGAAACAAATGCGTCATAACTCATGAACTTTCTCTAAAATTTTGTGAAATCAAAAAATCCCGAGGACAGATTTTTGTTGCCATTTTGTTTCCATTTGTTTTTTGTAGATTTGTGTTAATTGTCAGCAAATTATAATGGCATTATTTTGTAATTAGCAGGATTTCTATCCAGTACAGAAACTTACCACTCCTATGCCACTACAAAATTATACACTACATTACTCCCCGCGCCCTAACTTCGCCGTGATGCACATTGAAAAATATATCCATTTTCTTTTAAAGGTCATCCCGAAATATTTGTGTATGAAAAGACTCAGGACCTCATTCTGATCTTCATTACATCTGTGAGTGGGGCATTTCACTTAAAGGTATAAGTACTACTAATAAAAGCGGAGTTGTTGGAGAAATCAAGGACAGCTTAGGATTCCGTTTAAATTTGGCTACTACTTCTACTTTGGTAAAACTTTGGTCTGACCGAACTAGATTATCTTCCCCACCCGAACTTTCTTTGTACACTATAACACTATAAGATTCCTGAAATTTACTAAGAAAATTTCGGATGGTTGTCTTGGAAATTTTCAACTTAGTGATGTCCTCTTGCGACATAATTGATTTTTGTACATGTAAGGAAACAACTATTTACCAATTTACATCTTAGCTCACATCCATCTTCACACACAAGAGTTTTGTCCATAATGGCTCACGCTTCTATAGTTGAAAGGCTACCGGGGGAAATTTGTATTGCTTTCCGATCAAATCTCTACATCTCAACTGTGCTTAGTATGTTATAACACTTAAAGCAAGCTAGTTTCCAGATATACATACATATTTGTTGCAAAAATTGTATTGTACTTTACGGTGCCGAGTCTGAAATAAAATACTTAATACTGAATTATAATTTTAGGTATTTTAAGAGGACACATTAAATTTGCGCTAACAGAGAAATTTAGAGAAATACACATACATATGTAGTTTCAATATATTTATATTAGGGGTACCGGTTAATTCGTGCGGTTTTTTTTCGAAAATTGAAGCTTTATTGTGAAAAAATGGTTACAAATTTAATATTCAAAGTATTGTCCATCGCTAGCTATAACCTTTTCGCATTTTTCTGGCAATTCACGAATACCCTTTCTGAGAAATTCGGCCGGCTTCTCCGCTATCCACGAATCGATTCAATTTTTGACTTCTTCATAATTGGAGAAGTGCTGGTTAGCCAGGCCATGTTGCATTGATCGGAAGAGATAGTAATCGGATGGCGCAAGGTCTGGACTATACGGCGGGTGGGGTAGGACATCCCATTTGAGCGTTTCAAGGTAGGTTTTGACGACATGTGCAACATGTGGCCGGGGACAATGCTGTTGCAAATTACCTTGCTGTGCCTTTGTTCATATTCCGGCCGTTTTTCGCGCAGTGCTCGGCTCAAACGCATCAATTGTCGTCGGTAGACTTCCCCTGTGATCGTTTCATTCGGTTGCAACAGCTCATAATAGATCACACCCAGCTGGTCCCACCAAATACACAGCATAACCTTCAGGCCATGAATATTCTGAACGGCCGTCGATGATGATGCATGGCCGGGGTATCCATACGTTGCCCGACGTTTTGGATTATCGTAATGGACCCACTTTTCATCGCCAGTGACAATTCCATGCAAAAAACTTTTTCTTTTGTGCCGTTGAAGCAGTTGTTCACACGCGAAAAATCGGCGTTCGACGTCTCTTGGCTTCAATTCATGCGGCACCCAATGGCCTACCTTCCGGATCATTCCCATTGCTTTTAGACGATCGGAAATGGTTTGTTGAGCGACGCCAAGTGATTTTGCAAGTTCTTCTGGCGTTTGGGATGGATCTTGGTCGAGCAGTGTCTTCAATTCGTGGTCTTCAAACTTTTTTGGCTGTCCGGGCCGTTCATCGTCCTCCAAGTCAAAATTGCCACTTTTAAACCGTGCAAACCACTTCTGGCACGAACGCTCAGCTAGAGCATGCACACCATACACTTCCACCAAAATACGATGACTTTCGGCAGCCTTTTTCTTCATATTGAAGTAATGAAGAAGTACTCCCCGCAAAAACACTTTATTCGGCACAAAATTCGACATTTTCAGATTAAAAAAAAGTATTGTTGTTTACGCTTCAGCTAAATAACACATACTGATTCTGAAACTATATGACAGTAGCTTTCCAACACATATTTGGAAAGGTCAATCACTGGAATATAACACAAGTTACGCCATCTGTTACAAAACCGCACGAATTAACCGGTACCCCTAATATAATTTCACCATAAATGTTAAATTTTATTAATATACAATATTTATATTTTATCAAATTTTATCTCTTGGTTTTATGTACATCAGTCTCCTGAACTTTGGTGCATCAAAACACATTAAAATTAGTATGACATACCTTATATTACTATCCTTGCTGTTCTACTGGAGTGAATTTAGCTTACACTCACTCATGTCGGTCTCGGCTCGCAGATCATCTAGTCACTGTAAAGCAGTTATGTGAGTAATTTTGCATCGTAGCAAATCACCTTGTCAGGACCCTGGAGAGTATTTACGAAAAAACAAAAAAAACCTAAGTATTGGTTTTTTAAGCTTTCATAAGTTGCGAATCCTTTACATTGTAATGCAGAATTGCACAATTTCAACATTAAACGTTATATTGATTGGCTAAAAGCTAAAATAATTTCAGTTCACGGTTATCACCCTCCTTCAAAATGGATATTATTTTCAAATTTCTTATAGTTTCCTTATTGCGATTAGTGTGTTAATGTATTCTTTGTATGTATGTCACGGTTTTAACATGGGTGTTATTGAATAGTAAGTATTTAAATAGTTAAGTAAAATTACAATATGGTTTCAAAGACACCGGAATAAAGATTTATTGATACGTTAATTTTCTTTTCCGCGTTTTGTATGTTAATTGTAAAACATAATTTAAAATAAATAAACAGCATTTTTATAAAGGAGATTCTTTTTGTTCAACTCGTCATTTCAATGAAAGGATATCAGAACAAAGCAAACACATATTGGTTTTATCTCCTTGTAATTTTAATAAAGTTTCCATATTGTTCTTGGGATTATGAAGTTTGCAATTCTGCGATACTCAACAAGTAGTTTTATCAAAAGATTAAATAAACACATTGAGGCAGAAGCGCAAATAAACTCATTGCCTTTTAAGCAATGTCTTTCACTACAAACTTAACGAAAGTTTTAACTGAGATATTTCGACAACTCGACATTTGCACGTTAAACATGGTCATAATCATAAACCAAAGAAACCAAACCGTATACCGATTTTATTTTATGGACCGACTGGTAATCCTGGAACGGTAGCCAAATAAGAATATTTCATTCATTCATTCTTTTTTATTGAATGTGAAATACATATTTCACGGGGTGAATTTGACATTAATAATTTTCAATTCTTTCGCACCATGTTATCGTAAAATTTAATCTAAATATTCTAACTTTTAAATAAAATGAAAAGTAAACTTGAAATTCACACATAATTTGTATGTAAATCCTTTGCCGAAAGACGAAAATTGGTTTTAAAGTTAAGCAATTTATTTGAAGAGGACGCCATACATGCAAACGGAGGGAAAAATGTTTTTACAACAATTCTACAAATTCTTGTGGAGCATCATAGAAAAAGCTTGACGAAACTCAAATATATTTTATGAAAATTTGTTTTTACTTCAAAGCTTAATCCAATAATCATACATTTGTATTCACATATAACTGACAACGTCTGCAGTTAACAATTTTATAATATAATTTTTATATTTAAAATTGTAATCGAAAAAAGAAATATACCTACATATTCTGAGAAAATATTTATGGATTGTCCCCAAATAACATATGATAAAAAGTGAGAATGTTAAAAGAGATCAAAAATTAACAGAAAGAGTATTATCTTACCGATCGCTTTATCTGACTATTTTTTATGAAAATTGAAAGCATTGTATATGTATATTAATTAAAACTTACTCTGGCTGCGATTGAATTACCCGAACAAGTACATAACAATTCAATTTACATCTGATTTCTGCATACGCTTTTGAAATATTAACAATGTAGAATCACTTTATGAACGATAGTCGGCATACTAATATGTATATGTACATTTGTTCATACATACATATGCCCAAGGTGCAGAATTACATTCCAATGCATGTAGATATGTAAAAAAGGCATAGAAACGAATTAAGATAAAATTAAAATTATTGTCACATAAAGAAATTCAACCTTTGCCACCCAATTTGCAAAAGAGACACTGTCGGAAAGAATATATTCAGTTGCTCAAAATAAATTGAAATTATTAAGAAAGATCTACATACATGGTATTAATTTACAATTATAGCGAAATTGACGTCTCCCTTCCCCAAACCCCGCAATTTTAAAATGACCAAATATACAGCCGAATAATATTTAAGCAAAGTTTGTTGAAATTGAAATGCGAGAGTTAAAGTTACAAAAAATCATTTTTAGGAAACTATTGTCTAGCCCATCCCCTTGACCAAGATTTACTTTCAGCCGCCATTAACACTTTCAAACACTTTACTGTAAACAATTCGCGAAGCCCAACACCTAGCCAAATGGCATCTAAAATTCCGAAAACTGCTCACAATTCGTTGAGGAAACCAGAAGATAGACCAATTAGCAGAAAAGGGTCTACGATTCCTTATCCCCTCCCACTATATGAAGATTGAGAAAAAAATCCAAGGCCCAACTACCAAAATAATTACTGGGGTTAAGTGAAATAAATTTTCCACTTGCTCTGCAAGGATATTTTCCCAGGGACAGAACGGGAATAACAACGGATATCGTACCACAAGAATTCCCCGGAAGATTATTTTGTTACCACTGTGTTTTCTTTGAGTGCCTCCCTTAATGGCGGCCAGCTATTAAAAATAAAATAAAAAAATTACGAAAGTATAAAGGAAATTATTTTGCCCGCCTGTTATGCTTCGTTGGTTGGGTACTTACATAAATAGGATACTTTTTGATATGATAATAATAATAAAATGTTTATAGCGATATTTTTCAATCCAAAAGCTTTACACTGAAAAATATGTTTTTAAAGCAATTATTTTCTCTGACTCTTTAAAATCAGCTCTAAATCAAGTTAGATTACAAGAATAATATTAATTAAAACAAGAATTTATTAAAGAAGAAACTTAAAAAGCTTAAAAAGAACAACTTATTTTGTGAGATGTTTACAAATATGGCTCAATATCAAGGTTCAATTGCAGACATTAAATCTTTTTGTAATAAGTACTAATGTGCTGTATACTGTGTACTCGTATATGTGATGTGTAGTGTGTAGTCGTATATATAATATCTTCACTGTTTTCAAACTAAAGGCCGCAACGGTTTCTAATGAGGGAAAAAAAAGATAGTTCCAACAACAACGACATTACTTTGCGTTGCGGTTACATTAACCCTTAAATGCATAATAATGTACATATGTACATGTACATCGTGTGTTTTTGTAGCTCCTTTCTCATTTAATAATCACACTGGAAATGTATTCATAGCGTTAATCAATACTGAAAATATAACTTTGTAATTCCTGAACGCATCCATAAAGTTTTAACTATTACTTTTTTCTTTAATTGCCAGTTGTTTAAGGGTTCGCCCGTCTGTTCCAATTTTCGAATTCGCCAATAAAATTTGTGAATAAAAGCAGACGAAACCACACATAAAATTATTTACTGTAAAGCAATAAGGTAAGTGTGATAAATTATATTCATAGTGTAGTATAAATTATAAGAATTATGCGAAAAAAATGTCTTTATAAGTATGTATGATGTAGAAATACATCATCATGCAATATCCATACAGATTTGAGGTACTGTTGCAGTTATATAGTATAAATATTAAATTTTGGTTTTACTACTATTATTTTCTAAATAGAACCATAATTTTATTATTCAATTTAAGGATTTAATTACTTGTATTGTTAAAAACAAAGTTAATCCTTTGAACTCGGACTTTTGAACAATCTGATTGCCTTAATTATTTAGAATTGGATAAATATATTATACATAAGTCGGGTTTTCACACAGACTTCAAAAATCTAGGAAAGTCTTGTATATAATGTCACAAGAGTAACAGAGGACTTTTAATATAATTGTTTTATACTTTTTAGAGCTTGGGATTTTTTGGAAATGGTGCTATTTTTTGTTTTTACCAAATAGTTTTTTCTAAATGAGAAAAGCAGTAGGTATAAAATCTTTTTAAAATCTAGACTGCATCCGCAGTACCCCATATTATATTGATAAAAAGTATATTAAATCACGAACTAAAAAGGTCAGATTGATATTGCAGTTTAACAAAACTTTAAAGTAAAAGTTATTAAAATTCATGCGAGTTTTAAGAATGGGTTGTGATCTACACTGTAATTCAAAATAAGCTCCGTGTTCTCGAATTGCAAATTTTGCAGTACTCAAGGTAAAAATTGTTTTTGAAGCTGAATTGAGCAATCTATTGTAAAAATTGCAGTACTTGATCAGGAAACCTCTTTGCCCTTTTTAATCTTGAATCTGAAATTACTCAGAAATGTCTGAAAATAGGTCCTTTGAGGAAAGGAGATTAAAACACAATTCATTTGTTTATATTTTTATTACTTATTTTTTCCCAAACATTACAAACGAAATACAAAGCACTATTATTTTCATTCACTATACATGTTCATACGTGTACTCTTCTATAGGTGGTATAAACTCATTCCAAATTACCGAAATGCCACAATTAAAGTAGTTAAAAGAAATGAAAACTCTCAACAGTGAAAGCACGCTTTGTTTGATGGAAAATCAGGACACGAGTGAAAACTTGAAGTCAATCGCATCAAAGGAAGAGGCGTTCCTGTATCTTTTCACGCTAAACCTTTCAAAATGATGTATTTTTTTTTGTTAGTATAACGTGGCAAGATATCACTGATCTTTTTTTTTGTTTTTTGTTTTTTTTTTTGTGGGAATATTATCAATTTGATATTTTTTAATGTAACAAAATACATTAGAAAAGATTTTGTTATGGACATAGTAGTTTTTTCAAAGAGGATTAAAATTTTGTGCAATTCAATTGTAAAAATTTGCTTTCATTCTAATATGCCTGATTGATAGTATATCAATAATATGAAAATATCACTTTCAATTTAATAAGAGAATATTAAACCAACAAAATCACTTTCATTATGATATTTTTAATATTAATTTAACAGTTGTTTGTTCGCTTTGATACTAATTTTGTCAAATTAACATTTTTCAGAGATTGACGTTAAGAAAATATTATTATATTATATAAGGCTCTTTTTTCTCAGTGTATTTAGGTATGTACATAAGTTTTGAAATGAATAGTCAAAAGGGAAAATGTTTAATAGACATAAAATTGAAAACGATATCTTTGTTGTGAAAAAAACAACAGTCATATTGGATAATGCGTTTCAGATTACAGTTCTGTATCACACCCACAGATTTTAGTTAGCTTGAACTCTAACGTGAGAATTTGAGCTGTCTTTAACGAAATAGTACTTATGATACACCGGATGAAATCCGGACTCCACTATGTATTACGCTTTTGTAAATGAAACTGATAATTAAATATAAAATATAGCTCTAATTAAAGATCGTAAACGCAGCTCCTATCTCCGTAAACGTACATTAGAAAGCGTCTCAATTAAGTTTTCCATTTTATTTTTAAACCCCATGAGAAGCGGGGAAGAATTAATATTTCAGGGAACTAATTCTACACATGTTTCTGATGTTATTGTTGTTACTATTTGCTGCAATTAGCAGTAAAACTTTCGCAGATTCGTTTAATTGCATTTGTAGTTGGCTGTTGTTTTATTATTTTACAATTTTTTTGAATACAAATCATAATTCTCGCGAAAGGCCATCTTACCGCAATTCATTACTAACAGCAGCTGGAACATACTACGAAGAAAGAAATATTTACATGCATACGGATGTGCTAAAAATGAATTAATTCATTTTAAGAGCAAGGGTGCAAAGCAGTTAGCGAATAAAAAAGTGCAAACGGAACAACCTTTCGCAGCTCACACCTTTATCGATTAATGACATTATGTCTGCTTTCATTATAATTAAAGGAAAAGTAGGGCACGATATTCTCGGAAAGTAGAAAGCTAATATTCATCAGGTGTAGCTTGGAAGCTTCCATTACATCCTTCAGTTATTTGGCCATGCATTTTATGTGCGATGTTCTCCTTCGTAAATATACCCGGGGCTGCTTTGAGCTGCCGGCAATGTTTGGGAGTTTTGTTTTTATTTATGCATTTGCTAACGAATTTTACTGAGAATTCCTGAGCTGAGTGTGAATTATGAAAATTGTTAGTTTTCCATTATTATATTTATATAGAAGAAAGTAAAACAAAAGTTAAACTAACACGAAAATATTTCGAGTTCTCATTCATAAAGTGCAACTTTCGGAACAAAATTGCTGAATAATTTCATGAACCTTACGAGAAACTTTTAGATAGATTTATTGATTTATAAAAGAGCTTGGGTGATTTTACAAACTAAAGTTTTATAAATTACAATACTTTCAACGAAATACTTTGAAATGTCTCATTCCAATTTACGAAATATGTTAATAAAATTAATGCACATACCATATGGTTGAGAAATTTTTCTTCGCCATATCCCTCAAATTAGTTTGCGAGCAAAGTAGATATAGGGAGTTATATTCGATATTCGATCATGGAGTGCGTGTAACGGGCACCAAGCCGCAGCCATACCCATGAAATCAGGATGGCCAGCGACGTTTTTAGTGCTGACCTAATTGAAACGATTATACCTGACCACTAACCTCATACAAAAAGCTGATAGAGCTCCCCAACTGTTCTTGACGCACATTTTAATTACCCTGCTGCACGACAGTAAAGGCAGGGTTGTGTTTTTACGCATAACTGGGTATTAAATATATGCACATGTGTAAATTGTAAATGTATGTATGAGGAATTCTTACAACCTCAAGCTATCGGACCAGCTAGGATGCATTTTAATCAGTGAGCTGTCTCTCAATTTGTGTAGACGCTTCGATAATTATAGGCTAGGTTTTATTTTCAGAAAGCAAAAATGGCGGCCGTAAAATAGAAAATGGCAAAAGAGACACACAAAATTGCGTATACCGTATTACCTAAGTGGCGTATCACTCAATAGGTATTTCAAAATAATGGAAAAATAATCATGAATGACCTCATTAAGGCCGTATTTTTGTAGGCATAGATAAAACAAAGTAGATTAAAAGGCCGAATTGAAATACATATCTTGAAATTCGAATAAAATAAATAAATATGTGATCCTGCTACTTGACTGCATATCCTTAAACAAGTCTTTCATTGTAGAACGTATTATTATTCTGAATCCACAAAAATATTTTATAATGATCTTGCTACGATACTGAGTATTCTAAAAGCATTTCTTTATATTCTCAACAACCTGAATGGGTGATACTGAATCGGTTCTGTCAAAGAAAAAAACGTGATTATGTAGGCGTTTCAAGTTTAATTCAGTTCATTTTTAAAATGAGTGTTCGTAAGTTTGAATCCTGTTGACCGTAGCTTAAGCTACTTTTGTAAAAAGTTTAATATTTTTGCCTCGGTCACTGGTTTGTAATAAGTTCGATTTTTTGTAGGAAAATTGTTTTGCTTTTGAAATTACTTTTATATATTCCACTTTCTATGAAAAAATTTTGTACGATATTATAGCGTAATCATATATTTGTTTATTTGTATTTGACTACAAGTCCTATAACGAAGTTGAACTATACTTTTGGTTATGTCCATTAATTATGCCTCTTACAAGGTAAAAGAAAAGAAAACAACCTCAAATATATAAACTTAACACATATTTTCTGACTGCGTAATGTAGACTTTTATCCTTTACACAAATTCCTACTTTTGTTTGAAGAAACGATTCTTGCTCTATAATCTAAATAATATGATAAAATCTGTGAAAAGCGTCTTTTTAAAAACCATCAAACAACTTTCAGGACTTTTTTCTTTGTTTTCTTGCTTCATTTTCATGTATGAACTAAATTTCCAAGACGTTATCTTTCAGCTAAGGACTATAGTTTTTAACAGATGTGACAGAACTGAATGCAATTGCATAAAATTGACCTTCTATACGTAAAAGAGTCTGAATATAACATGAAAGTATACTTACCTGCTAAACCAGATGCACACTTTTCGAGGGGTTGTTCCGAGAAAACGAACCGGAAATTCTGAAGCTTCATCCTACATAAGACCCCTTTCAATTACAAATGAACTCAGCTGGGGTAGTTTATCCCGCAATTTCATCAGTGTTATGGGAGAAAAATCTGTACTGTAATTGCTGAACTGCTCCTCTAAATTTGAGTAGGATATACATACATACATATTACAATATTTTTCCCCAGAAAAGCAGATATCTCAGGAAAGGAAAAAATCGTTGAGTTCATCCCTTCTTTAATCCTACATTGCTTAAGACGACGGATAAGCATCGAAGGGTATTGGACAGGAATTGATTCACTACTTTTTCGAAATTCCACATACATGCGGATCACTGAATAAGCACTTTTTATTTTTAAGTATTTAAAAATATAATCTTCTTCTTCTTAATTACTTCAGATTTTGATCCTCGCAGTGCGGATTACAACTCATCATATCAGGAGCTACCGCACGCATACCAAACATAATGAGACCTGCATAGGTGCCTTTGAATGATTTATATTGTTTGTGGAGGAAGCTTAGTAAGGAAATTTTTCATTACTCTTGCTGCACCTCGAAAATGTTTACTTAGTTTCGCTAGTTTCTTATAAATCTTTTGTTACTTGCCTCCTATCTTGCCTTTTATTTTGACGAAACATAAGCGGAAGACTATTTTCCACACATGCGGAAAACCATTTAAGAAAACTTTTATATGAAAACTTTTAAGAAAATCCTTTTGTTTCCTACTTCAAAAAGAAAGCTTCCTTTGTACAAGATCAGGCTAATGGCTAAGAAACAATCCGGGCGAGAAATTTTTCTCGCTAGAAGCGAGTAGGTCTTTATGGATTTTAAGTTCTTTAACTACAAAACTTTTTCAATCTATTCTATAATTTGCGCGGAAATATGGCTAGATGTGTCGCTTCTATCTTTGCGTATTAGAAAGTATCATTTTATATCCGTTTCTTATTTCCAACCACGAGAGAAAGGAACGTTTTATTAAGCAGTGATTGATAGCTGTAGATAATGGAAATCGTGCTCCGCCATTAAGATGCAGACAATTTTTCTGTTTTAATTTTCTCTGATAAATATTAGATACTATTTGGATTCAAATATGTATATGTATATGTATTTATGAACACTTCTCTACCGCGTAGTTTAACAGCGGAAGGTTTTTGAGTGAAAAACCTTAAAGGTACTGTAGAAAATGATAGAATCCCCCCCTTTTACGAGGAGTTACTTTACATTCCGCTGCTTTCGCGTTTCAAATGCTTTCGCAACATGATGGAAAAAGCAGACAGCAGCCACCAGTCGCCTTGAGGGGAATAAAAATGAATCGAATCGCATGGGCTGAATTGTATTCCATTTAGCTTTATTGAACAACTCGTAAAAATTTACCACCTTTGATGCAGTGATGGAGAATTCAAGGAGTATCGTAAATACAAATGGTATCCTAATAGTCGGATGGAAAGTAAGTATTAAACTTAACTGCTTATAAATTTTGCAACTCTCTTCATTACTTCTGGGAAGCTACATACATATATGTATGTATATGTACATATATATTTTCATGAGATTTAATTCAAATTATACTAAAACTATACCTACCCATTTCCCCACCCCCACTAAATATATCCTTAAAACTCTTCACGTTAATTTAAATCCACTGAAATTAATAGATACATCAAAGTCAAACTAACAAATTTTGAAACTTATGACTTTTTGATTACGATAATTCAACTGATGTCTTTCATATACATACTAATAAAGTCAGAAAGAAACATCAAAATAAAGCATCTCAATAGTGCTTAATTATTTTTAAATACTAAAATTACGTTTAAATTGTATGTTTGCAACTCTTATGAAAATGGTAAAATACATGCCACATATCTGGATTTAGATATAGATGTATATACATACATATGGTCTATACATTTCCATAGATACCTTAAAATGACACCAAAGTGTAAATTTGCACTTCCATCGCCACATCTGTAATGAATTATTCCCTACTGATGGCACCGACAGAACGATTAATTAAATCTCACTATTAAAATGAGCCACGAAATTGGAATTAATTTGCACCATTAGTATTTCACGACTAATAAATGGGAATTAAATTAATTCCGGACAAAGTTACAAGACTCATTCTAATTATGTTTTCTATCGGATACCTATACATAGTAACCATTAAATGAAGCAACCATTTATATTACCAATGAGGGGTATAATATTCTTCCAAATATAAGTACGACAAAATAAACAAAACAACGAAGTAAGATTTTAGAAAAAAAAAATGTCGGATTATAAAATATTTGGGCAGCCATCCAAAAGTCTTTAGAGTGTACGCGAAAATAAGCATACTGTACTTGTATAGTTATATGCAGCTACATGAAAGTTTTCATATCAATAAAGCGTGGTTATACCCCATACGGTGGAAATTCGGGTTAAACTTTATTCCTATTATACCTATGAACCGCTCTGGCAAAAACGAAATTTATTTTAATTACCGGAAATCAATATTTATTTTAAACAACTGCTCGCGCTAACAAAGGATGCCAAAAAGTTTACTGAATAATTGGAGTTTAAACACAACCCTGGTGTTAGGGTCATTAATCGGAGGCAGAATGCCATTTTCTGCTAGAATAAAAGTACCATGGTGTCCTTTTGTAAAATTGGTCAGTCATGCAAACAAGCCATCAGAATTAATACAATTTGCAAATAAAATTGCTTTCAGTTCGGTTTTTTATACATTTCAATTCACCAAGATTAAATCAATATCATTACATACATACAATTTTATAGCAAATAGAACGGCAAGTGCATATAAGCTGCACTAAAGTAAGGGCTAAAGACTTGAGCTGAGAACAATTTTATTAGAAAAGTAAATATAACTAGACAAAAGGAATTATTAAAAAATACTAGGCGAATTTTATGATTTCAAAAGGCAAACAATTTGTTAATTTGCTGATAACTGGTAATTGGCTGTGGCATGTTCGTAGCGATATAAATTTGTAGAAGAATTAAACGTCAAATATAAACAAAGCCAAACCGTTTTTATGCAACTAAATAATAATACAACGACAAGGACCAAGGATATGAACAGAAGTAAAAGTGACATTTTCGAGACGTAATGAAAGTACCGGGAAAACCCTTAGGGAATTAATATTTACAGGCAAAGAACAAAGTATAATACTATGGGTCCAATGGAACAGCAGCAATGGCACTACCTTCAATGAAGACACCCAGGAATTGAGATAGAACCGAGGATATTTTTGTCGCGTAGAGCACTTTGCTGCCTGAGGTTACCCACTCAGAAACTTGATATTTCCTCCTTAATAATTTCTTAAAGCAAACCAAGTCCTTCCACCTTGTCCCAAGTGTATTGAGGTTTGCATACTTGATGGAATGTAAAAAATGCAGTTTGAACTAAGGAAGCGCATTCCCTTCCACAGTGGACGTACATTTTTGAATGAATCCACTTCTTTGTATGTGTGAGAGCAGAAGTTTAGTATACCTAAGTGTGGAAAATAGATAGATGCAACTCCTTACCCAAAGAATTTTTTAAAATTGAAAAAAGATTCAAAGGTCGGTTAAAGAAACGAGCTCACCGGTGCAATAAAGACAAAACGCTGTACAGAATTCATAGATTTTTAAAAAGTATGTTGAAAAAGAGTTTTGTACTACCCTCCCTTAAACTATACGACCTTGTCACCAAAAGTCACCTGGGGGAATTATGTAAGCGTCTGAAAATTCAAAAAATTAATCATTACAAAGTTTAGGTTATCGTTAATGCTCTTATTACAAAATGTTATATGTATACTTATGCGTAATACATATGTTTTTGCTCTTACAGCACAGCTGCGTTCGAATAATTACAAAAATATCCGTCACGCGTTGTTAATATTTGCAAGTTGAAAGTCCGCTTAAACTTTGCGCTCCAGGTCAGGGGTTGGCCGACTTGGTGGAAGTGCAATTTTGTGCAACTTCTATGGAAACTTTCTTCAAACTTATTCACTGTGCTGTGACAATTAATGAGTCGTAACGCTATTTTCAACTTTTCACGAATAATTAAGAAGTTTCCAGCTGAAGGAAATAACTTCCCCAAAAATAAGGTGGGATTGAACTGTTTTTCCTGTGAGTTTATGGGTTTCCAGCTTCAAACATCAGACACGAGCGCGAGCTGTATGGCTTAAATGCTACATACATATAAGTATACATGTATACGTTTTGTCCTTGTCCCTTAAATTATCTGAAATCTCCTTCACCGTTGAACTTTTACGTATTCCCGTTTTAATGCTGTCACAATTACACGATGAAAGCTTTCATAATTGCTCATTGTGTATACAGATTAATTCAACTGTTTGAGACGTGTTCATTGAAGGACTCTAATTAAAAGTGTGAAATACCTTTCAGGTTAATTGCATTTTTTTTCTTTTTTTGGAACAGCACCCAAAGACCATGCTACTTCTGAGTTCTATAATGTTCGGCGCAAAAGGAGATAAAACTTAATCCATTAAAACGTTCAATTACATTTGTAAGCGCAGTCTTCTACGCCTGTAATTACTTCGAATTTTATGAGAAAGCCTATTTAAAAGCACTAAAAGCATCAACACTCTTAATCAGGGATCTTTTTAATTTGACACCTAGTGCAATATATTGTCCTTTGTATAAAAGAATTACATCCCAAAAAAACTTTCCAAATTGTACCCTTTTGAAGTGATTCTAGAAGAGTTGCGGTTAAAACAAAAAATGTCAAGAGTAATTAAGGCTTTTGTCTCTATTTACATTAGGTGTAATACTGTAGATACCGGTGGTTTTTATTTTTAAAATTAAAAACGTTCACTCAGTACATTTGAAGCAATGAGTGCTCATTAATTACGCAATTTTACTTTAAATTTGTTCGTCTCAATTTGTCCAGTATTTATTAAATAATTCAGTTTTCACTTATCTTCATTTTTGAAAAATTCGATATATTGACGAGTAACAAACATTTGATGTCGTATTCTTCTTATTCCTTTTTTACTTTTATTTAAATTTTCAATAACGATTTCATATTTTGAAAATTTCAATTATTGTCTTTATTAGATATTCTATATGCTTGTACCAAGAGTAAATTCGAATTTTTCGTGGTATGCACATTATTATATAATTGTTATCTTTTGATCTGCTCAACACAGCATGTTAGATACCAAAATATGTACATATATACTTAACCAAATATTTTTATACGAAATCTCATCAACAGCACCTTTCTGGGAATACGCCTGAAACCTGGAATGCCTTATCAACAACTTTGAATATCGGTGTACCTTCTGCATGTCAATTGTCAGTCAATTTAATCTTCACAACTACTAACTTAATTTAAGAACATGTAACGCAAACATAACGATGATATTATCGAATTAAATTTCTTTCGATAGAAAGTGTTAACAGTATTTGTGCTAATTCCATAAACGAAAAAGACCCAAATAACTATTAATATGTTGTATGTAGTGCATATGTATATCGCACAATTATAAACAAGTTGATTAAAATGAAGATTTGTGTGCTTGATGATATTGTATGTATAGTCGAAATATTTACCATTGGTCCTGCTTGGTCTAACAATGAAAAAAACTAAGTAGCGATATTGAGTCGAGTTCCCGATATTGACTTCCTTTGATTTTAAATCGTCCTGCATAATTGTTACTACACATTTTGTGGTATCCCCAAATGGTAAAGCAGAGTTGTGTCAAAAAGTTATCATATCACTTATTGCTGAGACAGAGAAACTTCTCAGTTGGAACTATATAACTGTGGCATAAGAAAAAGAAGAAGTAAACAAATGCAATGGATAATTTTATCGGATACCAGTAAAATAAGATCAAAGAAAAGTTGTCTTTGCTCGCAAAAAATAAGGAAGACAACTTCTTCTTCACTGTCTGCATCTTTATTTTCGCTTTAAATTTTTATCGCAGGTACTGCGCTGATTCTCCTTAAACAGGTTTTTTGGCGTAAAATCCGATCACCGCGTTTTGATGTTATTTTACTGGTATCCGATAAAATTACCCGTCGCATTTATTTACTTCTTCTTCTTCTTCTTGCCGGGTGAAGCCACTTATACCACAACTCTTTGCACACGCTAAGTCTGCCAATCTCGATCACCGCATCTGTTTACCACTTCTTTTGTCTACTTTTTGCCATCTAAAGCCGCTCACAACATAACTCTTCACGCCCGTGAAGCATACCCTCTGCACTTTTACTGACTTTTTAAAAAACTGCTATCTGTGCCTCAGACCACTTCCCACTTCCGAGCAAACTGCCCCTTATGCGCGTAATGCATGTTCAAAGGGGAGATGGTCACACTGAACGAAATCCTTAAGTCTTATTAATTAAAATTTTTTGTTAAGTGTACAGAAGCAAGTTTTGTCAGTAAGAAGTAATTATTGTTATGCTGATTATTCATTTGTTGATTTCGTTTTCAATTTGACAAATTTTTGTAAATATGAAAAGATGATAAAACGTTTTTTTCAATTTTACAAAATTTATTATCAGTTTTTTGTAAATCTGACAATTAGTCAATATGAATAAATCTTTTTCATATTTTCTCTGAAAAGCTGTTGTTAAGTTAACAAAAACGCAGTCATATGTACAAAATCTCAGATTTTTCTATTGACTAAAATTTCTGTTACTGTGAACAAGAATTTAACAAAAAAAATATTCGTTGCGATAAAATTTTTGTTAAATTAGGAAAGATTTTTTTGAAATTACAAAAATGTTTATGACCTACAAGAGTTTTTGTTGCTCTAACAAAATTACAATGTTTCAACAAAATTTGATAAGCAGCCCCATTTAATAAGTTGTCTTTGCAATGAATTAACGTGCTAATTATAAGTTATTGTATGAGATATAATATATACTGGAATTTATACAAATACTTCGTTTTACTTCTTATATTTATCACCTTTATACCTATCTTTATTTTAGTGTAGCATAAATCACTAATTCCTACATAGGAAAAACTGGTCGGACTTTTAAATTTGTATCGCAAAACATTTTATTTTTCATCAATTAAAAACTTTTTTGTTTTTATGCAAAAATTGTCTGCAGAATGGACTTAATTATTTTGTTAGCAATCATATAGTCGACTGAAAATTGAATTTTCGTATGTAGGTACCATTTTGCCATTTTGAAGTTTTATTGAGGATATTATCTTCACTTCAAAATGGCAAAATGGTACGTCTACATACGAAAATTCAATTTTCAGTCGACGAAGTGATTGCTAACAAAATAATTAAGTCCATTCTACAGAAAATTTTTGCATATTCGAAAAAATGATTTTGTTTAATTGACTAAAATATTTGTCAGTTATAACACAAAGATTTGTGTTGCTGACAAAAAGATTTTTGTTCCTGATGAAAATATTTTGTCTATTCTACTTGGGCTTTTGTTCAACTGACAACATTTACAAACATAATAACAACAAATTATTGTTACCTCGATAAAGTACTATTTCGAAGAGACAATTTTTTTTTGTTATCCTGAATAACTAACTAATCGTGACAAAAATGTTGTATATTTGTCAACGATTATTTGTCAAATTTAACAAAAAGTTTGGATTTTTATCGTAATGACTATGTTTTTCTGTTGACGCTATATTGACTACAATTTTGCTAGCTTGATAATTTTTTTTTCATATAGACTTAAGGATTTCGTTCAGTGCAGCTTACTACTTACCAACTGTATGAAGTAACTGGTTAGCAGAGAAATCTGTTTACTTAGCAAAGGTTTAAAAACTTTGCTATTATAAAATAATTACTGAGTCTTTCAATTGAGCTACATTCAAAGTTCCTACAAGGATTTATTATTTTGTGAGGACATTTTACAAATGTTTGAAACAACAAATTTTGTACTCTTCAAACTTACTTCTCCGAAAAATATATCGTGATAGGATATTTTCGTTTGTAATTCATAATTTACATAAAAACTTCTATAAGAATTATATATGTATCACCTGCCACTAAATGGCAAAATAAACGTCGGCCACATTAATTTTAACCAATTTTGCTGCTCTCGTTACCAACTTAATCACAAAGGTATTTTTAAAGCGTGTCCTTAAAGCTCAAAGCGTGTGCTTTATTCACCTCCAAGGGTTATCTCAAGCGAAGTAATGTCCAGCATAAATTTGGGCTATCAGAGAGTCCGTCAGAAAAGCAATGTTTGTGTGAAAGCACCGGCAGCTGCAAGTCAAACAATGTGACGAATATATCATTTTTTAAATACGAAGAAAAGCTAAATGCTGTCACGATTTTTCTTTTTTTCGCCTTCACAACAATTATTCATTCATAACAGAGTTTTCCCATGATGAATGGCACAAAACGTCTACAGCTAAAATATTTTTGGTCGTTAATTTTGCGTTCCTTTTGTTGTTTTCCCTTTTGGCGGAAATGTCCTGTCCATCAACCTGCACGCTGCGCAAACGAAATGAAAATAAACAATGTGTCTAATAGGCAAAATAAAAAAGTGTTCCACATTGTGTCCCTTAAAACGACACCCTCCCATTGCAGTCGACGTGGGCATATTGGATTAGGCGTTTTAAAATGCACACTTTTTGGGAAACGTTTCCAATTATTCTGGAATAAAAACTACGAATCACAACTGGTACATGCCTCCGTGTCCCAATTTATCCATACAGAGCGGAAGAAAAATTTTAAATGTAGTTTCCCTTTTTTCTCCGTCGGTGCAGTTTTTTATTTAGTTAAATTACATATTTCTATTTTTTTTAGCCTAGGGCAGCTGTGTTTTCACAAATTTTGTTCAGTTTGGAAATGACTTATCTACATCAATCTAGTATTATAAAAATTGCCGAGAGCTTTCCCACCAATTAATGTTTTAACGTAATAAAAACAATATCAAATTTTGATTGACTTAGAACTTAAAAATAAAGTCTTAATAACTTAATTTTAAGGTTTTTTAAGTTAAAATATTTATTGAGTACACATGTGACTTTTCACAAATTCTTAAAATTCTAAAAGCTATCGACATTAATAACCAAAAGTGCAAACTAAACTATTCTTATCGCAACTACGTAGTTGTTAAGTGATCTAAGTATTCACTGCCTTGCAAACTAAGATATTTTGATAGTTTCGATTTTCGAACTAAAATGATAATAACATTAAGATTAAAGTACAAAAAAAAATTAATAAATATATAAATAAATAAATGGAAACAATAATCCTTCATCCTTCCAACTGTTTCTCAATTTATAATATTTTTTACAAGTAAATTATTTCAAATGAAATCAAGATGAAAAATATTATATTTGGCAATTGTATCTCCACACATACAAGAAACTTTAATTTTAGAGTTATTATAATGTATTTTTTTATTGTTTAGAAAATTTACATAAGTACAACCTTTATAATTATAATCTAATTAATTTTGATCAAATAATTTTAATTAATATGATAAAAAAGAAAACCCTATTATTAAAATAGCATATCCCTACGCACTCCGAGCTGTTGCAACTGCTAACGTACTGATTTGTTGGTTCCATAATTATGCGGTAGGACCACTTTTTCAAATGATTTAATTTAATAACTATTTAATTTATCAATTTTAAACTACCCTTACGAAATACTTGAAGTGCATGTTTCACATGCTTGGGCGTCCTGCCTGAACTTGCGAATGATTGCAGACTGGCCCTTAATACTAAATTGTATTGAAAAATATGGGCTTTTACAATACACTATCAGTTTTTTGTCACGAACTTTACGACCAAAACCAAGCGCCCCTGCCTGAAAGAAAAAGTATATTAAATTCAAAGGAAAAATCCCTCAGTGCTATTGGGGATATAAGTACACAAACTTTCAAATAAAGAACAATGTTAAACTGAAAGAACAATGTTAAAAAAACCAATGCAAACTTCTTCCAAAAACGTCGCACACGTAAAAAGTTCTTTCAACAAGGACATAACTTTTAGAACCGTGCTAAATAATATACGCTATGCTGGCTTCAACTCTAGAGTACCTAGGGAAAAGTCAATAAAATAAACCAGTAGAAAAGAAGAGACTTTGTAAATGAGCATGTTAATAAAAATATGAAATTTTTAAGGAAGCAAATTTAATAATTTCCAGAGTGATGACCGAATTAGAGTATGACGAAAGCTTAACACAGAATTTCATAAAGAAAATCTCTTGCGAACTTGTGACGGTGGGCTTGTATTTATTAACAGGATATTACCATGCAAAATTACCATTTAATTTATGGGATGGACAGGTTCACACCCCATTTATACAAATTTAACGGACAAAAGAGGATACTTTTTGAAAAAGAAATTCACAAAGGATTATTTCGTTGACTTTTATGAGCCCTTCCGCATCATTATAAATTATATTACATTATCTTAATTTTTACAAATAATGAACATTAGGTATTAATCGAAAGTACACAGCTTACATAAATATCCGGGCATTTATTTACATACATAACTATTTTACTTTATCGTTTCCCGCGCACCTTCCCCAATTATTTATGATGCCAAACTAAAATTAGAAGCTTATATTAAATACACGTATAAACCCACATCAAGTGTATCTAAACGAATACTTACTTGTAAGTGCAAAAGTTGAACCAAAGAACGCATTTTTAATTCACAAACGCCAACTTGAATAGCTCCTTATACGATGCTATATGAATAATAATTAACTTAAAAGATCCGTCAATGGAAATTCTAAGTGGATTTTGCTGAATAATACCTAGGTGGGTAAATTCAAAGTATTACAATAATTATTATGCATATATGTATGTATTTCATATCTACGCAGGCTACGATTGGCTAAATAGTTTTATAAGTTAAAGCTCACGCAAATGTAGCAGTAATTTTCTAAACATTTTGTACTTTCCCCTATTTTCCACTACTTTATAATGTAATTTCCAAAACCGCAAAACAGAAAACTTTTCCAACCTAAATTGGATTTTTTTATCGCTGTTGAAATTGCATTTGGAAAGTTTTTCATCCAGTTTTCCCTTTCCAATCTGTTATTCTGTTATTTATAGGTGTACTTAGCTTTTCACGGCACCGGCTTCGCCAGTACTCTAGGCTAATGTTTTCCTTGCTGCATGCAATTCTGCTGAGCCAGGATGCAGGTAGAGGTGAAATAATATTTCATTATGAAAGCTTAAATTATTTTCATTCCATGTAAAACATGCAATTACATGTATGTCGCATGAAAAAATACTATAAATATTGCTGAGTAGATCTGCATCAACATAATAAAAAATTTTATTTGCTTTAACGTAAAGAAAAGGTGTGTCGAAGCTCTTGCAAATAATTTATAACAAATGTTATATGTATTTATAAGCTTATTATTTTCAAATTTATTGGTTAATTAAATTTAAATTATTTCAAGCATCACCAATACATATATAGCGTCCATCCAAAACTCGCCCTTCATTCTATGAGTTGGACTGAGTTCTATTTTGAATTGATTAATATGACATTATTTTAAACATTAGAGTTAACTAAACGTTCTATGTACTACATATACCATATTAACATTGTCAGTGTACGAACTATGTTGGCTAATTGAAGTATATTGGAAATAACTCTCAAACCGCATAAACCAAGCAATCAATAACGAAACGGATTTGCTGCGAAATAAATTGGTTTATCTTCCGTCACGTAATTACGGTGCAATCACAATATAATTAACGCACTTCCTTAGTAAATTAGTTTCCTTCTGGTTCCAACTGTTTAAATGAATCTCAGAAGCCACAGGTAATATTCCATCCAACCAAACTTGGGTGATTGATCGTACCAAAATCGGATAAAGCCATAAATTTACCGAGAAATCCTGATTGATGGTCAATTGAACATGCAACGAATCCATCACGGGAGTCACAGACAGGCTAGCACAGTTTGCAATTATGCCCCGCATTATGAACAATGAAGGTATGGAATCGGTTATTCCGAATTATTGTACAATTTTTAAAGGTCGTATAATTAGCAATATCTTGGACGTTACTCGAAGTTATATACATAATAACATATTTATTTATTATCGTATTTATGTACATTCTATGGAAAGTAAAATGTTATTTCCGATTATTTACGAAGAATATTTTAAATAAACGTTCACTGCGCATATTTTAGTGCTATTTCGAAGATTTGGCTTCCCATTCGTTCAATTTCAATCGACATGGACACGAAATATGGCGGTGGTTGACCACCTTGGAGCAGATTTTATTTATATACTGCATAAAATACAGTATACATTCTAAGTAACTTTAATAATTCTTTTTTAGGTATGGTAATACATTTACATATTGGGCTATATGGGAATAAATGAACATTCTTTTGTATAATATAATATACTAAATAACTAAATCGTTGAATACAGCATTAAAAGATTAATGAGTGGGATGGGAGCAGTATCATCTATTATAATTTTACTAAAACTCGATAACTCACTGCCATTGCTTACGCGAATAAAATGGGTTGTACCTGTTTCCAGAAATCAAACCAAATTATGTACATATGCATACATATGTACATATATAAAATATGGCATTGATTTGAATTGGAGTCGCAACGCCAAAACAAAACACTGTCACAAATATAGCAATGCCATTGAGTGTTACCAACGTATGGCGATTGGTCCTAATGGAAATCACTAGTGGGACTAGTTCCTTTTATTTTCAAAATTCAAAAAAATGACCAAACTTTGTGTGGGTCAAGTCTAAAACTATACTGACAAAACAAGTAACATTCGCTTTAAGAAATAAGGCTAAAGCCATGTTTATTTCAACTTAGCAGTCCTTTAATGAAACATCATAGGATGCACTAAGTATATATAGTTAAGATCTTTTCTAACGAGTTGTGGCATTCAAGAAGAATACACGTCTCATGACGTATAACGGCAACAATTTTAACAAGATCACTTCAAGTTTAAAGTTTTTCTTATTTTTTTGAACACATACACATACCATACTTAAATAACACAAGAAATTTAACTCGAAAAACTTCACATTCTGCTACAAAATGTAAGGAGCAATATTTTAGAAAATATTTAAAAGTGCAGTATCTCGAGTCAAATTCTTTTTTCTATATGGAACTTTGAATATAAAAGAAACAAAGAAATCGAGCATTTGATGAAATATATTTTTATAACATTAAACGCATATTGATGTCATATCAATAATTTTTTAAAATGATTTCGATCCGGATTCTTGCAGTGTGTCTCGAATAACAAAGTCCATGACTACACTGTAAGCTTCCAAATTGAAAATTGTTGTTGATTTATTGACTACATACACTAAACGCTCTAGGAAATAATCGAATGGTATCAAAACGACACTAGTTCGGAGGCCAATTTACGGGGCTATTTTTCAAAATCGCATTAACACCAAAATTTTCTGCCGATAAATTATGGTTTGTTTCGATATTCGGCACCTATTGCTTAAACACTTTGCTGACCTATAAATTAGGCAATTCACTTTCAAATAACCTTATCATCGAGCAAATTATGAATTAATATGGGTCAATTATGTGTGTGTGGATGTTATAGGAGAGTTAATCACCACTTGGGTTAATCCTGCAAAGACAGCCCCGTCTTGAATTAAGTAAACTAAATTTCAATACTACTTCAATTAACGCCAATCATGTAAATTAATAATGACCAAAGGTTTCTCTTCATATTCCATACCATATCCCCAATAGATTAAAATTCACACAAACAGGACTCAATCGAAGCAACTGGAAAATGCTAGGTTTAACTACTCCACACTGTCAGACCAGGACTTTTCCAAAGCGTCATCATCAGCAGTCAATACCACGCAAACAGAAGTATGTAAACAAGCCAATTTAATATTTGCAAATTATTTATGAGTTGTTATAAGTTACGACGCCGTGTCGTGTAGGGTTTCCGGGTGGCGGGGGGAGGCGGTTACTGAAGTGGGGGCATTTTAAATTTCGTAGTGTTTTCCCAGCTCAAACATTTCACACTACGGCTTGTTAAGAGCTAATTGCACTCCCATGAACATGTGATCAACGCGCCTCACGGCACAACGCTGTAGCAAATAAATTAACAAATTCGCTGAATTTTAAACATTGTCAGTTTGATTCACGGGGATATTTTTTTGCTAGGCAAACATTGCACCGCTTTATTTATTGTGAGCTTAAAGGGTACGCCATTTCGATGAAAGGTTATTATAAAACCCCTGATGTAGAAATAAATTGGCCAAGAACCCTCTCTAAATTTTATTGACTGTGAAATATGGAACCTGAGTGAATGGATTAGAAAAAGAGTCTCTCAACAGAAAATTCCAGAGAAATTTTTCAACGCAAATGCTTGTGGAGAAATGAAGTGACCGGAAAAAAAGCCTAACTGGGTAGGAACTGTGACAAGGCAAAAATATTTGAAATCGGGTAAATGTGTTAAAAGAAAACCTTATTTCGATGTTATTCGAACATCTTTAGTTCATTTAGTTAATCTACTGAAATTACAAAATACTTCCTTTAAAAAAACATTCCAAAAACAATAACATTCAATTCCATGAAAATGGCAGCAGATGGATATTCTGAGTCGCCAATTTAAACAAAACCCTGAATGAGTTCTATTTTAAAAAGGGTAAATTTATGTTCACATTCAGAGGCACAATGGTAACAAAAATTAAGCCTTTGCTAATTGCTCTTGATTGAGTCCCAACTGCAAATAACTTTATGAGTAGTTGGAATCAATCACCTTAAAACATAAACAATAATAAAGAAAGAAAAAAACAGAATGTATAGTTAATTCTATAGGAAATGAATGCATGTACCAAGCGAATCGATACAAATAACACTGATCAATAATATTAATTTTCCCTTTTTCCGAGTATGTAAATGGCATGTTATTTCAATAGGATTAATTCCACAATTTATGAAAATACTCAATCAGCACGTATTTGTGAGAAAAATAAAATCAAAACATACAAAAGATGGTATTTTGAAAATTTTTAATTAATATTGAAAATTAAAGGTACCTACATGAAGAAGTTTTTAGGCTTAAATTAAAACCCAAATTCTAATCTACGAATATCAAATACATCAAATCTGTATACAAAGTTAAAATTTCAACTCGGGCGAAGCAATCCGTCATACGAGTTGACGACTTGTTGTATGGGAAAAACGAAATTTTTTTAAAAAATAGCTTCTCTGCCTTGTGCGCAGTCCAAAACGACCTTGATTTCTCCAGACAAATTTACTTAAAAAATAGGTAATTATAATAATTTACTGATAAGATTTACTATTTCAGATCCTAGTTATGTTACATTTATTCAAAAACAGCTTCACAACTTCCACAAACAAATAATATGTGTTCTGAAACACTACTAAGAATTTCATTACTAAATTCATTATTGTGAGAACGTTCTAACAACACTATTACAGCTCATAAAGAGTAAATACGTCGCCAATTGCAACTTGGATGATACTCTATTCGGCTTCCGAACCGATGTGAAGCAATACTACACAATATATTCTGCATGAATAAACATCAACCGTCACGTATACGGTTAGGGCTCTCAATAAAGAAGTTCATATTTTATTTAGTTCCCAAAAATGTCTCAGTAATTACTCATTTCATTAATGTAACTTGAAGTTTGCAAAGCTTGTTCATTGCATTTCTTTATCAGAAAAGAGCGTGTTCATGATACTCATTTTGTCGCTTCCTCTATACCTCCATGAATTTAGGCGTGATAAAGTTGATACCATCAAATTAAGCCTAAGGATCCTAAATCTGCCTCCCGGCCATCATTTGCGAAAATAGTAATTTCATCAAAGGTAAGAACGTGTCTACTTCCCACCAGATGACCTTCATAAAACGGTTAACGATTATTTTACGCAGAATTATTTAGTGGGGTCTTTCACAAGTCAGCTGTGACCCCTAGCAATCAGCGTGACCCAAATGACAATCCAGCAACAACACGCAGAAAATAGCGAGTTTAATTGGTTTTATTTATCTGATTACACGGCGTTTACACACCATTGCTACTTTCCGCCTTTTTTGAAAATCCAATTCAGTGAACTTGTCGAGTGCTCCTCATAAATACGAGAGTCCATAAAAAGCTTTAAATGTGAGGCATTAAACCAGGCGGGCACTAGCCGTATCGCAGTAGCAATTCTGGAAACGGATGAACGGAAGCAATAAATTCGCCCCGCAGCACCACCACTGGTCGCAATAAAGTGTTTACAGGACTCTACCGTTTGAATGTGATCCCTGGAAGTAGCAAATTTCCTTAAGTGTGACATCCATGAAATTTTAACAACCGGCTACGTCCTCGTAGTGACTGGCAAAGTGGATATATTTTACTTTGCACCCTTCCGCGACACCACACCCCTATGGTTTTTAAGGGCGCCGCTCACCCCGCCCTGACTCGGCGACTTTCGCTTTTATTGCACTCCACGGCGTGCAAAAAGTCGACTACTTGGCCTGCAGTTGTTATCATAAACTGTTTTATTTATTTAAAAAGCAACTACGCTCCCGAAAGGTGTGCGCTATCGATTTTCAGTTGTTCTCCGACTCGTGCACGTTACCTGGATCTGGTCTGGAGTCTGGAGATGAAGCTGCAAATTATCCTGCACCTTTTTTACCTTCCGCGGAATACACACGTGTAGTACAAATTGTAACCGCTGCTACAGCATCATCACACCACACTACCTCTGAACATATTTTCTGGAGGAATCTCGGAGCATGTAGAAAATAAGACCATTTGTCACCGGCAACAGGAGTTGATTAATTCATTAGAAAAATTCGTCAAAGTCCTTTTTCATCGTCTGATAAATTTAAGTCATAAAAATCTTCGAAGAATTTGATTTATTGAGGTGAGCGCTATTAATCCTAGGTTCCCCGTCGCCGTTCTAGGCGAAGCTTCATCTATCAAAAGATTATCAACACCGAACTTATTTCTTGGAATTTTTTCATCAATCATACACTTTCAGAGGTTCAGTAGATTAAAGGATCGAGCAAATTACGGATTTACGCTGTAATCCTTGCAATTTTTCAAATTTTTATGATTAGGTCGCGTCAGCCAGAGTAATTAATCGGCTACCGACATTTATTGGGCAGAGGGTGGATTAAATTACTAAATTCATCATTAAGTACTGATAATGTTTACGGGATAATTATATCTTAATTGTCACAATTTACCGGTTTATCTGAGAAGTATATCTCATAAATTATAATTAGTTAATTAATTTTTGAATTTGGTGCTACTAAGTTGGTTCATGGTATTTATTATCTTAAACATAAACGCACATTCATTTTAATATTTGGTTCATTTCCTCTTCTTTGAAGATAAATGGTGTTAAGTGTTTGAATTCGCGGCATCAGAAATATTGCTGCAAAGCTGGAAATAGATAACTAGCATCACTACAATATTAATATTTATATTAATTTGTTGCAATAGAAAATAGACTTCATATACAATTAGTTTTAATAAAGTGTGGCTAATGTATTTTTCGCGGCAATAGTTGTGTTCCATTGAGAAGGTAGTCGTGACTTCGACTACTTATGGGTACCAGATTTGGGCGTCATCCTTTGTTACCCGCACAATACGAAGCGTGAACTCTCCCTGGTTAGCTTCGGAGACGGGTCGGGGTATCCACTAGACGATCGGTAACCGAAAAAACGATGTTTGGGCGCCACTCGGTTTGTAGATCACTGACCTTAGAACCTTAGAATGCTGTTAATAAGATTAATGAGGGCGAGCAAATAAAAAGCAGCGGGTTAAGCAACGATCTAATCTATTAAGGAAATGTGGTGACAAATGGAAAGCCCTAGAGCTTCAACTTTCATGCCGAATAGGGCAAATCGACCGCACATGCGAGAATTATTCCCCGATAACAAATTCGATAATTTACAACATGCATAACTTATTACACTCAATAATAAAGAAGACCAAGAGCACTTAGCTTTTCTTATTTCTCCGGGATTAGATTAACTCCAGCAAGCCCCAAGTCCCAACCTTTTCCTTCACTCTCCACCTTGCGATCCTTTCGGGATCTCCGATATAACCTCTACCATTCGTTCTGGCCGTTTCTTTCGATTTCCGTCGCCTTCTACCCTATTCCTTTGGTCCTGGGTCCCGGTCCTTTTCTCCTCCCTGCTTTTTTTAAATGATCTGGTACTCGGGCCGCCTACTGACGGACAAAATAAACCCAGCCACTACTGCACTTAATGTACTCCAAAGCTAGACTGCCGTCTACTCGCCGGAGAGCCACCCGCTTCACCTACCGAGGCCGACTCGCGCTTTTTCGAAAACATCCTTTGTCATATCCGATATTGCCTACAATAATAGTTGAGCCACCCACAACTTTTGGTGCTTTCATGACCTTTTCCATCTGGGGTATTATAACTCGGAGATTCATTTTTCTTTTCCTTGGCAACGAAACGGGAAAACTCGGGTTACGGTTGGCTCCCTATTTCAATTGACGAAGCAATGATATATGTCTCGTAAGGTTATGATCTTGAAAACATCGTTCTAGAGTTGTTCATTCTATGAGGCTGAATGTTCTCCCTCTTGAGGAAACTGGGACCAGTCTTTAAAAAAAAAATTACAACCGCAATTCGCTAAATGCTCTTTTCCCTTCCAGCCGGCACATAAAATTCTAAAAATTGGGCTTCGAGTGCGTGTCGACCTTCCCCAAAACGACGTACAACAATCTTCACAGTGAGTTTTGATCCTTACTATTACCATTAGTTCCAAAGAAAAATTTAGTGAAATCTCTATTCTTTATACATAGTAATAATTCCAATTCCTCAATTCAGACTTTAAAATTAAATAAAGTAATTGACTAACCTTTTGTCTTAAATTAATACGCAAACGGTTTTCCGTTCATCGACGAACAGCGTAAAGTTAAGTTAAATAATTATCTAACCCCTCTCTAACATACTGCGTACATAATCGTTCGGTTAACCCTATAATATGTACTTTTATAAAAATTTACCTACATAGTTCAGCCAAGTTCAGTGGGTAATGTATTTTCTTTACCCTACTAATCTATACAATTCCTAGATATTGCATCATGGTCGAACCGCAGTCCTTACATCTTTCGACAAGTAAGTACAAGTATGATGATCCGCACAAAACAAAGAATGAATTTCTTCTTCCACAAGTAGGAAGCCACGTAGTGGGCCGCAAAAAAAGCAAGAATAAATATATCCTCCGACAGGTAAATAACGGTGTAGTGGTCCACAAAACGAGGAATAAGTGACTCCTTCAACAGGTAAGTGCCAGCATAATTCTTCGCATTGTTTGAAGTTCCAGCGTTTCAACTCCAGAATCTAGCTTAAAGTATGCCGGTTATACAATCCGAAACATTTGTGGGGCTTAAGCGCAGCAGGTCTAATTGATTACGAATCCACCGGAAGCGTCCATTCTCCCATCTTGCCGTAGCTAAGCCACCGATTCTACTTCCTCTCCCATCGATTCCATGCGTTATAGAGGATTCTGGAAATAGATCAATCTGTAGAATCAATCTTATAAAGTCGGGGATGACACGAAACAAAACAGATAATTCCCCTTCAATATTCTAGACTATACCGCATGCCAAATTAAAAAAAAATATTCTCCTATTCGTTTTCCCTGTCTTCTTTTTTTTCGTAACACATTTATTCAAATAATTATATTAATCGCCATTATAAATACAGATATTATAACAAAACAATTCCATTATATTTCCGCGGCATTGCTTCAAAATGTATAGAAATGGCACTACTGCGTATATTTAAAAAAACTTTGCTTACTTTTGAACCTATACTCCACAGGATGGACCCCCTTGAAAGACGAAACGACACAACTCGAACAATTGAGTCCGCTCCAGGATAAAGTGCTGATACTCGTCCCATCTGCCATTTCACGGGTGGTAAATCATTGTCCTTGATGATGGCAAGCGTGCCAAGCTTTATGGCATCCTGATTTGTCTTCCACTTCACTACACTGTAGATCCGAGATGTGTTCCTTGGACCATCGGGTCCAAAAATGCTGCCGAATCTGCTGGATCCGATGATAACACGAAATGTGAAACCGCCGGATCAGGAACGGAAATCATCGATCGTCCAATCAAAAGATGTGCTGGCGTCAGAGGCTGAATGTCAGATGGGTGCGAGGACAAGGGTGTGAGAGGACGGGAATTCAAGATGGATCCTATTTACGATAACAAACTGTAAAACTCCCCAAATCTCAATGAAGCGTTACCCATTACGCGCTTCAGATGGTATTTTGTGGACTTGGCTCCAGCTTCCCAAGGACCACAGAAATGTGGCGAATATGCCAGAATAAACCGACATTCGAATTGTTCCCTGACAAAATGATCACTTAAACGATTTTAATAAATCTACTCTTTCAACTGTGAATGAGCGTCAACGGAACTGGTGCCATTGTCGGAGTACATCTTTGCAGGTATTCCCCGCAATGACATAAATCTACGCAAAGCTAAGATAAAATAATCGACAGTCAGCTGCGACACGAGTTCAAGATGAACAGCCCTCGTCACCAAGCAAATAAGACCGAAACACAGCATTTTGTGGTTTTACTACCCCAACACTTTCTATCTTTAATTAGAAAGTGACCCGCAAAGTTAACCCCAAGGCAAATTTCCCATCAATGGATTAATTCCCTTTGGATGCGCCCTGAAGTACTTCAAACACTGGTGCACAGTCTTTTGTGCCAAATTTTTACCCGCTATTAGCTAATAAACATCGCTTATACAGGACAATAATGTCTGTGGACCTGCATGTAATAATGTTTGATGTTCCGAGTACGTATAGGATACCGCTTGTCAAAATTGTAATGCGAATGATCCAAACAACCACCGACTCGCAATGTATTATCCGCATGAATGAAAGGATTCAAGTTAAGAATCTCGTTCCTTGAATGAAGTTTTCGGTCTTTCGCAATCAGGTCAATCTCCTCAGCAAACGTTTGTCTCTCAGCCATCCCAATCAAAGGGATCATTTCCCTTGACGTCAACGATCTTGAATACAGCCGTCGGCAACACGTGAACTATACCCGACCTGCCGTCTATATGATTGGTCATTGATTGGTCATTGCTAACTGAGCTGAGCTAACGCTCCCCTCGCCAGGATTGTCCTTTTTCGTATTTTGCTTAATATGCAACAACGTATTATGCAAATTTGACATTTCTTACAACCTGCGGACCTACATTTACTAGATATGTGTCGCGGCATAAAACAATTTAGGCATCTACCATCACTTTATGGATTCGAGAATGAATCAGCAAGTCCAAAAATTACTCAAAACTACAACAAGTTAGTTCTGATTCCCCTGCTCGCTTGCCAATTCTTTTTAATAACTGACATTGGCTTTCCATGAACTCTATCAATTCTGAATCCGTTGAGATCTGATTGTCATCAATTTGTTATTTTTTCCACTCTATTTTTAATCTTGTATTAAATTATAATACTTTTTTTTTGGGCATCAATATGCTAATGATTTATTGAATACATTTTTCTAATTCATTGCCGCCTCTAAGGGAGTCACTGCTGTTGCCACTGCCTGCCCTGTAACCAGATAAAAAACAGTGGTTGAGTACTAAACTCAGTGAGGGATTCACAATCACATACATACAGAGGTTATTCACACCTCCCACACAAAGGGGTCACACAGTCCCCAACTCCGAATTGCGCAGCGCGACTTACGTCCGGCGGACGACATACGCCCCACACTCACACCATGGGAACACATCCCATATTTGACGGGTCCTGGCCCCATTTCCAGGGGACATACCCTGGCCAAGCAGCCTTCACCATTCCTTATAGGCAACACATGCCTTATGGTGAATCACATTTATCCATAATAACACAATCACTCCCATGCTTATTTTATTCCCCATCTAATCGCATTAATCTACACATCCTATTTATGCGCAAACTAAATCCACTCACCAATTAACAATATATTCGCTCGAACAATGCTTCAATCTTTACTTCTCACTTTATTTTAATGCACCACTTCACTCAACAATTCACTTGTGAATGAGCTGCATCGCAACTTTGCATTTTGGTTGCCTTACTTGGCCGGTTACCAACTTTCATGGCAGTGTATTCCCTTCGCGACCCTAAGGAGCCCAACGAGATAAGACATTGGCGCACACTCCCAGATGTGGTTTATCATCCTTTTTCTCACCAAAGAGGGAACCGAACTGGCGACGCCACAAACTGCAAAGCAATATCCTAAACAAACCTATCTAATTAACCCTTGTCTATTTTTAGCGTTTTATTCGATATTGCGCATTCTACCCTCAAATATCTCGATTTCTGTTCATCTTACCTCCTCGTGTAACACTTGCTTCAAATTTATTTACTATTATATAGATTAGTTCGCTACCCCAATTTTAAATTCTCTGATTTAATGCCTCCAGTGCTCTCAAGTGACCCCGCACCTCGTTCAACATGTTAAGGCCCGCGCCCATAGAGTCCGGAATTCGTCCGACTGCGGAAAACGTAAGTTGAACTACGTGCTTTCTTATGAGGATGCACCCATAGAAAAGCGCTGCCGCAGTCGCAGCCGGATTGAAAAGATGAGCATTCGTCAACTTTTTATCCGTACTACATGCGGCAAGGAAAGCATCAAAAAGCTTCATAGCTTTGCTTAAACGGTGTGAGCCTAGCTAGAAGTCAATTATTTTTTTAAATAAATCAGGAGGTTTTTTATGCCAAGTGCTTTTTCCTCCTTGCAAAAAATAACAATATTTTATTTCGGCAATTTTTGATTTACTGCTACTTATTAGTTAGTTAGTTATTACAGTTTCTCTGAGTAAGGATTTGGAATTTGCATCAATATTACATCCAATTGCCATGATTTTAATAATGCCAAACTTCAAAATTTGAACTGAATAGATTATAGATTAATTTTTTACTTCAAAGTGAAGAAACATCAGTACAACTTGGTGCTATTTTTAGGATTTTAAATCTTTATTTATCTTTATTTATATGATAAATTTTAAATCAATGAGAAATCTCCTGTTGTTCTGTATAGATGAAAAGAACACAACTATTAATTGCTAAGAATGGTGTTAGAAAATGAAATAAGGGTGATGTTTTTTTCTGAATTTGAACAACTTTTTCTCCTTAGCACCAACTCTTTTCACAATTGTTTCTTTTCAAAGCCTGATCTTTTTCTGTCTGCTGAGCTGAAAAGATGCCTACTACTAAAACTATTGGAATATTGCAAAAAAATGGTCAGCATAGAGTCCCAACATAAAAGTACTGTATAAGTCCCGGGTAAATTTCTAAATAAAAAACTATTATTCTTCCAAGGAGGAAAAAGCACTTGGCATAAAACACCTCCTGATTTATTTTAAAAAATTGGTCGCACGCAAAAGCGGCGCCTTCTCTCCAATAGAGTTAAACATTCATCGGCTTCTGTAAGTAGAAGTCCTATTAATAGAAATTTAAGTACTCTATTAATATCCATCGTTGTCCTTTCAATTGCTTGTTGCTTCCTTCTTTGACTTTGCCTTTTTCAATAAAATTCCCGCGTTTTGTTTGAACAAACTGCCAAGATGAGAACCACTTTGAGCGCTGTTAAGTCAAGATGACAAAAATATTGAAAGCTTGCCGCAGAAATTCCGGATTCTATGGGCGATACCTCTAATTGCCGGACGTCAATAGCTTTAAGCTTGCCGGAGTCGAGCAAATTCCGCACAAATTCCGGACTCTATGGGCGCGGGCCTTTACGCAATGATGAAAAACTCTCTTTTGAGAGAAAAGAGAAAAAAAGCTTCTAGCCGGAGCAGCTTCAGGAAGAACAAGTTCTAGTGTTGTTGGTTCTTCTGCCGTTCAACGCGTGCAGCGTGTGATGAAGAGCTGCAAGAAGATTAAGTGAAGATGATCGTGTCAGTGACCCTGGTGTTGTGGATGATATCAAATGTGAGCGAAGGTAAGAAGGAATGGAAACTCGTTACATGAATAAAAAACGAATTCGATTGAGCTAAAATACTTTTATTCCTGGTAAAATCGTTGAGCGGAGATAGTATGTCCGTGCGATGGGTGTAGAATCGGGGTCAAAACTACATTACATTGAGAAATACGCATCTTAAATCTGTAACATCATCCGTGGGAGGATAGAAAAGTACTATCCACAGCTCTGCAACACAGAAGACTTCCAGCTAGGGAAATAAAAAAGGAGTTAGAGGCTTCAGGGATTAACCTGTCAGTAAGAACTTTGGGAAGACGATTTTCAGAAAACAATCTGAAATGCCGACGGCCAATTAAGAAGCCAAGGCTAACACCCAGGATGAAATCGGCTAGACTAATATGGGCAAAAGATCATAAGACCTTCACAGTTGAGCAATGGAAGAAGGTAGACATCCATAATTTTTATTCTTGAGCAAAGAAGAAGAATCAAAAAATATTACCAATTTTTCTTCATGCCGACAGGTTTTTTTTCCGTTGAATCCACCTTTAATACGATGACGGAAGCTGTAACCTTTGTTCGTCGTCGACCTTCAGAGAAGTTTGAAGAGTCTTATCTTCAAAGGACTGTGAAACATCCACCGTCCATCATGATTTGGGGTGTTATAAGCGGGAGTGGACCAGGTCCTCTGTACGTTGTCGAAGGTACGATGAGGAAAGAACAGTATATTCGAGGAAGACAATTTAAATCATCATCTTTACCGACATCTAGCACACTGGTTTTCCGAGATAAAACTAAACTTCCTTCTGTGCGCCTAGGGTCAATTTTGCCTCTGAAAGGAAGAGGGTATTAGATTGAATAACATTTGCAATTAACCCTATGATGTATTCACCGGATAATTCTGTCATTGGTCTGAGATAAAACCAAATGGCCTTTACATGGGGTGAATTTGGAAGTTTAAGTGAAAAACTAACCTTACTACCTTTCACACAATTTGGCGTAAGATCTCTGAGTATACTATCAAATGTTTTTATCGGTGCTACAGAAATCTTGTAGCTGAAACGTCATTTTCACACCTTCGGTATGGAATCTTTTGAAATACACCGCTTCTCTCGATAATAATTTATAACCGGCTTGTGATCCACCGCCACATTGAACCATACGATCTCTTCACTACCTGTTGCTAGTACATTTTCAAGAGAGCCTTTTTCGCTTATATTAAGCATATAAATAGCGCTTTCAGACGTACCGCTATTAGTTTCACCCACCGTTGAGTTATTTTCTTCACTGATTTGTAGAAAATCGGTAGTGCTTCTTAATGCACTGTGCGAAAGAGGTACATCGTAAAAAAAGAATATTTTGATAACAGAGTTAATAGGCAGAATTTTTCACTGTCTGAAAATATTACTTGTTCCCTTCTTATCACCTTTATACAGGTGTTCAAGGCGGACAAAAAAATTTCTGAATTTAAATTTAGAGCACTTTGTCGATGCAAAATGATTTCTTTCGAATTCATTTTTTATTTTCTAAATACCTTAAAGCTAGCCAAAAGTTTCCGTCTATTTATATACCACTCGAGAAAAACCACGATGTCCTCTTGCTCGATGTCCCTCTCCTCTCTAGCAGCTCCTTCAAACGTCGGCACCTCTGCTACTTGCCGTGGTTCTTCAATAGTCGACAATTCTTTGTCTTGCGGTATCACCATCCGGGTAAAAACTGGTAATAAAAACACTTATTAATATCTTTGCTGTTAAAAAAAAAACGGTCTTGTACTTAGTCTTTTTCCAACTTCTTTGCACTTTTACTAATTTTACATATTTATCCACTTCTATTTCTATACTTTTTAAACCTTTATTTTTCAGGCTTCTAATTTGTATATTTTTTTTATTTTTCAACTTCTTCGCTTTAAACTAAACGAACGCGAAAATTTAGACTGTATCGTTACATTTTAAGTCCGCTCTTTTATACATATTTTTAAAAATAAATTCGCACTAAAAGGTAAAAATAAACACAAGGATATAATAAAAATAATTAATTGTTTTCAATTTCGCATTTTTACCAAACCTCCTGAATATAATCAACTTTAATACTGTAACTTTGATGCATTTTGTCACAAGGGCATAAAATCGTAAAATTAATTATTTCCAGGAGGTCGAACCGCCTGGAAAAACAACTTTAATACTGCAACTTTGTTGTATTTTCTCATGGGGGTCGCTGTATGATGAGGTAAAATAGTATATAAATGCCATAACCTTTCTGTAAAAGAATCAGAAAAGTTTCAGAAGCAGAATCCCGCACAAATGCCATTTTTTCCGAATATTTTGAACCTGATACTGGTAAGTACAGATACATTAAATATAAAAAACAGCTAAACATCCAAGTTTTTTTCTTTTTGCAGAGTGCATTCGAGGTATTGGAAAATGTTGCCGAGGGTGTCTACGATACTCTTGTACAAGTGGCAAGTCTGGACATTGGGAAAGAATATCAGATTAAATCGTTTAAGCTGGTAAAAACCAAGTATGGACTTCGCCTGACAAGTCGTTTCACCAACAACACGTACATCTTCCTCCCCCCAAGATTTTCTGAAAAAATCAAAACCCAGCGGCAGATTGAGGAGCTAAACCAGTAGACAGAATATTATCTAACGTTCGAAGGGAAAGACGACGCTAGGGACGGCTTCCTGAAAATGAAATTTTTCAAAAGGGATGAGTAAAAAAAATCAAATCGTAATCATTTTAAAAGTAAAAGATTGTAATACTTGCTACGAATATAAAAAGTAAAAATAAATAAATATTATCTCAACGCATTTTCGTCTTTTATTTCGCCCCAATGACCCCATAAGTGGCGACGTTCACCGTTTAAAATGCATCATGCACGTACAGCAGGAGATCTTGCCAGAAAAGTTATTTCTGTCCGCGAAAAGAAAAAAGACAACTTCTTCCTCACTATTCGCATCTTTACTTTCGCTTTACATCTTTATCGCATCGATTGCACTGATTCTTCTCAAACACGTTTTTTACCGTTCACCCCGATCACCATTTTTTTGATCACCCCGATCACCACTGTTTTACAGATATCAGTAGTAAGGAACCCACCTCTCATATAAAAGCGCACTAGGTGACGTAGGGAAAGCAGTAGAGGTACCCCACCGTGGTGTTTTTGCGGGGTACTTGTTCCCACCGCTCACAAGATATTGTTGAGGTGGAAGCTAGATAGACACGTCCTTATCGTGACCATTGTAAACTAAAAAAAGGTAAGTTGAACTGTGTTGTTGGAGGCGGTGGGCTAAAACGAGAGGAGGACTTGTTTAAGAAGGTGCCGGTAAGGCGTGAAGCAACCGGTATCGGTGCTATGGCCATGTATCACAGATGTGTAGAGCCCGAATATATGGAGCTTCACGTGTTAAAAACAGGTTGTGAAGCATAGTGAAGCGTTGCGATAGTGCAGTAGGGTTATACGCCATAGGTGTGAAAGGTAGAGAAGGCAAAAGTAAACAAACGCCAGATTCCGTGGTAGTAATAAGAGTAAATAAAAAAGAAAAGTCAATGCACGCCTCGGTCGGAAGAAACAAAGCGGCGAGGAAGAGCAATAAGCATAAAAAAGCACTCGCTTGAAGCAGTGGATGGAAGACGTAAAGCGCCGAAGCGGGTGAGGGAGGTGTGCAGGACGCGGTGGTGATAAGAGGCGCAGAAGCAAAAGGCTAAGAAAAGATGTAAGTGGAGGAGACAATGTTGTTGTGGTTTTGGGCATGTGCTTTTCGGGAGCACGTGTGATGCTTGCATGCCGCAGAGTGAGGCTGCATAATGCGGTGAACTTGAACTTGAATAAAATGGGAAAGGAGGTCTTTGTGAAGCTGAAGGCGGAGGTGAGGAGGGGTCTTTGAAATAAACAATGCATTGGGTCGAAATATTTTTATTATTGCCTTTTACAGTTTAAATCGTTCAAAAATGATTTTGTCTCTGTGTGAGCGATGTAGAATGGCACTTAATATTAAACTGCAGTGCATAATGCGCGCCTTAAATCTATATCGATCCATTGCGTAAGTTATCCACGGGCCTTTGCGTGAATTTCGATAGGCGTTACTCCACACATGTAAATATTTGACTTCACTTAGGCTTTGGAATCTTACTTGTTTTTTCATATTTGATGTTTCAAATTTTATACACACTTTTGAGAATTTTAGAGGTCCCTTTTAAAAATACATGGGATTTTGGTCCAGAACTAGTGTTTAAAAAAGATACATTCTGTAAGGTTTTGGGCGCATGAATCGGTGCTGAACAGATTTGGGTGAAAACACTTATTTAGTTACATGGACTGTGTTATTACGTTCACACTGAAAAACAGAAAAAAAGACGAGGAAAAAACGAGAAATAATCTCGGATACCCGTCTGATGCAACGCACCCTTGCAGGCAATAACATATGCGAAGAATGTTTGCACGCATACCTGGACTGGCTCTTTCTCGGTTATTGGGTCCAGTGACCAGTTATTCGTACCCTGAGTTTATTGCGGTGCTTCACCCTTTGGTTCCTTTACCAGGCTGTCTAAATATCCCTGATCCCTAATTTTATTGCGGTACATTTCATCCGCATTTCAAGGAGGCTTAATTAGACAGCACTTTGGCGCCCACGTTCAGATTTGTTTATCACCTTTTGTTTCAGCAAAACATTGCATATAAGTGAATGTCTCCTAGAAACTCCCTACCGCCGTTCCTTTTTTGAAATTCAAATGAACCCAGCTTGAAGAAATTGTTACCCTGAGACATTTTCGGGTGCTTCTGGCAGTCTGTTTCCGACTCTCTTAACGAAAGCTGCTCGTTAAAAAAAGTACTTGGTTTTCACATAAAGTTAATAACTAAAGATAGTGTGTTTAGTGACCAAAGACTAAAACATAGTCAATTCAACTTGCCTATTCCACCCCAACCAGTTACACCGCGACTTACGCTGCTGCATCAAAGTTTAGTCTGCTGTCGTTCAAGAGTTCTGTCTGTAACGGCATTACTGTTAGTTTGGTTGACACTGCGCAGCTGTAAGTCCTTTTCTACATGTGAAAACCCGCAAGTTCGCAAGAACTTAAAACCCTCCGCTAGCATGTGATTACCCGCAAGTTCGAAAGAACTTATAACCGCCGATAGTATGTGAAAACCCGCAAGTTCGAAAGAACTTAAAACCCGCCGCTAGCATGTGAAAACCCGCAAGTTCGAAAGAACTTATAGCCGCCGCTAGCATGTGAAAACCCGCAAGTTCGAAAGAACTTAAAACCCGCCGCTAGCATGTGAAAACCCGCAAGTTCGAAAGAACTTATAGCCGCCGCTAGCATGTGATAACCCGCAAGTTCGAAAGAACTTATAACCGCCGCTAGCATGTGAAAACCCGCAAGTTCGAAAGAACTTAAAACCCGCCGCTAGCATGTGAAAACCCGCAAGTTCGAAAGAACTTAAACCCCGCCGCTAGCATGTGATAACCCGCAAATTCGCAAGAACTTAAAACCCTCCGCTAGTATGTGATTACCCGCAAGTTCGAAAGAACTTATAACCGCCGATAGTATGTGATAACCCGCAAGTTCGAAAGAACTTAAAACCCGCTGTTGGCATGTGATTACCCGCAAGTTTGAAAGAGCTTTTAAACCTCCGATAGCATATGAACATTGACAAGTTCAAAAGAACTCATAACCGCCACTAGTGATTGATAACCCACTAATTTGAAACAGTTAAAGCCACCCACTAGTGTTCTCTAATCGTTTAACTGCAATTGTGTTTGAAAACATCCTAACATTCAAATACTAACCTTTTAAAGATAGACTGTGATTGTTCTCAATCACAGTACTTAAATTATATTCTAATTATTGTTCAATTAGTGAATAATCATCATACCTGTAATTTATAATGAAAAGTCTGTTCGTTACTTCTCTGTCTTGTTTTTTTTGGAATCCCTGTACCCGGCATTCATTTTAATGTTCATTTATTTAACATTTTTGGTCCTTCGAGCCGGATAACGGGGAATTAAATGAATTCGAGATGAGATCTATTATCCCTCATAAAGATTTCTGCTCTGCTATTATACATATCCACTGCACTCATGAGCTAACCCGCATCTTTGTAAGGAGTTCTTGTGGATATCTTCTCCACCCCAGGCCTTACAAAGAACCGCTCATTTATACATACCTGCTGCACTCATTAGTTAACCCGCATCGTTGTAAGGAGTTCTTGTGGATACCCTCTCCACCCCAGGCCTTACAAGGAACCATGCAGCTTCTCTTTTTTTAGTCATGACCATTGAGCATATTCAGCAACGAATTGATCAGCAAATGTCAATCCGTGAATTATTAAAAAACCGCATACACCAAGTTAATAAAAGTTGGACGTACTAATTTTACAACTGTTCGAATCCAACCCGCTTGGATGCCATTCAGGAGCAATGGCAGCAATTTGACATAAATCATAATGCCATCAATGTTGCATTATCTGTAATAGATCCGCAAACCCGCAATACGGTAAAAAAAAACCACTCCAATTTGGAATCGAGTGAACGAATTCATCAAATCAAAGATGGTTTCCCTTCAATCTTTTGAAAGCTCTCAATCATCGTTCAACTAACACAGGCCTCAGTCACCATCAGTGTGAACGAACTTCACGGGGACAAACGCATCTTGTGCTTTGTGTTCAGCTGATCATTATACGTATCAGTGTGAGCAGTTAACATCCTAACCAACCCAAAAGCGCCAAGAACTTATCGACAAGACGATGCAAAAAATGTGGAAAGAAATATCACTCATTGCTACATCTGAATGCGCCAAAGTCAACGTCCGGTCAACTAGAAGAACAGCAGACGCTAGCCGATCATGTTCAGAGAGTCCACACTGACAGACCAAGACTGTATGGGCACTGTTGGATCAAGGATCAGAAGTGTCATTGACTTCTGAAAATCTAGTGCTACAACTAGGTCTATCTCGCAAAAGTCCTCAATCTCAAATTTGGCGTTAAGACTGTCAAATTTTAACAAAGTGCTTAATATTGAAAGTTATTGATACGCAAACTGGGTGTTGCTTTACCACCAGTAGCATGTTAAAATTGTCATGTCAATATTTTCACTTGCAAAATTCAATTTCTGAAGTCCATTCCTAATTCGGCGTTTGGTTGTCTTAAGCTAATTGACT
This sequence comes from Tolmerus cingulatus, assembly GCA_959613345.1. Taxonomy (NCBI): domain Eukaryota; kingdom Metazoa; phylum Arthropoda; class Insecta; order Diptera; family Asilidae; genus Tolmerus; species Tolmerus cingulatus. The sequence continues at coordinate 39,961,033 of OY390707.1, forward strand.
CAACTGCAGAAATTATGCGGAAAACGTAATCGATAATAAATATTAGTAATTTCAATATAATATTATCAATTCTGAAAACAAATGATAAATCGTTTTCAATTTCTTCCGCAACTTTGGTGATTGAAGAAAATGCAATTTATGTATTACTAGTTTCAATTATTGGCGTAGGAGCTAATCAAGTTGGAAAAACGAGACGATTTGTGCTACTCCAAATAAGATCGCATTTCACCACATCAGCGCAAGCTGAAATTAATGCTTTCATTTTGCCAAGGCTAACCTCCATTTTATCAACATCATAGATTCAAAAACAAATTGACCTCATCATCGGAGCTTATGGACACCTATTAGAAGGATCTATTATTAAAGGTCCAGCTAAAACACCAGTTGCTCAACTTACTAAATTAGGATGGGTCATTTCTGGTCTAATACACCATCATTATCCTCAAAATGCATTAACTTTTCACCGTTCAATTTATAAAGAACTCAATAGCACGCTCGAGAAATTCTGATTCAAGAAAAACTTCTCATGAGAAGCCAATCCACCCTTTCACCTGAAGAAAAGCAGTGCGAAGAACACTTCGTGTCAACACATCAACGAGATGCTACCGGTAGATACATTGTGAAGTTACCATTTAAAGATTCTCCGAGTCAATTTGGAGATTCATTCCGTCCAGCTCTTAAAACATTTGATAGTCTCAACGTCAAACTTCAGAATAATCCTGAATTGTCGAAAGCCTATTCGTCTTTTATTCAGGAATATCAAAACCTCAAACACATGGTTCAAGCCCCAAACCAAGAAAGGGAACCAGAACCAGTATTTTATCTCCCTCATCACGGCGTCATAAAAGAAACAAGTATGAGTACTAAACTACGAGTCCTCTTTAACGGATCCTTTCGGCCATCAGGAGGACAATCATTAAACAGAATCCTTCATACAGGATCTAAACTCCAAGTAGATCTGGTCAACGTCCTTTTATGGTTCCGACAGTTTCGCTACACCTTCTCAGCGGACATTGAGAAAATGTATCGACAAATCGCCGTCCATCCTGACGACTGGAATTATCAGAGGATACTGTGGATAAAAAATGGGAAGTTAACTAGATATCAACTCACCACCGTAACTTACGGTCTCGCTTGTGCTCCATTCCTGGCCCTTAGAGCCATCGCGAAACTAACGTTGGACGAAGATTCCAGCTATCCTGAAGCGGTCGACATCATGAATTACAGAAGATACGTGGATGACATCTTTGGAGGGTTTGACACTATCAAAAGGCATTGTGCAAGTTAAAATATCTGTGCATGGCGGGCGGTTTTCCTCTTAGAAAATGGCTTAGCAACCAACCAGATAGCCTCTTGCACGTCCCACCAGAACATCAATTACCAGCTACATCGGTGCAACTTCAAGACCACAACATTCACGTTGTGGGCCTGTATTTGGAATCCAGCAACTGGCTGTCTACTTTTCAAATTTTCATCAAAGCCTCCCACGAAAATCACCAAAAGGGCAGTACTGTCACAAATAGCTGAGCTATTTGATCCATTGGGACTCCTGCCACCGGTATTTATTAAGGTCAAAATCGTTATGTAAGAACTCTGGACTGTAAAATACAGGGGGATGAGCAGCTCCCAACCAATCAGCTCAACTCCTGGAATCAGCTTCAGGCGAATTTAACTGGACTGGACACCATTCAAATTTCTCGATGGATCAGAATGCAACCACCAAGCCAAACAGAGCTCCATGGTTTTTTTTTTTGTGATGCTTCACAATCAGCCATGGCTGCAGCAATATTTATCGGAACCTCAATTAACAACAAAATTGAGGTCCAGTTACTATACTACGTTTAAAGACGAAAGTCGCCCCATTGAAAAGGATGACTATCCCAAGGGTGGAACTGTCATTTGGGGTCATGTTACTAAAACTAGCTACACATTGTCAAGCTTTTCCTACTGCAGATTTCCTAATATTCAGAAATTTTCGTCGCTGAGAGCGACGAAGGCGGGCGGTAATGTTTAAAAAAGATACATTCTGTAAGGTTTTGGGCGCATGAATCGGTGCTGAACAGATTTGGGTGAAAACACTTATTTAGTTACATGGACTGGGTTATTACGTTCACACTGAAAAACAGAAAAAAAGACGAGGAAAAAACGAGAAATAATCTCGGATACCCGTCTGATGCAACGCACCCTTGCAGGCAATAACATATGCGAAGAATGTTTGCACGCATACCTGGACTGGCTCTTTCTCGGTTATTGGGTCCAGTGACCAGTTATTCGTACCCTGAGTTTATTGCGGTGCTTCACCCTTTGGTTCCTTTACCAGGCTGTCTAAATATCCCTGATCCCTAATTTTATTGCGGTACATTTCATCCGCATTTCAAGGAGGCTTAATTAGACAGCACTTTGGCGCCCACGTTCAGATTTGTTTATCACCTTTTGTTTCAGCAAAACATTGCATATAAGTGAATGTCTCCTAGAAACTCCCTACCGCCGTTCCTTTTTTGAAATTCAAATGAACCCAGCTTGAAGAAATTGTTACCCTGAGACATTTTCGGGTGCTTCTGGCAGTCTGTTTCCGACTCTCTTAACGAAAGCTGCTCGTTAAAAAAAGTACTTGGTTTTCACATAAAGTTAATAACTAAAGATAGTGTGTTTAGTGACCAAAGACTAAAACATAGTCAATTCAACTTGCCTATTCCACCCCAACCAGTTACACCGCGACTTACGCTGCTGCATCAAAGTTTAGTCTGCTGTCGTTCAAGAGTTCTGTCTGTAACGGCATTACTGTTAGTTTGGTTGACACTGCGCAGCTGTAAGTCCTTTTCTACATGTGAAAACCCGCAAGTTCGCAAGAACTTAAAACCCTCCGCTAGCATGTGATTACCCGCAAGTTCGAAAGAACTTATAACCGCCGATAGTATGTGAAAACCCGCAAGTTCGAAAGAACTTAAAACCCGCCGCTAGCATGTGAAAACCCGCAAGTTCGAAAGAACTTATAGCCGCCGCTAGCATGTGAAAACCCGCAAGTTCGAAAGAACTTAAAACCCGCCGCTAGCATGTGAAAACCCGCAAGTTCGAAAGAACTTATAGCCGCCGCTAGCATGTGATAACCCGCAAGTTCGAAAGAACTTATAACCGCCGCTAGCATGTGAAAACCCGCAAGTTCGAAAGAACTTAAAACCCGCCGCTAGCATGTGAAAACCCGCAAGTTCGAAAGAACTTAAAACCCGCCGCTAGCATGTGAAAACCCGCAAGTTCGAAAGAACTTAAACCCCGCCGCTAGCATGTGATAACCCGCAAATTCGCAAGAACTTAAAACCCGCTGTTGGCATGTGATTACCCGCAAGTTTGAAAGAGCTTTTAAACCTCCGATAGCATATGAACATTGACAAGTTCAAAAGAACTCATAACCGCCACTAGTGATTGATAACCTACTAATTTGAAACAGTTAAAGCCACCCACTAGTGTTCTCTAATCGTTTAACTGCAATTGTGTTTGAAAACATCCTAACATTCAAATACTAACCTTTTAAAGATAGACTGTGATTGTTCTCAATCACAGTACTTAAATTATATTCTAATTATTGTTCAATTAGTGAATAATCATCATACCTGTAATTTATAATGAAAAGTCTGTTCGTTACTTCTCTGTCTTGTTTTTTTTGGAATCCCTGTACCCGGCATTCATTTTAATGTTCATTTATTTAACAACTAGTATAACTATTATACACACTTTTGAGAATTTAGAGGTTCCCTTTAAAAATACATGAGATTTTGTGCTAGAACCGTAATAGCTTATTTACTACGTCACAATCAGAAATCCAAGATGGCGGTTTTGAGCGATTTTTGGTCCCTGTGTATTTTAAGGGGGGAAAGTGAGCTAGAATCCCCATAGCTATTATACTTACTAATAGTATCATACAACATATACAGACACATGTATTTTTATATCTTCCGTGTATATTGTTTGTAAAAATAATAAATTTCACAAAATAAGCCAAACAAAAATGTTAAAAGTATTTAAAGCACACCTCGTGTGTTTTGATGAGGGAGGTGAATTATTACACGGTCCACACACATCCTTACCGTTGGCGTAGATGCAATGAGGTGAACGTCGAAGATGTTCGGCCTCAACGTCTTCTGGGCAATTTAGAGCACTCATTTCCATACAGCAAAAATAGCATTTTGCTATATCTTTCAGGTTGGTGTAAAAGAAGCCGCTCCTTGCTAACTTGTATGATTTTCTGTCATCCAAAGTTAAATTCTTAAATGTCTTTAGCCGATCAGATTCACGCTTCAAGATCAACATTGTGACTGCAATTAAGACCGTTTATAAAACGTCTTTTATATTAATCCATGTATTGTGCTTTTGTGGAAAACCGAGCCATTTCACATAAACTTTATCCCCCCGTCTTTTTAAAATTTTTTCTACAAGATAAAGGTCAGGATATTTGACTGGAGATAGTTCAAGTTGATAAAACGCTCCTTGTATTATATTTCCTTGATAGTCTTCAAGAATGTAATTTACTGGATAAGTGTTTTTGATTTCATTTATCTTGAAGATTTCAGTAGACCAGTTTGGGGTGTAACCTTTTTCAAAAACATGTTTATACTTGCTTATACGAACAAAATCTCCTACTTTGTATTTTGGAACTGATTTTAATGTTGGTTTTTTATATACGAATCTCATCGTATGGACCGACGTCTACAGGTCGCATTTTAATAGTTCGATGTTTTGTTCTATTATATTTGTCTGTTAATTTTTCTACCATGCTGATCCAGTGGTAGTTGCCATTCATGCTGAATTCTCGCCACATAATATTTTTTAACGTTCTATTAAACCTTTCTACAATTGATGCTTTTAATGCACTATAAGTTGAATAATGGTTAATATCATACTTTTCCATCAGGCGCTTAAACGACTTGTTGTAGAACTCTTTCCCATCATCTGTTTGCAAGTTTCTTGGGATACGGCTCTGATTAAAAATTAGTTGCATTGCTTTAGTGACTTCTATCCCACCTTTGTCCTTAATTGGTAAAGCCCATGCATATTTAGAAAATGTATCAATGACAGTTAGCAAAAAACGAAAGTTTTGATTTTCTTTCGCATATGAACTCATATCAACTAAGTCTGCCTGCCACAGGTCATCTTTACCTTTAATCGTTACACGACGACGCTTAAAGTTTTTGCGGGCGGGTTTATGTAGCTCGTTAATAATTTGTCTTCTGCTCATTCTTGAAAGAGTATATAAGTACTTTTTGCAAGATGTGGGGTTTATATACAAAAAAGTTGTTGTCAAGAATTTTTTGTTTTTGTGGTAAAAATGATCACGTTCAAACACCCATTTACAATGATCGTGGCAGGACCTTCTGGATGCGGAAAAACTACGTTTATTAAAAGTCTTTTGAATGATGCTTCGTTAATACAACCGGAAATTACTAGGATTATATGGTGTAATGCTGAACGGCAAGCGCTACCGCAAGATATTGCACCCACAAATATAGAATACATAGAGAGTGTGCCTGATGAGTTTATAAATTACACAAATGAGCCCACGCTAATCGTTATAGATGATATGATGTTAAATGCTTTCAGTAAACAAATCTGCGAACTTTTTACTAAAGGATCACATCATCGTAATTTTTCAGTGATTCTTGTAACGCAGAACGTCTTTCATCAGGGAAGGTTTTGCAGAGATATATCGCTAAATTGTAAGTACCTTGTCGTTTTTAAAAATCCCCGAGATAAAAGTCAATTCGTGCATTTAGCGAGACAGATTTATCCGGAAGATAGTTTAGAGCTTCTAAAAATATATAAAGAGACCACTCAGGAGCCTTACGGATACTTACTGATAGATCTTACTCAGGAGATTAACGACACGTTAAGATTCCGAACGGATATATTTAATAAAGATTTCGCGACCTGTTTCTGCCCGCAAAGTTCCTTGAATAGTAAAAATGGTGTCAAGAGTGAAACGGTTAAAGGACAACAAGCATATGCTTTATGTACTTCAAAAATCTCAAACGAATTTGGGAAATGCTATTCTTAAAAATGCAGACCCCGAAGTTATAAAAACACTTTGTGAAATCACACTTAACACACTAAACGGAAATCATATGCCCCATGGCAGAATATATAATTCGCTGTGCAAGTATAAAAAGGATATGCGAAAATTAGTTGACGCAAAAAGATCTGTGGCAAGGCAACGTAAATTACTAATACAACGAGGAGGTTTTTTACCAGTTTTATTAGGAAGTGTACTATCGGGTGTAATAGGTTCGCTAATTGAAAAATATGCATAAAGCTAATAGCCTTAACAAAATGCTGCTTCTTTCACCGGAAGTGTATAATAATTTAAAGGGTGAAATAGAACAATCTACAAATTTGTCCTTATTTGATAAATCCATGGATAAGATATTGAAAAGTAAAAATCTGTCTGACAAAGAAAAATGGTATAATTATAGGAATGAATTAGTAAAATTTCTAAATGTAAAACGTAAAAAGGCGCAAGTTTTCGAAAAAAGACAAAATAAAATCCCCGTTCAAGAGCATTTGCCAGTTAAGCATAAGGGTTTGAGAGATAGTTCTACTCAAACAAAAATTATTTTTAAAAAGGGTGAATCAACGCAAACTTCACCGATAAAAGAGAATATATTTGAAAAGACTCCTTTTGAGATCGAAGAATTTATTTTTGAAGAGCCGCGTGAAAAAACACCGCCAAAAAGGTCTTTATCTCCAGCTGCTAAACGACGTTTATCAGCTAGTGGGATAGCAAAAAGTCTCAAACCCCCTGCAAAAATACCAAAAGTTCACGATAAAGACTATAAAGTAATAACTGGTACTGACGGTATAACTCAGTACACTGTGCCTACGGATATGAGTGCTGACGAAGTTGCTAGCTTTATAGAGGAATTAGAACAAGGCACTCCCAAAGATAAGGCCTCGACTAAACAACCTATATTAAGGCCATCGCTACTTGATCCTGGTCAATACGAGCTTGCATTTCCTGCGAAAAAAGGACTGCGGCAAAGTGAACGTATAAAAAGTAAAAAAGAGCGAAGTTCGAGTGTACCAGACGTTGCTTGGGTTAGGCTTTAAAATATAAAAAATGCCTGTAGATATAATAAATAACGACTTTTACGTATGTCTTTTAAGCAACAATTCTTTGCAATTTTATCCTGAAAATACTCTGTCAGCTTTTACAAATGCGCTTGCTAGCTCATGTAAGTTTTCTAATACCTGGTGCGTTGGAGTGACTGAGATTTCATTACCAAACTATGACATAAATGAAAGGCAAAGTGTAAAGCGCGATGTGGCCGACATAATAAATGTTAGTGGCTTTAAAAGAACGAAGCGGGAAACACCTGATAACCAGTTAAAAGAAATAAGAGAGCAACAAAAGGCAGAATTGAAATCATTGACAGTAAAAATAAATGACAATGTTAAACTTGAATGGACAAAAGAAAGTCTTGAACAAGCGAGCTATAGAGCAGGGCAAGTAAATTTTTCTGCATTTCTGCTAACATTTTACAATGCAGTCAGTCCTTCTTAGTATACTATGTTTTTAGACGACGTTAAAAAGGCAATGTGGGATCGGCTAGAGGCCGACTTTTTGGATAATGTGATACCTGAGATAAGCTACACACAGGAACCGGACGAGTTTATGCTACACATCTATCAGGAGAGGAAAACTTCAGAAAATGTTGTTTTAAAGTATAAGAACCATGAGTCAGTTGAAGCATTTGTTGATGACATTATTGGGCAAATACCCAGAAGAAAAAGAAAGCATATTGTCATACAAAATTCAATTGATAATTACACACATCCTGCCCTAAGCATTAAAAGAGCCCGAGATAAAGCATTAACAGGTACGGCCAAAAAGGTGCATGATATGTTTGAACTACGGTTAGAAGACTTGGAAGTAACAATAAAGATAAAGAAGCCATTACCATCACACCTTAATATCAAAGATCTTGTCACGCTTTTAATATCAACTGTGCATTTTGACGACCAGACAATTAGCGAGCAAGAAAAGCAGAAAAAGATTATTCAGATTAAAGATACAATCTTCGGTGTTCTAAACAGGTTAAAAAAAGATTCAGTAAATGCAAAAGCCCCTAATCAGCGAAAAATTACTAAAGATAGTGATGTTTTGGATGTGCCATACGAAAAGCAGAGTTCAAGAGAATACTTGACAACACCGGTACCTATTGATACAAATATAGTCAATTTGTCGGACTTTTTTACGGATATATTTCTTCAAACGCCTGAAGAAAAGCGGAAACCTGATGCAATACTTTCGGAAATAAAAGAATCATTCAACACTGCTGGACTACGTCAAGAGCATATCACAATCATTGACAAAATTAAAGGTCTGGAAAGTAAAGTCAACGAATTAATACAAAGATTCCCCCGAGAATCTGTGGAAATGTCAAACAAATGTTATGATAACAACTTGATCTTCGTTTACACCGATATTATTAAACCGAGAATTATTGGTAATAAATTAGCTCGATACTTACGAGTGATACCGACACAGTCCTGCGAGGGTGTATTAAGATTTGAACATGTAGAATATTGTCCTATCGAGAAAACATTTATAGAAGGAATTTCCATAAAAATAACTGATAGCCAGGGTGAATTGATTAATTTTAAACCAAGTTATACCCCGACTTATATGATGCTTCATTTTAAAACAAAATAAACTATAAATATATGTGCACCCCCCAGCTAGTTTCCAATTTGATAGCACTTTGCTTGACTTTAGCCCTTAATAAAAATGAATTCGTATTATACACGATACTACTTACTACAAAGTGGCGGTAACTTGTCGGATATAGGGGAATTGTACCGGGCGCCGCTTACTTACCAGCAGGGAAGAGGTATTGGGAGTTTCTTCAGCGGACTATTTCGTTATTTACAGCCATTAGTTGCTTCAGGAGCCAAAGTTATAAAACAGCAAGCGTTGAAAACTGGAAAGACAATACTGCAAGAAATTGGCAGCAAGCCGGTTAAGGACATTTTAAAATACCTGGGCAAAGCTGCTGTACAAGACCTAGCGCAAAAAGGTATAAATAAACTCTTCGATACTATGGGTGGTGCAGGTATAAATAATCGCCCGCTTATTAAAAGAGCTAATCCATTTACGACGTTACGCTTAACCAAGGCTCCTAAACGGAAAAGACCTTCGAAGCAAATAAAACGGTCTACGAAAAAAACAGTAAGTAGGAAGAAAAAATCTATAAAAGGCAAACGCAACTTCCGTAAACGAGTATTGGATATTTTTGATAAATAAACAAAATGTCCACGTATAGCGAGTGTATGAAATCTGAGCTGGATCTTTTCTCTACACCGGTTATTCAAAGTAATATTTTAAAAACCGAGGAAGTAGCATACAAGCCTATAGCCTCATTAGATAACTCATCAGTTTTGGAATTTGTCTCGCTGGGGCATGGAGACACATATCGTGACTTATCAAGTATATACCTACGTTTAAAAGTGCAACTAATTAAAATTAAGGATGGAAAAGAAGAACTTTATACCGGAAATAATGTTCTCGTAACTAGCTCAGACGGCACCGTAAAGACTGTGACTGATGAAGGCCCTGGAGTTGTCAATAACGTACTTCACTCGCTCTTTCGTCAATGCACTATTTACCTGAATGGGAAACCAGTTGTCCAAACTGACAATAATTACAATTATAGGGCACATATCGAAAACTTGTTAAATTATGGGAAAGATGCGGCATCAACACATTTAGAATCTGTTGGTTGGTATATCGATGAAGGTGATATGGAGATTCCTCAAGATGGTGGCCAAAATACAGGTTACTCGGCAAGAAGAAGACTTTTCAATAAGAGTAACGTTGTCGAGTTAATGGGAAAAATACATGCTGATATGTTTAACCAAGACAAACTATTAATGAATGGTGTAGATCTGCGCGTTGTGTTATCACTTGAAAAACCCGAATTTTACCTTTTGTCAAAAGATGATGGTAACTCTCCACGAATTAAGATTGTAGAGGCCACTATGTATATGAATCACGCATCTATTAACCCCAGCATCATGCTGGCTCATGAAACCGTTTTACAACGATCAAATGCTGTATACCCATACAAACGAGTCGAAGTTAAAACATATACTATACCTGCAAACACATACACATTATCCTTAGACAATGTTGTCATCGGACAATTACCAAATTTGCTAGTGTTTGGTATGGTTGATAACGATGCGTATACAGGAAATCAAACAAAAAATGCCTATAATTTTAAACATAATAACATCACAAGATTTAATTTATCAGTAAATGGCGTCCAAATACCGAATCAGCCTATAGAATTTGATTATTCAAAGGAGAATCCTATTAGTACAAGAGGGTACATCTCCTTGTTCAAAGGAACTGGAATACATTATTTCGATAAAGGACATCAAATTTCAAAGAAATTCTTTGACAACGGTTGTTTTCTTCTTGCTTTTGATTTAACTTCTGACCGTTCATATAATTCTACTTGCGGTAATCTATTAAACCAAGGCACGGTTAGAATTGAAGGAAGATTTAAGGAGGCTTTGAAGACAACAGTAACCTGCATCGTGTATGCTGAATATGACGGAAGTGTGGAAATCGACAAGGATAGGAACGTATACACCAGCTTCTAAAAAACTATATATAAAATGATGCAATTTAGAATTAATCACAGTGCATAGGTGGTGAAACCAACTAGTATCATGAGTTGCCTGATAAATGTCGAATACTTTTCTGGAGGTTGCTTGACCTTCTTGAAAAAAGTTTCTTTTGCGGGATTCACTGCACAAAGTAAATTATTTACAAAGGAGATTGTTTTCAAATATCCTACGTCAGCTCCAGGATGTGTCGACCAATCAAATAAATTGGGAAACATTGAACTTAGACGTTTAGATGAAGAGCTAATAAAAACATTAGCAAAATTTACCACAATACTTGTTTGCGATGCGCCAACCAAAGAATTTATAAATAACTATGTTACAACCTATACCAAGGTTATTGACATAAGGACAGCAACCCCGGCTTTTGAACAAGAATGAACACGATCGATCTTACAAAGTCACTAGCAAATAACCCTACTACGAAAAAGTTTTTTAGAGGTGTATTTGCTTGTGACCGTCTACCAAAAGAAATAAAAAAGCCCGCATGCATCATAGCCAATACAGATCCTGCGCGAAAGAGTGGTACCCACTGGGTTGCATTTTACATTCCGAAAAAAGGCCCTGCAGACTGACTCGTATGGTAAACCCCCCAGTAACAGGTTTTTTCGCAACTTTTTACACACTAATTCAGATGTGTTTGTCAACAATAAAAAAAGATTACAAGGCGCACTTTCATCTACCTGCGGACATTATTGCTGTGTGTATCTGTATTTTCGGTGTAGGGGAAAAAATTTTAAACATTTTCTAAAACAATTTTCCTTCAATAATTTTAGCTTAAATGATAATAAAGTTGTGAATTTATATCGCAAATTATACTTGAGAGAATATTTAAAATCGGGTGGGGGTAAATATAACCAGCTATGTACACCACAAAATAAAGGTATAAATACGAGGCGATGGCGATGTACACTTAATGTTAAAGTATAAGCTGTCGTTTTAAGATGGAACCAGCACCTAAAGCTAAAAAGTCTAAACAGTTGAGTGCAAAAAGAGTGTGTGCAGAAAAGGTTAAGGTGATGGACACAAAGTCCAAAAAGCAAAAATTTAGATCGGTACAGAAAAAAGTTAATAAAAGATCAGAAGTTCCGGGCGAAAATCTTTTGCTAAATTACACATATCATCTGGACCATCGCCATAATCAAAAGGTTGTCCTCGGATTTGATCCGATCTCGTTTGAGGCAAAAATAGTTTTTCACCGTCATGGCTCAGCACCTGTCTCAACATTCTACTCTAGATGGTTGGAAGTTTACAAACATCTAACCAAACTAAAAGACGAGGTTATTCCAAACATGTTCCCGCCAAACCAAGAAGTGCTTCAGACGAAATACACAATCCCTGTTGGTGCAGGAAATATTGAGTTGGCCCTTAATGAACTCTACAAATTAATTGATATGCAGGATTTCTTCAAGATTGTAATGTTCCACAATAACAACGCTGCCGAAAGTGCGAAGGAGTATTATAAGAAATATTGCGAAAAGTGTAGAAGTAAAAATTTAATTTTACTACCTGAAGAAGACTTTTTTATACCGTCTAGAGCCTCCTATGTGCATCTGAATTATTCTAGACTTTTCTTCGAAATACCTTTGTATTGCAGCACCAATATTCTGTTTGATATAATAAACATTTAATAAATTTTTTAAATAAAATAAATAAGGTTTTTTAATTCATTTTATAATTTTATTGATTAATATATAAAGGTAGATATTTACACAGTTTTGCCGAGCGCAACGAATAAAAGATACATTATTGTGTTTTTTACAAGGAAATTGGTAGTTTCTAATTTCACTTAGTCTAGGTATTTCTCCAAGCTCAATGATTTCTGAAGTTGGCGAGTATTTCCTAACGAATGAAGCCTTGATTTCGCCTTTCACATATACTGTAGCATTTTTAAATTTTGAAAAAACTTCGGGTAAATTGTTGTAGCTGATGTCTCCATCATTCCAACGTAGACCATTTATATTCTGCACGTCATACTGGATCTGTCGCTTTGCCTTTGATGATAACTCCTGGTATGGGTAGGGAGGCATGAAATAATAAGCATCTGGGATGATCGTTCCAACAGCAAGAATGGCAAGTTCTTTAATAAAGTACTGGCCATTATTCCCGCAAACAAACTGTATGTCCAGAATAAATTTGTCCATATTATCACTTAAGGATAAAACGCGGTATGAGGAAATACCGTGCGTGAACATTTATATATGCATAATATATAATACAGATTTCTCATTTTAGCAAGTTCCGAATCTCCTCGCTACACCTGCATGCGGAACAGTTAATATTGTCGTGGATATTAGAGTCCATGAACTCTTCACAGTCCTTGTAATAATGCATCCAATATTTTTCAAAAGCAATCTCCTCAGATAGAAAATGTCTTAGGTCCCAGAGATAAGCATACAGCTTGATACACAAGAACAGGTCGCAAAAAAGTTCCAATTCGATTTTACCATCAAGATATAGCTCGCATATAATAAGTCCGCGGCGAGATTTCTCCTCCCCCTCTTTATTTAAAGGCCTCCAACCCATATCGTTTGCAAGATAAGTTATACATTTATCTTGATCAATTTTGAGTTCGCATTGTATGCACTTAATAAGGCTTTTTAAATCAGGATAGCTCTCAGACAAGTTTTCAACATGACGCATCCACATTGTGTTTAGCTGTGTCTTTTTACGGCTGAAATCAAAAGGTACTACTGATTACTTTTTTACTGTTGACGATGATGGTTGCTCACTCGGTGTACACTGATCCTTATAACTACATATTTTACTAATTTATAATGGCTAATTTTCTAAGTACAAATTTCAAATTATCTTACAACTAGTACATCAATATCAGTTAATTTCGTTTCTTTTTGAAACCAAACGGGTAAGAAAAATAATCATCTGTAACAGCTCTTTTGTCAAAAGTAAATGATAAATGCTTTTTTTCCAATGTGGATATAATAACTCCCGGGCGTTTCCGTTTAATCTTTTTCTCATTTTTTACACATACGCCTTCTTGAAAACTCTCTTCGGTAACCATTGATTTTAAACACTCAAAATTAATAATTTTGGAATTTTCAAAATTAATTGTAATACCTTTGCATTTGGTAATGTACTCAGGACCTCTCTGTGTCTCGACTTTAAGACTATAAGTTTTAGGTCCGGTGCTTACAAATTCTGAAATAAAGGCATTAGCGCCGAAGCATTCAACCTCGTCAGTTAAATCCCCCAAAAAGTCAGAAATTGTGAATGATAAAGGGTTCTCTTTATTGTCCACAAATATTAAACTGTCGGTGTCACAATATAAAATATTCTCTCCCACTTTTTCTAAAACTGCATATAACTTTAGTCTTGCATATACAGTTGTGTAGGCAGCAATAAGTATATTTACGTGGGGCAGAATATTTAGATTTTCTTGTATATATTTCCACGTTACCCACATGGTGTTTTCATTAATTGGATGTAAAGAACAAATTTCGATTCCTGGAGATTGTATAAAGTCGCAGAATTCTTTGAAATCATTTAAGACTTTAGTGTAGGTTCTGTCTTCCCTTTGGGCAAATTTACCCCATAAGGAATTTAAACAAATTTTTGCCGTGTTACGCCTACCAATGTTTTTATGAATTTGATTTTTATCTAAAACAATACTTTCTTTTATCTCATAGGTCTTTATGAAGTTGTCTTTTTCCTCCTCAGTAATACATTTACTACCCCATCCACTAGCCTCTTGTTTGATTTTTAAAAAAGTATTAACATACTCTGTAAATAAACCGCCATTTTTTTCAGCCGGATCATACACAGTATAATCATACTTCCAAACTTCAAAGACTTTTTTTATCTTATACCCCTTTTTAACGGCTAAAGCCACTTCGGGAATAATCCAAGTACCTGTAATTTGTCTTTCTTCTTCATTATGTTGGCAGAGTGAAATTCTATTTTCATCTGCACATTTTTTACAAAGTGCGAAATACAATTTTAAGTTGGTTTTAAAAGGTAACACGGGTAAAAACAAATTAGATGGAGCCACAACAGAACACATAATGAAACCATGCATTGACAAAATTTCCGATAATAAAGGCATATGATCATTTCGAAATATTTGTGGGTGCCCGATAGGATAGGGTGAATATTTGTTAATATACGGGTACAAACTAGTAAAGTCCAAATAACGAATAATTTCTGCTTCTTTCACTTTGTGATATAATTTGAACACCTCAGTACGACCTCCAAAAACAGCACTACGTGGATTAAGCGGTAAAGTGATGTATGCAACAAGATTATTTATTCTTTCATTTATGTGAGGGTTTGTTTTTAGAAATTATTTGAACTCACATTCCCAAATGTAAACCAGATTATAGCCGTGATGTCTGATTGTTTCAATTCTTTTTAGAGTGGCCTCATACCTTTGGCTGATAGTCTCTAGCTTTTGATATGAGCTATTTGTAAGTTCTCGAACTTTAAAACAGTCGTTACAGCCATGATAAAAGCAACCAAAAAACTCATAAACTGTGTTGGTTTCTGAATTGAAGCCATCTACCTGCAGCCCACACCTTTCCAACTTTACCTCATCTTTGTTGTTTGCAGAGACAATCTGGTGACTCGTTTTTGTGCTTTCCCAAGCAAGCCATTTGGCAGCAATCAACGAATGATTTTTGGACTTTAAATAACCATTCTTAGGCATTGTACCTAAAACATTATTTTTTAAATAGTTTTTCCGGAAAACTAGCATACAGGCTGATGCTATAGTTAAAGACTCCACAAAAGGGTTAATTTGTGTTATGTCAAGAAATTCCCGCATAAAGCATGTACACCCCAAACGTAAAATGTTAACGTCATTTATACAATATTTTAATATTTCTTCTTTGTTATTGAAAACCCCTTTGGAAACGGCGTTATACCAATTTAGAAACGCCTCCCTCTCTTTCACCTTCATAGTTGTAAACCCATATAATTCAGGAGGGGGGTAGACCCCAATGTAATCAACATTTTCTGTTGTGTTGAAATAATAAGGGTAATACCCTTTCACCTGATCCTTAATATCAAACACTTCAGGAAACTTAGAGAGGGGTAGCGCCAAAAAATTTAGCGAATCAATAAAAACCAAATTTTCGCATGTTAATTTCATTATTTTCATGCCGTTCATTATTGGCTCTATTTTTAAATTTCTAGCCAGAAGTTCAGAAATTAGAAAATGACCATCACACCCCTGCAGATTATGCGCTATACAGTACACATTGGCTATTGAAGGGCGAGGTGTTAAGCAATAATCTAAAAATTTTTTCACAACGTTCGTTTCACCGTCGTATTGAAAAATGTGCTGTCTGTCACCACAAATGTTACATTTCTCTTTTATGTCCGGCCGTTCATAACAATCATAGCAGACCTGTTGCGCAACAATTAAATTAACAATGTGCAGGAAAGAAGTATCGCTACTTTCGTATAAAGTATTTTGAGTACTTTCGCAATCAAAGAAGATTAATAAATATTTTTTATCTTTCCTCCCGATGTACCGCTTAATGTAACAAAGATGTTCAGGCGGTACAATTTTTGAGCAAATTTGGCACAAATACTCATTGCAGACATGGTCGCCTAATTCCCTTTTAGTAAGATTCAGAAATTTGGAGCATAGCTTGCAAATTTTAAAACTGTCACATACACTTTTATTTTTAATTTTATTTTGAAGATGATTGGTAAAACAAACCTCGCCTCTAAATGTGCGGTCGCAACTCTCGCACACTCGGGTCTTTTCAACAAATTTACATGGTGGGAAGGCGTCACAGTAAGGACATTTTACTCTGCATTTGTGTAATTTCACATCTGATAATTTATCACAAAAAGGACAGGCATATTTCTTGTTAAAAAAACCAGTCAAGGATTTAATAACATAAAAGTGTTTTAATGTTTGCGAATAGTATAGACAAATTTTCTTTTCAGAACCGCTTTCATTTGGCAGTTTGAATAAGATTGAGTTTGGGTTTTTCAAATCGTCAAACACAATGATTTGATAATTAGTTAAAAATTTTTGGAATTTATAGAGATCTATTAAAATGCACCCTTTTTCACCAACCGTGACCTTTGAATTTTTACACAGCTGTTTAGCTAACTTATCCAATCCACGAATAACAGAAAGACTTCTTTGTTTATTGGAGTTTTCCGAAAGCATTTCAACAGCATACCATATACTTCGTGGGAGACAATTCACGTCATTTTCCTTCCCCACGTCTATCACGCTTGTTTTTTTCGCTAAAGCTATGCTCTCCTCTACAAATTTAGGGTTTATTTTACCCCCCGCGAAAGGGAAATTGATTATGTCTGCATTTAATTGCATGACATCGTCAGAAAGAAAAACTGTGTTGGATTGGTTCACATTGGAAATTAATCCACTAATATATTCCCCGGATAAGTGCGCAATAGGCTTCAAGCTAGACCATATGGGTTTTACGTGCGGCGAATTAGGTAGCGCAATCGAAAAACCAATTTTGCTACCTTCCACAGAATTTGACAGCACCTCTTTAAGCACATTATCAAACGCGTGTTTTAATGCCTCGAGAGGGTTTTGACTGGTGTTACCAGAATCTTGTAGTTGAAAGACAAGCTTAACACCTTCCGTATTAAACTTTTTGAAAAACGATGTCTGCTTTGATAGCAATTTGAAGCCTTTGTTTAGACCACTACCACACTGAATTATCTGAACTGTGTCACGTTTTTCCTGTAAAGGTATATTTTCGACACTTTCACAAACAATAGCGTTCTGTTTAGTGCCCTCCTCCTCAGAATTGAGAAAATTAATGGCGTTTTTAAGCACACTATTGGCTAGAGGCACATTATGTAAAAGTGAGTATTTTGTTATCAATGACAACAAGGAAAACTTTTCGCGATCCGAAAATACAATGTTATTTTTTCTTACCGTCTCTATACATACATTTAGCGCAAATAAAAATATGTCTGAATTTAAGTTTACCGCACTCTTTAAATGAATAACAATTTCTTCAGAAGTCATTTTTTATAATTAAGTTTCACTCTCATTTCTTAGACTTACACACAACTATTCTTTTATTGAGGTACCACTCCCAAAAATCCACGGTGTCAGCCTCTTCCTCAGGCACGAAATCCCTTTCTTCTTTAGGTGGTGTAGTAAGGGCCGACACTTTAGTAACTATTTTACCAGTAGTTAATGCGGGCTGGTCTCCACAATCCATGAATCTTTTAAGAAAAACAAAAATTGTATGGATTTATAATGAGAAATAAAAAAGGTGCATATCAAGAGTAAAGAACTATATTTTTTGTACCTACCTTTCTTGCTCTGACACTTAAACACACGTTATTTTCAAATTTTACTGTAAGTAGAAATAATCTTCAAAAATCTGCCGAATTCTGTCTCCGCACAATTTAACTCTAGCCTTTTATACAATTTTATATTGACCCCTCTTACACATCAAAACAGCAAAAACAAAACAGAGGCTTGCTTGACCCTTCTTAGAACTATGGCTGTTCTGTAAAAAGCACACCGATGATTCTAACCACGTCCAGTAAAAGCCAGCTGTACACAATTTACAGCCTTATTAAAACCTTCTTTTCAAAAGTAGTGCTTCAAGATCAAAGTAAAGACTGTATTTTTGCATCCTCAAATCGTACGTTTTTATACAATTTTTACCAAGCCCTCTCTTCTTTGTCTTTTAAAAAATGACATGCAGAATTACCACAAAGGACATGGACTTTGCCTTGCAAAGTTGAATTTGTTATAAATCTTTCACCTTTATTAGGTCTCTTTTTAGCCTGGCCGATCTCAAAAAGATCATTAAGTAAATTCTGATTTTCAGTCTTTTCGAACTTTTTTATTTGGAATGCACTCTTTGTTTCTACAGACGTTAAAGCACTAATTTCACAGCCGGGGTTTATGATATCAGATCTACCTGCCAAAATGATATTTTTAAAACGTCTTCGTGTACCAAATGGTGGCCTAAGAGAATCTTCAGTTCCGTCTTGAAATGACACAAAGGCACATTCAATTTCACTGTTTTTTATTTTGACTGTCAGTAATGATTTAATTTTAAGTCCTGTGTTTCAAAAAAGTTACGCAATGGATCGATATAGATTTAAGGCGCGCATTATGCACTGCAGTTTAATATTAAGTGCCATTCTACATCGCTCACACAGAGACAAAATCATTTTTGAACGATTTAAACTGTAAAAGGCAATAATAAAAATATTTCGACCCAATGCATTGTTTATTTCAAAGACCCCTCCTCACCTCCGCCTTCAGCTTCACAAAGACCTCCTTTCCCATTTTATTCAAGTTCAAGTTCACCGCATTATGCAGCCTCACTCTGCGGCATGCAAGCATCACACGTGCTCCCGAAAAGCACATGCCCAAAACCACAACAACATTGTCTCCTCCACTTACATCTTTTCTTAGCCTTTTGCTTCTGCGCCTCTTATCACCACCGCGTCCTGCACACCTCCCTCACCCGCTTCGGCGCTTTACGTCTTCCATCCACTGCTTCAAGCGAGTGCTTTTTTATGCTTATTGCTCTTCCTCGCCGCTTTGTTTCTTCCGACCGAGGCGTGCATTGACTTTTCTTTTTTATTTACTCTTATTACTACCACGGAATCTAGCGTTTGTTTACTTTTGCCTTCTCTACCTTTCACACCTATGGCGTATAACCCTACTGCACTATCGCAACGCTTCACTATGCTTCACAACCTGTTTTTAACACGTGAAGCTCCATATATTCGGGCTCTACACATCTGTGATACATAGCCATAGCACCGATACCGGTTGCTTCACGCCTTACCGGCACCTTCTTAAACAAGTCCTCCTCTCGTTTTAGCCCACCGCCTCCAACAACACAGTTCAACTTACCTTTTTTTAGTTTACAATGGTCACGATAAGGACGTGTCTATCTAGCTTCCACCTCAACAATATCTTATGAGCGGTGGGAACAAGTACCCCGCAAAAACACCACGGTGGGGTACCTCTACTGCTGTCCCTACGTCACCTAGTGCGCTTTTATATGAGAGGTGGGTTCCTTACTACTGATATCCCCTAAACTTACCCATCGCGTTTGTTTACCTCTTCTTCTTCTTCTTCTTCTTCTTCTTACCGTATGAGGGCACTCATAGCACAACTCTTCACACCCGCAAAACCTTCCAAGTCTTGATCACCGCATCTGTTTACCTCTTATTTTTCTTCTTTTTGACTCTTACAAAACGTGCTATCTCCTCCACAGGCAACTAAACCTCTCTCCCTCTAACCAACCTCCCCAATAACAAAACACAAGTTTTTTATTTTTACCCCATAATGCTCCTGACAAGAACATCTATATCCAGCTACCCCTTAAGCAACCCTTACCACCGGTGGGAACCGTCTTGCAGAAAAACACTCCGGCCGGACACACTTCCCGCTTCCCACCAGCTGTCCTTTATGCACCTAATGCATTTTAAAGGGGGGGGGTGGTCACCTTACTACTTACATACATATATGCGCATAATACAGATTTCTAGTTTGAGCAAATTGCGAATATTGTCATGGATATTAGAGTCCATAAACTCTTCAGAGTCCTTGTAATGGTGCATATAATATTTTTCAAAAGCAATCTCCTCAGGTAGAAAATGTCTTAGGTCAAAGAGATAAGAGTGCAGCTTGAAACACAAGAACAAATCGCAGAAAAGTTCTAACTCGATTTTATTATTAAGATATAGCTCGCATATAATAAATCCGCAGAGATATTTCTACTCTCCCTCTTTATTTAAAGCCATCCATCCCATGTCGTTTGCAAGATAAGTTATACATTTATCTTGATCAATTTTGAGTTCACATACTATACACTTAATAAGGTTTGCCCTGTCGGTCCACCCGGGTTTTTAAATTTGGATAAGCATCAGACAGATTTACAACGTTCACTTCGCACACAATTGATCTTTTATCTGTATGCCTGTCTAAAGTAGGTACAATAATCCTTATAACAACATATTTTACTAATTTATGGTAGCCAATTTCTTAAATATTTCCTGAATTCACACTATATTTAAAATAAAATAAATTCTTAACAATTTTAAACACTCCAATGCCTAATTTCACGGTATCGGCTTAAGCCTTTGCTCAGATTTAAGGCCGATTACGGCTTTTACTCAACTCATTTTGCTGTTTCACAGTGGTGATTCAAGTGCTGAACTTGGTTCAAAATTGACTTGAATGCGAACTATCGCTTAAGGGGGGAATAGGGTTTTGAATTTTTTATCGATTTTTTTTATTTTAAATGAATGCTAATATTTCAAGAATGTTGTGTCAAAATTTCAAGTCGCTCGGAGCAAAATTGACGAAGTTATGACTATTTTTATACCTTTCGGATTTCTATACCTACCTAACTCGAGCGCACTATTGTTACCAGACAGCTGGTTTGATTTCTATAGAATTCATTACCTTTGTCCCTATCTTTCTTTATAGAAATTTGAAAACGAATACAAGCATGATTAGACCTGTTTTATAACTTTAGTCAATTTAGAGTATATAATTTACATAGTGTAGCAGTAAACGTTCTATCGAGCAGACGTACACGCACTTTCCGATTTTCGCATCACTTTAGCTCCATTTTCGTTCAGTTTTGTGTTGAAATATTGCTAAAATGCCTCAAAAGGTCACAAAATCTGACGGAGGGATAATATCAACACGATCATTTAATTTTTTCCCTATATCAGGATTGGTTTTTAAAAATTTTCTGAATTCACAGTCCCACACATATGTATGCTAGGTTGTAATCCAATCGCTCAATAGTATTAATTCTTTTAAGAGAGGTCTCAATCTTTTGGGCGGTATTATTAACTTTGAAACAGCTTTGAAATCCATGGTAGAAGCAGCCAAAGAATTCATAAGCCATATTTTACCCATCTACTTGTAATCCAGCTCTTTCCAGCTTCCCTTCTCCTTTATTATATGCAGACAAAATCTTTTGATTAGCTTTTAGACTTTCCCAAATAAGCTACTTTGTAGCAATAAGCGGATGATTTTGAGATTTGTCGTAATCGCTCTTATACATTATACCCAAAGAATTATTTTTAAGGTAGTTTTTCCGGAAAGCAAACATGCAGGGTGACCGCAATAGTCACAGCTTCTGTAAAAGAGTTTACTTGCAAAAATCGGGTGCATCCCAAACGTAAAATACTAACATCATTCATACAATATTTTAAGATACCTTCTCTGTTGTTAAAAGTTGCTCTGGCACAGTGTTATACCAATCAAGAAACTTTTCTCTTTACTTTAACTTCATGGCTGAGTAATCATATAATTCAGGAGGAGAGTGCTTCCAATGTATTCCATATTTTCAGCTATGTTAAAGTAATAAGGATAATAACCCTTTTGATAATCTTTAATATCAAAAACGTCAGGAAATTTAGAAAGAGATAGTGCCAGAAAATTTAAAGAATCGATAAATATTACATTCTCGCATGTCATTTTCATAATTTTAGAACTATTCATTATAGGCTCTATAGCAAAGTGTTCATCATATCCCTGCAGATTATGAGCAATGCAGTTCACCTTAGACGCAAAAAACCGGTAGCTTAGAAAGTCATCCAGAAAATTGTTTACAACGTTTGTCTCATCATTGTATTTAAATCCATTTTGTCTATCGCCACAAGCCTCGCATTTTTCGCTAATATCTGGTTTTCTATAACAGTTATGACATATTTGCTCTGCAACAATTAAATTCACTACGTGCAAATAAGATGTAGTGTTATTTTCGCATAAGGTATCTTGAGTACTTTCCCAATCAAAAAAGATTATTAACAATTTTTTTTTTTATACTTCCTCTATACTTCTTAATATAGCAAAGATCTTCTTGTGGAACAATTTTAAAACAGATCTTGCAAAAATATTTATTGCAGATATGTTCTTTTAATTCTCTCTTATTAAGGACAATTAATTTACCACAAAATTTAAATATTTTGAAAGTAACTCATACACTTTTGTTCTGAATTTTATTTTGAGTGTGGTTCATAAAGCAAATATCACCTCCAAACATCCGGTTCAGCTTTCACATTCTCTAACGTTTTCAACAAAATTTCAGGGTGGATTGTTACAGTATTGAGGCTTTATATGCCTCGTATTTATGCATTTTCACGGTTCTTAAAGAAAGAACAAGCATACTTTTTATTAAAAAAGACTTTTAACGATTTAATTACATAAAAATGCTGTAACGTGTCTAAGTAAACGATAAACACTTTTTACCATATCGCTTTCAATGGGAAGCTTAAAAAAATCGAGTCTAAATTTCTCAAATCATCGAAAACAATAGTTTGATAATTTTTCAAAAATTTTTGAAATTTGTAAATATATTTTACACTACACCCTTTGTCAGTAATAACAACCTTTGAATTGTTACACAAAATTCATGCTAATTTATCCAATGAGGCGATTATAGATAAACTAGGTACTTCGATTATTAAAATGTTCTGACGTCGTTTCAATACCATAACAAATACTTCGAGAGGCAGTTTTCGTCACTATCTTAACCAACACCTATGTATGTGGGAGCTGCCCTAAATCAAATTCCCAAATGCACCAAACAACGGGCTGATCCGCTAGGCCATCGAGATAGATCCTCGACAAATGCATTGCGGTCCACAGCTGAGCCTAAAAAGGAAGGAATTACAGCCGCTTATTAATCGATAAAATAATTTACTTACCCGTGATTAATATTAGTATTTTGCTTCACCGCGGTATCGCGAAATAGTTCCGCCGGTTATAAGTAATAATAATAAGTAATAATTATTTGCACTAAGTTTTAAATGAATTAAAGTGCATTTTTAATACTTACCTTTTGGACCCACTTGCACTAAATAAAACTCTATAGTAATTTTTTACTATTTTTTCTTATTTCGTTTTCCGAGACAAAACCACTTTCTTCCGCACTTCCAGAAAATATTTTGCTTCCCGCAAAAGGAAAATTGACGATATTCGCATCGAGTTGCAAGACATCACCGGAAAGAAAAATAGCGTTGGACTGGTCAATATTCGCGTCCAATCCAATTATATGTACTATATTCACCGGATAATTGGTCAATAGGCCTAAGACAGCAGCAAATGGGTTTAACATGAGGCGAATTTGGAAGCAATAGCGAGAAATTAATCTTGCTACCTCTTTCAGAATTTCACATCTTTAAGCACATTGTCAAACCCCTTTTCTAAACCTTTCAAAGGATCTTGACCAACAGTAGAAAAATCTTGCAACTGAAAGGTCATTTTTGTGCCTTCCGTTTTAAATTTTCTAAAGAACGTTAGCTGTTTTGATAATAATTTATAACCACACAAATAGAGGCATGTCATTTTTAATGACAAAATTGAGGAAACATTTCCTATTAAAGAAGTATGACTATCAAGAAAAAGGCGCTAACTTTTAACTTTAATGATTAAACTCCATTTATACTTCTGTTTATATAGTTTATGCGAAACCTTATTTTTCACTGTAAAAACAAAGATTTAATCTTATATAAATTACTAATATCAATTATTTACTGTTCAAAAATCCATGATTACCGCAACATCTTATCTTCAATGTTAAACTCTAAATTAAGCTATTTGAATTAAATAAAAAAAAACCTCAGTAATAAAAAAATAATCCAGAAAATAAATAACATAAGATACACCCTCAGGCTTCTACTTTGTATAATTTGATTAATCTTAGAAAAATCACCAATGACTCACTTGATCTTGTTCAAAATTTGCGTTTAGTAAATCCGTAGTTTCAGTTTCGCAAGCGACAGAGTTATTTTTCTCGCTTAAATTAAACAAATCGTTAGCGCTCCCGGACGCTCGGAGGTTAATTTCAGCGACCGCGGAATTATCATTTTCACTTTTATCTAAATAATCAATGGCACTCTTTAACACACTATTTGAAAGAGGCATATTATACAAAATTGAAAATTTTGTTAACAATCTTAGAAAACAAAATTTTTCCAAGTTCGTAAATAACACTTTTTCTTTTTTCAACACATTTATAGAGGTAATTGGAGCGAACAAGAAAATTTCCGCATTTGAACTTAGCGCACTTTTTAAATATAGAATTATTTTTTCCGACTTCATTCTTACTTTTAATTTTACAATTTCTTGAATTTAGCTAAAACATTTTTTGTGCACATACATACTACTGTATAAAATCCACGATGTCTTCTTGCCCAGGGTCCCTCTCTTCTCTTGCGCTGGTTAATGATGTGGATATCTCTATCTCTACTTGTGTTTCTTCATCAACGGGGGTAAACTCCTTATCATCAAGGATCACCATCAGTATAGGTACCCTTTAAAAGAGAAAAGATATATTAATATTAAAAGTGATAGTAACGGGTCGGACAAGCTCGATCTTTACACTATTTTCATGCGGTACATGCGTCCCATAGAAACATAAAAAGAGAATTGTGTGTACTTAACTTTAAACTTCTTAAATCTTTAATTAACTTTAAACCGTACTTTTTCGCCAAACGCTTTTGAAAATCCTATACTCACTAGCTCACATTTTTAAAAACATTTTGAAAATCAGACGAGGACTATCTCCTTGCGATTTTGTTGTAGGCTTTTATACACTTCTCGCGCGACCAAAAAGCCAAGTAAAACGATGATATTTTCAGTAAGAGCACATAAGCATTATCCTCCTTCCTTGGTAAAAGAGAAAAAATCGTGACTTCTCTTTTAAAACGCAACAAAGTAGTACCTGTCTACGTTATAAATTAAGAACAAATCTTAGCCTAGACGACAAAATCACTAGAATAATAACGCCACAACGTTCTTAAATTATTTACTTGAAAATGCAGACAATTTAGGCTTAAGACCGTTTTGAAAATTGCAACAAAGTTGTAACCACCATATAAACTATGAAAAGGGTCTACCCCACGTGTAGCCCTACGATAAGATCATTACAATCATAATACCATGACGTTCCATAATTTGTTTTCAAATGCATCCTGCAGATAATTTAGGTCCAAGATCGCTTTGAAAATTGCAACAAAGTTGCGACCGCCTTATAAACTAAGAAAAAAGTCCGGCCCACGTCATGACATTGCTAGGCAAACCACTTCGAAAGTATTTTACGACTTTGCAGCAAGACTAGGGTCTGTCTTATAGATAATTGATAATACTTATTTTAAATTAGAATGTTAATGCTGTACATAAATAACTTTCTGCCTCTTCATGGTAATACATTTATCTTTTAACCGCGTCTGTTCAAAAGCATCGAGGGCTCAAGCAGTATACATAAATATAAGCCCTTGCCTTTCCTAACCGACCTCAAACAGTTTCTAGCATTAACAGCTTCACCTAACAGGAAAGGACCACATTTTTCAAGCAATGGTAAGTACCAAAAATACTCTTTATTATAGTAAAAGATTTTTATTAAAAATTAATTTTTTACAGAATGCATTTGAACTGCTACAGAGTTTGTCGGAAAAGAACTACGACACTCTGGTACCAACCACGGGCTTAGAGTTGGGAAAGGAGTACCAGGTTAAATTATTAAAAACCTAATACGGACTTCACGTCACAATACATTTTGTTGATAACAATTACATATGTGTTCTTGCCGCCTCGTTTTTCTGAGAAAATTAAAACTCAGTGGCAGATTGAGGATCTTAACCAGCAGCATGCAGGATGTTTCCTAACTTTCGAAAAGATGATTCTAGAGGAGGCTTCTTAAAAATAAAATTTTCAAAACGGCATTAAAACAACCCAAGTTTGTATCCGTAGGAATAAAGACATTTTAACCCAGCTCAATTCGTTTTTTATGCAGAGAGAGAATATCCTAATAAGAAAGAAGGACGGCTGCAGTTTCCAGTGCCCTCAAACACTACGCAAAAAGAGTTCACCTATTACTTTGCGTATCGGCGAAGCATTGCGTTTTGCTGTCATTGCGTTGGTGCCGATCGGCCGGGCTTTTCAGATAGGAACTGCCGAAATTCGAAGTCCTGCCTCACACATTGAAGAGGTTCACATATAAGTTTGTTTACGTTTTTTCATCATAGGTTTTCCTTATGCCTATCGGCGGCGAATGCTAAAGGAAATGCAACTATATGCCGATACGCTTCGCGATCAGGTAACTTTAAAGGACAGGGAGCTTCATTCAGATTGAGTTTTTACTGAATTTATGCTAAATGGTTACGTATGAGACCAATTATATTTTAATTGTTTTGTGAATATCTAAAAAATTTTCGCTGAAATATATAGTGAATTAATAATTAATTTTGGCATAAAAGACCACTTATAAAAACTTTGTGTGTTCATATTTTTTGGGAACCCTGTAGTTCTGTATCAATTCCTCTAAATTCCAAGCCCCGCCTCACCAATGTTTCTCTCATTTTCACCACAATGCGTAAGCATGCTATCGACTTCTAGCAAAATCGTGAGGTTGGAAGAAATAACGGTACCGAGACCAAGGCCACGAAAAATGAAAAGCTAAACTGCAGGACTGAACAGTCATTGTAACGTAAGTTCCATAGTCCTCCGTCTTGTACAATTACATGGCTTGAGCCTGCGAGTGGCATAAAAAAAGAGAGTAGAGCGCAATCGCGCCTCGCTCGCACGAAGAGCTTTATTTAGGCCGGGTAGAGCTTTTCTTCAGACGTGCGATTTTGATTTTCCGTGGCGCAAAATTTTACATGCGACTGGACATCTATGTATGTATCTAGTTAGTCTATGCCCTCACCCACATTTCGTGGCAGCCATAACACCAGGGTCACGGACAGGATCATCTTCGCTTGATCTTCCTGCAGCTCTTCATCGCACGCTGCTCGCATTGAACGGCGGAAGAACCAACAACATCAGAACTTGTTCTTCCTGAAGCTGCTCCGGCCAGCAGCTTTTTTTCTCTTTGCCTTCATTTTCAAGCGGCCATTCACCTTCTGTCCAAGGCCCGCGGCAGCCCACGACTTTTTGCTTTTCTTCTAATTTTCTCAAGCTGCTTATCCATTCGTCTGATCGTTTCACGGGCACGATCACTCTCTTATCACCCTCTCCAAAACCAGTTCTTATCTCTCGTCCTACCCACAGACAACACCAACTCTCTGCTTCCAACCAGCCACCTTCAATAACGCAACTCGGTCTCGACTTTATTTCTTATTTTTACCTCATCGACCAGTGAACCACTCATTATCAGCCGATGGGAACCGACGTGCAGAGTACCCCGCCGGTGGGGTGTCATCCGACCTTCAGGTAGCCTGTCCCTTAAGCGCCTAATGTTAAAATACAAGGGCGGAAAATGATAATGATCCACTCCAATAGTGACGGTTTTTAATCGAAAGGATGTGCTGATTCAAATGAACAACAGATTTGAAGGTGTCATAAAATGACAGCCACCTATTCAATAAACCGTCAAATTCGGGATGTTTCAAAACAGCAAGCTCGACATTGCAACGACAGCCGTCCTCCAAGACCCGTGCCGAGCCGGACTCCGAACCCCGCGACGAACCCCAGTGCGACAGTGAATCTTCATCTTTGCCTGCACTGGACTTATTCAATATTTGCCGTCCTCTTGCTGTAACACACTAAAATAATTCCTCGAATTGAGTTCCGAACATGATCCTAGACTTCATCATCGCCTACAATTTGCATGATATTGTCTTGGACCACACTGAATTCCGACCACAATAACTGCACCTCATTTATTGCATCCCCAAAACTATCCTCGATAAAATTGCGAAACACTGTAATTCTACTTTTAACCGCACCGCGCCTTCGTTTAAGCGGTCCTATTTTTGCCAGTTCCGTCACATTGCACGCGAGTATTCAAATTGTACTAAACCAAGTTAAACGTAAATAGAAAAGAAAGGATAGGAAAGTTCCGTACTCACTGTACCCGCGAAGCTTGCGTGTTGACGTCAATGCTGCTGCTGTCTGTGCCAGCTTGCCGAGACCTCCGGAAATGCAGACAACTTCACCGTGCTGATGAGGCACGCTCAAACAAATGAAGGGACCCTCCTGATGCGTGCTTTAGAAGTGAATGCGCCTGTCTGATGGGGCTCCGCTGAACCTTAACTGGATGCGCCTGCCTGGTGGGGCGCTACTCGAACGATGCTCATAAGACTGATGCCCCTGTTACTGGGCAGCCTCGAAATGATGAGTTCCAATTTTTCCACTCTGCTTCTAATCGCCAATTATTCGGTTCGCTTGGACCAAATTTTATGCTGCGTATATTTAAAAAATTTCGCTTATTTTTAAGTCTTTATTTGGTCATTCTTGGACGCTCTAAGTGAACTGTGACAGCGCTCAGTCGCGCAAAAGAAACCTAAAACAAGATACGCTCTAGCGTGATTATACAAACTAAAAACAGACTGACTAAAAGCTCAATCTGAAAAAAACACCCTACCCTTTAAAGCCATCCGAACTGGAGCGCAATTGTGTTAAAAAACGCAAACAAATTAATCTGTGTATCCCCTTCAATGTGTGAGGCAGAGATTCGAATTTCGGATGTTCCTATTTGAAAAGCACGCCCGGGATGGCATTAACATTATGGCAGAAAAACCAATGTTACTGGAGCGCATCGTAATAGATGAACTCTGGTTTCATAATGTTTACCGGCAATTCTAACTGTTGTCGTCCTTATTGCTTATTAGGCAATTTAAATGAGAATTTGGAAGTCCAACAAGCTCTCTTTGTGACTTAATGGTACTTGTTTTATTTTTTAATTTTTATTATAGTGGCCGTGGTGGGGATAACATCTACATCTGTCCTTCGATGCGCCGAGCCACTTTTCCCAATCCTAATCTAAGGTTTGTTCACATTCACCTCAGTAGTTCAAGTGCTGTTTTTCAGTGATCGACCGATTTCCCAGGTAACCTGAAGCCATCCCCATAAAGGATATTTCAGCAGATATAGTGGCAAACACCTTTTATTCTCATTTGTTTGCCGGGTTCGGATGCCCAAAAGTGATTACGGACCAGAGATTCCAGTTTGAGAGCGCCCTTTTTGCTTCCGTTACCCGCCTAATTGGCGGAAAAAGGATTCACACCACATTCTTCTAAAATCTTCTATTGCAACACTTCGAAGGTTGGAATGGAAGAAAAGATTGTTGAAATTTTCAGAAATATGTACGAGTACAACAGCATCTAGCGAAATGAAGAATTATTAAGCTCAATAACCTTTTTTCCACGATATTTCTAAATTCCGGTATTTATTATGCAATTGGTGGCATGAGAAATTATAAATAATTTTATCTAATTTTGAGTTTGGATTGTTATCAAAGCAATATTTTAAGACGATTGCGATTGAAAGTATTTTCACTATTACAATTATACAAGCTCAATGAAAATATTTTCATTTTGGTAATATATTTAATTTTATTTATAACTTACTGAAACTTACGAATGGGTATATCACAATATTTTATTCATTCAAATCTGTAAAAAGTTCGAGAAAATGTATATTAGGTGTTTGGTTTGCCCATTTTCAATTTAACCACAAAATTAAGAGGAGAAATTTCCAAAGTATCCAAATTTGCTCGACTTTGTATATTTCGTTTCATACATCCCTCGTATAGGACATAGTTCTGCTGCATATAAGGTCTGTGCTCTGTCTGAACATACATACTCCAATAAACTTTTATTTAGTATGCATATCCTCTGAATATGAACGGATATTCGCTGAGATACTTAAAGGATTCAGCAAGAAATTCTCGCTTGCATTCACTTAATTTTACTTTGTGTTTTCCGTCCGTCCATCCCGAATGTAACAGTTTTAGTGAAATCGTTAGTGCAAAGGAAATTAGGATATCTGCTCGAGCAGCGAGCAACAACTTGCTTCTGCAAAATGTGTTCGGTGCTTATCTTGCTGCACATTTATACGCAAAACTTCTGGTCGGGATGAATCCTATAGATTTGAATGAACGTAACCTGCACCCATATCAGTGCGCACATATCAGTTGCATAAGTATGAAATCCTTTCAGTTTGCTTGCCCGAGGTATATGGTTTTACGATGTGGAATCATTAGATAAGGTCGGAAGCAGAAAGTTCGCACCTGTCTTTGATAAATGATAATGATGCAGAGATGAAACAAATTCTAACAACTAAGTGGATGCTGCCAAGTATACGGAAGCAAATAATCACAGTTGTTCCACCGTTTGAGTTTTGTACATAAGCCTTCACCTTCCTTTCCTCGCCACCGCAGAGCCTCGATCGCACTTGATATGTGTATGTATGGTATACCTTATAAAAGAAACGAGGATGCTAGAAAAATAAGCCCCTGCAAATATTTGTTCCATATTTGCAAAGATACAGTATAACGTATATGTTATAAAATGCCACTACTAAGTAGCTTAAGAGTACATATAAAATATGAAGTATTTGGTTGATGACAGTATTTTTAACGCATATTTAAGTAGCTATTAAATACTAATTCAATCAGAGCCAGCACTTATTTTCGACGTTGTTCACTACTGCAACTACGGTTACATGTTCAGAACTGTAAGGCAAATTTCAATAAATTTAGCACTCATATTACTTACCAATATGAAATCAGAACTAACTCAGAGCCAATTTTCAATTTTTGTTTCATTTAAATCAGTTTGAGTCATTATTTTTAATGAGTCGTAGCAATTAGATGCACTTTTCTTAAATTTTAAAACCTTAATATATGAGATAACTTTTTAAATTCAAAACAATGTAAAATCTAACCTTTTCGAAATAGAAGTGTGTAAAATCACAGTCATTAATGCAGAAACAGCCAAAATTTAATATTATTTTAACAAATAGGGTCTCACCTTCCCGAAAATTGGTCAGACAACTGTCCAATTTCGTCGGAGCTATCGTGATCCATATTGCCTTAATACGCCGTCCTCATTCTAATAATTTCAACGGCACTGAACACACACTCAAAACAGAAGGTTACTGATACATAATGGGAATTATAATTCAATTAAATTTGCTAATTTTCTATCCTGTAGATACTCTTTGATCTGAGTAGAAAAAACGTATTTAGCTTTATAATTTATTAGCTGGAGCAATTTATTGTAATAGTAAACTGCTAGGAATGCAATTTATTTATATCTATATGTATATGGTATACAATATCCATAAATAAATAATCTCAAACCTACTAATTATAATTTCAAAAAACCATTTTTATCTGTTTTCCAATAGTGTTACTAGAAATAAAAGTGTTATTATACCAAGAAGATGTAAAACTATAAGTAGCAAAAGTAGCTATATTAAATCTATTGATGTTTTCAATGATCTACAAAATGAATATAAAATAATATGGATAAAATAAAACCATGGATCATGATAAATATCCAATACGGTTCTACAAGTATTTATAATTCATATTGTTTATATCACTGAGAAGTTTTCTAAATATGTATAGTTTGTTACTATTATTGGGTTGTATATTATGCATCCTTTAAATTTAAGACTATTTTTGATACTACCAGACCTGCAAGAAGGTAACTAAATTTGTCATAAAATTTCTCAGGGTGGATAAAGCTTGAGGATTTAGTGCCATCATAATTTTTTTTAAAATAACTGTGTTCAAAATTCAAATTTAAAGAAAATACATATCTTAAAACTTTATTGCATTTCTCTTATGCCAAACGTGATCTAACTGAAGTTTTTGTCATCAAGTGTAATTAAAACGTTTTGTAAGCCACTAGTCATAAATACCTCTTCTACTAGAGGTGCCAAAGAAATCTTCATATTTAGCTAGTTTGAATTATAGAATTAAGAGAACATCGTACATTCTATTTAGGGAGATTAAGAAAGGGCTAGTCCCTACTGGGGAGGGGTTTCAAATTTGTGCTACTCATGCTTAGGCACTGGGTCACTGGACAACTGGCGTATTCTAACCCCGCGGATGAGAGAGTTTTAAATATTATATTTGCTAACTATCGAAACATTTGTAACCGCAATTTGGTTTATTGAATCGAAAATATTTGAACTCATATACATAGAGTATACGTCGCGTTGAATTTGATACCATAAAGGAGTTAGAAAAACGTTGAATAGTATGAAAAAAAATTAGACCGTTTACGAAGTATTTATCAAAACGGGTAAAGAAGTGCATTATTTTTAAGCACCACACGTACCGACTTAAATCTATAATTAATCTAAAAATTATAAAGACATTTGACATTTATATATAAACAAACTAAAGATATAAATTCCTTTACATATGGTACATGTACTGTATAGTTAAAATGAATTCGGTTGACAATTTAATTCGCAAGCCCTTTATTGCAGGTTCGCTTGAGGAAAAATTAGAAATTCAACGTTTAGGTCCATATCAGCCTCCCACTTTTGTAATAAGTACACGCGATAAAAGACAAACCCGTCTGCTGACTGGTTCAGTAAAACACCGTAGCTAATAGCTAGTGAGGCGAGGAAAGTCCTTTTTTGTTTTTATTGTGTATTATTTGGGACTGAGGCAGCATGGACATACCGGCTGCCGTGACATGAAACATTTAAGCTAAAAGGACTAAAAAGCATGAAGCCAGCTCCCGTCATTTGCAAAATGCCCTTAGTTTCGAAACTTTTGGCTGGGTTAATATTATGTCACAACTTAGTTTCGGTTATGCTGTTTCAATTAAAAAGCACAATGAAAATGTTAAAAAAAAAATCGTTATATACTAAGTTGGATCATAGAAATTTCAAAATTTTCCGGAAGTCACAATTTGGGTTTACGGGACCAGGACGAAAAAGAAACAAGTTGTAATCGGGGAATTTTAGTGGATATGGTAGCATATGCTAAGTCTATTGATATCGTTTTGAATGATTTTTAAAGAATAATGCCTTCTCTCAAAAACCCTTTAAAACTATTCATCTATTAATCTTTAAAATTTCTTTACATAAATGATTTAAGAATAGAAATCAAATTTTATATAATTTCAAGGAGATGAAATAGTCGACATTTTCTGCATTCGCCAAATGGTGACAATTTCGAAATTTGTGTAAAATATATTGATAGGCGAAAGATTTTTTGATTGTTTGGTCTTTTGAAACCTCTTAAAGGAAGATTATTTCAAATTTTTCTCAGAATTATTTGATAGCATTTTTTATCATGTAGTCCTTTTGTATAGCAGTAAAACTATACAATATAATACCGCTTTTTGGCTTCAGAAAGTATACAAATATTTTATAAACTAATTGGTGTTATTTAAAACACGTTATGTACATCTGACTGAATATTCAAAATTGGTAGATTCCACTTCCAAAAAAGAATTCGTCTTTTAATGCATCGCCTTCATTTGATACGAAAAGAAATTTGCGATATAATTATTACACAGATGTAAACAAGATTTGAGAATTTTTAACGCTTTTATGCTTTTAATGTTATTTTTTTAATTATCGAATTACAATACATATTTTCTTCTAAGTAATATTGAAATCAATTAATCAAGGTATACATCCGTTGTTGAGCTTTTTAGTTTTTTCAATGATAATAACTTATGCATATCTTTCGAACAAACTACTTAATTAACGGAAGTAGTCTTGGTAGCTGCAATCACAACCGCAGAGTCCGCAAGATGCGATAGGACGCTTAAAATTACCAAAGCATGTAAATCACGCACTATGGGTCAAAAGCTTTAGCAATTTTATTTATTATATTTGCAGAATAGTATATTCTGGATGTTCCCAATTTTAATGAAAAGGTGATTAATTTGTTTTCCCAGCTTAAAAATTGATGTGCTGGGTATCTATGTATTTTCAAAAATAGTACACATGCAAATATAGTGATTAATATGATGAGTTTCAATATTTTTTGGTGAATCATTTTTCTTTCTTTTTAGCAGAGTTATTTATTTATACAACCAGAAACTGTGTTATCATAACTCTGTTTTGTTTAAAACTCTTTGTTTTTTGTTCTTAAATAGTTATTATATTGCATATGTAAATTTCCATACACATATGTAGATATGTACATCCGTATGCATTTGTATCGTATTTTGTTTTTATAAGTGGAATAGGACTGAAAACAGAAAATAAAAATAATTGCTATACTATTTATAAGAGATCTCGTATTTTCTAATTTTAATCCTTTCTCGTCAAAAGTGCTATGGTATATAACTCCTTTTTTTCATTTTTTTTTCTCGGTAGTTAGCCCCACCAAACATAATTTCCACGAGCCGCCAGTGCAATTTCTAAATTTTATTCTGTATCTGGTCATTAGAAATTGTTATGATTTATTTAGGTATTTACGTAAAATTTTATATGCAAAACTACATTTTTGTTTTCAATCTGATGCCATTTTTATAATTTTTAAAAAGATTATAACTAACCTGGAGAACACTAAAGTGAATTAATATTCATTTTTAATAAATTTGATTAAGTATATGTATTTTTGTGTACCAGCGAAAGTAACAAACATAAACATAAACGTTATCAAAATTGTGTTTTATTTTCTTTGGAACATACTTTTATGTTTAAATAGTATATTACTTGTACCATAAGAATAAACTTTGCTCAAAATCATTTCTCATTTTAGTTATATACAGGGTTCGGAAAAATTCGTTCGCGAATGAAAAAAATGCATTCTTCTCACTTACATTCATTCGCGAATGAATATGTAAATCCAGAAATTCTCGAAAGAATTTTACCTGCAGAGAATTTTTGAATACGTTCCATTCGCGAGAGAATGAAAGGTAAGGAATATTCTTCTGTTGCAGAAAAACAATGAGAAAGAATGAAAACTAATAATTCTGAATGAAAAAGAATATTTTCCTTTGCATTCATGTTCTTGCGGCTAGATCAAGCGGATCATTAGAAACAAGTGTTATTTCGTGTGGGGTTTTTGAATTGTGATAAAAAACAAGTATGGTTCGCAAATCTACTATAGATAAAAGTAAATTCGTGTCTTATGTATGATAAGAACACTGATACTTCCAAGTGCTTGTTATGTGACAGGATTTTAAAAGGGCAGTTGTTGGGAAACATAAAAAGACATTATAGAACTGTGCACAAAATTAATTTTGACGATGAAAATAATAACACAGAAACATCTTGGTTAACGGAAAGAAGTCCTGTATATGTAAGCAGTCGTCGAAATGGATCCAATGCAGCCTCGAAACTGACCAAAAGTGAATTTTTAATATCCTGTGTTGGAATAACTTGTGTTAAAAGTATACCGTTCAGGATTTTCGATGATGACTTATACTTCAAAAACATAATAGCACCATATGAACGATTGTTTGATTTAAACTTAAATTCAAAAAACATTGCAGATCAGGTGAAAGTGTGCTCTAAAAATATTAAGGAACTCTTAACAAAAACATTAAAGAACAAGATGGTGTGTTTAAAAGTCGATGTTGCCACAAGGAAAGAAAAAAGCATTTTAGGAGTTTATATCCAGTATATGAAAAATTTTAAAATTTGTGTCAATACTCTTGGAATGATCCAATTAAAAAAGAGGCATACGGCAGTTTGTTTTGAAAGAGGAGATAGTGAAATGCTTAATGTCTTCAATATAGATCTTATGCAAATACATTCATCTACAACAGATAATGCTGCAAATGTGTTGAAAGCATCCAAGCTTCTTCAACAAGAAATGCAAGAACTACAAAACAACGAAGACCACGGCAGAGTTTCAATTAATTCCGATAGCGACAACGATGAGTATGAACAAAATCATACATATTTGAAATCAGTTTTGGCAGTAGTAAGATGCGCCGCTCACACCCTACAATTAGCTGCGCATGAACCCTTAAAGGATATACAGACCAACATTGAAGAATGCCGGAAAGCAGTAAAAGTCCTGATGACGAATATCACAGGTAATCGTATTACAAATTGTATGCGAATGCCAGTCCTCGACAATTTAAAAAGGTGGAATTCAACGTATGAAATGATACAATCTTTACATCACTTGAAGGAATACATCGAAAACAATGACATTGAATTTCCTTTTGATATTGATTGGGATTTCATTATGCAATTTTTGGAGGCGTTTCAACCAATGGCTGAATGCACGAAACGAATTCAAGCCGAACAATATAATATTGGTGATTTTTACCGTGATTGGCTTGTATGTGAGGCAAAATTAGAAAAAATGACTGGAAATTTATACGCTGCTGAATTGCATCAATCAATGATGGAAAAGAAAGAAAAACTTCTCGATAATGAGGCTTTCCTTGCAGCTTCATAGTTAAACCCTCGATTTAATTACTTGGATTCGATATTTTTTACTGAGGATCAGAAAGGAACTGCAGTGGTAATTATTAAAATCTACCTACTACCTACCTGCTTGCTGTACTACTTACCTGCTAATTATACTACCTACCAACCTACTAAGCTATTTACTATCTACTAGCCAACTTACTACCTACCTACCTACTTATTGTACGCCCTATACACCTATTAATCTACCTACTGCTTCATTCCTAAAAAGTACTTAACATTTTTCTATTGAAATTTTTAGATGCACATACTGAAAACCGGTGCACTTATTAATTTACTGGAAGGAGAAAGAATTGGAGATAACCAAGATGACAACAATCTTCAAAATAACAATGAAGTTCCGGTGCCGCACATGACCCATTTGAGATTTTAGAAGAAAACATTAGTTAATTAACAACCCGTACATCAACATTCACAAAGCAAGCAAATTCAGCATTCAACATTCATCATCAGCCGCCAGATCGACATCACCAGCCTCCGTCGTACAGGAACTCCAGCAGCAACGTGGGCCAGCAGTCAAAATCAATATACTTAAATTTAATCCGCGTCAATAAAGTATAGTTAGTGAATCCGTGAATTTCCTTCATATTCACAGATTTAATACAATTAGATAGAAATGAAATTATGTAATTAAAAATACTATAAATTTTATAACGTTTTACTTGTTTTATTAATACGGAATGTTTCAGAACATAAATTATAACAATTTGGAAAGTACGATTAGTAAAAAAAACAAATCAGCGGCGGCCCTCTCAAAGAATGAAAACGAACGTTCTTTTCCATTCTTTTTCATTCGCGAATGTAAAATATGTGGGAATGAATATTTACATTTTCTCGCGAAAGAACGAAATCAACCTAGACACAGTGTGATTCATTCGTTCGCGAAAGATTGAAAAGTAAAATTCTTCAAAGAATATTCTTTAAAGAATGAATGAAATGCGAATATTCTTCACACCCTGGTTATACACAATTTGAATGTTAAAAATATGAGTTTCACAGACAAAACCTACATTCAATAGCAAAACACCTAAAATATTCGTGCATTATATTTCTCTCACTACCTTCACTAAATACTTAATTTAATAATAAAACTTGCGATACACGATTAGATCATTTCAGATAGTTATCTTCTTTGATATAAATGCATACATGTGTAAAATGTTAAGTTCAATTGATTTTCCCCAGTGAAAATAATTATCAAAGCTGACGGTTGCTCCACTTTGTAGTAAGTACGAATGATAAGCCTCCAAAAATGTATAAAAGCACCTGCTGAAGACCACCCAAATTACTGATTGTTGAAGATGTCGCCTTTCAATTTGCTATCGTTTTGTATCCTACTGAGTGCTTCCTTTCTTGGTAATTAAATTTTGAAGAAGTTCGTGTGTCCATTAAGTGATTGTAAAGTTATCACAAAGAGAATTTGTTTGTGTCAATCACTATCTTTGGAATTTCTGAATTACGCTTGATTTACTATCATTAAGAAGATCTTATACAGTTGTCATGATTCAATTTGATAAATCAATTCAATTTTACTCGTAAACTTGTGACATTGAAAGTTTCACCTGCGATTTAAAAATAAACTGATAAATATATTCCTTTTAATTGGCAGTAGAGGGAAAGAAAGGTTTTGGTCCAGGCGAACAAGATTGGGGCCATGTGACCGTTCGAAATGGAGCTCACATATTCTACTGGCTTTACTACACAACAGCCCCAGTGGCTAATTACACCGAGCGACCAATTGCTATTTGGCTCCAGGGTGGTCCAGGCGCATCTTCAACAGGTTATGGCAACTTTGAGGAGTTAGGACCACTGACTTTGGAGCTGACCCCCCGCAACCATACTTGGGTTAAGGACATGAATGTAATTTTCGTTGACAATCCTGTTGGGACCGGCTTCAGTTACGTTGATGGTCCACAATTCCTTACAAGGACCAACAAGATGATTGCACTGGATTTTGTAGAATTCTTGAAGCAGTTTTACAGAAAGCACCCTGAGTTCAAAAAAACCCCGCTCCACATTTTCTCTGAGAGCTACGGTGGAAAAATGGCAGCAGAAATTGCACTAGAATTGGATAAGGCAATTAAGAATAAGCAAATCGTTTGCAACTTCCAGTCTGTTGCATTAGGAGATGCCTGGGTTTCGCCTATGGACTCTGTTTACTCCTGGGCTCCTCTCTTACTACAAATGGTAAGTTAATATTTCATTCAAATCCACAATTAAATAATACCTATTTATAAATACCAAATTTCTAATTTTTAAATATCATCGTCATGAAAAAAAACACAAAAACTCTGACTCATGTTACTTTTAACAAAACTTGATAAAGTTAGTGATAGAGGCAAAAAGGAGACATAATTTTAAATCCAATTGCCGGTCTAATCCATTATAATTTGGTCAGAAACATATCGAAAAGTGAAAATCTGTTTAATTTTAAAAACATCGAATTAGTTTTACTAGAGCATTTGTAAAATATGAATGTATAATTCGAATTTTTTTTCACAAAATGGGCATTAACACTTTAAAAATTCGAATCATGTTTGATTTCGTAATTACTAAAATGAATCAATAAAATGAAGATAAGACTCTATTTCAAAATTGCAAAAACTTCGAAATTTTTACCGCTCGCAATATTTGTGAGTATGTATTCAGTTTAATATTTTTTTTATAATTGTGTGTATGTTATATTTAGAATCCGTCTACGGTTAGGACCTTGAACCTGATTAATATAATTACCAAATAACAAATACATATATTAAAACAAATATTTTAAAAACTTTTAGGGAATTATTGATCATCCTGGACATGATAAAATTGAGAAAGCAGCTAAAAGAGTAGAAGTTGCTCTGAAAAATGGCAAATTCGTAGAAGCTACAAATCTGTGGGGCACTACACAGAGTGTATTGCTCTCCGAATCATCAGGTGTGGACTTCTATAATATATTGAAAAAAACTCCATCATACACTTTCTACAACTCGCTGGCCAAGTCTATTGATGGTATTGTATACGATTACTTACAACAAATTTAGATTTTACTAAATTTGGTTTTTTTAAATTTCAGTGGCAATGTATGACACCCTTGTTCACTTCGACCGACCAGTTTACCGCCGTCAAAGTTTAGATCAGCTAATGAAAACTCAAGTCAGTGAAGCCCTGAATATCTCCAGCAGTATTACCTGGGGCTCGATGAGTAACCTAGTATTTAATGCCTTATCTGGTGATTTCATGAAACCAGTTGTTCATATTGGTAAGTAATGTGAATTATGCATAACATCATGAATAACATACAAGTATTATGTTACTACAGTTGAGGAGCTCCTTAACAAAACTGATGTAAACGTGAACGTGTTTTCCGGACATTTGGACTTAATTTGTGCTACCCCAGGGACTATCAATTGGGTGAACCGATTAAGGTGGCACTCATGGAAGCAGTACTCTAATGCACCCAGACGGGAAATAGGTGTCCAAGGAGTTTTGGAAGGATATGTTAAAAAAGGCGGAAGATTTACCATGTACTGGGTAAATAGAGCTGGTCATATGGTGCCAAACGATAATCCAGCGGCCATGAGTTTCATCTTGAAGAAAACGACGAACTTCGGTTAATAACATAAAAAATCTAGTTGTTTACCGTGTTGGAAATAAAATCGTCCGTTTAAGAACCACCCAACTTTTATTAAGCCGAAAACAGCCTTTTAGGTTGCTATCGCTATTAATTACAACCCTGAAGAGGAGCATAACAAATATAACACGACAGAAATGAGGGATTTGGTATTTATTGATTGGAGTTTCAGAAAAAAATAATATTGAATTAAAAATATTGGCAGCCAAAAGAAATAGGTGATGCAATCTAACTTCCTACTGCAAAACGATGACGCTAATAAAAAAAACTTTCGCATACCAAATTTGCCTACAGAAATACCAGCAAATTTTATTAAGTTTCCACAGTAGGTTTGTTCGTCGTATACCACGATTTTCACTGGTTGCTTTTTATTAAAACCGTATTTCTCTTTCTATGAACATCCGAAATTTTACTCCGCTCAAAATCAGTCCATTTTGAAATCAAAAGGGTCGATTATTCGAAGCAGTTAAAACTTTACTGGAATTGTACCATTTTGAGCGGACTCTCGATATTCATACTCCATTTAACCACGCTTCTATCATGTATTAATTTAAAACAAATAAAACTTTTGATTCACAGTTCCACGAATGGCAGGATTTAAAACCAAAAGTGTAATTAGATCGTTTTGTTCGCCAGCTCCTCATATGTAATACTCCCTCAGACCCAGTCTAGTGTCCATTAATCATCTAAATTGCTTATCTACTTATCAAGAAATTTATAACAATTTACAAAACAAGAGCAAACAATTTCTACTGATCGAGATTCTAAAACCTGAAACTACCCGAAGTGAATACAAAAGATGATGTTGAATCAATCTCAGATTTTGAAATAAGGCTTGTCGAACGTTCTTAATAAAAGATGATTAGGAATATCTTTGAAAGTTGTAATTATATTTTATGGTATATATTTTTCTTTGTCCGAATTTTAATATTATTAAAACTGAATTCATTACTTTTCAGTTTTTATATTATTTTGAATTTTATGTTTGTTATGAAATGCTTTATGTATATATAGTCATATAGAAAAAACAAAACAAATATTATTTATCAAAATTTTACACCTTAAAAGGCAGTTTGTTTATTAAGTGATTTTCCACAATAAGCAGTACCACCCTGTAAATGAAAAGCAGATTGATTTAAACAATATGCACACAGATGCAAGTATGTTCCACAATACGAAAATTTTATTAACGATAAGTAATCAAACTAATTTAGTATCCCTCAATCATTGTTGCAAGGTCCCAGTTCTGGCCAACGTCGATGGGTCCCTGCACGACAGCCCCGTCCTTCGTGCACACCGCGACGGTGTACTTCGAAAGAGCGCGACAGTCTCTGTAGTACAAAACTTCCATGCACTTCCTTATCTAAAAGAGACGTAAATAACAATTCATCCAGAATTGTTTATACATTAATCTAATTTTAAGTTACCAAGTGTGAAGCTTCTTGCTGAGACACTGTCCCTTTCTTTGCTTCTAGTTTTTCGCGTAGCAGCGGCAAAGCGAGGTGCTTGCCAAAGCCGGTTGCAATAACGTCGTCCGTGTAGGAGCGGCCGCGCAAATCGATGTGGCCCAGGAAGGGGACGCCTTCATCCAAACCACCTACAACCATGTCGATCCAGAGGGGCTCGAACCTACTGCGCTTGTTGTACAAAATCCTGGTGAGCCAATTGTACAGGGACTTCGGCTTCATGATGATGGTGTCGTCATAGCAGATGTCCTCCACAATTTTCTGGTCAATGTACCGCTTGATGCACTGGAAATCTGCGAAGTCACCGCCAGCGCCAATTATTGTACGATTATTTATTTCGAAAACGCGCTGAATGTCCTGAAACCTGGCGAGGGACCCGTACGAGACAAGATTATCAGCGGCGATCATTACACCTCCGTCGAATTTAATTCCAATCACAGAAGTTCCAGTTGTTATCGGCTCCCTGTAGAGCAAAATTAGTAAGCGGCCGAAATTGTGGGGAGTAGCACTAACCGAGATCTTTGAGCGCCATATAATCCAGCGGGGGAAAATTCATTTGATGGCTGGCTCGTTCCCGGAAAATTGTACAGACCTCCTGGTGTTGGGCCATTGTGCCACAAAGGAAGAGAAAAATCACTATTTCCGCCAAGCATTTCAAAGCAACTTCTATTCAACTCTAACCAAACGCCTAAAACTGCAAGTTGTCATGGATGACAGCGGCTTTAGTACGTTATCAAAACGCGTTCTACTCCTAAAGCGAACATGTGACAATGGTAATAGAACTTCGAACTCGAAAGTTGAGATCTTACATTTCATTTCCGTTTCATTAAACTGAGCCCACTCGTGGATTGAAAGGTAATTGTAATTTACAATTTAAGTTTCTGCAATCTCTGTTGCAGAACAATTCTAACAAATCTCGAATCAAGGTTAATCAAATTTTACCATAGAAGAATAAATAAAAACGGAAAGGTCATATCGTGTTCACTTTTCTTTCTTTCTGGCTTTCAGCATCAACGGATTTTGAGCA
This sequence comes from Tolmerus cingulatus, assembly GCA_959613345.1. Classification (NCBI taxonomy): domain Eukaryota; kingdom Metazoa; phylum Arthropoda; class Insecta; order Diptera; family Asilidae; genus Tolmerus; species Tolmerus cingulatus. Next base: position 40,003,941 of record OY390707.1, read on the forward strand.
GTCTGTTGTGGGTTTAAAAGGGTTTGATTTTACTGTCAAATGTATTGGAGTACTTTTCACTATCATTTTTAATAACATGAACCCATCTTAAGAACCTTAAAGGAATGTGAAAATATAATTACCCCTTTTTGAAGTAGGGAACATTGGGGAATTGTGAGCCACGTCAATATTTCACCTCAATTGGGAAGTCCGACTCATGCAAATGGCTGTCGTCGTCTTATTTTTGACTAAACTCAGTTTCCATTAGCAATCGATGCGCGCGCACGTACTCGTTCGTTCCGTGCGACGACCACTTGGAAGATTTCCTCAAAATATTTATTCCGAGCGTTTGTGTTTGCGTTGATCTGACAACGATTTTCGCAGAATCGGTATTGTACCCCAGACAGACGGGCACGGTTGAATGATCGTTCTCTCGAATCTTCATTCGTTGCATACATGACAGACGGCCAACTTCATCCGAGTCGAGAATTTTTGACAGTTTAAAATGCGCACGAGTGAATTAGTGAAATTAATAGCAATTTTACGAAAACGTTCGCAAGCTACAAAACGTTTAATTATAAAAAAACCTTCATGATCACAGAATAAAACTCAAATGTTTTAAATCACATTCTGACACTGGAAACCAGCTGATTGTTCCAGGATTTCTATGTTCATTCTCTGAGAATGAAGTTTCCGGAACTCCATTGATGAGAACGAGAATGTAGTTACGAATTCAAACTTCATATTTGGTGACAGACGACGCGGCAATGATCATTCTTCGAGAATGTTCATTCGACCATCCGAATTTCTCGTTACGAACGCCGGAACAAGTCAGTCAAAACCGTGCAAAGTCCTTTAACAAGGAGGCTGTCGATGCATTTTTCAACAATCTTCGTTCGTGGTCGCATGCCAGTGAAAACCACCATTTTAAAGTCGGCTGAAGTTGTGTCCGAATTGAAAGACAAAACTGAAGCCAAGCGCAAAAAGCTTGAAAAAAGAAGTCGAGGTGAAGGTGGAAATGCACCGGTTCCAAAACCCCGAGAATATCGAGTACAATCAACAACGAAACGAAATGCTGCTCTTGTGAAGATGTCGACTTCTGCATACTTTGTATGGAGGATATGCCGAAGCAATTCAACCGGAGCAATTCCATTTGCTGCGACTTACCATATGCGGTCGAGCTGTTCATTTGAAATGTGTCAGTACTGGAGCCGATTTCACATGCCCGAATTGCGAATCCGAATAATTTCAATCTTTTTTTTAACTAATTCTTACATAATTTCAAACCGTACAATAAACATTTTACAACGATATTTTTGATTTTCAACATAATTTAGACGGTGACCCACTTTTCCCCAACATTTTTAAAAATCTCAAAAATTTATGTTTTTTGCCAACGCTCAGATTTTTCAGATAATTATTTCAAGAAATTACTTAAGCTAAAAGTTGGGGTTTGCTTCCTAGTAGCATAATCCTTTATCAAATTTTAAAAATTTTGATTTTTGTGGCAGTTATCGACCTTGGAAAAAGTGACTCATAATTCCCCAATTTCCCCTACATCTAAATTTCACATTATTTTTTGCGGTTAATTGGTTGATTTTACGTCATAAAAGTGACCCATATGTATTAGCCCTTCATCTCTAAATTTGCAGTAGTTAGCAGTCACAAAATGAAATTACAAAATAAAGGGTGTAAAGGTGGTCACACATTACTTGTCCTGTAATCGGGGAGCAACCATTCCACAATTTTTAAATGTTCACTTCATTTATACACAACTACACTAACACAAGTTAAGTTCAAAATCGCCAAGTCCCATACATTTGATCAGTGTTAATTAATATGCCTTACCTTAAGCTACCGCCTCCCCAAAATTCAACGGTGTAATGTACTTAACTGTGTATGTGGACCTTCTGTCCTATTATGTTTAACAAAAGGCAACAAAATACATATAAAATATTAATGGAAAAGGCTACCGCTCGGCAAAACCAACTATTTTAGCTTCCCCTTCATAAATTTCTCAACAATTGCTTAGTGATCAAATTATAACCGTTTTCTAAAACATTTCCTAAAGTGTTTCTATCTTCCTTAGGCTTTATCTTCCAAAAACACAATTCTAGAATGCTCTTAGACAAGGACGGTGTTAGGAATAAAGCAAAAGGAGAGTTTACTACGTATTTAAATTATAATGAAATTTACCATTTGATTTCAATTTCGTAAACATTTTCAATAAAATAAAAGAATAGTAAAAGTGAAAGACAACTCATTATATTTATAAAATTCAAATATTTACATTGTAATTGCTTAGAGCCCCTCTTAAAATTACCTTCATCTTGACCCCTTTAAATGTTTGTTCAGTCCAAGTTTTAAATCTTCAATACTTTATAAATTCTTCTCCGATATCGCCAATCACTTATGGTATATCAATATATGTGATGATCAATAATAAAAAATATCACCTCAATAAAGATAGCGGAAATCCACTACAAAGCGTTAAAAATAAAAAATAATAAAAACCGGAGGAAGAAAATATTTTTCTTTCATATATAAAATTTATTAGCTGCATTGAACTTATAAACAAAATAACTAAAATAAAACATTCGTTTAAAACACATACATATATTATCACATTAAAAGAAAAAGCAATTAGCAATTTTTGCAACTTTATCAAATACAAAACAATTACATAGTCTTAAAGATAATATTTAACATCAACAATTAACCGACACTTAATAAAACAATAAATTTTGTATCTTTTTCTAACGTCAATATAATTACCTCATTTTATTGCGCTATTTACATTTTACTCTTAAAGTACGCAATTTAAATATGTGTTAGTTACTTTTGTTACCGATTTGAATTGTCGGACTGATAAAACCAATTTTATATTCAAAATTCTTAATGGTACTCCTAAAGGATTAATAAACAAGATAGGAGAACAGATTAGATTTTTGGCACATTTCTTTTTCCCCAACCTTTTTCTATGCCAAAGCTCTTAAACTTCATACTCAGGAGATAAAGGATAGTGCAATTCAATAAAAATAAAAAACACTTTTATTAAAATATGGCAGATATGAAAAACCTTTCGAATCCAGGAACACTTGTAAATGACGACAGTAGATAAATCTGGTCCCAAAGAACAGAAAAAGTGTTACAATTTTGCCAGAAGTTCATTCACATATTGGGCTTATATGGAAAAAGTCTTCCAGGTTTTAATTTTTTTAAATGATAAAGTTCTGTTTTGCAATTGTTTCCCAACTGTGTTCCTCGGAAGCTTAGGATTCCATAAAAGAATTACAAAGCTTCCATGAAACCAAAGAAAAACTGGGCTTTCATAAACAAATAAAGGCAAATGTTCCCAGTGTGCTTTAAATTTCTTTCGAAATAAAACTCTCTTCGATTTTGTTGCATGTTATCAATTTTTTTACTAGTCAACACGAACTTTACACTTTACCATGGCAAATACATTGCAAAATAGGAGTTTTTCGCAGACTACAAATTCAAAACCAAAAGTATACAATTGATTTTCGTTTTCTGGAAAAAAAATAGATTATATTAGATTAAATGAGAAGTAGGCACATTTCCAGAAAAATATACTTCGTCTATATTTTATTAAATATCATAAAAATTTAAGTAGCGGAGATGCATTATCACAATATTAGTAATTGAGGTAAACGAACTATACGTCATGTATAAATACTATGACTGCAAGCTATTATATAATTTATGATTCAATAAGTACATAAATAAATTAAACTAATTAAATAGCAAACATTCATTTTACTTTACATGTCCCTTTCATGGCGCAATTGTTGTGCACCAATAGGACATCTAATTAATTGTTAATAACTTAGGAATAAATCAATTATTAATAAAGAGAAATGTGCCAGAAGAAAGAAAATTAAGAAACAAGTTAGGGTTTTGAAACACAATAGAGAAATATTTCAATCAGAATATTGCTGCTCAATTACGCCGAAGCAAAATGTATGCCAAACCATTTCAACAAGGATATTCGATTGGCAGATATTAACTGCGGTTATTTTAAAACGTAATCTTGAAATAAGCTTCAGCCAGGTAGTAAACGCTTGAGCCGCGTAATTCCTTTCAATTCAAAAGAAATTGGAACATTTTTCAAAAATATGGAAGAAATAAGAAACCGCATTATTAATATGAACGAAACCAGAATTACAAAAATATCCAAAAGCCGTGTCTAAGATTGTAAAAGAAACGAAAGTAAGCAAATCGACCTATTTTTATATTTACCCAATCAGCGCAGCTCACGAAGAAAACCTATCAATCAGGCAAAAGGATATTCATGTTTATCAGGCCATTGTGAATGAAATTTAAAAAAAAAAATTTGAAAACAAAATAGAACCGACTCCAAAAAATCCCAAGTCCTAAAGAGTATAAAATAATTATATTAAAGGTCCTCTGTTACTACTTTCAACATTAAATATAAGACTCCTAAATCTTTGAAGTCAGTGTGAAAACCTGACTGGAATTAATCCAATATTAGGTCATCAAGACAATCTGATCGCCTGTATTATTTAATATTGGATTAATATATGTATAACAGATGTAGATGTGTATAATGGTGAAAGAATTTTTGAAATCGGTCTAGTAGTTTTTGTGTTTATTAGCTCCGAATATTCAAAAATACAAATCTTTCCTCTTTATAATATTAGTATAGATATCTCAGGTTTTCATGTCGACACCATAAAACTATAAAATTCGGGCAGACAGGATGTTAGGGGTAACGAAAATTCGTTAAAACAAAATTCTGAGGAACCAAAATCTTGATTTATTTTTAATTTCATATACATGAGTACTTTTGACTGCAGTTTTTTTCTTCCTTACAAGTTTCACACACGCCCCATCTACTCGGGAAGAATTTTGTGAAAAACAGGCAAGTTCAAACTATCATATGCCAAGAGAAATTAGGACTCAACAATAACTGATGCATTTCTGTTTATAACAACAATTAACCAGATGAATTAAAATCCGAACTTAAACCATTTAAAAGAATGTTACTAGTAGATGGCAATTTAAATTATTGAATAAATATGGATAATAAAATTTTTAAATGTAAAATAGTATAAATATATGAAATTATTTTGCTTATTTTCTTATAATATCCCAAATTATCCGAACCAACTAAGGATTTTCATTAGGCAATATACAGGTGAATAAGATAATGCGTAATTTAGTTGAGGCAATTTCGTGGTGCTCGAACTGAGAAGAAGGATCTTCACTCATATACACGAAGTTTACACGGTTTGGCCTATTCTCTACTTTATGGTGTAGAGAATAAAAGCGCTTTTCACTTTAACTCAATCACGTTATGTCTTCTGACTTCTATCTCCTTTCTAAAAGCAATTATAACTTGAGCCCCAATAAGCAAGGAATATTAAATAATGCATGGAATTATAAAAATTCACAATTAATGTATTTATACAATATGTATGCATTTCCCAGTTTATTTTAAAGTTCTTTTGCATATTAACCTTTTTACCAACTGAAACCTACAAAATACCTACTCAATTTATCGGTCCAATCACATACTTGTAATAAAACTTATATTTATTTGCATTTTAAAAAATGTAACACAAAAAATGTGTAGAAATGTTTATAAATATATAAAACAATAAAACCTTAAAGGTAGTTATTAGTCTTGTGTAATAAGAATTTAATTGCTCCTATATTTAATTATCTTTAAAGAATAAATATAATTCATTTACTTCAAATAGTGCAAGATATCATTTTATATTTATATACCCTATAATTCCAACAACAAATCTTAGTCTTTTATAAATGTTTATCTAAATCTGGAGGTCGACACAATTTTGTTTCATTGCCTATTTCTTTATGCCTTAGTTACGAGTATACACCAATATGTCAGTGAAACACAATAATTTTAAAATTTTGAAAAAAATATAAAATTCCTAATTTCCAGAAAAGTCAATATCCTATCCATACATATATCGAAAATGGAAAATAATGCGAATTCAGTGTTTATATTTTTAGCTAAACATATTTTCTTTAAAGAGTATGATCTTTAGAAGATTTATAAGTACATTTGTTAGTAAGCAAACTTTAACAGATTAAGCCTAATTGCGTAATTAAAACAAGTGGTCAAACTAAAGAAAAACTGTGTTTGCATCGCGAAAGCAAAAGAGATTTTACGAGAAAACTGCTCACCTTTTTTTCTAATATATAGCCTAATTGTTCTTTACTTTTTGTAGTAACAAATCAATTTTCTGCATTGACTGCAACGATTGAAAAAAAAAAAATTTGTTTGCAGCAATTGAGCGGACAGACCAAGGAAATTAACTCTGCTCCTTAAAGTGATTCAAAGAGAGTGGTTAAGCTTCGTTATAATTTGCAATGGTTTTTAACTGTCTCCTGTTAGATACAATTTACTTCCTAAATGTTATCTTTAAGTAGAACATACTGGTGCGCCATTACTAAATAAATGCTACCTTTCATTTTAATTTCAGAATAATGTAAGCAAAGATTGCTACAAAAAATTAAACATAAAAAAATCAAATAAAATTGTCGATTACACTTGCTAATGACTTATATATACAATGTTTTTAACAGCCAAAATCATTTAATGGCACTTCTATAAGCAAAAATTAGTAAAATTCAAATAAATCGAAATAAATGCCACAAAATAAGGTATACTCCTGTAATAAGGCGCACATAAATTTAAATATACAAAACTCAGCCTTGCCAATCATTTCCTAGTTGATCAATATTATAGTTTAAATTAAAGATACTTACTAAATATAGCCGGAATTAAAAGTGTAAATAAATATTTATTTAGTTAGGTACTTTAAAGCCTTTGTTAAGTATTTGGTCCTGGTGTTGGTGGGGCGGATTGTGGTCGATTCATAGAAATATCCAGAATACATCTGTTGCGCTCGTTCATTTCAAAACGTTCCATTATCTTAGCAACGATTCTGGAAGGAGGAATGTCAGGATTCCCTGCAAATTTGGATTATAATTAATAAATAATATGGTAGTGCATTTACTTCAAGCGTGCGAGCAATAGTAAATAATTATCTGAGCATAAACACCGTAACTATCAACGATAGTACTAAACCCATCCGCTGCTAAGACTACGTTTAGCAGTGGACAAACTTAAGTGTGTACACGGTTGACAACCACTAGTTTATATATAAGAAACTAAATTTCAGCAAACACAAAACTGGAGCATAAGAAAACAGTGCATGCGTTAACTTTCAAACTAACGAGGTGATTGAATGCATTATTTGTAGATTTGTAATCTAACAAAAAAACTCGTTTCAAAACCACTTCACTTGCTTTGTAACACAATGAAATCATATAAAGATTCAATTATAAGTTTGTAAAAAAGTTTCAACTGTAATCCTATGTAAAGAAGCAATTATTAAATTTAAATAAATTTATTTAAATTTCGCAGTGTATTTCAAATGTTTAATAAGACACCGAATGGTGTATGAAATATTTAACGAATTACGCCTTTTATCTTCATCTTAAGTTCGGCAATATCTACAACATCTATAAAATAATCATGCACCTTACTTCAAAAACTAAACAAAATTTGGCAAATGTTATACATTTGCTGCGAAGCATATACACATATTATTATAATAAAACGAAATAACGAAAATGTTTGAACAACAAAAATGCAAACATCAATGAAGTCAAAGAAACCATTACACACAACAGCAAAAATTCAAAAAACCTACTAGACCGCTGGATATAAAGAGAGATGAAAATGTTTAAGAATTCCTTTTATTATGTGGGTGAAATCTTTGCAGAATTAAAGCCTTATCAGGATCTGTAAAAGTGGTACATTATCCATCTAAGAACTCCCAAAATGTCCCTTTCTTTCGCTGCACAAAAATTCGGAACTTACCCAAAAGTCCTCGATATCCCAGAACACTGTGATCATGAAGATGACTGGCTAATTGCTGCCGCCGAAGAAATGCTTCTGTATCAATTCCACGAACTTGCGAAGGTTTCAGGAATCTAAAAAATGTGTATGTAGTTGTTTTAAATAAATACAAAACAAAAACATTATTATTCTTCCTCACCTTTTCGGTATTTTTGATAAAATATCTTCAGATTCTATGGGGCCAAATCCCAGATTTATAAGAATCGCCTCAGGATCAGGTTTGCGTGCTTCCAACAAACTTTCCACGCTGGAGCAGTGACTTGAATCCGATTGAACTGAGCTGTCCCGCTTAAAAAATCCCCGCCGAGGACTCTCGGAAAGTGATGTATCTCCTGATATGATCGATTTCATCATGATAGGGTTTTGGGAAATTGACTTATTTTCAAAAAAACTGGGAAGACTTGTGCTGACATTGTTGTTATTGGCACTTATTAAATGTTTATTGACTCTTTCGTTTATCACATGAGAATAGCTGCTCGATCTTTCGTTGAGCATGTATTCATCGTCCTCTTCGATTTGTTCACTGAAGCTACGGCCGATATTTCGTAAAGGGATACTTTTCGATGGCGATGCTGTATAACAACTACTTTTCGCATCATCAACAACCTGATCTTGAAATGTGCTCGTTTTTCCTATTTCGCCAAGATTAAGTTTCCGGCTGAATGAAGCTGGAAGATCATCGTTATCAAAGGACATGTCCAAACTATCTTCAGATTTCAAAGCTCCCAATTTAGGAGTCTTATCCCGAGAGCCGCTGGCGGGTAAGTTTAGTTGACCTTCGACATCCTTGAGCATTATGTTCGGTTTCTCCATTTTTTGTGATTTAAGTAAATTATATTGTGCTTTATTAAGAAAAACTTTATGGTAAAATTGATTTATTTTTACACGCCCCAAAGACGAAAATGGTACTATTGCTTCAGTGCTAACTTCGTTGGTACTTGAATCATCACAGCTTCTGTTAAATTTGGTCAAAGTTGGCCGCCTGACCCAAGCGGTTTGTGTGGAATCCTTTTGAGCAACTTCTTGGCAAAATACTTTTTCTTCCTTCTGCTCACTGTTGTGCGCATCCGGCCATTTTTCAATTTTAACTGGACTCCTACGACGAACCTCATCTACAATTCCTGCCAACCATGTGCTTACTTTGGTCCGAACTGAGTCAAGTAAAATATGTATCTTGTTTTAATTTGAGAGAAACAAATGTTTTCCAATGAAGAAATAATAAAACTTAAAATGCCGCCTTGATATAAAATGAATATCTGAACAGTTGTTTCCTCTTAAAATCATATTAGGCTTCCAAGATGCTTCTTACTTTCACAATTCTAAAGATGTATTGCCAATTTTCTTAAAATTTATTTTATTCCTAACACATTCGAGACCGACGTCTTAAAACAATTCTATTCCAATAGCCGGCAATGTTTTTTCTCGACTGTTGGCTTATCAGCCTTCAAAATAACTTTCATACAACTTTTCGTAAATTGCATACTTTTTTATTTTATTATTTTACACATTACTATCTGATAACTAATTGATCGTAACAATCTTTCAAGGTGACCCAAAAGGTAAGTACCGATCTCGAATGTTTTAAACTCCTAAAATAATTAGTTAGCATCCTTAAGTGCCAATTAACGTCTAAATTATAATAGCACAATAGATTATTTCTGCTTGATGCTAACTACCCTAAAATTTCAAAAAACGCAATCGTCGATCCAGAGGTGGCATTTTAGTTAGAACAGATCAATAGTTGAAATGAAACAATAGTGCGTTGAGAATCACAAGCATGCATTCTATAACACGGCGAATACTACTTTCAATCGTTTGTTTTATGCGCCAGCGGATAGTGAGTTTCTGAAGTTAGAAATGGGATAAGCATTTATTTTTTTAAGCAAGGTAACATAAAGGAGCCTGGAGTGTTTTAGACAATCAAGTAAAAAAGATGCAGAGACACTAGGACAAGGTAAAAGACTTAGCAAGCATATTTTTCAGCTAACAATGAATTCTAATATTTAGTGGACTTTTCTAGGTACCGATTGAAGAACAAACCGTTTTCATGATTCGTAGACCCACTTGGCTTAGGATCCATTGGTGTTTCATCCTTTTTTAACATCTTTGATCTTTTTTGACCATTTTCAAAATATAAAAAAAAACTTATTATTTTCCATATTGCAATTTTTTAAAGATAGCCCAGTGAAAATGTACAAAATGTTTGCTAGAGGAGTGGTGATTTTTTAATATGTACATATGTACAGCTTAAATATGGTGATCCTAATCAAGAATCCGCAAAATTTAAAATGGACTAAGTTTCCAAAAATTCAAATATGTTATTTGCGGCATATATGTACATATGTATGCAGTTATTACAAATTTTCTAGAGCATTTAATTTTTCATAACTTTTATCTGAAACTGGCTTTTATACAACCAACAATTTTCGAATAGTAACTGTGTATACACATATGTGGTAAATTAAGAATAAAATAGATTTAAACATGGAAATAAAATATGTAAAGATTGTATTTATAAAATATATGTACTTATGTTAACACAGCAAGTGCCATTGTTTAGATAGTTTAATCTTTTAATAGTGTAAGCACAAGAAACCAAATAAATTGTATTTTAACATTTCTCTACAAAAGAATTCATTTTCTAATAAGCAGTGAATCGTTAATATTGTAATTGTTGCTTAAAATTTACTACTTCTTAAATGTTTAAATTATTGCAACTAAGGAAGCACCTTTCAATGGCCAATTCTCAAAAAAAAAAAAAAAAGAATTGAAATAAAGCACAAAACCCATTTTCAGCCCACTAATAGGTACGAAGATAACATTCCCAAATCGATTTTTAACATGTAGAACTCTTTGGACTTTTCATAAGGAGCGTCATTTCTACGCCATACATATGAATTGTTACAATTGTATGAATGGCTCGCGCTGTAAACCGCGCTATGAGGACAGATTTACACTATTATCTTGTTTTGTTTATTGCTTGATTAAAACTGAGTGTGAACTACAAGGAAGACAAATCTTATAATAATATTAAATTCACATCTCTAGCAATTATTTTTCACATATTTATTTTTACTGGGCTACGAAGAGGAAATTACTTTCTAAAAAAAAATCGTAATTTTCACTATATCCTGAAATATTAATAAATTTCCAATGATTTAAACAAAAATTCTTAACTCTACTTATACAAAGCAATTTGAATATACTTTAATTTTCATTATCCAAAATTAGAAGAAAAGTTCTAAAACTTTTTATAAAAATACCCACTTCTGTTCGCAGGGCGGCATAATTAATTCCCCGCTATAATAGTTAGTGCACTCACTGGCAGAGACTATTCTTTCATCACCTACGCCGACGACATAGTGATTTTAACTAAAGAGAATTACCAGAGCAGTTTATGCGAACACCAACAATAGGCTCTATCACTTGTGGAAGGATGGTGCAAAAACAGGAACCTATCGGTGTATGAAGACAAAATCTCTACACTTTTCTTCAGTAACAGGAGAATGCTAGTTTACTTTAAATCCCTTCGGATCTTTGGCAAGGACATTAAATCTTAAAAGATAAGAAAGTGAACTGAAAACTGCATCTGAACAAAATCATTGAAAAAGCCATAGCAACCTTTTGGCAGTGCAGAAGAGCGTTCGGTGCCACATGGGGCCTAAGCGCAAGAATACTTCACTGGATCTGCATTCCAGTAAGTTAACTATGTTTTATCACGTTGCTGTAGTCTGGTGGTCTATAATAAAGTCAGGATCACTCCTAAAAGCGCTATCTAAAGTTAAAACAAGCTGCTTAACATTACCGCTTAGCATATAACAGTCTAGTGTGACCTCGGAAATTCTCTATGAGTTAAAGAAAAATTTTTGGATCTGTTGCAGCAACAAACTGTCCAGATGTTTATGAAACAGTTTTATAAATCAGAGAGCTTTTATGAACACATATACTAAATTATTTCTTATTAGATTTGATAAAAATGAATATAGTGTTTGGATTGCTCTAGAAATATTTCGAAAGGTTAATCAATCAGTATATGTATATGTATTAAACTTGAAAAAAGTTCGGGAAAGTATACTTCGCCGGTTAACAACTGAACAAAAACACTTTTAAACCTCTTACAACAGCTTTCCAATGTCTGCAATCAATCAACTACAATGTGTGTCTTTAACAGGGCAATTGCGAAAGATACTGCCAAGGCAAGTTGTTTCACGTAAAACGAAAGAGTTTTTTTGCATTGACTCAATTTTTTATATTTATATTTATGAATAGAATCAAATGGGGACGATATAACATATTCAATGGACGGCCTAACCAGCCCCACATAAAGTGCCTTGAGAAAATAAGGCTCCCTTAGTTTCCCTGACCACTGCCTTACGAAGCCTGGCAGAGGATTACATATGTTGGTGACATAGTTCATGATGGCTAAAATCTTGTTTACGATCAAGTATTAGAATCTGAAATCAGAGTTAATAACTAAATTCTGATTATCGTTAATAGAAAGGACAAGTAAATAATAACGCCCCCAGTGACTTCCTTGACGGATACTGGACATTGCAGAAATGATGCTAGGCATCAGATCAAACTTTTGAAAAAGAGTAGTGTCACCGTTTCCAAGGCCATTGTGATAAAGGATAAATGAGTACGATTTTCCCCATCTTCATCCAGGAACCCTAAGTAATCCAGGATGTGTTGACTTCGCAACTATCGACTAGTCTGCATAGAATCATAGTCATTGACTGCAACGGAGAAAATCTATTTTGTCGTGGGGCTCCGCATTCGTGAGGCCCAGCCGGAGCAAGAGGCTGCAGGCGATCCAAGGTCCGCAACCCATCCCTTCTATTTGCATGACGCGTGACTTCTGCTGACCACGAGCCGCTGGAAGTTCACCTCTAAATGGCGCGGCCATGACCATGCCCTAACAAGTTGCTCTTGAGCGCGCGTTGAGCGACAACTGAGGCGCAAAACGGCGACGGGACAGGTAGCTCAATTGTTATCTGCGGAGGAATTCCCGCGAACCGCGCTTGGATCGTGGTGCATCACGTTCTCCACGACTCGCGAATTTCGTCTGAATTTTTTGGGCACGGGAGCTGCAGGTGGGAAGTCCGTCTTCGGAGGTGAGCACGAGCCAGACGGGTGCCTGGCGCTCGCTTTTAGACTTATCTTCCGTTTGTTATGCTCCGCTGATTTTCGCAACCCCTTGAGGAGGCGGGAGGCGATCCCGTGATCTCGCGCAGATCAATGTTCATGGACGCGTGAACGAGAAAACACTTTGCGTTCACTTATTTTGCTATGAGAACATTCGCCTTAAACCAAATACCCACCTTCCTGAAGTCCTTCTTTAACGCAAGCAGCAAACAAGAACCAAGTGGTGCAAAATAAACAAAGCAGCGCAAGTTGATTTTCGCGCAACGGGCACTTCAAACTCCACTCGAGTGTTATCGGTGCGGCACAACAATCGCGATTTAATTGAGCTCTGTTATCAACTGGCTCCGACCCAACGTTTGAGCAAAAATGTAATCACGCAAATCTCACAATCACTTTGACATGCCTCCTCCCGTCTCGGGCAAATCCAACAAGTGCAGAGTGCTGGAGCTGCATGCAGTGTTGCTGAGTCTGCGCAGTTCCACTGTGTAGAACGAAAAGATGCTCCTACTGTTCGCATCAGCGCCATTGTCGTCAGTTACGTCACTCTGTAGGAAAGTGTGAGGTGAGTTATTGAAATTCGAAAGCTTAAGGGGACAAAGCACATCAAATTAATAAAAATGGTTTTTTTCAAAGGTCAATTTTTTATTGAACACGAAGACATATATCTTAATGAAAGTTTGAACATGTTTTATTGGTCTCATATTGTTTATAAGTTTTTGTTAGCCCCACGTCGACTGCTACAATTGTTTTTAAAAAACACAAAAAAAATCACATCAATCAGAAAAGTGTACAAACAAAAAAAGGGTTTTAATCAGCATCAAAGCGGTCACGGAATGACCCTAAAAGAAAAAAATTGGTTGAAAAATAACAAAATGACGGAATTTTTTCGAAAATTGACTCTTTTGCCCCCAAAAAATCTGTTGTAACTCAAAGAATTGAATGCCGAGTTTTTCATCCGTGGGTCATTCTGAGCAATAACATGCGTAGATTAACGTGTTAAAATTACAGAAAGATCGAATTAATACTTTTCTTTTAATCATGCACGCCTACTTGAAAAACGTTGTTTTGAGAAATTCGCGTTTAAAGTTAAAATTCAATATTTTTCTCAAGAAACGTTATCAGAGAAAAAAAAAATAATACCGGAATTCCAAAATGTCCCTCTCTATCTTTACAGCTGTTATGTGAGAGAATAATGTATCATACTATAAGTATATTTATATATTAAGCAGATGCTACTTAGAGAAAGTCGATCTAGCGCTATAGCGACGAAAATGATCATGACGCGAATTTTATTTTGGGGAGATTTATTTTATTATTATTAGTGAACAGAGGCTTTTTAATAATATTTCTTTTTGTTTTGTTTTTTTACTATATTTTAATCGTCCAGTACATTTTGTTTTACATCACTTATTACAAAGATGACATCACAAACAATTTTGTTGATAGAAGAATCACAAAAATTATCCTTCTTTTTAATGAACCGCTATTAATCTTTTATTTTTACATCACTAATTATAAAGATGGCTTCACAACAATTTCTTTTATAGAAGAATTACAAAAATACTACTTCTTTTAAAACAATTAAGACACAATGTTGTTAACTTTACAGTGGCTGACAACCGACTCAGTTCCCTATCTTTGCTTTTCTAAGCACATTTTAAAAGATTCTAATTCGTCTTACTGCATAATTATGATGCCATCTGATATTTTATTTCCTCTAGCAAGCCATTGGTTTTGGCTTCGTTCTAATTTTGTGGGTGTCCGGTAACGAGCATTTTTTACCACCTTGCATTTCCATGCCGCCTGCCTGCCCCTGGTCAGGTTGCATATCTATATATGTAACTCGTGCTTCGCTATATACCCTCACAACATTTCTTTTTTAAGAATTTCACTTTCACATTATTAAAATCATGTTTTCAAAGGTTCCTTCTAACATATTCTATCAAAAAAAAAACATTCGATTTTTTGAAAATTTGTAGGTGCTATGTCCCCTTAAATAATAAGCGATTCCAAACTAAATCTTTGCAATGTCACTGAAATCTGCACAATTAACATTCGAATAAACAATTCCTTTAAAAAATCCATGAATTTAACTCATTAAATAATAATTATCGGTGATGATTTACACCGTTTAAATTTCTAATAACCGAAAGTCATCCGACTTGCGTCACAGAGTTCTTCGCAAAGAATTGTCAAACAAATGTTGAACATTGCTTGTATTTTTTTGTGGCATTTTTATACCAGTTTGCTACTGACATACAGGGTGTCCCAAAAACAATTGTCAAAATCTCAAAGATAAGTCTAAATTCAAAGTCATTGATATAATGTATAACATTAAATAATAATAATAAAATATAAGTTGATGTTTGGTTGTGTTGGGGACGCGAAGGAACGAAGCAGTGCATTTTTTACGTCTCGTCGTTGCCGCGGATTGAGATGAGTGACTCCAAGGTTTCACTAAATTTTAATCTCCCGCTTTAGACCCCGCTAACTGTTTGCTATTATTATTATCGCAGATTGAATTCGCAGTGCAGCTCTCCGGGCCGAAATGTGCCGAAAAGGTGAAGCAGGCCCTCAAAGATGTCGGCGATGTCGAGATTAATCTAGAACTCGGCCGGGTTGTTGTCGAAACCAGCCGGCCTTGGTCCGAGGTCAAGGAGCGAATTGAACAAACGGGGAGGCGGGCAGTGCTTTCTGGATTCGGGGGTATTCCTGCTCCAGCACTCACTTTAAGGGGTTCAATCATGTTTACTTCCAGCCCAGTCCGCCGTAGCGATAATAAACGATGACCAGAGTAAAATTCAAGGCGTGGTGAGGTTTTCCAACAGTGAACAAGGTTCGGGGTGCATAGTGGACGGAGTGATCGACGGGCTGGCACCCGGGCTCCACGGGATCCACGTGTACGAATGTGGGGACCTCTCGCAGGGCTGCGACTCGATCGGCGGGCATTACAACCCCCGAGGCTCGCCGCACGGGGCTCCCGGCGACTCCCCCAGCGCCCGTCATGCAGGTGACTTGGGGAACGTGCGTGCGGAAGACAACGGGAGGGCGCAGTTCCGATTCGTTGACCCGATCCTGGAGGTGTGGGATATCATTGGGAGGTCAGTTGCTGTGAGCGAAAGCCCTGACGACTTCGGAAAGGGAGGTCGCGAGAGGTCTCCGATTGATGGGAACACTGGGAAAAGGTAAGAATTTCATATTAAAGGTGAAACCAAAAAAGTTTACTATCATACAACATAAACTCTATGAACGAAATTTAGAATTTCGTGTATTTTCAATCACAATTTCTTAAAAGCTTCACATGAAAAACCCATCAAATTTCACATTAATTTAAAAACAATTCCAAATTCCGTTTATGGTGGTTCTCTGGCATAACAAGATTAAAAATCCATTTACAGGTTGGCATGTGGGATCATCGCTCGATCAGCCGGGATATTTCAAAATTACAAGAAAATTTGCGCTTGCGATGGGGTAACGATTTGGGATGAACGGGATAAGCCTTTAGCGGGTGGTGACAGGAAACAATCGGGAAAACTTTGAAGGTAGAGGGAGGGAATTAATAAATGTTGATTTTGCTTAATCGCTCTTTTAATTGATTTGTACTTACGACTGGTGCAAGGGGCGGGACCACTGGCATATTTAGAAAAGAAGGAATATGTACTCTAATAAGAATGCAATTCCCAAAACAGGATCGATAAAAATGTCCCTTTAGATAAGACATCAAAGAACTACGGCTCCTTATTCAAGAACGTGAGCAGTGGATGGATGGGACCCTATAATAATCTTTCTGAAATGTTCGTAACCTTTGACTTACATTGAGGAGCAACACGAATTCAACATAAAACATAAAACGGAGCCTTCCTATAAGTAAATGAGTTCTTATTCTATGAATTCTAACTTTTCTGTCTATTTGAACTGATAACACCTTCTTACCAACTGCAGCTTATTTTTGTAAAAATAATCACGAAGTCCTTTTAACACGGAAAAAGTTTGAATTATTTCTCTGACTCAGTTTTGCTCTTTGTTGGAAATAGCAACACGGTGGCAACTTTTATGCAATTCAATTCGATTCAGTTTATTGTGTATGTAAAGTACAATACTCTTTTTTGCAATGATATTTATCTCACAGTACTTTTTGTCAAAAAATACATATTTCACTTGTGATATAATAGTAATACAACATATTTTCTCATGGGTACTAGGCAGTTGAGCGAAAAACTGACAAAAACCTCTAAGTTCAACTTTTATTCTATTTTTGGATATTTACATTTATGTAAATACATAATATTTTTGATCATTTGAATAGAATTTTTGAAAGCAAGAGATACTTTGTCGTAGTTGAATGAAATGAAAAAAATTTCCACCGTTATTAAAAAATATTAAACTTGATATACATATAATGAAAAGTTAATTTCTAAAACATAATTTTTATTTTAAAAACTGATCTCATTGAATGAGTTTTGCTCATCAGGGTATATTAATTTTTCATTTAAAAGGTTAAATATGTGGAAAAACTAATTAAAAAAAGAACAAAGTAAGTCACATTTTTTCCGAAATCGGGATTACGATACCATTGAAAGGATAGAACAAAGTGTTTTAATTTTGAGCAATAATATGCAGTTAAAAATTGTTAAAACTTGCACTTAAAAATAGTGCACATGCTAAGAACAAATATTTAATGAAAGAGCAATGTAAGCCATATCATAGAAAATAGAAGCACCTTAATTGAAATTACCAGTGGAACACCCCCAAAATTGTAGGACAAATTTTTATCAATATCCACAGCAAAACATAAAGATCTACAGGAATTAAAAATCTACTGCCGGGATGTGGTCTAGAAATGTTTGTAAGGATGCGGTCCATTCTTTAAATATCCGACTTGAATGGGTTTTTCTGGTGTTTATTTGGACTTGCACGAAAACTAGTCTTGTTAAAATATTTAAATATTATTCATTATGAATACATTATTTTGCTACTTTCATTAAAGATATTTTTTTGAAAGTTTCTATTCGTTGAGAATCATTTAAAAGTTTGCTGGAATTGTCCTTTACGACTTTAAATTCAACTTTCATTATTTCATTTTCTAGTAAATATGACTTACCTGAGCACTCATTGACACTAATTTAACTGATTTCCAGAATAAAAAATAAATTGAGTAAAGCTGTAACTTTATTTTCTAAATTTTATTTACTTACTTTACAAAAATATCGCCTAACTTAAAATCCATACTTGCTCTGGGTCTGCCGTCTGGTGTGTCGGTTAGCCGACCACATGGCCTGCAGCTCGAGCTCATTGGCCTTGGCCTGGTGGGCGAGGTACGTGATCTGGTGCTTCTTCCTTGTTCCTGGGACGGGCTCCTCGTCGACCAGGACCCCCTTTGGCTGGTAAGTCGTGGCCTGTGCCAGTGCTGATCGGAGCCACTCGTCCTTGTTGGGAAGGACTTGTGCGCTGGACAACTCGACCATGTTGACTTCAACCTTCCGGCGCTTTGCACTGCTGCCGACCAGAGCGTGAAGAGCCTTCTCGTCGAAACAGATTTCGTCCTGAACTTCTGGGGCCTCCTGTTCCATGGCCCCATCCTCCTCAGTCGGCGGAGCTAGAATTTCGTCAAATTTGGAAGTTGCTTCAGCCATTTTGGCCACCCGTTGCGCTATCATCGAGTTTATTTCCTTCTCGCTGACTTGGGGCAGGATCTGTTTGGAGTTTAAGGAAAAGAAGTCTCCCTCCCCGTCACTCCCGTCGCTGTCGCTGTTTGCAGCAGGACCTCGCTGCTGCGGCTTAAGAGGATTCCGAAACGTTTTTGCCGCTGGTTTTGTTTGGAGATTTTTTACGGAATCAGGAATAAGCGAGGTCTTCGTGGGTTTATGGGTCTTTGGTTGTGCGTCAGCTTCCGTTTTTGTGAACACCTGTTCGTTCTTTGGTCTGGGGAGCAGATTCAATAGACCGCAGGATTTTAGTGAGGGTCCCTGGAGCAGTCGCAATTTCGCCCTCTTGTCGTCCTCCTTGTCCAGGTCCTTAAACTCTGACAGAGATGGGATTGTGATTCTGACCGGAGTGCGGGCTGGTGGTGGCTTTTCGACTTGAGCTGGACTCGCTTTCTTGTGCAAAAATTCATCATCCTCCTCCACAACGGCAGCTGGAATTGATGTTTTAGGTGTCGGCAATTTCCCAAAGTGAATGGGGTTGGCCTCGGGCTGTACAAGGACAGTGCCGTTTTTTCCATTTGTAAGAGGATCAGGATCGGGGAAGTACTCCTCCTCATCGCTTATATGTCCTCTGTTGTTTGATGCGTCCTCCTGTTCGTCGCAATCCTCAGGCTCGCTTGTTTTCGGGGGTGGCAAATTCAGTCCCGTGCCCTTAGATTTTTCCTTCACACTGTCACCATTTTCTGATAATTTTCTCGTGTTCGAGGGTAGTTCCTCGGATTCGCTTTCAGTCCCCTCGTCACTGCTGGCTTCATATGCAACTAAAGACATATTTGATTTCTGAAAAGTGCTGCGCCACAACAAAAATCAACAATGTAAACTTTATGTACACTCTCTTGTCAAAATCTTTTCTGAACACTCAAATTCAGGTGAGCACTGAGCGGTGGTGATTGGTGAAAACATTTTGATGGGTAGTCAGCTGTTTTGCCAGAAATCAGATAAGTAAATAATAATAAAAGCGAGTAGATAAAAGCAAGTGAGTTAGGTACATGGAGTTATGCTTCGAATTAAATAAAAGTGGATTATATTATATTAGGTTTTAGCATTGCGCTACACTTTGTGATATTCAATTTGCAAGCAAATGGAATTCTCGGGGGTTCCACCTTAAGCCATGACACTCGTCCACAGAGCGCTCTTCACCTGGTTCATCCTCCTGGTCTTCCTCATTGTGCTGTGCCTGCGGTTGGAGCCGCGGACCCACTGGAACTGGTTTTTGGTCTTCAATCCGCTCTGGACATTCGACGCCCTCCTAATTATTTACGTGGTGATTAAAATAATAAGCAAATGGAGAAATCTGTCCCGCCTAAAGGAACTCCTGATCTCGTATCAGTGGTACATCGCTGGGGTCCTGCTCAAAATCGCAGCGCAAGTTATGATCTGCCTGAAGCTGGAGTACCAGCAGACGATGGAGATTTCAATTTATGTTACAATGATCCCCATCTGGATCCTCCTGCCCTCCATAATTGTGTATGTTTTCGCCAATTTGATTCAGAATAAGAACTATGTGATTTAAGTAAGAACTTAAGCTAATCTCAAGATGTATGACTTGGGCTCATATATAGTAAATAAAGCTCTGATTACATGATCATCTTCTCATAGTGTGTCTAAAACAATAATAAAGAGGGCCTCATATATGCCAACAATACAACATCAACTTTTTCATATTCTTGTTGGAGTCTCTGGATGTTAAACTAGGAATGAAAAAAGAATACTACCTATTCATGCGTCTTGATATTGATGAGGCTCAATCAAAATTGTGCATTTTTCGATTTCTTTTGCACTTGCTCGCACCATTAACAGATTTTCAGCAGCCAGCTGTGGGTTTGAATTATTGTCAAATGAACTTTGGATAAATGCATCAAGTAATTACAGCGATAATTTGTTTTGCATCTTAAGTCCCTTAAAAAGGATGCAAACGTGCGATTGCCCCACTTGAGATGGAATTGAATTTAACATAATCTCTAAGTGTTCGACAGAAATTTTATTATTAAATTATGACAATTAGGGCCTCTTTCTCAAACTACAAGTAAAGTAATTATGCCTACGAATTTCACAATCGCCGAGTATTATTAAATATTTATCCCTGAATATTTTTAATCACTGCAACACGAGAATTAATAATACGCGATTCAAAATTCTAAAACTGAATGTAATACTAATAATAATAATAATTCTTGCGATATTTCACTTAACGAATAAGTTGTTACTCGAAACTATGATTTCGTTTGTGAAATTGATAGCAGATCTCGTGACTTTTACTTACCAATTAGCATTTCTTGAAAAGTAAATAATCAACATTTTATTTGTAGTTCGTTAAAGAGGCCCGAAGTGTTTTACTATCCCATATTAAAAATTTCTTATTTTATGTCCGATTTACCGTCGAAAATGGTACGAAAAACTCTAAATAAGAAAATGCGTCGATCCAGATTAAATTTTATTCATACGCTTTAACTGCAACTACACTTAAGTGAGGATTACAATAAAAGTACAAAAATGCTCTAATTGTGATTTTCGAGTTCCTAAATCAGTTAAGTGATTTAAACCGCATGTCCACAAGTGAGAATTGCAACCTTTTGCTGAACAATTTTTGATGAAAAGAGTGTTGTTCCAGAATATTGTCACTACGAAATTATTTGAGATTTCATACTAAATTTGGGGAATTTAATTAAGAATGCAGGATACAATAAAAGTATATAAAATGTTTAAATTTAGCGCCTTGTCAAGGCTCTAGCTCATCTAACGAGGAGGTAGACAGAGACAGCTTCATATAGCTGAACTCTTCTTGGATGAGAATATTCGAGACAACAAACTGAGTGGTCCATTTACGTCATCGATTGAAGAAG
The DNA here is from genome assembly GCA_959613345.1 of Tolmerus cingulatus. Lineage (NCBI taxonomy): Eukaryota > Metazoa > Arthropoda > Insecta > Diptera > Asilidae > Tolmerus > Tolmerus cingulatus. The sequence continues at coordinate 40,025,552 of OY390707.1, forward strand.
CGCAATTGCACCGAAGAACGAACGCAGCCCACCGTTTTGTGCTCTCGTTTTGTTACCACTTTCGCATCTTGGAATTGGAAGTTAATATGGCTGAACAGAACTGTCATCGGGAATAGTGTTTCTAGATGATTCATAGTTTTTGATACACAGTTTGCGATTTGTTTTGCAAGGTACTTTTGTTGAGAAAAACGTTACTGTTGCATTTGGACGAAGTTTTGTTCGCATGAATGTGAGTTGGAACTGTGGTTTTCTCGAGAGTGCTTGTGAAGTTCACCACCTTCGAAGTGAAACAAGGAAGTACTCAAGGTTTATGTTCCAAAACAATCTATTTTCAGCTATTGCCGAAAAACAATAAGAGGTCAGTAAACAATGAGCGAGGAGGACAATTTGGCTCTTCCTGAAGTCTTGAAGAAACTTGAAATCTTCCCAGGCTCCTTATCATCGATGAAAATCGTGGATGAAGATGTCCCCTTAAATCCGTTTCACTGCAGAGACTTCGCAAATGGGAAGAACGATGAAAAAATACGCGAAATATTTGGCGATCGATGCGGATGCTCGTGCCGCGCGGGTAGCATTGAGCACAGGATCATAAAACAGGCTTCATTCAAGCAGAAGTCGAGCGGGAGACTGGTGAAGGAGCCCATCCTCAAGTCAATTCAGAACTGCATCCATCACAGGTACATAAAGCGAAAACGACGGGACGAGCTGGGGTCCAGGCAGCTGGACGAGCTGGACGAGCTGGCCGACTGTCCCAATTTGGAGTCCCTCAAGCTGGAGGAAGAACCAGAGCACACAAACGTTTCCAGTCGGGTGGACACATTGACTGATTTTCACAAACTCGCGGAAGAAATTGATATAGTTACAAGCAACGAATCTAGTAGCAATAAGGAAGCAGCCTCTGCGAGACAGCATTTTACGGCTATGCAGCCGTCCGACTCCCGATCAAAGCACCACAAGCGGCTGAAGAGGGTCCAGGTGAAGGGGAGCCTGCTGGAACAGAATAATAACAATAATAATAGCAACAGCGGCGCGAGCTCTTCTTGCGCTCAGCAGGCCCGGATCACGGCGCCCTCCAGCTGCGACGTTACAATCGATGAGCTCGCCAGCTATTTCGAGACGTTCGTGCACATACCCAAGAAAATGTCGACGATGGCCGAGATGATGTACATTTGATCGTTCAGTAGATAAAGGATTTGTTCATAGATGTTAAAATGGTTTCACTCGCAAGGCGCAAGGGCTTTGCATTCAGCAGAATAATATATTTTGTATATGTATGTATCTCTCTTTTATTTGTATAATAAATTTTTCTGTACATGATCTCGGCACTTAGTTTGCATCTAGAAGGATAAGTTCTCCGAAAAAACCGATTGCATTAAAATTCGCTGCAGGTGCTATTAGAATTTTGGCAATTGGAAGCGAAAAAATGGAAAGCTTAAGATTTGACACATAGATGGTACATAAGTAATTCTTTTCACAAACACATGACAGTTCTAATAAATGTCAAAACAGTGCAGGTGTAGCTGGCTGACTCGGTTTCGCAATTTTTAAACGAAATATTTGGAAGAGAAGGGACTTGGGTTGTTTACGGTAAGCAATATATTTTTTAACAAATGGAGTAAATAAAAGGGGATACTATATAGTAGCAACCTCATGCTTTCAGATTAGTCTTGTTTTTGCTCTACCTTGTGCTGTCTTTTTAAGCGTGGTAACGAGACATTGTTAACCTTATTAACTATTCTTTTAAGTGTCTCATTAGACTAAAGACATTATGCTTAGTCAGTCGGGTAAAGAATAAAAATAACTTTCTGGGTTTTTACATTTTCTTTCATACACCTATGACATCTTAAAAACATATTCTGTAAATCCAGTTTTTTAACAATTTGACTGAGTTATGTTGGGTATCAAGCTATTGCAACATATTTTTGCATACAATTGTATATATCTCCTTAATACATGCATAAATATCTAATATTGGATTAAAAAAAATATTAAAAATTCTTCGTTTACTAACAACATATATAATTGTTATATTAATTATAACAAGTTTTTGAAATCTTGATTAGTTTTCGAGGTTACCAGAAAGAAAAAACAGATAAATTAGTTTAATTTGATTACAATACGAAAAAAACTATATCTGCTTTAGGGTTGAGGCTCTGTACTTTTTTTCTGTATTGTTGTTGTGGGCACAGTAACTCCTCCAATTTCTTAAAAGGGTAGCTCGGACTTATGGTAAAATAACAAATTGTATGGTCCTTCATCTTTGTCGGATTAAGGACGACTCACAAACATCTAACATTACGCAAATTCACTTTGTTTTCAGGAAACTCGTCATCAAAGTGATCTTAAAAGTAGGGCTCGGTGTTTCCTTTTGAGATGCGAACGTCTGAAAAGTTATTTCGCCAAGCCAGGGTCGACCCCGATTTTCACTGAAAAAGGTCTTAACCCAATCTTTACTTTCGGAGGCGGTACCTCAGATGAAATGATGACGAGTAGATCAATTATAAATGATAAATTAAGATAAAACCGAGTCCACTTTTTGTAAAAAAGAAAGAAAAGCTAGTATACGAACCATACTTCTTACATTTTCTATATCATAATGTAGACAATTAAGAGAACTTTTTTTATTTATGTATTTTCAGGTTCAGAATGTGCAGCATAGGCGAAGACGATTTTGGAGACGAAGGCGGAGCTCATTCAATGAAGGCAGACAATTTAGACCCTCAGGATGATCCATTAAATGGGATTTGTAAAAAATGCAATAAAAATGAGGTTGTCGTCAAAATGGATTTTAAGGAACCAGAATGCAAAGATTGCTTCCTAGAAAATGTTCGCCATAAATTTCGGGCAACGTTGGGCTCTTCGAAGATTCTTCACCGAGAAGCCGAGGTCCTCGTGGTCCTCGACGGAAGCTCAGAAAGCATAGTTCTCCTGGACATGATCCACTTTGCAGTAACTCAGAACAATTTCAAGCGACTTCGCTGTATTCCTCAAGTTTTGTATATAGATGAAGAATTTTTGTATGATTCGCAAGACACCAAACTGAAGATGATAAAAGAAATAGTTTCTAACTACGATCTAAAAACGTATTCTGTATCTTTAGCTTCAAATTGCAATCCTGTTGATTTAAACGACTACAAGGCGTTAGTCGAGGCCGAGGAATCATTTAAGAAGCATCTGAGCAGTCTAAAAACACAAACTTCCCAGCAGGATTTCCTGTTAAAAGTGAGGTACAACCGAATCAAGCGATCCGCCGAGCAGTTGGGTATCAAATTTGTGCTCCTGCCAGACGTTACACCTTCACTCGCAACTACGTTACTAAACGACGTGGTTCTCGGCCGTGGTGGATCCGCTGCGTTGGATGTATCCTTCCTCGATGACCGAAACGAGAATTTAAAAATGATTCGCCCCATAAAAGATTTAAGCTCAAAGGAAGTTGCGGCATACGTTAGATTGACCAGTTTGAAATTTCCAGGGAGGCGCATCTTCGGAGATGAAAATGGCCCGCATGCGAGTCTCCAAAATCTTACGAAGGCTTTTATCGAAAACCTGCAAAATAATTTTCCCTCAACGGTCTCGACCGTTTTCAGAACGGGGGATAAATTAGCCCTCAAAGTGGTTTCTCCTAATAACGACGATTTAAATGGGGCAGTTGAGAACTCTTTGGAACGCTTAACTATCGATGAGGACAAGTGCGTTTTTTGCTGTTCTAAATTGGATTACTTCAACAGCAAAACCCTTTTTGCAACAGAGTTTTCCAGACTAGTATCGAATACGTCATCAGAACTGCTGAATGATTTGCAAAATTTGGAGGATTCAACAAAGGGCCAATTAGAAGGTGTCGAGAACTGCGTTTTAAAAGGTTTGTGCCATGGTTGCAGGAATATTTACGCTGAGTATCCGAATTTTTTGGATCATAGATAACAATAAATATCTTCCAAGAATAGTAATGTTTTTTATTTTGATGATAATTCGAATTTCAGGTTGCAATATGAATAGGATTGACATTTTTCAAGCGAGCAGTCAACATTAATGGCTATATGTTTTTTTTTTTTATATCGAAGGAGACCAACGTTTTTTTCTATTAACTCGACCCGTAGCTATCACACTGATCTAGCAGACGCATTTCCGACGATTTTTAACAGACTTCCAAAAAGGGAGGAGGTTATCAATTCGACCCGAATGTATTTTTTTAAAATGTTTGTTCGAGTATAACTATTGAACACGTGAATTGATTTTGATGATTCCTTTTTTGTTGGATAGCCTAAAGTTCTCCAGGGGTATATGATATGCTTAAAAAACCGGAGGGGCCAAGGGGCGTCAAAACAGAAAGGTAAATCGAAATAAAAATGATAAATTCCTGGAATCTATAAACAAAAGAAATGACGATGTGCATGATGGAAGGGTCATTGATTGTACAATAGGCGCAAGTAATAGCAGAGGATTTTTAATATAATTATTTTATATGTTTTAGAGCGTAGGAATGGATTTCATTTTTTGTCTTTTTAAATGTTGCATTTTGCACTCTTATTTAGAACTAGCTGGGTTACCCGGTTTCACCCGGCGTACGAATATTTTGGCCGCGCACCGTATTGGGTCCGTCATCTTTATTCTCAAATTTTGTACATAGATCCGCAATAAGGACAACTAAAGACCCCCAAAATACCAATTTTCCTGCCAATCCCTTGATATTTTCAATTTTAGGGCGCCATCTTGGATCTGTCAATTTTCAAACTCGCAAACATAGTGACCTATATGTTGGACCGGAATATGTAGGACCTAACTTAAAAAATTAATATGATCGGATCCAGTTTAGGCGTGATGGGTTCCCCGGTTTTACCCCGTGCACAAAAATTTTGGGTGCCGTATTGGATCCGCCATCTTTAATTTGCAAGTTTCGAATATATATTCGCAATAACAAAATCTAAAACCCCCAAATACCAATTTTCACGTCAATCCCTTACTATTTAACATTTTTGGCCACCGTCTTGGTTCCGTCATTTTGAAATTAGCGAATAAAAGGTAGCCTATACATGTGCTACGCCGCAGTATGAAATAAGTTCACCCCAAAACTAAATATAGTCCGATCCAATATTCAGGCGTTATAGGTCACCCGGTTTCACCCAATGTTCACAAATTTGCATTATCGTGTAGGGTCCGCCATTTTGAATTTCCAAATTTTGACAGCAAATTCGAAATTACATCAATATATCTGAAGTTCGAAAATTAGTCTACCCCATATCGAATCCGCCACCTCTCAGTGCAAATTTCGAACATAGATTCGAAAAAAGGGTATCCAAAATCCCCCAAACACCAATTTTATGGCAATCCCTTCACATTTTCAAACTTTTGCCATCATCTTAGGACCACCATTTTGAAATTCGTGAATAAAAAGTAGCCTATATTTTGGGCCGGAATACGTGGTACCTTCACCCAAAAAATTAATAAGCTCGGACTCAGCGTGTAGGCGTGATGGGCTACCCAGTTTCACCCGATGTACCAACATTTTTGCCGCCATCTTGAATTTCCAAATTTCGAAAATAGATTCGCAATAAGGACAACTAAAAACCCCCAAATACCAATTTTCATGCGAATCTGTTGATATTTTCAATTTTGGACGGCCATCTGGGGTCCGCCATTTTAAAAATCATGAATAAAAATAAGCTCTTACGTTGGGCCGGAACATTTAGTACCTTTACGCAAAAAATGAAAATGATTGGATCGACCGTTTAGGCGTGATGGACTTCATAGTGTTCAAACATTTTAGTCGCCATATTGATTTCGCCATTTTGAGTTTCCAAATTTCAAACGTAGATTCGCGATAAGGACATCCAAAAGCACCCAAATACCAAGTTTCATGCAAATCGCTTGATATTTTCAATTTCTGGCCGCCATCTTGGGTCCGCCATTTTGAAAATCGCGAATAAAAAATAGCCTATATGTTGGGCCGGAATATGTAGTACCTTCACCCGAAAAATGAAACTGATCGGACTCGGCGTTTAGGCGTGATTGAGCAACAAACAAACAAACATACAAACAAACAAACCAACTTTCGATTTTATATATATACATGATTATATTTTTCCGAAAAGCTCTACTTACAGAGAATACTTCGAAATTAATTGAGCTAATAAGTAACCCCAAAGAACACGGCTACGTATCCCCCAAAATACACGATTTTCGAGTAATTCTTTTGGGAAGAATAAAATACATATTTGATATAAAATTATATCCAAATTAGTCATTTGATTGATAAAATAGAGAGTTATGATCTAGGCAGAATTGTTCAGAATTATAAATTTATCACGAAAATGAAAAATCACGCCTATGAACGATTTTGCTTAGGTCATAACTCTCTTTTTTATCAATCAAATGACTAATTTGGATATAATTTTATTTTAAATATGTATTTTATTCTTCCCAAAAGAATTGCTCGAAAACCGTGCAGCTTGAAACCGTGTAATTTGGGGGGTACGTATCCGTATTCTTCGGGAATTAATTATTTCAAAGCATTCTTGTTCATGAGACTCCGTAATAAACGAAAATTCACTATAATGCGAACCATTTAACCACTTTTACCACCTTGTTTCTAAATTCCCATGTAGGCGGATAGATTCGCGATTAATGGTGCATTGATCCGAGGAGTTTACGGAAACACCCACGCCCTCCAAATATGTACATATTAAGTAAATTATTATATTATCGCAACCTCGGACGAATTACTAGTCCGAGTCACTGCGATGGTCCGACATCCCATCTGAGCAAGAAGAGAAAGCTCTGCGAAGCCCAAAACAGATTGCCCCTCGGAATTTCTATTTCAAAGTGCGCTTTTGTAGTCATTTTTGAGATATAAATTCCTAAAACCCCCACAAGTCCATTTTAGTTGTCTTTCACTTCCATATTTTCTTCCGAATATAATGTCACAACATTCGGTCAGATTTGTCTAGGCTTTAATTACTACTCATGATTTATATTTGGAGAGAAATGAATTTGTAAACCTGCTTTTGAGGTGAAACTCCGCGTAAAACTCCTAAAATTTTCACAAAATCATTTCAGTAACTTGAGACTTTAAATACATTTTTCGTTTAAAGTGGGCAAAATAATTCCATTAACAAAAAATCCAGTCGAAGTTTGTTTTCGAAGAACTAATTGAAATCAAAGCTGATGATATGAAAATTCCAAAAGAAGCCCTACAATTTAATTTAACGTGGAAAACGGAAGACGAGCAACTATAGCTATTTTGAATTTAGGGTGGTATTCGAATGTTTTTTGGAATCGAGTTCCTTGAAACGAATCCATGGGTCCATGTTGACCCGATTTAGTCTCCTAAAGATCGGAAAAAAAACAAAAATGGATTCTTAATCAGTGAAGTTGTCGTTATCGTGTATGTCTCGAACAAAATAAAATATTTTTTTTCGCAAAATGGCAATAGTTTTCTTTATTTTTTTCGGTTATTAATTTTTTAAAAATTGTAGTTTCTTTGTTTTTAACAAGCATAGTACCGACCATAACGAGTTATTATATCAAGGTGTGTACCGAATTTCAAATCAATCGCTTCATTAGAATTTGAGATATTGTGCCAATAGGCTTGAAAAAAGTGGTTTCAAGATAAACGCGTTTAAACATTTCAGGGTATAGTAGTTCCGGTCTAGTTGTCGCGCCACTGTAGCTGTAACTTCGCGAATTATTGGCATTTTAAAATGCCCTTCGGACAGCATATAAAGAAAATTTAAAAGAAAAAAAATATTGCTTTTGCAAAATTCTAGACCAGAATACCCCCTTCAGAAAAGCTCTTAAAGTTTCTTTTTGTTAGTTCTTTTAAATTCACGAATTAGGGGCCTCCTAAATAAAATTATTCAAAAAATGATCAATCTCAAATAATCAAGTGAAAGGCAGTTTTATTCAAATAAATAAAATTTATTTTTTTTCCTAAATTAAATTAAATAGGGAATTCATTCAGTAATACGTTTGTATCCTTCCGTTAGATTCTACTCTTTACTAGACAGCAAAGTATAAAAAAAAAACCTAAAATACTTATTTATCGTGCCTCGACGGTGTTCTTAAGAAAATCACATAATCAAAAAATATCCAAATTTTAGTCTAAAACCCTTAAATCTAGTTTAATAATACGAATAAAACCGAACTACTTAATTCTTAACAGGTAGAGGTGGGGGAGGGTAGGCAAACATGCCGGGCGTAACAGCGTAACCCGCAGCGACTGCGTACTGTTGCGCGTATTCCGCGGCCGCGTGCGCGACCTGGGGGGGCATAGAACTGGTGGCTCGCGAAGCATTGTACTGTGCGGGGTAGGACGCCGCCGAGGGGGTTCTCGACGCCGACGAGGAGGAGGAGTAACCTGAAATCGAACCGGGGTACGAGCTTTGCGCCGTCTGACTTGGGGGGCCGCTGGACTGCATCGGCGGTCGGCTGCTGAACCGGCTGGGGTATGAACTTGATCCGTTGGGTGCTCCTTGGTCCGCGGCGCCGTACTTGCTTGAACCTAACTTGTCGAATCCATTGGTTTGGTCAGTTGACGAGAATCGCGAGGGCTGCCCATTTGATCTTGTTGTGGACAGGAGCGGTTTGGGCCCGCGGGAATCTTCCGACTCATCCCGGGATTGTGGACGTCCGCCGTACTCCCTTGTCGGTATGCCATTCGCCTGCTCTGGACGACCGTTGAAATTATTCGCCCTGTAGTCACGGCCCCCGCCGTAGCCATTTGTAGCACGGTCGTCGCGACGAGGCCCGCCGTTGTAGCCTCCCCTGCCATCGCGACCACCACCACCCATTCGGTTACCGGCGCCTCCGCGACTTTGGAAGCGAGAGCGGCCCTTTCCATAGCCACTCCCAAGCTTGGCCATTTCTAGAAGTCGTGGGTTGATAACCTGCAAAAGATATAGGTCAGTTCAGTTGACCAACAATAGTGTGACGATTTTACTTCTGGACAAACCTGGTTCGCCTCCCGCAGCACATTTACCAAATCATTTGCTTTAGCCGCATTAGCAGCTGTGAACAGTGTGTATGCCGTTCCAGTGTTATTGGAACGACCAGTTCGCCCAATGCGATGAACATAGTCTTCGGAATTTGATGGGTAATCGTAATTGATTACGAATTTCACATCTTCGACATCTAAATTTTGAAAATGTTTTTTCAGCAATATTTTTGGGTAAAGGCAATGCAAAGTTGGCAACAAAAATTTCGTTTCGATTTTTCTCGCATTTCTTTTTGAACTTGGACCTCGACTTGTTTTACGCTCTCAATCACTTACCTGACTGGGGACGACCCTGTAAGAAATGCTTAAAATTCTACGTACATCCAAGTTAGCAAAGATCTAATTTTACAGGAACAAATCGTCCTCAGTTTGAATCCATTGACAATTGAATTACTTTTATATAGCAAATGAATTAAAGAAAAAATCGAAGTCCATTTTTGTTGAATAAGTGGCGATTTCACTTTGATTATTCTTGTTAACACAATCTAATGTCAGTCAAATATATTTGGCCGGGAGTCTGAGAAAATTCCGCCTTTTGCGAAGAATTTAATTGAAATTAACCACTTTTTTTATAAGGCACTTGATTTAATGCATGTATTTCGGATTCCACTAGACGAGAGAGATGGATGCAGTGCAGTGCAGGCAAACGGCATGTCCTCCAGGTTGTGTGAGCTCACAAGACACGATGCGCTTTTTTTATTATTATTGTTAAGTGTTTTATCAAATTGAACCAAAGATATTGAAATTATTCATAAAACAGTAAGCACGCACTTTGCCTCTTCGGGAACTTAAAATGCCAGTGGGAAGATGTCTTATGAGCATACCGGACACCGTGTGTGGAGTTGGGAAATATCCAAATTACAGATTGTTGCACTTTGTGTATTTCAGTTTTACGGTCGATGTTTTATGTTTTAAAAGAACTGAAAATAAAAAGGACACAACATTTTCGGAAAAGATGTGCCCATCACAAGTTTTTTTTGATACTGGAAAATCATTGAAATTCTCCTTGGCAGGAAATGGAAATCCATGATGTGCTTGCACACAAATTTAAAGGTGTGTTGAAAGTGTCCGTCGTCGAGCAGCAACAAGATGCACTGCTAATTAGTAGTAAAAATTGCCTTACGAACTATTCAACAATTCTGTGTTTTACGCTATTTTTGTTTTTTAGTCTTTTACACAAGAAAATGCAACTTATCCAATAGTGTTATTAACTCTCTTCTCTCGATTCTGCCAACTTACCTTTGCTCCCGGTTAACGGCAAAGAGTAAATGGCGAAAGTTTACCTAGAATCTGCCTTCTTTTCAACAGATAATTATACATACACTTATCATCATAATGCCTTGTTGATATACATTAAATTGACAAATACAATCCCGCTCAGTGTTCCAAATCCGTTTTTTTTAAAAGCCTTTTAATATTAGATCTAATTCTTTACGACTCCAGTATTCACCAAATTTATTAATTTACCTTTGATGACCTCCAGAATTTTAAGCCATCCACGCATATGTAATGTAAACCTGTGAATTAGAACACTCTCATGCAAGAATACATTCGCATAAAGGGCGTGAATACTGGACAAAAGCTGGAAAAACTTTGTTAAATGTAATATATCGCATTATCTGGCTGTGTGCGTAATACTTTTCTTTCGTCTGACCTGGATACCGTACAACTGATTACTTTAAATGATCTAAAGAAAACAAAAAAGGCAGGGCGGTCACATTACCTAATCCTCTCCTTTGACTTAGATATTTTTTATTTTTCATCCGCGTTAGTAAGACGGGTAGAAAGTAACTCTAATATGGACAAAAACATGCAAAACAACTTTAAAATATAAGAAAAAAATCCCAAAGGCAATCTATCCCGGTTAAGGTAAGCGCACACAAAACCAATTACATAAACTTAGTTTTGAATTTTCTCTGTAGTTCTACAAGTAAAATCAACAGATTTATCTTCATAATTAAATCGAAACTAAAATTTATGGTTCGTTTGATCATGCTTAGGACATCGCAAATGAAACGATGAGTAAATACTGTGCAATTTTTAAAGAGACGCAAAAATTACAACAAAAAAACTTAGCTCAAAAGTATTGTTCATTTATACCTGTAATCAACTTTCAGGCAAAATGTATGTACTTTATGCTACTCTTAATTCTATATTGGTTAACAAAACTAAGCCAAATATTACTTGTCACGTAAAATTCGCCTCGCTCAGAAATTTTAAAAGGCTAAATAAAAACTAAAAGAAATCCAAATAATTGTTTGTAGTAAAGTACTTAAACTATGAAAATCAAATACTTTTACAGGTAAAATTTCAGAAATAAAAACTCAATCATATTTAGATGGAGGTGCTCCTTCAAAAGATTGAGGGCTTATTTATTAAAGTGTTCAGATATGCATAAGGATTCACTCCGTTGTAAATAGAGAATAGAGGCATTTCGGCCATAGTTTATGACAGAGGCGTTACTTATAAAAGCTTGCCGGCATTCTCTAAACGAAAAGCCATAAATCAGAAAAAGCCAAAATCTTCAAAGAAAACGTGGCCGCCCCTGCTCATTGATTACTTATCAAACTAATGAAAATGATAATTATCACATTACTTTAAAAATCCGCTGTAGGAATTAAAAGGTATCCACTCGCATACTTTACCTGTTCAAAGCGACAGCGCAGCACACATATTTGAAAGATAAAGTATCAAATCCGCACTTCAGCATTTAACGCAAAACCAATTCGACACAAGTGCTAAAAAATTTATACATAAATATCGTTAAAAAATCGTATCGTTAAAGTTGGTTTTGCCTTGAGATGCGATAGTACATTTTTCTCTAAATTAGGCTTAATTTAAATTAAAAAATTAATAATAATCCACGGCTAACAGATTTCACGGCCACTCATCTGACTGACTTAATTTTGATTAAGATTTTTAAGTAGATCACCAGGAAGTCATAATTATTGTTGAAAACTTTAAAAGCCTTACCTAATCCTCTGGCTGCAACATCGGTTGCAACTAAAATCGTTTGCCTGCCAGTGCGGAATGCATTGAGCACGTAATCGCGTTCCGGTTGCGACTTGTCGCCATGGATGGCACAAGCTCTCCAGCCTTGCCTGGAGATGGCGCGTGTGATATCATCGACACGCCTTTTAGTCTCAACGAAAATAATTGTTTTTGTTTCATTTTCAGATGAGATTTCAGTCAGTAATTTAATCAGTTTAGATTCTTTCTCATGTTCCTCGCACACGTCAACAATTTGCAGAATGTTATGATTAGCAGAGAGCGTAAGAGATCCAATATTAATCTGAATGTAGTTATCAAGGAATTCCTCGGCTAGATTTCGCACCTCTTTGGGCCAAGTGGCTGACCACATAAGAACCTGACGATCAGGTCTAATCTGCTCGATAATCTTGCGAATTTGAGGCTCGAAGCCCATATCCAACATACGATCAGCTTCATCAAGTACCAAGTAGGTACATCTCTTTAAATTAGTGGTTCCTTTCTCAAGGAAATCGATCAATCTTCCAGGAGTAGCAATAACGATTTCGACTCCCCGCTCCAAATCTCTAGCTTGTGAATGCTTTGGAGCGCCTCCAAAAATGCAAGTATTACTTACGCGAGTTCTAGAACCGAAATCGTTCGCCACTTGCTGAATTTGTTGGGCTAGCTCACGAGTGGGTGCGAGTATCAAAGCGATCGGACCATCTCCGCGTTGTAGTCTTGGCTGGTGATTGATGTGAACCACAGCCGGGAGTACATACGCGAGGGTTTTCCCCGATCCCGTTTGAGCTATACCCACCATGTCTCGACCACTAAGTGCGATTGGCCAACCTTGGGCCTGGATAGCAGTCGGGGCCTTGAAGCCCTGCTTCTTTATCTCTTCCAGGACGTACTCAGGAAAGCCACCCTCGTCAAACTCCAAACTTGGCGGCGGAATCCCCTTGCCTTTTAGAGTAATTTCATTCCGAGACAAATAATGCTGCACTTCGTCTTGCGGTCGGTTCATGACGGCCGAGCATGGCTCGTAGAAGTTTTTACGGAATGGCGTCAGCTCAACACTTTCCCAGCGAATGCGACGAAGTCGCTCGCCAGGCTGCTGCTTGCCCTTCATGCCCCCGGCGTCTCGACGGTCGGGCGGGCCGCCTCGGTAGCCGCTGCCGCCACTACCACGACCAGAGCCACCGCGATTTCCTCCGTCGCGATAGCCCCCGCGATTTCCACCTGGACGTTCTCCATTACGGCTGTACCTAGAGAAAAAATTTTCACGTTAAAGATGTCCGTCCACCATTACGTCAGCTGTATCGATCCGACTCAATTCAAGTTCCTCTCGGCTGGGAAATTGCTTAGTCCCGCAAATATTCGATTTGCCCCATCATTTAAACAAATTATCGCGCAGTAAAACACCGAGAAAATTTTACGTAACATGCCCGAGAAAAAAAAAAATGTGAACAATGAAAAATCGATAATTGAGGGCAGCCATCTTGAATCATAAATTTTTCCGACCTTGTTTCACAGAGATATCACGAAAATTTCCTTAATTTCGCGGAATTAAAGAAAAAATGTGAGTACTTACATATTGATTATTTTTAATTGGATGCTTCTGGTTTGCCACCAACAACTTAATTTTATATTTATTTGAATGAATTCCCTGAACACCTAAGCACACAACTTCACCCACTGAACGCTGGAGAACGAATGGGTCGGAAGCGCAACTTGGAGACATGGCACGGAACAACTGCATTTTGGAGAGATGATAGGGCAGTTTCGGAATGTGGTGCCATTGCCGAAAGTTTTTCGGAAACTTTTAGTTGATATATTGCATTTTACACGAATTTATTATGGAATCGAGAACTCACAAATTGTTAAATACCTTTCAGATAGTTATATTTTTGTTTCTGTAGGATAAATTATTGTATTTTTAAAATTGGCAAATGCGCGTGAAAACTGTTATACATTGGCATGTAAACTGTGCGAAAGGCGGAAGTGGTTCTGATCCGTACTTCAGGTTCTACAACTTTTTAATTGCAAAATTTTAATCCGTCCGACGTTCCACAGTCGACAAGCAGCAACTGTATCGATTTTTCATGCGTGCGGACGGCAACGTTCGGTTTCAAGCTCTGGTTTTGTCGGCAAAATTTTCAGAAAGTGTACTTTGCGAACACGTCTCGCTGAGAATCGGCATTATCTTCGAATAATATGTTTATGTAACGAAAATTCGCATATCGACCAGTGGAAGTTTTCATAAAGTAGAAAAAGTAACAAGTGCTCCTCCAGTCGCAGTCCACCGCTCCTTTGCTAGTGCTCCGCCCGCAGTATTGTTGATGCTGACTTCCCCCGATTTGGTGGCGAGAAAAGTGCTTAACTAGGGTAACCGCCCAATGGCCTCGACGTCGATAGTTCTCAAGAGCTTGTCCATCTTGCTGGGGCTCTTCTTCATTTTCGTGGGCACCCTCAAGCTGTCGCCCCACCTGAGCAAGGACCTCTACAAGGATCTGGTAAGGAAACCCCGCCACCCTCCTTCACCTCCCGCGGCAGGCGAGAGGAGCGGAAGTGAGCGCCCCGCCGGCTCGCTGCGGGCTATTTTCGAAGCGCTGCGGCCGCGGCCGGTCAGGACATCAATTTCCGCCGTTGGGCCAGAAGTGCACTCTTGTAATTTTGAGCCATCGATTAATAAAGCGCCCGGCGTACCGCGGCCCGCTCGCTCGGCGGCGGCGGCGGCCAGCAGCGCGACGTTTTAAAAATAAATGTAGCCCTGGGGCGGCGCAGCGCCGCGGCGGACCGCTTATCGTCCGAAGAATGCGCCGGGTCCCGCCAGCGATTAGCGCGAGGGTCGGAGAGCGGGCCCCATTCCGACGGGACCGGGACCTCCGACCTGGACGAAGGCCCCCGACGGGTTTGTTTTTGTTTTGCCGAGACCATTGCCGCAATTTTTCATTTGGTGCTCAGGTGCAGGCGACGTTTATTGGGGCCGGGACGGATTCCTTGTCGGGGGGCAATTAAAACATTTTTGGCAGCGGAGCTCCCATTTGTCTTGTTCGAGAGCGCCGCCGTAATAGACACACATAGTTGGACTGCATCTAAAACATGACGAAATTGATGATCGATAAATGCAATTGCTTTATTCATCCTGCTTCCTCCCGGAAAAAGGAGAGAGGAGCATGAATCCAGCATTACACCTGCGTGAAAAGTAATATCGGTGCATATATTTATGCTTTCCCAATCATGTAATAAAATAACTATTATAAACATGCAACTATATAATTTATTGCGGATGTCGAAGAAGTTCATGCAAGTAAAATGCAATTAGGTACAAATTCACGTTGCGAATGCTATAGAATCAATTATTATTTATATAATGCTATGCAACCTTAAATTTTTATTATTAGTGTGCACTTCGTCTGCGTGGACTTCAGAATTGGCTATAAAGAAATGTAAAATGTCCAATAGAAACAAATTTCACCGGTCAAATCGCTTGCGCTGTAATAGAGAGAAATAGTTGCAGTTTTGCGCTTCGGTGATTAGGTATTTGATATGGTACAACTAAACTGCAAAATTGACCTTGGTTTGTTTTACGCATATATTTTAAGTAAATATACGTGTACAGAAGACATTGTATGATTTATTATTTTTCGGCAGTACGAGTGAGTTTTGGGCACTCGATACTTTGAGCAGCCGACATGAAGCTGACCATGTCAGAAACGAGGAATTCCTGCAACTTCCAGCATTTGTCCCTGGGACTAATTAATGGTCATTGTAAATGCACCCTTTAGGGCAAGCTGCAGCCCCTTAAATTGAATTGGCGAATTATTTGGGATAATTGGGATTCGGGGAATCAACACTCTCTTTTAGTTACTGTGGTCAGAATAGTGACCTTTATGATATTCGACCTCAGCTCTGTGACGCAGCCAGGTGCTATTGCCCAATCCCGGTGTATCACAACACACACAAACTACTTGCAAAACAAACAAAGTCCGAATTGTTAAAAAAACAAATAATGAAATCCGAATTGCTAAAAAAGCAAACAATTAAATCCGAATTGCTAACCAAATTACGCAGATAAAAAGGAGATAAGAGCTGTTGTGCGTGGCAAACAGTAGTGGTTAAATAAAATCCGTCAGATTTAACCCGCTTTCGTATTTTGTAATTAAGGCAGCGTCTGCTTTTTAAAATTCTACGACAAATTAGACTTACTTTTTTGCGGAATATTTTGTAAAACTAAAACAGCAATTCCAAATCGCAGAGCTCTGATAATAGGTTCGAATTTGAGGGCCTGAAGGTAGCTTTCTTAAATTTCCAAAATTGGAATGTAGATTCACAATAAGTACATCCAAAAAACTCCAAATACCAATTTTAATATACATATATAATCTTGGGTCCGCCGTTTTAAAACCCGCGAATTAAATGTAGCCTATACGTTGGGCCGGAATATGACGACACAGCAGTTAGGTCTGATTGAGCAACAAACATAAAATTTAACATTTATAATATTATGTAGTAGGATTTCAGAGTAATGACCACCTGATTCATTAGGAACTATCATATTATTTAATTTTTCTTTGTATTTACAAATTTCGGATACCACAACTAATTTAAAAGAAAATCGTCTGCCTATTTTTGCAACTCATTGAAATGTTTACTATCCGCGAATGTGTTAGGTGGCAAAAGTTTATTTTGATTGTACAATAAAAGGGCAGTATTAAAAAAACCTCCAAGTAAATATTAAAGATTACAGAAGTGTTTAAATTTAGTTTTAGTTCCTGTTTCATTCTTGTTGATGTGATGAAAGGATATCTCCATGATAAACGAACTATTTGTCTGGTTTCTGGTTTTGTTCACTTCTTTGCATTCGTAATCATTTTACTGGATACGCCAGGCGTATCATGAACTAAATTTATAAGTTCTGTCTCTCAACAACGGATTTCTTATAAGATTTCGCTTCTCCATTCCGCAGCCCATTTCGAAAATGAAAAGGAAGCAATCCATTCTAAATATTGTCCTGATCAAGACTTTATACATAAATACAGCAACTTTGCCGAGCGTTATTATTTTGTACAACAAGAAATGACGTTGCTATAAACAATTCAATGAGTTCCCATTAAGTTTAGTTTCGGTTTGGTGAAAATTACAAATTAAAGTAAAACAAAAATTCTACAAATAAGTTGCAAAATGGAAGCACTGCTATTATTTTGCACTAATTGTTGCCATCTCCTCGCTCGGCTGCACCACCGCTTCCGTGAGTTTGTCTTATAGGAATAATATATTTATTCAGTAATTTCTGGCTATTTCCAAAGTTGAAATTCATTTGTATAATTCAGATACTATCTCCAGACCGGAGCTATTTAAAATTTGTTTCCAAACTCAAGGGCTCCACTGTGGAGACAATGCAAATAATTTTCAGTTTATAATATAAGGACCAAAACAAATCGTAATAACTTCATCTATTCTGTTAACAATTTACAAATGAAATCTGTTCTAGAAAGTTTTGCTTATGTAACGTTAAAAAAATTTACTTTTCACTTAAAGGGGTTACTAGAGTTTTGCGATTTTAAAAAATCTTTTTTTGTCTTTTCTTTTCTAATAGTACATACTCTCAAGAATATTCTGTCAACGTTTCAAGACGATCGGAGTAAAACTCTAGGGGAGAGAGCCTTCGAAATTTCTGCCCATTTCGGTCGACCTATCCGAGCGCGTCGTAGGTATACCGCCCTAGCTGCTTAACTATTGTTACTATCACTTTTTATAATTTCTAAGGGGCGAGTTTTTAGTTTGTCGTTGTCCGTTGAGCCACACATACGTTTACGATTATTTACTTTATGGAGCTGGAATCGATGACGCGATGTATGTTAAAAAAAAACATTTCTCCTAGTCTAACTTCAATCGCGTTTATCTCGAAACTATGTTTTCGAAGTCGGTAGACATGACTTTTCAAGAACTACTGGACTGATCTGAATGCGGTTTTGCACACATCTTCTAGATAGGATTGCTTGAACGAAGGATTTTGTTTTTTTCAAAAAGAACTAATTTTTCAAGGTCATAGAAAGCGTACAGTTTAGCGAAAATCGTGGTGTTTTTAAAATCCTTCATTCAAGCTTTAGATATATGTATGTATGTAGACCTCACTAACAAGAAATTTTAAATTTTTGATTTGAGGTAAGGCAGTAAGGAGTTATCATGTCCACCGCAAGGTCACTTGTTTGTAGGTGTTTTAAAAGATCGGGCGGCATCGGCGGAGTTTTGAATATTTTAACTTGAAAATTTGACAGGATATAGTTTAACTATCGTGTATTTCAGTACTATCATCGAAAATAACAAAATCGAGAAAGTGTGCCTTTTTTTGGCCTCTGAAACCCGTGTAAGCCCTTAGAATAGGAAAAAAAAAATAGCGTATTTCTTGTTTTAAATTTCAATATCAAATTGCATGATGTACTTAACAATGGTATTCAAAAAACCGAGATTTTTAAGCGGCAAAGAAACAGAGGCCTACAGGAAAGGCAAAATCCTAGTCCTCGCATGGAAAGACAAAAGGTTTGTAATTTTATTTAGTCAATTGCTTCGAGAGTTTTGTATAGTAAATTGATTTTCAAATTAAGTTTTTCTATATAAAAATTGAAACTGAAATTTTGCTTACTTATTTAGCATATGAGCTAATATTTTATTAATTGATTATTTTAATTCACGATTCGAGATGCGTGCGATTGAACTTCTCATAATAAATAAAAGTTTTCTTTTTCGAAGTAACCAAAATAGATAGCCTTGCGCGACTTCGAATTTTAAATAGTTTACGCATGCAACAAAAATTTGTGAGATCAAAATCTACAGCTAGTTGAATTCTATTATGAGTATTCCAATTTAATATTATTACGAGTTTTTATTCCAAAATGAATAATTTCTTTCACTCGACTTTGTACCATGGCAAAAATAAAGGAGAGCAGCGTTCGAATAGTTTCATGTATAAGTGTCCTTAGAAAGGCCCTTGTATTTATATGAATGGTATTGAAATTCCCCAATTCATGCGTTTTCGTCAAGTTCATTAGAAGCTCTTGGAATAATAAATAAATTGAACACATGCTCTACTCCACTCAATCGCACGACCGCCGATATATTTAGCGTCGAACTTAAGTGTTGGGCAAGAGGACTGTGTACGTACAGTTCAACAGAGGTATATCTTGGTGGTGGCATCATTCATCGAATTTTAAAAGTTTATTTCTAGCAAATATTATTTGACTACGAAATTACATCACTGTCATGTGTCTTCTTCCTTTCAGCGGAATGAGTATGTGAAGTACGCGAAAGTTTTCCCATTGTCATCCCTTCTGGACTTCAAGATCCCCTCGAAGTGGTACCGGCGATGTGTTGGAATTTTAGAAATAACCTGCGGCATAGCAATGGCAGCTATTCCAAATCGTACGTTATCTTTTGTTCCCTAGTTATCCCAACTGACTACAGTCGTACCGGCACTTGCATAATATCTTTTAAATGCTTTCTATTTTTAGATAAAATTAAAAACACTGCCAATATAACACTTCTGCTGCTTATGTTCTTGGGAGTCTATCAGCACTATATGGTTAGTGATCCTTTCGAGAGGTCTGGTCCAGCGCTCGTGTTTACCTTTATGTTGGCCGGCAGACTCGTTGTGTGGTACCAGGTAATTGAAACATTTGTATTGTACATATTTATTTTTACCGAGTAGTGCTGCTTTTTGTTATTTGTATGTATAGGGTAATTGTTTTATTATTGCTCCGAGAAAATGTGCTGGCTAATTTTTATTGGCTTGCCTAAGTCGTATACTTAAAAAGCAGCTTCTTAATAAAACGGCAATTAATGACGTCATATCTTGTTGCTAATTATATAAAATTCAAATAATATGAAATTATTCAGGGTTAACGTTAAAATGTAAAAGTTTGTTAAAAGTCAGAACTCTTGCAGCGATATATTTTTAAGTGGTGCATGATTACATGTAGGAATGGTTACAAATTCAAATAAAAATTAGCGTTTATAGGTTAGGTTGAAAAGGTTGCCTCTTGGGGCACATTTAGGCCAGAAAAGGCCCATTGTGATTAGTGTTTATCAAGTATTATTTACGCTCCTTTGGACGGTACGTGCCTCGCACACTCATGCGGCTGGCAGAGGATTCTTCCCCTGGACTTATCGTTATGACTTTAGGTCTGGTGTACATATTCTGAGTTCTACATAGGTTGAAAATTTGTGTTTCGGTATAACCCAAAGGTTAGCTCTCTGCTCAAAATTTGACGCAAATCGGTTCAATAAGCTATTTCCTAAAATCACAGAAAGGAAGATATGCCATTTGAGTCGTTGGAAGCTTCGCTTACTATGCTCCGATACCGTAACAGATACAGAAAAATTTGAAATTACAATTTCCAAATTGCTACATTTTATTGAAATATTGCAAAAATAGTTAATGCAAATTTTGGTGCCGCCCATTAATATGAAATTTGTTACTCGATTTTGAAAATTCGAAATAAGTAATTCACCTAATAAATTTTTAATTGTAAGTTTCACTGAAAGCTTTTTTAACTGGTGCATCATTTTGTTGATATGTTTACCGATAATTATAGGAAAATAAAATATCTGTTACCTAATAATTATATAAATATATAATAATTTTTAAATCTTAATAATTTTCCTGTAGATGGAAGAGAAAATTATTCGGAAAGTGAAGTTGATGTTTAAGTGGAAATGCAAGGTCATCTAAGATTATAAACCATCTTTCATTTACAAATTTTATATGAAATATTGTCATATTTTAGCGCCTTTTTAGGGCTTCGAAGCAAAACATGGAACTCTTATAGTTTCGTTATGCGCGTCCGTCCGTACACAACAATCATTTTGTTCAGAGACTTTTAACAATAATCGTGCAAATAGACTGAAATTACTTTTAAAAATAACTGGACTTACTATTACTATTTAATTTAGCATTGTATTATAGGAAAAAATTGCCTTAAAGTGGCCCATTTCCTTTAATTCCTGCTTTACATGCGATTTTTGTACGCAAAATGCGTTCCTTTAAGATTGACTTTAAAGGTAAAAAAATATACATATGTATGTTTACGCAAACAAGTGCCCACTAGAATTTATTACCCAACTAAAATAAAAAGTACTGGAGACACCGCCGTGGTTGTCAGTTTTAGAAATTTACAATTTAGAATCCTATTTAAAGAATATTGAATTTAAGTAGATTTTCATAGAGTTTTGCACAAGTCCTTCCCTTTTGTTGTGCTAGCCGGGTATCAAACCATTTTCAAGCAAAAGTTTAATCGGGAAGAGCGCTTCTTGAGCAGAAAATGTGCTCAATTTAATTTATAATGTTAGGCTGGAATTTTTTTGCAAATGTTTTTGTTATCGAATACAAATGGTTGTTGTACGGATGGCAATTTATTAAAATTTCTACCCCATTTTTCTCACACACTTGGTGGAAGGCAAATCTTACTTTCCGGATTCATAATCATAAACCAACATTAAACATTTTGGTCAGCGGGATTTGTTTAAAAAAATCTGACTTATCGAATAACTAATTTTTAATTTCACATTTATTAGTCACAGTGGCACAAAAAACACAAAAAAAATAATTTTCCTTTCGAGAAATGCAACACAGCTGTTGGAAGTTAAAACCAGCAGATTCATGTACAATAAACCTAAAATGTTGCATAAAATAAATTATGTATTATATTTATTAAACAAACGTTAACATTTCCATCGGAAATGTTTCGTTGCTTTATATAATGAAGTACATATTATAATATTTGACTAATTTTTACTGGGATACGAAAAGTATCATTGCTAACCTTAGAATTAAATATCTTAGTAGATAATTGATACGTGCTAAATTATTATCTATTAGTCTAAACAAATTTTCTTAAAATTGTATGTATGTCCTTCTAGAATGTTTTTTAATAAGAATTTACTCATGCGCATTTATGTTTTTAACAAGCTGCATAATTTTTTAACATCTATGTCTATTTATGAAAATACAATATACATAAGTATAACAAACATAGACTTGCAACTTTAAACTGTTTATCGCCTGCTCTAATCAATGCGTCGAGATATAAAAGGCTAACAAAACAAAATGACAAGATCGAATTAAAAAACAATTAAATTTCTACAGCATTACAACGAGGACAAAATGTACACACAATCTAGGAAATGTTCGATCACGGTGGTGGAATATCATCCGGGAATGCAACCCACATACACAGTTTACAGCAGAAAATGAAAACAAATTAAGAAATAAGACGACTTTGTTAAATTTAATTATAATTATTGTTTTTATTGTTATTTATGTTTTTGTTTTTTATTATTGTTTTGAAAATTTCCACTGCATTTTGCTTTAAGGAACAAACGAATCTATTCGAATATATCGACTTTATAACTCATGTACATTCGAAATAAAGTTTTATTACAAACACATCGTTATAAAAGGATGCATCAACTTAAGTGTATGTAAGTGTATTTGATTTTATTACATCATACCACAGCTTCGGACCCGTTTATTCGAAGCCATATACGGAAATTATCATAAATAACCATTTACTACAATCAATATTCAAACATTTTATAAATCACTAGCTGGTTCGAATCCGACATTGGCCGGGAAACATTGTTTGAATTTAATAATATGTAGAATATGTCTTTATATGTTGTTGTCCTTATAGTAGTGTTTTTATTATGTTGAGCTTAAAACATTTTCTTTAAAAAATGTAAATTGGAGATTTGAACATTAGTTCATATCTTGAAATGGCGCTGTTGAATGCAAGACCTCGAAATTTTTTCAGTGCTCCTGCACGTTAAATTGAAATGGGGTCGAAATATCAATGAAGTTAATAATACATAAACATATGCATTTAAAAAATAATGTTTTCTACTGACAAATTTAGGGGGTAAATCTGTAAAAATGACTTGTATTCGAATAATTTTATTTTTTATCAATTTTGTAACGTATTTGACATACATACCTATTACATATATAAAAATCAGTAACTTCTCGGTCTTGAAACTTATACGATCTATTATTGTCTATGAAGTAGTAATATCAAGACTGAAAGGAATATAATAGATCTATTCTAACTTAAAAAATATCAAAAAAACTTAACACTTTTCAAAATATTTGTTAGCTTGCCAGGATCACCACTGCCCAGGTACCTCTTATTTGAATTTAATAATATTATATACAATATATAACAGATTGATCTATTCTAACGTAAATATGAAATAGATATTTTTTTTGAGTGTTTTTGAAAGAATCACTTCCGCATTGTAGCCTATTTGCACTTGAATGGCTTTGTTATCGACTGGAGTGATTTTCACCTTAAATTCTGGTCGTTTAAGCAGGACAAGTAATTGGCGCCTATTCTGCTAATGTTAACCATTGGTTATACAGTAGCTATTTTCGTTTAGGTACTACGAATGTAACTTTTGTCCTATTTCGAATTCCGCCAATGAAAGTGGCTACCATCACCACTTTGGCAGTGTTTAGGAAACTGCTGCTACGAATAACCACTGGTTTTTAAATCGAGGATTTCAGAGTTTTTATTATGCAATACCGTGTCTTGAAAGTGAAATCTCGGCTTCAAATTAATACAAACTTTTGAATTAGTCCATGCGTACAATTTTCGCGAAAATATAGCAAGTTGAAAGTAAAGAAAGCTTTTGCTGAACCTTTTGCCTATTTCAAGATCTTCTTACGGATTTTGATGAAACAATTTAGCGGTCGCTTATAAATATTTCCTGAGATATTTAAGTTTAAAATTCTGATAAGCTTTGGTTGTCCCCGAAATGTTTCCATCGGATATCTGTAAAAAATCTACACTCTAGTGTTGAAAATGAAGAATTATTTACTTTACTACGTTTTCATTTTATAAGACAAATTTAATTATTTGATTTGAAAGATTCTTGAAGAGCTTTTCAGAACGAAATTTTGTAACACATATACAGCCGTATTCATAAAAACTTAAAAGGACTTATAAAAGCTTTGTAATGCAAGTATCAAAAAACTATATTCATAAACGTTCAACAGCGTTAAAACACTTTTACAACAGCTTTGTAAATTAAAAGTTTTTATACAATTTACAAAGAAATTGTCTGGGCTTGTGAAGAAAATTGCTGCGCAAAATTTCAATTTTTGAAAATTTAAAGTTAAATATTTCGAGAATTATAAGCGAGCAACAATTTTTTTTTTGCTTATTTGCCAATTTTGACACTACTACAAAGTTTTATCAAAATCTATGTGGAGACCTGAAACCTTCCGTTCCGAGTTTCGATTTTTGAAGTTGATTGGAAAATCTCCTGGAATATTAACTAAACATTAGGCGGCATTTAAATTGTTTAAATTATAATTGGAAATTTACGATAGCTAGATAAAAAACAATTAAAATTAGCATTATTTCACAAATACGTAACAAATAGCAAAAACAACTTTCAAATAATCTAAATAAAGAAAATCATCATTATTTTGTGAAAGCTTTTTAAAATTGTAATAGTCACAGTTGCTATTATTACACAATTTCCTCTGATAAATTTTCTCTCAGTTTATAGTCAGTCAAGTAGTCATCACATTGGCTATGATTTTTAGTCACTGATATAGCGCCATTCTACTAGTATAAAGTACATTTTTTATTCTAATTGAAGTAGGAATTAAAATTAATCGGTTTCTGCGCTTCTAGATTCAACATATATGTACATAGGTGTTCAGGAGAAAAACATTCCTCCCTTAAATCCACTCCATTTGTATCTTAGTCTCTGTTATTTGTTGATGGTATAATAGCAAATTAAATTATTACAGGAAACTGTAACCGTTTCATTCAAAATGGTAGAACTACACTCAAGGAAATAAATATAATGCCACTACGAAAAATCATTTTTTAAACAGTTTTCTCAAAGTTCATAACTGCAATATTTTTTTCTTCATACTAGATAAAACTTATCTAGTAGTATGAATTGGCGCGTTGTCTTGTTGGAAAATAATATCAGGGTCGTCCAAATAATTAAGGAGTACGCTATTTCCAGTTGCATTCAGTTTATTTGTTATAATGCAAATTAGTACTTTGTTTTAATAACAAAAATCAACCCAAAGCATAAGATTTTCTTCTTTAAGGTTTGAAACTACTTACTGTGACTGATACGAAGCTAAGCAATCGATGCAACAAATTAGAAAGTGTGAGCAGATAAAACGGCTCACAGAAACAAAAAGAAAGTGCGTGTTCAAAATGTACACAACAATTTAGAATTTAAGCAGAGCCCATATTTTTTTATAGTGGCATTATATTTATTATCTTGGGTGCATGTGTGTCGAAGGTGCACGGAGTATATCCGATGAAAATGGCAGCTTCGATGATATTATTTTTAGTTTTGTGCCATTGCGAAGAGGATTGAGAGTTCTTAATAACTAACTGATATTCAATCTTTAATCCTGTGAGAATGTATTGGAAGTTCCGAGGTATTTAGAAAATGTTTTCAGTATTAATGGTTGTATCGATCAACGAATATTTTACTTTGGCTTTTTGTTTTAAATTTCATAACTGATGTGATTAACACAAGAATTTTTGCAGATACGATACTCTTGAATAACCTACTGTACTCTTTTAAGAGTATTTTTTTTATCAGTCAAGTTTTTTCACAGTATTTTGTAACTCGCTGCTTATTTTGATAAAAAATTACCATCGTTTACTTGTAATAACTTGCTACAGAAATTGCTGTCGCCAACTCCCAAATAAGCGGCCGCATTTGATAAAATTTTCTGGACTGATCTTCACTTAGATTATAAATTATCGTATTGCATGCAAAGTCAACCTGCCCGAGGCTCTTGAGCTAATTAAGATTTGTTAAGTAATTTGAAAATGACTCGTGGGGATGTTTCAGAGTGATGATTTTAAGACAATATATCCTGTTGGAAGAAAGAAGAGGAATCAATCCTTTATCGCGGGGAAGGACGGTTGTTGAAAATCTCGCTGAGGAATTGAAATGTTTCAGGAGAGTGGCCTTTGACAACTGCCTAATAGAATTTCGAAGCAGAAGTGCTACGAATGATTTAAAGGACAATCATTGTAGATAACACTTACGAGTGAAGGTCGAATTGTCTGAGAGTGAGATTTTGGAAATGTTGGAGGATGGAAAACCTGATTTAAAGGTGGCTAAGGTTTTTAGGGAGATGAGAATAGTGAGGGATGTTGGTAATGTGAGAAAAATACCAACGGAAAAAGTCGAGGTCCTCATTTATTGTAAGGAGTTTTCCATGCAGGTGTATACGATATTCAAACTTTTTGAATAAACATATCTCCAAGCCGACAAAATGCTTTAAATGCCAAAGGTTTGGACACCTTGAAAGGAATTGTAAGTGTTAATATGGGACTTGTCTTACCTGCGGGAGACTCATGAAAAGAATGAAAGGTTATGCAAAAGGCATAGAAAATGCATAAATTGAGGTCATGACCCTACCTTTGGTAAACAGTGCTCAGTTAGGGAGATAGAAGGAAGAACAAACATCTTAGTGGGGCCAAAGAATTTACCAAGAAGAGATGCAAGATGCCATTCGAGAACTGAGAACAGAAAGGTTCTTTAAGATGGATTGGGAAATCTTACTGAAGAAAGATTTGTGGAGTCATGTTGATTATTAAACTGAACTTGTAAACATCTATTTCTTAAAAGCGATGCCTAAAATATCTGGTTAAAATGAAATTTGATAACACAAATATTAACTTTATTCTCAGCAGTACAAGGTTTGCTTAATTAGTTTTGCCGGAAATCGATGTTTACAGCTTCATTATCACGAGACGAATTAAAATTTCATCAGTAATATTGGTTTACTTCAGTTACCAAATAAGTTTTCTAATCCTCTTGAATTTTGTTCCCACATATAAACGCAAAAACATATTAAAATCTATATAATTGAATCTCCAGTGCCCGGGAAAATGAATTTAATCTAGTTAAGTGCCTTAAACTGCATAAGTTGTGAGATTGTTGATTCCCTTTTTTGTGTCACTTTTAGAACTTTCATTATTTCTAATTTTCTTTGCAGACTAGCCGAAGAGACGCACAGCTGGCTGAAGCTGCCCAAGCCCAAACTAATGGTCTCAAACAGGAGTAAAAATAGTGTGAATCTTCTAATTAAAGTGGTGTACTGAAAAATATAAACGAATTCTAGTCATTATGTTCGTGATATATTTATTTATTTATTTATTTATTATTTTACAATTGTATTAATTGTATATTTTAAAATGGTGATTTAAGAGCTATCGAGCCTTAGCCATTATTTTTGTTTCTCATGAAACATGTTTTTAATTTTCAGTTCCATTGCTCCCAGCAGTGTTTTTCTTAATAAAGTATGTAAATTTTTATGATAATATTGCGGATTAATAAAATTTGCGTTTTTGAATTTTGTACCTTCAAGTTACTTTTTTGACATATAAACATACACCAAATTATTTTAAAATTATAAACTCTGGCTTATCATTCTTGGATCACACCTAAATTTCAAAAATATATAGAAATCTTGAAAATTCAATTTAGATATTCCTTGTGTGTCAACTGCGTTTAGCGTTTTAATTTCTGCGATTTTGTTACTTAATTAATTTTATTGTAAGGAAAAGTGGTAATCAGTGGATCAGTAGTACACACTGAATCATTAATATAACTACGGTATCACTAGATTTTTATAAATTAAATGTGTAGGTATGAGTAGAGATACTCCTTATTTTATTCAGCACAGCAAAAATAATTCAGTTAATAATCATTGGTTGAGTATATACAGTTCAATTAAGTTCCAAATAAGTTGTAGCAGTCTGCACTCATAATTTTTAAATTGTAAGGTGAAAGTACATAATTTAGATGGATTAGATATTTTGAAAAGGTATTGTTTATTGATAATTTAGAACAAAATGGCTGTGAATCCAATTACAGGCAAAAACAAAAATCGGCTCGGGATGATTTGTCGGAATTGGTTTGCTTGAAACATAAATTTCAAGAAGATTTAAATCGGTAAGTGACTGCCTTCTAGTTGAACTACAATTATTATTATTTTTTTATGGAAAAATAACAAAACGGCGTATTTGTAAACAAAATATGGAAAATGTACAGTTTTTATGTTGGAAAATTTTCGTCAAAAAACTAATAAATTTTAATTGTTTAACTTGATTCTAGTCCCAATTTTAATTTGGTAAAGATTGGATGCAGGGTTTTAAAAGAAACATCAACGTAGCACGCGAAAATTTTGTTTTGAAGAAAACGTGCTTAAAGTTCTCTTTTAATGAAAATGCTTTATATTTATTTTAAAATTATATAAACAATGTTCCTGTGTAACAATATATCAATCAATCAGAGTTATATTTACTTAGCATCGCTGCTAAAAACGACTGTTCATTCAGCGTTGGAGAAACCTTCCGAAATGTTCAAGATTTTTGTGGAAAAAAAGGAAAATTAATGTTTGGTTTTTATATGGTATGCTTTACTTCCAACTTCTTTCCAAAGATATCCATAAATTTCATTTTGATAGTAATTATTGTTTTTAAATATTCCATAAAAAGGAATTCTCCAATTTTTATAATTTATTTCTGTAGAAAATTTGCACAATTCAGTGACACATATTCGCAGATATCAAAGAAATAAAATATTACGATATGGTGATTTATTTTTTAACTTTTTTAAAATAAAAGAGAATCTACATATACTTACTTTCAAACGACGTTGCTTTGTGCTTTGTAATATTACTGCTCAAGAGTTCGAGATATACCCCGGAAAAATCCCTCTACTTTATTTCGGATCTAATTTGAGAATAATAATTAAGCTTCCCCTGGGTAAAACATAATTTAAAAGAAAATATTTTGTCTTTTCAAAAACCACTGATGGTAAATAATGACAAAAGTATGTAGTAGGTATGCCAAGTTTTAAGTTAATTTTTGAGAAATCATGAAACTCTTCTATAGACAATTTTGCATATACACATCATGTACCTATATATATAAAATCAAAAGTTTGTTTGTTGCTCAATCACGCCTTAACGCTGGATCCGATTAGTTTTATTTTTTGGGTGAAGGTATTATATATTTCGGCCCAACATACAGGCTACTTTTTATACGCGAATTTCAAAATGGAGGCCAAAAATTGAAAATATCAACGGATTGGCATGAAAATTGGTATTTTGGGAGTTTTTAGATGTCCTTATTGCGAATCTATTATTTATTTTATTTATTTATTTATTTCTATAGTATACAAGGCTTAACGTATGTACCTACACTTAAATAGCGCTAGCTCGGGTATGCGAATCTATATTCGAAATTTGAGAACCAAGATTGCGGATTCAATGTGGCGACCAAAATTTTTGTGTTTGCTTGCGTGGTTTTGGGTGTCCTTAATGCAAATCCATGTTCGAAATGCGCAGTTAAAGATGGCAGATTCAATATGTTGGCAAATGATTTTCGAACTTCTGCGTATTTGAATGAAAATTAGTGTACTATAAATATTTTGAGGTAGTATCGAATTTGCTATAAAATATTGGAAATTCATAATGGCGGACCCAATACGGTTGCCAAAATATTTGTACACCGGGTGAAAGTAGTGAAGTATATACCATAAAGAAAATAATTTTTACTTTGTTAGCAATTTGATTATTTATTACGGTTACTTCCTTAAGCATTAATGTAACACAATTGATACAGTGTAACAACAAGCGCAAAATTCCGCAAATTTAGAAAGCGGCGTTAACATTTACGTGAGGTGAGTTTTACATTTCCTGTCCTGTTTGCAGGAGGTGCAGTGCTTTCTGGAGATTTTCAATCGCCGACTTGACATCGTCAAAATTTAAGGCACACCCAGCATATTTGCAATATTTCTGTGCTTTTGTCATTTGTTCGGGCGTCAGGTTAACGTCGATCTGCGGGGGAATGTAGAAGTTGTGGCTATTCTGGTCGGGGGGGACGAAGGGGACGAAGCCGCCGGGCTTCTCCTCGTCCACAGGAGGGCTGGGCAGCTTCTCGGGGTTGCTCAGCACCTCGTCGGCGTTCAGATCCGCGCGGGGAGCGTCGGGTGGTGGTTCTATCTCCGCAGGCTCTTCGGCATTTTCGTTCGAGGGTGATTCCTCCGACGGATCCGGCTCTTCTGCGTTTGTGGCGTCACCATCCTCGCCCTCCTCTTTCATGGGCCCCGCTACCGGGATCTCCCCGTTCTTAAGGCAGTTGTGGATGTAAGCCGCTTTCCACTTCGCGTACTTCCGATTTTGGGCGGCTTCGTCTGTAAGCTCGCCGAAGGTCTGTAGGATATCGTAGACCATTCCGCTGGTGTAGAAGGCCTTGACAACATTCCTTAATATAAAAAAGACACCATGCAAGGCCCTCAAAATTAGACTGTGCTGAATAAACCTACTTCCCGTAGTTGCCTTCCCTGTCCTGCTTGTCGGCGTACAAGAACAATTTCAGGGCATAGTTTTCGAGGTGGGCCTGGGCCGCCACCTCGTTCGTGATGGACTCGTTGTCCGTGTGCTCCTTCTTGGTGGTCTCCAGCCAGTCCATCAGAGCTGCAATTGTTTTGATTTTAAATTCCGGCGTGACTCACCGCGGCCTCTCGAATTGCGCTGAAGACTCACCCAGCAGCAGCTTCGTTTCGTCTGGCTGTTGCGAGGACAGCTTGAGCCCGACCTGCAGGGCGTAGAGCCTGCTCCAGTAGCTGACGACGAGATCCCGGCCATCGTGCTCCTGGGCGGTTTTCAGGTAGTGCTGGATCCCTTTCAGCGTGGGTGGACACGGAGGAAATTCCAGAGACATCTCCTCGAGAGGCTTATTTCAGTTGATGACACTTTAAAACTGACATTCACAGAGGTGCGCAGATAAATGTTTCGATTCAAGTCCTCGCTAAGCAACGGCCCGAACCGAGCCAGTTTCTTTTTAGGTCGTGCTGCCACATCGAATTAGGACGATTCGACGTTTAAACGATTTTATTTGGTTTCAAACCGCGTACGGAACACTCAAACAAATTTTGTAATCTCGTTTACGTCCATTTTACGCTAACAAATTGAATTGAAATTTTGCACAATTTAGGGTTTCCGATCTTAATGCAATATCGTATAATCCAAATATTTAAAACTAGCGGTATCGTCCCGGCATCACGCGGGTGGACATTTATTTTTTAAAAAATTAAAAGTACTTTAATTTTGGCGCCTGTGCATAAGTAAAATAAGTCAAGAATGATTTAAGTAGATAGTTCTGAAAATAACTTTTGATAAATACTTTCCAAAAAAAGAGTGAGAATACTATAAAAATTAAACATTTCAGTTTGAATAAAATAATTTATAAGTAGTTCTGAAACGCACTATTTAACTGGAACAATATTGAACTGAACTGAATGTCCGATTTAAATAATTCAAAAAGTAATCTACAGGTAGAAAGAAACACTGTATTAATCAAAACGACACGATTGCTTGGATCAGTTTGTGTGGGATAAAGAAAACTGGGCTTTTCACGTTAGGTTTAGTATGGATCCCTAATTTTGCTTGTAATAAATATAGTCTATGTTACTCAGTAATAGTGTAGCATTCTACTGGTGAAAGTATTTTTGAAATCGGTCCAGTAGTTTTTGTGTTTATTAGCTCCAAACATTAAAATCTGTCCTCTTTATAATATTAATATAGATTGGGTATGGAGAACTTTTCAGTTACTAAATTATTAATAATTAATTACTAAAACTTCTTGTCATATGTTTAGCAACCCATAATTTGGTACGTTTATAAACCACATTAAGGCACGATATACATAGTTTAAAATGGTTGGAAAATTAATTTTTTTTTCTTTGGTACAAGTTAATTCCGAATATAAAATCGTTTTAAATCAAAAATGTTTTTAGCTTGGTTTTTTTTTTTGGTTAGCTAAGCTGCCTTGAAGGGTCAAGAGAAGATGTCTTTGATCGCTATTGCTGCTTAAACTTTTTATATTGGCAGGATCGGGACAATTAAAAACAAGCACCAACAATTGAAAAAACTTTAACTTTTCTCTGCGTCAGAACGCATGTTTTTAAAATTTAAGACGCTTCACAAATTTGACGGATGAGCGCGGGCTTTTATGCTTCTTTTTACTATCTAAATATGTACCCAGATTAAAACTAAACTTGATCTTAGTCATAAAAAGTTCATTCACGGTATTTTTGACTGATAATGTGCAACAATCATAAATTCATATGGGGAATTAATAATTAGAGCAATGAAAGATGATAATTTATATTTAGTTGAAGAATTTGCCTCCTTTATACAATAAATGTGATGAAGACAAGAAATTAATTAAATGCGGATGTTATGACCACAACATTTTTCCAAATTTGAAGAAATCGAATAAAAGTAATGTATTGAGAAGTATTGAAATAAAAAAACATATAAGTATATATCAAAGGAAAGATAAAGCAAGCACTCTTTAAATCATCAGAGGATATATGTACATACTATTAACTACACCGATATCCTTCCATACATATGTGGCTATGTATGTATGTGGATCGAAATATTTTGTATCGTTCAGTGGCAGAAAAGTGATATGTGTCGAGATTGCATTTCTTAATGAGAGGATTGAAACCAATGTTTTAAAAGTTTAAGTATTTGGGGGTTTGTTAAGGTTCTCTTCGAATGAATTACCTCAGTTCAGTTCATTTCATTTATTGTTCGGTTAATTATGTTGACGAAATTCCACGAATAGAAATGAAAAGTACTGAGGATATTTTAAGGCCACCAATTTTGAATCTATTTTCAAACTTTAAAAATTCAGAATACCGAATCCAATATGGCTTACAACATTTTTAGAATTCATACTAACAACTCACTGATTTCGAATATCTATGTATAATATATAATGTACATAGTACACATCAACTTTAAAGTTTGTTTGTTTGAATGTTTGTTGCTTAACCACCACGAAACGATTGGTTTGATGTTTTTTATTTTTTGACTAAAGGTATTATGTATGTATATCCTTGATTTTAATAGAACGTTTTTGTGGACATAAAGTTTAGAGTTTCAAAATCGTGCACTTAAGATGGCGACAATTGGAAGTATCAAGGGATTGCCATAAACATTGGTATTTGAGAATTGGAAACGCTAATTGTGTATCCGCATTCAAAGCTTAGAAATTAAAATAGTGAATCCAATTTAATATATATTTAACAGCTAACATTAAAAACGCATAAAGAAGAGAAAATGACACTTTCTGATATGGACCGTAGTAACAAATTGAAATTTTTACAATTCTGCATCACATCCCCAGCTTTAGTAACTCTTAAACTTCGCAATCTGGATGAGTACCCAATTTGAGAATTAAGAAGTAATTAACTCAGTAGTCTTTATGATACATCGGGTCAAACCGGGTTACTCAGCTAGTTTATTTTTTCAAGGCAGTTGTTTTTGGCAATGCTGGGAGGGGAAGCAAAACTGTTGGCATGCTTGACCTTAACAGGCCTCTAGCCTCCAGTGGTCTGTTCTCGTGAGCTATATCGCATAAATAACGAAACCTATTCTCCCAAACAATTTATTCAAAAGCTAAATATGAAGCAACGAATTAGCATTACACCATGGACATCTTCTGTGAAGTACGATATGATAACCTTCTTATTGTGATAAGGCAAGAATTTCAAATTAATGAAATATTCTATTTCCTCTTTTTTTATAACGTTCTTTGCTCACATATTCGCTTATTTATTTTATCAGGGTCTTTTGACTGATCTTAATTTTAAAATATATTTAAGGAAATCCTATTGAATTTGAATTTGAATTTATTAGAAATTATGGAATCTGGAATGGAATTTTGCATTTTTTATTTATATCCTCTTTATTATTGTAGAATTCTGTTCGAAATGATTTTTTCAAGAATATTTAGTTACCGATTAATAAATAAATAGGCCTAAGTAATATTTGATCATTTCTAATATGGAAATCATTGCATTAAATTTTCAATACATATTATAATTTTGCAGTAAAATATAATACAGTACAAACTTAATGGCCAAGTTTTTTACTAAAAGTGGCATCAAAAGACTAACTTTATCTTTCATATAAAGGACTTAGCATTTAAAGTTCGGTCCAAATTTATACGCAATTCAATTTAATTATTTTTTTTTGGCACAAAACGTGAAAGCAATACAAGTTTTTACGAGTTTTTGTAGCTCACGATCTAGCTACGTTTATTTCCGGTTTGCGAATTCGTTATAGTCTACTAAAAGTTAATTTCAAGCTTCTCAAATATATATGTAGATGATAGTCTTTCCTTCAATAGAAATTTCGCAAACGAAAAGTCTAATAGAATTTATTATACCAATTTTC
The DNA here is from genome assembly GCA_959613345.1 of Tolmerus cingulatus. Lineage (NCBI taxonomy): Eukaryota > Metazoa > Arthropoda > Insecta > Diptera > Asilidae > Tolmerus > Tolmerus cingulatus. The sequence continues at coordinate 40,059,826 of OY390707.1, forward strand.
AGGTAAAACAACTTTTAAATATCGACAAGCGGCATTATGCGATCACTGATTGATTTATGCTCCATTCTCGAAGGCGTCTATAAAAATTTACATTTCATTTGAAATCATTAAGCTTCCTCCTCAAAGACCAATTATTCGGCAATAATTTATTCGCCTGATTAAATTTTAGAAATATTCGACCACATTAAAGTGTAACCCCTAATGATGATGAGGCACTAGTGTGGATAATTTAATACAGTTTTGGGGTATTCATGCAACCGCTGCTGAAACGGGGTTCGCAAATTTAGAGAAAGGGTTACCTCTGTCAAATATCAGGCGCGTTTACACCAAACCCGAACTTTACCGATGCCAGTTTGCACCAAAATTCAATGAAATTAGTATGCACTCAATATCCCATAAATAATTGACTAAGCATGCAGAGGAAATAAATTCATAGACTGAGAATCAGCCAAATTTATGGTGGCGGGATTTAAACTGAAACAAAGTCATTGGGGAGCGCTAATGATGGCCGGCTAATTCCCATCCGCCCATTTTTATCTTTGCATGGTTTATTAACTAGTGAACCATTATTAGTCAGGTGCACTAAACCCAGCTGGCATCGCACCAGCAGGGATGTGCAGATTTGTATTCATGTTACGCCCCAAATCGTGCCGAGGATGATAACATTTTCTCGTGATAAAGCAATTTTGTTTGTTAAGAGGAATTATTTGGCCGCAGTACTTCTAACATTGCATAAATAAAATATTTCCAGTACTTAACAGTAACCCCTTAAAAAACAATAATTAATCATTTGAACGCTAATATGGTGCCCACTACAGTGCATAATATTCTTCTTCTGTCGTTCAGGTTTTCGTAAATTTGAACAATAGTTAACAATCAAAAAATTTATCCTATATCACTCTTGGCAACCTCCTTTTATTAATATCTGCAAAGCTTCATAAACACTGGTGCAGCCGTTGCGACGATTAGTTCAAATTTCCCCGAAACTTGGTTATTTGAGAACTTTTGGAGTCGCTAGTATAGGTATGAACCATCGTTTCAACAAAAATAATATTCTGCGAGAATATAACTTCAATCGGTCAAGTCGTTTAAAAGTTGCACGATCACTAACAAACGCACGAATAATTATTAATTAATATTTTATGTAATATTTGCTTGTATTCACTGATCTGAAGAATTGACTAATCGCCCCATAAGACTAGCTATATTACATATGTATATATACATATAATGTATCAAAATAGTTCACCAGTCAAGCGTGATTTTGCCATGGCGCGAATTTAATTTTTAATAATTTTATTTTACGATTTTTTAATAATGATTTTTAAGAATAGCAAGTCATGATAATTTTAATAATAAATATATTAGAGAATGGTACAATTTCTCATCTTGGTTGTTCGGAAAAGAAAAAATAGTTTTGTGATAACTGAAATATGAAATGAAAGTAAGTAACTTGAGAAAATTGGAACAATTTTTGTTCTCTGGCTTTTGGTTACGTCATTCTAAATGTTTAGTGTTTTTTTTTTTTTATAAAATCGCGTATACTAATCAACTAGAGATTTACATACATAAGTGTAATAAAGGTATAAATTTAAAAATGGTTGTTTCTGCCCAACTTGAACCAAAAGTTATGGCACAAGATTCCTTAATCATCTGCAGTTAATTCTTAACCTATTGTAGTGGCTTTTGTAACGGAAAATATTTCGAGAATCTGGGGGTGGTAATTCTCAATTTGAATTATAAAGTATGTGTACAAACATACATATATGGGAGGTATTTAAATGTTTGCCGTAATTTCGAATTGGAATCTTAAAATGCCAAACCCTACGAAGTACATAACTCTATGTCTCACTACTTCACTAGGCTCTACTTTATAAAGAAGTATAGCACATAAATATATGTATGTCATTAGCTGTTCTGCAGTTACGTCACTTGATCGTTAACGACTGTTCTACAGAAAGCGAAAGTGAGAGAACGGGGCTATTTTGCCCATGTGTGTTAGCCCCGCCCAAATCCATCTCAGAAGACTTTGCCGCGTTTGCCGCTTTATCCTCGTATAAGAAATTTAATCCGAAAATAAAAAACCAATCATTGATAACGAAGAACAGTATATATGTTGCCATAAAGCTGATGCATTTTAAATTAAAAAGATGACTATTTAGTACATAAATTTAAAAAAATTAATTTAAACCTTTTTAATGTTTTTCTTAATCGGATTTCGTAAACCAGGTCGTCTAGTTATCATCTAGTTAAAATATAATTTTCTCAAAATTCATGTAAAGCTGATTGAGACTGCCTTAAAGTTACCCTACTATCTTTTGTTTACTGCGCCGCATTAATCGTAGCTAATTGCTGCGGCCAAGCGTTAATTATTATGCCAGTTCATTTTTATAATCACTTTCCAAAGCCACCATCTCCGGTTGCATATTTGGCCGTTCACGTCATTCGCAGAAGATTTTAGAGCGCCCGCGTCTTTTATAACAAAATGCTAATATTGGGTTGATGTCATGCAATCCGAACGATATTAGTTTGTGGTTTTTTATTGCCTCTGTGGCGAATTTACTTTTGGAGCTCCACCGACTTCACTGATCTAACTGGGCAAGGACGTTCGCGACTTTCAGCCAACTCTGTGCCGCCTCAAAATTAGTTAAACCTTATTATGCAGGCTTCCTCATCGCAGTGGAAGTGCTCAAGCCTTTCTAATATAGTTAGCACGCTCACCGTAAATTGGCCGGGCTGGGACTTACTTCGGATTAGGCTCAAACTATTTTATCGATAAAATTTGCCACTCTACGGTTATTAATTCCAGTTTATGCGTTTATGGAAAATAAATGATTGAAATGTGCTAATGACGTTGCATCCTAATATGTTGCACAACCGTGCATGCGAAATATAGAATTAGATTCAACAGTTACGAAGTGGCAGTCACCATGTTATTGGATATTCCGATAAAATTCAAAATCCACGAATTGACTAAAATCGGAGAGATTTGTATTATTCCATCAAAATTTATATTTCGAAATTATACAAATTTCGGGGTCAATTTCCTATATTTCAATACTAATATAACGCACATACAGTTATGTACATTATTCAAATCTCGCTAAATTTAAAAACGATTTGTGTTTTCGGGAAACAGACAAAAAACAATTAATTTATAAATAAAATTTTAATGAAATTTATTAATCAAAAAAAGTGAATCCTAAGTTTGAATTTCATTGTTGATATAAAAAACCTAGAATCAAATTTGATGATTAGCTACGTTGGTATACTGTTGTATATTTAAGATTTTTGCATGTTATTCATTGACTAACAACATATTTCGTGAAAAGGGTTGCGAATATTGTAGAGTACAATTTTTTATTGAAATACTCATACATTTTAACGTTTGATTAACCATTTTTGATTTATTTATAATTAAAACTGCAAGATTTCATTACTTTGGTTCTCGAAATTTACTCAAAACATGTCGAAGTTACAGGTAAAATGAATGTGCAGAAATTAATTCTCTGAAAATTAGGTGAGGACACTTATTCATGTTAGATTAATATTTAGCAGTTTTTTGCGTTTTGTGTAAAAATATTAAAAAATAATTGTAATCCGAAATTGACTAATTTACATGAGGAGTCTTGTCTGTGTCAGACCAATAGTTTGATAATCGCAGCTCGAACCTCAAGTTTAATGTTTGCTTTTGCTCTAAATAAATAGAAATTGCTTCTCATAATTAGCAATAATTTAAAATGCTATTAACCGCAAAATTATTTCATTTGCAGTAAAATAACTCTGCCCAACATAATAAACCACAATAAGACGAATTTTTCATGAAATTGAATTGTTCGTATTAAACTCAGCATAAAGCATCCTTATTATATAGTAGGTAGAGTAGCATTTCTCTAAACTAGAACCATCATTTCTATTTTGATGACAAGGGGCACTAATGGCAAATTCCTCCCCAAAAACTGCAACTTTGTCTGATGAATGATGAATAGCCCAGCAAATGGTATATTCTCGTCACTAAACGTCACAGAATTCAATAAATTTCTATTTACGTTACGAATGCTTCTCCAAGCGTCCAACAGTGAGCTTATGTCGCAAGGATACTTTTCCTTTTTCTCTTAAATATACCTAAATGAGTAAGCGAAATGTAGAATTACATTCTAGTGGAAATTCAAATTTTGTAAGTCAATATAATAAATTTCTTAAAATGTGTTCCTTATAGTAGGAAGTTTGATTTTGTCTTGATGAATTATATTAATACACAGTTGTTGGCACTGGTAGGTAATAGGTATCCAGTTAGTAGTTGCCTGTGTCCATGTTTCCATTATCCTATTTATCTAGAAGAGTTTCGTACAGAAATAACAATTTGCAATTACACTTTAGTTCTCTAAACAATAAGTACAGAAAACTCCAAAAAAGAACAGAATGCAAACCAACAATGAAAATGAATTTTTATTAAGCCTAGTTTTCAAAGAAAGTTGTTTAAAAACTACTGAATGATAGTTCAAAGAACCAAATTAAAGACGTTAGTGGGTTGTTTAAAGCCCAATCATCGGAAAATTAGGATACACAATAAATAAGATACGTGGTGGGTGGTGCAATTCAGATCTACATTATTATTTCTTTTGCAGGAAATTAAAGTTGTTTATCAGTGATGTTTCCAGCGATGTGGGATAAAGAACGCCTTCTTGGGATACAGTCGATTATTCCCCAAAGGCAACAGGTTGAGAAGAGAAATAGTTGGGAAGGGTGGGAAATTTAAGGGCTGTTTTCCTGTTGAACTTGTAAAAAGCACACATTCGATAATATTAATTTTAGTCTGTTGATTAGTTCAAATAGCAAATATTATTTGCTTTTTTAATTTATATGTTACTACGCGAATATTGTACAAAAGTAAAGAAGAACATTTAAAATCCTATAATGGAATAGAAAATTTTTCCTAATCAGGATACTTTTTTCCTTTCGCTGCATAATATACATATGCATGTATGTACGAGTATGCACCTACTATGGTATGTGTTGGTAAGTGCGATAGATACCCACAAAGTTTTGTATAATACATCATATACAATAATAAGAAGATATATAAAGTTTTTGATTGCTCATATCTAAAAGAGATTATTATTTAAAGTATTGTATAACGCCGTAATTTTACCTGTCATTTAGCTATTGTCATTACGACTCAACGAGTTTCGGTGATGAATTTATGTACAGTTCATTGTCATAGAGAAAGAGAATAATTTATCACCTAGCAGACAGTTGACTACGATTGATTGCGGCATCCAGTATTAATAAAAAATGAGTTAACAGTTTGATTATGAAATGAACTTTGCAATTTCTTCATTTCCTGGGAGCTGCTTGAATTGATTGAGACTAACTGGCAAAAACGTCTTCAACATGTTTCAAAAAGGAGCAAATCTATTTATAAGTGACTCATCACGTGCTTTAGGTATTATAATTATTTTAGGAAGTAATCATGTCCTACAATTGCAATCCGAGAAATGGTAATAATACAGAAGTACATAGGAATTTTTTAGGGTACAGCTTTTGTCCATGGCCTCGTTTCCGTGGGAAGAACCAATTTATAATAATTGGATCAGTGGCGATAAGTATCTCTGAGGGGACTCGCATTAAAATTGTTAGGAGATCTATTTTCGACAAATAAACAGAAACCCTCTCATAAACAAAATAGGTATAATTGAAAGTAACAATTAATAGCCACATCTTAAAAACTTCACAAAGAAAAAAAGGTCGTGGTTTATTCTTTTCATATACATATGTACATAGCTACTTTTCTTGCCTTTTGTTTCTGCGGAACGTATTTACTACACCAACACAAACTTTTAGATTCTCAAACTCTTTTAATAAAGCCCTTAAATATTTCTTTTCCCATAGAAGTCATAAGCTAAATTTTAATTTAAAAAAGGAGTTTTTATCTGTTTGGTTGTAACAGGAAAAGAAAAGAGATAAGCACACTATCCCAACCTTTGAAAAAGATGAGGCAAGGCTCTTGAAATTTATCAACAATAACTTTACAAGTTCTTTAATGGTATGTAAATACATACATACATATATGAATTTTCTGAATTTGGGTTTTCAAAGGTAAAGCAATGAACTGATCATCGCGATCAATAACAAGTGTTATGATGTTTATAACCCAGTTTGGCTGCTTCCTTCTTTATAGCTTCGTTTCAAAAGGAATGACTCTAAAATACATAAAAAAAATATATATCATTTTACAATTTACTACTTTCAGATTTTTAAAATAATTCAAAAACCACTTTATTGCATAGTTATCGTCGTCCCAAAAGTTTATTTGTTTATTGTAAAAATTATTTACGGAAAAAATTTTATTAATTCATTGAACTGTGAAAAACAGTAAAAATATAAAAACTAATAGTTATTTTTACTCATGAATAGGGGATCTTGTCACTATATTTAAACATCACTTAGAACGTTATTAATATATATTATTATTTATTTTCCTGTTCTGTTGTTTATTGTTACCAAACTGGTTTAATAAAATATTTACTAAAATACTAATTTCAGTTCTTACTAACGAAAATAGTTTCAGCAGCTATTTACTTTTTCTTCAGTGAAATTTATGAAATTTTATCAATATAATTTCGTTCTCTAATTTGACGTAGTTAGGTATGTACGTACATACATATATGTGGATACTATATTTTATAATTTGTTGGTTACATGTAAATACATGTTGAGGTCTCCTCCAACTCAGGGTTGCCATTTTATTGATGCGGATGATGAAGGCCGTTCTCCAGTGCACGGACCAGACACCCTCATTCATATTAGCCTCATATTCCCTCTCGCTCGTATTTTGATCAACCTGGTTAACTTTTTCATGTGTGCGTTGTCACCACATAGTCCTGGTCACCCATTCAGCAAATGTTTGTGCTAGAAGAAGTAGCAGCATTCAAATTTAACAAATCGCAACATTTTGTAATTAATGCATTACAGTGGTTCTATGAAAAATTATTTAATCTAATACAGTAGATACATATTTCGCAACTATTTTAATAATTGCGGTGTGTTCGACTTTACTATGAAAGAATTGAACACCAAGTGAAACCAACGTTATGACACTCATCAAGACTAAACTGGCGTTGATGATAAAAGGATCATCATACTTGAAGTACTTTTCAGTCGGTTTTGCAGAATATTGTAGGACAACTATAGAAAAGTATAAGTGTTTTACAACAGAATTCCACCAGTTCAGCACTTTCGTTGGGTAGTGCATGGTTGGATGGTCAGCGCTTTGGAGAATGGTCATAAGAAAATAGCTGCCGCCCTATTATTTGTACACAAAACTATAATTATCTGAAACCATTACTTCTATAAAGATCTAAAAGTTAATAACTAACTCCTATGTATATCTCCTCTTTATACAAAAAAAAAAAAGGAATTTGAATGACACTAAAGTATGTAGTACTGGACTTACACCAACATTTTACAATTCATTGATATTTCTACTTATATATAAGGGTAGGTCGTTTTCATCTTGTGGTTAAGGCTTAATCATCGCTTTTGATTTACTCATATTATATTTAGGTAAATTATTACACAATTTTAATATATTTTGTTGAATCTTTAAGTAATGAAAACAATTATTTTTATGTAGGTACCTATGAATAGATTTCTGCAAAATGTCAAGTTGCACAAATTAAGACTTCAGTTACATATAGACACCTTATAGATATGAAACATAATTTAGATCATTGCACCCAAATGCTTAGCGATATGGTAAAAATCAAATAAAATTTGTCCTTATATGTAGTACAAGCCATAAAAATTCAAATTTCCAAAACGTATTTATTGTGTATATAGATTATCTCGATTAAAAATATCTCAAATATTATAGGAGAAAAGACGAGAAAAAACTTGATGAGGTTCAAGATTAAATTAGTTCAAGGTCACGCAAATTTGAGACTTAATTCACGATTCTGATTAATCGTCATCGTTATACGCGAGTAAAACTGCAATTTAAAGCAGAGTACTTAAATGACAAAAGTCGCGAGAAACAATGGGACCAAAGCCCAAGGCTCCTTCTCAGAAAATTGATTGCCACCAGAAATGCAAATGCTGCCCGGTCAGATCTCCAATGTCAATTTGCAAACATAAATTATTCTTATGCGTGCAAAACTTGCACCTTCTAATATGAAGAGTTAGGTTGGGAAAGCCGAGTTTTGAGGTTATCTAAAGGTTGAACTCATCGACAGTGTCCGCCTTTTTATTACCGATTAAGTAATTTCAATAAATCGTAATGACTAATCATATCCAGCGGTAGATGACTCAATATTTTTTTTGAAAGTCGAATGCGGGCCAAATTGCGCTAAAATTACAAAAGGAATTTCAAGCATTCAGTACCTGTTTTAATGAGACGCCGCGAAAACTGGAGCCGATCTTGAAAATATGATTCTGAAGATCGAAAAACAACGCCGATAGGCGCCAGGCGGTCAATAGCATGAAAAATAGTAGTCTTATACTTAGAAGAGCCGATTAGTAGTAGTTAACCTAGCCATCTGGGATTCTGAGCCACCTAACCTGATACAATAACGTTGGCCATATGCCATGACTTTCTTTACGCTTTTGATGAATTGCCGCTGCCCGGTTGGTTCTTAGTCATAACTATCATGCTGCTCCACAATTAATCACTTTTACTATTTCAGCTTCGTAAAGACATTTAAAATGGTTTCGACAGTTTGAAAAATAGAAAAGATTTGTAATGGCACCGCGATACCCACCCATCCACGGATTCACCTTGAAATGTGAGTGCCTGATATTTGTGAATATAATTCCAAAATTCCGCAAGCATTCATTTGTGATAATAAATTAAAATCAATTTTTCGCTTTTTGTTTATTCTCAGACACTTTTATTAAGTTACCCTTGGATTTACATTCCGTTTTTGATAAAACTATCTAAATCTAGAGTTTCGAAAGGTGGGAGGAGTCCAAAATTGGAATTTACCACTTTGCCAAATTATCGAAAAGAAGTTAGTGACCTATAGGATGTTTTGGTGTCGTTAATCTAAGCGCTGTTTATTTCCCCCAAAGCTGTTTTCAACCAGTCGTGATAATAAATTATTAGGGTTCAAATTCTTGTGGAGGAGGGAATAAGAAAATATAGAAACTTTTAGACACAAAAAAAGATATCTATCGTTATTAATATATTATCAATCAAATAAATTTAGATAAGATTGATAAAGCATGATTGGGTTAGGTTAGGTGTAAGTGGCTGCCAAAAAGGCATGATACTAAAACTTAATAATGAAATTGCGAATATTTGTGACACTTTTAAATAATAACTACTATTATTGACTAACATACATACATAAGGTCACAAATTATATTAACTCTTAAAAATAAATTTTGTTAGAATTGATTCATAAATCATTGCGCACAACTTATCCTCTAACTTGGCAGTGAAAATGTTTAAATATGTATGATTTTTGACATTTAAGGCTTCTGGTGTTAGGCATTAATCATTAAAACCATCGTCCCACATTATACATCTATCACCATTTTCGAAATATATTTACCAGAAGTGAGTGTAGATAGATAGCCCCAGTCAATTTAACCTTCTTGGTACGACAAGGGTTTGACTGCATGGTAAATGAATTGCTACCAAATTATTTTTTGTGTAGAAATAGATACCCAAAAGTGATAGATTTCCGAAGTGTCAACAAAATTAGTAACGCAGGCAAAAATGGAGAACAGATAATTTTTAAGTAGAATTGGCAGTATACCAAATGTTTTAAGGCAATGACATTTTCATGGGGGATGCGTGATATGATTGTGAATTAATGCGACTTAATGTAATCAATTAATTAATATTTTAAAATATATTATTATATTATAACCTGAGCCGCGTGAAAGTTTAACATAATGATTAACGAATAAATGTATCCAAGTGCTTTTTTTATACGAATCTCATTTATCTTTATTATACACATATTCATATGTGTATAACAAAGATAAATGTATGTGTTACGTTCATACATATTAGCTAAGTAATCGTGTTTCACCCAGAGTATCACAAATACTAATTAGTTAAATACTTTTCAAATGCTCAACAGGATTCGGGATAACGGCACTTCTTTGAAATTTGGACAAGACGTAAATCCGAGTAGTTTTTTCGGTATCGTAGCCACAAGCTTTCACTTTTTTTATAGTTTTGTTTTTCTTGTGCAAGCAATTGAAATCAATATTTGTTCCTTCAAGTGTGACAATTCATGCCGTTATATTGTATAACATTAATTGTCCTTAAAGATGGTGGATGTAGTCCAGATTTTAAAACAATATTACGGTAATATTGATTCCTATAATTTATTTAAACCGACCATATAATTATGTTAACCATCTCTAGTAAAAATTAAAAAAGTAAATTTTTTGAATTAAATTTATACAAAATCACATAACTGTTTCAAATGTTTATCCTGCTTAAGCCTAATGTGCGGTGCATTTTCAAAAAAAAAAATCTTTTTATGTGTCGTCTTTAGCTATATTTCGTCATCTTCTAAGATCGCATTTTGAATATGTTTCCTTAGTCCCAAAATGTCAAAATTAGAAAAACATTCCTACACCTCAAAATTTCTTTAATAACTCCTCAGAGGAAGTTCACGTAATGGGACCAATTTTGTGAATCTCCAGTTTTTGCATATCTCCATGCTTCATAGTCCCCAGAATCCAAATCAAACGTTTTTATCACAATGTCCGTGTGTATGTATGTATGTACGTATGTGCGTTCGAAACTTTCTTTCCTCTCGATTATGTCGCGAACCACTTAAGATATTGACATGAGACTGGTCTCATTCGACGCATAATTACGCAATGAAAAAGTTTTTAGCAAAATCGGTCCAGCGGCTTTTCAATAGGAATAAAAAAACTAAAACAACCATAACCAGCAAAATTTTAAAGTGGATAAAATTCGTTATTTATGTAAAAAATTAAGGTCATTTCAGCTTAAACTTCAACAATACGTTCGAGAAATTTTATAAACAAAAGATAAATTATAATAAATATTGATAATTAGGAATATAAACAGAAAATAAGATACACAAAACTTAAAAGGAATTAATGAGATTGAAAATTCTTTTCAGTATTTAAACTATAGCACTGTTGATAATACAAAAGTAAAAAGTAATAATTATATATTAGTTAAAATAATGGAACATCAATTATATTATTTTTTAAAAATTTTTTATAAATACCTAACTGAAAATGAGTTCTAGTTGAAATATTTGCGTTATTTCAACCAAAAACAGTCTATGGTATATGAGTGAGAGTAAGAGGAATGGGAGGCCAAGGTGGAAGGGGATACCGGAGTGGCGGAGTAGTACTATATCAAACCTTCTATGGCAAAAAACGTATCATCAGCCATAGCAGGTTTGACACCTTGAAATATATTATTATACATATAATAAATAGGTTCTAAAACAATTTTAGTTGATTTTATTTGTTTTTATTCCTCTTCTCTGGGAAGTTAGTCGTATGGACCACCGGGGTCGCACTCACACAGTTTTTACATATGTAATTGTTTTAGTAGAATTTTACACAAGAAGAAAAGAATTTTTCACTATCACTTTCAATTTTGACATTTTGTTAAAACCGTCAAAAATTCCCTTGCAAATCTTATATTTGACGCCAACAAAGGAAAAACTCCGCAAAGTTGCATTTAAATATGTTTGGTCCCCAATTCGTAATTTCATCCACGTAGTTTTTTATATATTTTCAGTTTACAATTTACTCCAAACTTTTGATAATAACATTTCTAAATTAAAATATGTACGTGTACAAATAAATACCTACTAAGGTCCCAAAAATGTCACGATTTATAAATTAAGGCAGCATATGAGAAGAGCATGCGTGTAATATATTTTTAATGTTACCTATACAGAGCTACCAGTTTTTAGTACTTTGGGTTGCAAGATTTTAAAAATTGTGCAATGTTTATAGTTTTTTCTATGATCACAAAATATTTGATTTTGAACAGTTTTAGCTTATAAATTTTTTAGTTCCTGACGTTGGCACTATACGCTTTCGCAAAAATACATTTAACTATCTAAAAATAATTATCTAGTCATTCAGGTATAGGAATTTTGTTGCAATCATCATTTCCAAAACCATCTTAGAAACACTAACGTTTAAGCAATTATTTACGGCATTTTTTGTTTTTAACAGTAGACTGATGTTGCGGTTGTTTATTTATAAAATTAATTTAAGCATTAGTCCAGGTAGTGACAGCAGTTTCGCATTTCCTGTAAAAACCCGAAATTTGGAGCGTTCGAAATGAAAATGAAGACCATTTTTTTATATTTATAGGATTATAAAGACTGAAAATAAATTGATTTTGTTATAGTAATTGCCAACGATGTTGAACACAGAACTTGTTTAAACTGGTTTTAAACCCACTGATAATTTTTACCTGCTTGACTACATCCAGTCGGAAACAGTACATAAAAGCTTATCGAACTTACAGTTTTGGAAATAAAAAGATCATAACTGTTCCAAGTAACCGGTACGCTCTAATGATTTAAGAATTGAGAAAAATAATGTTTTGAAGAAATTGGCTTTGAAAGGACGGAGATGATATGTAAAATCTATTCTTATGCATTTCAATTAACTAGGTTCTGAATACAAACTTTATTTATTGATATGTTACAAATAATGCCATTGTTTTTCGAAATTTATAAGGTGAAATAACGAGTTCTTAAGCAGTCATCGGACAATCAAGCAGCTTGCTAACGTCTGAAGCCTTTTGTTTATTCAATGTCGACTCCTGACACAATCTACTGATTTTGATCAGATTGTGGTTCGTTTTTTTCAAAGTATAAAGTTACATACGGGGTGAAACAATAGAAGTGTGTTGTCCTTTCACTGAACCGGATTTTGCATTTCTTGGAAATTCCTGTGCCCAGTCTTCCAAACTATACGGACTTTAGACTCATTGGCATTGTCCACAGGATGCATCATATTATATTTAAAAACCAAAATATTTATGTTCGTCTGATTAACCATTTCTCTGATAAATATGAAATTAATTTGGATGTCAAGTGGACTTCTTGCACAAACCGGATGTGTCCTTGACATTCAGCACGAAAAACAGTAAGAGCTCTTTGTATTTTGCTAAAAAATTATTAATGAAATATTTTGCCCAATTTACATCTTTCCCATCGTTTTAATTGGATCGTTATTATACAAATCCGCCGAATATTCCCATGGTGTCGCGGAATGTCTGAGAATATCTGCGTCAATTTACTGCGCAGTCTTCAGCGGCTTTCATATATTTCGGCGACCTGAGAAGATTACGTGTGCTTCTTTTCTTCTTCTCAAACTGTCTCGTCACAAAGACCGTACGACGACCAAAACGGCCCTTATTAGTAAGAATTCTCAAAGCATCCCATGCGTCTTCAAATGGTAAAAGTTGCTAAACACGTTCGAACATTTAGTGGGCGACATTAACTTTTAACGGCCGCGGCGGTTACATGATCACCAGCATTAGCAATTTGGGCACTCCCAAGCCCGTCCGCCTAGCCGCGGACCTAAACTCGCGACTTGCGGGTATTCCAGATTTCTGGCGGATTGTCATCTCAAGCAGCTGCTTCACTTTTACTTCGCTTGATCTCGTGGTGCTTCTGTTTAAAAAAGTGACCATGACCGACGCTGGCTGCAGACGTGCTCAGCGGCATTTGGTTTCATTTGCTGGCGTGCGTTCGCCAAATTAGCAGAAAATCAGCCTCCGGTAGCGGCTTAAGGAATACTTAAGTGGTGAATAATCGATAAAATTGTCTCTCGTGAGATAATAGGTTTCACGGAATAGGTGAAATTTGGGAAATTTACCAATCATTTTGATGTATATACATGGTTGGACATAACACCACGCATTCGCTATTAACAATGTTCAAGCACTTAAAACCAACTTTACCCTACGTAAATCTACAGTTCTTTGATTCGGTATGGTATGATGTCCTAATATACTATACATAAGTATAAATTAGTCAAACCTGGTATTTCCTTTAGACCTACATTATATATAACATTGGTCCGTGATTTCCTTAGCAATGCGCTCAATATATTCAAACCCTAGACAGATTACTGCAGGAGTACCTTAATTCGCTCTGTATTAGGCCCAAACCTCTACAATATTTACAAATATTTATTTCTGGTTTTACGGTCGTGCCAAGATGCCACCTTCCATATACGTTGACGAAACTGCTATATTCTGCTACTAAAAAGACATCGCAAACATTCAACATTCAAGCCTATAAAATGGATTTAATACTCTTTCTGTATATTTTCATATACGGAAAAAAATTTTAAATCATAATAAAACACAAGCCATAATTTTCATCAGAAGAAAAAAGATTCAATTTATATCAAACTCTAATTTGAAATTAAGTAGATGCGAAATTCTTTGAATAACCAAGTAAAATACCTGGGAATTAATTTGGAAAAAACATTGATCCTTTCTTGCCATTTATAAGTCCAACCTTAGACAAAATAAACTTACATATGTTACATGTACCCATTTATTAATAGACGGTCGACCTTAAGTTCGGATAATAAACTCCTCATTTACAAAGTTTATATTTATTGCAAACAGTCGTGCTTTATGGAGCTCCCCTCTGGGTTCAATGTGCTCGTAGTCATGTTAACAAGTTACAAATTGCTGGCGGTTCTCCACCTCAGAGTTGCACATTTTGGCCAACATATTTACATAGATTTAATAGCTGCCAAAGTTAATTATTTAGCAGGACAACGTAAAATGTAAACAGCAGAAAAGCCATTGATCGCAGACTTTACTTAAAAAGTATTTAATTATTACTGATTGTTACTTTGTTAAATTGATTATTACCGATTGTTAAAATACGCAAATTTAATAGATAGGTATATGTATGTATATGTACATACAGATATGTATTTTCAGTGACACCTTTCATTCTGGAATTGAGCTATGCGCAGAGGAATGTATGAAGGACAATAAAAAGCTGTAAATTTTAAATGTATCTTTTATATTATCTGAAACGCTAAGATAAATCTGTGACCCATTTAAGTTTAGCTTTATACACATTAGATGGAGGAAGTACAAAATGTTCTGATTTGGTAACTGGTGAATTTATATGGTTAATAATACATTCCTATATCTTTCTTTGAATTTGAAAATAAAATGAAATTAGTAATATATTTACATCTCGGTTTTATACACCTTATTGTTTTGGGTTTTTACCATTACGAAAATTCCATTGAAAATTAAATCCTCGTAGCAATCACCCGATAGTATTTTTGTGATTCTTAATGTTGAATTGATTTTTCGTTGAATCTTATAAAAATTGCCAGAAAATTCCGATTGAATTGCACTCAATTGCCGTATACATTTATTTTATTAGTTTGTGGTTTACTAAATTATGTTAACAACGCACCGCACACTTCGCTGATAGCATATTTTTTATGAAATAAATCTGTGTATCCCCATAGATGTGTAGGTATAATTGAAACTACATAGTTGGGTTTTAGATAGCCTAATGAATTCACATTCTTTTGAGCTCAAAAACGACAAATATGTGAACAATTTGCAATTGCTTGTGCTTCTCTAGATATTTAACTTTGAAATTTCGAATAATTATTTTTCGTAGCACAGTATGGCATAAACGAATAACTTCATAAGGAATTACTTATGTAAAAACAATAAATAAAAACGTTTTTAGCTTTACTTTAAAAAGAACCCGGAATAACTCTCTTAATATGCATGAATTAAGGGAAAATAATTTATTCGATTTAACTGAACTCTTATTCCTGTTACAGAATACATATATCTACTTGTATACAAGTGTTGTAGACATAAATAATTATTGTAAATGTAGCAACGAAATCCAACAATACATACAACGGCCTGAGAGTTTTTTAATAAAAACATAGTTGTTATTTTCTGACATATTTATGGCGTTCACAACTTTTCTTTTGTATATCTATGCTTTGCTCACCTTATATTTATTTGTAGATGATGTGCTGATATGTCCGGAAAACATTTAATGCAACGAAAATCCGGTAACACGTTGACATTTAACGTTCTGATTTATTAAATTATCGTTCTGAACTTTTCCACAAATTCCTGGTAAAGTTGTTTCAAATTAATTTTTCTGCTTTCACAAATTATAAAATTTAAAAGCACAAAGTTTTTTTTTTGCAATAAAACGAATGCTACAAATTATTAGGCCAAAAACAGGAATTATTTTTCAAACCGTGTCATGTTTTGGATATTGCGACTTCTTACGACGCAAAAGAGGAAACACAAATCACATACACAATGCAAGGTGAATTGTCAAACAGTAACCGTCATTTTTTCCTGCTTTTTAGTTTTCATTATTTCATAGTTGATTTAGTGCAGTATCATGGAACATAACCTCGGGCTTTCAGGATATAACATGAAGCCAATCTAATTTTATTTATAACAAATAGAATTTGATTCAAGTGTACTACTACTATTACACACTGAACCACTTACCTATTGAACATTGAACCATGGAGATTATTCAATTCATAACAAGAATATTTAATGGTAATCAGTTTAATAAAAAGTACAATAATTAATCAGCGTTCATTGTCGGTAAATATAATTAATATATTATAGTAACGCATTCCCTAAAATTATTAAAATTTGGTAATTGTTTCTTGGACCTTTGAGAATAATATAACATAGAGTACAAATTAGAAAGCTCTAAAATGCTAATTCTAAACACTTCCCTTAAATCCGAAATATGTATATGTACCTATTTGATCAAGACCTAAACATCTGAATAAAGCTAAATCTGAATATATTGTTGTAAGACTGCGGAGCAATTGTCTAAGATTATGCTTTTCACCACAGATACACTTAAAACCAATAAGTAACGCTATAACGGTTCAGACATAGTTTCTATTATTTACTAAAACGTTTAGGAGCATTTGTGGGTTGTTGGTTATGTTTTCGAACGACACTTTTCTATAGAAAATTGTAACAAAGTAATCAAAATCGATTGCTTCTGATATAGCGTATTTTGTACTATGTACATATGTACTCGTACATACATACATATGTCTAATTTCATTTTCAATGGAGCGTCCGTTTGTTTTAGGGTTGAGAAATTTCTGGTTGAGCCTTACAATTACATGTATGTGTCCCCGCATGAAGTAGATTCGGTTTAAACTTCTTGTAGCTGTGAGTATGTCATATTAATTATTAAAGACTCTGTCCTCTATGCCTTTGAATGTAGCAAAATTGAACGAGAGAGTAATTTTACCTCAATCAGTTTGGCTTTACAGCCGGGCGTTCTACAAAGCTTGTGTTCATGCTCCTTGGTCTAGTGACACTATACCTATCTGATAAAGAAATTATATTGACAATTCCACCAGTCGAATTTTGGATTCATAGTTTGGTATGCTGTACTCTTAATGATAATGAAACATCAATTACAACAGCCTTAAATATGAGAGAATTAAAATCCTCCATACAGTTATTTCTTTTCAACTGAAACGCTGCGGTCCGGGTTAATGCACGACAGAGTCTGTTTTTGACACTTTTTTTATTTTCGCAATTTGACAAGTTAAAAATTGTTAAATTTTTGTTATTTGGAACCTTCACAATTTGACCATATTACATCTTAACATGCATGACAATTTTTGGACCTTTGAAATGAATGGATTACTTTATTGCTAGCATTTAATAAAAATGAAAAAAAAGCAGATAATGTCAAAGTCTGATGATGACCTTGGGTGGACTGAGCTTGCGGATATTGTTGATCCTTTGAAGGATTTAGAAAAAACTCCAAAGTTTCCTTACAGTTTAAAAGTTCACAAAATTACGTCGATTTAGAACTAAAAGTTTACATTTTAGGACATCTGCTATTCAATATGATTGAATTATATGTTGTATTATTATTTATATGATTTTCGTATTTGTAAATTTAAAAATGTTCATCAAAGGTAGAAACGAAAGGATAAAAAATAAATTATATGAAACTAATATATTAATCATTCATGGCTACAACCAAATGTTTGGAATTCATCGATCCATTTGATTTTTAAAAAATTAAGGAGATTTTTTTTACAGTTTGTTAGGCCAGGCTTACGTATACAAAACTCGACTAAATCTATAAACCATAACAACAAATATCTACATTTTGATAGTTATGGTTCTTTTCTTAAATATTAATATATAATATATCTATTTTGTAGTTAATGCATCTCATTAAGCTTTCGCGACTGCTTCTGGCTTTTATTTGATCCAAATTTGATGAAAAAACTTGTAATCAAAAAGTGAAAGCAAACAACGGCTTGGAGATTAAAACCGGATAAATGTTTTGACAATTTCGTTGGTCTTTCTATTAGCTTCCTGTCAATTAGTATGAACTTGGTTTTTAAATACATAAACAATAATTGTTCCTTATATTTTACAGTCTAGCCTACCTTTTATCGGACATATTATAACTCAAATGCAAATATATTTGCAGATATCGCAATTACCACTTCCTGTCGAATGGCGTGATCCCTTAAACATCTTTCAGTATGAATTTCAGGGTCAAAATATGTTAATTTCAAAACCTCCGTATGTGATCAAGAGTAAAAGGTTCGCGGATCTTGCATATTTCAGAAAGAAATCATGCAAATGCGTGGAAGGAAATTGAATACAGAAGCTGAAAATATTTGAATTCATTGCGCCAGCGGCTTAAGAACAAACACCCATTTGATGCCTACCTGCGTGAGCTTTCCGAAGCTTAAGATTCTTCTCGCTGGCGTCGGATGAGTGGTAAGTCCCAACCTACTATTTACATATCTTGCAAGTACAATCGAAGTACCTACTATAGAAGATGCATATAATGCTGCCTTCTTGGGGCATTGGAATTATGTGGAAGGCATCCAGTGTGAGCATGAACTTTAGACACTCACGACATATGCGATTCAGAAAGGTATTTCTTGATAACTGCGATTGAAATCGAGTCACAATATGTACTCATATTTGCACTTGTATCTATCTGGGTCAGCAAAAGGCGAAATGGATCGCGTTGACAGAAATCAAATCTGCAACCGATAATCTCGTAGGAATTTAACAATACCACATTCGGTGATCTTGATTTTGAGCCAACAATAGGAACAGCCAGGTGGGCTTATTCAAATCGAACCGGCAATATTAATCTTAAATTAAACTGCCGACGATCACACGCTGAAAGCTGACGTCGTAACTGGTATTGTCGGATTTACGTATAACCGGCCTAATTCCCTTTAATGAAATTTCCCAATGATCATTGCCCGATTAATGGCCTTCATGGTCCCGCCGAAGGCGACCCTGAGGGAGACAGGAATGAAGAATGCCACTGTCAGCCACCCCGTCCCTTCTAAGGCAGTTATGAATAAAAAATGAAGAAATAGGAACAACCAAAATCTGCGTGTCTCTTCTACATCCGTGACGGGCAAGGGCGGGTGTCAAGTGAAGAGCTTTGTGCCGCAGCGCCCAAGACGCTCTTAAGAAAGTGATCTTCGAGCGAAGACGTTACCTGAAAAGCAGCTCAACTGAAGCATTTGTCTCCAGTTTGGGCGCCTCTGAAGATGATTGGGCGAGAGATGATCGTCAAGGAGCCGCGCGTTTTTTTAATTTTTTCTTCATCTAAGACTTTGACATGTCTGCTGAGGAGGATTGCTGGTGACGCTTAAATTGAATACTTTCGCAAATATCGCTTTTAGTTTGGTAAGATCGGCCGGCGTGGAACGGTCGTTCGATATTTGAATCCTGCACACCTTGAAGACAAGCACGGAAGAGACTTGAAGCATAGATTACCCAAATCTTGGACTAAGCAGAATCTGGAAGTTATCTTAAAGACACTGCCACAGGGATTTAAGTGATAATTGTGCTCAGTGATTTCTGCCGCAAACGGTTGCATATTTCAAACTCTTCGGTCCGATTCGGGCTGTGATTCAAGTGCGGTTCAATATGGGGACTCATGCTGTTTTGTGCATGGTGAGTGCTTTTCAAGCTATCTTTATAATTTGATATTTTTTCTGAAACTGAAAGTGATTCGTATTGAGGCCAAAATTTGAATTTACACCAGAAGGTGTACACTTTGTTTCGATTAGTGATGCAGTGGTAATTTTTACTATGCCGTGCGATATTAGTTTGTGTGAAGTCTTTGCATAGCACAAATATTTTTAAAATGAAATCATTGTGGGAGTTGATTGCCAAATCTGCACCGTAAATGATAACGATTTTAGATAAAAATTTGACCCTATTGAAAATTAATCGTAGTCCAAAAAAATTTAGGTAAATTTGCAAATAGATAATTTATGATAATCACTTGCATGCTGTCTCATACATATGCAGACAAATATGGGTATTTTTCAGTTGTAGGAATATTTAGTGTTAATTACATTATTATTGTTTAAAATTACTCATCCTTTTCCGAATTGAAACTATACATAAAAGAAATAAATTAAAAGTATGCATAAATAGAAAATATTTTAAAGATAATACCTTGAATCAAAGTTTTGGTTAATACTGATATTTAATCTTGATTGATGGAAGCACGATTAAACGAAAAATTGTTAAATCTTCACATATCTTGTGTAGTTTAAAAATTTAATAAGTTGCTGTCTTTAATTTTTCTGTTCATATTAAAAACGAAACCGCTTTCGCCTAATTTTATATATGTACATATAATCAATTTATGTACTACTTCCGTTTATTTTTTCAACGACGTAAAATGATAGAAAAGATATTATATATAGTACATACATATGAAACGATTGTGTGGTATGCAAAATTCCAAACAGAAATAAATTATTATTTGCACTTACAATTCATAAAATTCAATAACTTCTTCTCCTATGTAGGAAAAATGGCATTCATTTTAACTACATGCATTTATAACAGAATCCGAAATATGGGAACACTACGAAATATGATACCTTGTTTTTATTCTGTTCAAGGTAGACTGGGATCAGAAGAAAGAAAAATATCCTGTGACGGTTTGCTTTTAAAATACTCATATGTAGAACATTCGAGGCAATGCTGTTCTTTTGAAGGGAAATTGCTTTAATAATATTAAAAGTTTGAAAATATATACATTCTACATATATATGTATACATAATTAGTCAATATTTAATTTTTTTATTTAAAAAACTATGGTCACGCATCATATCTCAAGGCGTGGCCTGTAGGGATTGAATAATACTATTATAAATTTATCCGTTAACTTCGCTGTAGTTAGAGAAATAACACTTTTCTTAATTTCTGTTCAAATTTTCACATTCAACCACCAAAACTGAAAATCTTTACATTATCAAAAATTGTAATTTAAAGAATGTCCCACACATTTGAAGGTTTGTCTCAAAATATATTTTGTAATCAGTTACAATCTTTAAAAATCGTTAGATACATACATATTTGTATATGTAATTTATTTCAAATATTGTTTCAAATGTATGCTCTATATTAAGCAACGACTATTAACAATATGTAAATATTATTATTATTTATTAAAGTGTTATGACAAATATAAGCAAAAACTACTTTAAAAGTATGTAAGTAAATATTGCAGGAAAAATAAAACAGAGTCTGGGACTATAATACTTTTACAAAAATAATATTATATATTTATTTCATTCTTGTACAATAACAACACAAATCTTTTTTGAAAAGAGGTAAAAATTGAAAATAGTCGTTTCGTTTTTTTAACCACCTGTAATTGTATCGTCCATAGTTATTTTTACACTTAAATGAGCAGTAAAAATGCTTCACATAATTATAAAAACAGTTAAGTATCAAATTCCCCATTGTACTCGTAACTCAGAATTGAATGAAGAAATTTCTTGCTGTCATAAATGCGCTTTTAAGAGATCTCTGATTTCTCGCGAATCGTGCGGAAGAAACTTCAAGAAGATAGATAAATAAAACATACCATGTGTAATTTATTGGTAAAGTGTTATTTGCTTTTGAAGAAATGTTTGATTGTTGCATACTTTAACATCTACTTCTGAATTGAATAAGTTGCTTGCAGAAGCTAAATTTTAGCTCTCTTTTCAGAACTGAAATTTAAATAAAATCTATATAAATATTTTGATATTTCTTATCCTTTATAAAAGGATACATATAAAATCATTGCTATCTTGTGTAAGCAGCAAATTAACAGTATATCTCAGTATTTCATAATCAAAGTAAAAATATTGCGCACACATTAAAATAACTGACAAGATCTTTTTATTATTTGCCCCTATGTTTATATAATATAATTCCTTGTATTTATTGAAAAATCTAAATATTACAAGAAGCCTTAAGTGCGTGCTGAGGTGATATTGTGATGATTATTTAAAACGATAGATATTTCTCAGTAAAAATATTAAGATGCAGTCGATACTCACTTAGGATGACTTAAAGTGATTCCGCAATTGTGCATAATATTTGCTTTCTTAATTATCACTCATCTCGGGAATACCTTGAAAATTCAATGAAAGTATGAATTGCCTTAAACCTGATGAGTAACTAAATTTTGTTATTGGGTGAACGACAGCTAGATTTGATTTCCGGGTCTTTAGCCTTATTAGTTTCTCTCCGCATTTTGGAGGCAGTTTGCAAAGTTGTCTTTGTCGTCAGTGTTATCAAAGTTTAATTATTTCTAAATTTGGATTGATGTTTTACCTTTCCAATGAATTTTCTTCGATGTGACTTGCACTTTCACTTTAATTTTATTTCATGAATTGGGTAATTTAATCTAAAAGGTGAAATAAATTTTATTCATTTGATAATATTTATTTAGGCCATTACCTAATAAAGGCATCATTAACTCATCGCGACAATTCGCAAACATTATCTCCCACTCAAAATTTAAATAATTTTATAATTTGAATGCAACAAAAATACATCAATATATTACGAATTTCGGAAGGGCGACGAGTGGTTAATTTATTCAAAAATGCGCATATTTGATCAAACTCTAAATTTTTTAAATGATTCCTTCCAAATGACCAAATTAAAGGATAACTAAAGAGTGAGTTCATTAAGGTACAAAGGTTTTGTTGCACTGCTTTAATTAGTCTCTGTAATTAAAGTTTTGAATAATGCCCTTTTGCGCTACCACTGAAATGTGCATCAGTGTAGGGGATCATGAATGTTTGACCACTTTATGTGGAGTAATTTTACATTTTGCAATTTAGAGGCAATTCTGAAAATTGTCCTCCATGCAGGATACTTTATTTACTTTTACCTAATTAATCAAATAACTTTTACAAGACTAATAGGGCATTTAACACAAGAACTACCCGAGCGTAAATTTAACATTTTAATAATTGTCTATACCTGTAATGTAATATTGTTTAAATTTCAATTTGTAATTAAAATGGAAGAAGGCCTTTGCATATGTAGTAGTTATAAACCTTTATAAGTTTCGGCAAATCTTAAGAGGAGACTTTAAAAATATAATTAATTCACGGACCAAGTTCTAATCTGTTTAACAGTCTTATTGGTTTTATTGTTAATTTAATATTTATTTTACCATTTAGCGGCAGAACGGGGATGTCGTATCCAGTAAATGTGAAATTTTGTCTATGTTTATTATATGCTTTATATATGTATGAATATATATATATGTTATATTGTAATAACATCATAGAAGTTAGTTCAAATGTGTTAAAGGTAATTTTGAGGTATTTTCGTGTAGTCAGTGTAATAACAGTAAACTTCAAGTTTAGAAGGAGCAGCTGCTATTCCTTGTGTATGATCATGGCGACAGACTTTTAAATATAGTATATACATATATGTATAAAATATGTAAAGATTTTCTTAAATATTACTTCAATCATGGAAAAAAGTTTTGCCCAAAAACAATATTATTTAAACTAATTAAAATTAACAAGGCTTTGATGTTCTACTGTGTCTACGCTCTATTCATTAAAAAGTTATGACTTTAATTAATTGTAAAACGTTTTTTTTTTCTGAAAATGATAATTATTTCAAGTGATTATTTTTCATTCTAATTTAGTGTTATTTCTTCTCCTTCGCAAGGTAATTAAAGAACTAATTCGAGTAATTCATTGAAATTCTCAGTAATTGTCTTAGTATAACTTTTTCAATTTGCACCTTTGCATAAAGGAATAAGGCATAAAAGGAAATCAAATTATTTATAGGTTTGTAAAGATCGAAAAGGAAAATGCTAAATATATTTTTTAATCACATATCGCGTGAACAGTAGGTGCATGACGAATGTTTTGGGCATTATTTTTCTTTTATTCAAATGGAATCCTATTCGATAAAACTACCGTGAAAATAAATTTAAATTACAGAAATTTATACTTACAAAACGTTTAAAATATTTAAAAATTACAGAAAGCATTACCAAAAATTACCAAGAATAATATGAATAAATTGGTTTTGATAGTAGCGAAAATTATTAAAGAATAAAAATTGAAAGCTTTGCCGACATGTGTGACAGTTCATCGATTTGTAATGAAAAACGGCTAAACTTATAAATTAAAATGTAAATTAAATCATGGAGTTTAATGAGGAAATCGTGCACTACATACACGTGCATACATATATAAAAAAAAAATTACGAATTTAATTTAGAAAATGATATCATCTTTCTCTCCCAAGCTCCCAGCAACATACAAATATACTGCTGTGTTATCTAAGAACACCCCATATTATGTCATTATAAGTATGATAAGTAAAGTTGAGCTGATTGTTTTATCTACGGGTACATAGTTACTATCTTACCCTTGTGTTCTGATCCCAAAATCATGAATACACACATTAGTGAATAAAAGTTGCCAGGTCTTTTCCACCACCCTTGGATTAATCCTTGATAAATTACTTTATGACTATTTAGATCTGCTCAGTCACCTAGATTGGCTCATTTGCCTCCAGCAAATTGTTTTGATTTTAGGAAGATATCGATTTAGTAAGGTCTTCTATTGTTAAAGCGGTATCACTTTGGAGCACCCAAATAAACCTTGAAGAGATTTGTAAAATTTAGCCGTAAAATTTTTAATTAAACAATTCAACGACTTGCGACTGCTTTTTTATTTTTCAATTAAAAAAATGAATTTTATAAATGAAAACGGTGCAAAACAGCTGGATTCCAAATTTATATTAAAAATGTATAAAAGTGAAAACCCTGATTTTGTTTTATAGCTTCGGCCAAATTCAATTTAGTATTTCAATTTTATCTCATGTATAATATGTATAATATTTAACTGAATACAACATGAAAAACTCCAATTTAAATAGTTAAGTTGAAACATTACTTATTACTCAATTTTCAGGCAATAGAAAGAAATTAGACTTCAATCACAGGTTTTTTATGAGCAATTGCTGACGGAATATTACCATAAATGTTGGAAACTGCGACAATAAACCTTATGCTTTTTCATTTGTGCGGGCGTTTCAATCTGAATAAATTACTGCTCCTGTCAGCCACATGCGAAATGAGTCATTGATTTACTTTCGGCCGACGTCTTATGAATACAAGAAAAATAAAATATAAACAGCTTGGAAGACGCTTTTGCTTCTTTAAGATTTTATTGAGATTTCCGAAATATAAAATTGATCTATAGGAAACGCTGCTGCTGAATATACAAGAGGAGAAAGTCACGGTACACCTCTTCGTTTTGATTCGTTGTATAACTCCCAATTGTCCCATAATGCGGCCGCTGCGGACCGAACTTGGTGAAATTCGATAATTTTAATTATATAAAATATTAAATTTCACCTGAGATTTGATTATCAATTTTATGTATTAAATTACTTCCCCCGCTATTTTGTACTTCTTTTCACAGATACTGGTCTTATATATCTATACTATATAGTTTTGATTATATATGTATATGTTTTTATTTTAGTTTTATTATTATAATTGTTAATTTTTATTTTTTTTATAGTGTTTAGCTTAGTTTTTTTTATGTTAAAAGTTTTGCGTTCTGAGGTGCCTAATATTTTA
The DNA here is from genome assembly GCA_959613345.1 of Tolmerus cingulatus. Classification (NCBI taxonomy): domain Eukaryota; kingdom Metazoa; phylum Arthropoda; class Insecta; order Diptera; family Asilidae; genus Tolmerus; species Tolmerus cingulatus. The sequence continues at coordinate 40,085,797 of OY390707.1, forward strand.
ATGAAAATGTAAGATGGGCGAAATCAAATTGACGTGGTATTACCCTTCTCAAATTTACTTTTTTTTGTGAAGAGTAAATTTCAATCAATTTAGGAAAGATGTTAATGCCGAACAAAGTACGAAGTGATAAATTTTCTCTAATTTATTTATTTTTATATTTTGTGCATAACAAATCTGATTTTACTTTCGAAAAAGTTTTATGGTTTTTGCATGTACATATAAGAGGCGCTGATATTAAATTTTGCACACCTCAGATCGAGATCATCTTAGTACCAATTGTTATTCAATTTCCATAAAATTTAAATTTCTGAGTTAACCATCTGGTCGTCAGTAAGCTTTATTACAAGTGTAATAACTTTTATTGGTTTATGTTGAGACATAACAGAGATACCATTATACGATAATAACATCCGAGCAAAAGCGCAATGTAAAAATAGAAAGAAAATGACAAATTAATCCGCTGCGGGTGCAAGACCTTGACATTTATAAGTTTGGAATGTTTGGAAGAGACACTCTTAAATTGAATATCTTCTATTAAAAATCCAGTATCAGACTTCACTCTAATAGAATAAAATGCGTCAATAAAGTAAGAAATGTTTACTTAAGGCATTTCTTGGGCAAAAAGTCTTAAGAAATTTAATTAAATGAAATGCTGCTGCCAAATCACAAAAGGAGTAGGATTTTTTCTTTCTTTAATGTCAAGATGTCATGGGATCCGCTATAGAAATCAATGGATTAATAATGATTTGGTACCACACACAGTCGCTTCTTATTGGGGAGCAAACCGGCTTAATAAAATAGCATCTTTAATTTGGTATCTTAAATGACTAGTATGATATGGGCTGATTAATGTAATTTGCGTGATATTTAAAGCAACTTTATATGATTCTAAGGGAACACATACGTAATATTACCTGTTATGTAATATTTTAGGGAAATTTGAGAGTTCAGAAACATTCAAAATATGTTTGTATGAATATATTATTTGTGAATTACAACTTGGCGTCCTTGGAACTGCTTTTTCAGTTCAGTGCTCTGTAAGAAAATCGTGCAGATACATTTAATTTTTCATTTTACATAATTAATTCAAATGAATCCTTACATTGAACGTATTTATTTAATAAATTATTTTTTCATATATTTAAATGAATAGTTTTCCTTTTTGTTCCAAACTGCAGAAAAGTGTCGAAAGCGTTAAAATTTTGTATAATTTTTTGAACTATGTTTTAAGGCAAAACAAAATGAACATAAATAATAATTAACCTGTGACCACTGATCAATGTGAGCATGTATTTAATGCTGCGCCCAGAACACGGTCAATGCGAATATTCGTAATTTAATTATAATACACATCTGAGTACTGCAGTCCATCATTTCTGAACACTGTAATCCAGATAAACTTTAGCGAATTGCAATTTAGCCCTCCTGTTTCCTTCTGAAATAAAAGGTTTCTTCGTAGGCTTACGACAAAATAAGCTGATCGTTATTGTCGTTCTTATAATTGCTTTCACATAACTTTTGACTAACAGAGGAATAAAACGCGTGCCTGAAGATGTTGTGCAATTAAATTATGTATAATAAAAACGTTTATATTTAGCTTATCATCATAATGACAATAATTTCGGTCGTTTAACAATAATAACTAGAGCAACAACAGCATTAAAAAATGTCAAGGATGCAACACGGTCCCACATTCTAAAAATACGAATCAAAATATTTGAATAACTTTCTTTGAACCACTCCTAAAAGAATCGGGAAATGAATACCTCATTTAAGATCGCCATTTAAACGCTTTATTCAAACATGGTCTTCCTTGAACCAATAAATTACACAGCATGCCATTTAAATTGCCTTTAATCTAAATTGTTTCCATTCATATAAGAAACTAGCTTATTGAATTTGTGTTAAAAACTTGCCAAAGCAACATACCTTTTGTTAAAATAAATAGCAAGCGAATTATTTAAGCCTCGAAAAGCGTGATAGACCTTGGCTTTCAGTGCAGCATAACCTTAAACCGGATAAATAAAAATGTTATAAATTTAACACATCTCTACAAGTTTCCGTCATTTGCGCTGTTGAACAACTTATCAAGGGGAAATTTCGATGTTATCGATAAACACAAACACGATAAATATTGCTTGAGTAGCCCGAAGGTAAAAGTAATCAATACTACATCTAAACTGCAATAGGCAACGATTAATTTGTATGAGGCGTCACTAAAATTGAGCTAAAGCCAGATTTTCACAAAATGTTCGTTGTTAGTTATAGAAGTTAAAGTACATATATGCGACTTTATGTGTACTGGTCATCAACATTAAAACTGAATAATTGTCATAAATGAATATAATAAATAGTAGTAAAAGTAGTGACTCTGTGAGTAATATTTTCACCCATTTTTAGCTATTCTAGCTATTTCCGCTGAATTCTTAAACTCTAAAGGTTAACTAACGCAGTTCATAGCCTCGAGTGCAGAGCAAATCCTCAATTGCATCTCGCGGAGTATCTTCATTTCATGACTTATTAGATCTCGAGTGAAGAACCAGAATGCTGAAACTCCTCTGCAAAACCTGCACCATCACTGAACAAGCTCGCGGAATGCATATTCAAATTTGAATCCCTGCACTGATAGCATCGCCACCATCAATAATGAAGATCTCTCTACCGCAAACAATGCGGCAATGGAAAAGGTGACATTTATGAAATATTAAGTAATTAGCCGCGAAGCTAAAATTTCATCAAGGGGAATGCTGTAGACAGCCGTGTGACTAATATTGTGAAGTTATCTTTCATATTTTATAATCTGACGAGATGGTCAAATAAAACTTATCTTAAATTCTAAGAAGTTTCTAGATATCGCGTTGGTGGATAAATGGTTGAATTAATTCCAAGAGGAGTGCCCACGGGTGAAGAAATATATGATTATGGTTAAAAAATACTGCTTTGTGACGTATGGCATGTATTTGAGCATCGCGGATATATCGAAGCATATAAACCATGTGGGTTGAATTCTTCAAAGCGAACATGATATATGTATGTTTAAAATGTTTTATAAATTGCACAGAAATTTCAAAATGTTCATGCTTCCTACCCTTTTTATTCTGTTTAACCCTTTCGGTGTTAAATGCTTCATGGGTGATATTTTATGGTGTAGGCGATGAATTATATGACGTGTTAACATTATAATAGCACCGCACCAATAGTGTTAAATTAGCGAGCTGAAATGCAACTGGATACTATATGTATAAGGAAGGGGAATATCTTGTTGGATTTTTAATTTCAATTGTATATATTGTGTCTATTTCTGATAGCATTAAAGTTTGTGGCTCTAGCATAATTTATTTATTTTACTGCATATATACAGCCTGTCCATACAATGAAAATAAAAAATTTCAAAATAAACTGAAAAACAAATAATCCAATTATGGCAAACTTAAAGCAAATATGGTGGCTTGTCGTAAGGATGGGTAGTTCAAATAAACAGGGTGCTGGGAGGTTTTGTCAACATAACATCAGAAATTAAAATATTTTGTAGTGACAAATGTTGTTAACTAAGTTCGGGGGACAGATATTCTCGAAATTTTTGCAATTTATAAGGACTACCTACTATATGTAGTATTAAGCATGGGTTTTCTTAGGGTGAATGAAACAAAGATCTGACCGACACAAATAAAGGTGATTCGAAAATTCCAATTTTTCAGTGAACGTAAATCATTATTTTATTTGTTGATCTACTCAACACAGCGACATTTAACTCACGCAAAAAATCGGCAATCCTACTGTTCTTTCTAAAAATAAGAATGCTGATCTATCACCATCTAGTGCAAGTAATTTTCACTTTCGAAACCGCAAAAATCACTTTTCCCAAAATTCGGCCTTTCCCTATTTATGGTTAAGTGTTAATATATATGTAGATCTCTCAAAAATAAGTGAAGAAATCGCATATTAAATTTATAATTTATATAGTTGCAGAATTTATAGTTACTGGCATATTTTGTTGAATATTGAAGTAGGTAAATTGTAAAATAATTGCATAAAATAGATGGGTGTTGCGCCATACAAGTGTTAGTAGATTTCACCGGTTTAAATTCTCATTTTGAGGTGTAATTTTTTTGCTTATTTTTGAAAAGTGTACTTTACCGCTTTCCCATGATGTTAGAACTGTAATATAACGCAAACGTCTGAGTATCGTTTTATTAGTTTGAAAATTATTAATACATATTTGGAGTCCTAAACCAAAATGGACTTTCTAGTTTTTGTCTGTTAGAAGTAAAATTAAACTTGTTATATAAATTAATCCGAATTCAATTGTTCTATCCTTATATATATTTGCCTTTCACTTACTTTATAAGATTTGAAAAAAAGGGCAGCGCATAACAATCCACACTTTAATCCTTTTAAAATTAGATCTGTATAATTCACCTACTTACTATTTTAATAAATTCCGAAAAAGGCTTGTGGAATGAAAATTTGAATTCTAATTATGGAAATTAGTCGCGCATGTAGAAATTTATAATAATTTAAAAAGTAAAATTACTCATTTTGATGGATTTATGAGAGTACAATAAATAGATACGGAAAAGAGTTCATTGAAGCTCATCTTCGAACCTTATTAGCATTTCTTCAAGTATTTTATTTGCAAATTTCTTTTACACGTGCGAGAGTTATTATCATAAAGAGACAATCTTCAGAAGTACAATACCAGACAGGCGTTATTAATTGCAGCCACTCTGTCTGTATTCGGACAGTTGGCTTGAGCAGCTTGAGAATCGCTTGAGACTCGCTTGAGACGCGAAAGAAAGACTAAGCTCCTCCCGAAGGTGAATTCGACGCAGAAATGCCAGGTCCGTGAATAATGCCCGATTCGATGCGAGCCTGATCTCGGCGGAGTGATAAGATCATGACAGGGAAGCTGGGTCAGCGTATTGACTTGTTCGCTCGCAGGCCAGTAACTCACTTACTTTCTCTGGCGCACAGACGCAATCTTATTAAAATGAGGTAATACTATATTCATCATATATGACTAAGTTAATGGCGTCCTTTAGATCCCGAGCGGCCTTCCATTAATCATTTTGAGCCGTCTTGAGCTCCCGACAGGTATTTGTTCCGCGGTGTGGCGTTTACTGGGACCATTGAGTTACTTTAAGAAAATCTATCGGTGATCGTCTGTCGCTCTGATGCTCCTCTCCTCTTAAGAAAAGTTGCGCCTTGGTGCGGCGCCTTATTTCAGACGCCGAAGAAGAAAACCCGTATTGGGCTGATGGTTCGCTTGCCGGCTTCTTCGATTTTTTCACCGTCGTAACGTAAGACGTTGCGTAAAAGCCGAACGCTGAAGTGCGTACGAATAGGATTGTGACCTTGTTTGAACGAGATCTTAAGTCAACACATGGCGGATGATCGTGGTGATGCGATGCTCGCGAATTCCACAGGTACGCCGGGGCCGTCGTTAGTTGAAGTGCCCACTTTTAATAGCTTCTCCGAATCGCAATTTCTTGTAACACATTCTGTACTTTTACTTTCGATTTTAAGTAGTAGACCGGTCGTCTTCTAGATATGACTCTTAAATGGAAACATGAAGTAGTGCATTTACTAAAGGAATCTGCGCCGTTCGAAGAAGATCTAATGGACGTTGCTTCGAAAAGTTCAGGACTGGTTTTGAAGGGACTTGGCGAGTGGAGGTTGACTAGGTTCTAAAATATCAAAACTGCCTCGCCGACGTGATGAAATCACTTTTGCAATCCTACTCACATGTCAACTAATTGAAAGTAAATTATATTTTATTTTATGCGCTAACGCTTTTAGAGAGATTTAATTCGGCTAATTGCTTTCTGATCTTCAGCGCCTCTTGACTCCAAGGAGGCTAAAGCATTTAACGCTTGTTAAACATCTTCATTTAAATATACATTTGAATTTTGTTGTTCGTGTGCTTATTAGAGTTCATGGGATTATGTATTAATTGAGAAGCAATTACTTTTAAGTTTTTAGTTTTTACTTAGCAAGAAAAAAGATCCTGCAGCATCCAGGAGAAAACGGCAAATTTCTCACCATATTAAACGACGAAGACAATTATCCCGGGGAAAGAGGAAAGTCGAAATCAAACTTTATTTATGCATTTTTGAGGTCAATACCTCAGTCGAGTTTGAACGCAATCAAATTGATCAGCATACTTTCTTCTGTTGGCATAATAAGACCCATATCTCTTAACCTCTTTTGATTAAATTGTAATACGTACTCATTCATAAGGTCAAAATCTTGGGGTTTGAGAGTGAACAATATTCTTCCTTGTGTATTTGATTGGTTTTCTTAGAAAATACAATAAAATTTGATACCGTGAAATAATTATAGGTTACTCTTTTAAGGTTTATTTTTGATGGTGATCAAAGATTATGATGTCAAACAATAAAATGCTGTCAACCGGTCTAGCTCAGATATTGCCACGGGGAATATTTTAGCCAAGTTTTTTAATCGGTTCACATGGGAACAAATTAAAATACATACATACATTCATACTATATATAGCGAAGTGAAGACTCCTTCTTTTCTTCAAATTCCGCAATTTTGTATTATGATCTAGATAGTTAATAAATGCAAAATGTGGTCAGAATCTACTTTGGAAGCTATATGTAGAACAAAATAATATTGTTCTTATAAAGCTTTAATATTTTTTAAAATGCGAATGTTTTTTTGGTACGTCTTACTGATAGAATAAATTGTATAAATAAATCTAAACAGTTAGTGATTGAAGAAAGATATTACGAAGACACAACAGACCTTTGTATCTATAATATAATTTACTATTAAACCGCTTTTCGTCCTTCGAATAAAACGTGAACCCCTAATATAAATTTTCAATGTAAACAAAAACGCAATCGTAGTGTAATTTTGGATTTTATTAGTTATGTCACATTGAAATAATCATACATAATTTAGTTTATCTATTGCGTTCAATTTAATATGTATGTATGTATGTATTTAATCATAGAATTTTTCATGTAGACTTTTACAATTCACTCAAGTCAGACATTATGGATGGCAGTTTTCCGGTATTGGTTACAATTGGTTTTTCTCTTAAGTTAACAGTGCATTAACACTTATTAATGATGAAAAATATGCAAAAAATACACAAAAGAAATTTTTAAATAGTACTTTGTTTTGATTTACATACATTCATATTGAGAGATTTACCGATTGTTAATTTAATAAGATTACTTTTAAAATTATAGACTTATTAATGATCTACGAATATTACTGACTTTAAAGGCTGTTATGGTTATACAATCTTACTATATATCTTGCGTGGCTAAATAAAATTTGCTCAAGTCTTGTCTGATTATGGTAGTCATAAATTAAACAGTTAAGGGACTTACTTTGATGACTAGAGCATTCCACATGCGTATGAAAATATTAGTTCCCAAACTATTTTCATATAATGTAATACGTTAACTTAAGTTAGCTGTGAATTCATTTCACTTATTTGGCTACTCAAAATTTCTAATAAATCACGAGTTTTAAAATATGAATGAAAATAAATACGAATTTCGCGAACTGTTACTATAAATTCCGTCAGACTGTAAAGTTTAATTAATAGAAGTATTTACATTAAACAACTTTTAATTGATTGACTGCAGCGACTCGCAACATATTGTCGGCATGCATACTTCTTCGCCATATTGTGTAAAATATGCTCCTGCAAAACATGTTTGCCAATTCCCGCGGCGAGCATTCCTGAACATATTTCAATTAAGCAAAACAATATATGACATTCTGCTACATTTTTTGACCGGGGGAAGTTTACTATGTCAGTGCTAATGAGAACAGATGTACATACCCATTTCGCGAACGTATTTTTAAACCAAAGCGATAGACAGGGTGACTCCTTTTTCCTTTGATTTTGTTTTTCTTTCTTTTTATCAGAGTAAAATAATTTCCCTTTAGTACTTCTGGATAACACGTCCTCCCAGGAGTATTCAATAATAGTAATTGTAATTGTACCCAGTTTAAGTGAGCTTCTCCACACTTGTATTGTGCATGACATTCATTATTGATTTAGGAATCTATGATTTTTGCTTTTTCTATTTGGGCGCAAAACGAAATCTTCAGGATAAGGTGATTCAAATTAGACTTAAAAAAAAGTAATAATAATGAGTTTTATTTCGAACATTCAATTGATTATAATCGTTATTGAGCGATGAAAGAAGTCAGAAAAAAGGGGTCGGTTCAAATAGCATGTAGTTTCTAAAAACTCAAAGTTTGCCGGCACTAATTAGGTCATCTGAGCAGTGACTTAAAATTGATCACGGATATACATAAGTATGTTTGAGTACAAACGAAAAACCTCCGTCGGTGACCTTCATTATTTATCCAAATCTGCTGAATCAATTAAGGCCGAGTTTGCTAAAATATTTTAACAAGTTCATTTAATTCACCCGGTCGCTGAACAATCGAATTGAATGGCCGGCAGAGAATAAATTGGTCGTTGTTCAGTAACGGCCAGCACAATGTTACCCAGCAGACGGGCAACTCTGTGAAGGACGAGACCACCTTTGACATGTTTGTGATTTGAAATATGAAACTTGAAAAGGTTTTTGAATTAAGAGAGGACAGGAGTGACGTGCATCAATTTATAATTGCTTAAATATACATACATGCACTACACATACATATTTGTCGGGAAAAATCAACCTTCTGTAATATTACCATTTTTTCACTATTGGTATTTTAATTGCTTTACTTTATGTTGCAAAACTGTCGGGTTTGAAATTTGTAATCCATTTTTATTCATATAGTTGGAAAAGTATAAATATGAATTAAATCAAGTGGAAGGTAGTTTCTTGGTTACTAATGCTTAAATTTTGCGGAAAATAAAATTTTAATTACGCAGTCATAAACGATTTCTTTCAAAAATATTACAAGATCTTTCAAATTTTAAAGGAAATATCGCAAAGTTCAACACTTATATATGTATGCGACTTTTCACGTTGTTTTTATTATTTATATTATTTTATATTGCTTATGAAGTTCTGTGAAATTACACCCTATACAGTGTCATCAGTATATACGTTTTCCTGAACTGGATAATTTGTAGGTTGTGACACTTTGTGACGAAACGTGCCAGAAGATAATATTTTAAAATTCTCTCATCTGGTGCGCAAAAAATGGAATCATAGACTTTCTCATATTTTTTCCCATACCGTATCTGCGGGATGAAACCTTTTTCGTAAATATAAAGATTAATGGTTAAAAGAAAAATATTGATGTGTAAATTTCGATAATATCAGTCTGTTACCATTTTGTCATGGCTGAATAAGAAGTGTAATAAATTTTAATAGTCAATAAATAAATTCAGTGGAGCTAATTTATGACGAAAATAAAGGGCAATCAGGTCGCACATCGAACGTCGTAGAAGCTGCATAAAATATTTATTTAAAATTAAAGCATATCATATATTATGTGGTTGTCTTAAAATATTTTTAGGTTATCAAAATGGCAAATGCAACGCATAATCAAATGAATATAATGCATAATTTTATGTGTCAAACATATACCTACATTGCGCTCAATCATTTGGTTATCGTCGTTAACCTTTCTTATTGCATAGTAAACAAAATAAAAAATGTTTTCATTTAAAAATCTTTTATTTAAAAATGCTATTTCTTTTATAATAATGCATACTTTAAAACGTGCTATTTATTACGTACTCACTTATTTAAGAGGCATTGGTACATATTGAGTTAAGCAATTCGATAAAAAGGAAAATAAGTGTATTAACATATTATTAACATTAACATATGTTATTATACATTTCGAAGAAAATTCGAGAGAAAGCTATTTTAGAAAAAACAATTTTTTTTTAAGGTTTGGAAGTAGTATATTTTACTGTACTAGTATATGGGTGGTGTATGTCAGCATTAATAATATACATATTTGGAAAATACAATAGGATAGCAGATTTTTGAAGTGATTTGGAAATCGCTACAGGACGAAATCAAAGATAAAAATAAAATAAGGATGTGGACATCATTGACCATTCGAATTTACGAGTCACTCTGAAACCCCCTATAAAGTAATTTACGAATCTAAAGAAATACTTCTGATTAGAATTACGATCTTAATTTTTTATTTGACTAAGGTTATATTGGTTATTGGTTAAGGGACCCTGTTTATTTATTGCCTTGGGGCCCTTTTCCTTCTAAAAACAAGTCACGGAACTCCCATAAAATCGTAAAATCAACAATTAACAAAAAAATGACTACCCAAATTTATGATTTTACAAACAATATCCACAGAAAAACAAGATAAAACTTGCTTTGTTGTGAAATAAACATCCTCAATTTTTTTTACTGTGTTTTCCCCGTACAGTCACTGGGAACTTTCAAGGTTGATCCTTTTATCATATTTTCAGATTTTCTAATTAGTCACGCATATAATATCGGCTTAAATCACTTAGGTCAACAGAGAATTAGCAATGCAAATTGAATCGAACGACCCGAAATTCAGTCGACACAAGTAAATATCTACAAAAAGATGAGAAGTTTATGAGACATCTCAAAATTTCTGTCCACAGCAGAGTGGAATCTTATTAATCTGCCACTTTCGAAATTTATGATTCCTCTTAAGCCTGCGGGATGCGCGAAAGGAGTTTGCATATTCTAATAACACGCGGAAATTTTGACATTAATGATCGTCATAATGTGCAAACGATAGCAACGATAGCAAAAGTCTGAGAAATTCTAAGGAGTTTACAAAAATGGATAAAAAGGAGCAAGGTTATTACCATCGCAGTAGTGCTACTACTAAACGACCAATTATTTCTCTAAATCCAGCTTTTATAATAATATATGAGTTTTTATTGAAATGGAATTTTTGAATTTTAACATTTCACGATTTTATTTCAGGTCCTCACCTGTCTGGTGCTAAATGCAAATGCACGACGAGGAGGCGACCGAGAACTTTTAGTGGATATCGACGACGCTAGCACGAAAAATACTCAGTATTATTCCGCGAACTTTGACACGAGTGAGTTTACCTGTACTTCATCTTACTTTTATCTCAAATAATGTACTCGAGAACAATTGAATTGACTCATCGAGCTCTTATTGTGGCTTCGAACTTGCCGCACGAGCCTTTGTTAGCGCGGATTTAAATAATTATTAGTCGGGAGATAATAACCTTATCTTTCTTAATCATCCCAGGTGCATACAACTATGGATATGATATCGGAGTAGCAGGCCATTTCCATCACGAAACACGAGGTCCAGACGGGGTCACGTATGGCTGCTATGGCTGGATTGGTCCCGATGATTTACTTCGAGTTGTACATTATGTCGCTGATTCCAACGGCTACAGGACTGTAGAACCTCAGCAGGATGTCGAAGTCTTCCCTGAGCAACCAGGAACAGATCTTCAAAACCTCGAAGACAGACCAAAACCCAAAGGAGTTACAATTCACTGGAAGGAACTTTATTTCCCAAAGGGCTGCGGTATGTTTGAAGGTGGTGTTCGTCCTGACATCCCCGTTGTGCAACTTCCTGGAGGAGGATATGTTAATGTAAGTATATTTGATTCAAAATTTTATTTCAATACTAGCTAATGCAACTTTTACTCATTAATTTTATTATAATATTTTGATTGAGTACTGCCCGTCCCGTCAATAACGTCTTGCTATTTTTGAAAAGCGCAATTTCTTTTTAAAAAGAGATTTTTCTTAAATCGAAAGCTTTAAAATACTCAGTGACCGATTAGGAATAGTATTCGTTTTCGCATTGAATTCAACACTGCTCTGGGTAAGACTGAGGCATATTTTTTTGAGAATGAAATTGCAAGTGAAACAAAAGTCTACTCTGAACGTTTCGCTGCCACTTGAACTCAGCGTGAACGACAAAACTATGGCCCAAGGGGAGCAAAATAAAAATTTAAAAAAATTATTTCAAGTAAATCTTGTTAACAATTCGTTATTTAAAATAAAATTTGAAATAATCCATTCAATTATTTGAAATAGACCGCTTATTTGAATTAAAAGCATTTTAGCTGCCATTGTACTTCCACCGAGAAAAATTTTCGTTCAATGTTTTTGTATCTTTTTGTATAGTATAATTGTATTTACAATGCCATTAATTCAATAGAATAATTTATTTTAAGTAAGGAACCTAAGATTTTACAAACTGTTTTTTTAAAGCTTTCGCTGGAGCGTCTACTAGCAACTAAAATTGCAAAATCATCAACATTTTCTGCGTCGGATTTTCTATATGCGTCGCTTCTGGGGGCTACAAATAAAACAATTGGTTTTCGAATATTATTCATAATTTCTTTTTTTTAATTAATTTTAATAAATAGTCATTATTTTTGGTCCCTTCAAAATAATGACTATTTATTTAAATACGTAATAGAGTAGATGCTTCTTTTCTATTCGTAACAAAATTGTTAGTTCTTGTGGGTCTTTTAAACAATTTCTTTTGCAGAATCTGAAATTTATGAAAAGCTTTAATACTAATAATTTATATATATATAGCTAAGCAATTGATAATAAAGCTGGATGTGTTTTCCAGTCTGTTCGGTCGAACGCAATCTCGTATTGTGAAAAAGTTCTCGACAAATCGGCTTTCATTTCAAATTTATTTTTTCTTTTACAGCTCGGAAGCGAGCATTTATATGCAAATCGACCCGGAGCCACTCATGGAGCTGGTGGCTCTGGAGGGCCAGGTTCTGGAGCAGGAGGTAGCGGTGGATTTGGAGCAGGAGGAAAAGGAGGATCAGGCGGATCCGGTAAACCAGGAAGTGGAAAACCAGGCGCGGGTGGTGGAGCTGGTGGTAGTGGCAACTATGGCGGCGATAACTCTGGGTCATACCGTCCCGACAATACAGGTCAATATTCTCATGTAACTGGCCCTAATGGACCTGGAGCAGTACCAGCCGAAGGGTACACACACGTTACCGGTCCAAATGGTGGAGTTGGTGGAAGTGGAGGGTTTGGCGGCAATGGCGGATTTGGATCAGGAGGAGGTGCAGGAGGTTTTGGACCAGGTAATGATAGATTCCTATGATCACCAAAATTAAATTAAAAATGTATTTTTAACAACGCTACACATATTTTTATCAGGTGGACCAAATGGACCAAATGGACCAAATGGACCGAATGGACCATCAGGGCCATCAGGACCTGGTGGACCCTTCGGACCCGGTGGACCAAAGGGACCTCCGGGACCGCCAGGTCCACCCGGACCTCCAGGATCGACATTGCCAGGACCAGGAGGACCTTTCGGACCTCCAGGACCTCCAGGACCTCCGGGGCCTCCTGGAAAAACGTCTCCGGGAAAACCAGCACCAGGCACGTTATCTGGTGCAAACGAGTTGGGCTCTGCTAGTACTGGATTTGGGACTGTCATTCGGCCCGGATTTGGCTTAGGCCAAGGTATGACTTAAGATGTCATAAAAATTTTCTTCGTACGAGTATAAATTATTTTTTACAGGAACCCCTGCAACCGGAGGAAACTCTGCTCTCGGTGCTGGAGGTGGTTCTGGACCAAAAAGTGATGGAAGTGGTGGAAGTCCTGGGTCTGGTAGTGGTTTTGGTTCAGGAGGTGGACAATATAAGCCATCTGGAACCGGAGGCCAATATACACCAGGTAGTACAGGAAATAGTGGTAGTTATAAAGGAGGAAATGGACAATACAGACCTTCCGAGGGCGGAAGTGGTCAGTATAATGGAGGAAACGGACAGTATAGACCTTCCGCGGGCGGAAGTAGTCAGTATAAACCATATAACAGTGGACAAGATTATAGGCCATCATATGATGGCAAGTACAACCCTGGGGCTTATGGTCGCGACCTTAGTATTTTTTAATTTCCTAGTGTTAATAGTTGCTTTGTAGATCCAAACAAGTATAATTCTGGGAAATATGTTCCAGACGAATCCGGAAAATATTACCACGTAGACAATCCCTACCTTCATGTGACTGGACCGGAAGGAGGTTTCGGAGGTGACGGAGGATTTGGCGGTGGTGGTGGTTTTGGAAATGGTGGAGGATTTGGACCAGGAGGCCCAGGAGGCCCAGGCGGACCAGGCGGACCAGGAGGACCAGGAGGACCACCCGGACCCGGAGGACCAAAAGGCCCTGGAGGACCACCCGGACCTCCAGGCCCACCGGGACCCCCAGGACCACCAGGAACATTCCCAGGTAAATTAGTTTATTGTTATATTTTGCTCATGCATATGAATAATAATTGTGTCACTGTAGGACATCCACCAAGTCGTCCCAGCCCAGGTGATCCAGGTGTTCCTGGACCACCAGGACCACCAGGACCTCCAAGCCCAGGAACACCCGGACACCCAGGTCCTCCAGGTCCGCCCAGTCCTGGTACTCCTGGCAGACCAGGATCAGGACCACCAGGACCACCAGGACCACCCGGCCCACCAGGTCCAAAAAGTCCTGGATCACCAGGAACCCCAGGAACTCCAGGCACACCCGGCAGACCAGGAACTCCAGGCACACCCGGCAGACCAGGAACTCCAGGCAAACCTGGATATCCAAATGATGGCTACCCCAATCGTCCTCAAGATTCTGATCGGCCAACAGATGGTTATCTCCCTGTAAAGCCAGATGCCCCCAATGCTTCTTACAGGCCTGATAAACCAAAGCCTTTTACTCCAAATCAGCCATCCTACCCGAATCGACCGAATCAACCAGGTATACCATCCCCCGGATACTATCCGATCCCTGAACCACCCTCTAATTCCAATTTACCAAAGCCAGGTTCACCAGGAACAGCAATTGGAGTGTTTCCCCCTAACCGTCCGGCGCAGACTAATCCTCCTAATTCCGGGTTGAGTATTGATATTTCCAAATATCCGTTAAATAATTCTCCCAGCCCTTTCTTAATTGGTAATGTTCCCTTAGCCGGTAATTGTCCTTGTGCCGCCGCATCCGCTCATTCATCAAAATTAAGCGTAACTTCATCAACGACCGCATTGCCGCAACAGATCCCCGTTTTCCCGCCAAAAGCAGGATTCCAGCAAACATACTCCCCTGAAAATATTCCGCAGGGTGCCGTGATTGGTTTCTTGCCGGTCATTTATTTCCCATCTTGCACCGAAAACGCGTCCTCCACGCAAAGCGCGGGAAATTATCAACAATTGGCCCAGTCTCTTCTTCAAGCCAGCACTGCAACTCTTCAAAGCTCAGGACCTTGTAATTGCCAATGCTCCTGTAATCCAGGACATGGCCAGCCAGCAAAGCGGTCCGATAGTAACGGCTCTGCAGGCGCTGAAAAAAAGTCTGACACGTCCAGAGACCATGTGGAGAAAATAAGTCGTAAGCCCAGCGACGAAGACGCGACTGTAGGGTCAGAATGATCTTCTTAGTCTTCCTGCTTATTTTTAAATCTTTCTTTATTCATCTCAAGACTCATTCCGACAATTCTCATTTATTTATTTTCTCTTACATATTTGAGGCTAATCCTGCTGGCCCGAAACCGCGAAGCCAATTTAGACACTGAACTAGCTGGTTTCGCGGGGCTGGCATCTAGCATTTCTGCCTTATTTATTTATTAGTTTTAAGTATCCTTCAATTGACGGCGGGAACGTTTTGTGCATCCTCAATGGCACGACGGTGTTCCCACTTGCAGCTCATTGCTGTTCTTTCCTACCTTTTCTATTTCCTCTACACTTCAAATTTCGACAATAGGCTTGAAGAAAATCGACGCACGCCCCATCGTCACATTTTCCTTTATTTCTTATCATATACAAAAATTGAAACGCTATCAACTGTTATGGTACTAGCTTGAATGTATTCCTCTTGTGACATCTATATTTTCGCATTTTTCTCTGTTGTATTCTTGTCCTTCTTGGTAATGTGTTCTTTCATTGTACTCATCAATCTTTAGGCAATGCTGTTGTTCCTTGTGGTTTAAATAAATTTTATTATAATTATTTAAGAACGTAGCGTTTTACTAATTGCTTCTCAGCTGTCCAACAAAATTGCGGCCACGGTAAGTTTTAGGAGGAATCAGCATAGATGATATACTTATAAAACGTAAAGACACTATCAATAATGGCAAAGTGTAATAGTATCCAACTTTCAAATAGATTTTGATGTTAAGTAACAATTGAAGTTATTTATATGACTTTGTGATGATTTATTTCAATAAATATGTTAAAAATTGTATGTAAAAGTGTATTTAGTTTTTTTCTTTACTTCATAGATAAGGTCGCCGTGAGGCTTGTGTTTATATGAAGGAACAATTTAAAGATTGATGACGAAACAATTTATTGCATTACTGGAATAATTCCCCTATTTTAGGAAAAAAAAATTAAAAGTCCTATGTGGTCACTAACAGGGAGTAAGCAGAATGTGCAAATATTTATTTTAGAGTATCTAGACAGGAGCTATTTGTCAACAGATTTTCATTGCCTATTTAACATTTTACATATTTTATATACGTACACATTTGTATAATATATATATTATATATACATATATAGCATTGATACACTTTTAAAGTTCTAGTTTAAGGAGACGTTTGTGGTAAATAAGTTTTTTTTATTTCTCTTGTTACATGTATATTTGTGTAAGCATTTCTCATGTGTTCTGTTGCTCTCTGTATAGAGACACTATTAGTTAATTCTAATTAATTAATAGCAGCTCTCATGAAATAACTCTTATAAGTCCTTACAGGATGATGGAGCAACCCATGCTGGCTGACGAAAATATTTGTATTCTATAATCCTATTGTTTTCTAATGTTAATTAAAAGTGTATTAAAGTTTATAATAGAATTCCATAAGAGCATTGAGTGAATTCAAAGAAGTTTTATAACTTTTTTCAAGTGTTGTAGTCCTCAAATATGGGTAGCTTTATAAATGTTCTACTCGTTGATCATTTGGGTGCAATGGTTGTTTTTTAATTTCTCGTTTCGGGTCAGGATATAGTTATTATGTCCAACAATTTTGTATTATATTTCGAGGCGTCAACTTAAATCGCATTTTATTAAAATATATATTTTAGATAGATTATTTATTGCAGCCTAATGTCGTTCAAAAATAAAACTTATATATGTACATTTATTCAAGGCGTTTTGCAAAGGTCTGAACAAGGGTGTGCCAATTAATTCTACTTTGTCTCCTGATCAATGCTTGTACGGAGACACCGTCTAAAACTGGTCCTTCATCACGAGAATTGCTAATAAAAATTTGGGAGGGTAAGTTCTTTCAGATAAATTTAAATATATTGGATATTGGAGATGCCATGATTTCTAATTATACTTCTTATTTTTTCGCGTTAAATTTTGAAAATGGTAATTTCGATACTTAAAACTCCACTTTCATCCTTCATTCCACCGATTTTTTATATGGGAAGATCTAAATTTTATTTGAAAAAAAGCTTTCCTGTCTTGTTACTTTTTTAGACAGTGTAAACCGCATCCAAACTTTTAAGCCATACCAGCTGTGCCAATTCATATTCGGCAGTTTCCCAGAACTAGTGCACATGTATAATATAAACTCTGAACTATATGTATATCAATTTTTCAACTAAAGATTATATTTGTACATGTATTATTACTTTAATCTTTTATTCCACTTACATATTTGCTTTTCTATCTTACTAGCGCCACCGTATTGAAAGCCTTCTGCATTCATTTCTTCAGTCCAAAACGGTGGATGTGCCGCTTTATATCTAACATATAATTTTTTATCTCTGCTGCCTTGTTTGGATTGAAAATGTTTCCCGGTAAGGAATATTAAAAAAATTTTTTAAAAAATTGGCAATCTTGCAATCTATGTTTGCAAAATGTAAAGCCAATTGACGAAATCATATGTTATACATGGTAGATCTAATTAATTGTTTATAAATTAATAATTTTGTTTTGTGTCTTCAATTCTGGTTTTTTAATAGAGGGGTCGTGAAGATTCTAAGATTCTTAGGTATTGATATCTCAAGCAACGATCATGAACTCGCCGTCGTCATTGGAATGAAACAAGTTACTAAAGTTAATTCCTGTGCCGCTTATTTTCATCTGCAAATGTCTACAAATTCCAACAGTTTGTGGACGCTTCTGCCATGAAATTACCTAAAGCAAATTGCCCCCGATTTGTTTTCGCTCATTGTTTGTAGTATCTGTCAATTTGACCACTCGTAAAATGGGCTTGAATTTAATTTATATAATATGCTGCGTAATTGGGTCTTTCTTTTGGGCAAAAATAAAAACTCGTCGACATATTACTTCCTATAGTGTATGTGTGTTGCTATAATCTATAAGGACGCACTTTGAACAAATTTTGTGTCCACAAAAAATGTCTATGGGTAGTAGTGCTATGAAACTTGAGGGGACTTAATTTGTGTAGGACTCTTCTGAGTTCCATACCCTTCTCAAATCAATGAACGAAATCTTCAAAACAAACAAAAATTCTAAAACCCGTCTGCGTAAAGAATGATATAAAGATATAATATAAAATAAGAAATAAAATGATGTAGTAACATACACAGTAGAATGTATAATGACAAACATTTTTCCTTAAATTAAAATAGTCATCATAAGTAAGGTTTGAGCCTTCTAATTAAAAAGTGCGAGATGCAGTCGTGGAACTTGAAAAAAAATCACCCAATTAAATAATCATACTAAAAGCAGTCAGAGGAATACATACATATGTACATATACGTGCTAAGATTCGCACTGTATAAAACATGAATCTGATTATACATTCCACTTGGCATGTTCCTGCATAATCTTGTTTCCATAATTTTACTCCTTTTTTTTTAATTTCTTTAATTTACTCTTTTGTTAACGACTTTTTAGTTTTTTTAATTAATATACATACTGTTAGTTGCTTTATATGAATACTGTTTTCATGATAATTTTCCCTTGATTTCAAAATATCTACTCAGTGATATCCCACTCAATATATGTAGTGCGGTTTTACGGCCACCATTTTAGCTTCATAAAAACAAAACATAGCCTATAACCATGTCACGGTTCAGACGAATCGATAGACGCTTTATTGATTTATAATCCATTTAGCCGTTGTGGTGCTTCGAGGGTATAAAAAATCCTACGTACATACTCAGATACGCGTAAAAAACATAACATTTTTAATAATTTTAGTTTTTCATATTCGTACACACACCTAAATTTGGTACGTTTTCCCCATATGCGTAATATGTATTAGAGATTTCTATACTTCAAGACTGTAAACATCTCTGTAAATATATATTATATATGAATTTAAATAACTTTTTCTAATCAATCAACAATAATTTCAATTATGCAAATTTGATCATTTGCTAAACTAAGCATGGAATATTACCCGATCGCCACCAAATTTTTCTTGTTATTTTACTTTAAAGCAATTTGGGAATATAAACAAAATACCAATACATAAAATATTGAAGCATATGTAATATGTAAATATTATGACTATTGTAAATATAATTCGGAAATAAAGATTTTAACCGATACTGATTGATAAAATTCTAGTACTTAGTAATGAGTTATAATACATATATTAAATTTGTTTATAAAAACTAATAGATTACTTTTTGAAAAGAAGACAAGTTAACATAAATAAAAACAAAACAAAATTTTAAGGAAAAAATCTCTTGCAATTATTGCAAGTTAATTATTTGTTGCAATGGCGAAATCGAAACAAAAATTTCCATACTAACCAAATTTAAATGAGTAAAAAGGTTTATTTCCGAAAGAGCTATAACCAAATATGAACAGCATCCACCCACCTCAAGGATAATTTCGCAGCGCTGCAGTTATTTCCCACACAAGTCTCAACTGTATTTAACCTTTTCTACGTTTTGGTTCTTCTCGCGAAATCGATGTCCTCAATGTGTCTAGTCTGTGAGTGAAAAGGATAAAAGCAATTATTATCGGATCTGATATCAAATACTAAGGGCAGCGAAGTTTACTATACCACGCAACATTTTAAATGTCCCCCTATATTTTGAGTTGAAGCAATTCATGCAATATTCTTGAGGCTACCGTTTTATACGTGATTTTGCATATTTTATGCTTTATATAGGTATATCTTTCTATATCGTAGCTATGATGGGATCTTACTATATTTCTTACGTCATTGTTTTTGAATGCCTATAGCCATACCTGTCTATATTACCAAGTTGTTCAAAATTGGGGACGCCTAGGACAAAAAAAAAATTATGTTAAATCCATCGAAATTTCAAAACTTAGAAGGAAGAGATTAAATATTAAGGAATTCCAATATAATTTTTAAATAAATGCAATATCAAAATAGTATTCCCTTTCAAATCAGATCTTTAAGGACGAATGGGGGTTTTTTTCAGTGGGTGTGTGCTCTATTATCGACTAACTCGCCAGGCTGAGTTTTTAACGATAAAAGTAATCATATTGCAGGCAATTTCGCAATAAATAAATTTTATTGTAGCTTTTTGGAAAGAAGAGATCTTGTTATATCAATTGAAACCTTTTTAAAATTTTTTAAAATATCTTTTAAATCTTAAATCTGCTTTTGAAAATCATCATCGTAAAATACGTTACGTACGTATGGTAACAATTATCTAGACCGATTTTCCTGATTTTTATTTGTATTTGTTCGAAATGTATCAGAATAGAACGATTATCAAAATGATTCCACCGATACTTGAATTTTTATAAACAATTATGTAAACAAACTCACCGATTCCCGACTCGCCTATTCTCGCCATCTCCTCTTTGTAGGCATTTCAACGAGACATGTATGAAGACGAGAAAATCCAAGAGCGAGTTTCCATTGGCTTACCAAAATTAATCTTTAAAGTCTTCTGAGAAATTTACGGGGAAGAAAACAGAAAGAAAAACCCAGAACAAGTAAATAACGCCGTGTTATAGAAGCGGAAAGGAAATTAAATTTGACTTTGGCCTTGAATTGTCTTACTGCAAAATGCTTCCATGACATCATAATTTTAAGATCGCTCAAGTGATATTCAGACGAATGGTACCTGACAGGTGTCTCCTACCTTTTCATGCTATTTGATAATTGCAATAATCGTTGGACCGATTCCGTATAATCGGTCTGGGGGAGTACAAACTCATCAATCTGTTTATCAGTTTATCAGTTTTCTAGTTCGATCAATTAAATGCACGGGAGATTTTCTTCATGCCTCAAGCTCCGCTGACCTCAATCTTAGCGTAAATAATTTGCTTTGTGATCTCTTAGTCAATGCTGTGTAATAAGTTGAAGTAATACTTTACAGTGGTTGGGGCTTTAAAGTTTACACTAATTTGTCAGGTTAATTAGATATTTGTGTGCTTTTATCGTGGAATGTAACTACTTTTTATATGAAAAGTAGGTACATATTCAGGTATTTTAAAATATGACATTCGTTACCTAAATATTTGGAATTAAAAATAAATGACATTTCAGGTAGTCTTTTTATATATTATAATTCCTTGTACCTTGTTTAGCAAGTATTTTGAAATTCTTAATTTTATGTGGCATAAAAATAGTTCATATGTTAAGTTTAAAGGTTTATCTTAAGACAAAAACTAAACAATATCTAGCCAAACGTATCGGAGTGATTTGAAAAAAGCAAATGAACTTTGGAATAGATATGTACATATACATATACATATATGGGATTCCAAATCCATAGTACAATAACACGAAATTTAACTTAAATTCGTAGAGTTTCAAAAATTGTCATTGACATGTTCGGCCTGTCAATTTTAATGTATAAATTTTATAGTAAATATATACTCGTAGATTTGAAATTAGTTGCTTCCTAATTTTCAGTTAAATTAATTGAAGATGGCATATTTTTGGTCGCCATATTGAATTTCCATATCTTGGGCATGGAATCGTAATTACAATCTCGAAAAACACCTACATACCAATCATCATGGTATGTATAGTTACCAAGGGGTGTAGTATATTATTTTAGAAATTTCTTCTTAGGATTTTAATTTTTAGTGATTAAGTTTTATTTCCTATTTTTGTCATTGCTCTTTTCATTTGTTTTGGTGAAATCAAATTATACGATATATATATATATATATGTATTCATGTACATATGTATCTTCGGCGGCGGTGAAATTTCTATCGTCCAATGTACATAGATTTTGTAAGTCGTTTTTCGCAGCGCTGGTTATGTGATGGACTGGTATTTTAAAGACTTATATTATTACAAAAATAAACCTAACATTACTGTAATAGTGATACAACACCCAAAGGTTTAACAGCTGATATGTTATATTACTTGTACTTTGTATTTTAATTTTATTTTGACTGTAGAGACTAGTTATCAAGCATAAAAAAAAAAATTACGGCATTTTAAATATTAAATTCATCATTTTCTCAAAATTAAATTAACGCAGAAAAAAATACTTCAGCGTTTCGGCTTTGTGGCAAAACAAGAAAAAACAATTCGTAAGTGCGGGATATGTTTAATATTTTTTAATAAAAACATGCAGGCGTCCGAGTGTGAAATCACCAACGGGCGAAAACGGACAAGTGCTCAAGCAATAGGGCGGAGAGGAACGCCCTTTCTGCACAAACGGCGGAAAACCGACCTTGTCTCCATCCCCAGGAACAATGGAGCGGGAAACCATCATTATATTGATCAAGTTTGCCTGTTGTAACCCTCAAATGATCAAGTGAATAAACTAGAAAATTTCCATTGAAATCAATTTAAAAATTTAACTATTTATTTGACTCAATTTCATAAATATCCGGATGCCTACAACACTTTAGTGCATAAAAACTGAGTTTTACATAGGTATGTATGCACATATAAGCATTCGTTAACTTCTTCCTTTAAATTAATTTAATGAAAACTTAAGCACGAATTGAATTCACCAACTCGCTAAGTAACTTTTGGTATTTATTGAACTCTATGTACTTTTTACTTAAATCCACTAACTCACATTTTACACAAAATCAACCTCACTTTTGAATATGTTTGCAGACTAAAATTTTCTTAATCGATTTTAGCCCTATCCTTTATTTATTTAGGCTTTAGGAAACAAAGCAGAGTTCCGGGTATTATAACTACATCACGAGCGACCCTTTTTATCTAAAAACTGCTGCGGAAATATCTACAGCAGCGGTAACTTAATTAAAAACACCACTCGCTTCTAATTTATAAGTGCTATGTTTTTATTTGGAATGGTTTTTTTTGAAAATTAATTTTATATACATACATATTAACAGTATTAAAATGTCAGATTAAATTTGTAAAATGTTTTCAATACTTAATAGTACTATCAGTATATGCAATTAATTTGCAATAAGGACATATGGGAATAAAAACATAGCAGTTATAAATTAAAACCAAGTGGTGTTCTTATTTATGTGTGGCAGTTATATGCATATATGTAATATATATAATATACAAATGTATGTAGCTTGTATTAAGCGAAATAAATAAATACAAATAAATATATACGGTGTTTTGAATAAATTTAAAGTCACCCTAGATTTTTCATTACCAGTTGAGTGAATGAATTTAACAACTGGGAAATTCGTAAAAGCAAAGCTACAGTTTTATAAAAAGCAATCATAGAAGTTTTAGGCAGTATTTAAATGATATTAATTCTCATGCATCACAGAATGTTACTATCTATTCTTTTTTAACCATAATGTCTAATTCTATTAGATAGTAGTGCATGATGTTCTCAACATGTACTCGTGCGTCATTCAATTTTTCAGGGTTCTTGCAATTAAGTGGAACTCTAGGTACATATATAAGAAAGAAGAATAAAGTTAAAAGAAAGAATGTATATAAAATGCAAATATTTATTGAATCTTGATCAGGGTAACTGGGCGTGGTATCCAAAGCCGAAAACCGTCTGTGGTGGAACCGTCACTGTCTGTAATTGAAACAAAATAAAACAACCAGTGAGTGCGTGAACAACAACAAAATAGTACGGCGCATAAATAAATTTGGAAAACTAAACTCCCGTCCGGGGCAAAAATAAAACTACCGTGAACCTGGTCATCATCAAGGGATCACGCGCAAGATGATGCGACAAACCGTGTAAAAGAAAAGGGGCGGAGAGGATCGCCATCTCCGTACACTCGTGGAGGATCACGCATCACACGAAGTAAACTACCCCAACACGGTGAGGAGGATCGCCATCCTCAAGGCCAATGAGGAGGATCGCCATCCCCAAAGCCTCTGTCCTAACCTAGGCTCACAGAAAACATTTTAAGCCAATTACAATGAAGCTGCCCGGCACACTTCGCATTTTACAACATTTACTTTATTAGACCACGCCACTCAACAATGAGGAGAATCGACTCTCTTTCACTTCCAGCGGTTATCATTTATCTCAAATAATTAACTAAATCACACACTCAGTGAAATTACTCACTTGATTGTCTATCCCTAAATCTCCTCTCAAAACGCTTTATAATATTTCTAAAAAACACTCTTAATGACCTCTGACTAAAAACACCTCAACTCACTTTAAAATCCTTTTACAGACTGAAATTCTATCATTTTCTTGGTCTGGCCATTTCTGGTAAAACGAAGAAAACCCCCGGGCCTCATTACATCATCTTAAACGACCCTTTCCCCGATTTCCCAGAAACTCGAAAACGGGTGCATTGCTGCACAAATCTTTCTGCCTGGTTTCGTCATCGGTCCGACGAGACCATAAACCTTTTTGGCATAAATAAATGCGTGATCCTTTTTCCAAACGGGACTCGCTTATTTTTAGCCCGAAATGTTTCTGAGAACCTCTGAAACTATTGCGCTTTTCCCTTTTATTTTAAAATTTAGGCATGCATATTTTCCTCAAAATATTAATGAACCAACCTTTTCTTACACATATCATGATTTGACCTTTTAATCTTCATTTTTGACTACCCGGAATTTTCAATATTCGAGATAAAATTTAACAGATATTACAACAACCGATGTAGCTTTATGTAAACTTACGCTCAAGATTGTAAATGGTTTCGACGTTAGGCCGGGCCTACGACCCTCTTTGCATAACTACTAATGCGTGTCCTTCCTCTAAGGCACGGCGCCAGCTTATTTTTAGCTTGCTTGCTTTGTTTGATCAGCTGAGCGAACCTCTTAAAATTTACGCATGCATCTATGCTTTTTCTTTTCTTGTACTTCAATAATGCTCCGAGCGAACCTTCTCCTCATATTATTAAGTTTACTTTATTCTTACTTTTCCTTCACCATTTTGTTTTATGGGTGTATTCCCGGGATTCAATTCCTTAATTATTTTTCCAGGGTTCATAGTTCATATGATTCGCCTCCTTTGTGAAAGTCAAACGCACTCTGCCCGATTAAATTGCTTTGGAAGCAGCCGAATCTAATTTTCAGCCCATTGTGCGTCTAATTGCAAATCGCACGTGAACAGGTCATAGTACAATGGATACAACTAATGCCAGGAAACAATGCAAATATTGCATTTGGCCTTGACTTAGGCGCAATTAGTCGCAATCTGCGAGTTCGTTCTCTGGGCCTTGGGCAGTGCGACCGCAATTGAAAAGCCAGTTCCGATCTGTCTACCCAGTTTCAAATTAAATCGCCGACATGCTGCAGCCCAGCCTCGCTCGTTATGCTACCACTCAGCTTCGTTATGCTTCATTGAGTAAACATGAGACGAGATGAAGGCAGTTGACGACATCTACCTGGAAGCGAGAAAAAAGGTTACTGCTATTGCCGCATCACCCATCATCCCACTTATCACTTTCGCATACAAACCTTCTAATCAGTAAATAGAGCACTCCTTTTCTTCGCGACCTATTACCAAGGAGGCTTTAGTAAAGGTGCAAACAGACATTTTGCAAGAGTTTGGCGCGGTCTTTGTGTATTTTTAGAAAAATTACCTTTGTAATCGTTTGCATAGTACAAAAATTATCGGCAAACAAAATGGCACGTGCTTCGATTCCCTAATTCAAATTCAGCCAAAAATTTCTCTGCAAAACTTGCTTAGAAATTATAATTCATTTACTATGAATGGTCAGGTATTCTTTCCTGAAATTTCCGAGCGAATTTGTTGGCGCGGGTTTAATTTAAAACAATGGAAATTGAATTTGTATTAAAAGTTTGTTCGTTGAAGGTAGCAAAATCTTTAATATAACACAAAGGAAAGATTTCTTCGCATTATTGCTGAGTTTCTTTACAATGTAATTATAGCTCTTTACCCAATTTGGAGCCCTCCATTTACAATGTTCCTATTTTGTAATATGTATACATGTATGTCTTCTAGTCTACATATTTAGGTAGAATTCTAATTAAAATATCTCATTAGACTTCCAGTATCCTCATTTTTAGTAGACTACTTACTGGAAATCCTAGGAAGCCAACTCTAGTTGGATTCCAGGTGGAAAAAGATTTTGTGTGTATACTACAGCATCCCTAAGGGTGATAGTTAATTATTTACAAATGGTTGAAAGATTGTGTATTTTTTTAATATTTATATTCAAAAATAATCCAGAAATAAAGCAATCCTGAAATATAATATAATGGGAGAGCAGGCACGTGTCCGCAATTTTCTTGGTATTTTATAGAAAATCTACAGGAGCCTTAGCATTTTCAGTCATTAAAAAAAGGAATAAGTCGTCTACGAATGCTAATTCGACTTTTTGTTCGAGTACAATGACTCTAAAATAGACA